>JASUAD010000018.1:16446870-17888588 GCA_037013555.1 Sextonia rubra
ACCATTTCTTCCCATCTGTTTGTGGAGCCTCTTTGATAACCATAAGAGTTGCAAGACCCTCCAAGGGACCTACTACCTCTAATTCCTCACTTTCACTACCGTTAGGATCATTTGTAGATGTCTTGCACATCACCTTTTGGGGTGTTTTTCACATCACCTTCACTTTTAATGAGATGCAAGCATTTTAGGCATTCCATTGCGCGATGCCCGGGTTGCTTAGAACGAAAACGAATCATCCTATTTTGACCTTCAGTTTTAGTAAAAATCTTTCCCAAAGAACCACTTGGTTTGGGATCTTACAGTGATGAATTCTCCTACAAAGCCCATTTAGATGTACTAAATTGTTATGCCTAATGATTTGCAATACCGTCAGCTTTAATGGCATGTTGGATGATTTCATCTACATTTGCAAAATTTTGGAATGAAGGATGTGTTGAATGTCTATTCTTAGCCCATTATAATATTTGTCAACCAACACATCATCTCATTCAAACCACAGCGAGCTTGCAATGTCATGAATTCTTCAGTGTATTCAACAACTGTCTTAGATCCTTGCTTCAAGTCTTGAAAGCTTGAACGCAAATCTCTTGAGTAGCTGACAAGGAGAAATTTTTGCTTCAAAATGTTTTTCATCTCAATCCATATTTCAATAGGGTCAACGTTTTAATGCCTCCTTTTTCTTTGCAATTCAACCCACCATGTTGCAACATAATTACAAAACCGAGTGCCAACTAATACTTTATGGCACTCAATCATAGGCTTGTGTGCAAAAATATTCTCCACACACACTAAACAATCCATGAATTTAGTAGTGAGCTTAGTTTGCCATCATATTTGGAAATTACGAGTTTAATTTCTAAATCTCGATCAATGTTATTAAGTTGTTAATCTCATGGATTCCGAATCAAGGATGCAAATAGCGGTTGCGACGGGCGTAGCGGCCCGTCGCCAAAACGATACGTAGCGGGCGATACGTAGCGGTAGCGGCGATACGTAGCGGCGTAGCGGTGTGATTTAAAAAAGTCTTCAAAAAAATCCGAATAAATTCCAGAAAATCCAGAATATTGGAAAATGATAGAATATGTGTTTGTAGCGGTCCCCTCATTGCATTAGATCCTATATCGCTGTATAAATAGAAAAGAATATGAATAATCAATGTTTTTCATATGGATTCATGTTGTTTAGTTATGTCAACTTAAATACTAACTTAAGGCTTATAAAAAAATGTTATAAACAAATTTCATCAAGATTCATTCAAGAATGAAAGATAAACTATGTTCAAACTTTATAAAAAAACAATATACTAATCTACTTAAAGAGCAAAGACTTTATAATGGAGGAATACATTGCTGATTAGCTCTAATCTAATACCAAAGGAAATGTCTTCCATGAATCGCATTGCTATCAGTGTCATCATCTTCATCATCATTTGTTGTGTTTGTGCCCCTATTATATTGCACATTCTCCACAAATTGAATTTGATATTGGTGAGCATTGGGATCTTGCATTGCAAAGAAGAAATCAAAGGACCTTGGAGGAGGTGGATATCTATATTGAGGTTGACTATCATTAGAAGAACACGAAAATATGTGGGATTGATCTATGGGAAGCATAGATCTAACATTTAGGGACCACTTTCAACCCATTTTATTGGTTTTCCATTAACAAAATAGATTTTTTTTTTCAAATAATAAAATAATCTGAAAATAAAATTCAAAAAAAAATTAAGAAAGTGATAAAAAAGAGGGGCTTGATCAAAGAGGAACATGGATCTAACAACAACAACTCATTTTCAAGTGATTCATAGAAGAAAAGAGAGAAATAAGCACAAAGTAGAAAAAAAAAACTTCAAAACTCACCTTTTTTGAGCTTGATGCTTGAATCTTAAATGCCACCTTAATCTTTAGATGTTTTTGATGTTTTTGTTGATGATTTTGATGTTTTTTTGAGATGATTTGAAAAATGGAGGCAAGGAAAGGGGCTTGGAGCTGTGAAGAGGGGAGAAAAGAGGGGAGAAGATAAATGTTGAAAGGGAAAGGTGGGTAGAAAAATTGGCTAGGGGGTTTAAAACCCCCCAGCTGATACGTATCGGCCGATACACAGGTGTGCGGCGATTTTTTTGAAAAAGCATAGCGCCTATTGGCGCTACGCCCGATTTATATCCATGTTCCGAATAGGTTCTCCACCGCTCTGTGATTATCCGCATGTTGATTATTTCTCAAATTTGTCGATCTGGTTTCCATTCTTTCCAGAGTATTCTGGATATGGGCAACTGTTGCATTTAATGCTGTAAGGGCTCCAATTATTTCTTCCATCGTAGAAGAGGAAGATTCCGCTTCTACTTGCTTACTAGAAGGCATTTTTTATGCAAATTAAATAATAACTAACCTAAG
The DNA here is from genome assembly GCA_037013555.1 of Sextonia rubra. NCBI lineage: Eukaryota > Viridiplantae > Streptophyta > Magnoliopsida > Laurales > Lauraceae > Sextonia > Sextonia rubra. The sequence goes on from JASUAD010000018.1 coordinate 16,449,264, forward strand.
AAAAAGATCTGCTCTCCACAGACATGCCAATGAAGATGGATCGAAATCCAACGTGAGATAAACCCAATATTAGAAAAAGAAGTTATGACTCTTGATTTGGCCAACTCATACTAGGTCCAAACTGAAAGAGTTGCTCTCTAAGATGCTACCTCAATGGATTGGATCTAGAGGACCTGCATTGAACTTGCTATGGACTAGGCCCAAACGAGATTAACTCCAGCCCATAGATGGCCTTGTCTCAATCTCTGTGTCAAAAAAGAAAGAAAAAGAAGTCCTTTTCTGTAATGTGCCTCAATGAAGGGAGATCCCAAGCTTCTTCAAAGCACATGCAGCAATGAGCAGCTTTGGCAACAAAAAGACAATGGAAACATGGTCGCTAGATGGCGAGGACGAAGAAATGTGTTACTGTTCAATAGCTAGGCTAGAAGCTCAATTAACAAAACCAGATACACGTCCTTCCTCTACAACTGCTCTCTCTCTCTCTTCTAATCATTTTATCTTTTTTTTTTCTTTTGTTTTCTAGGAAACTAGGGATTTTTTTTCTTTTTTTTTTATTATTTTCTACACTGGGGTTGGGGGATGATGGTGTCGAGGAAGAGGGTTGTGGGCAAAGGGTGGTCGGATTAGGGTTTGGAAAGGGACGATAGGGCTGGGCAATTTAAGAATGGCAGTTACCGGCAATGGGAATGGGCTAAGTTAAGTTCAGCTATTGCAATGGTTGGGTTTTGGGTGGATTTGAGTTTAACTTTGGGTGAGGGATGGTTTGCGACTCGGTTGAGATGGAGAAAGGGTTCGGATAGAGGAGGATCTAGGATGATGGTAACGGTTATGGCAAAGGGTGGCAGAGATGGATCAAGGTGAGGTTAAATGTATGGATAGAGGAAATCACGCCGATCCATCGAGGAATCGTTCGGCTTTGATACCACTTGATGCAATCCTAGGGTTCGGATTTGCAATCGTGAGTGCCTTAGCACAAGGAGGGGTTTTTGAATAAAATCACATGATAAAGACAACTCTCCAACTATAAAAGCCCAAAATTATATTAACTCAAAACTCTGAGATTATGATCCCTACAATTCCATAAAAATTGGAAAAGAAACTTAGGGCGCATTTAGATATTTGGTGAAGTGAAGTGTGGTGAGGTGAAGCCTCAAATTAAAAGAGAATAAAATATGATGGGATTATGATGAATTTTTTGTTTTTAGTGGCTTGATAAAGAATCTTTTTGACTTTTTGTGTAAAAAGTAGATGATTTTTTGTCAATTAGTGGTTGTAATTTTACTTTCTTTTTTTTTTAAATAAGGGAGGAATTTTCAAATTTTTGTACTTTTGATATGATAAGCACCTCAAATCATGTCTAGAAAATGGAGGCTAACTTCACTCCACTTTACCGTATAGCTCATCCAAACGCGGCCTGGACTAAGATTCTTACTCCTAGTCAAACTAGGAAACTAGATAGGAATCCTACAGAATTAGAAAACCTTCCTAACAACAATTCTTGAATTAAAATTAGAAACTAATAAAATAAGAAAATCTCTATACTTCCTTGGGTCTCACATGTGGCCCACGATGATGTTTCCCATGAAATATCGATGCCACTATATCACTAACATAAGATATTACACGTAAAAAACCAATTTCATATACAAGGACGAAAGTAGTTTCTCAATCTCAATTCCATTAAATCATCTTCATCATCATCAAAGCCTTATCCCAACCATGTTGGGGTCGGCTACATGAATTCTATTTCTCCATTCCATTCTATTTTGAGCTAAATCTTTCGATAAGTGCAACTTCTTCAAATCTGAATTAATGACTTCCATCCATGTTTTCTTCGGCCTACCCCTACCTCTTGATGGACCCTCCACCTGTATATCCAAACTTTTTCTCACCGGTGCCATTACTGGCCTACGCTCAACATGCCCAAACCATCTTAAACGAGTTTTTCTAATCTTATCTCCTATTGGTGCTACCCCTAAATGTTCTCGAAAGCGCTCATTTCTAATTTTATCTTTCCTAGTTTTACCACACATCCACCTAAGCATTCTCATTTCCGCTACATCCATCTTATGAATATGTGTCTTCTTAATTGGCCAACATTCTGCTCCATATGTCATAGCTGGTCTAACCATTGTCCTGTAAAATTTTTCCTTCAATTTTGTTGGCATTTGTCTATCATAAAGTACTCCCGAAGCTAGTCTCCACTTCAGCCATCCAGCTCTTATCCTATGCTCCACATCTTCGTCAATCTCCCCATCCATACTAATCATCGAGCCTAGGTACCCAAAAGAATCTTTACGTGGTATCTCATGGGTTTCAATTTTGACAGTGGTTTCAACACTTTGTATATGTCCACTGAAATTGCAATCCATATATTCTGTCTTTGTACGACTTATTTTAAAGCCTCTAGATTCTAATGCCCTCCGCCATCTCTCAAGCTTTGCATTTACACCATCTCTTGATTCATCCACCAATACTATATCATCTGCGAACAACATACACCATGGTACTTCTTCTTGAATATGCACAGTTAACGCATCCATAATTAATGCAAAGAGATAAGGGCTTAAGGATAATCCCTAATGTAAGCCTATAGTCACAGGAAATCCGCCCGTTTCTCCACATGTGGTTTTCACATTTATTATTGCACCTTCATACATATCCTTTAAAATTTCAATGTAACCTCTTGGGACATTCCTTTTCTTTAAGACCCACCAAATTAAATTCCTCGGTACTCTATCATAGGCTTTTTCCAAATCGATAAAGACCATATGTAGATTTTTCCTCTTTGCTCGGTATTTTTCCATTAATTGCCTAAGTGAAAAGATAGCTTCCATAGTTGATCTCCCTGGCATAAAACCAAATTGATTTTCTGAAATCTTAGTCTTTTTTCTCAGTCTTTGCTCTATTATTCTCTCCCATAACTTCATAGTGTGACTCATAAGTTTAATCCCTCGATAGTTGGTACAATTTTGTATATCTCCTTTATTCTTATATATAGGTATTACAATGCTTCTTCTCCATTCATCCGGCATTTTCTTTGTCACAAGTATCTTATTGAACAGTCTACATAACCAACTTACTCCAACCTCTCCTAAGCATTTCCATACCTCTATCGAAATACCATCTGGGCCTGTTGCCTTTTCTGTCTTCATTCGCTTCAATGCTTCCTTCACTTCCACCCCTCTAATTCTACAGAGAAAAGTATACTCTTGTAATAAAGTATCCTCCTCCACTCTTGTATCGCCCAAATATTCTTCATTTAAAAGTTAAATAAAATATTCTTTCCACCTTTCTATAATATCGTTGTCCTGCACCAAAATATTTTCCTCATTATCCTTGATACATTTGACATGATCTAAGTCCATACTTTTCTTTTCTCTTATTTTTGCAAGCTTAAAAATATCATTTTCTCCTTCTCTTGTTCCCAACCTATCAAAGAGGTCATCGTATGCTTTGAACTTTGCACTACTTACTACTTTCTTAGCTTCTTTCTTTGCCTTCTTATACAACTCAAAATTTTCTATACTCTTAGTCCCCTGCCAAACTTTGTAGCAATGTTTTTTTTGTCGAATAACTTCCTGAACCTCCATACTCCACCACCATGTTTCTTTATTAATATGTATCTTCCCTTTTGATTCTCCAAGTACCTCCTTTGCAACATTCCTAATGCAATTAGCAATTTGATTCCACATTGCTGTAGTTTCTCCTTCAATATTCCATTCTCCTTTCTCAATCATTTTGTCCTTAAATATATTTGCTCTTTCCCCCTTCAAATCTCTCCACCTTGTTTTAGGGTCCATTTTGTTTACTACTGCTCTCTTTTTACTTCTAATGCAAATATCTAAAACTCCAAGCCTATGTTGCGTAGTCAAACTCTTTCTCAACTCCATTAAATATATAAATTTAATCCCCATAATCGAACCCAATAACAAGAAAGAGGCATGCCAAGACTAGCATCGTATCGATCACACAAGGAATTCATCACACTAGATCAATTCTATATAATATATACGGGGAAATAATCTGAGTGGACCAAAAACAACCCCCCTCTACTATAGGACACACCCCTTGGGTTTACACCCATCCAAATGGACAAACTGCTAGATCTACTGAAGTAGATCACCCATCCAAATGGACTAGACTTGTGGGCCCCAGATGATAAGGTTAGGACGATTGGATGGGGCTGATTTTTTGTACATAGGTCAGCCCCAACCAAATCTTCAAATACCCACAGATACCATTCCAAAGTGGGCCAGCATATGGGTCCCACAACGAGGTGCACATGGAAAGCTCCATGCACACCTCGCACATAGGGATACACTTTGACTACACTAAGACTAAAGAGCTATTGCACTTCTAAGGAATACAATGAAACTTGAGAGAGAATAACAAATGAAGAACCTAATATTTATTAGAGCCATTTGGCATATGTCAGATGTCAGGTTGGCTAACTCCATTAGCCATTTTCCCTATTGAGATATCATCACCATCATCATCATCAAAGCCTTATCCCAACCATGTTGAAGTCGACTACATGAATTTTGTTTCTCCCTACAAAGACAACTTACGGAAAATTTTAAAGAGCCAAAAAAAATCTAATCATGGTTTCCATTGATTTAGACGGTGTATGACTAGGAGCCAAGGTATGATATCACTTCATATCAGAATGGTGGTTATCACTGCAGAAATTCATTAGAGAAGTTTTGGCAGAAGTCCATAATTTTCAGGGTTTTATTTACGGGGGGTGGGGTCAGAGTCAGACTACTAACTTATTTCTACAGAAAACATGAGTTCTCTCCCTCCTCTCCATAACTACGGACAAAAAGAAAATTGCATGCCACAGATATGGAGTCCATACCAGAGGATGCTCACAGAAAAGTACATAGATTCCAGCAAGCCATGGAATCCATTTGGAAAAACCCAAAACTCACCTTCTCTAAAACACTTTTGCTTTCCAAGAGGAAACCTATAAGTGAAATTTTACCTCTATTTGTCCATTAAAGGAAAAGAAAAAAAGTGTTTAACGAGCCAAAAAGCTTGTCTATTACTTAGGCAAAGGGAGCCAGCCCTAACGTACTGCAGCTTTACAAAGGTAATTTATATCAACTTCAAATGCCTGAAAAAACTGGTGCAACATGCTTTCAACCAAAAATAAAAAATAAAAATAGAAAGAAAGAAAAGAAAATTCATGAAGTACATTTCCAAATGAGTAGATACATTTCAAAAAATTAAGTCCACTGAGATTAAAATGTCATTAATGTCAGTCACTAACTCACAGTCATAGTATCAAAAAGGAATAAGTCTCCTCAGTAAATATTGAAAGCTTGCAAATCTTCTAATTCAACTTCATAAAAATAATTTACTAAGATAAAAATAGTTAACTTCAACACTTTCACCTGTTGGCCCTTAACAGCAATAGTAAATGGTGGATAAGAGCCAGGTTGCATTCCTCTATTTCTAAGTAGCTCTTCTAATCTTTGCCGTTCATGACTAACAATTCCATTCATTCCCATAAAGTTTGATGGTGATTGCGATGTTGGCCAGTTCTGAGAATCTGCCTACAGAAAGAAAATTCTATAAAATCATCACTCACTTGAAATTCAAGAATGAAGCTAGAGGACATGTTAGCAGTTTTTGAATGCTATTTCATGAAACAAAATACAGCATTAATAAAAAAAATTACCCATACATCATTCAAAATTGAAAAAGAGACATTCAGCTCATTTCAGAAACTGTTAAATAAGAATAACCAAAAATTTAATGTAATAACAAAGCCCCGTGGGTATATTTCCACTCACATTATTGGCATCTGCATGAGACGTTTCTAGTATTCCCATTCCAAGAACACCTGCTAAAACAGTGGGTAACATAGAGCAGAATCTGGGCAACTCAGCCGTTGGATTTAGCCTCAGAACTTCCTGTGTTTTAGGGTGGATGTTGCATTCAAAAGAGTATCCTGAATTGAGAAGAATAATTTTATTTAGAATAAAGAAGATCCTTCTACTTCAGTTTCCTGCTAACCTAGAATGCAGCTATACTAGCAGCTTTATCTATAAATGGAAAATATAATACATGTTGGTTCAGAATTCAAATGAGGAACCAGATATGCATTCGCAAGTCCCCATGTAACACCATGAGACATGCAACATTCTCTTTTCTTTTGTTTAGACAAGACAGGTAACATTCTAATAGATATGTAGTGCAAAATACCTATTGCTTTTGAAACAGCTGGTTTACTCATATGTCAATGCAGAAAAGAAAGAAAATTACAAAGGACTGACATACAAAAAAATTTCATGTCCACTCTGCCTAACTAAAGACTCCATCCAAGTATTAGCCTTCCAAAGAATGTCTAAAATAAAGCTCAAAAGTGTACATAAGTGGTTAATCTCATTCATGATGTACTCGATATTCCTAGGGAAGAACTCTTCCTACAACCCCATTCAATTGCATTAGAAGAATCACTTTCAACAACTAATCTATCAGAGAAGAGAAAGAACCTGCAAAAACCCATAATGCTTCTCTAATGACTAATATTTTGGCCAAACACAGGGTCATTTGGCTTTTACACATGATAGGAAAATGAGATTTGCATATCTAAAGCTACATATGAAAATGTCACACATGTGAAACATATTACAATTTTATCAAAATCACCATTTTCACATGAGTGAATGAGTACATCCAATGGTTTTAGACTTATTTGGGCTTTTTAGACTTTTTCACAAATTTCTCAACGAATGAATAATAAAGATATGAAACTAAATCCTAATTGTTCAGATCATGAATAGGGGGCCACATAAGTGCAAAAAATTAGGCTTTTCACAAACTTATCAAGCATTGAAGAATAAGATATGAAACTAAATATGCTAATGGTTCGGATCATGAAGAAACTGAGAGAAATTTATATACAATTGATGCAATGCCTGATCCGGGATCAATTAATAGATAAATCTCCTGAAGGATTAATCGAATTTAAGGATGGATTCAGCTACTAAGGCACACTCATGATGATGAGAAACACCATAACTAAAGAGAAAACTCCGATTTTATTGATAATAAGCATTGCATTACAGCTAACGCATAATCATCCTTATATAGAGAAGGATAACTTGGACACCAAGAATCTAAACAATAAAGGAAACTAAAGTACTAAACCACTAAACTTAGTTAACAATCCAATTAAAATAGAACTCCTAATTTAAAGACTCATAAATAAATCAAAAAATACTTAATTAAGATTCTTAAACAACTTAAACTTCTAATTAAATAGATGTCACGTTGGGCCAACGGACTTGGCCCAATGGGTTGGCCAACAAACAGTCTGGCCTATATCAACTCTCGCCGTCTTGGAGAGAACTCACCCTCATGTTCTTTCAATGGCCTCATGGGTCAAAAATCAATCACACAAACTTTTATCTTTTCTTTTGATTTGCATTCATATGACATGGCTTGGAAGCTTGATGCAATCTTGTTCTTAATTTAGAAGTATATTGGAGTTGTCACTTCTTCTAATGTTTAGATTTAACTTGAAGGTGCAATCTGACCATTAGATGCTTCAGTTATTTTGCCTTTTTACCAACAGATCATGATCGTTGATTATTCACCATTGGTTCCCGAAGATGATCTTCATTTGAAACCACTGGAACAAATGATTTGATTTTTGATGACCCAATTGAATCTTCCAAAAGTGGCATTACAATCAGATGTCCCAGATGTTCAATATCCTTGCTAACTAGCGCAGCCTTGGATCTTGGATCGATTGTAGAACAATCTCCCGAAGGATTGTTCGAATGCAAAGAAGGATTCCCAAGCACAATGAAACTCACGATCACACTGGAGAGAGAAAATCTCTTGAAATTGAAATTTTATTGATAAAAGCATGCTTAATATAGTGAAGAATTCCTCCTTATATAGGAGTGATCGTTTCTAAACATAGAAGGACTAATTCTAAACAAATAAGACCTACTAAAATAAAATAGGAAATAGATAAATAAGGATAGGGATCCTTGAGGCAACCGGGGATCAAGCGGATGTCCTGCGGGCTTGTGATCTGGGCCGTCGGACTTGGGTTCGGCCTGCATCAGCTCTCTCCGGCTTGGAAAAACTCGACTGCGGCGAGTTGAATGCCTGATATCTCTCATAAAAATCAGAATTGATGCGCTAGAAGTCAGTAGCTGTAATCCAAATAGCATCGGAGAGAGGACGATTCCGCCAGCGTACATAAAACTTCTGGTAACCACCTTGACGTGTAGAAACAATTTGATCATCAAGGACATCAATAATTTCATCAGGAGGTGGAGAATTACCTAGTAAAGAAATAAGCTGCTCTTCATTTTCTCCTTCATTATCATGGCCACGATAGAGAGTGAGATCCTCGACATTGAATGAAGGACTAACGCCTAAATCAGTAGGAATATCAAGAATATAGGCATTGGAATTAATCTTCTGGAGAATCTTGAAAGGACCTGAATTACGAGGGTGTAACTTCTTGTTGGCTTCAGGTGGCAACCTCTCAGGTCGAATACGTACCATAACCATATCGCCTTCATTAAATTCAACAAAGCGACGATGCTTGTCAACTTGCTGCTTATAAACATCATTGCTGGCAGATATATGGCGACATACTTCATTGTGGACATGCTGCATGTGGTGGAAGAATTGTTCAGCATCAGCACTCACTCTGGCATCAACTGGTAACGGAACAAGATCAACAGGGAGTCGTGGACGAACTCCTGTAACAGCTTGAAATGGTGAAAGTCCAGTTGATCGGTTGACAGAATTATTGTAAGCAAATTCTGCCATAGGGAGCACTTGATCCCAGTTTGTGATACGGTCACGGACAAGGCAACGTAACAATTGGCCAAGACTTCTGTTTACCACCTCTGTTTGTCCATCAGATTGAGGGTGATAAGCAGTAGAGAAATTAAGCTTGGTGTTAGACATCATTCATAATGTCTTCCAAAAGTAACTCATAAACTTCGTATCTCGCTCAGAAACAACAGTCTTTGGAAGCCCATGTAACCGAACAACTTCTTTGAAGAATAATTTGGCTACCTTATAAGCATCAGCAGTTGCCGTGCAAGGAATAAAGTGTGCCATCTTTGAAAAGCGGTCAACAACAACGAAGATGGAATCAACCTTTCTGGCAGTCATGGGTAAACCTAGCACAAAATCCATGCTAATGTCTTCCCAAGGAGTGTGGGGAACAGGCAAAGGCTGATAATATCCAGTGTTCTTCTTATTTCCTTTGGCAATCTGGCATGTTCGGCATCGCTCACAAATATGAACCACATTGGTCTTCATGCGAGGCCAATAATATCTGTCACTGACAAGAGCAAGTGTTTTGTCGTGACCCAAGTGTCCGCTACATCCTCCTACATGCAACTCTCGAACAACATATTCACGAATAGAAGTGGCTGGAAGACAGAGTTACGAACCTTTGAATAAGAAACCATCATGAAAACTATAATGAAGATGCTAACTACGTTCACCATTAAGAAGATCCGCATAGATAGAACCAAAATCCTTATTAGTGGCATAATCTTGTTTGATTTGCTCAAAACCAGGCACACTAATAGACATGGCAGTCAAAAGATGTTTTCTCTGACTTAATGCATCCGCAATCAGGTTATCCTTTCCAGCTTTATGACGAATGCTAAATTTAAATTCTTGTATATATGCACTCCATTTAGCTCGGTTAGCGCTGATCTTCTACTGAGAGTGTAGATGTTGCAGAGCATCATTATCAGAATAAAGCACAAACTCATTAGCAATCAAATAATGTCTCCAATGACGAAGTGTTTGGACAAGTGCATAGAATTCCAAATCATATGCAGTATACTTTCGCTTGGCATCAGAAAGTTTCTCACTGAAGAATGCAATAAAATGTCCTTCCTGGCTAAGGACACCGCCAATGCCAACATTTGAGGCATCGCAAGCAATTTCAAATAGCTTGCTAAAATCAGGAACCTGTAGAACGGGTGCTTCAGTAATCTTTTGCTTGATCTTCTCAAAAGCCCTGGTAGCTGCATTGGTCCACTTGAAGTCACCTTTCCTCATACAATCAGTAATAGGAGCCATAATAGTACTGAAGTTTCTGATAAACCTTTTGTAAAAATTGGCAAGACCATGAAAACTGCGAACTTCAGTAAGGGTAGTAGGAATTGGCCAATCAAGGATAGTGCTTACTTTTGCAGGATCCAATTGGCCAATCAAGGATAGCGCTTACTTTTGCAGGATCCATCTTAATTCCTTGTAAAGATACGACATATCCTAAGAAAACAACAATATCACTCATGAAAGTGCATTTTTTGAGATTGATATAGAAATGCTCCCGGTGGAGAAGTTGGCAAACCTTATCTAAATGCTGAAGGTGATCTTCTTTTGACTGGCTGTAAATAAGAATATCGTCGAAGTAAACGACAACAAATTTTCCAATATAAGGCTGCAATAATTGTGTCATAACCCGCATAAAAGTACTAGGAGCATTAGTTAAACCGAAAGGCATAACCATCCATTCAAAGAGACCATCCTTTGTTTTAAAGGCAGTTTTCCATTCATCTCCTAGTCTTATGCAAATTTGATGATATCCGCTCCACAGGTCAATTTTGGAAAATATACATACACCAGTCATCATATCTAACATATCATCCAAACGAGGGATAGGGAAGCGATATTTTACCGTGATTTTGTTGATTGCACGGCTATCTACACACATTCGCCAGCTTCCATCCTTCGAAGTGAGAAGTGCTGGAACACCACATGGGCTGAGACTTTCCTTTATATAACCTTTCTGAAGCAAATCATCAACTTGCCTTTTTAACTCTGCATGTTCTGCTGGACTCATCCGATAAGCAGGTAAGTTAGGCAAAGAAGCTCCTAGAACAAGATCAATAGCATGCTGAATGTTCATTAGCGGGGGTAGTTCCTTGGGTAACTCATCAGGAACTAAGTCAGCAAATTTGTCCAATAATGGCTTCACTTCCTGAGGAATAGCATGAGAATCATCAGCAACTTGCTTAGTAACTAAGGCATACATGACACCTTGCTCTTTGCTTTCAACTTCAAATTTCCGCATGGTTAAAATATGCGATGTAGGAGAAGCTGCGGCGACGGCAGGAGAAAAGGTAGGAGAGGATGGCGGAGTTTGCAATGGACGCAGCACGACCCGTCTACCTTTCCAATTGAAAGCATAGGTATTGTGTTCATGATCTGTGATCACTTTAAGCTTCTGCAACCATGGCCGCCCAAAAAGAATATGTGTAACGTTTATTGGTATGACGTCACAAAGAAGAGTATCCTCATAATTGCCAATCTTAAAAGGCACACAGCATTGCTGAAGAACAAGAATGGAATAATTATCAACCCATGCAACTTTATATGGCCTTGGATGCTTTACCGTGGAAAGTTTAAGCTTATCAACTGCTTCTTAGGAAATAACATTCATAGCACTTCCACCATCAATAATCATATTACATGCTCTGCCCATACATCTGACACGAGATCGAAAAATAGAAGCATGATTCCAATCTTCTTCCTCTTTAGCATCTGCTACTAGCAAACGACGATCTAGAAAAAGAAGTGGAATACCATCATCAGTGTCTGCATAATCTATCTGATCTGCTTGATCTTCATAATGAGGATCTGTGTCAGCTTGCCCTGATTCGACATGCTCATCATGTTGAGTATCAATATCAGGCTCATTGGAAGTGTATAAATTGCGATGAGGGCATTCATTGGCATAATGTCCTCGTTGCTTACAGGCATGACAAACAATGTCCCTCCGGTCTGTTCTTCCATAAGCACGATTATCAGGCTGGTTCTGTGGAAACCTCTGATTCTGTTTGGGATTCATCTTTCTTTGTTGCATCCCTGGCCGAGGATTCTAAGGAGTCTGCTGAACTTGACGCTGAGGAGGAGGCCTATAAAATGTTGCTTAATTGCGATTATAAGTAAGATCAGGACCTCTTTTTGTGGAAGACTCCCCGGCTTGAAAAATATTACGCTTCCGCAACTGAATTTCATGTTGGGCTTTGCGGGCTTTATTGAATATTTCATCCACTGTGGCATAATCAAACATCGCCACCTCTCGTCTGATATCGGCACGCAGATTATCTCTGTACCTAGTGATAGTCAGACGATCATCGATCCGCAAGTTACAGCGAACAATGTATTCGCGAAACTTGTTGGTATATTTTTCCACAGTCATAGTGCCTTGCTGGAGACTCAGATATTCTTGGTGAAGTGTATCCATATAATCAGAAGGAAGAAAGTTACCCTTGAGTTTTTCTTTCATAATATTCCATCGGAGAATCGGCTGGCCTACTGCAAGCTCATTGTTTTCAACACCATACCACCAAATACGAGCAGGTGCCTTTAGTTTAACCTTGGTAAAGGCTATCCGCTGTGCATCATTCATACCATACCAAGCAAAATAATCCTCCAAAGAATTAAGCCAATCAACAAAAATTTTCGGGCTTGCATCACCACTAAAGTCAGCAATTTGAATTTTGACTTTTCTAGTGATGTCATCTGGTGGGGGTGCAACATGGTGAGCTTGATGACCTCGTTCAGCCAGAAGGCGCTGCACAAAATCACGAATGGATTCATGATTTTCAGGTATTTCTGGTTGGACGGGCGTGTAAATCATAGATGCATTAGAGGATCCTTCTTGACTAACAAATTGCTTTGTTTGTAGCTCGGCAATGGCAGTTTCTGCAATTTTGAGACGTCCCGTGACGTCTTCTAATTCTTGACTTAATTTAAGGATGGTTTCATCCCTCTGGCGGTCGGTCATCCAATGCTAAAGATCATCACCATGCATAGGCATGATTGTTGGTGTTTTTTTTTTTTTTTTTTTTAACAAGAAGGTGGGTCGGGTCGGGTTGGACTTTATAATGGGTCGGACCGACTTAGGTCCGTTTACAAATCAATGGACACACTCGGGTCGGGTATCCAGCCCGTTTCTCCCTCTTTCTGATTTGTCAGGTATCGTGTAGAGAAAAACAATAAAGAGTGGAGAAGGACTTATCTGCTGCAATGAGGAACGAACTGGAAAGGGATGGAGCTTCGGCGATGAAATCGGCTGGAGGAGGTGTCGATCGCCGGGTGCACACTGCGATGGAGCAATGATGGTGCGATGGAGGCACGGATGAACGTCGAAGTGAGGCTTGCCGCTACTGTTGACGGCGACAACAAAGCCGTTGGAAGCTGACGACGATGGAGGCCACTGGTGCAAGGTACGTCATCTTTCCCCTTTCTTCTCTCCTCGCTGATGTCTGCTTCTTCTCTCTGCGCTCTCTCGCTCTAGCAGCTCTCTGTCTCTTTTTTTGTTTTTCACTCTAGTGTGGGGGAAGTTGGTCAAACAGGGGTTATGAAGCAAAGTTCAGGGTGTGGGGGCGAGGTCGGAAAGTGGGATCTGGGTTTTCGGTGGTTGATCAGGGTGAGGGTTACTGATGGGGGCGAGGTCGGTCGTCCGTAAGGGCACGGGATCGACCGAAAGGAGATGGGTTGGTTCCGGCGAAGGGGTGTGGACAGGGGCGTGGTTTTAGGGTTCGGAATGGTGTGGGGATTTAGGAATTTGGGTACGGAAAGGTTAGAGATTGGGGATTGAGGAAGTGACAGGGAGATCGGTTTTTGGGTTTGAAGATGGTGGTGACGGGTTTAGGGTTCTGAATGGGGTTAGTTTAGCAAAGGGTAATCGACAGTGGGATTCGGGGCTGCTAGGGTTCTGCGGTAAGGGGACGGAGTTGATTGTCTGTGGACAGCGGATGTAAGGATGAATTCCGGGAACAACGATGGTTACCGGCAACCGAACCTGCTTTGATACCAATCTGGCGCAGTCCTGGATCTTGGATCGATTGTAGAACAATCTCCCGAAGGATTGTTCGAATCCAAAGAAGGATTCCCAAGCACAATGAAACTCACGATCACACTGGAGAGAGAAAATCTCTTGAAACTGAAATTTTATTGATAAAAGCATGCTTAATACAATGAAGAATTCATCCTTATATAGGAGTGATCGTTTCTAAACATAGAAGGACTAATTCTAAACAAATAAGACCTACTAAAATAAAATAAGAAATAAATAAATACGGATAGGGATCCTTGAGGCAACCGGGGATCAAGCGGATGTCCTACGGGCCTGTGATCTGGGCCGTCGGACTTGGGTTCGGCCTGCATCACTAACCTAATCAAAGTCTTCAATGTTCAATTGTCCTTGTTCTTCCTCAACCCCTTGCGACTCTTGATTGATATTGCCTTGATCAATATTAATTGTACCCGCGAAATCAGTTTTGCTATGAGCTTGACCTTCGACGATCCTTGATGTTTTGTCTTTGCTTTTGGTGTAATCATGACTTCTCCTTCAACTTGTTGCTCTTTCTCTGGTTCTTCAGTTGAAGGTGATGATGTAAACGAAGTCGGGGCTATTGATTTCATTGGAAGGAGTCTAATCCGTTTTCATTTCCACGAAAAAGGTTTATGCATTCATCTCTCTATCATTGAGCAATTTCCAATCAAAAAGCCATGGACATCCACAAAGAATATGAGAAAACTCATATGGATCACATCACATCAAATTTAGACATCATAATGGTCAATCTTGAATGATAGCAAACATCTATGAGTCACAGGAATGACAAAACCAATGTGAATTGGTAGGGCATATAGAAAGCTTCTCAGTTGGCCAATGAAGTATGACAATAACCTCAAGGCTTAGGATGATTACTCCCCATTTGTAATGTGATGCTTATTATCAATAACATCTGAGACTTCTCTTCTTCTATGGTGTTCCTTCTCATCATGAGTGTGCCCTAGTGACTAAATCCAACCTTGGATTAAGATCATCCTTTGGGAGATTAATCTATCCATCGATCACAGATCCAGGACTACATCACCAATGATCTAGGGTACCCCAGTATGGGTATGGAAAAAAAAAACACCCTAATGAATTTATTTTTCACCAACAGAATCATTCCATTTAAATAAAGTTTAATTTAAAAAGGTGGTTAGGTGCTAAACTACGTTAATATTTCTCTTATTATTTATGCAACTATAAGCATGTATGCAACGATGAAACCCAAATCCCAAATCCCCAATTCCACTTTCTGCCCAGTGAAACAAATAGATAGATTGATTTCGTGAAGAAAGGGGAAAAGAGAAAGCCAAGAAGAGATAAAAAGAGAGCAGAGAAAAAAGGGAGAGAGCACACGTACTAGTACTACTCTGCTGCTGACAATAGAATCTCCACAATGAAGAAGAAGAAGAAGAAGAAGAAGAAGAAGAAGAAGTAATAGTAGTAGTAGTGGTAAAGGGTGGTGATGGATGGGGTTGGGGACAGTTGAAAGCCCGCCAACTTCTCCACGCCCTTAGAAGTCTCGCCATTGTACCTGCGCCTGCCTCTTCTAATCTGCTCCGCTCTGAGAGAAACGGCGTTGTTTGTTTTTATGCTGCGAAACAGAAACAGAAACAGAAACAGAAACAGAAACAGTGGGGGAAGAAGAGAAACGAAGATTCAATTCAAGACTCAAACGATGGAGATGAATGGAACTTTGGGGGTTCTTGGCGGTGGAAAAGTATTCGATTCTCTGAGGCCCAGACGCCGACTTGCCGGGATTTGTAGATGCTTGGCGGTGAAGGTTCTCCTTGCGCTAATATGGGCCTACAAAAAGTTTTCCCTCGCAGCTCGAGCTCCAGCCCGGTTTGTGGTAATTCATTAGTGTCATATTATATATTTATATAAGAGAAATAAAAGATTAGGGATCACGTCAAGAGTATCAAAGTTTAGAGGAAATTAGTAAAAAAATTAACTTGGATGGCCACTAAATAAAATTAACCCACTAGCAATTCGAAAACAAAAAAGGCCCAATGGGCCGTTTTTGAATTTTTATTAATTGTTTTCGTGGAGCAACGACGTTGTCACTCCACGGGCCTCATAACCTCGTTGCAAAAAATGCTTTTTCATTTCTTCTTTTTCATATCTTGTGTGTGCTTTAGTGACTTCCATTTCTTCTTCTTCCTCGTCGTCAACATCTAGCCTTAAAGCTTAAACATGATTCGCAATCTTTTTGTAAGCATTGTTCAACACATTTGATGACCTCCTTTCCCCCATTGTTTGTCTTGTTCACTAGGGTTTTGTTGTATGTATTTTGCTCTCTTCAAATGTCTTGTTTTATTTAACATGATGTCTATCATTGTAGAGGTTATCTTTCTAATAATGCCTGGAAATGTATTCGATTTACTTGCATTCCATTCAATCTACTTCTATGAAACCCTATTTTTCCCCTTTTTGTTTGAACTATTGAAGTGTCAATGTTGTTTTTAAATTGTTCTTTGTAGTTCTTATTGGAGTTGACTAGTTGTTTGATGAAATACCTCTAAGAAAAAAAAATACCCAAACCATGTACATTCTCCTTCAAATTTGTAAAAGTTAAATATATATTTAAGAGTTATTTAATGAAATGCCTCTAAGAAAAAAATGGAAAAAGTGTTTAAGAGTTGTTTGATTAAATGCCTCTAATATGTTTAAGAGTTGTTTGATAAGGCAGTTTCAATGAGAATTTGGTTATGTGAACCCCACTTCTTAATGACCCAGGCCAACCAAATGTTCAAATAGTGTCTACTATGTGTAACCTATAAGCTGTGGCACATAAACTAGGTCTAAATATGCTCAAATCTCAATCTCATTTCGGTCGATAAGTTGGATGAAAATGAAGTTCATACCGTTAGATTGTTTACATGTGAAAATGTGATTTCTTTCAAATATTTAACCCAAATGTAATGGAGTCAGGGAAATATTTTAGACATGATTAATTCCTATGATGTTTCCTGCTCGGGTTAATGTGAATTAGTTATGTGCCTATTAACTAATTATTTTAGCAAGTGATAGTGGAACAAATATTGGGAAGCTCAGGTGTTTGACTAATTTTACAATTCATTTAAGCTAACGGTCTGTCTTTTATCTTTCATGTTCGTTATAGTTAATTAAATTATGCGAATATTTATTTCAAATGGGTAGGAAATGTTTAAAATTATTTTTTGATCAAGGCGAACATATATTTGAAGAAATCCAACTTGGAGAGGAGTTTGATACATTTCGATGCATACCAACGAACCCTAACAAAGAATAATGGGTTCTTAATGATACTCAATTGGAATAAATTCGGAAATATGACCTTTATCAGTTGAGGGAGATGAAAGAGATTATGATAGATCATTCTCTCATAATAGCTTTAGTTGAAAGATGGCGTTCCTAGATTAACACACTCCATTTTCCATTTGGAGAGGCTACTATGACATTGGAAGATGTTGCTTATATCTATGGCCTTCCTATAGACAGCCCTCCTGTTACAGGAAGAACATTCCTTAACAAAATGATATAATTAGTTTGCCAAGAATTACTAGGAATGACCCCAGTGCCCGATGAAGATGTAAACAACCCAAATATAAAATTCATATGGATTGAAAACAACTTTAGGCCCGATGCATCAAAGAAGAAGAAGAAGTAGAAATTATCAATGACGAAGAAATTTATAACACATGGGCTTATATGTTTGTGTTAGTTGCGGGACAGACTAGCTAGAATACATCTGGAGGTCATGGCTCAGCTTACCTCCTAGAGCTTTTTAGGAAATTTAAATCATAGGCTTGGGCACCAGCTTGTCTTGCCAATTTTTACCAAATGCTTGCCAAGGGGGTAAAGTGGATGAAAGAAAGGAAAGATAATAAAGAGGAAAAAGGATAGGAGAGATGGAAGGAAAAACTGTAAAAGAAGACAAAGCACAGATCCTTGAGTGGCCCTTTGCAATTGCTACAAGTTATTTATTGTACCACATTTAGTTCCATTGTTATAATTACTTTATTTTAATTTTAAATAATGTGACAATGAGTTTTGTGTTGCAAATATGGGCCTACACAAGGATGTTGATTGGGCGATATCTAAGGCCTAATACAGTTGGAAAATGAAACTCCAATTTCCACTGATGAAAACATGGAAGCAATGGTTGAGCCATTCGAAGGTCGTGACAACCTTGAAAAGGTTCAAGAAAGTTGAACATTGATGGTGTGAGAACATGACTCGGCCTATTCCTTTTATTACATTGGATACAAAATGTATGAAAAATAATTTAATTCATTTTATCCCGTCCTATGCAGTTTATATGGTGGCCTTATGCGAAATTTCTTAAAAAAAATATTTACTCAACATTTCTAAGGTTGACTGTGAGTTGTTTTCGTCATCAATTGTGTTTGGTATTTTCTCAGATTGTTGAAAGACATAACACAGGCCATGTTATGAAACAATTTGGAATGAAACAAGTTGTCCCACCTCCATTTAAAATGTCTTATACAAGAGAGGAGATGATTGAAAGGATTGTTTGTGATTATAGTGCACTTGAAAAAGTTCCCTTCTATGCATATTGGGGTGGAAGGTTTAAGAGTGTACTAAATGATAAAAAGTCATCCTCTAAAGTGTATGATGAGGAATACACGATTTTGTTTACTTTTAACACAATTATGTATATTAGTAGTACTGAGGATGGAACAGGAGACTCCCCTGAGAGTAAATGCATACCTAAGAAGGTTCTGCACAACGAAATATGTTGCAAAAAACAACTAGTAGGTAAAGCGTATAAGTTGCAACCTTTAAATTTTTATGACATTCGAATTGTGATTGAGTAGTTAACAATTGTGCAAGTTAATACACTACTTCATGAGCTAGAGACGTTATTCAATCGTGCAGCTGAGAATAATACATTACTTGCAGATTTTTGTACGTCATAGGGAAAAAAGATAAAGCGATTTAAAACAGCATTGGTATCTTCATTTAATGGTTTTAATGCACAAATATTGAAAAGCTCATACTCACGAGAAGAAAGTTTGATAAAAACAAAGAAATCGACTATGAAGAAATACATTAGAAAGTTAATAGCCAAATAAAAAAAAGAAGTTAAAACAGGAAAGCACAATAGAGGGTGTAGTGAAACCAAGTTCCAAATTAGATGAATTGGCGAATGAACTGTTTGATGCCCCATAAACACCCATGGTAGGTTCATCATCACTTGTAATGATCGTCTCACCGAAGAGGAGCACAATTGACTCTCTCATTTGGAATATTAAAAGGCTACCCCGCGAAAAAGAAGATCCCAGATAAATTTGATGCATACTTGCATGCAATGGCTGCAACATAATATACTTTTTTTTTTGGCATGGATAAATTCATTTGAAAAGGCTATAGAAAGTATTTTAAGATTTATAAGGAACGACTGGATATTATATGCACATCGTTGTCTACTAAGGTGTTGAATAAAGTATTAAAAGAGGGTGAGTGGTTGGATACTAATATTTTTTATCGTGCTTGAAAAGAATGCGAAAATGTGTAATGGATTCGAGTCTAACATTCACGCATTTCAAGCTTTTAGAAGAATGAGAATTAACCACATTTTATCATTAATTTTCCTTTTGTTTACATGGGTTCAAATGCTTTAACCTCCGAGATACAGGTTTTTTACATATTTTTTGAAAAGTTTACAACCCCTCTCTCAAATCTCAGATGTGATCAAAACTTGAAATTTGCAAGAAAATACATGGAAAGTGGCAAAAATGCAAAAAACGTAGAACACATGGGGAGTGACCATGGGTTACGGTCATTGGCAGACAGTGGCCAAAAAAGCTACTATTTGCTCTATACTTTATTCCGTTTCGCCTCTGTAACTCTTCCAAGTTATTCAAACATGTTTCTGCTGATTTTTGGAGAGTTGAGTGACCATCAAGAGGGTTGAATTTGGCCAATTTTTTTAGTGTCGAGTGACCATCAAGAGAGTTGAATTTGGCCATGGAATTGATCAAAACCTTTGGTAATCATCACTTTTGGTTATAGACTATTTTTGTACAAGTTCGAAAAGGGTACTGTATAGTAGCAAAATGAAGCCAAAGTTGTGCCATTCTAAACCTATAATTTTCAAGGGATAGAATGAGGCCTCAAGAGATTTGCTCACAACCCTTATAATGGTTAGAACCCCCCACCAAGTGAGAAAAACAAAGGAATTGATGGTCATCCTTCGAAAGTCTGCCAGTGCTTGAATATAGTCCTTTTTAAATGATACCCATACTCTCCTTTTTTCTTTAAACCATCTTTCACCTTGAGTGACTGAGAAGAAGAAGAAGTAGTAGGTTGGAGTGCTGGAGAATGCCTTAAGGCTTGGTTGAACTTCTCTTTCGTTTTAGTAGGAACTTCTTGTCTTTTCTCTCTGTCTTTATGTCCTCCTTTATGTATGTTAAAACTCCTTTTTTATAGACTTCAACAGTAGCTTAGGGAGTTATGGGGAGTTAAAAGGAATTATAGAAAGTTAAAGTTCGAAATAAAGTGGAGGGAACCACCAAAAACCATAAGAACTACTCCACAGGTGTCAGTGACAACAATTGCAGTCACTCACAAGGCCTATTTTTGGATTTTTGCATATGTGACTCGTTTTTGCCTGCTTAGAGCCCGAACGATTTCCAATCTTTACCAAACTTGGACGGATGCTTCTTGACATTATTTTGAGTATCTCATAGAAATTTCAAAAGTTGGTCAACTCCTTATTGAAGATGGGCCGATGTCACTCCTAAGGCCCATTTTTGGACTTTTGCATATGTGACCTGTTTTCACCTGTTTGGGGCCGAATGATGTCCAATCTTTACAAAACTTGGAGGGATGCTTATTGACACTATTTTGAGTGAGCCACAGGAATTTCAACCCATTTTGACCTTCTAAATTTGGTCAACTCCCTGTTAAAAGTGGGTCAAGCCACTCCCAAGGCCTATTTTTGAACTTTTGCATATGTGACCTATTTTCTCCTGTTTGAGGTTTAAACGATGTCCAATCTTCATGAGAATTGGAGAGATTCTTCTTGACACTATTTTGAGTGTGTCATAGAAATTTCAGCTCGTTTTGACCTTTTGAAGTTGGTCAACTCTCCCATTGACTTTTCATGAAAAGGGGCCCTTATTTCAGCTGTTTAAGGCCCAAATGACCTCGGTTTAATTTGAAACTTGGAGGAATTGATGTCAGGAGTATCTTGGAGTGTCTATTCAAATTTCATGTAGTTTAAATTTGTGAAAGTAGGATTTCGAACAGCGACCCATTTATTGCATATTCTAAGTCACTATTTACCTTACATTGTAAGTAGTTAGCTTGTTTTCTACCCAAACAACATTTAATTGAATTAAAACTTTGAAAAGTTCATTTTGAATATATTTTGAGTCTCTGTTCCAAGTTTTATTAGCTCTGGCTCCCTGAAAATAGGATTTTCGCCAGTGACCTCCATGGCTCGAGGGTCACTGACTTCTAAGCTGACATGCAGTAGAAGTAGAACCAAACGAAGTCCTCTTGACTTAAAAATTTATAGAATCTCCCTTAAATATGGCTGAAGCTTTGTGCCCAAACTTCACCAATTTTGGATATTGATAAGCAAGACTTTGATTAGTGACTCCATGGCCTGGAGGTCACTAACCTAAAGTTGACATATTTGAAGACTTTAGTTCAAATGATGTCCGTTTGACCTAAAATTTTGTTGAGCTTCCCTTGAGCATAATTTGGACTTCCTCCAAGAGTTTCAACTAATTTAATCTTCATGAGGTGTCACTTTGCACAATGACCTTACAAAGCTTAGTAGATGACCATTTGAACTGAGCTTGGGTCCCCATGATATCCAAATGCTCTAAAATTTTGAAGAATAGTCTTTGAATGTACTTGAAGGCAGTCCCTTGTGTTTGAGCTTGCTTTAACATGTAGAAGTATCAATTTCCATAATGACCCCAAAGGAATTGGCAAGCAGTCACTGAATCTTGATTTTGAGTTGATATGAAGTCCAAATGCTTTGAAATTTCGGAACATCATTCTCAAGCATGCTTTAGAGTTGCCATGTGATTTTCATCCACTTTGGTAATCCAGAACCTTGAGTACGTTTAGTGACCTCTAGGTTTTGAGCCAATGAACTTTGAATTTAGTATTTGGTGAGTTGAATGGCTGATTGAAGTTCAGTAACTCTAAAATTTGAGCTGCTACAACCTAAGCTCATTTAAAATCTTCTAATTGGATTGCACCAGTTCTGAATATCTGGATGCAGTACTTAACTTGCCATTCCACAATCCCAAGGTTAATGTATCTGTGGTTTGGAATTTGCTTGTAATGTCTTCACTACAACATTTGTAATTTTTTTTAAAATTTTTTTATGGGTCAACAATTGTGTATATTGGCATCAGCACTTGAGAGAATTATGTCATACTACATACTTTGTTGTTCCAAGCATTGCAGTGAGTATTTCATTTTTTTAATAAATTATGTTTTAAAATTATATAGGTAAAACTTATATATAATCCACTGATTGCAGAGTTTGTGGCAAGAGAACTCAGGTCTCATGGATGATGTTTGTTTGGGACTGATGGATCTAGTGTGTGGGAGGCATGGGACAGTAGAATACTTGTATACCTTATCCACCACATTGACCATTTTACTTTGCTTATTGATTATCTCGAGGAGTTGAAATCGCAATACTATGATAGCTTTTTGGTGCACAAAGACTCATTGACAATTGTCAATCACTTTATAAGTAATCATTTTACTTGGTTAAAAAAATTTTGTTTGATATTGGTTTTACATTGTCTTATATAATTTATTATATTTGTTGTATATTCATTAGTTAACAGGAAAGTATAGCAACTATGGGTGGCATGACCTTAACCTCTGGACTACAATTGTTGTAACAAATATACCATAACAACAAAATCGCAATGGTTGTGGCATATTTGCAGCTGCATTCGCTGAACATATTGTGTTTAATTAGTTGATAAATTTTACACAAGCTGACATGCCATATTATTGATTCAAAATCATTGTTAAAATATTCAAGAGGAATTGGGAAGATAATGCATGGCGTTTGGGATTGAGAGACATTGTAGATGTCTAATGCTTTATTTATATTTAATTATATTTAATTGTCCATTTTGCATATTATAAGTAGTATTCTATGGATGCAAATTTTTTTAAATGGGAATCGTATCCATTAATGTGAATGTATGTTGAATGTGAGTGATGTTGATATGTTGTAGGTATATTGAATGTGAAGAATATATGTTGAATGGTATGTAGATGTAAAGAATGTATGTCGAATATGTATTGAATGTGAAGTTGTATACATTGTAGGTAGTTGTAAAAGTTGAAATGATCCACCAAATTTTATAAGGCAATTGGTTTTTAATGACATAGTTTAGTAATGATGTCGTCACTTTTAACACTAGCTTCAGTTATGGAAAGTGACGACGTTGTCACTATTTAACACTAGGTTTTAACATTTTCGGTTCTAGAAAGCGACGACGTCATCAATTTTTAACACTAGGCATATTTTCTCAGTTATGAAAAGTGACAACATTATCACATTTTAACACTAGGTTTTAACATTTTTTATTTTGGAAGGTGATGATGTCGTCACTTTTTAACAATAGATTTATTTTTTTCAGTTCTGGAAAGTGACAACATTGTCACATTCTAACACTAGGCTGATCCTTTTTAGTTGTAGAAAGTGACGACATCATCACTTTCACGGGCCAAAGTCCGGTATCCTGGGAAGAAGTTGGTATTCGAAGTTTTCACGGGCCGACGATTATCACCGAAACTACGGAGAAGGTACAGAAAGCAATTGAGAATTTGAAGGTTGCTCAGTCGAGACAAAAAAGCTATGCAGATACTCGTAGAAGACATTTGGAATTTCAAGTTGGAGACTAGGTTTTTCTGAAGGTCTCGCCGATGAAGGGTACGATCCGTTTCGGCCAGAAGGGTAAGTTAGTGCCAAGGTACATGGGTCCATTCGAGATTAAGAGCAGGATTGGTGATTTGGCGTACAGATTGGCTCTTCCAGTGGAGTTTTCTAGAATACATGATGTATTCCATGTGTCGATGCTTCACAAATATGTTCGAGACCCTACCTACATCATTCAATACAACGATGTATAGATACAGCCGAATGCAACATACGTTGAGCGCCCACTTCGTATCGTGGGAACCAAAGAACATGTATTGTGTACCAGAACAATTCGATGGGTCAAAGTATTGTGGGAACATCATAGTCCAGACGAAGCCACTTGAGAAATTAGAAGAGTAGATGGTGTAACAGTATCCCCACCTCTTCACGCAGGTATGAGTTCATTCCAAGGACGGAATGAATCTTAAGTGGGGGAGGATGTGGCACTCCGACCCAACTTAATCTAGTTTAGCCACTAATTAATGACAAATTAGTTGTTAATTGTGTTTTAGCTTTGTTTTTGTTTTGTTTCGGGTCGTGGATAGGTAGTTGGATTGAGTTTAACCTGGTTTAAGTAGACATGAGCCTTTTTTCATAATTTTAGCTTTTGTGAGACGTTGTCATTCATGCATCATTTTGGTGTCAACATGCGTCTTTCGTCGAGCTCATTACTTTTCGTAACTGCTTCGTATGCGACATTGATTATTTCCGTTGGACTGTCATTTGACTCGAACTGTAATTCCTATGAATATTTGGACTTTTTCCAAATTTTTCGTATTTTTATCTTATATAAGCCAATGTCTCAACCGACTTTATCATTCTCCTCTTTATTCACAACTATTTTTTTTCCTTTCGATTTTTTCTCTTTTCACATGATCAAGAGGAAAAAGGAGAGTTTGTGCACCCAAGATCTTCATATCTCCTTGTGTGGGTTAAGGCGAGCTTTGGTTTCTTGACTTTCTTCTTCATCTTTTTCACGTCAGTTACTGCACCGTCACTCACATCCCTCTCTTTCGACCTTCTTTTGCATGCATGGGTGTTAGAACAGTGGGTAGGCATCGAATTTGAGCTTGAGGACAACGATTCACATGTTAAAATTCATTTGAGGCAAGTATAAGCACGATTTGGATGAACCCATGTTGGTATATGTTTAATTCTGACTACTTTCTTAATCTGGCATGGGAAGTGTGTTTTACAGCCCAAATTGTGTCAAATTTCATTTCTTTAATGTTGTTGTTTCATTTGGTACGCGTACAGTTTGATCTGTAACTAGTTCAGAAAAATGACCCCATGTAGTTTACGACTAAGCCGTAACTGCTTACGGCTCACTTTCCAGAGAGCTGTAAAACCCTATTTTCTTCTATGGCTACGCTACGACAAAGCCATATCTTGCACTACCGCTAAGCTATAGTCAGCCGTAACCCAACCGTAAGTCAAGTTACGGCTTGACTTCCCAAGAGCAGAAAAGGAAGGAGACCTTCTACGGTCCAGCCACAGCTAAGTCGTGTGGTGTGTTACGGCTAAACTGTGACCAGCCGAGGTTGAGCGGTAGAACAAGTACGGTGACACTGTAAAAGAATACATGGGTTCAATCGTGGTTCACCAGGCAGAGGAACAGTTTGGGGAACCATGGTTGAATCGTAGTACATAATACGGCTAAGCCGTAGGTCACCCACGGCTGAGATGTATGTCCAGGAAAAATTAAGAAAGTTCCGGATTAAGAGACCTTGTAGGGCCTTCGAGTTGGAATGTAGGTGACCTTGACTTGCCAAATGGAATATGATAAAATTGCATGAATGATCTCGAGGGCTGCGACTCATTCATGTACGTTATCCAGTTGTTAAGCACCTCCCCATAGGTGTTGGTTTAGGGGACTCCGATAAACCCTCACGATACAAAGTAACATCAAATGGAGGACAATGGTGAATTGAATAACTTAAAACTACATCATCATGCATGGTTAGAAACACTGGATACTTAGAGTAGGGTTGGTTAGTAAATGATCTTGATCGAGCAAATGGAGTTGCATGGCATTTTGTATGATGATCCTCAACTTCCACTCTTCTGTATGATTTGTTTGTATTGTCCTTGATATGCCCTTTTGACATGGTAAGTTCGATTTGTTTGATTTGTTCGACATGTTTCCAGTAACTTGAGTATTGTCTATATGTATATATGCATTGACTGTATGCACGTATGCACGTATAATATATGCTCGATCTAATATGCATGATCTACTCAAGTCCTAGTATATGATTGACTCTATGTGGTCAGGCATTACTCGGTCTCAGTCTTATGATACCCTATGGGGTTGAATTTGGCATAGTATGTATGGTACCGTTGCAATGAGTTTATGTCTTGGGGCTTCCGAACCCTAGGAAACCGAGATCCATTCTTACCCTGACCCGGTTGATGGTGTTCTCAGTATGTATGTAAGATCCCTTTTTGGGAGCATATGGCAAATGTAGTAGCCACCTCGTTATGTACATATCATGTAAACATTGATTATGATAGCATGCTTCATTTGAATGCATAACTGCCTAGTATACGAAATTGAAACTCTATGATTTATTGGTTGTTACTTATTCTGTTAGATACAACATGTGTTAACTTATTGTTGCTTATACTTTACTGAATCATTATATTCATGAGTTGTCCTTGGTGTTGCAGGCTCAGATCCCTCGGCTGACCCTCGTTGGTCAA
This sequence comes from Sextonia rubra, assembly GCA_037013555.1. Lineage (NCBI taxonomy): Eukaryota > Viridiplantae > Streptophyta > Magnoliopsida > Laurales > Lauraceae > Sextonia > Sextonia rubra. The sequence continues at coordinate 16,475,750 of JASUAD010000018.1, forward strand.
TCAGACTCCAAAGGAGACCCCAAATGCCCCATCAGGGCTAGAGGAGTGGATGTAATCCCTCCACCGAAGCGCGACATTGACATGCATACATATCAGTCTCCCTTGTTCAGGGATCCCTTTTTGGTTTTGGCGTTGTTTAGTGATCTTTAGCAAATGTATTCTAGCTCATTGTGGATAACTCTGAACCTCGTGTAATCTTTGTATATCTATTTTTTTGTTTCTGTATGTCTTCTTTATTTGTTATGGTTTGATACCTACAATTTCTACGGACATTTATTATCATGTATGAATTTCCCTTGTGCGTGTGCATTTAGACTAGGTCTAAGTATATAGGCACGGGAATATGTGTGTCACATGTTAAGTTTAACCTTGACCCCCGATCTCCTGGGCTCAGGTTGTGATAACTTTTTTTGTAATTGGCATTACTCTATTGTCCTTTAACAGGCTATTTGTACACTTGGTGGTATTACTAGTTAATATGTCATACTGTTGACCATGAATAAATGCATTTGACCAATGCTGCCTTCCAATTTCTTTAAATATAATTATAGGCTCCTTCGTCTATAGTACGGATGTTATTCATATAAGCCTCATACCCACATGGCTTTTTAGCCTTTGTTATTCTCCAAAACTTCATGACTATGTCAAGATCACCAAAGCTTAACTTAATATTTTCAGCAATGTAATGACAACGGCAGCAGTGTCATGCACTAGGGATTATGTTTGTTAATACTAGCATGAGGCCTTGCTGGTGGCAAACACAATTGTCAAATTCCTTAGATTTGTTAATACCATGAATAAATTCACGAGGAACCACACCCAGTTATCATGGCACTCAGCCTCCATAAATGCAAATGCCAATGGAAACAACATGTGATTCTCATTATACGTCACTACCACTAATAATATACCAGGATACTTTCTCCCAAGGTGTGATCCATCAATAGATAGCATGAGTCTCATCGATGATAAAAAGGAACAAAAACATGGACCAAATGTCCAAAAAAATCTTCTAAACCGATCTTTATCTGTGGTCTCAATATTAGTTATGGTACTTGGATTTTTCATGCATAATTCCTTACAAAAACGAGGAAGCATAATAAACGACTGCTCGTATAATTTTTAAACTTTATGAAGTATCATTTTTTTAGCTACATGTGATTTCTTGTAAATAATACGAGCATCAAATTCTTTTTGGTATTCATGCGTAATCTCCTTTGGCTTCGTATCATTATTCAATTGAACTTTATCCCCAATGAAATCTTCAATAAGCTTCGTTGATGGTTGGCAATGTGCCATCCTAATCATAGGACAAGAACATGTATGCTTTGGGTTATATGTCCGTACTTTAAATTCCGGATTAGAATCAATAATGGAGGCATGTATACAACAAGGGCAATGGTCATTTTTGCAAGAAACTACCACTTTTGTCATGTTTGTCCTCAAGTGCTTAGAGTAAAATTATTGTAAATTGCAAACTTCGCAATAGTTCTTTTAAAACGTTCACGATCTTAAAACACATGACCTACCTACATCTCCCTTGCCAAATTCACACGAATTTTGGTTGTAAACTCAGTTGATACCATTGTATCCTCTAAACTTTTTTTTTTTCCAGACTTGGCTGATTTGATGTGTTACTTACCATCCCTGCATTAACATGTTCAATATTCAGACCATATGAATTTCCACCTAGTTTTGTAAATTCATCATTAGCATATAGACTATATGATGATCTTGCCTCCTTACCCCTACAATGTGAACATCAATATGATCAACTCCTATAAGATAATCATCTGAAATAATCTTGGCTGCAGTACTCAAATGCATGTCATTGTCTTCACAAATATAAACTCTAGGATATTGCCAAACCTTCTTTCTTTTTCTACTTATATTTAATAAGGATGAGGTGCCCATATTTCCTTCGCGCATATCATTGTCTTCACAATGATTACCTGTAAAATATTCTTGGACTTTTTTTCTTTTGTTGCCTTTTCTTTCCAAACATGAGGTGACCACATTTTCTCCTTGCATATCGTTCTTTTTCACCCTTGAACACATTTATTAAAAAAAACAAAAAAAAAAGATAAACAAAAAATTTTAGCCGTTTTAAGTTTTCAAAATTTTAGAATCAAACATACACCTAAATGGATTGTGAACTCGATTCTGTGTAATGTTCAAACTTCTGGACACATACATTTGTAACCCAATAATTTCATTTCATATTGCTTCAAAAATTTTCCTAATATTAGTGTCATCTTTCAAAGTAACCAATGAAAATACACGACCATTATGATGAAGATATTTACTACTTAATTCTTCATTATGTGCCTCCCATTTAGATGCTTTAAGTGTTACTTTAAGTAAAGAAGAGAATGTTATAGTCCTTCCTATCCACCTCAACTTTTGCCTTCCACCATTATATATGGGATGTACAATATCGAAAACAAGATTACCGTCAAAGTGAAATATTACTATAACCACATTACTGCCCATTTCACTATTTAAAGCAATAAAAACATGAAAGTTTATACATGATGTGAAAAATATGGAAGTTTAGAATTCATACAAATGCTACAAAGCAATTCAAGGACTCCAGTTTCATCAAAAGGAAAGGAAACACAAACAAAACTCTAAAATCTTGACAAACACAAAACCCAAAAAAAAAAAAAATACAATCCAGATAAAAAAATAGGAAAAAAAGAACCATCTCTCTCCATATAAACTTCAGATAAAAACCCTAGGAATAATATACATTTAAGTGGATTCAATATAAGCCAAAAAAGAAAAAAAAAGGGTTTTGCAATGGATGGCAATTGCTTTCTTCTCAAATCTTGAGTGGAATGCAAGCATAGGAAATATATTTCAAAACTATGTTCAGAATATACATGGTAGAAGGAAAGATTGATGAAGTACTCACAAATGATTGGAAAGAAAAAAATGTAACATCAAACGAAACCTTAGAGAAAGATGATTGGGAAGCCAATAAATGCTCACAAATGCACTAAATAAAGATATTGGTCTACTATGGGATGATGCTGAGGATGATGAGGAAGCACGGCCAAAGTTTTCACTAGAGCAGAGTTGAGCTTGGGAAGAAGAATGAAAAAAATAGCTTGAGGAAGAAGAAAAAAATAAAACCCGGGCTAGCCATGGTCGTGGAGTGACGATGTTGCCACTCCATGAAACAATTAAAAAAAAAAATACAAAAATGGCTCCATGGGGCGTTCTTGATTCCAAATTACTACTGGGTATAATTTTGTTTAATGGCCTGCTAAGGTGATTTTTCCTATAATCTTGAGGACATTTAAAAAAATCCATTATAAATGGTAACCACAGCTAAGGACCCTAAATTTTTATAATATTAGAGGAGGACCTCTCACCAAAATTCTCTTTTTTTCTTTTTTTTTGCCCATCATTTATTGACGCCAACAAAACACATAACTCTAAAACAATAGAAATGAATAAAGAAGGAAAAGAAGAGGAGAAGAAGAAAATCCTAGAGGAGATCTTTCTATCCTTCCCTCTAAGTGAAATCTACCAACGGTATGTTCCATCATCTCCATATCTCATTCTCTCCATCCATATATTTCATCTTGTCATTTCTCATCCTCTTCACCATCCACTGTTTTCATCATCTTAGAGAACAATCTCATTCCTGTCACATGGCAAGGGACCATTTTCTGTTTTCGCCATCTCCTCCACTTAGTCCATCTACCCGAACTTAGCAAATCCATCACATCTTTCATGACCTCTGCAGCTCACCTATTGCAAATATGTATTCACCATTTTTCTTAGTTCTCATCCCTTTTTATATTTTTCATTTTCTTAACTTGTACACCTATTTCAACCTGGAACTCATTAGAACAACCCTTTTTCTCTATCTTTTGTATAGATTCCATCTATTAGATTTTCTACAAATTCCTCATTACTCATTTTTTGTTGCAACATTGATGTAACAATCTCTCTACCTCTGTTAGTTTATCTAATTTGATTGTTACTTCTTTTTAAATAATAAAAGGTGAAAAGAAGATTGTATTGATTGTTTGAAAACGAGGAGGAATAAACGAGGTGATGTCCTTAAGATGATGGAAAGTCAATGTATGTTGCATTTTATCATAGCTCCAAGTGTAGAGCCTCGATTGTAGTGACAAACTCGATGAGTACGGGCAATCCATAGGGAGAAAAATTAATTAGGTGCTTTTTAACTATAAGTGGCCACATGATGAGTTTCGACTTCATTAGATCCTCCAAACCCTTGGTCAAGTGAAAATTATATATCTTTCCTAAGAAATTTATGGTGGATGCATAGCTCATGAAGCAATTCACTTGCTAATTTTAACCTTTTGATGGTCAGGCATCTCTCTTTTTGGGCAATTTCTTCAAACCCTTGATCAAAAGACAACCTTAAAAACCCCTGTCAAAAGCACCCTCATTCATTCATAACTCCTTCATACTCATAAAAAACACCCTAAACTCAGACAAACACCAATTTTAAGGGAAAGCAAAAGCACACAAACAAACCGAATCTCCATTCAAAAACCACATAAACCCTTAGATAAACCTCCGAACACCTTAAACCTTGGGAAAAACCCTCATTCACATAGAAAAACAAATAGCATCCGTGGAAAATAGGATTATGGAAGTGAGTTTTCCACAGTCCAACCCATTTTCAATTTGCCACAACAAAACTCCCTAGTCTCTTCAAACCTGAGGAAGAACCATGAAAACTAGGTCTCACAAGTTGAAACAACATACAAAGTGCCTGTGAAAAGAAAGAAGCAAGAGTATGATAGTTATTATTTCCAAATCAGCATCCTTCGAGGCACAATGACTACAGAAGAAACCCTCCATCATTGCATCTTGAGGGAGCATTTGTTGACATACAAAAGTTTGTAAAAACCCACAAGCAAATCAACTATGCAAAAGTCAGGACAAGACTCAAACGTGACTCAAACACAACAAAACAAAAGCCCAAACAAACTCAAGGACAAAGCACAAAAAGATGCCTTGAAGTTTGGAAAAGAAAACAAATCAAAGCACTTCAAAAATTAAAAAAAAAGGATACATTGGCCTACTGAATAGGTCTATGGAACAAAAATTGTGGTCAATGAATGCATGGCTGACTGAAGGAAACTAGTTGTCAGGCTCAAACTTCGACCCTTGCGAGGGAGATTGCCATTCATCCATGTGTATATATATATATATATATATGATGTTTGTTTCTGTACAGTAAAAATGAGGACTCCGACTACCCTCATAATCAATGGATCATGATGGCCAGCTACTAAAACAACCGCTGCACTTCTCTTTGGTTGAAACCAAAGAGAATGTAGGAGAATAACGTGGGTGGGTTCTTCTCTCGTCTAATGTGTTGCCAGCAACACACCATGATTCTCTTCTCGCTTGATAAGGGTTCTCCAAATAAAAGAATGAAAAGTTTTTGCAAAAGGTCAAAGTTTTAGGGTTAATCCTCACTAATAAAATACAGTTAAGTTGAGCAACTAAAATAGCTAGTTAAAATAAGTAAATAAAAGGGAGGGGGGGGGGGGGGGGTGGAGTGCCAAATATTTTAGAAGAGGATTGGTCCCGTTCTCGAGTTACCCCTTCAAATCCCTTTGCAAAGTCGAGTTTAAAGGCTAATTTTTCAAATCAAAGCGATGATGCAAATGAAATTTCAATTTGTAATGTTGGTGCCCATGTGTGTGATAAATAGGAAATTGAAATAAAAGGGTGACCAAATGGCCGATTGTTTAATTGAAAGAGTGGCCTATGGGCCAAGTGCTTGATTAATTAAAAAGGTGTGTAAAATCACTCATTTAATCTCATGATTCTCATTGGTTCAATTTTTAGGAATCAGTCTTTATTCCGTTTGTTTTTAAGCTCAGTAAAAAATTTGGCCTCGAATGTGGAGGAAGAAATAAATGGAAAATCTTTTTGGGTTTGATTTTGTTGATTTTATAGTTTTTTGGATTTTTAATAATGGGGCTAGAAGGGCCAAACTAAGGGATTTAACTAATTAACTTACGTAATTAGTCTGTTCAAGTCAATCATAGGATTAACCTTAATTCTTAAGGTCCTAAATCGTCTGCCTCAACCATCCCGGTCCCCTAAAGGACCAAGTGCAGTGATGGGACACTATATAATGCTACTCTAAATCTAATTGAGAAATCCGGTTATTTCTTATGAAGGATTTCGGAATCTAAGTGGTTTGTTAAGTGTGATTTTATGCTTGCTTGATTACCTTTATTTTAAAATTTGATTGTGAATTGGTTTATGTTTGTTTTAATTGATTCGGTTTGGTGTGTTTTAAGTGATTTAAGTTTCCAAAAATTCAATTTTAGGGGTTGGTTATTATATTGGTGGTTTTAGGTTTGTTTTAATTGATTTATGTGTAAAAGTCAACTCAGGATTGAGAATTTTGGCTCCTAGGTGGAACTTTCCGAATCCGAGATGATTTATGAGTGGTTTGGGCTATCTTAAGTTTCGGTTGATGTTAAGTTAATGTTTTGAAGGTTTTAGTATGGGTTTCGGGTTCTACTCGTTGGTGAATGATCAAAGTGTCACTTAGGAGCAAGAATTTTGGCTCCTAAGTGGAGTTTTGTGAGTCTGAAGGGTTTAGTGGGTATTCGACGTTGTTTAAGGTTATTGTGAGTCTCTTATGATGTTAAAATGATGTTTTGGAGACTATAAATTGAGCTTTAGACTTTGTTTGTTGATAAATGGCCAAAATGTCACCTAGGAGCAAGAATTTCCACTCCTAAGTGGAACTTTAAGGTTCGAAATGATCTAAGAGTAGTTTAGGGTATCTTAGCCTTTTGTTTGTGTTAAGTTACTGTCTTAAGTGTTTTAAATGGATCCTAAGTTGTGTTTGTTGGTAATTCGTCTAAATGTCACTTAGGAATGAAAATTTCCACTCCCAAGTGGTGTTTTGGGGTTTGTAGGGTCTAGTAGGTATTCCTAAGTTCTTTTATGTCTCTGTTGGTGTTAAATTGGTGTTTTAAGTGTTTTAAAATGAACACTGAGTTGCTTTAAGCATTTTAAAGTGAACATCGAGTTCTAAGTGTTGATTAACTATCAAAGTGTCACTTAGAACTTTTGAGGTTCTTATGGTCTGGGGGAGTTCTAAGTTTGTTCTAAATTGTTGTTTATGTTAAATCAGTGTTTTAATTGTTTTGAAGTGAGTTTTGAGTTTTGTAAGTGGATAAATTATCAAAGTGTCACTTAGGAGAGAGAATTTCCACTCCTAAGTGGAACTTTTGAGGTTTGGAAGATCGGTTCGGTGATTTGACTCAGGTTTTAGTTATTTTAGGATCTATTATGTCTATTTTAAGGTTCTAAAAGGGGTGGTGATAATTTTCAAGGTATTTGAGTTGTTTTAAGATTAATGATATGATTAATGCTTACTCATGTGATTAGTGGTTTGAACTAATTAGATATGAAAATCGAAAAACCTAAACTATCTAAACTAATATTTTTGGGTTTTGAGGGTTATCTTTTTAATTTGTTTTTGGTTTCTCCTCCTACTTACCAAAGAGTAAGAAAAGAAAAGAAGTTTTTTATATTTTATGATTTTTTTTTTTGGATTTTGTGATTTATGATAACAACCAAAATGTAATGATCTAAATGATTTGAACAAAAGGAAGGGATGTAATCTAAATGATGCGAACAAAAGAAAGTCTCTAACCTAAATGATGTAAGTAGTGTTCTAAAAGTGATGATTGATTATGTTATCTGATTTTAAAAGATTAGTGTTTTTTAGTGTTTTTGATTTGATAAATCAAACAATTAAGGCTATGATTTGAAAGCAACAACCACCAATCAATCAAAAACATCAAATGACATAAAAAGACAAGTGAATGAATTGAAAAGTCAAAGAAACACGCGATAATGGAGGCAAAGTCCACTTAGGCACGAGAATTTCCTCTCCTAACTGGTTTGGAGGCCGGTTTTGAGTCCTATGCATGATTTTTTATGGTTTCCAAGGGTTTTCTTATTTTCAGAGATAAAACAAGTATCTTAATGCGATCTAGACACAATGAATCATCTGGATTTAAATGAAAAGCAGTGAAAGACGTAGATCAGAGAATCTACAATGATATTGATTCGCAAGATTCGATGAAAGTAGTATGCTAAAATGAAAAGAATGGTGGAGATCTACACAATGTGTATGTCTAAATGTTGAAAATGATGCTAATGATGCAGATCTAAGCAATATATGTATCTAAGATGATGAAATTGATGCAGAACTATGCATATAAGGCATGTTTCTATGTGTTCAAAGCAAGAAGATAACAGATCTAAAGACATAATGAATGAAGAACCTAATCTAAGATGCAAGTCTACATGAATGAATGAATCTAAGCATGTTTTTATTATGAATATGCATGCACATCAAATCTAAAGTAAGAATAAGAACCGAAATACCAATTTGAAGCACTCCTCTTAAGATCCAAGAATCCATGGTTCCTGAGGTTTCTCTCATCTTCTCCTTTTTCTTTTTCTAGATCTAGATGCCTCTATGGTTTCCTTCTCTAATGATAGTTTTCCGTCATGTATTGTTGTGTTCATGTTTTTGGATGCTACGAGCTATTTTTATAATGCCTTTAGCATCAAAAGGAGTCTAGGGATTTGCATTTTAAGGTTTCTAGAACGATTGACATGAAAACCAAGTAAAAGGGGGCCAAACCCCTCAAAATGGGGCCTAGACCCACTTAGGGGCTAGAATTCCCGCTCCTAAGTCGGATGCCCACTTGGGCACAGGAATTCATGGGTTCTCCACACTGTGGACATGTTTGGTTCAGGTTTAGGTTAGTTTTAGGTCATTTTGAATTGTTTTAGGCCTATTCTAGTGTTCCTAGGGGTCCAAACTCATCATTACCATGCTTGGAGGGTCCATTGAAAGCCAAAACCCACTTGGGCGCTACCATTCCCGCGCTTAATGGAGGATCCACTTGGACACCACTATTCTGCGCTTAAGTGGATCTCCTCTCCTCTTTAGGGCCTAAAACTTCTAAACGTCATATCTTTTCATATGACGGTCCATTTTTGACATGCCATATACCTTTGGAAAACTCTCAAAGTCTAGAATCTAATGGTTCTTGCATCAGAATCATTAGAAGTCAGATGGTGGAGGGTAAGGTAATTTGTGATTCTAGCTCCATCATTTTATGTGAATCACAAGGCTCTTAGTTCTATCAAATGAGATCACTATTAGGATCGATTCAAGTGTATTCTAGAGGGTCTAAGAGTCTTATACTAACGATGTAGGTCCCTTGTGGTGTATCCTAATAAATATAGTAAATCGGGCTCGAAATTTGAACTTTCTTGCTTCTCTCTCATGGTTTCGTGTAGATAAGAAAACTAAGAATGAAACCAAGCAACAAGTATCATCGTCATCATTAATTGATTAAAATTCTGTCATTAATCATCCATTTGGGGGTGAAATGGTGGTATCACTATGTATAGTATGTATTTTAAGTCTATCAAAGGTGGCCAAATGAGGTGCCTACACCAATGGCCTACCATTATAATTTTTTTATAGCTCATCAAGTAGCCGATTTAGATTCGGTCAAATCATTTCTAGCTAATTTCATGCTGATTGGCATGATTCAAGGGATAAAGATACATCATACAATTGATTATAGGAGGGTAAATGACCACATAAATGTACAGTCGAATACCCCTTTGCAGATTAGATTTTTGCCCAATCTTCTCTATTCCACAAATGACCAGAGGAGACTCTTGGAGGCTATAAATACCCCTCCTTAGGCATCCATTTGAAGCCAATCAAGCACCCTTCTAAGCTTTAGCACAACAATTCTTCAAGAAAACTTTATTGCTTCAACTTCCTTGGCAACAACACCAACACCAAAGACAAGGTACTGGATCTTCTGAAAATGATCAAGAGGATAGTGCCTTGATCTGAATAAGCCTTTGAAGAAGACAAGTTTTTCAAGAATTTCTTCATTTCCTTCACTTCGGAGAAGAGAGAGATACTGGTGCAACCATGGCCAACCCATTGTTATGACGCAATAAGTGATCTACTAGGCCAACCATGACCATAGATATCTCACTCCAACTCCTCCTGGGACTCTATATCAAAAGAAAATGAGTGATAGGTTACAAAGACTACTCAGTCGACTTGAAAATGAAAAAAAATGGTGCATATTGCATACATGTAAGATCGACCATAACACTTAAATAGCAGACTGTTCCCTTGAATAGTTGACCACATCTTTATTTCCTTTCTTTGTATAATTTTCATATACCTTCTGCATTATTTATATTTTAAGTGTTGGTCATCTGAGACCAGGCGGTGGCCGGGGTGGGGGGGGGGGTGTTGGGATTGTATAAAGAAAAATAATGTAAACAATCTGTACTTGGGAGGTTAGAATGTAAAAGAACACACAAAATAAACTCAGAATTAAAAAGTTGAAAAGGACAATATTCTTATTTTCTTTTCCATGTCTTTTTCTCGTTTGCCTAGAAAAAGAGCTGCAATGTGAATTGTGCACCGTGATCTGCTTTCTTCGGGCAAACATAAGCATCTGCCCAAATGATTGAAGTGAGTGCATAAATGTGGTGATACAGTGAGAAAGCCAAATTCTGGGATGACACTAAGGTTTTGGTTGATTGGAGACTAATCGCTGGAGCCCTTTTTCTATAAAACCAGTAAACTCCTTTTCTGCATATGTCCAGAGGGACAGGGCTCTCTTGCATCTAGGACACTTTTTTCATTCTCTTGTTTTTTCAGGTCTTGTCTGGCGATAAGAGCCCTCCTTTTATAGACTTTTTTGAATGGGCCTTATATGTTTTTTAACCTTTGGTTAGGTCCACATGAGCAGGTTCATGGGGTCACCCTTTGTGGAGGTGTTCCACAAGGGATGCTTCCATGGAGGAAGGGGTGTGGGCCTGCCAGTCTGCGTGTGAGGACATATTACACTAGCCAACAAAGGCTAGAGCTTGAACCCATGTAAAAATTAGAAAAAAGGATGAATGAATACAAAAGGTTACTCCAATTTTCTATCTTTTGAATGTAGCAAGATTGCATCTCTTTACAAAATTTTCACACTATGGAAAATTATTGCCGTTTGTTGGAAATTATACTATAATTTTTTAGAAAAAAATTGAACTAGAAGTTACATAATTGTATCAAACTATGTAATTGAAAGGAGAATTATTCTAAGAAATACAAAGAACGATTGTTTCAAGCGTACGTTCAGCCAAGCAAAGGGGGGTGGGTTGTGTTAAGTAGTTGAAATTGCATAATAAGTCATCATTTTATGTAGAATTATGGACTTAACTAGGCTAAATGCACCATTTTTTTACTCAATTTCATCATTTCATGCATTTGTACTTCAAAACTGAGAATTCAAGCAATTCATACACATTCCTTGCATCATTTTAACACTTAATGTAATTTTCCAATTTTTTGAAGAGTGCTAGTTGGATGATGACTCTTTTTGAAAAAGTCTCAATTGAATTAGGATTTTTCAGTATTGCACTGTTTGAGTTAATTTGCATAAGGAATGAGAATTTTAAGACTCGCAAAACCCTATGGAGGATTTTGAAAATAGTCCTCGCTACATTAGGACTTTGACAAGGGACCCACTTTGGAGTACAAACAATCATTTAGGGACCCATATTGCTGAATTGAAGCAAAGAATGAAGTAAATTGAAAGATTCACCAAGTGGACCCATACACACACATGGGGTCTCATAGATCTGAAAGTGGACAAGAGGGGCAGTCCACTCATCCTGTACAAGTCCAAATTATTTCTGTAGATCATTTAAAAAATCCTAGTAGAAGACCTTCGTGGGGCCCACCATTCAAACAGAGGAAATGCCCAACATAATACAGCCCACATTGGCTGCAGTTTTGAATTAATTTGAAATGGATTATGATGGAAGAGGATTATTCAAATGACTTTGAATAGCCACAAATTAATCTCCTTTCAAATTAAGAAGTTGTGTAAAGATAAAGTCCACTTCAATTCAAGATTTAAAATCCAATCCCATTTTTCTCAAGACAGCATAACTTGAAACAACCATAATTCTCAATCCAAATGTTGGATCGGCACAATCCACCTACCTTGGAAAGCTCTATCAAAATAGACGTATGTGGAGTATAAGATTGTGCAAATTAGAGCTAAATTGAAAAAGTTATGGCCTTAGGAAGTTGACTGTATATTTTTAGGTGGGATTGAAAATCTTGAATCAAAGATGGGCTGAATGTTTGATGCCTTTAAAGATGGAATTGTGCAGATATCCCAAGCCAATCCTATCTCCACTAAACTTGGCCAACAAGTCATATCTTCTACAGAGGATAATCTCAAGCCAAGAAGAAGTCCAAGTTCAATAAACCTGAGGAAACCATAAATTATAAAAGGAGGCACTCATGGGACTCCAACTCTATTCCCAACCAAAGTGGGACGTCCCCACTGGCCATCTCTCTCTCCCTCTCTTCTTCACTTCTTTTCCTCCCATATTTTCTGATTTTTTTTAAGCTATTCTGGAGCCTTGTTCTAGAAACTAGGATCTTTAGAAAAAAGATTTCTAAGAGAATATTGTACAAGAGCCTATTTTTAATAAAGATCTTTCTAATGTTCTTTTCAATGGTGGGTGGAGTTCCTTGATTGGAGTGAAAGATGAAGCTAAGTGATCTTTCATTTTTAATTTTTCTAGTTATTCTTTTTTGATTGTCTCTTTGCATGAATTTTTAAAATAATAATAGGTCTGTCTTCATTCCAAAGGTAGCATCTATTTTATATTTCTAATGAGTTTACTTTGATCATATATGATTATTTTGATAGATTATGCTTAGGGCTATATTTCCTTTGATAGTCTATGCTTAATTTTATAGATGATACTTACGATGTTCATTCTTTTATAAGGTGATAAAAATCTTGAGTTTCTAACATGGTTTTTAACTAAAAAAGCTTCTTACGAAAGATAAATCTTCCAGATTGGAAACATTCATTTGTTTCTGATCTGAGTTATATTTGAAACAAAAGATGGAATAATAGCATGAATTGAATGCTTTGATTATATAGTAGATTCTGACTGCTCTGATCTGATTGCATGATTTTTACTTTTAAATTGTATTATTTCCTCATTTTTCTAGTTCTACTTAAAATCAAACACTTTTTGTTCTAATCTTTGGTTTAAAATTTTGGTTTTTAATTTAACTTGATACGAACCTACTCTTGGCACTATCTATTGCTAACAACTGTGCACTTATAACATTAATATTTTGAATCCTTCACCACCTAATGGTAAAGTAAGTATTGGAGCTAGAGTCTATTTATTTTTAAATAATTGAAAACTCTCTTCACAATAACTAGCCAATCGAAAGAATCTCCTTATCTCTGCTACATTCTTTGGATGTTCCCAATTCATGACCACTAGCTCAATTTTTTAAAGATCTACTGAAATACTCTCCTTAGAAATCACATGCCCAAGAAAATCAATTTTTCCAACAAAAAACCACATTTCTTCAGTTTAACATATAATAAATTACTCCTCAACAATTTTAAAGAAGTTCTCGAATGTTGTGCATGATCTTCCTTTGACTTTAAATATACAAAAATATCATTTATAAACACGACTGTAAACTGATCCAAATATGGAGAAAATGCTTTATCCATCAAAGCCATGAAAAATGTGGGTGCATTTGTTAATCCAAATGGCATAACCATGAGTTCATGATGCCCATACCTGTCCTGAAAGCCGTCTTTGAAACATCGTGCTCCCAATCCACCATTGCCTCGATTTTTGAAGGATCAATTGAAATACCCTCCTTAGAAATCACATGCCCAATGAAAGCAACTTTCTCCAACCAAAAATCACATTTCTCCAGTTTAGCATACCATAAATTCTCTTGAATAATTTTAATGAAGTTCTCAAATATTGTGCATGATCTTCCCGAGACTTTAAATACACCAAGATATCATCTAAAAATACAACTGTAAACTAATCTAAATATGGAGCAAATATTTTATTCATCAAAGCTATGAAAATGGTACATTTGTTAATCCAAATGGCATAACAAAGAATTCATAGTGCCCATACCTTGTCCTAAAAGTTGTCTTTAAAACATCTTGCTCCCTGACCTGTAATTGATGATATCTAGATCTCAAGTCAATTTTCAAGAAATGTGTAGCCCTCTGTAACTAATCAAACAATTCATCTATTTTATGCAAATTGATATTTATTCCTGATCGTCACTTGATTCAATTGCTTGTAATCAATACACATTCTCAAAGAATCATCCTTTTTCTTTATAAAATGCATCAGGACTCCCTAGGGAGATACACTAAGATGAATAAATCCTTTCTGCAATAAATCTTATATATAACAACTCTTTGAGTTCTCTTAATTTTGTGGGTGTCATTCTCTATGGAGCTTTATAAGTAGGCATTAGCTCAATAGTAAAATCAATCTTCCTTATGGGGTGGCAAATCGGGAATTTCTTCCAAAAATAAATCCAGAAATTGAAAAACAAAAAGAATATCTTCGAACTTCTTAGGCTACTTTTTGTAGTAATAAAAGAAATACAACCTTCATCACCACTTCTTATCAACCTCTCAGCTTTACAAGCTAAAATCATAGGAGTATTACTATCCTACTTAGCTCCCTTAAATAACAACCTACTTTCAACTTCATTAACCCGAAAACTAATGGTCTCAATAAAACAGTCCATCTTAGCATGGTACGCTGCCAACCAATTTATTCCTAGTATGACATCAAAGTCATGCATGTCCAACACTATCAAATTAACTAACATTTCATACTCCCATAATCTTAACCACACAATTACGATAACATATATCACAAACTAACTTCTTACCTTCAATGGTAGTAATAGTTAAAATATACCACACAATTGTGTTGAATTTCAACCAATAATATCACTAAAAGATGATAAAAATATAGAAATGTGTAGAACTAGAATCAAACATTACTCTATTATCATGGTCACAGATATAAAGTATACCTTCCACGACATTTTCAGTAGCTTCTGCATCTATTCGAGTCATTGCATACTCCTTTCCTGCCATTTGGGTTTATATTGATTTTTGAATTGTTGCGGTGACCTTTGTTGCTGCATTGGAGGCTTATATTGTTGTTGTTGTGTTGGCCACTGAGGTACTAGTGGCCTCTATTGTGGCATCTACGATGCAGGTTTATACTTCGGTTGCTGCAATACTTTTTCTGTGGTGTTTTTAGACAATCTTTTATTTGATGTTCATATGATCCACAATGGAAACAATCCCCAGTTTGTCTACTACAATGACCCACACCATGCTTCCTTCCACAAAATTCACAAGTGATTATCTTTGGAGCACTACTTCCAGGTTTAGGCTCTTTACCTTGCTGAGGTACATTCCTTGTAATTGTAATTGCTTTCTTTCTTTTTACCTCTTGATGCTGGATTTTCATATTCTCCTCTTTTAACACTGCCCTAGCCACTACTTCAAAATTAAGAGGTTTCAACAATGCAATCACATCCTTGTGGATTTTAGGCCTCATTCCTTCCAAAAACCTCTTTATCTTCTTCTCTTCGATATTTACTGATTTTGGAGCAGATCAGGATAATTGAGTGAAGTCATGGATATAATCAGCCACCGATTTATCAACTTGCGTTGACTTTTCAAATTCAATCTTCATTTGTTGTGTCACATGTTCTAGAATAAACTTTCTTGTAAATTGGTCCTTATATGTTTGCCAGCCAGTATCATCAATAAAGTCATGAGGCCCCCCGATACACTTCCACCACGTATCAGTCACTTCCTTGAACATACAACCTGCCAAATGCCACCTTCTGCCTTTCGGTACACTGCAAAACTTCAAACGCATTCTCTGTTTGCCAGGCAAACAAAGAATAAACTGGTCCTTACATGTTTGCTAGTCAACAGTATCATCAATAAAGTCATAAGGGTCCGGATATTCTTCCACCATGTATCAGTCACTTCATTAAACATATAACCTGCCAATTCCACCTTCTGCTTTTCGGTACACTGCAAAACTTCAAACACACCTTCTGCTTTTCGGTACACTGCAAAACTTCAAACACATTCTCTCTCTGGACTATGCACTCAATAACTTCAAGTGAATTTACTACTCCTGCAAATTCAGTAGCTCCCATCTTCCAGAATTTCTCAAATAAAGCATTTGGGTCTAACTCCGGTGCAGGTGGAGGCTGAGCCTACTTTCGAACAATTGATCAATTCCTGCATCTTTTGTTTCACTTCTCTTTTCACTAACCCTTTGTTGTTCCACTATTATCTGAAGCATTGAAAACTGTCATCTGCAGTTTGAGGGCCTGTAGTTGGATGATTAGATCCAGTTTGATCACTAGGTCCAACTTGGCTACTTGAACTTGAGGTAACCATATTCTATAAATAAACATAACACATCACAAATCAAATTTGTTAGTACTAACAAATGGCCATCTAATACTATCATTCCTCACCCCGTGCCCTAAAATTCTAGTATCTTATAAATTCTAGAACAACTTTTGCTCTGATATGAAACCTATCACGCCCCAAAAGTTGAATATCCATAATGGTTCCTATTTTTATGACAACTAATGTAGAGATGGTAGTCATTAGACTTTTATGAACATTTACTCTCTACATTATACCCACAGGTTAAGACGGGTGAGTTTAAATTGAATAATACAAAACTTTCCTGCAAAACATAATTTATTTAAAAAAAACTATTGTATTTATATTGATATCATGATATTACAGAGCATTGGTAACTTTATTATATTTACGACTCATAAGTCCTAAACTTTACACAAGAATGCCTTATTTACAATGTAAAAATGAGACTTCATCCTCGGATCCCTCTCCCACTGACGGCAGTCAAGTCAAGAAGCTCACACCACTTCATCTGGTGTCTACTCACCTGTTTTCTTAACAGTCTCTTGGACCGTCTCAACCTTGTGAGTATCAGGAAAGATGATACTTCCTATAATTCCATTGTCGATCCGAATTGAGCACAGTCCAACTTTCATCGCGTCCAGTTATAGTAGGACTTGACTTTAAGTGGTGCCAGTAACGAAAATAACTGAATATATGCTTCTTTCTGGTAATCTAAGATGTCAATGTGTCCGAATATAATAACAAAATAAACAATGACGGAACATATACTTGATATGGAGATAATGAAACACTATAAAACAACTTGAATTAACTGAAATATCATTAAACAAACATTTGTTTCTTTAGTTTTGATAATACATGCGTTATAGAAAATTAATAAAATGGAAACCCATTAAATTACACAAAATTGTTCAGCAATGTTATAATTGTCCTGGTTAATATTTGAAAATGAAAGCTCGTTTTAGACATCCTATATAATACTTTTCCAGGGTTTTAGGGTCATTGGAAAACTATAGGGTACCCTCCGACGCTAGAAATTTGAAATTTGATAATTAAATAGATATTTTAGTGTTCATGGTTGACCTTGTGGTTGACCAAACAGGGTTCAGTTATGTTTTAAAAAGTAAAATCTTTTGGTCATCAGGCAGTGGCCGTGGTCGACCCGGTGATAGCTCCAAGGTTGACCGAGAAAAGGCTTCATGGTCAACCGTGAGGTCTTTTGCATTTGACTGGGGTCTCGCAGATATGAGTTGCATGTTTTTCTTCCTCTCTATTTTTCCTTCGATAAGTCTATCTAACCCATTCTTTATACTATATATATAACTTAGAAAACATGTTTAGATCATAATTTAAATTTCAAATCTCAAGGATCAAAGATAATCAGTAAAAACTCAAAGTTTAAAAAAATTTGAAATAGTGTAAATTACAGCTGAAATTCTTCGCATGAAAGCACTTGTAAATCAGTTTACTTGACTCAATTCCAATTTTTGATGAGTTCTCTCTCTAATACTTCCAACCAAAAACCAATTGCTCAGCTCCAATGACGAGACAGAAAACAGAAGAAGAACAAGAAGAAGAAAAGGAAAGAAAAGAAGTAGAAGCATAGAATAGGAGAGAACGAGAACAAGAATTAAGAGAAGCTAAAGAATGAAACTCATTAGTGGATAAGATCGACTGAAAGAAGAAGAACGAGGAACAAAATGAAAGAAATTTACGGAGAACGGTAGAAAATTCTGAATAGCAACAATAGGCGGAAAGATTTTAGTAATTTGAAAATAGTCTTTCAGCTCAAAACTTCATCATTTCTTGTAAATGGCCACACTGAAACAACCGAGACCAAGAATTAAAGATGCTTAAAATAATGTCCCCTAAACCAACCATATGAAGCAAATGAAAATCTAATATTTAAATATAACCCCCTAACCTTCATTCAAATTAAGATAGGTCCAACTACGGTTAAAATCCTAAAAACAGCCAATCTGATTTAAATCAAATATCACAACCTAAATAAATAACTAATAAGTAATATTATAATATAATTAATCACACAAGAAAATGCAGCTTCTCACATGGGGCCTTTCCATTTGCCCTCCTCCCTATAATATACTTGTAATCAAGTGGGCCCCACAAGCTAGATTGCATATTACTGCTCATTGGAGACTCTGGTAAAAGAAAGCGGTGAATAATGAAAAAGGTAAAGAGGTGAAATAAGCATATACCAATCAGTATTTTCATTATTTTTAATTAAAAAAGTCTTTCTACTTCTGGGATTTGGGTGGGTATGCATTCCACTTTTTTACTTTCCCCTCTCGTTTGTAGTGAGATTAGGTATTAGTTGATTTCTTTTTTCTTTGTATTCCAACTAAGGGGCTAGTCCCTAAAAGACTTGTACATGCGAGGTAATAGGAATTTGCATATACAATGTGCGGACAACTCACACATGTGAGGTAATTGTAACTCACATGCAAGACCAAACCCTAGGATTTGCTCGGTGTGATCTACGAATCGGATTTCAGTTCGAGATCCTGATCTGGTTTGGGTTCTGGTTCTTTGTGTTAGTTCGAGAAGAAGAGGATTGAGGGTTCTGCGCCATCACTGGTTCCATTTGCAGAGAACAGAGAGGATTCAAATTCCTCTCTGTTGCCGGATCGTCGTGTGAAAAAGAGCACAGAGGGGAGGGGGCCTGAGATCTCTTTTTTGTTGCAGAGAGATTAAAGAGGGTTGTCGTCTACCGCCGCTGCGATCATCGATGTTCTCGCCACCATCCGCTCCAGCCGTTGTGTCTACCATCGCTAATTGCCGAAGAGGGAGCCCGCTGCATCTCTGCCTGCACCATCGCCGCTGGAATCGTCCTCTTTGGAGCAGAGACAACAGGACCATTGTTGTTCTTCGTCCCTACCGCACGGTGATCAGAGAAGACCGCCGCTGCCTCTACTTTGACGACCTCGCTAGGTTGCATGACGCTTCACTGACCTCGTCGCCAGGAGTCGCTGCCAATAAGGAAAGAGCGAAGAAGGTTGGGCCTATAACTTTTGCTGGTTGAAGAACTAGTAATTGAAGGAGGAAGGTGAAATTCTGGGCCTGGTTGAACAGGTCTACGTCAGGTTGGACCTGACCAGTCTGTAATAGATCCACCAGCAACAGCGAGGCTGACGCCAGCACCAGTCAAACATGAGGTTTGACCAGATTAACGGCCAGAATTGTTTTGCGAATTTCGAGGTTATCCGTATTCAAATTCACGCCTTATTTTGTTCTGTTAACTCGTTTTGAGGAGATCTACATGTCTGTGGAAGAAGATTGGCAGTTTGAAGGTCAACGAGGATGGTTGACTAATCGAAGTGTAGAAAACTGTTTCTGTGATATCAAAGCCATCCGGAGTCGGATTTCAGATATGTTTCTTTAAATGTGCTTGTGTGACGAGATCTATGAGATAGACGAAGGAGATTGATCATTTGATAGACATAAAAAAGGAGATAATTAAGGAGGCACAAATTGGGATATACAATGACTTCAAAGAATGGGAATAAGATTGAGATGTTCACTAGGTTGAATAATTTCAGTCTTTAGCAGCGAAGGATAAAGGATATCTTGATTTAGAATGGTCTGAAGAAAGCTTTAGACAGTAAGTCGAAGAAGCCAGTGAAGATGTCCGATGGTGATTCAGAGGATTTAGAAAAAATGGCTGTGAGTGTAATTCATCTTACCCTCCACGATGACGTTCTCTACAACGTCATGGGGATTAACACTGCTATGGAATTATGGACTAAGTTAGAGAGCCTATACAGATCTAAGTCCTTCAAAAACAAACTGCTTTTAAAGAAATAGTTGTATTCCCTAAAGATGGAGAAGGATCGTGGTTTCGAAGCATTTCAATGAGTTTAATAAGCTTGTCGTACAACTATTAGCATTGATGTTAAGCTCAAAGAAGAAGACAAAGCACTGTTATTTTTGTCTTCACTGCCCCAGTCATACAAGCACTTCGTGATAACGCTAATATACAGGAAAGATACTTCAAGCATGAATTTTGTTAATACAGCTTTTATCTCAAGTGAGATCATGAGAAGTGTCACAACCCGAGCCCAGGGTTTGGGGGTTAGCAAAAGCCAAACCAATGACACACGTACTCCCGTGCCTATACACGTAGACCTGGTCTAAATGCACACGCACAAGGGAACATTCACACGTGCCAAACATGTACGCGGAAGCTGTAAATATCAGAAACATCAAACTAATAGTGCAAAAAGAGAATACGAAGAAAGAACGGACAAAATTACATGTGAAGGTCTTACAAAATGAACAAAATGATATATATACAATCATGACATATACAAGTGTGAAAATCCTCAAAAAAAACAAGACTCCAATGTCATGCATGTCAAGAACGCTCTCCCGTGGAGTGATCACATCCACTCCTCTAGGCCTGAAGGGGCCTCGGGGGTCTCATCTGGAGTCTGGCCGACCGGCGAGGGGTCGGCAGGGGTATCTGGGCCTGCAACACCAAAAACAATTGTGAATATGACGATTTAGCAAAGTATAAACCATAACAAGTTAACACACGCTGTGTCTAATAGAATAAAGAACACCATATAAATTAAACAAGGCATTTTCGTATTCTATGCTGTCATGCAAGAAAGAAACATGCTATGCGAATCAATGGATACATGCAGTGTACATAACTAGTGGCTACTACATTGCCATATGCTCCCAAAAGAGGGATCTTGTATCGTGCAAAGAACACCATTGTCCGGGCCAGGGTACAATGGGTCTCGGTTTCCTGGGGTCCGGTTCTCCAAGACGTTTCCTTACTGCAGCAAGGCCATGTAAACTATACCAAATTCACCCCGTCGGGATCCTAAGGCTGAGGCTAAGTAGTGCCTGACCATACAGAGTCAATCATGAAAACCCTGAGTAGATCGTGACAATATATCATACGTGCATATCTGTGAACATATTTTATACGTGAAATTATACATGCATACTCAAGGTAAAGAACCACAATGTGAAAGTAACGGAACACAAGTAATCATATCAAAGAGTAGAGATCAATGATCGAATGCAATATGTTATGCAACAAATCATGCGAAATTGGATCATCTTTAATTACAAGCCAATTTTAATCTAATTATCCGGTGTTTCTAACCATGCATGATGATGTAGTTTTAAGTTATTCGATGCACCATTGTCTAGTGTTGCATTAAATCGGATAGTGCACCGAAGTCCCTTAAACCAACACCCATGGGGAGGTGCTTAACATCCGGATAACGAACATGAATGATTCGCAGCCCTCGAGATCATTCACGCATTGTATCACATTCAGTTGGGCAGGTCTAGGTGCTCTACATTCTATCTTGAAGGCCATATCGGTCTTTCCCTTACACCTATCCTTGTTCTTCATTATTCTAGTGTTGATACGGCTTAGCCGTAGGTGAACGTACGGCTTAGCCGTAGGCATCTTACGACGTAGCCGTAATATGCACTGCTGCTCCACCGCGGTTCCCTTTACTATTCATCCGCAGTTACGGTTCACCCGTATTTCGTTCTACGGCTTAGCCGTGTGTGTTCTACGGCTTAGCCTTGGCTGGGCCGTAGAAGGTCTGACAAATTGATTGCTCTCAGTTAATCCAGAAAAAAGCACCCTGTATTGATCTACGGCTAGGCCACGGCTGAGGTTCGGCTTAGCCGTAGTGCAATACACGGCTTAGTCGTGCCCTAGCCGTAGAGGAAAACTGGATTTTTACCCTCTCTAGACTTTAAACCGTAAGTGACATACAGCTTAGCCGTACATGCACGAAGTCAAGTTCTGAATCACGTACAGAAAACCTGTGAAACCATCAGAATTGCAAATATCCAATAGAGATAAGGTAGAATACTAATAATTTAGGGCCGTAAACAAGTTTGCCATGCCATTTCATGTGAATTAGCCACAACCAAACAAATACCAACATGGGTTCTACAGATTATGGTTATACTTGCCTCAATTGAATTCAATTACACAACTGCTGTCTTTGGGTCCAAACACAACCTAACACCAACCAAACAACATGCATGCATGAGAAACAGAAAGAATATCAACACACAGACACGTCATGCAACGGGGAAATAAGAAGGAGGAGAAATAGAAGAAGGAGATGAGAGAGATGGAAGAATCCCCAACTCACCTCACAATCAACACAACAGAGCATGCAAGGACCCGCCTTTGGCTTGATCAACGATCGAGGAGAGAATTCATGAGAGAGAGAGACTTCACGTGAACAGTGAGCGAAGAGAGTGAGAGAGAAAGAGATTGAGTCGATGGTCTGAAGTATATATAAGATAAAGGGGATGTCCAAATTACAATGAAGTCCAAGTCAAAATTCTATTATCAGTTTGAGTCAAATCCGGGTCCAATGGAATCACACGGCATCATTTGCAAATGACGTAATTACGAAAGTTGACGAGCTCAACGAAAGACACGTGTTGAAATCAAGATGATGCAAAAATGACCATGTCTTAGAAAAGCTAAAATTACGAAAAAGGGCTTGGTCTACTTAATCCAGGTCAAACTCAACCCAACTACCTATCCATGACCCGCAACGAGAACAAAACACAAACAAAACATAATTAACAACGAAAACAAGATTAATTAACTGCTAAACGAGGTCAAGCTGGGTCGGAGTGTTACAAGAAGTGACAATGGAAAATCTAGTGGAGAAAGTATTAATGTAGCACTAGGCTCAAATCAGAGAAGGGGGAGATCTAATTCGAAGAATAGAGGATCAGAAGATCAGAATTACTCAAAGTCAAAAAGGAAAAATAAGGTCATCACTTGCTATTACTATGATAAAAAATGCCATATCATGAGAGATTGTCTAAAGTGGAAGAAGGACATAAAGAAGGAAGAAGAATCTGATTCAGATAGTACGAGTGTGACAGAAAGTTCATATGGCTATGAGGTAGCATGTTTAGTAGAATTTGCTTCGGTCATCAATGGTACGGATCACACTTAAGGTTCCTGGATTTTAAATTCTTGTTGTCACTATCATATGGGCTATAGTAGAGATATGTTTGACACTTATACATCAAGTACGGGTAAATCCATTTTCATGACAAATAATGCGGAATCTAAGTGCATTGGAGTTGGAACAGTGAAAGTCAAGATGTTTATGTCATGATACAAACCCTGACGAGTGTGATGCATGTTCCGGATTTACGAAGAAATTTTATTTCTTTGGGGGCCTTAGACTCCAAAGGCTACAAGCGTAGTGTAGCATGTAGAGTTAAGGGAGCAATGGTCGTCATGAAGGGTGATTTGGTCAAAGGTCTCTATAAGTTAGCAGGGGATACAATTACAGGTGCAGGTGGAGCAGCTCTAAGGAAAAAGGAAAAGTCAGTTAAGGTGGAGTTAGATGGAAGATTGGAAGATGGTGCAACAAACATTTCCAGGAACACCATTAATAAAGGATTGAAACCATAGGAATACTAGGTTAAAGTCAAAGTGCAGAAGATCCTCAATATTGCGGGCCCAAAGAAATGTGCAGTCGAAAGGAGGGTTACTTTTGCTTTACCAGATGAAGGTGAGAAGTCATCGTATTACAAGGATGCTAGCAAGGATGGCAACATATGGACTGGATTACTTTGGAAAACTGAGATGACGGTGTTTGAAAAGTTGACGAAGGAGAAGTTCAAGCCACGCTTGGACTTGATCGTCGCACCACATTGATGAAAATGTGGGTGAGCCCTGACCAAAGGAGGTGCAGGAATCACGCTCGATCGTAGCAGGTGCGGAGGTGTACATTTCAGTGAGGTACAGGAGATTTCAAGTCAGTTTGGACTTGATCTATATCGGACAATACTAAGATTGTCGGTGTAGGAGCATCGCCTAGTTATAGCACGTGTGGATGTATATCTTTCAGCAAGATATGTGAACACATTGCCGGGTATCTCAAGCTGGCTCTGAGGATTTGTGGAATCCAAGCTAAGGTGGAGATTGTTGAGTTTTATCTTGTATTTCGGTTTAGCCGGATCGGTCGTCTAGTTTGGCTAGAGCTGAGGCTCAAGTTAGGGGTATTTTAGTCATTATATATGGGTTTTCTTATTGACCAAGAAAGTGAAAACTATATATATTGATGTATTGTAACTCAGTTTAGCCGGATCGGTCGTCTGGTTTGGCCAAAGCCGAGGCTCAGGATTAGGGGTATTTTAGTCATTATATATGGGTTTTCTTGTTGGCCAAGAAAGTAGAAATTATATATATTGATGTACTGTAACCTTAGATCCTGGGGTGATTGAGATGGAATCATAATAAATAAGTTCTCTCCTCCATGGATGTAGGCAAGGTTGCCGAATCACGTAAAATTACTGTGTTTATGCATGTGATTGTTTGATGGTGTGACTGCTTGTGTTCATCGTGGTTGATCCATTGATCGCAGGTAGTTTCCGTTGTGCCGCTTGTCCTAACAGGGGGTGGTTCATAACTTGTTCACTCCGATGAGAACTATCGCGTGTTGCCAATAAGGTAAAAACCTATTCTCAGTTGATCTATATTAACTGCATCCATAGTGATTTTTGTTGTAAATAGTAAAGCTTTATCGCCTTCCATTAACACTTGTTCATTTTCATTAGGAGATTGGATGTAAATAGATTTGATTAATCGTGGCAAAACATCGATTCTTCTCATGAATGTTGGACCTTCATACTCTTACATTTACCTTCTTGCTTTCATTTAGTGGATGGAAGTAGATTTATATTCATTGCATTAGTAGGATGCTTGCATACCCCAACGGCAAATATGAAAGTTCATAGTTTCATAGTAAATATCAAAGTTCATAGTTTCATAGTCATATCTATGATTGTTCTTGCAAACCCTACATGGGCACTAAATCTCAGTAGCATCCTGTGCATTCACCTTTGCAAATTCAATAAATGACTTCACCCCCTCACGATACTCCCGACCAATTCTCACCTTGAGATCTTGACTATCCAGTGTCATCCAAGTCTTGTCCATATCTTAACAGGGGTTAATCAATAAGCTAATCACATTCAAGATCATCTCATCACCTACCTGCCCTTATGTGAAAAACTGCTCTCATCTCCTTTCATGAGAATATCTAAAAAAAAAATCATTTTGTGCATCTAACAATCTAAGCATAAACACGATAATAGCATGTTAATTGAAAATAAAAGAGAAGCTAAAAAGATTTTCAGACTTACCAAGATAATAGTCATAGAATTAGTTCTCTTAATTTAAATATTTTTAGTTATCTTAATTTAAATATTTTTAGAAGAACTGTGATTTGGTCATTTTTAATTTTTAAACTAATGCCAGGGGTAGGAGGTTAAACCCATCTTAATGGCTTCTAACAACTAGTGCAAACACACTAGAAAAAAAAAAAAAATTCCAGCAACTGTCCAATTCTTGCACGAAATTCAACTATAGCAACAACCCAAAAAAATGGTGATTCAATGAATTCCACAAATCTAAAGCCTAAGGGGCAAAAATCAGGAAAACCCATTGTATTTTAAAAGGAAATAATAAAAAAAAACATATCTCACTGGCTTTAGGAAGGGTAAACTTACCCTACTGCCCCAAGTTTTTGCAGGTTACCTTCCTAAGCACTGAATGCCAAGAAAAAAACTAATCATTAGTAGTAATTGGTTTCTTCTTTTCAGTGGATCTACCAAGATGTACTACAGCCTATTAATTCATTAATCAGGACCTCTAGATCGTTCCAATGAGGAACATGTGGGGTTGTAGTATAGTATCTAGTGACCTACTAACAATTTTCGTAGGGCACTTAAGCCGGAATTGAAAAACAAACCAATAGCTTCTCCTAGGGCACTATAGCATACATTGCCTCTCAAGCAGAGCATGTAAATTGATTTCTGTAGCACCTCATTAAAAGCTTTTCATGTTTTTTTTAGTTCTTATAAGAATATGAGATTTCAAAAAAACTATAAGAGCTCAAAGGATCTCCTTAATGCTCTATTTGATATACAAAAATCCTAAAACAGAGAATGTATATATTTCTTTTGTGAAGTTAAGAATATAAATTTGCAACTTTCCAAAAAAACAAAGAATGAAAAAGAAAATAGAATTTAGAATATTTTAGAATTTAAAGGAATTCAACTTATGGGCATCTAAACTGGAGAAATAAACAAAAAAAAGCTCTAGAAGAAGCATGTAAAACCACTAATCAAAACATCCAAACACAGAGATGGAGAAAGAGAAAGAGAAATGGAAGTCATAAGAGCAATGGAGGAGAGGAAGAAGAAAATGTCGAGCTGCCAAGGAGTCCACTAGTTCAGGTATGTTTCTGGCCTCTGTCTACTCCTTCATTGCTGCTACACTCTTCTTTGTCTTCTTCTACTTTTTTTTTTCTACTAGGTTTTGTGCTTGGTGACAGAAATCAGAGAGCGTCAGATAGTTGGCTGGGTTTTAACAACGATGATTGGGGCTTGGGATGGGAAAAGGGTGGATCAGTTAGGGAGTTGGGATTTAGTTTTGCAGTGGAGAGGGTTTTTATTACTTACATTTTCTTTTGGTTTAATGGATGCTGTATAAGATGGAGGGTGGTGGCGTTGGACTGGCGTGGAGGGGTTTTAGATGGGTCGAATGTGTTCAAGGTTTTACGGTGGTCATGGGGCTTCAAAAGATGAAAAGGGCTCTGGATTGTGGGTAGGCCAAGGGTTTTGTAGAAGTGGGCTTCTGGGTTGTGGGTATGGCTGGGGATGGTTGTATTTCAAATCTGGGAAGGGCAAGGGTTGGGATGAGGTTATGGTCACCGGGGTTGGTTTGTGGGAAGGGGATGGTTATGGTGCTGGTGGATGGTGGAGATGGGCAGATAGATGGATGACGATGGAGATCGGTTTCCTTTGACGGTGAAGAGAAATAGAGGGGAGATGGGTTTGCGCTGGATGTGGAGATGGGTTTGTGCCAACGGTGAAGAGAAACAGAGGGGAGATGGCTTTGCGCTGGATGTAGAGATGGGTTGCTGCTAACGGTGAGGAAAAACAAAGGGGCTGGAAGTGGAGATAAGTTAGCGCAGACAATGAGAAGAAACAAAAGACAGAGACTGAAGACAACAGAGCAGATTTGATGTATCTGTTTTAAGTCGTTCCCTGACGCTCATAACCAACGTTAGCAATTTTCTTCTCTAACGCAATACCAATGTCTGCAAATAGGTTTTAAGAATGCCCGACGCATTTAGTGCGTTGTTTGAACTAAACTTTTTTCTCGATGTTGTAATGCGTCGATAAAGAGTATTTTCATGTCGGAAAACATTTCCCTCCAAAAACCAAATGGTGCCATTCTGTTTACCAGCGAAATGTTACGACCTGAAGGGGCGAGCGTCAAGGAAACCTTTGCCAATGTTGTGGTGCGTCGGCAAAACCCCTTTTTCGTGACGTGTTGAGGATACGTCGGCAAATTTAGTCGGCCAGTCTGCAATTTGTTGTAGTGATTGGATAATTTCCAACAACTTTTTTCACTTACTTCTCAAAAATCCAAAAATTTATGACCCACATTTTCATTTGTTAGCAACAAAAAAAGTTCTTTCACTATAAGTATCTCGAACATCCTAATAGGAAGATTCAAGAGTTGGGGAAGAAGTGGTGATGATAGGAAGAGAGACTAAGAAATGATGGTTTTTGCATAACAAGGGTTGGATTTAATTTGACTCTGGTGTACAACTACCTATGTTGAATTTGATGATCGGTCCCAACCCTTAAAAAAAACCAAAGCGGTCTTGTGGGACCACTTTGGAGGGTACACAATTAAAGGGCCTTTTGGGTTCAATATTGTTCACTTAAGGGATATTTATATATATATATATATTGTGAATCTCGATGTGGTGCCACACCTGGGACTGGGACTTGGGGGAATTCAAAGGTCTCCCTGGGCCACTTCTCTCTGCAAACATTAGCTACATCCCTTACCTCTATCATTTCCATTTAGGCTCCAAAAGTTCCAACAATTTATAGTCTATTCGAATGGGTGTATATAGTCGATCCAACAGTCTAGCCTATTCGGATAGGATCCAAACTTGGGGAATGAGTGTAATTCAGGGGGTGCCGTGTGTGGTCCATTTGGAAGGACCATCAAGTGGGCCCCACCTCCTGTGTGATAGTTGCGCATGGGCGCACTAGATATATATAAGCCCATCCAAACCATCCACAAACAAGGACCCTTTAAAAGTACTCATTCCGAGGTTTAATATCCATCCGAATAGACTGGATCATTGGATGAAGGGTTAACTTTTATAATACGAAGCCATTAAGCGTGTGAGTCATAGATGAAGGGGATAGGGGCATGGGGTTGGGTCAAACTTGATTCATGGTGGTCTTATATAGATCTTTCCATCCCCTTTGGTCCCATCCCTAGATAGGATCCATAGTTGGGCCCTACAAAAGTTCTCAAGGTAACTCCATGAGAAAATTCTCACCTGAACAAAACCTATATATATTTGTTAAAATATATGAATACTTGGATGCAGAAAATGGTTCTTAATTGTTTCTCTTTAACAAATCCAAAGTTCATGCCTGTGGACAATAAAGGAATGATCCAATGGTTGGTTCTCTCATGCTCACTAAACTGCCAAGGATATGATCCCTAGGCCCTTTCTATTATATTTTGCAAGTAATCCTTTTCACTGCGTATGTAGTTGGCCTTCTCCCTAGCTTGTGTTGGGTGTTCACCCCTAATCCCACGTCAATGGAATCTTTCAAAGGGTCTAGCTTAGCTGGTTGGTGAAACAAAAAAGAGTTTTTTGCATATACCCCCTAAGGTTTATAGAATTTGTAAATAAGTCTTTGTGGTTTCAGTATTTATATATACCCCTCCACCTTTTAGTTTTAATACCTTTTATTTCCCCAATATCATTAGTCTTAATAAGAATGAGCAACCATCAAGAGATTTATATTGGAATCTTATGAAAATGATTTCTTTGTCCTTACATCCATTTAAAAAATGTGTATGTCATTATGTAAAATAGAAATTATTATTTTATCCCAATATCCAATGATTTCTTTCTTAATAATTCTCTAATGCACATAAAGCCTAATTATGTATTTTGAAACATACATCAATCCAGCATTGGGTCATGCATGGGTTAGGTCAATTACAACCAATTTTAAATATAGGTTATGATCGATTTGAATTTAATAAAATTGATCCCATATTGATAAAAATATATTAATGCAGAGTCATTCTCTCCTAATAAATGCGCTATATACTAATGGCCAGTGTTACAAGCTTTGGAGAAAACAAATCCAAGCTTTTGAAATTATGTATATAGAGATAAAGAAGTGGGCAAAAGTGTCATTTTACTCTAAAAACTTATGGTGGCTGTGAAGCTATTGATTTTAGGACATGAAAGGTATTAGAATTAAAAGGCAGGGGATATATACAAATACTAAAAACACAAGGGCCTATTTACAAATCCTAAAACCCTTAGGGGTATATACAAAATACTAAAAAATAGTAATAATAAAAGGAAAAAAAGAATGACTGTCCCCATTAATCCTAAGTCTACATCATAAGTTCCACAAAAAATTTAGTAAAAAAAGCCTAAATCATAAGTTACACTTCTCTATCTATAGCTTTGCTTTGCTTTCATCATTTTAATTTCTTTAAAATAATGACATTTGAGGTCCTGTGTAGCCAGTGAAGCCTAGGCACGAATCGTCTTTTAGAAAGAATGAGATGATCTGTGGACACCGGAAAAAAAAAAAACAGATCAAGGAGGCCGTCCCAGGGTCAAGTACAAGCTCTCTAACTGCAGTAACTTAAATATGAATAGGGAATTTAAATAACTATAAATAAAAAAAATGGGTGAATATTTCAGCAATTGTCAAAGTCATTTCTTCAGACTTTCAGTTCTTAAATTTAAAGATTAATGTGGACGTTAAGCCTAGCATTTTCCTCCCTTCACTTAAAACTACTGACGTTCTTCGCTGACTGTTGAAGTGAGTCATCTCCATCCTGTTCTTATTTCTTTTGTTCACATCCAGTGATTATATTGAATGTTTATATACTCATATCATATCCATCCAATCCCAACCAACCCCTTATTTTTCTTCATTTTTGATTGCCTCCCTAACAACGAAAATAGGCAGGTGCTTGCAGTGGCAAGATGTATTAATTATTAAACAATATATTAGCAAATAGTAAAATGCATTGTCAAAGACACCAACAATAAAACAAAATAAATGACTTGGATCCCATGGATTGGAACTGCCCATGATGGATGCACATCTCAGACAAATCTTTGTATACAATAAACAGGGAAGACCAGACACAGATATTGAGGAAATTCTGATAAAGGTCTTTTGGAATGGGCCGTGTCACTGAAATTTATGTTTTTACATTGAATCTGCTAAACTCCCACTTGAATCTTCCTGTTTTTGCCTTGTTGTTTCATATGTGGTGTTGTGGGGTTGTCAGGTTGGCCATCTTTGTCTACTGTCTCTGCACTCAGAGTTTGCAGTTGGGGGAAATGGTGAGGTGTATGCTCTTTAGACATGGTTGTTGGGATGAAACTTTCCATCTAAGAATCTATTTATTTGTTGCCCCTCTAAAGGATCTTAATTGTGGTTTTATTAAGTCACAACTCCTTAAAAATTGACGTGTCATGCCCAGTACTTTTCAAGTGCCTGGTACCTATGAAATATAGGAGCAGACTATTCATAGTAATTATATCATACTACCCATACTTCATGAGTAGATATTTTTGAAGAGGGATCTGGGTCGGGTTAGATTCAGCCCAGATCCATGAACAACATTTATTAGCACTAATAACACTGATTTTGATATGAATCAAGGGTAGGGAAAAGGGTATCCAATATTTTCTATCTTTTTACCAAATGGAAGATATCACCATAACTCTTGACATAAATCAAGGATTTGGAAAGATGGTTTTATGAGACATTGCTGAGAAGAACTGTCTGTGGGTGGGCAAGTGATGGAGTTTTGGGCTTCCCAATACTTTTGCCCCACTGCACTTACTGTCATGTTTGCTAGGGCTGTTTCTGGTATTGCAACCAAAAGGTAGAATGATAAGATCCATCAGAATTAGTGAGTTCAAAAAGAGAAGGATGAAAGCCAGCGCAATAAGTATTAAAATATAACAGGAAGGTTTCTACAGTTGATTCAAATCCTCAGAAAGAAATTGAGAGATTTTTTGTCATCTTTCCAGTTCAATCATTTTACAATATATATATGATATGGAAAAAAAACATTCTTCAAACTATTTTTTTAAATTGGATGCATACTTATATATATATTTTCTTTTATCAGCAGTTTTAGAAAGGAAGTAAAAGAGTTACATGATAAGAATTTGTAAGTTTTCATTACCTTTTTATGTATTCATGTGTCTTTATATCTAATTTATGCTTGGAATTTCTACCTTATCTTTTTTTTAAATAATTAGAAATAAAAATATAAATGTCCACTTTTTTAAATATCTTTAAGAGCATTTTAGATGTAAATAAAACAATATGACAAAAACTTGAGGCATGGAGAATAGAGTTATAATTCATTTTAACTTTTGCCTCAATAAAGAGTATATTGGTATCAGTCATTGCTAGGACGTACATTTATGTAATACAAATTACTTTGGACTAAGCTTTAAAATTATGGTCATGACTATGGCCATGAGTGTTTTTGTACTCTATGAATCTATAATCGGAACATAAAAGTGAGTCATGGTCAAGGGAGGATAAATATTTCTTTTTTTTTAATAAAATATCACAATGTAAGATTTACTCGTTCCATACTAACAAATTGTTTTTTTTTTTTTTGTTTGAATTAAGCATGTCAATTTAGCCTTGTGACAAGGGGCCAGCTCAGCCCAACATTAAAAAATGCCCTTATACCAGCCACTCACTAGTAATAAAATGAGGATATGAAGGCAATTTAATACCTCCATACACATTACAAACAAATTCCTCACAAACCCATATACACATATAATTCGTTTATTTTATCTCTATTTAATTATTTAAGTTATATATCATACTTAAGATGTTATATATCATACTTAAGACATAAGCACAAGTGTTCCACAGTTGCTTCCATTCCCTTTCTTCTAGTCTTATTCCCTCTTATTTAGCGTTTTTATATTAATTTTAGATATTCTTGTTAGTGTAAAAGGGAGTGTATTTTTGTTAAAAGGGATACACCTTTTCCTCCTGTGGAGTGGCTTGGAATGCTAACCAATTCAAAAAGGTAGTTTGTTTGTGCATGGACCTTTGAGGAGATGGGGTGATTCAAAAATCTTTTTAATTTTTTTTTGTTGTCCAATATCTTAGATAATTATAACTCTCAATTTTTAAGCTAATAGAGATTTTTAAGTATGTACATTTATTTTTGTGACTGAATTCTGACAATGCTTAATAGTCAAATCAGTGTTAAATTAAAAGTAATGTCAATTTTATCAAATGTAGGAATATGTAAATTGTTTAAATCTCTCCAAGATAAGACATTATAGGAGTGATCTGGTACTTGAAAATTCTTGTAAAAGGTGTGAGATAGAGTAAAATTTTTAACCATTTTTTTCCTTTGATAAAATAAATAAAACCATATTTTTGGAACCTAAGTCACTAAAGAACGTATGACTTTGTTTGATAAAAAAGGTTTTTAGAAATAACTTCTGTTCTTTGAGCATTTTCTTAGTAGTCCCTTCTCAATAGAGGTTAACGATCAGTTGACGCTTCAATACTTGGTAATAGTGTGAAAAATAATTAAACACTAGTTTTCCTCATTTGAAGCCTTGAGCCCAAGTAGGGTAAAGGCCTATGTAGTGCTGCCTTCTAAGAGCTTTGGCCCACTCGGGCTTGGCCCAACATATATTGAGGGGAGGGTAAGTATAGGCCCAACTCTTTGACAACCCTACTTAGAATGCATAAGCATTGAACGCATGGAATTTATGGTCAAATGAGCTCCATGATAGATTATAACATGGGTTAGTAGAAGGATATGAGGTGAAGGGTGAAAGATATAAGAAAGTAGTGTAGATGAAACCTTGAGTTTCTTAGGATCTTAGGATTTGATACTAAGGTAATGACTGAATATTCATTTTTCATCTTCCATTCCCTTGATTTAATTCCATTCAAGGGGATGTAATTTGATGGTAAAATTGAATTTTTACTATAAGGAAAGTTATTTCCCATAAATATATATATAGAGAGAGAGAGAGAGAGAGAGAGAGAGAGAGAGAGAGAAATTCTAAAAACGCTCCCCATTTGAACAGGGGCATTTGTTCCCCTTTTCATTTTTCCAATAAAAAATGGTGCTACCTCACATTTAGTTATAGAAATAAATTTAACTTGTTTTGAATATACCTATTTATAAGAGATCTTCTCACGCCCCAAATTTCTCTTCTATTTCTTCCTTGGCCTACATCCCTTTTTTATCTCCACTTTTTTTCTTTCCCTCATAATCTATATGTGTGATGCTGATCACAATTATACTCAAAACTAGTACCATCATCTAATCATTTAAAAAATAAATAAAATGTTGAATTTAAAAATCATGGAAAAAATCATAATTAAATAACTGGGGTTTTTTGAAAAAATTATTCTTAAATCTTAATTAAATAGTTTTATTGAGAAAAACCATCAAAATGAAGAGATAATTGTTCATAAATGTTTTTTGATGAAACAACTCCAGCTGACGATATCATCAACTCAGTTGGTGATATTATCAATTGGTTCATGATATCGTCAAACTTCATTGCAGAAAATGATGTTCTGCTCCATCTTCTTGTACCTAGTGATGGAAAGGTTTTGAAAATCTTTACATTTTGTATCTCAGTGGTCTTCCTTAAGTGGTCTCGGCAATCATTCATAGGTACGTGGATCCCATGCTTAGTCTCTCCACATTTGTCACCTCTCTAGCTTGTATGATACTTGAGAGTTAGAGTTAGGAGAATAAGGGGTTTGGTGAAATGCCTAAATGAGGATATTCTCTTGATTTTGTGGTGGCTTCGAGTGAGATTGGAGGGGACGAATTTGTGAATGCTTTTGTGAAAATTTAGAGTTTGAAGACATTTATTTGGTGGAATTTCATAGGTCTTGATTTTGTGAGCAACATGTAGGGATCCATGTTGGGAAATCTTTGAATAGTGAATGTAAGGTTTTCTTCTAGGTATTATATTATTTGTATGAGGTTTTAGATCCAAAGAATGTTTTTTATGTCGTTAATTCTGTTTTTTATGTCGTTAATTCAGAATCGTTGGACCAACTTCAAGAATGCATTTGATAGTGGACGGATTGAACTTATGTGATTGGTGAAATACTTATCAAACCCATCTTTAATGCATTCATCCTTCTGATCTTCCTTCATTTATTTGAAATGCATTTTGATCTCTTGCCAAATTTCAGTATCATTCCCTCCCTTCAAACATAAGACAATTAGATAGGCGTGTACATGGTTCAGATTGGATCGGATTGAACCAAATCCATCACCAAACCGTTACCTACGAATTAATGATTTTATAATCCGTCATCAATCTGTTGTCCTTTAAAACCAATCCGAACTGAACCGTGGATCAACAGCTTGGATTGGTTAAAACTGTTCAATCCGTTGATAGAGCCCATGATAGGAATTTTTTTGCAATAAAATAAAATAAAAATAGAAGTAAAAATTGTAGGTGGCCTATTAGTAAAACTTGATATTAGGTGGCCCATCTCTATCCTTCCTACGTGACTATTCCCAAATTATTAGATGAAATCATTGTTAAGATCAACACGTTGGATATGTTCATTTTATGAAATGTCTTGAAGAGACTAGATTTTGAAGAGGTTCAAAGTATACATTCAACCATCCTATGGGCTCCCATAAGGTGATTATGGTATAAGATAATTGCTACATCAGTAGATATATAATATATAATACAAGTAATAATAGAAAGATATACAGTAGATACCTCAAATAAAATCTTTAAGCAAAAACCCTAAATCTTGAGGACTTCAAAAGAAAAAATAACTTGCTAGCATATATCAAATCAAAATTTTAACTGAATCCCACTCTTCTAACTCAAAAATAATTGTATTACTAATTCTATAAGGTCTTTAAAGGATCCTAACAGAAAATCACCAGGAGAATTTCAATAGAAGGATGAAACAAAATACACAAAATACGTAAATCTTTTGGAAGATATTTTGCAATGGATACTACACAAAACACTTAAATCTTCTGGAAGAAATTATTGTCTTTTAATATTTTTTATATATAAATAAAAATATATTTTTTCTTTTAACGGATTGGATCGGTTTAAATCTACTGATAAAGGGTAAAATCCGTCACCAATCCATTATTAACGGATTAGGATTTTTCCAATCCATCACCAATTCATTAACCATCGGATTGGTTAAAAAACCGCGGATTGGATTGGATTGGATCAGTTTGACGGATCGACGGATTTTTTTTACACCCCTACAATCAGATGTGGAAACCATCGAAAATAATATAAAAAATCAAAGAAAAAGAAGGAAAATTGTAGGAGATTGACGATATCATAAACCAAGCTAATGATATCGTCAATTGGAATAATAATGTCAACTTGGGAAATTTCATCCAAAAACATGTGCAAACAATTATCTCATCATTTTATCATTTTTCTTCATAAAAGCATTTCATTACGGTTTAACCTTAATTTTTCCATAAAAAAATCCTAGATAAATTTATAATAAAGAAAACTTTTAGTATGATTTACCTGATTACAACTAGGCAACGTTAATTGGTATCAGATATAACTTTCTAGGATGAGCCTACTTCATGATCTCCAAATCTAGCCTTTCATTTTTTTTATATAATGATATGGTTTTGATTATAATTTTGATGGGCATCTATGTACAAGAAAACTTGTATTGGTTTATTAAACTTAGTTATAGAGTTTTTTGTATATAGCTCCTAAGGTTTTTAATATTTGTAAATAAGCCCCTATTTTGTATTTTTATACCTTTCATACCCCCAATTAAATAGATTGAAAATAAAGAGAAGAGGCAATTAGGTTTTCACTGATTTTGATAGTTTTGCCTAAATCTTTATTTATCACTAAGAAAACCCTTTTCCTTCAAAAGATTCTTTTTTTCTTTCTACCTCTTTCACTTTAACTTTCTTTTTTTTAACTAAGCCCACAAAGTTCTTTACGGTAGGCAGCCGCGATATCCTCTCTTTTAACATTAAGATGATTTTTTAAGGTTCTTTTTTTCTTTCTTCACATTGTTAATTTTTTCTAGAATTTTAGGGCCATTTTGGAATCAATTTTTTTATTTTTTATTTTTTTTAGAACAATTCTTGTGAGAAGGGATACTAGAAATAGGTTTGGATGTTACACTCTCTCTATCTCTTTACATAATGGTTCTAAGGGCTAGGAAGGCGCACATCAATTTTTTAGAAATTTATGTTGGTCATCTCTTTGTATAAGGGTTCTCATAAATTCATGTGTTTACAGTCTATTTGTGCATCTGTTATCTCCAGTTTCAATATTTGAAAAGGTTTTTTTAAAGAGATTTTCTTTTTTGCTAAAAGGAAAAAATTGTATTAATAGGGAAGACAATGATTAGAAAAAAAAAAGTTTTAAGAGGCCCTACTCTTGAGCTATCTAATTAGGTGAATATATGATTTTTTTTAGTAAGCATATTAGATGAAATGAACCTTCACTCAATTACGTACTCTGCTAAAATGATCCTAAATATAATTAACTCAAAATATGGTTTGCGCTTATGTTGCTAATAGGGAATCGATTAAAGACATCAATCCAAATTAAGAAAAAAGAAAAAAAAAAGGAGAAGGTGATACACTTATAGCATTGAGGCAATTAAGCGGATCTATTATTCAACCCACATTGGGGGCCTATTAATAAATATTATAAACCTTAGGAGGGGTGTGTACAAAATGGTTATAAGGGCAAAAGTGCCATTTTGATAAAAAAATTTGAGAAAAATCCTCATGGTGGTTGCTCATTACCATCAAATCCTCATGTTTTGGAATATGAGAGGAATCAAAATGTCAAAGTAGGGGCCTATCTACAAGTACTGAAACCAAACAAACCTATTTACAAATATTAGAACTATGGGAGTTATATGCAAAAAAAAACTCTTGATTATAATATGATGGGGAAGTGAAAAATAAAATAAAGAGGTGAAAGATAGATGAGAGAATATAGGCATGAGATGAAAAAGTGGAGAGAAATTAGGAGTGTGTGGAGTAGAAAGGAGAGAAATAAGGGTGTGAAATCAAAAGAGAAAAAAAAAATTAGGAGATTTTTTGGCATTTCAAATTCTGTATTTGCTTTTAACTTAATGACATGTGGTACATTCCTTATTTGGATATAACTTGATAATGTGTGTAAAGTCTATGAAATTGCATAATAAACTCATCATTTCATGTAAAATTATTGACTTAATTAGCATAAATGCATTGTTTTTCACAGAGTTTCATCATTTCATGCATTTTTGCTTCAAAGATGAGATTTAAAGCAACTCATACACATTCTCTACATTATTCCATCATTTTATCCAAATTCCCAAATTTTGGAGGAAACCTTGTTGGATTCCCAGTTCGTTTAGGACTCTTCACTACTTCAATAGCTAAGCTAATTTGTGTAGAGAATAAAAATTTTAGGACTCGCAAAACCCAGATATGATTTTGAGAAGAGTGCTAGTTATATAAGGACTCTAACATGGGACCCACTTCGGAGCATTAACAGTCATTTAGGAATCCACATTGCTGAATTGAAGCTAAGAAAGAAGTAAATTGAGGAATTCACCAAGTACACCCCACACACACATTTATGTTGTCTCACACAAGTGAAGGTCGACTAGAGGGTGGTCCACTCATCTTGCATAGGTCCAAATTCTTTCTTTAGATAATTTAAAGAGTCCTAATTGAATTAAAAGACCTTTCATAGGGCCCACCATTCAAGAAAAGAAGATGTCTCAGATTGGTTGCAACTTTTGAATTAGTTTAAATTTTCTTTTGAATAATTCAAAGAAGATAATTTTGGTGGGAGATTAAAGTTGAGGAGTTTGAATGGGCCACAATTTAATTCCCTTTCCTTAGATTTAAATTCAGAATTTGTGGAGAGATAGAGCACATTTCAATTCAAGATTTAAAAGTCAATCCCATTTTTCTTAGGACATCATAATTTAACCAGTCATAACTTTCAATCTGAGCATTAAATTGGCATAATTTACCTACTGTTAGAAAACCCTTTTTGAGTAGATGCCGTGGAGCCTAAAACTGCATAAAATAGGGCTAAATTGACAAATTTACGGCGTGAGAAGTTGACGATACATTTTTCAGATGAGATTACAAACAAATCCACATCATTGAAGACCATCTACTGCACATCATTGCATGGGACCCATATGAAGATTAGTTGAACTATCTAGAAGCATGCCACCTCATCTTATCTCCATTAATTCAAGCTAAGAAGATAAGAGATCCCTTTCATTTCAGAACATAGCCCCAATCCATAAGCTGCAAAGAGGTCTAAGTTTAATGAATCTGAGAAGCCCAAAAATTAAAAAAGCAGGCCACCATGGGAGGTCCCCTCATTCCCCAACAAAATGGGATGTCCCACCCTATATCTCTTTCTCACTCTTCTCCATCTCTTTTCTTTCCAAATTTTCTGATTTTATTGCTAGCGAACTAGATTTCATTGTTTTTAAAATCTGAATTTTTGAACTTTAGATTAGTTTAGTTAGATTTAGAGTTTTAATTATATTAGGATTCTGTTAGTGTTTCTGATTTTAATTATTAGTATAATTTAGTTTATTTTTGAAGTTAATAAAAGGGAAAAATATTTTTCATTTTCAAAATTGTTAATTAATTAAAAAAATAATTTTTTAGATTTCTTTTTAATTTCGAGTTTCATTAGATAATTCCAAAAGAGAAATAAAACTAATCTTTAAAATAGATCAAGTTTTAGATAGAGTTGTTTAGATAACTTTGTTAGTTTTGATTTTTGCACTTATCCATTTTTCACAAATTAGTAGATTAGGAAGAGTTTAAATTTTCTTTCCTTAGTTTAAGTTGATAAGTTTTAGGATAGATAGAGTCTTTAGCTTTATAGTTATCTTTGGTGATAAGACTTGCTAACTTGAATTTGTTTGGGATAGGTTGCTTGTGGGAGTAGGAAACTGTTTGGATATTTACCTTAAGCAAAAAAGATTGCTCTCAAAAATTTGAAAAACTTTCTCTCAACATTTTAAAACAAAATTGCTCTTAGAATTTCAGAAGAAGTTAGGATTCCTTAGTTTGATTATGAAATCTTCTAACCTTTGCCCACCAATCTTTATTTGCAAGTGGGCTTGTTTGATTTAAATTCTATAATTTGTGATTGAGTGGCAAACAACTAAATTAGACACACACACACTTATTAAGTGCAATCTACCCCTTCAAGATAAAAATTGGATTTCATCAGTAGACCCTTGCCCACCTTCCTTGGTTTAATCATTTCTCACTTCACACCTATCTATTAATTAAAATCAACCAGGAATTAACCTTAGGATTTTAAGCTCAGTAGGACGAAGACCACTGGCGGTTGCACCAATTGTGCTCTATGGCCAAATTTGATGCCTAAGAAAAGCCCTATCCCATGAGTGGAGATAGTTACCATATTCAAGGAAAGTAGTCCTCTAAATGGATCTGTTGTCACCCTACCACTTACCTAGGGGCTAATTTGGTCAACTTGGTTTCATAAAGCCGGGTTGGAGGCCTACGTGTTCTCTTCAACCAGTTAGGTGTTGTCTAGTAATTTAGGCTAACGACCATTCTTTGTGTTTAATTCTTTGTGCTTGACTACTTGTGCTTCATTTAGGTTAGTCAATTTATTTTTCTTTTCTCTTAAGTTTTTAAAACTAAAATTCATAAAAATTTGCCACCCCTTTCCTCTTGCGTCATGAACCAATGGGAATACATGAACCAGAGGAAACTCAGTAATTGTGATCACTGTGGAATAACACGCTAGATTTTTTTAAAATAGCAGGCAATCCAATGGGAAATAATTTGATAGTGACCAACTGATATGGGTGCCACATGATTACTCATACTACACATAATCATTCACTCTTTCTAATATGGAGGTGGGGGGAAATTGGGCTTGCGAAATGAGTAACAAATGTAGCCCAAATTGAAAAAATTGTCATCTTTACAATTGAAAAAATGGGCTCGTTATGGATTATGAATACTATCCCCATAATTTACTTTGGGTGGGTCGTATGATTATCCCTCCCAAGATATATCATATGCACCACCATCCTCTTGGTCATAAGTACCACAAAACCTCATTCCGCTTGAATGTTCATATGAGCCACCACCACCCCCCGAAGAATCTTTGTAGGATATTCTTTTTAAGATCAGGTAAAACACCATCCAATCCTTACAAACCAACAAGCAAATCATAGAGTCCATGCAAAACAACGCAAAAACTGTAAAGAGGCAAATGACTTCGATTAGTTAATTATTAGATAGAAAAAGAAAATAACACCCTTGGAAGTGTAGTTGAATTTCAAAGAGATGATCTAACATTCATTGAATATCATATATATATGGATCACACAAACACAACTTGAATATCTAAGGGTGACAATGAGTGTGTGGATGATGGTGTGATTGATGAACCTGATCGTGATTCATACATGCTTGTGCCCCCAATGCCTCCATAGTTTAGCCAAATCTTTTATGAGAATCTAGATTTCCTCAATGAGGATAATGAGGCCTGTCAAAATGATGATTTTTTTGATTCTTCTGAGGAGTCACAATTTAGATTGCCTAGACTACAAGATTCTGCATGAGAATTGAATGGATGATCTAATTTTGTGCGTTTTTAAAAATAAAAATACTTGTATTTGTAAACAATGATGTAATTATGAATGGGCAACTTGATGAATTCGTTCTTAAGGAAATTGCCCATCCATGTCTTGAGTTCTATTAATTGCCCGACAGCAAGAAAATCCATTATTTGGATGTATTTTTGGAATTAGAGGAGATTGGCCAGATTCAAACTCCCAAGTTTGAACTTTTGCTGCATATGTGGCTTTGTTGAGACTTTCAAATCAAGATGTTGCCATTGACATTTGTATACCTATGCCATAGGAAATTGGAAAAATTAACTTTGAGAAATTGTTGGCACGGGAGGATCAAACGTCACCCCATTTTTCATTGCTCCCTCCTTGCATGAAATTCAAAAATCCATTTCTAAGGTAGGAGGAGGAATTTTTCTTGGTAGTATTTTTTTCACCAAATCATAAGGAACGTGTGGTCCTCATGCTCACTATGGTTAATGTTCTAATGGTTACATTTATTTTAATGCTTCTTGTGAATTATGAGAAGGAAATACTACAACAAATTGCATATTTATGAACACTTTTTACCAACAAAACCCAAAATACGTTGGTCAAGGGTACCTTTTGCAACGCAAATGAGGATGTGTTGGAAACAGCCAAAGGAGAAATACTTTTACCAACACATTATTATTTATGTTGGTAGAAGTACCCTTTTGCCAACACAATAAAATATGTGTTGATAGAGATTGCTGTTTACTAACATAATTGAGAATGTGTTGGAAAAAGTCACAAGGGGGTTGCACTTTTGCTAACGAAGTATTATTTGCATTGATGAACGTATCATTTTGCTTATGTGATAAAATATGTGTTGAAAAAGGTTACCTTTTACCAACACAAATGAGAATGTGTTGGAAAAAGTCAGAAGTGTGGATTACTTTTTCCAACACATTATTATTTGCGTTGGTGAAAGTATCATTTCACCAACGCAATAAAATATGCGTTGGTAAAGGTTACTTTTTACTAATATATCAAATAATTTGTTGGAAAAGGTCCCAAGAATCAGTAATTTTGCCAATGGAATAACTTGTGCTGGTAAATGAGATACTTTTTCCAACAAATAAAAGAATGTGTTAGTGAAAGGTGGAGATAAAATGTACATTTTCCAATTAAATACAAGATGCATTAGCAAAGGT
Source organism: Sextonia rubra (assembly GCA_037013555.1). Classification (NCBI taxonomy): domain Eukaryota; kingdom Viridiplantae; phylum Streptophyta; class Magnoliopsida; order Laurales; family Lauraceae; genus Sextonia; species Sextonia rubra. Next base: position 16,518,105 of record JASUAD010000018.1, read on the forward strand.
CCAAAAAATGGTGCGAGAAATTTCCCCCAAAGAAAAAGCCCCATATAAACAATAAAGTAGTTGTTTTTGAACCCTACACCTATTATCCCTTCTTATGGCCAATCAAGATCTCTTTTCCTCGTAGAGAGACGTCACCTACAAGTTTCTATTCTCTCTATCCACTTTCTCTTCAATTCCAAGTGATTATATCCCACACCATTAGGCATGTAAAACCATAGTTTTAAGTAGTTGATTATATCTCACAGTTCTCAACTCTTGTTTAGTGAAAAACGACTTACTCTTTTATGGAAAAAATTATTAACATAAACAATGGTTTTAAGTAGTTATTTAAGTTGGTAAATTCCATAGTTTTGGACACTTGTTTTTGTTTGACCTAAAAACTTAGAAAAGTAAAAAAACCCAAATCTGTTTTGGGTCGGGTTTGAATTTTAGATATTCGCCCCGACGGGTTGTTATATGCCTAAATCCATTAGAAATTCAAAAATGCCCAGCCACTACATCTCATTGGAACTTGTAAATATAGTCATCTAATTATAAGGGTGTTCATGGCCGGACTGGGCCAAGCTAAGGCATATCCAGGCTAGGCTTGCTTTTAGAAATATTGGCCCAGGCCTGGCCTAAGCCTGACACATGTCGTAACAGTTTGGCTTGGGTCCACCCATTTAATCAATCGGGTCAGGCCAAATCAGGCTTTTAATCAATTTTATGGTTGTTTGTACTAATTAAATAGAATTACAAAATTGAATTGAATTACGTTTGTTACATGGTCCAGGTTAGGCCAGACCGGGCTTTGGGATTTTAATTACTTAATCTAAGCTCGGCCCAATTATTAAACCGGCCTTAATAACATATCCAAGCCCGGCCTAAAGGGGTTGGGCTGGATTGGGCTTCGGCTAGGCAAGCCCATGAACACCCCTACTTAATTATGTCTTTGACCCTTAATGGCACATTTGACAATAGGTGAGGAATCTGTAGATCTACAAATTTCTTACTACCCTAGAGAATGGAAATTCTCACCAAGAATTTTATAGTTGTGGATTTCTCATGTTCCATGTTTGGTTAAAATTATGAAATGAATAGAGATTTTCTCAGTCCATGTTGGTACTAAACACCAAAACCCATGAAAAATAAACATCTCACCTAAAATGAGGCCTTTGATGGTTAGCCATGACAGAAATGTGCTAGCTAACAAGTGGAACACACTCTATGATATTGAAACATAAGACCCCTTAGCACAATGGGTACATGATTTAATTAATGAGACCCACAAAATTAGAACCCAAGATAGCTTCAAATGTGAATAAAATGATGAGGCCAACTTCATGATCTTAAACAACCTATTAGCACAAGATTTAATTTAAAGGACCACTGCAATAAATTGAACAAGCAAAACCCCTTGGCACAACTAGAGTGCTCAAAATCAATGAGGATTTTCATCAAGAAATAAAAAAAATCAATGAGGATTTTCGCTTATCATACATAGATTTCTATTAGTGCTAAGGAGAAAAATAAGTAAGGAATTTTCTTCCCAATAAAACATTAAATTTGCTTTTGAAGAGGCAAAAATCTCTCAAACTGCTGATGTTTATGTCTTCCGGTCTTCCTCACTGCATTTTCGTTTCATCTCATTTTTTTTCTCTCTCAACATCTCCCATGGGAAAGGTTTGAAGAATCATCTCCTTTCTGCTCCCTTCACTGCAAGCTCTTATCTTTGGTTAAGCTCTTCCAAACCCAGCCACTCTCCCAGTGAGGAGGACGAAGGCATTAGTTGTCACGCCTCGATCCCGAGAGTTGGGGATTTGAGTGGGCCCCTATGGTGTGGATACGTAATCCCGTAGTAATCCGTGCCCTGAAGAATTGTGCATGAATTCCTATAAGGGAGATTTCACAGGAACGTGTGAGGTATGCCAACACACGTAGGAATATAACTCATCATATCAAACTCCTGTGAAATACTCTGTAATGATCAAGAGCAAAACAAGAGAAACATATCCTCCAACATTCATAGATATATATATATATATATATAAGTGCTTAAGATTTTAAATAACATTTCATACAATCCAAACTATTACTTAAAGAGGTTGGGTACAAAAGGTCCAATTTACACATTCCCAAGGGTAGACCAAAATTACGACTGTAACATTTCCAAAACCGGCGCACTTCATAGGATGACTAATAGAAGACATCGCCATCCTTCCATTCATCTATACCCTGAGGTACCGTTGGGGCACTCTCCGAGGTGCGTTAACAACCGGGTTGGGATTTGGTTCCATACCTGTAATGCCAAGAGTAACACTGTTAATACGACGATTAAGTAACTATAGAGCATATAAAACTAGCATAATATATCAAATGGATTTATTAATATAAGCTGGACAAGAGAGCAATAACAACTTACTAGGCATATTGTGCATGAGTAACAATAAGTGAGGAATCATAATTAAGATGTAGTACACACTAATTGGCAACCACGAGGCTCTATTCTCCCAAAAGGAGCATACATATGGGTTGCTAGAGAATCAAGCTAGCTTCCCGAGGAGCGTCGACAACTCCTACGTAGACTACCGCAATAGTGTTGTAAGAATACCCAAAGGGCACAAGCTAAGTGGTGCCGACACGGATTCACCTCTTTTGTGCTTACAATTATACTCGTCATATCATATATAAGGAACATCAGTCCGAAAGTATAATCAATCAAGAAAACAGAGATAGTAGAGTGACGAATAATTAACTAAACATACTTATATGAGCTACGTAGACTCGAACCCCGGCTATACCCTTTTGGCTAGCAAGCACGCACTCAGTAGAAGCTTTAGCTTGTCAGACATGCACTCATTAGAAGCTTAGGTCCGAATTGCCTCAGGGTTTGGCTAGAGGGGGTAGAAACATAACAATCATGTTGAGGTCAAGGCATCGTAATCATATGATGCATCCAGATTGAGTAAGTATCAAGGAAATTACTATCCAACCTTATATTGGATAATCCATGATTCCCAAGGTCATTCAACTCGACGTGCTCATAAAACGTCCGGTGCCATTATGTTACTGCATCTTGGTATTACCTTGTGTATATAAGGACACCCCTTCTTATGCCAACATCCATGACTTGACATTTGGAGATCATCCGGGAATTTTTCATTTTCTCTAACATGTACTTACCATTGGCCAGTGTGGTGGTAGGAAAGGTGCCAACACTAAGGCCCTCCAAGTCAGTAGAAGTTTCTAATATCCTAGATTTCACTGGGTTCTTACGGCTTAGCCATGTATAATGTTACGGCTTAGCCGAGTAGCTCAGGTTTCCTTTTAAAAATTCAGGCGCATTTACGGCTTAGCCGTATATTAGCCTACTGCTTAGCAGTGCTAAGCCTACGGCTAGGTTATGGTTGGGTTATAGCTGAGTCGTAAGGCATTACACGGTGTAGCTATGTGCAAGCCGTAGAAGGAAATGAGTTTTCAAGCTCTCTGGAAAGTCCGCTGTAAGAAAGCTTACGGCTTGGGCACGGGCTGGACACGGCTTAGCCATAGTTCATTTCACGGTGCAGCCGTGGGTAAGCCGTAGTACAAAATTAATTTTGTTGCTCTCGAGACTTTAAGCCGTAAACACTCATGGCTTAACCTTGGCTTCGCCGTACGCTTCAGAAAACCTGAAGTCAATTCTGTAGCTCAGTTTCAATACGAAATCAGTACAAAACTTGAATTGTGGAGAGTTTCTATGGCTTAATTATAGTGTCCTTGAAGGTGTTCAATACCCACACACCCTCTTATTCCAGGTTTACATCCTAACTCAATCCATACCACATTTGTACATAGTTAAAACAATGAAAAATAGCTGAAATTTGAGTTCCATTCCTCTTTAAAAAAAAATTTCCTACCTTTGCATGCAAGCCCTTTATCTTTAAGATATTTACGGTTTGAGTCATGTGACCTTAGTTGGCCCGAAATGAATCCTAATCAAGTTGGGTCTAACACGAAAGATGATCTACACGAAAAATTACACAAGAAGTGACTGACGAAGTGCCTATAAGATGCAAGAACAATTTACAAAAAGGTCCTCAACTACTGAAGTAAAGTTTAAACTCCGCCCAACTACCTGTCCAAGACCCAAATCCAATCGTTTTTATAGTAAATTAACCTTAATAAAGTTTAATTAACATAGAACGTAATTAATTAACGTAGAATAAGATTAGTGAGACTCGAAACCTTACATTAGTGAAGTTCATTTTGCTGTTGTGCCCAAAAATTATAAAAGGAGGTCACCATAGGATGTCCCCTCATTCCCAGCGAAGATGGGACATCTCTCTCTCTCTCTCCCTCTTTTTCTTCCTCCCATATTTTCTAGTTTTATTTTAAGGTATTTTAGAGCCTTCTTCCAGAAACTAGGATTTTTCAAAGAGAGATTTCTAAAAGAACATTATACAAGAGCATGTTTTAAATGAAGATCTTTCTAATGTTCTTTGCAATGGCGGATTGAGTTTTTGATTGGAGTGAAGGAAAAAGCGAAGTAGTCTTCTATTCAGTTTCATGTTTGTTATTTCCTTTTCTTTTTTGGTTGTCTCTTTGAATCAATTTTTAATGGATAATAATACATCGGTCTTCATGCCAGAGGAGGCAACCTCTGTTTTGTATTTCTAATGATATGAATTTGATCATCTATACTTATTTTGATAGGTTATGATTAGGACTTTGTTTCCTTTGATAATCTATGCTTAGTTTGATAGTTGATGTTTAAGATTTAATTCTTTTTATAAGAGTGAATGAGGTCCTTGGTTTTTCTTATTTATTTCTAATCTAAAAAGAGTTTTTGCAAAAGACAAACTTTTCTAATCAGAAATATTGATTTGTTTTTTATCTGAGTTATATTTAAGACAAAAAGATTGAAATAATTGCATAGATCGATTGGTTGATTGGCTGCTTTAATCTGTTAATTTGCAACAATTTTTTTTACTTTTAATTGCTTTAGCTTTCTAATTGTTCTAGTTCTACTTGAAGTTTAAAATTTTAGTTTTAATTTAACTCGATATGGTTCTCTATGGGATCAACCTGTTCTTGCCATTGTCTACTATTGAAAGTTGTGCAGTTGTAGTATTATTGATTTTAAATCACATCAACACGTGGTACATTCCTTTTGTGCATTTGACTTGATGACATGTGTTACAACTTCATAGGTTTAGAGAATGGCCGTTTATTGGTGAAAAACACTGGGGGAGTTTTGTAGCGACCAAGACTGAGCACATTTGGGAGTGGGGGTGGGTGGTTTTAGTTTTGGATACTCATCTTTGATATTTCATTTTTATCTATTCATAGTAATACAATCCTAGACATTTAATTACATGAAATAGAAAGTTCCTAAAAGATAACTACAAAAAATTCTTAGAAACACAAGTTTCTGTTCAATAATCTTTCATATAAATATAAATATATGTATATATAATCTCACAAAACCATTTATAGCTTGCTCATATACAGCACTTTTCAGCAGCAATTCATCTTGTACGTGTTTCTAATTTCTAATCTTTAGCACAACAAAACATTGTTTGAGGCCAAATATTTTAATCTTTTCCTTTTTTCTTTCAATCAAGGAGACTCAAATTTACACACTCAAACACATGAACTCATTGTCTCTAATGTCCAAGGCTTCAAGAATTGGTTTCCTTTGTCATAGGTCTAAATCTGCTTTGCATTAGACTGCAATGTAAAAATACATCTCGAAAAAAAAAAAACAACAAAATTTTTTGAGGTAATATAAAAAATCATTTTCCTTGAAGATTAATTTTCATTTTCAAAGGAAGATGCGGCCCCCACCCCACAAAAAAAAAGTTCTCTTAAAGAACAAAAAACAAAATAATTATATAATTATTAATACTACCTATAATCATCCTCATCATCACTGTCATGCAAGGACCCTGGACAGGTCATGTAAATGTATTCACATGAATAGAAAGGCGCATCAAAGGCACCTATTAATGTAAGGTGGAACTTAATGGAGACACGGGTGCTGCGTGCAGCCACTCCAGCTTTCTTCAGTACAATGACTCTCACCTCTAAACTTTTCTGCACAAAAAGCCCACCATATATCAAAGCTCCATTTTCATGAAGGGCTTTTTGTTATTGGCAGGGTTATATCAGTTGACAAGTCTTTGTTATCCCCATGTGGTGCCCAACTGGCTCGTAGGGCAGAAGGATTGGTAGATTCATGGGTGTGGTGTTTCTATAATATCAGTAAAGTAAAATTATCCTAGCCCCTTGCAAATTTTTTGAGTTACACAAAAAGTTAAGGTTACTTAGAAATATCTATACATTAATCTCAATGAAATTAAAGCTTGATTTTTATTTATGTGGGTAGTCTTCAAGCATATTTTTCTTTCGGCAAATGACTTTGACAATTCACTAGCTAAGCAAGGAGTTAAAAGGGATGGTCACTTTCCTGGCATTTGAAGTTTATGGTGTTTATATCGTCTTTCATTTTTTTGTTGAATGAGGTTTGGTATAAGGCTTTTATAGTTGTGCCCATATTTGCGTTACGATAAAAAAAAATGATATTAGTCTTCTATTTTAGGTCTTTTATTTATTGGCTATATAACATGAAAATTTTATTATTAGACAATTAGCTACTAATAATGACTAATATTCGAGTCAGTGTCACAGCAAGGTTAGTTTTAATGCGAGTGAAGTGGATTTGTACAAAGGAGTTGAATTGATTATAGATAGGGCCCTTCTCCGAAAACCTAAAAGTGGTTTTGTAAGAATATACCTTCTCATAGTGAGACAAAAAAAGAATGCCATAAATTCAATGAAATGCAACCGAAACGCTACCAGCCTTGAATGTATACATGAGAAAACGTTAGAAGATTCTCTGGAAAAGCGGAGATGTCATCACAAAAAAGCAGGCATCTTTTGACTTTCCTTGCATGCGTTTTATACATTTTATTTTCTGAAGATATGGAAAGCAAATATATTTGAGCGTTGTTTCCTCCTTACAATGTCCGCCTTATCCTTGGCTTCCACTATTTCCCAATTTCTCTTCTGCTCTATCTAGGAGACGGAATGGTTGAAGTATTTTCATTCATGCAACTACATTTTGATTGAAAATTTGTTTTATTACATGTAATTAGGGCTGTTAAAGGGCTGGGCCCGGGCCGGGCTGAGGGAAGCCCTTATCCTACTCTCATATGTACGGGTTGGGGCCTAACTAAACAAAGGCCCTCGACTTTTATGGCGGGTCTATAATTTTTAGGCCCTTACCCAACCCTCAAGGGCTAGGGCCAAAAGAAAGTAAAAATTTTTTTCTTTAATGGAAATAAAGTTTTTCTATGCAATAGCCTATGCCACCACCACCAACCAACCTTACACAAACCCTCTTCTTTTGTCTAGGCTGGGACCGGCAATGCAATGCAAAAGGCAGTAGCTAGCTATTGGCTGGGTATTTTGATAATTTTAGGGCTTTATCTTTTAAAAGACTAAAATGCACCTCAAATGTTATTGTTTTATGACTGTTGGCTGGGTACTTTGATAATTTCTCACAAAGTAGAACGTGGAAAAGACTTGGCTGTAACATGGACATGGCTTTTGTTAAAAAGTTTAACAGGCCCAAAAGGCTTGTGTATATTATATATTTTATATTAAAATTTAATAAACAGGGGCCGGGCCGGGCCCCCTCGGGCCTGATTAGTCAAGCCTAAACTCAGCCCTCTAGATGCGGGCTTTTAAAAATAGAGTCCTACACTATCCTCGGGCTTGAGATGAAAATAATAAGCCCTTGTTTTGAGGGCTTTTGCGGGCCGGGCCGGGCCGGGTCCCCTCTCTAAAGGGCCGGATTGACAGCTGTACATGTAATGTGATTGGGATGTGAATGGACCCTTGACTACTCGATTACCCTAAGCAGCAGCTGAGAGAAATTTCTGATTCTGCCATTGAAGTAGCTGATTATGGACATTAACTTTGGGCCGGATTTAATTAATGGGTTTCGTCTATATAAATCTAGATAGCATGTGTCGATATTTTAATACACGAGTAGACATGTAAATAATATATATATATAATAATTATAATTTGCTTTCAACGGTTTAGACAGCGGGTCCTACCTGAAATCATGTCAATTATGGAGGCTTTATGGGCTTGAAGGTCTCTCCATAATCTATCTAACTGCAAAAAAATTGGGAACCATCTAATTCAATCGGACAAAGACTATTTCGAAGGCTCCAAAGATATCCATAGGTTAGATCTCCCTAACTGAGGAATGGTCTGTCAGTTATTGAAGACTTCTTTTTTGGTAGAAAAGAAAGTATTTCATTGCAAGACATAAAACCACATGAAACCACAAAACACAAACAAAACCACAAACATGTGATTTTCTTCGTGACCTCACAACTCTTATAGTTCAGTTTGAATTGGTTAATTTTTTTTAATTCTTAAAATACCAAATTCCTTAATTTATAATTATGCAAAAAGTACTACTCTAAGGTTGGTGGGATGGAGAATGTTAGGTCTATATTTGCTATGACCCTCCTTGATGTCTCTTTGTTGTTGCTTTGTTTACTTATTCTTAATGATATTTTTATTTGATAAAAAAGAAAATAATAACAACATCAAGGTAGAGATTCAAGCATCCACTTTAGAAAGATATGGTGCCACACAACCTTCCTATTGCTAGATTCACCAAAATTGGCTGATAGATGGGTTGCCCCATTCAAAAACCTAGGGATGCAGTTAAACCTAATCTTACCAAAATGATGGACCAACTCTGAAATATCCAATAATAACTTTTTACCATAGTGGTAAGAGGTGTTGATTCTTACTAGCTTAACTAAGATTTGAACCTGGCCAGAAATCTTTTTTCACCCCGAGGACTTGCTACCTTACCCGAGGTCTTCCCCCCTTGCCAGAGGGCTCCCCAACTTCACCTGAGGGCTCCCTCACTAGAGTGCTAGGGGTCCCAGCCTCCCTAAGGCTAAGAAACCTAAAAAAAAAAAAATTCCGATACATCAAGGATATCTGTAAATAATGTTCAATCCGATTCTTGAAGACTTGTGTTTAAATAAATATATCATATTAATTAGTATAGTTACTTTTTTTTTGTTAGAAATCACATTAATATAATCAGTATATTATATTTTCAGTTGGAGTGATTAGAACCAGTTTCGATATTAATAAAATATGATACTAATAATATTATAATCTATTCTAATAACTTCAAATTTTGAGTTGGATCGGAAGCCACATCCTGGTCCAGTTGGTATGAGGTGGATATATACAAATCTAAGACCCAAACCCAACCCATTAACATCCTTAAGCTTTTTAATTGTAATATTTTTTAAAATAAACGCAAGGGCACTCTCGTCTTTGTAAAGTCCTTTGGAACCACCACCCCCGGTTCTGTATGTGTCTATATATATACATGTAAAGGTTTAAGGCTGTTCAATGGTCCACAAGCATGCCTGCCACCCGAGAAGAACTCGACTATGACAGCAGCTGTTCATCGATCACAGCTCGAGATTCCAGCCATGGATGGATCAGCGACGTCAGTTTTGGCAGCTCGAGCTCTCTGTCGGTGTGTTCATACCCGGAGAGCGTCGCCTCCAGAGGCAGCAACAAGCCCCACAAGGCCAACCAGTCCCACTGGGAGGCCATGAGGCGCATCCACCGCGAGAGGGGCCAAGTTGGCCTTGACCACTTCCAACTCCTCCGCCGGCTTGGAAGTGGCGACATAGGCAACGTCTACTTGTGCCGGCTTCGTAACCCGATGGTCGGGTTGCCTGAATGTTTGTATGCCATGAAGGTAGTAGACCGCGAGGCCCTCGCTATTAGGAAGAAGCTTCAGAGGGCTGAGATGGAGAAGGAAATCTTGGGAATGCTCGACCATCCCTTCTTGCCGACTCTATATACTATGTTTGAGGCCTCTCACTACTCATGCCTGGTCATGGAGTTTTGCCCCGGTGGTGACTTGCATGTATTGAGGCACCGGCAGCTCGATAAGCGTTTTAGCCTTTCAGCCACTAAGTAAGTTATTTTTGGGGTTTCTCTTAGGTGTCACAAGTTTGTCCCTCGTTTTAGCGTTTTTCTGTCTCATTTTCAAGTCCTTCTATTAGAAATTTATAATTATTCTGGGGTCTACTGGGGAATTAGAATGACTGACTAATTCTTCATGAATATAGATTCTACGCGGCGGAGATCATCGTGGCTTTGGAATATCTCCATATGATGGGTATCGTTTATAGGGATCTAAAGCCAGAAAATGTGCTTATCCGAGAAGATGGTCACATCATGCTCTCCGACTTCGACCTGTCATTCAAATGCGATGTCATTCCAAGGCTCATGAGGTTGTTGAGACCCAACGCAGAGGCGGTCGAGATGAAGTCGAAAAAGGATTCCATCCCTTCATGCGCCATTCCCATGCAACCAGTGCTTTCATGTTTTTCATTGTCCAAGAAAACAAGCAAGAAGAGGAAGGAAGTGGCAAAATTGGTATCGATAGACGAATCCCAGGCGCTTGATGCAGAGTTAGTTGCTGAACCGGTCGATGCTCGATCGAAGTCGTTCGTCGGCACACATGAGTACCTCGCGCCGGAGGTGATCTCCGGTTTGGGCCATGGTAGTGCCGTTGACTGGTGGACACTTGGGGTATTCTTGTTTGAGCTCTTGTATGGTAGAACACCATTCAAAGGTGAAAACAATGAGAAGACGCTTATAAACATACTTAAGCAGCCTCTGAACTTCCCCAGGATTGCCTTGAGTAGTAACAAAGATTTGGAAGACATGGTGAAAGCTCAAGATCTCATAAGCAAGCTTCTGGTGAAGAATCCCAAGAAAAGGATTGGGAGCTTGAAGGGTTCTGTGGAGATCAAGAGGCATGAGTTCTTCAATGGGGTGAACTGGGCTTTGATTAGATCTGTTAAGCCTCCTCAGGTTCCCAGGGACTTTGAGAAGATGAGAAAGAGAGCTGTCCCATTAAAGGTATCTCACAAGAAAGAAAGGGATGCAACATACCAGATTCCCAAGTATTTTGACTACTTTTAAGTGTAAGTAAGTGGATCAAAAAGCAGAAAGAAACATGTGAGAACATTGTAAGAGTTATAACTTGTGACTTTTTTCCTGACTAGTGAAATGAAAGGTAAATGAATCAATTTACTACAATTTTCTTTTCTTTAAAATTTTTTTTCTTGCTTGGCTGCATAATAAACCATCTTGTTTTTTTAGGTAAAATAGTGCATCTTGTTTGGGATGAAAATGGGTCCAAACTAGAAGTGCCTCCGCAACCCAGTGGCGAAGATGGGACTCACCCTGGTAACCACTGAGGGATGGGCCTTTTGGCCAGTAGGTCGCTGCATGGTAGCTTTCCCAGAAGTAGTCAATCCCAAAGAAGTAAAAATTGAGAAACAACCAATAAAAAAATGGTTCTCAATTACAAATAGAATTGAGGACTTAAACGGGAACCATTTATCAATTGGGCCCAAGTTTGTGTTCATGAGTTCCACGCTAGAGGACCTTTCTGCTCGTTTTCTACTCAGCTTAAGGGGTTGGGACACTAGCCCTCTATGAGTCCTCAGGTAACGTAAGGGGGCCCTTTGCGAAGGCAATTCATGGGACTCGTCGTGATGGCCAACACCAATCCAAATAGTCTGTAGAGCGTAAGACTGCAAAAGAAATCATTTAGGATGTGAATACATAATGTTAGCATTTATATTTTTCGGTTATCATCAACAAAGTCTTATCCTGACTATATTGGGTTGGCTACATAAATTCTGTCACACTATTCTAGTACATTTTAGCTAAGTCCTTAGATTGATTGTACTTGATCTATCTTTATTATTTCCATCAATGTCTTCTTTGGCCTATCCCATTTCCTGGAGGGGCTATCAACGTGCATAAAGAAAATCTCTCACCGGTGCAATTATTTGCCAATATTAGTATATTTACAACATATATGTATTAGTTATATATATTAAGTATATTATATTTGTTTACATGAAAAAAGCCTAATTCAGGTCTTAGTCCAGATCTAGGCCCTCTATTTGGGTCTAAGGGGTCAGGCCTTTTTTTTTTTTTTTTTGTTTTGGTAAAAGGGATACAAACGACAACAACCAAAAGAAAGAAGGGAAGAGCCAAGGAACAAAACCACAAAAAGAAAGATGACCTCCAAAATAAAGCACCACCAAAAAAACAAAGAAGAAATACTACTCTTTAAACCATAAGAAGGAACCACCTGATTGTCCGACTTGAGCTAAATAATGGGCTCAGGCCTTACATTCTCCAACGGGTATTCGTTATGTACCCCTGACCTAAGTCAAGTATAGTTATAGGTCCTTTAGTGATTCAAGTTTGATCCGACCATACTATGGACCCTACCTGGATGCAATCCAATTTCATCTCACTCACTATTGATTAAGTAAAGATGACCTTTACAATGATGATGATAACGACGATGACGATGACGAGAAAAAAAAGGTAAAATGCAAAACTAAGCCTACAGATTCTCCTACTTGAATTTCCATATGTCCACATACATATATAACATTACCTGACAACCGCCTGTCTACCTTTCTTTTCTTTCTTTCTTTTTTTTTTTTTTTTTTTTTGCAGAAAACCGTCGACCTTTCTTTGTTTCTATGAATAGCCACCTCCACTAATTTAAAAATCTTAGCCAACAGTCATGACTTGCAGTCAAATAGTAAGTTTTGACTGACTAATGAAATCCAAAGGATTTTACTGTAGACGTGTGAAAATCGGATTTTATCGTAGACTGGTGAAAAACTATCTTTTACGTAATCTAATTGAAATTGAGGCCCCTATAATTCAGTTGGCGCAGATTCAATGGTATTTTATGCATTATTTACCTAATTTTATTAAAATTAGATTATATCTAAATAATTTATTAATCTTTCTAGACAAATATAATCGATATTGTCCTATGAATGGATATTGTCCTATTACATAAACCTGGCCATTAATCAATGCTCAAGTAGGTTCAAAGAGATTTTTAGAATAATATGAGTGCTTATTTATTGAAATAAAATGACTAGTGTGAAAGATTGCTCCAAATTAGATTTCTAAATTGCAGTTCAATTAACAATGGAAAAAAAAATAAAGAATAAGCAAATCAATCAACTACAGAACCAAAGAAGTATACGATTTTTTACATGGAAACCCTATATGGGAACAACCATGAGTCGTCTTTGGACCAATAGAAATCAAGCACAATGAAAGAACGGTTACAAGCAATACTCATATACCCTTCCCCAATCTCCTCAACCTGAGGACTGTACTTACTTACCGACTCCTCATCGTTCACTGCTCACTGCCCTTGATCTGACCAACTTGATATCGCAAGATGAATGATCTCCTACAGATGTAGAAATAATATCCTCTAGAACCTTAGAGCTTTAGTACAATCTCTTCAATGAATGCTCTAGAGAAGAAAGGTATCTCCAAGGTGTATTTTTAACTTAGAATAGGAAGATAAGTACCTTAAGGTTGAGAGAGAATTCTTATTTATAAACTCAATGTCATGCCTTAAAGTTAGAGTCTGTGTAAAACACAAAATAGCAATTCTGATATAGAAAGTAAATAATTCCGTGCAGGTTGGTAGGTTTCCTTCATCACTTGCTCAAGCAGATAAGTGGCGCTCAAGCAAGTAAAGCTTCTATCTGTTGAATTTTGCCAAATCTTGTCAGTTGTGCTCAAGCGGACAAAATATTGGCTTGAGTGGGTAAAGCTTTTGCCCTGGCTTTATTTTTATTCCAAATTTATGTGTGTTCTTCATGTCTTCACTTCAGCACTTCCGACGACATATACCACATCCTAATATAAAAGAAACATAAAATTACAACTCAATAGACCATGAGTTTTATCCAACCCTATGAATTACCCAACATTCATAATTCTAAAATCTTCCCTTTGGAAATTCATGAATAAAACTTCCTAAACTTACAAATGTTCTACCAAAAAGATAATCTAAAATTACATTGCATATTTAAAAAAAAAACCTTCAACCTTCCTAAACTTACAAATATTCTACCAAAAAGATAATCTAAAATTACATTGCATATTAAAAAAAAAAAACCTTCAACCTTCATACTCTGCCTTTTTGTCCATGACTGATAAAAATTATGATGAACATGCAACATATTTGTCAATTAGGCTTCAACTCCCTTTTAATGTCATCTTTTCTTTTTAGTTTAGGGGTGGGGGTGTAACACTCCGATCCCCTTTGAGCCGGATTAGTGGCTCATTAGTGTGTGTTTCTATTGTGTTATTCTTTTGGACTTGGTTTTGGGCTTTGGATAGGTAGTTGAGTAACCTTTGACCTGGAATAGGTAGTTCTAAGCCCTTTTTTGTAATTTTTCTTTTGCCTTGCTTGCATCATCTTTGCATCATCTTGGTGTCAGCACGTGTATTTTATTGAGCTCGTCAATTTCTGTAACTGTGTCAAATCTATTTGGAGTCAATTGGAGAAGTTGGACCTCTGTGTGACTTGATTCGTAAATAACCGAAACTTACCGGACTTTGACTTAAACTCCAGAACTTATATAAATGAGTCAGCTCCCAGGTGTCTCTCTCCCTGCTCATTTGGCTTCAACGTGCATGCAAGGGAAGCTCCACGTTCTCTCTCTCTTCTCTTCCCTTCTTTTGCTCGATTAAGATTTGGATTCCTTGTTTTGGATTGGGTTCTTTTCTTCTTCTCTCATCTCTGTCTGTGGCTTGGTAAGTGGGTTCTCTCCAAAGCTCTTTCTTCTTCATCTCCAATTGCACCTTTCTTTCTCTATGCTGTGTCTACCTCTCATGCATGGTTTATTTCTTTGATTTGTCTTGATTTTAGTTGATTTGGAGCTTGATTCAGTGGATTTACAGAGTTTTGAGGCAAGTATAAGTACAGGCTTTGATAACACATATGGGTGTTTTGTTTGATTGCTTTGATTCCATCTCAATCTTTGTATAGAATGTTTTACAGCCAATCTTTTGTGAATTTGGAACCTCTGTAACCTGTTTTGAGACGTTTCTGTACCAAATTTCAGTTTCTGTAACTATCCCGAATTCGTGTTCTGTATTGTACGGCTGAGCCGTAACTTTCTACGGCTCATGTTCCAGAGATTTGAAATTTTGATTTTTGTTCTACGGCTAGGCTACGGCTGAGCCGTAAATTGTCCTACGGCTGAGCCGTAAGCTAGCCGTGACCTAACCGTAACCCAGCCGTGGATTAAATCTCTGATCAGTCGAAACTTTCCAGAGACAGTGTTCCTACGGTGTGGCTACGGCTAAGCCGTGAATTGCTACGGCTAAGCCGTGGATTGGTCTACGGTTAAGCCGTATACTGACTGTAGCCCAGCCAAAGAAGGTATCAGATCAGAGGTGGAAGATGACCAGTTTAGCTGTGTTTTGAATGGAACCAAGGTGAAGCCGTAGTGCATATTACGACGAGCGCGTAAGATGTCTTCGGCTCAACCATAGGTCCCTCATGGCTAAACCGTTAGGCATGGCAATTCTGAAATATAACTTAGGATAATGGAGAGACTTGTAGGGCTCAAATGCAGGTTAACCACCCGTGTAAACTGGCCCAATGGATTCTTTGGATCACATGAATAGTCTGTTAGGCTGTGACTTATTCATGTGAGCGTTGATCACTGTTAAGCACCTCCCCATGGGTGTTGGTTTAAGGGATGTCGGTGCACGCAAAGAGTACATTGCAACACTTTGATGGCAACGGTGCATTGACTAACTTAAAACTACATCAACATGCACGGTTAGTGATAGTGAATAACTATATTAGGGCTGGCTTGTAATGAACCTTGACTCCGTATTAATCTGAGATGCATTGCATATTGTTTATAGTTTTGCCCTCTGTTCTGCCAATCTATGTATATGCATTCCGCAGTCATTTTGCTTTCGTTCTGTATATCTGTTTTATTCTTCGATCTGCACTAAGCTTTGATCTATGCTGTGCTTTGACTTAATCTATGCTCTGATCTGTATTTTGGCTATGCTTTGTATATTTTTGACTTTGTATATTTTGGGTATTCCCTGGTGGCTCTGCCCAGAGATTAATACGTGAGGATAAGATCCGGTCTTTGTCATCGGTGAGTCCAAAGCGGATAATCTCCCTTTCTATGGATTTGATTTGATTGGTATTAGTCTGGCTCTACTCAGCCTCAGCCCTAGGATGCCCGACGGGGTTACCTTTGGCTTAGATCTCTGTATCTCTGTAACTGCAGTGTCGCTTTGTCTTGGGACCTCGGAACCCAGGAAACCGAGACCCACTTGTACCCTTGGCCCGGTCAGTGGTGTTCTCATCTGCTCTGCTTTGCTCTCTATTGGAGAGAATATGGTTAACGTAGTAGCCACTTAGTTCAGTATTTCTATACTTTGATTCCCTTATCATGCTTTAATTCTATGCACGATTTGCTTAGCATACTAAGATGAAACTCTGTATTTAACCTTCTATTATTAATTTATTCACTTTGATACTATAAGTGTTTCATCCTTGTTACTTGTATTTGCTGGATAGTTGTATTCATTTGTGTTGTCTGTGGTGTTGCAGGCACAGATCCCTTGCCCAGCTCCCCGGCGGTCGAGGAGGCTGCAGGGCCGAGTGTAGAGGCACCCTCCGGTTTGGCAGAGTGGGCCTGATCACCTCTGCCGAGCGCGTGCATGCATATCAGTGGCCTTTTGTTTTGAGTTTTGGTTTTTGAGATTTTGTATTTTGGCACTTTGGACCTTGTACTCTATATATTTGCACATATGTATTTTGTCGTGTACTCAGACTTGTATTGGGTTTTCCAGTTGTAATTACCTTGTCTTTTCCGTTTCGCATTTGTTTTGGCTTCCGCTATTTTCCTTTGTTGCTTGCTATGATATGTACAGCTTCCGCGTACGCTTAGTCCGCACGTGTTAGATCCCTTGTGTGCGCGCATCTGGACTGGGTTTGGATGCACGTGCACGGGAGTGCGTGTGTCACCGGTTTAGCTTTTCGCTAACCCCCGAATTCTGGGCTCGGGTCGTGACAGGGGGCGTGATCTTTTTGATTAGTGGTTAGTTTTTTGTACCCCCACACTTGCGAATTCTGAGCTTTCAATATAGTGTGCACTAATTCACTAGGTGAGTTAGACTTCCTAGTCCATATGGCTCTTATCATGCTCTTTGGCTAAGACAACTACTTATTCCTTTACTTATTTTTTTGGTAAACTTTTCAGTTTATTGCAATGGGGTCGAATATGTCCTTTGATTTCACAAGGATGACATGTGCGTGTAAATGTAAGACAAGACACATTACAAGTACTTACAGGATGTTTAGCACAAATACATTTTAAAACAATAGAACTTTTAATAAACACTATTTTACTTTAGCTTTGAGGAAGATGCACCATTTACAAAGCCTAGACTTTTTTGTCAGAAGCCACTTTTTGATTGCACAAGATCTCATTGAGTGTCTTTGAATCAGTATTGATCTTGTTCAGCGAAGCTTTTGTAATTGTAAGCTCTGCATAGCCATCTTGAGTTTTCCATTCAAATTAGATTTGAGCTTGACATGACTACAACTTTTGCTTCAAGCTTTCTATTTTCTTTTTCAGATTTATCAAAATTATCGTAAAACAAATCATACATTTGACCTTCATCATTCAATTCGTTAGCTATAATATCTTAATCTTCCAAGAGACGTACCTTTATAAGAGATTTTTCCAACTCTTCCATGAGAAAGGAGATTTATTCTTTTGTAGCTTTCCACTTGAGATTGACCTTCTTGTTAAACATAGTCAGCTTCACACAGCCTTTAAATACAAAGTGATATGTTGTCTCCCAATCCGGTTATATATCTGACAATTGATCATCAACATCATCATCATCAGAATTATTGTCAAAAGAACTTTGCGAAGAGATAATATTAGACCTGACCATAAAAGCAACAAATTCATCATTGGCAGTGTTAGTAGTAGAATTCTCATTTTCAATTTTTTCTTCCTTAGAGATAGATGAATCATCCCAAGTCTTCATTGTGAAAACCTTATGCTTAGTCATCAATATTCTGTTTGCACAATCACTAACAACATGACCATATCCTTGGTATTCATAGCCTGAACACCTTTTGAATACTTCTTATTCTTATATTTTGAAATTTCAATTCAGATTTCTTCCCTTTCATATATTTCTTGAACTTTTTCATAAGCAGAATAGCTTCTTGGGGATCAATTTCTTTAAAATTAGAGTCTGAATTCTCTTAAACAGCTTCGTATGATTCTTTGAAAACTATTAGGGCAATCCCCTTAGATTTTTCCTTACCGTTACTATTTGCCTCAAAAGTCTAAAGATTCTCAACTAACTGAACTACCTTGAGGGTGTCAAGATCTTTAATAGCTACAACCTTTGCATCAAATCTTTTAGGTAGAGACTTCAGAATCTTTTTAACAATTTTCTTTTAAAGGATTAGCTCATTAAAATTGAAATAGAATTGACAATATCACTCAAGTCATCATAAAAGTCATCAAAGGTCTCATTTTCTTCCATCTTAATTGTTTAAGAGGCCGTAGTCAATTTCTGCAGTTTAGACTGCTTGACAATAATTGTACCCTTATGCACAGTCCTCAAAATATCTCACGCTTCTTTTGTAGTATTGCAGGTAGAAATCATACGGAACTTAAAAGTAGACACTCCATTATAGAGATCATTAATAGCTTTGTTATTGCAATTGGAGATAGGCTTTTCCTCTTTAGTCCACCGGGCTTTCTACTTACGAATAGATTTCCCTTCAGACACAATAATAGGTCTGGTATACTCAAATTCACAAACATCCAATATGTCATCATCAATATACATAAGAAAGCCAATAATCATGACTTTCCAATAAACAGAATTGGATCTATCCAACAAATGTGGCTTTGTAGTAGACGTGACTTCGCAATTGAATTCCATCGTAGAAATCATGATAGATCAACACATAGCAAATTTGTGTAACCCGTTTTGATACCAATTGAAAAATTGCCCCAAATTGGAATTTTAGATTGTAGTTTAATTAAGAATGGTGAAAGAACTACTCATCAATCAACCACACAAGCAAAGAGGCACATAAAATTTTACATGGAAACCATAAGCAGTAAAAACCATGAGTCCTCCTTGGATCAATAGAAACCAATTAGCACTATGAACAAATAGTTACAAGCAATATACACAGATCCTTCCCTAGTCTCCTCAACTTAAGAACTGTAGTTACTTGTTCAATCCTCATCATTTACCACTTGCTACGTTGATCTGACTAACTTGATATTGCAAGATAAACGATCTCCTACAGATGTAGAAGTAATATCCTCTAGAATCTTAGAGCTTTAGTATAATCTCTCTAATGGATGCTCTAAAGAAAAAATGTATCTCCAATGTATATTTTCAACTTCTAATAGGGAGATAGGTACCTTATGGTTGAGAAAAAAACCCTCATTTATAATTCCAATTTTGTGCTTTAAAGTTAGGTTTGTGTAGTACACAAAATAGAAATCCTGGTACAAAAAGTAAATAATTCTGTGCAGGTTGGTGGGGTTTCCTTCATCACTTGCTCAATCAGATAAGTGGGCACTAAAGTGGGTAAAGCTTATCTCTTGGTTTTATTTTCTTCCGAATTTATGTTTTTTCTTCATATATTCACTTCAGCTTTTCCAGTGACATATACTACAGTCCATTTTAAAAGAAGCACCAAATTACAATTTAATGGACACTGAGTTTTTTCCAACCTATGAATTTGCTGAAACTCATAATTCTAACATAGTGATTATTTGTGATTGTCAAAATACATGTGTTTATATGTATTTCCTTTATACTGCCTTCTTTCTCATCACTAATGAAGGTAGAAAGGTAACGGAAAAATTGCTGTGCTCCTTTACTTTTTAGGGAAAAGTGAACTCAAATTTTGTCGAAATTTCAAATAGGACAAAAAACTTTTTAGATCTATCTTTTTCCTTTCAAATACCTGAATTGGCCTCAAACCTTTTTTTTCCAAATAAAGAACCACAACAGAGATCTTAGCGGGAGATGAAGGAGCATCCGAGAAGAGATAATGAAGATGAGAGGAGAGAATGGAGCAATCTGTGGTCTACGACTTTAGTTCCTAACATGCCTTTGATTCGCAGTTTCTCTGAAAATCTTCCAAGTTTGGTCTTGAAAAAACAGAGAAAGTACTCCATCTTGGGAGCATATGCCCAGAATTGCTGAGATTGCCCTTTAAATTTTGGTTGCTAAGCATCATGAAATTTATGCAATTGGGAAGAATCATGTTTTATGTGATGTTCTATTGAAGAAAATCTGGTCATGGAAGATGCACTTTTACCTTGCAGTACCATGTTTGGCAGTGTCTCCGATTTCATCCACATGAATTTTGATATTGTGGATGAGCTCTTATCAGAAGGATGTTGGTTGGAGACCACAGATAGCTCCAATCTCTTCCAACGACATGATTTTACTTCTGACATTTTCCTTGATTTTCTTTGATCCGTTCCTTCATCTCCCGCCTCAGAAGTGTGTATCATCACATCCGACAATCCAGTATGGAAAATCTCAAATCTTCCTGGATATCATGAGCTGAAAGAAAATTGAAACACTCAAATCCTATATTGAAATCGATTTTTTTTGTCCTGATTTGAAATCTAAATAAAATTTGACTCCTATTTTAAAATTTTCATTTCCATTTATTATCTTTATCACTTTTTCTATATATTTTTCTTACATGTCCATCTTATCAACCTTGTAACAGTTCTAAAAAAATTATTATTATTATAAAAACTACCAAGCAAAAGAAGTTCTAAGTGGCATTAAGTATAGTATCCTTTTTTTTTTCTCAATTTATTATTGACAAAGAGAATCGTTTTATAGGAAAGCAGATATGTGGTACTGTTTTAGTCGTGGCCCAAGTAAAGCGATCGAAACTCACCAGTTCATTGTTTTAACACAGTAATGATTGGGGACATGGCCGGTACCTTTGATGGAACAATGAATGCTTGTCACTAGAACCTTCTCAAATAACGTTGGTCGTTAAGAATCTTTTGTCATTTCAAGTGCTTCCAAATTTGCTTCCCGCAAACTTTGCTCACTAATGCACAGCTAGGGAAGTGCTCTTTCAATAGTATATCTTATTTGCGGCCATCATCAGAAATTGTTGCTAAAAGTAATCTTTCAACTCATCAATTCGAGGGAGATGGTTCTCACCCACGATCATATAATTGTGTGGACAAAACATCTTGTAAAGAGGTCCATGAACTCCAATTAATTTAGGAATATTGTCCCTAGAGAGGCCGATCTAACATGTTTTACGAAAAATATTTAAATTTCACCTATTATATTATGGGACAAATGTGAGGTTTAAGAATAGTTGTACCAACAATATCCCATTAATTTAAGAATTTGTTTTAGAAAAGAAATCTTTCAACTAACAAATTCGTCTTGAAGAGAGGTCCCATGAACTCCAATTATACTTGAGTGGCTTCGTAGAATTTTGATAAGTTCCGAATTGAACTGGGGCTTAAAAGAGAACTGTATGGATTTTGACAAAATCAGGAGTATTTTAGAAATTTCCTTAAATTTCAATTTTGGGTTTAAACTCATGTCTTTTCGTTTCCTAATCCTACCACGTCCAAGTCAAGTCCATTTGAAGGACAAAAAACCTTCGTTCTGCCCAAATTTGCCTTTCCAAGATATAGTTGTCTTTTTGTAAAAAGTCGGCTTTGACCAAATAACCTCCAAAAACTATGATTTTTACTTCATTGGAAGATAGATTTAATTTTTAACAACTTTTGCTCTTGTGCTAGGGCAATCCAAGGTCCTAAGTTAATCGTTTTATTGTGCCAAGTTTCCACTTTAGTGAGGACATAAATGTCATTAACAAAAAAAAACCTGAATCTGACCTTTTTTAAGCAAGAAATAAGCCTCTTTTGCTCATTTCTTGTTGCTAGCAGCTAGGAGCATTTCTCCTCTCTTTCTTCTTGATTTTTTTTTTACTTGGAGTGAAAATTCGAACCTTGATTTCTCAGGCCACAACCCACCATCATCTTCCTCTCCTCACCCTCTTTTTCCTCATCTCCTCCTCACACAAAAACCACTATGGCAGCCACCTTGCACAACCCAAAATCACTTGTGAAAGCTTGGGAAAAGGTGAAGAATCCTATGTTTGATCTTAGCAAAGTGATGAGCAGCCCAGGGGCTTCCCTGTTGAGTATTTTCATTTCATTTCATCGAGTGTAGCATAGTTTTTGAATTCTAGGTATTTTGGTGTAAGTTTT
Organism: Sextonia rubra; assembly: GCA_037013555.1. Classification (NCBI taxonomy): domain Eukaryota; kingdom Viridiplantae; phylum Streptophyta; class Magnoliopsida; order Laurales; family Lauraceae; genus Sextonia; species Sextonia rubra. Next base: position 16,540,349 of record JASUAD010000018.1, read on the forward strand.
GGGATTTTTTAGCTTGAGAGGCCAAGACACTTCATTGAAGTGATTTTCAATTAGTTTGGGTCCTAATATAGCAAGGCAAGTGATTGATTTTGGTTTCATAGTGTGCTTGATGCATGTCATCAATTTTCACTTACTACCTTAAAGTATCTCTGTGAGAATTTAACACAAGATGAGCCCAATTTTTAAGGGATAAAGAGTGATGTTTTGAAGCTAAACTTGAGAAAAATTAAAGGTGAAGAAATACCCACTCAAATGGTCTCAAAAGGTATGTGCCAACTACACTAACAGCCCATGTTTGAATAGCTATTGGCTATCAAACATGGGCTTTTCGCCCATGCCCAAAAGGGATAGGAATACCAACCCCTATTAAAGTGTCAGGCTCCAGATCCTTTAATTTTGGGTTAGGTTGGTTGTTGGACTAGGTGTTGAGTTTAGAGGGTTCGATGGATGTTTGTTGAGCCATTTAGATGTTTGGGTCATTGAACTTAGGACATTTTGTAAGTAGGGCTTATTGGTGATGGGCTGGTCAGACCTCTTTGGGCCTAGGACTCAAACCATTTAGACTTGTGTGGGTCAAAAGCCTTTCTTTGGAATTGTACAAAATCTTTTATAAGAGAGAGGCCCTTTTCTGTTATTTGAAGAAACCCCTCCAACCCTAAGCCACCATAACCCTTCGATTATTTCATTCCTCTTCATTCTCATTCTTTCCTTCTTGTGCAACCAACCCTAGCCATCCTTAGAGAGCCAGTATCTCAAGGAGAAGAGGCTCTCTTACAGCATAATCTCCTCATCGTTTTCCTCTTTATCCATCTTGATAGTGCCCTCCACAAAGGTAAGCATCTGTCTTCCAACCATCATTAGATCTTTTGTTTCATTTAGAGTATACATTGATAAGTTAGACTGATCATCTTCAATGTGGGTTTGTAGGAGGTCTTGTTTGAGTAGTTAGTCTGGGACCAAAGAGGGGATTTGTGCTCAGACCATCTTTTGCATCTTCCAATTTGAGTTTGACTAAGGACAACTCAAGGCAAGTGGATAACTGCAACTAATGGTTTAATAATTATTAGTATTGCTAGAAATGAAGATTGTGGGACTAATGTGTTTCGCAATCTATAAATTGGCCATAGATTACAGAGATTGTTGTTGTTTGGATGAAACGCTAAGAAGGGGTGAGTCTGTGTGCAGATACGGCTGAGCTGTAGGTTAAACCATAGCTAGGTTACGTCTCATAATCCAGAGAACCCCTTTTCGAGAATTGTGTTACGGTAAACCCTTCGGCCAGCGGTAAATGCCTGTACAGCTAAGTCATAAGGGTTACTATGGCTAAGCCGTATTTGCAGCTAGATAACCCATCCATACACCACGGCTTAGCTGAAAAATGAGTTACGGCTAAGACATGCACACCCAGTAACTTCCACTTAATTGATAGAGAAATAGATTAGGCTAGTTGACCTCGATTAAAGAATCCAATCGCTTGGATTGCACGACAGGTGAAGTGATCCCAAGTAAGTGACCTTTAGTCTATAGATCACTTAACTCAATATCATGTCCGACAGTTAATTAATAAATATATTAGCATAAGATTTAGACTGAGAACATAATGTGTTTTGTTCTTAAGGGAGAGCTAGTTAAGTGTATACTTAGAATTGAATTGGACACGAGGTAGAAATACGAGTTACGGGATGCACCACATAATAGACACCGATAGTGGATCATCAGCATCATGGGCTCATATTGTCATTCTAAGGCAATGTTTGATTCAAGGTGAATACTTAATCAACTGAGACTATTTGGTAGTGTAGAGATTACCTTTAGAAATATGAAAAATATCATATGGGCATAACCTACATCTAAATGGTTTAACCATGTCACTTTAATTGAAATAGTATGGATGTTGGAAATAGGGGATTTCATAGCATTGTTTCATTAAGCATCAGTATATGTATGTACTCGTATATATATACCTGATCAACTACAATTCGGAGGTGGACGTACGTTATCAAGTCAGCGTGTACTATGTAATATAGTACACAGTTATGTCACTTGTTATATCTGCAAGAATACCCGTTTTTGTATATCTATATGTGGGAATACTCGTTTTTGTATATCTATTTGTGGGAGTACCCATTCTTGTATTTCTATTTGTGGGAATACCCATTTTTGTATATTATGCCTGCGGGAATACCCGCTTTTGTGCATTCATACCATTGGGTTTGCATTCATTACATTTGGGTATAATGTAAAATATGATTTAATTTATTTGCTTAATATCATTATTTGCAGTTTACCCCCTTGCCAGATTATGTCAATTTGACCCAATAGTTTTGGTGTTTAGGTCTCACTGCCGGTGCCGAATATGAGGGTCAGACATGCAGGAGATTCCGCCAGATAGCAGAGTTGTTGAGTGGATCGCCGATGACATCGTCTGAGATATCCTATTATTGGTGCTGAGATCGAAACATTAGATTATGTAATAAGGCCATGTTTGGGGCCACTAGTTTATTCATTAAATTTATTTGCTTTGGAATTACAACTTTAATTATTATATTTCGAAGCACTTAACCTTGATTTTATTATTATTGGGATTTGTTATATGGTTGGTATATAATACTCAGCTGTGCAGATTATGGATTTTAGTTCTGCGTGTGATTATGGTTGCTTGATCATCAAGCATAACCTCACGAAGGACTTCGATCCACCTGGAATTGGGGTGCGTGTTGTTTATTTAAGAAAAAAGTATAATTGGCCCTAATTCTCACACCCCTAAAACCAGATTTGAATCCGGCCCAGTTTTGGGGGCCTGATAAATGGTATCAGAGTGGTCAAGCTCTAGAAGTTCTAAAAGATGCTAGAACATTGTTCTAATATGAGGATTAAAAATTTTTAAGGGGAATGTTTAGGGTTTTGACGTGTATAGTCCTATATGAACTTTAGTATTGTGTGGAGGTTACAGGAGTTTGTTTACCTTCCACATCTTTGGTCGTTCAGTCTCTAACGAATGGTTATTTTGCAAATATGGCACCTAGAACAAGGAAAAAAAAATCCTACCTGTCCAGTTTGGAGCCAGGTGAGCTTAGCGGTACATCTAATGATCTGATACAAATCCTGCTGCAGGCTATGCTAGCCCATCAACAACGTCAGGATCATCAAACGGCACAGTTGTTGGAAGCTATGCAAAGGATGCATCAACCTCATGCAATGCATGCAACTTAACCAAAGACAACGCCGTAACCAACATTTGAGGTGCAGCCTTAAGTAGCAAATCAAGTAGAATTTCAGACCAATGTACTTGAGGCTTTGTAGAGGATTGGGCAGCCTCAGGTTGTTGTTGCCCCCAAACCGTAGGATCCAAACGATATTTTTGAAAAGTTTAAGAATAAGGGTTCAACGGAGTTCAATGAGAGTGAAGATCCAATGATAGCAGAAGAATTTCTCATCCAAGCTAAGAAGATATTTGAAACCTTGGTTTGCACGGGGGTACAAAAGGTTAAGTTGGCAGCTTCTATGTTTTGAGATGTAGCAGACAAGTGGTGGACTACCGTTAAGGAAATGTATGAGGGGATCATTGAAGAGGTGACTTGGCTACTTTTCGTAATCATTCGTGAAAAGTATGTATCGAAGTATGCTCGTATTTAGAAAAGGATAGAGTTTGATAGGCAAAAGCACAAATATTTGTCTGCTTAAGAGTATGCGCTACAATTTACCTATCTCTCTCATTTCGCACCAACTCTCATCACTCTAGAAAACGAGAGGATCCGACAGTTTCTCGATGGCCTTTGACCAGATATACTACTACATGCCAAGTCAGAAATTCTGCATGCCTACCAGGAATATTTGGATAAGGCATACTGGGCCGAGGAGGTGATTGTAAGCATAGCATTTCCAAGTCAATCCAAGCAGAAAGTTACTCCATCTCTGACCCCTCAACACTAATTCAAGAAGCAGAAGCGAGAATCGTGTGGTATTTGTGGCAACAATCACCCAACATGTAAGTGTTGGAAGCAGATAGGAAGGTGTTTCCAAGTGGGGACACCAGTCATCAAGTCAAGGACTGCCCTAAGAAAAGAGGACAACAAAATTTGTAGACATCAGGACAGGGAGCTCCTATTCAGGAGTAGCCATTGAGACAAGTGACACCAGTTCCTCCGCAGCAACCACAACCTCAAGCACCACAACAGCAGATGCAGCTATACTGAACTCTCGAGTTGCCCTAACCTCCAAAAGGACCTCAGCAACCACAAATGCCTAACAGATAGCAGGCAAGGCCCCAGCAGGCAAGTCGAGTGTATACGATGACTCAGGAACAGGCTGATGCTGTAGAGAACATTGTGGACAGTATCATTTCTATTTGTGATTGTAATGCTAAAACTTTATTTGACCCGAGCTCTACACACTCTTATATCTCCCCTAGCTTTGCTTCAAAAATTGATGTTAGTGTAGCAGAGCTATTATTTGACTTAGTTGTGACTACCCCAGTGGGTAAGAAACTTCGTTGTTTGGAGTATTATCCCGATTGTAAATTGGTGACAAATGGCTTTGTATTAAAGGCTAATTTAATACTGTTGGTGGTGAATGACTTTGATGCTCTCTTGGGCATGGATTGGCTCGCTGCTCATGATGCAATAATGGACTGCCATGCTAAGACAGTTAAGCTGACAGCAGATAATGGCAACGTTGTGTGATTTGTCGGTTTTGAAAAGAGAGTGGTTCCTTAAATGATCTCCGCCATTAAGGCTACAAAATTGATGATGAAAAGTTATGAGGGATATTTGGCATTTATCTTGGAGGATAAATGGACTAAAGCAATGGAGGAGACGCTAGTGGTGTTAGAGTTTTTGAATGTTTTTCCCGATAATATTCCCGGATTGCCGCTGGTCTGTGAGATTGATTTCTTAATTGAGCTTGTGCTGGGCACAACTCCGATCTCGAAAGCCCCTTATAAGATGGTCCCAGCTGAGTTTAGAGAACTCAAGGAGCAATTACAAGAGTTGTTGGATAAGGGTTTCATTAGACCGAGTGTCTTTCCTTAAGGGGCTCCAATTCTATTTGTGAAGAAGAAGGATGGTTCTATGAGAATGTACATCGACTACAAATAACTCAACTAAGTGACCATCAAGAATAAGTATCCTTTACCTAGACTCGATGAATTATTTGATCAGTTACAGGGTGCTCAGTATTTTTCCAAGATTGATCTTAGGTCAATATATCATCAGTTAGGGTGCGGGACTAGGACATTCCAAAGACTGCCTTTAAAACTAGAGACGGTCACTATGAATTTTTTTGTGATGTCATTTGGGTTGATGAATGTGCCAAAAGCTTTTATGGCTATGATGAATAAGGTGTTTGCGTAGTACTTGGGCCAGTTTGTGGTAGTATTTATTGATGATGTCCTTGTATATTTGAAGAGTCAGGAAGAACATGCTCAACATCTTAGTACCTCATTGTAATTATTAAGGGAGCATAAGTTGTATGCTAAGGTGAGTAAGTGTAAATTTTGGTTAGAGCAGGTAGGATTCCTTGGTCATATTATCTCCAGGGAAGGTTTAAAGGTCAACCCAGTAAAGACTGAAGTAATGGTAAAATGGGAAAGGCCGAAAATAGTGTCAGAAATCTAAAGTTTCTTAAGCCTAGTAGGGTACTATTGCCAATTTGTAGAAAGATTTTCTACAATAGCAGCCCCACTATCGAGATTGACTCATAAGAAAGGTCCTTTTTATGTGGAATGATGAGACTGAACAAAGTTTTCAGGAGTGGAAAATAAGGTTAACCACAGCCCCTGTTTTGACCTTACTTACCTGCAGTGATAGTTTTGTAATTTTCACCAATGCATTGGAAGTTGGACTTGGTTGTGTCCTCATGCAAAATGGGAAAGTGGTAGCATATGGGTCCAGACAGTTGAAGGAGCATGAATGGAAGTATGCAACTCGTGACTTGAAGTTAGTAGTAGTGGTCTTTGCTTTGAAGATGTAGAGACATTATCTTTATAGAGTCACTTTTGAAGTGCATTCAGACCATAAGAGCCTCTAGTATCTTATCTTTTTACACAAAGTGAATTGAACATGAGACAGAGGAGGTGGACGGAGTATATCAAAGATTATGACTTCGGGTTGAAGTACCATTTAGGAAAGGCTAATGTAGTCGTAGATGCTTTAAGTAGAAAAGCAGCGTCCACTAGTGGAATGATTGCAGAATACTTTTGGGTTTGGTGTTTGGAAGACATGGATGTGTATTTCTAGCCTATCAGTAGGCTGTAGTGTTGGCTAGTATAATCTCGTGGGAACCCGAATTACTTCCAAGGATCAAAGCAAACCACCTATGAGACCCCAAGATAACAAGAGTTAAAGATCATATGGCTGAAAAACCTAATTTTAAGTTGGGAGATGGTATTTTGTATTATAAAGGAAAATTTTGGGTGCCCACTTTTCCAGACTTGAAGGATGAGATTATGGTGGAGGCACATCACCCTCGGTATACTATTCATCTAGGTGGTACTAAGATGTATCAAGATCTGAAGAATCATTACTGGTAGAAGAATCTGAAGAAGGATAACATAGAATTTATTAGAAAATGTTTAATTTGCCAGTAGATTAAGGCAGATTATAGAAGGTCCCCAGGTCTTTTACATCAGTTGGAAATTCCTCAGTGGAAGTTGGAGCACATAACCATGGATTTTGTGTCGGGATTGCTTAATACCAGGAAGGGATTTGGCGCGATTTAGGTGATAGTGGACCATTTGACTAAGTTAGCTCATTTTGTACCGTTTAAGACTGGTCAAGAAATAGAGAAAATGGTAAATTTGTATATCAAGGTAGTGGTCAGATTGCATGGAGCACTAGTTTCCATTGTCTTCGACAGTGATAGTAAGTTCATGTCTCGGTTTTGTGTATCGCTGCAGGAAGCTTTGGGGACCAAGTTGAGTTTCAGTATAGCCTACCATCCCCAAACTGATCTGCAGACAGAACGTACCAACTAGACCTTAGATGATTTATTGAGGGCATGTATCTTGGATTTCAAGACTAGTTGGGATGAGGGATTAGCCCTGTGTGAATTTGTGTATAATAACAGCTACCACTCTAGCATTAGCATTGCACCTTTTGAAGCCTTATACAAGAGGAGATACAGAACTCCTATATATTGGTTTTATTTTGGGGCTCTGGTTTTCATGGACTGTTTGTGGTTGGAGAGTCTAGCGACAAGGTCAAGCAGATTCGATAAAGGTTAAAACTTGCACGTAGCCACCAAAAGAGTTGTGCAGATACAAGAAGGAGAGAGCTGAAGTTAGAGGTTGGTGACCATGTTTTTTGAAAGTGTCACCTACGTGTGGTACTTTATGATATGGGTAGAAAGGGAAACTCTCCAGGAGGTATGTTGAGCCATTCCAGATTATCAGTAAGGTCAATGATGTGGCTTATCGGTTAGCACTGCCACCAGAGCTATCAAGTATTCATAACGTCTTCCATATTTCTATGCTGAGGAAGTATGTAGCAAACCCTTTGCATGTGTTACAGTATGAACCATTGCAAGTGCAAGATGATACTACCTACTCTAAGTAGCCAGTGGGGATTATCAACACCAAAGAGCAGGTGATGAGGAACCACATCATCCATTGGGTGAAGGTTCAATGGAGTTATCATTGTCCGGAGGAAGCAACGTGGGAGCTTGGAGACAAAGTGAGCAAAACAATATCCACACCTTCTTTCAGAAGTATGTTAGTCATTTGGAGGACCAAATGTCCTTTAAGGGGGGTGAGATATTAGGCCCCAAATCTTTTAATTTTGGATCGGGTCAGTTGTTGGACTTGGTGTCAAGTTTAAAGGTTTAGATGGATGTTTTTTAAGCCATTTAGATGTTTGGCTCATTACACTTAGGATATTTTGTGAGAATGGCTTATCGGTGATGGGCTAGTTAGACCTCCTTGGGCTTAGGGCTCAAACCATTTAGGAATGTGTGGGTCAAAAGCCCTTCTTTGGGATTGCACAAAACCTTTTATAAGAGAGAGGCTCTTTCCTGTAATTAGAAGAAACCCCTCCAACTCTAAGCCACCATAACTTTGGGATCATTTCATTCCTCTTCATTCTCATTCTTTCCTTCTTGTGCTACCAGCCCTAGCCATCCTCAGAGAGCCAATATCTCAAGGAGAAGAGGCTCCCTTATAGCATCATCTCCTCATCGTCTTCCTCTCTATCCATCTCAATAGTGCCTTCCACAAAGGTAAGCATCTGTCTTCCAACCATCATTAGATCTTTTGTTTCATTTAGAGTATACATTGATAAGTTAGTGTCACAACCTGAGCCAAAAATCGAGGGTTAGTTAAAACCTACCCAGTGATACACGTACTCCCGTGCATCACACTTAGACCCTGTCTAAATGTACACACACAAGGGACATTCACACGTGCAAACATGGTGTATGCAGAAGCTGTCAGTATCATTGCATGAGGAGAACACACCCATAGGAGATGACAAGTACAAAAGATTACATTAATTTACAAAATGTACAAAACAAAATGAAGAAACAGTTTCTATGAAGCAAAAACCAAAATACAACGAGTTGGACATTCCCAGAATCAACACATGATGCATCTCCAAAAAAAAAAAAAAAAAAAAACCCAGAAGAAGCCTATCATGCCATGTCGCTCTCCGGTGGAGTGTTCACATCCACTCGTCTAGCCCTGACGGGGCCTCTATAGTCTCTTCCGAAGTCTTGCCGACTGACAAGGGGTCGGCAGAGGGATCTGAGCCTGCAACACCAAGAACAACTAATGAATATAATAATTCAGCAAAGCATAAGCAACCAATAAGGTAACACATGTTGTATCTAGCAGAATGATTAACATGTAACAGTTAATTAATGCATAGAGTTTCACGTTAGTATTCAAGGCAAGTTGTGCATCTAAATAAAACATGTAATCAAAATCATAGAACAGATATACTTACTAGTTGGCTACTACATTTGCCATATTCTCCCTATCGAGAGCAGGCAAGGTGAGAATAACATCAATCGGGCCAGGGTACAAATGGGTCTTTGGTTCCCGGGGTCCGGAAGTCCCAAGACAGGTGCACACTGTAACGGCAACAGGCAGGCTACGCCAAAGTCAACTCCGTCCGGTATCCTGAGCCTGAGGCTGAGTAGCGCCGGACCGTATCAGTCATGTCATATAATACACGTCAATTCAAGTCACATTCAGGCAGTATGGCAGTACAGTACGTGTATCAGATCATATCACATGCAGGTCAATATCAGTGAATTTCAAAACAATACACAGACTAGTACAAATACACAGACCAATACAATTACAATACACAGACCAGTACAAATACATAGACCAATACAATTACAATACAAAAATCAGTACAAATACACAGACCAATACAATTACAAGTCGAAACAAGAATGATGAATGGAGGCAAGAACCAGAATCAACATACAATGCAAGTCAAGTTATTTCAGAGAATCATGATTGTTTACTAACTAACCCTAAGCTAGTTGTCCATTGTTTCTAACCATACATGATGATGTAGTTTAAGTTATTCAATACACAGTTGTTCGTTTTGTGGGTGTTGCAATGTATCCAGAAACGTATATCGAGGTCCCTTAAACCAACACCCATGGGGAGGTGCTTAACAACTGGACAATATACATGAATGAGTCACGGCCCTCAAGACCATTCATACTTTTAAGGTAGTCCATTTGGTAAGGTAAGAGGTTAAGAAATCCATGTGAAGGCCCTATAAGGTCTCATCATTAGCCTTATCTTTTCCTCCAATTTATTAAAGAGCAGATAGACCCGAAAATGTAGAAAAAGGGTCCTCTTAGTGTTTAAAAGAAGGAGAAAGAGAAGGAGCAAGAATAGGATTCATTCGGACACCGAATCTCCCGAAGCAAAAGTGCTTCAAGGCCGACCGGTCGGTCCTGAAGCCCGATTGGTCGGACCTCATGCCCAATCTGTTGGGTAACAGGACTCTGTACAGGACGACTGAACGGAATCTTGCACCATAGAGACAACAAGTATCAAACTCATATAATTACAAAGGGCTGTAAGTCACGTCACACATGTGAGATTGATGGAGACTAATGACAATCACCGTGTTTGACATTTGTTCATCCAAATAGTGCTTATACTTGCCTCGATTGAGATTTTTCCATAAATTAGTTGTTCTTTGGCCCAATTGATCTTGGAGATGTAGTACTATCACCATGCATGCTAAGAGTGAGCAGAAGAACAGGTGGCATGTAGTGCAATAACATTCTAGACTCATAACGAAGACCATGACTCAACTTCTCACCTTAGATGAACCGTGAAGGTGGTGCGAGGTTTTTGTCCATGATGAAAAGAAGAATAAGTTGAAGAAGAGTGCAGTAAACTAGAGAGACGTCGAGCAAAGAAGAGAAAGAACTCACCTCTCACCTTTAAACCCACAAGGAGATGACGAGTAACTGGGTTCACAAGGACTTCCCCCTCTCTTTGATCGTGAAAAGAAGAGGAAAAAGTAAAAGAGAAATGAAGAGCAGGGAAGAGGGAGAGAAGAGGATGTTGAAAATGGAGAAGGAATGAAAAGGAAGTCGGTGCAAGACTTCTTATATTAAGATAAGGATGATAGCAATTGCAAAGCAGTCTAAGAGTTTAGGTTAATTATAGTTCGAGTCAAATAACCGTCCAACGGAAGCAAACGACATCGTTTGCATGTGAGTCAGTTACGGAAGTCAACGAGCTTGATGAGATACGTGTTGACACCAAGATGATGCATGAACGACAACAACTGACAAAATCTAAAATTACGAAAAAAGGCCCATGTCTAACTATTCCAGGTTAAACTCAACCCCACTACCTATCTATACCCAAAACGGAACTCAAAAGGTCAAAACAACAAATATAAGACTAATTTGCTCGAAAAGTACTTGAAACTACCATAATTAGTTACTAAACTGGATTAAGCTAGGCTGGAGTGTCACATCCTCCCCCGCTTAAGAATCATTCTATCCTCGGAATAAACACATAGCTGCATGAAGAGGCGGGGATACTGTCATGTTATCTGCTCCTCTAATTCCCAAGTGGCTTCATCAGTTCCATGATGTTCCCAAAGCACGTTGACCCATCAGATTGTGCTGGTACGCAATATCTGTTTTTTGGTTCCCACGATACGGAGCAGATGCTCAACATGTGATGCATTTAGCTGGATCTGCACATCATTGTATCGAATGTCATGGGTTGGGTCCTGAACGTATTTCCTAAGCATCAACACATGTAATACATCATGTACTCCAAAGAACTCAACTGGAAGCGCCAACTGGTAAGCCAAATCACCGATTCAACTCCTGATTTCGAATGAGCCAATGTATCTCAGAGCCAAGTTACCTTTCTGGCCGAAACGTATTGCACCCTTCATCGGCGAGACCTTCAGGAAAACCCAATCACCAATATGAAATTCTAAGGCTCTTCTATGGGTATCTACATAACTCTTCTATCTTAATCAAATAACCTTCAAATTCTCAATTGGCTTCTGTACCTTCTCAGTCATTTTGGCATTGATTGTCGGTCTGTGGAAACTTCATGTTCCAACTTCTTTCTAGTATACAGGACTTCAGCATTTACGTCTATACAAGGCTTCATATGGCGTCATTCCAATACTCTCATAGAAACTATTATTGTAGGCAATTTCACACAATGAGAGATGTAAATCTCATTCCTTCTCAAAGTTCCAAACACTAGCTCGTAACATGTCTTTTAACGTCTGGATCATACGTTTAGATTGCCCATCCACCTGTGGGTGATAAGCCATACTGAAACTCAGCTTGGTTCCCATAGCTTCTTGGAATGCTTTCTAGAATAACGATACAAAACGGTTATCACGATCGAACACAATCGACATAGGCGTACCATGCAACCTGACAATCTCATTTACAAACTTCTTAGCCATCTTTGAAAATGTCATGCCCTTCCTAAACGGAATAAAGTGGGTTGACATCGTCAATCTGTCCACGATCACCTAAATGGCATTATTCTTCTTGCTCATCAAGGGTAAACTAAAGACAAAATCCATGGTAATGTGTTCCCATTTCCACTAAGGAATATGTCATGGATGTAAAGAACCAGGAGGCTTCTGATGATCCGTTTTCACCTTTTGATAAGTCAGGCATCTAATGACGAACCCTGTTATTTCTTTCTTCATATTATTCCATTAAAACCGGTCCTTTAAAGTGCGGTACATCTTCGTACTCCCAGGGTGCATCGCATAACGAGCATACTGTGCTTCAGTCATCAAGTTTTCCTTCAAGCCATCGATTGCTGGGATGCACAACCTATTTCGGAAATAAAGCATTTCATTTTCTAATTGAAAATCGGGTCTATCTTTTATATGATCTTTGATTTGCACCAAGTTCAGATCTTCGAACTGTCACTCCTTGATTTGTTGAATCACTTCAGGTTGAAAAACAAGAGTGCTTGCTAACATCACGAATTATCTGCCAATCTCACTTCGACAGGCTTATCATGTGCAAGCAGATGGAAGTTTTCTAACACATAGAGAGTCTCTGACTTTCTACTCAGCGTATCTGCCACCACATTTCCTTTACCAGGATGGTACTTGATCAGGAAGTCATAGTCCTTAATAAATTCAAGCCATCTGCGTTATCTCATGTTTAACTCATGCTGCATGAACAAATATGAGAGACTATGATGATCTGAGTGTACCTCAAACTTTACGCCATACAAGTAATGTCGCCACAGTTTCAAAGCGAACACAATAGCTGCGAATTCCAAGTTGTGCATGGCTTAGTTTATTTCATCCTCCTTAAATTGCCTCGAGCCATACGCAATAACTTTACCATGTTGCATCAACACACATCCCAAACCAACTCTAGAAGCATCAGAATAAATCACACTCCCTTCGCTTCCATCAGGTAGAGTCAGTACCTATGCAGTCATGAGCTTTTCTTTCAAAGTTTGAAAACTGGTTTCATATTTATCAGTCCACTGAAAAGGAACATTCCTCCGCATTAACTTTGTCAATGGAGCAGATATCTTGGCAAAGTCTTGAACAAATTTGTCGGTAATACCCAGTAAGTCCAACAAAACTCCTAATCTCTATCATCGATCTTGGGCTGGGCCAATTCACAACTGCCTCAACCTTTAATGGATCAACTGCCAATCCTTCTCGTGAAATGATATGACCCAAAAATGCTACCTGCTCAAACCAGAAATCACATTTCTATAATTTGGCGTATAGCCGATGTTCTCTCAACAATTGCAAAGCTTTTCTTAAATGTTCTGTATGCTCCTCTGTAGTCTTAGAGTAGACCAAGATATCATCAATAAATACCATACCAAAATGGTCCAAGAAAGGATCAAAGATTTGATTCGTCAGTGCCATAAAAGCGGCAGGTGCATTGGTTAATCCAAAAGGATCACAAGGAATTCATAATGACTGTACATCATCCTGAAGGCAGTTTTAGGAATATCATCTTCCTTTACCTTTAATTGGTGATACCCAGACCTCAAATCAATCTTAGAAAAATACACTGCACCTTAGAGTTGACCGAATAATTCATCAATACGCGACAGGGGATATTTATTCTTTATGGTTACCTTATTTAATTGCCGATAATCTATGCATATCCGAAAAGTGCCATCTTTCTTTTTGACAAACAACACCGGAGCTCCCCACGGTGACACGCTTGGGTGTATAAAACTCTTATCCAAAAGATCCTATAGTTGCTTCTTCAATTCCAACAACTTTGCTAGTGCCATATGGTATGGAGCTTTACTGATCGGTACTGTGCCTGGCATTCCACTTCTCACACATGAGGTAACTCTGGGACATCATTAGGAAATACATCTGGAAAATCACAGACTACTAGAATTTCTCCAAGTTGCTTCGGATCCTTCTTCTCCAAGACAAAGGCAATGAAGCATTTACACCCTTTACGTATCAATCGATCCGCTTTGCATGCGGAAATAACACGCCTAGGGCACTTCTTCTTATTGCCTTAGAAACAAAACCCATTCCCTATATCAAAATAGATTGTCCTGCTGTAACAGTTCACACAGGCATGATACCTCGCTAGCTAATCCATTCCAAGGATCACGTTGAAGTCCAACATCGACAGCAAGATTAAGTCAACTGGGAGTTGACGCCCTTCGATTAACACATCACATTGGGGGTAGTAAACACTACACTCTACTCTCTTGCTCACAAGAGTGGACACCACCAACACATACGATAGCGGCTTAGGCGGCTGCTGTATCTATACAACAAAATGAGGTGCTACATACGAACGTGTAGACCCCGAATCAAATAAGGCTAGGGCTTCTGCTTGAGCAATCAAAATAGTACCTTCCACCACATTTACTTCCTCTGCACTTTTATGAGTGGCGGCATAGGTACATGTGGTCTGGCGTTGCGACTTCTGGCCTTGACAAGGTTGCTGGGGTTTGCCATACCTTATAGAAGCTGTAGGCTTGGGTTGTTGAGAGAACTTGGACTTTGGACATTGAGCTACCATATGTTCCATGGAACCACAATCTAAACAGGCTCCCATCTTTCTCCAGCATTGCTCTGTCTTATATACTTGGCCACAATGTTCACGTCTAACCCCGTTGAACTAGGAGTTCGTTGCCTTCCTTTCTGCTTCTTTTACACTTGCCCCTTTGACCCAAATGATGCGTTTCTCTTGGGGTCTACAGCTTTTTCTTCCTGAATATTGGCCTCTACAAAATAAGCCCTGTCCACGGCATCATCAAATGTCACTAGCCGTTGGAACACTGTCACATGGTTCTTGTATTTAGGATTCAGGACATTGATAAATCGATTGAACTTCTTCTCCTCGGTATTTACCATATCCTCTGTAAAATGAGACAGTTGAGCAAACTTATGCACATATTCTTCTACTGTCATCTACTACTGCTGGAGGGATAAGAACTCAACTTCCTTTGCCCTCTGCACATGGGCCGGAATAAACTTTCTTCGGAACTGTCTCTTAAAAGTCTCCCACATAGTCGTATTGGGCGTGTCCTTATATAAATCGCTCACACTCTTCCACCATGTCTTTGCCACATCCCGGAATATCGAAGTTGTGAGTACAACTTTATGTCTGTTAGTGCAGACAACTGTGTCAAAGAGATCCCCGTTATGCTCTAACCATTGCTCTGCCTTCAAAGCGTCTTCATTCCCATAAAATTGAGTGGCTCCGCGTTTCTGAAACTTGTCATATAATGCATTAGGGTCACTTTCTTTAGGTTAGAAGACCACCTGTTGCTCTACATGAGGTGGAGCTGATACTTGACTTTGTCTGTCTACAATGGACGCGACTTGTGCCTGCAAAGAATGCATGGTCTGAGCCTGAGCCTGCATTGCTTAAAGCAACATAAGAAAACGATCGTCCATACTAAATGGTTGTTGTGGAGGTGCTGAGCCACTCTCATTATCTCCATGGTTATTATTGGTATCGGAGCCGGATGCCATGTCCTGCAAAAGTGGAGGGTCAATACTCAAACACAAGGCATCCCCATTGCCTATCCCAAAGCAAAGCAGATATCAGACTATAGAGTCAAATATTTGAATGCGTAACCTCACCACGTTCCTATATGTCTATATGCTTATCAATTAAATCAAGCAATGCTCTGATACCATACAATACATATGTTACAACCCGAGCCCAGAAATCGAGGGTTAGTTAAAACCTAGCCAGTGACACACGTACTCCTGTGTATACACACTCAGACTTTGTCTAAATGTACACACAAAAGGGACATTCACACATCCAAACATGGTGTACGCGGAAGCTGTCAGTATCATTGCATGAGAAGAACACACCCATAGGAGATGACAAGTACAAAAGATTACATTAATTATAGAATGTATGGAACAAAATGAGGAAACGGTTTCTATGAGGCAAAAACCAAAATACAACGAGTTGGACATTCCTGGAATCAACACATGATGCATCCAAAAAAAAAGAAAAACCTAGAAGAAGCCTATCATGCCATGCCCCTTTCCGGTGGAGTATTCACATCCACTCTTCTAGCCCTGACGGGGCCTCTATGGTCTTTTCCGAAGTCTTGCCGACCGGAGAGGGGTCAGCAGAAGGATCTGAACCTGCAACACCAAGAACAACTAATGAATACAACAATTTAGCAAAGCATAAGCGACCAATAAGATAATACGCATTGTATCTAACAGAATAATTAACATGTAACAGTTAATGAATGCATAGAGTTTCACGTTAGCATTCTAGGTAAGTCGTGCATCTAAATAAAACATGCAATTAGAATCATAGAACAAATATACTTGCTCAATGGTTACTACATTTGCCATATTCTTCCTATTGAGAGCAGGCAGGGTGAGAACACCATCGACCGGGCCAGGATACGAATGGGTCTCTGGTTTTTGGGGTCCAGAAGTCCCAAGACGGGAGCACACTACAGCGGCAACAGGCAAGCTACGCCAAAGTCAACCCTGTCAGTTATCCTGATGCTGAGGCAGAGTAGCGCTAGACCGTATTAGTTATGTCATATAATACATGTCAATTCAAGTCACATTCAGGTAGTACATGCAGTACAGTACGTGTATCAGATCATATCACATGAAGGTCAATATCAGTAAATTTCAAGACAATACACAGACCAGTACAAATACATAGACCAATACAATTACAATACACAAACCAGTATAACTACACAGACTAATACAATTATAAGTCGAAACAAGAATAATGAATGGAAGGCAAGAATCGGAATCAACATGCAATGCAAGTCAAGTTATTTTAGAGAATTATGATCGTTTACTAGCCAACCCTAAGCTAATTGTCCATTGTTTCTAACCATGGATGATGATATAGTTTTAAGTTATTCAATACACAATTATTCGTTATGTGGGTGTTGCAATGTATCGAGAAATGTGTATCGAGGTCCCTTAAACCAACACCTATGTGGAGGTGCTTAACAACTGGATAACACATGAATGAGTCACAGCCCTCAAGACCATTGATGCTTTTAAGGTAGTCCATTGGGCAAGGTAAGAGGTTAAGAAATCCATGTGAAGGCCCTATAGGGTCTCATCATTAGCCCTATCTTTTCCTCCAATTTATTAAAGAGCAGAAAGACCCGGGGATATAGAATAAGGGTCCTCTTAGTGTTTAAAAGCAGGCGAAAGAGAAAGAGCAAGAATAAGATTCAGTTGGACATTGAATCTCCCAGAGCAAAAGTGCTTTAGGGCTGACCGGTCGGTCCTGAAGCCCGATTGGTCAGACTTTGGTTCTGAAAGTGTTCGATCGGTGGGACCTCATGCCCGATTGGTCGGGTAACAGGACTTTGTATAGAACAACTAAACTGAATATTGCACCATGGAGACAACAAGTATCAAACTCATACAACTACAAAGGGATGTAAGTCACGTCACACATATGAGATTAAAGGAGACTAATCACAATCACTGTGTGCCAACATGTGTTCATCCAAATCATGCTTATACTTGCCTCGATTGAGCTTTTTCCATAAATTAGTTGTTCTTTGGCCCAATTGACCTTGGAGATGCAGTCCTAACACCATGCATGCCGAGAGTGAGCAGAAGAAAAGGTGTGCATGCAGTGCAATCACATTCTAGACTCATAATGGAGACCATGACTCAACTTCTCACCTTAGATGAACCGTGAAGGTGGTGCGAGGTTCTTGTCCACGACAAAGAGAAGAATAAGTCGAAGAAAAGTGCAGTGAACTGGAGAGACGTCGAGCAGAGAAGAGAAAGAACTCACCTCTCACCTTCGAACCCACAAGGAGATGACGAGTAACTGGGTTCACAAGAACTTCCCCCTCTCTTTGATCATGAGAAGAAGAAGAAAAAGGAAACGAGAAATGAAGAGCAGGGAAGAGGGAATGAAGAGGACGTTGCAGATGGAAAAGGAACGAAGAGCAGGAATGTTATTTGCTTAATAACATTATCTGTAATTTACCCCATTGCCAGATTATGTCAATCTAATCCACTACTTTTGGTGTCTGGTCACATTGCCGATGTCAAATTGGAAGGTCTGACAATGTAGGAGATTCCCCCAAATGGAGTTATTGAGTGAAATGCCGATGACATCATCTGAGGTTTCTGAGTATTGGTGCTAAGATCGAAACATTAGATTATATAATAAGGCCATGTTTAGGCCCGCTAGTTTATTCATTAAATCTATTTGTCCTGAAATTACAACTTTAATTATTATGCTTTGAAGCACTTGACCTTGATTTGATTATTATTGGAATTTGTTATGTGGTTGGTATATGATACTCAACCACATAGATTATAGATTTTAATTATGCGTGTGATTATGGTTGCTTGATCACCAAGCATAACCTCATAAAGTATTTCGATCTACCCGGAATTAGAGCTCGTGTTGTTTATTTAAGAAGAAGATTTAATTGGCCTTAATTCTCACACCCCTAGGACTAGGTTTGAATTTAGCCCAGTTTTAAGGGCGTAACATCAAGCCCTTCCATGAACTACTTTGTAGGGATTATGGGCCCACCTCTTGCGAATTGAGGGGCCACCTCATGGCTCCCTTTGCTTCACCATTTTGGGTCCCTTTTGGATTATACTTGTCACCAAAATACCCTCCAAACAGAGTGAACAAAGTGAAATTGGAACCTATGCTAAGTAATTTAGACTTGTGCAAGTAGGCATGATACTTTTGGAAATGAGAAACACCTTAAGGTGAGTTGGGGACCACCCTATGATCAATGGAAACTATAATTTGGGGACCCGACATGACACCTTTGACCCATGAATTCCCTCCAAAACTCCATTGTTTAATGTGAATCAAGCCTATATTATGTGATTTGACATGGTTTTAAATTAGAGAGGACTAGCATGAAATGGGGACTACCTTGACACAAGATTGAAATCACCCTAAGACCAATTAAAATAGTAGCTGTGAGGCCCAATTTTACTCCTATTTGACCTTTGTTTTCCTTTCAAAAATAACCATCGGAATGGGGGTTGAATCCATGTTATTAGTGTGAAACCACTTAACTTAGACTTGACAACTTCAAAAGGTAATTCAATTTGTGTAAGATTTGAGCATGGATAATGATGGGGTGTTGTTTGAATTACCATAACCCCCTAGATTGGCCTGAGATGTGTGTGGTAACACCAAGTCAATTGTATGTGAATCTAAGGTGTCATCGTCGAATGACCGTCTAAGTACCAAAGCACATAAATTTGAGACATGAGGACCTTAGATCCGCATGAAAGTGAATGTTGTGGTTCTTGACATTTAAGGCAAGCCAAACGATACTTGGACCTTGTGTTGACTTACTAACCCCCTGATAGTTTGATAGGCCAGTTTGACCCGATATACGCATTGTTTTAACTCCCAATATCACTTGACCTATGCCTAACCAATGTTTGCTTGTGGAAGTCATGCCATAGGACCGGGATGTGCAGTTGATTGTTGTTCTTCCCTTCTCATGAAAAGATCCTTGTTATGGGTAAATTAGGTTGGTTAGTGAGCCTAGATGCTAACTACCACCAATCCTCATAAGGTGTCACCTGGCATGATGCTCTAGGATTCAAAATCCACTCATAATGTGACCTATCATATCAAAGAATAGATAAAACTTACACCATCTTCATAGAAACATCCTTGTTTTTATTTTACCAATTTCCCTTAGAATTCTTTAAAATGGATTCTAGTTCATTTAAATCAGACATTTTTTTTTGGGTTTTTTTTTCAAGTGACCTATTTTCTGACAATTCCAACACCTAAAATTCTTATGCCCCCTCGACTTGGACCTTAACTTATTTATTATATTCGATCCCTTTTTGGTACATGTACCCCTTATTGTCATCACTTAAATGCAGACCTCATACTTTGTTTCTTGTGAGACTCTTTGGATAGGAAAAACGATATCATGGAATACATAGTGAGGTTTGCTATATTCCTCACCCGAAGAACTTGCACCTTGTTTCCTACGAGACTCTTCAAATAGCATTAAGGACATCACTAAATTCATAGTGAGGTTGTGGTATTCATTATCAATCCATCCCACGAATTTGGCATTGTACATAACAACGAAGAAATCATTTCGTCATCTTCAATTTTAACACCAATAATAATCAATATACTAATAAGAGTGTCAAACATAATCAAATGTCCTTGTAGAGAAGATCCATCTTTTAACCTTACGTTGTAAAATTTCATGCAAAGTGAAGCTATATTCAACATGTTCTTCCCCTCATACACTTGTTTCAATTTATCCCATAAAACCTAGGCCATGGTTCATTTGGATATATTAAATACAACCGATTGATCAATGACAAGAAGAACAGTAGCCATCACCAATTAATCTTTTTTCTCATTCTTCACCAATCATATTTGCAGGTCTACTTTCTTTACCTTCTATTGTAACTGTACACCCCTCTTTCTCCAACACCGTTTTCATCTTCAACTTCAATACAAGATAATTTGAGTTGTTGGACTTCAGTATCTCAAACTTGGTTGTAGCCATTGGAAGAAAGGCAATGCAACGTTATAAACAAATCTAATGCAAAAGAGGCATGCAACACCGCTCTAATACCAATTGTTCCATAAATCCATAGAGTGAAAATGTCAAGTCCCGAATTTTTATATTGGGTCATACCGGTTTGTCGGGTTTGAGTTGGGTTAAGAGGGTCAAATAGATCGGATTAACACAATTGGGCCTGAGTTATTGGACCCTTTTTGGGCCAAAGGACTTTTTTTGAAATTTCTTAAAACCCACTAGAAAGCAAGGGGCCCTTCCTTGTAATTTAGAAAAACCCCCTCTCTTATATAAATTCTGCTCTTAGGGTTTTTCCCCCTTTTCTCCAACCCTCTTCCTCTCTTCTTCAAACAAAACCTTAGAGGCTATCTAAGGGGGAAACCAAGGTGGGCTCTTTCAAGCTTTGATCTTCAGATCTACTTTGACTTCAAGATCCAGGCAAGTAGATAGCTGCAACCATGGTTTTTGGTTCTTGCAATATGTTTTAGTTGCTTCTTGTTAACATGCTCTTTTGTAGGATTTCTTCACTTGGGTTTAAACCTTTTGTGTGATTTCTTTGCTCAGATTTTATACTTGATTTGGCGATTAATCTCAGAGATTTGATCTATTCTTCTTTCATAAATGTAGCATTTGATTATATTTAAAAAAAAATGGATGGACGCATGCAGTGGCTGCACAAGCAGCCACGCTGCCTGGCAAGCCTGGCAGCAGCGCTGCCTGGCGTGCCAGGCAGTGCCTGCCGCCTGGCAGCTGCTGCTGCTGGGCAGCAGGCCGGGCCTGGGCCGGCTGGGCTAGGCCAGCTGCCTGGCGGGCCCGGGTGCGGGTTTGGGCCCATCAGCCCATTTTCCTTTCAAAAAAAAATATTATTAAATATATATATTTATACACAATATTACTAAATAAATAATTAGGTTAGGATATTCTTATAAAGAATTAAAATGTTATATTTTGATTAATGGTTTAGTATTTTAATGGAGATTAGATTTTATTAAATTAATTTTAATTTGATGTTATTAGAAATGTATCTTGGATTATTTATAAATTTGATTGAGAATTATGAAAGTTTGATTAATGTTCATTTAGATTGATTTGAAATAAACTAAAAAGGTATTTGGTAGCGATTAAACCGTAAATAGAATGTATTTATAATTTTAAATTGGATTCTTAATTGAGTTAGATTCCAAATTGGGATCCGAAATTTGTACCTTTTGTTTTGTATAAAATGATAAGGTGTATTTGTATACAACAATGATATTAAGGAATTAATTATTTTGTTTCCCTTTTTTATCATAACTTAATTTAACTTTGGATTCAGAAGTTGAACATCTTTTACCTAATTTGTAAAACACACTAATTATATATAATTGGATTAGATGAATTATGTCTTTTAAGAATGTTAGTTGAATGTTCACATGGGAATTAGACTAAATGCAGAATGGGGATGTGAGGTTCGGGATGCACTGTAACACTCCGACCCAGCTTGACCCCGTTTAGCGGTTAGTTAATCTTGTTTTCGTTGCTAATTGTGTTTTGTTTGTGTTTTGTTTTCGTTACGGGTCATGGATAGGTAGTTGGGTTGAGTTTGACCTGGATTAAGTAGACCAAGCCCTTTTTCGTAATTTTAGCTTTTCTTAGACATGGTCATTTTTGCATCATCTTGATGTCAACACGTGTCTTTCGTTGAGCTCGTTAACTTTCGTAACTACGTCATTTGCAACCGACGTCGTGTGTTTCGATTGGACCTTGATTTGACTCAAACTGAAAATACACTTTTCACTTGGCTTTCATTGTAAATTTGGACAACCCATTTGACTTATATAAGCTCACAACCATCGACACTCATGTTCTCTCTCTCGTTTTCTCTCAAATTCACTGTGCACGTGGAATCTCTTTCTCTTGCACTTGAATTCCTCTTCTCCATCGATCAAGTGGAGGTCGATTGCTTGCATGTGAGGTGAGTTGGTGGAAATCCCTTCATCCTTCTCATCTCTCTTCTCTAGTTCTTCTCCCTCTTGTTTCCATTGTTGTATAGTGTGTCTGTGACTCCATCTCTCATGCATGCATGTGGTTTTGTTTGTGTGATAGGTTGTGTTTGGATCCAAGGGCTACCATTGTGCATTTGAATTCCAAATTTGAGGCAAGTATAAACCTAGCTTGTGAGAACCCATGTTGATATGCATTTGAATTGGATAGTTTTTACATGCAGTGATGTGGAAATATGTATTTACAGCCTATTTGCTACTCATTAATTCACTACTTGTCTACTCCCCTTTGATAATTGTAAATTGGATGAGTTTTCAGACATTCTATACAGGCTTCAGGAAATTAAACTCGTACAGGTACGGCTAAGCCGTATGCTTCTTACGGCTCACAATCCAGAGAAGAGAAAAACCCAGTTTTCCTCTACGGCTAGGGCACGGCTAAGCCGTGGAATGCCCTACGGCTAAGCCGTAGCTCAGCCGTGGCCCAGCCGTAGAACAATACAGGGTGCAATTTCTGGAATAACTGAGAGTCAGCAAATGACAGACCTTCTACGGTTCAGCCACGGCTAAGCCGTAGACCACACACGGCTAAGCCGTAGCACACACACGGCTAAGCCGTAACCACACATGAAGAATAAGGCTAGGTGTAAAGATAAGACCTATATGACCTTCATGATAGAATGTAGAGCACCTAGACTTGCCCAACGGAATGTGATACTCCGCGTGAATGATCTCGAGGGCTGCGAATCATTCATGTTCGTTATCCGGATGTTAAGCACCTCCCCATGGGTGTTGGTTTAAGGGACTTCGTGCACCGCCCGATTCAAGGCAACACTAGACAACGGTGCACCGAATAACTTAAAACTACATCATCATGCACGGTTAGAAACACCGGATAACTAGATTAGAATTGGTTTGTAAAGCAAGATGATTCGATTTCACATGAATTGATGCATAACATATTGCATTCGATCATTGATCTCAACTCTCTAACATGATTATGTATGTTTCGTTACTTTCACATTTTGGTTTATTTACCCTGAGTACGTATGTATGATATGTTCATTCACGGATCTGCACGTATGATAAGTGATCACGATCTACTCAGGATTTTCTTGATTGACTCCGTATGGTCAGGCACTACTTAGCCTCAGCCTTAGGATCCCGACGGGGTGAATTCGGTATAGTTTATATGGCCTGCTGCAGTATGGATTTTGTCTTGGGGAACCGGACCCCAGGAAACCGAGACCCATTGTACCTTGGCCCGGACAATGGTGTTCTTTGCATGTTACAAGATCCCTCTTTTGGGAGCATATGGTAATGTAGTAGCCACTAGTCATGTACACAGCATGTTATCCTTGATTCACGCAGCATCTTTCTTTCTTGATAGCCTAGTATACGAAAATGCTTTCTTTAATAACATGATGTTCTTTATTCTATTAGACACAGCGTGTGTTAACTTGCTATGGTTTATACTTTGCTGAATCTTCGTATTCACAGTTGTTTTGGTGTTGCAGGCCCAGATCCCCCTGCCGAACCCCCGCAGGTCGGCCAGGCTCCAGATGAGACCCCCGGGGCCCCATCAGGCCTAGAGGAGTGGATGTGATCACTCCACGGGAGCGCGTTCATGGCATGCATCATGTTGGAGTCATGTTTTGGGGATTTTCAGACTTGTATATGTCATGACATGTCACTATTGTATTTATCCTTTTGTTCTTTTGTAAACGTTCATATGTAATTATGTCAGTCCTTTCTTGTATCCTCTTCTTGCATTATTAGTTTTATGTTTCTGATATTTACAGCTTCCGCATACTTGCTTGGCACGTGTGCTTGTTCCCTTGTGCGTGTGCATTTAGACTCGGTCTACGTGTGCATGCACGGGAGTACGTGTGTCATTAGGTTTGGCTTTTGCTAACCCCCGAACCCTGGGCTCGGGTTGTGACATACGTATTGTATGGTATCAGAGCATTCCTTGCTCATTCCTTGTTCTAGATGATAAGCATGTAGGCATGTATAGGATCGTGGTGAGGATACGATTATTCCTTTGTGCTCTTTCTAGATTTTGGGGTTTGTTGGGCGCTCTTGTGTTGTGTTTGTGTCTGACTCTTTCCATTTTACAGGATGGCATCAGGTTCTGGTTCGCAGCAGAACGCCGGAAATAACGAGAGCGGATCTGCCCCTTCACCGCAGACACCGAATACAGATGAACGCATCCTTATGTTATTCCAGTCCCTTCAGGCACAATCACAATCCATGCAGAACTTGCAAGCCCAAGTGACAACCATGTTAGACCGACAAAGCCAAGCCCCCGTTCAGTCGCATGTAGACCAGCAGGTGATCTTGCAGCCTCGAGAGAGTGACCCGAATGCCCTCTATGGGAAATTTCGCAAGCGAGGAGCTATTGAGTTCTATGGAACAGAAGAGCCACTGAAGGCAGAACAGTGGTTAGACCAGACAGAGGATGTTTTTGAGACCGTCGTGTGCACGAACCGGCAGAAGGTCGGGCTAGCAACTTCCATGCTGAGAGACGTTGCAAAGACTTGGTGGAAGAGCGTGAAAGACTCCTACAGAGACATTCCTAGTGCGACAGTGTGGGAGATGTTCAAGCAACAGTTCAGGAGGAAGTTCATCCCGGCTCATGTGTTTCGAGCCAAGGAGGTTGAGTTCTTAGCTCTCCGTCAGCAGCAGATGACAATAGCAGAATATGTGAACAAGTTTATGCAGTTGTCGCTTTTTGCTCCGGACATGATCAGCACCGAAGAGAGGAAGGTGAACAGGTTTGTCGAAGGTTTGCATCCCCGGTACATGCACCACGTGACTGCGTTTCAGCGTCCGGCTACGTTTGACGATGCAGTGGACAGGGCCTATTCTGCCGAGGCCATCCACCAAGCTGCTAGAGCCGTTGAGCCTAAGAGACAGCCGCCTTTCAGTGCACGAGGACAAGTACAGAAGAAGACCAAAGGCCAGCAGAGTACTTCTAGTTCTAGTGGAGTGACTTGTGGATATTGTGGTAGGAACCACACGACTGAAGCTTGTTGGAGGAAGGCCGGTGCTTGTTTCATTTGTGGTTCGAGGGAGCACATGATCGCTAATTGTCCTCGACATCGAGCCTCCGGTGCAGCTCCATCTGGTCCTACTTCCGGTGCAGTTCCTAGCAGACCCAGTGCACCTACAGCCCCGAGCAAGCCACAGTCAGCTCGTCCAGGTTCGAGACAGCCTCGCCAGACAGCCCGTGCTTACGCTGCTACCCACGAGAGTGCCGAGGATCCACAGGTGGTTGAAGGTACTGTTTTGATTTCGCGCGTCGAGGCATTAGCTTTGTTCGATTCGGGGTCTACACGATCTTATGTAGCACCTCTTTTTGCCGAGCGGTTACCTCAGCCGTCTAAGCCGTTGCCATATGTGTTGGTTGTATCCACCCCAGTTGGCAAGCGAGTGGAGTGTAGTATGTACTACCCCCATTGCGACGTGCAGATTGCAGGTCATCAGTTACCTGTTGATTTGATCCTGTTGTCGATGCTGGACTTCGACGTGATACTTGGTATGGATTGGCTCGCTCGATATCGTGCCTGTGTTAACTGTTACAACAGGACGATTTTCTTCGATTTAGGCAAGGGCTTCCGTTTCGAGGGCAGTCAGCAGAGATGCCCCAGGCGTGTGATTTCGGCGTGTAAGGCAGATCGCTTGATCCGCCGAGGGTGTGAAGGCTTCATTGCCTTTGTCTCAGCGAAGAAGGAGTCGAAGCAGCTAGGTGAGATCCAGGTGGTCTGTGACTTTCCAGATGTCTTTCCAGACGATGTGCCAGACTTACCCCCGGTTCGAGATGTGGAGTTCGCCATTGAGCTTGTTCCCGGCACGGCACCAATCAGCAAGGCTCCGTATCGCATGGCCCCAGCAGAGTTGTCAGAGTTGAAGAAGCAACTACAGGAGCTTTTGGATAAGGGTTTCGTTCGCCCGAGCGTTTCACCTTGGGGAGCACCAGTCTTGTTTGTCAAGAAGAAGGATGGTACTTTTCGGATGTGCATAGACTACCGCCAGCTGAACAAAGTGACGATCAAGAACAAGTACCCCCTACCCAGGATTGATGAGCTGTTCGATCAACTTCAGGGCGCAGCATATTTTTCGAAGATTGATTTGAGGTCTGGTTATCACCAGTTGAGGGTCAAAGAAGATGACATTCCCAAGACTGCCTTCAGGACTCGTTATGGACATTATGAATTCCTCGTGATGCCTTTTGGACTAACCAACGCACCTGCAGCTTTTATGGCACTGATGAATCAGATCTTTGCTCCTTTCTTGGACCAATTCGTAGTTGTGTTTATTGATGATATACTGATATATTCTAAGTCAGCAGAGGAGCATAGGGAGCACTTGAGAAAAGCCTTGTCGTTGTTGAGAGAACATCGATTGTTTGCTAAATTGTCGAAGTGTGATTTTTGGCTTGAGCAGGTGGCATTTTTAGGTCATATCATTTCACGAGAGGGATTGGCAGTTGATCCATCTAAAGTAGAGGCAGTAGTGAATTGGCCTAGCCCCAAGACAGTGTCAGAGATTCGCAGTTTCCTTGGTCTAGCAGGTTACTATCGCCGATTTGTCCAGGACTTTGCTAAGATCTCTTCTCCTTTGACGAAGTTGACCAGGAAGAACGTACCATTTGATTGGACTGAGGAGTGTGAAGCCAGTTTTCAGACTTTGAAAGAGAAGTTGACTACAGTCCCAGTGTTAGCCTTGCCAGATGGTTGTGAAGGATTCGTGGTTTATTCAGATGCTTCTCGAGTTGGTCTAGGTTGTGTGTTGATGCAGCATGGGAAGGTTATTGCCTATGGATCGAGACAGTTGCGAGATCATGAGAAGAATTACGCCACCCATGATTTAGAATTGGCAGCCATCGTGTTTGCGTTGAAGCTGTGGAGACATTATCTATATGGTGTGCAGTTTGAGGTTCGTTCTGACCACCACAGTTTACAGTATTTATTCACACAGCAGGAGCTGAACATGAGACAGCGGAGATGGCTTGAGCTTCTTAAGGATTATGACTTCCCGATCAAATATCAGCCAGGCAAGGGGAATGTGGTGGCAGATGCGCTCAGCAGGAAAGCAGAGTCAGTGCAGCTCTTGAGCAGTTTCCTCTTAGAGTTTCGTGGTCTCCCTGTTGAGGTTAAACTAGTGGATGAGTGCGTGACGTTGGCTAGTACGCTAGTGTTTCAGCCTGAGATGATTCAGCAGATTAAGGACAGGCAGTTTGAGGATCTAACCTTGAAGCGCATTCGAGACCACATTGGAGACAGACCCGATTTCAGACTCGAGGATGGTATACTCTATTTTCGGAGTAGGTTGTGCGTACCAGCAGTTGATGAGTTCAAGGAGAAGCTGATGAACGAAGCGCATTACGCTCGCTACGCGATGCATCCGGGCAGCACGAAGATGTTTCGGGACCTCAAGGATCGCTTCTGGTGGAACAACATGAAGAGAGAAGTAGCAGGGTTTGTTGCTCGCTGTTTGACATGTCAGAAGGTGAAGGCCGATCATCAGAGACCGCCAGGCTCGTTGCATCCTTTGCACATACCGCAGTGGAAGTGGGAAAACATCACCATGGACTTCGTTTCAGGGTTACCGCCGACGAGCAGGAAGAACAATGCCATTTGGGTGATCGTAGATCGATTGACGAAGTCAGCCCATTTCATTCCTTTTCGGAAGGGTATGACGTTTTCAGAGATGGCTAGGAAGTTCGTGGATGAGATCGTCAGGCTCCATGGTACCCCCGTGTCGATTGTATCCGATCGTGACAGCCGTTTCGTTTCCTCTTTCTGGAGAGCTTTCCAAGAGGCTTTGGGTACGAAGTTGAGTTTCAGCACGGCATACCACCCACAGACAGATGGACAATCAGAGCGGACGATTCAGACTTTGGAGGATATGTTGCGAGCCAGTGTGTTGAACTACGAGAAAGAATGGGATCTTCATCTATCGTTGTGCGAGTTCGCCTACAACAACAGTTTCCACGAGAGCATTGGGATGGCACCATATGAAGCATTGTACGGGAAGAAGTGTAGAAGTCCGGTTTGTTGGGAAGAAGTTGGAACCCGCAGTTTTCACGGACCGACGATCATTGCCGAGACTACGGAGAAGGTACAGAAAGCCATTGAGAATTTGAAAGTTGCTCGGTCAAGACAGAAGAGTTATGCAGACACCCGCAGACGACCCTTAGAGTTTCAGGTTGGCGAGTGGGTTTTTCTGAAGGTCTCACCGATGAAGGGTACGATCCGTTTCGGCCAGAAAGGCAAGTTAGCTCCACGCTATGTCGGACCGTTCGAGATCAAGAGTCGGATTGGTGATTTAGCCTATCGATTAGAGCTTCCCGAGATGTTTTCAGGAGTGCACAACGTTTTCCACGTTTCGATGCTTCGGAAATATGTTCATGATCCCTCCCATGTCATTCGCTACGACGAGGTTCAGATTCAGCCGAGTGCTGCATACGTTGAGCGACCGCTCCGTATCGTGGGGACCCGAGAGCAGATACTCCGCACCAGGACAATTCGATGGGTCAAAGTGCTTTGGGAGCATCACAGTCCCGATGAGGCTACGTGGGAGTTAGAAGAGCAGATGGCACGTCAGTACCCCGATTTGTTTTCCCAGGTATGAGCGAGTTAGTGTTCATTCCGAGGACGGAATGATTCTCAAGTGGGGGAGGATGTAACACTCCGACCCAGCTTGACCCCGTTTAGCGGTTAGTTAATCTTGTTTTCGTTGCTAATTGTGTTTTGTTTGTGTTTTGTTTTCGTTACGGGTCATGGATAGGTAGTTGGGTTGAGTTTGACCTGGATTAAGTAGACCAAGCCCTTTTTCGTAATTTTAGCTTTTCTTAGACATGGTCATTTTTGCATCATCTTGATGTCAACACGTGTCTTTCGTTGAGCTCGTTAACTTTCGTAACTACGTCATTTGCAACCGACGTCGTGTGTTTCGATTGGACCTTGATTTGACTCAAACTGAAAATACACTTTTCACTTGGCTTTCATTGTAAATTTGGACAACCCATTTGACTTATATAAGCTCACAACCATCGACACTCATGTTCTCTCTCTCGTTTTCTCTCAAATTCACTGTGCACGTGGAATCTCTTTCTCTTGCACTTGAATTCCTCTTCTCCATCGATCAAGTGGAGGTCGATTGCTTGCATGTGAGGTGAGTTGGTGGAAATCCCTTCATCCTTCTCATCTCTCTTCTCTAGTTCTTCTCCCTCTTGTTTCCATTGTTGTATAGTGTGTCTGTGACTCCATCTCTCATGCATGCATGTGGTTTTGTTTGTGTGATAGGTTGTGTTTGGATCCAAGGGCTACCATTGTGCATTTGAATTCCAAATTTGAGGCAAGTATAAACCTAGCTTGTGAGAACCCATGTTGATATGCATTTGAATTGGATAGTTTTTACATGCAGTGATGTGGAAATATGTATTTACAGCCTATTTGCTACTCATTAATTCACTACTTGTCTACTCCCCTTTGATAATTGTAAATTGGATGAGTTTTCAGACATTCTATACAGGCTTCAGGAAATTAAACTCGTACAGGTACGGCTAAGCCGTATGCTTCTTACGGCTCACAATCCAGAGAAGAGAAAAACCCAGTTTTCCTCTACGGCTAGGGCACGGCTAAGCCGTGGAATGCCCTACGGCTAAGCCGTAGCTCAGCCGTGGCCCAGCCGTAGAACAATACAGGGTGCAATTTCTGGAATAACTGAGAGTCAGCAAATGACAGACCTTCTACGGTTCAGCCACGGCTAAGCCGTAGACCACACACGGCTAAGCCGTAGCACACACACGGCTAAGCCGTAACCACACATGAAGAATAAGGCTAGGTGTAAAGATAAGACCTATATGACCTTCATGATAGAATGTAGAGCACCTAGACTTGCCCAACGGAATGTGATACTCCGCGTGAATGATCTCGAGGGCTGCGAATCATTCATGTTCGTTATCCGGATGTTAAGCACCTCCCCATGGGTGTTGGTTTAAGGGACTTCGTGCACCGCCCGATTCAAGGCAACACTAGACAACGGTGCACCGAATAACTTAAAACTACATCATCATGCACGGTTAGAAACACCGGATAACTAGATTAGAATTGGTTTGTAAAGCAAGATGATTCGATTTCACATGAATTGATGCATAACATATTGCATTCGATCATTGATCTCAACTCTCTAACATGATTATGTATGTTTCGTTACTTTCACATTTTGGTTTATTTACCCTGAGTACGTATGTATGATATGTTCATTCACGGATCTGCACGTATGATAAGTGATCACGATCTACTCAGGATTTTCTTGATTGACTCCGTATGGTCAGGCACTACTTAGCCTCAGCCTTAGGATCCCGACGGGGTGAATTCGGTATAGTTTATATGGCCTGCTGCAGTATGGATTTTGTCTTGGGGAACCGGACCCCAGGAAACCGAGACCCATTGTACCCTGGCCCGGACAATGGTGTTCTTTGCATGTTACAAGATCCCTCTTTTGGGAGCATATGGTAATGTAGTAGCCACTAGTCATGTACACAGCATGTTATCCTTGATTCACGCATCATCTTTCTTTCTTGATAGCCTAGTATACGAAAATGCTTTCTTTAATAACATGATGTTCTTTATTCTATTAGACACAGCGTGTGTTAACTTGCTATGGTTTATACTTTGCTGAATCTTCGTATTCACAGTTGTT
The DNA here is from genome assembly GCA_037013555.1 of Sextonia rubra. NCBI lineage: Eukaryota > Viridiplantae > Streptophyta > Magnoliopsida > Laurales > Lauraceae > Sextonia > Sextonia rubra. The sequence continues at coordinate 16,571,543 of JASUAD010000018.1, forward strand.
TTGGTGTTGCAGGCCCAGATCCCCCTGCCGAACCCCCGCAGGTCGGCCAGGCTCCAGATGAGACCCCCGGGGCCCCATCAGGCCTAGAGGAGTGGATGTGATCACTCCACGGGAGCGCGTTCATGGCATGCATCATGTTGGAGTCATGTTTTGGGGATTTTCAGACTTGTATATGTCATGACATGTCACTATTGTATTTATCCTTTTGTTCTTTTGTAAACGTTCATATGTAATTATGTCAGTCCTTTCTTGTATCCTCTTCTTGCATTATTAGTTTTATGTTTCTGATATTTACAGCTTCCGCATACTTGCTTGGCACGTGTGCTTGTTCCCTTGTGCGTGTGCATTTAGACTCGGTCTACGTGTGCATGCACGGGAGTACGTGTGTCATTAGGTTTGGCTTTTGCTAACCCCCGAACCCTGGGCTCGGGTTGTGACATGCACCACATGATAGGCACCAAAAGTAGTATATCGGCATCGTGGACTCATATTTCCATTGTGATAGAGAGTTAGTTCTCATGTGCATATTTATCTAACTTTGACAGTTGGTGGATTAGTGCTTACCCTCAAAAAATTTGAATTGACACACATTCATAGTACACTTTCAAATTTAAGTACTCTAAATGCTCACAATGATATTGGATTGAATATTGGGATTAAGGATTTCATATCATAGTTCATTTTGCATCGGTATACGTATGTATTTGTAAATAGGTATATTTGTATATATATATCTGACCGACTGTAGTTCGGAGGTGGACGTACGCCATCGGGTCAGCGTGTACTATGGATTATAGCACACAGCTGTGCCTTCTATTATTATCTGCTGGCATACCCGTTTCTGTTATTATCTGCGGGAATACCCGTTTCTGTTATTATCTGCAGGATTACCCGTTTCTGTTAGCTGTATGTGGGATTACCCGTTTCTGTATATTTATCTGTGGGTATACCTGTTTCTACGCATTCATGCCATTGAGATTGCATCTGATTTATTTTGGTTCACAATGAACATATCATTTAATTCAGTCGATTAATCCATTGCTTGCAGCTTACCCTCTTGCCAGATTATGTCAATCTGACCCACTACTTTTGGTGTCTAGGTTCCATTACCAATGCCTAACCGGATGGTCAAGCGACGCAGGAAATTCCGCCAGATGGCGGAGTTGTTGAGTGGAGCACCGATGACATCATCTGAGGTGTCCTAGTGTGGTGCAGAGATCGAAAATCTTAGGTTTTGTAGTAAGGCCATGTTTGGGGCCACTAGTTTATAAACTTTAAGTTTAATTGTTTTGGAATTATAATCTTAATTGTTATGCTTCGAAGCACTTGACATTGGTTTCGTTATTAATGAGACTTGTTACATGGTTATTATATGATATTCATTTGCGATGAGTATAGATTTCAGTTCCACGTGTGATTATGGTTGCCTGATCACCAAGCATAGCCTCACGAAGGACTTCGATCCACCTGGAATTGGAGCCCGTGCTGTTATGTTTAGAAAAATTTTAATTGGCCCCAATTCTCACACCCCTGGAACCGGGTTTGGATCCGGCCCAGTTTTGGGGGCATGACAGAAAATGTACAAGATCTAAATAAATAATAAGAAAAGAAAAAAAGAAACCACAAAAGAAAGAAGCACACAAATTTACATGATTAGGCTAGTTCCCTACGTCCATGGGACAGCAATATAGTCTTTCTTCTTCACTAATAACATGAAAACATCACAAGAATTTTCTTTCTCTCATGCATGGCACCGACCGTCTCAAAACATCTAGAACTTTAGAAGTACTCACTTTACTGATGCACATGGTCTCTACTTGCTCTCCAGGCCCTTTCCATGCTCTCTCTAAGCTGTAGGGTTCTTTACATATATATAGAGTTGGTGAGATTCATAATTAGAAAGTTTTCTCCTAATACAACTCACATGCTAAAACCAAAATAGAAAGTCCTAATTAAAAAGAAAATTTCCTAATCTACAAAGAAACTTGATTTGAAAGAAAATTGGCCTCACTACAAAATAGAAAGCCAACACGCACCTTCCATAAGAAGAAACTTTCCATAACAACTAGATCATAATACCATTCGTGCCTCAGAAATTTCAAAGGTTGGCTACTATTATTTACCAAATAACAAAAATGCTATATTGGTTGTGAATGTATACAAACTATTATATTGGTTGTGACTATATATAGACTAACTAGTTACATGTATTGGAAGGTTGTGAAAATGATTTAGTAAGCAATTGTAAGGATGTTTCGAGTCTTCAGAATAACATAGATGCACTGATAGTATATTGAGAGATAAGAGGGCACTAGCCACCAGTGTTCTATATCTTGATCTTAGATAATCAGTTCCTTTTAGTGTCTTGTATACAAACCATTGTCTCATGAATGTCATTTTTAGGATCTCTTAATTTATCAAGGACAAAAATAGTGGTAGTCGATGGCATCACAGCGGGTTGCAGAAACATTACATAGTTGGTGCTATGTAACAGCAACTGGGCTACGTAGCAGCATACTGGTGCGATTTGACAAAATCATCAAAAAAATTTATAAATTTTCCATAAAATCCAAAAAATTGTAAGGAGTTAGGATGTGTGTTTGTTTTGCAAAAATAACTCGATAAGGGGGTAAGCGGTCCCCTCAGTATATTCTATCATATATTACTATATAATTAGAAAATAAAAGTATTAATCTTATTTTCCACATGTATTCATGTTGATTACTTCTACTAGCTTATAAACTAATGAAATATAAATAAATAGATACGTATTTCATGAAGATATCATCAAAATGAATAATGTATCAAGAGTTTAAAACTTAGAAGTTAGAGTGACTCAACAATCAACCTAATAAATGACATAATAAATACTAATATCATAAAAAAAACATTGTTCTTAAAGAGTTGAGACTTGAGAGTTAATATAAAGTTGAGAAATGATTAAAGGAATATCCTGACCATCAGAACAAATATTTAGAAGGAACTTGAAATGTGGCATTGTTGTCCCCATCACCATAGTTGTTATCATTGTCACCACTCCCACTGGTATCAACATACTGTTAACTCCCTTCTATATTGGTGGGCATTGGGATCCTCAAATACAAAGAAATGGGATGGACCTAGATTTGGATGAACATATTGATCAATGACCCTTGTCGGAATATTATTGTCATAATGATTTTGCATGACCACATGCATAGTCTGGTGGGACATGCGGTCGGTACCTTAGATATGGGTCCTGGGAAATTGGGTATCAATTTTTGTTTGTTGCCCTCAAATATTCTCACTCCCACTATCATTTCTTTGTCCATTATAGCCATTGGAATGCGAGCATCTATGCCATACATAAACATGACCTGGCCTCATACAAGATAGATGTAGAAATTCCTCCACATTCTCGATGGAAAGGGCATCTACTTCGTCATCATGATAAAAATCATTCGGTCTGGCGCTGCTAACTTCTCTAGAAAGAGAGTCACTACTCAGAGCGATGCTCAAACTCAAACTATTAGAACTCATAGTAGATACTACATGAGCGGCCTCCGATTCAATGCCTCTTGATCCTCCAGGTCCCACAACTATAGATGGCTCACATTAATTCTTAAATATTTCTGTGTAAATCCTCATCTCCATCTAATGATGGATCTTTCATATCAGCTAACTATGGAAGTAAGGGATCATCTTACTAGAAGATATTATCTAAATTTATAGGGTAGTAATTTAGATCATCCCTTTGCTTCCTTTGTCTATTTCTTACTCTTAACTTCAAATTATAATGACAATACACTAACTTATTGAGCTTTCTTTTGTTAGCCAATTTCTTGATTTTATGTGGGTTAATGAGAATGTAATCTAGTTTCTTTCACAACTAGATAAAAACATTGTCTGACTAAGGACTTGAATGGCAGCAATTCTCCGATGTGGAGCACTTTTTCCAAAATTGATCTACAACTCAGCTGAAATTGGAAAAAAAAAAAGAAAAAAGAAAATCAATCATCCACAGCATATAACATAGATCAACTTAAAACTAGTACATGACTAGGTTAAAATTGTGTTTAACTATTTATACTAGAATAGCATTTGCTTATTGCCCTTAATGCCATCAGGTCTCTAAAACTTTCTTGTCCTATTGTATATATAGAATTCTACAACATGCAAAGTAGAATATAAATGATAATTTAAAATTTGTCACAACTCAGTCACAAATCACATTACATTTAAAAGATAAGAAACGTTATGTTACTTACTTCATTTAAAGCTAAGCTTTGCTCATCTTTGTCCTTTATAAATTTCTTCAACACCTCCTTCAATCATACTCACAACTCAGTCTCAACTGCATTTGTGTGTTGCTCTTCATTGCTATAGTAGAATTGATGGTTTAAGAAATAACCTACAATTTAAATGACAAATGACCATAAGTACATCTCTAGATGCATTATAAATTAAAACTGAAAGTCTTGTAAAATCATAGACAAATTGTTATAAACTTTATATCACTTACATCATGCAATGGATGGTGGAACTAATCATTCCATCGGGCATCAATTATTTGTATGAACTCTTTATAATACATGCAATTTTGTTGTATTACTAACTTTTCCTAGTCCATTGCCTCATAAACATAGTCCATTGTCGGCTTATCATCATTATTTGCAATCCACTAAGGGCTCAAAGACCTTTAAATTAAATCTTCCTAAGTTTGGATCAAACTTTACTATCTCTAACAAAATTGGAGATATAAAAGCTGGGACCACTAATTGCCTTTTCCCATTTTGAATTAAGCCATTGTTTTGATGCAAACATCTGAATCAGCTCATTTCTATGTTGCATAAGACTATCCATGGCAATGAAGTGGGTGGCAAACCTTGTTGAAGCTGGATGGACCAGGGCTCTTCCGTTTGTTAACATCTTCATTAATGCCAACAACCATGAGTGATCATGATATGATGGCATTTCTTAGATATATCCTCTTTTTTTTTTTTAGTCCTCCAACATTAAATCTGTACAATGTGTGGTACATGGGGTCCAAAACAAGTGCTCTCTTCTCCATTAACAACCACTCGGCTGCCTTGAAATTGGTACCATTATGTGTCAATTCGTAAAATAATCTTCTCACTAACACTTTCAATAACTTTTTCCACAAGGCATAAAATATATTTTGCAATCCACCACTCTTCAAATGCAACAATAGACTTAACAAAAACAGTTCTAGCGACAAAGTATACCAAAAAATTTATTAACTGTATTTGTGTGCCTCTCTTCCATTTATCACACATAATGGCAACTCCCCTCTCCTCTCATATACTTTTAAAAGTAGCTACCCAACTCTTTTATGTCTTTATACTCAATTTCTAAATGCTTGGTCCTCACATCATAGACAGAAGGTGTTGTTGTATCGGAACCAGCGGCAATTGCAACATCTAGTATAGTTATAAAGTAAGCAAAATCATAGCTTTAGGGAGTATAATCTTATCAATTAGCTAATTTGTTATAGGTGAGGCTAATTTTTCTCTTGCACTTTTTAGTGCACCCTTAAACTGCTTTGTTATTGAGGCTATTTAGCTAACTCCTCTTTATGTGCTAGAGGACTACCTAGATTGGATATAGCGCTACTGAGAGTACGTGATGCTTTACTAGAAGAAAGAATCTCAACATCAGCCTCCCATTGTTGAGTGCTGAATGCTTGACGCATTGCCGTAGCCATACCTTTGCCCTTAGATGAGCCCCACAACCCAAAGTGTCTACCTCTTCGCATTTCTTTAGCTTGTAAAGTCAGAAGTGATGCCCTTCATGCAACTTTCATTTCTCTGTCATCACTCTTATCATCAAAATCGGAGAGAACTTCTTCCCCCAAAGACCTCAAAGTGGGAATCATCAATTTCTTGGCTTTTTTTTTCTTTGATATCTGTTTTTCTTTCTTTTCCTTTATTGAGAAGCTTTCTCATCTTTTCTCTAAGCTCTGTTAGTGCACTTGAACACCCTGCCAAATTGCTTGCAACATGGCCAAAGTGCTACTTGAATCATGTTTACCCTCATTTGTGATTTTACCACACAAATTTGACTTTATTCTTGATCTATTTCCATCAACTGCTACATCGTGTGCTCATGTAAGATCTACATCGTGCACCATCTTTGCAAATTAGAAATTCACAAATGATGAGAAAAGTTGAACTTTGACTCTTTCACACAGTGAAATACCTAAATATATGATATATATTTGTTTAGTAAAACTCATTTAGATGCAATTTGGTTGACAAAATTCGAAAGAATAATAATTTAAGATCTCCTAAAAATCCAAAAGTAGAAAATGAAGAAAGAAAAACATCAAAGAATGTTGGATTCATCTATGTGCTTCATTAACCTAATTATTTGAAAGGATTTTGAAGCTTTTAATTACCCAAATTTTATCAAAAAATAATTTTTTCAAAAAAATAAAAAAATATATGAAAATAAAAATAAAATAAGTATGAAAAGACATTAAATAATATTGGATTCATCTATGAGGTTCATAGATCTAACTATTTCAAAGAATTTTGAAGTACTGTGGTTATCCAAATATTTTTTAATTGTTTTTAAAAAATACTAAAAATGTAAAAATAAAAAAATGAAATAAATATAAGAAAACATCAAAGAATGTTGGATTCATCTATGGGTTCCATAGATCTAGGTATTTGGAAGAGTTTTTGAAGTGTTATGGTTCACCAAATTGAGAAAAAAATTATTTAAAATATACAAAAATAAGAAAATAAAAAACAAAAAACAAGGAATGCTGGTTGCATGCATGGGAATGATAGATCTAGCTATTTTGGGAGTGATTTTAAAGTGATTTGGTTTACCACATTTAAATAATATTTTTTCAAAAAACCCTAATAATATGAATATAAAAATTTAATTGAATTCTAAAGGATAAGAAAGAATATGTGATTCATCTATGGGGTTTATAGATCTAACACTTGGGAGTGATTTTCAAGTGCTTTGCTTAGTATTATTCAAGAAAAATAGTTTTTCTTTTCAAAAAATAAAATAAGTCAAGAATAATAAATAAAAAATTAAAAAACCATAAGAAACTGAGAGTGTGCTCTATGGGAAGCATTGATTCATCACTTACAAGCTATTTCCAAGAGATTCATGAAGTAAAGGAAGAATAAAGGACAAATTTTTTAAGAAAAAGTTACCTAAGAAATATCGTGTAAAAATGCCTTTAACTCAAAAGTAGATGAACGATCTTGATTTGTAGATCTTGAAGTGTTTTTAGGATTCTTTTTTGCCTTTGATTTGAAGAAGAATAGAGGTAGGGATCGAGATTAGTAGTGAAGAAAGTGAAAGCCAAGATAGTGGGGGAGGAAAGTACAAAAAAAAGAGAAAATGGGCCAACTGGGGTTTTTAAAACCCCCAGTCGCTACGTAGTGGTTGCTATTTCCTCGTAGCGGCCACTACACTCTGCTATGGGTGTTAGAGCTACTAATACCTAGGTCAATCGCTATGCTTCATATGGTCAATATTTTATTCCATGCAATTTATTCAAGTGATCAATTCTAATTCTTAGCTACAAGTTTTGAAAACTTTAATTAAAACTTAGGGTGCATTTGGCATCATGTCATTTGGATGTTTCTATATATCATTTGGATATTCCTATATTCTCACTAGATAAGGCTACAAAAAACATGTTTAGTATATACAAATCACTATTTCGAATTTTGGTCTTACTAGAAGGAATCTCAAAATCTTAACTTGCTTGCATAATAAACTCTATATAGAAAAACTTTGTTCGTTTTAAGAAACAACTTTCTGACACAGATGTTTCCTACTTATCTCTTACCTTATCTCAAAGTGAGTGACTCCACTATCTAATTCTTAAGGCGGGTCACATGGTACCAATCACAAAAGGTGGGCTCGTATTATAATTCCTAATTTTTTACAATGGTGGGACCACATTAGAAATCCTTTGAGCGTGGACCCTATGATCTAATTTATAAATTAGGTTATATGGTCACAATCACAAAAAGTAAAGCCACATTATAATTTCTATAAATGTGGGCCTACATTGTGAATCCTACGAATGTGGACCCATGTTCTAATTTCTAAAAGTGGGTACCACATGATTTTTAAAGTTGGTCTCGTGTTCACAATCAAAAACCAAGATGGCCCCACATTATAATCTATTATAATTTCTAAAGATAGGCACTATATTGTGATTTCTAAATATGGGTCTTATGTACAAAATCATAAAAAAAATGGGGCTACACTTTGTAATTCCTAAATGTGAGCCATGTAGTCACAATTATCAAAGGTGGACATATATTATAAACCCTATGAATGTGGGACCATATTCTAATTTCTAAAGCTATGTACGTTACTATAATTTGTTAAGATGAGTCCATATTTACATTCAAAAAAAGGTGGCCTCACATTATAATTCCAATAAAGGCAAGCCCACCTTAGAAATTCTATGACTATGGGCCCAAATTCTAATTTTTAAAAGTGGTTACCATGTTGTAACTTTTACAAATGAGTCCATGTACGACAACAATAAAGTGTTGCAAACATTAAAACGCGGGTCCTGCATATTAGATCCTATGATTATTTTGTTTTTGTTCATTAGAGAAGAGTTTTTATACTGTTACCAAATAAGCTCCATATGGTATATTCTCAACAAAATATTTTAATATAATGTTACCAAACAAGTTCTACAAAGTATAGTTTCGGCACAACCCGATCTCTGCACAACTTAATCTGAACATAAAATTGGAAACAATATGAGAACAATGCCAAACATGCCTATAGTGTCCAAGCATTTTAAGTTGAGAGCTAAGGGGAAGAGTATGAGCCAAGAGGTTAGAGGAAGACATAAAGATGAGTCTTGTTAAGGGTAAGATGTTTTTTTTTAAGTTATTGGCTGGGCAACTGTATGCAGTGTAGGAAATTACCTCCATACTGTGATAATATGACTGCTTAAAAAAACGAAGGAATATTTTAGTAATTTATCCACACATTATTATATACACATAAGCAGCAGCCTCCTTCACGAGGGAATGACACGTGATGTGCTCCAGTTTCAAGAAATCTCTGAAGTTTGAATGTTCCTAAAATCTCACAGTGTGAATCCCTTCTTTACCTATTCTCTCTCCCTAATTTCTTTCTTTCATTATAACCCCTCTTCTATGCATTTAATTAGTTTGGATTTGAGAGGTGGGCCTCGCCTAGGGATCTCACACAATGTTCTCAATTGCCATTCTTTAGGGTTTTTTTATCCATTAATGGAGGCCATAATTGATTTTTATGATAAGTGGCATGTGTAGGACTCTCATGTCAGATCTAGGCTATAAAAATTTGGGGTTCACTTATAAGTCAAATGCGGTTTCATCTTTACTGTTTTTTATCAACCTGTTGGGGCCACCATCAAAGCCATTTTTTCTTATTTTCTTTTTTTATTCCAAGTTCAAACAATCTATTGGCACCATTGTGAAAGTAAATTTTTTTTCTTTCTAATCTCATAATTTACGAGGGCCACCTTCATATTCCTCTTTATGTTTTTTCATTTTTGGCCCATTATTTTATGTAATTGAATCATTCTTCGAGTACTACATACTAGATAAATTGATTAGATCATTTTACTTATTTTTTTCCTTTAGACCTTTGGTTCTTGAAGTTTAATTTTAATTGTGTTTGTGTTGTTGATTATATGATAATATTCAGTTATAATTTTTTAAACATTTATCATTTTTTTAATTAAATTTTTAATTATTTTTTATCTTGGCCCGCGCCCACTAGTAAAAAATTAAAATAATAGGGTTAGGCAGGGCCAATGGTATTTTTTAGGCCCACTCTCACTTGTTGCCCTCCTTCCATCCATTTGACACGCTCATCTACCCACGATTAGATGATTACATATAAAAAGGTAATTTCCTCAATTGGAGTTAACTAATAAATATTTCAATTGTAGTCAATCTTTTCTCTTTGATCAAAGTAAATCTTATATCGAAAAAGCATTATAAAATATTAAAGATGAGGCTTTGTGGTTGAATTTTGGCCATCGGTTGTAATTTTTCCCGTAGGTTATTGTTTATCCAAATTTTCCACACTCATTCCCCCCACTCCCTATTTCATACAATCACCTATTTACTCTCCACTTTTTAAAGTTCCACTTCTACCTTTTTTTTATGAAATAGGTACTCACATAATCTTTACTTCTTCGATTTTATTTCTAAAACTTAAGAATAATATTAACAAATGATCATATTTGTACATTTTCTTTAAAAGTAAATAAATTCATGAGTTGATTTTCTTTGCTGAGAAAATCTTGTCATTTTTAATGTCCCTTCATTACAAGCTAATTTGATATTCTTTGCAGTAGTTTAATTTTATATATCAATATTAGATTTTCAATTATGAAGTTATCTGTGTTGAGCAATGGCTATTGTGATACTACATACATACATACATATATATATGTATACACACATCCTTTTCTCACCATAAGGTAAGGGATGCTTAAATAATTTTTTCTATTTGCATTTGAAAAATTTTTTTCATATAACTTTTCGTCTTTTTGCACATTAATATATCTAAATATAGAAATATCTCTCACCCTATAATAAGAAATAGATGTATACTAATGTTGGGTTTATGTCTTGTATTCTGGGTTTACCGGATTGGTCCATAAGGTTAGTCATGAACTGGGCTTTGGGTCAGAGATATTTTGATCTTTATACTGGGCTTTCTTAAGGGCAAAGAAAGAGTGAGTTATATATATGATGTAACTTGTAACCATAGATCTAAGCAAAAGAGTGTAGTAAGATAGTAGAGTTCTCTTTTGGCCGTGGACGTAGACATCTCGCCGAATCACGTAAATCTCTTGTGTGTGTGCTCTTGTGTACTTATTTCTTCTTGTATGTGGCTTTGATTATCGATCGCAAGTTATGCGTTTTTGCACATGCATAACAACTAATATATATTATATATATTATCCATATATATATATATATGAGAAGCGCTAGGTAGCATCCGGGCAATTTTAAAAGTGAAAACGTCCCCTTTTGTAGCCAGTAAGAAATTAGTAATGTGGAGAAACAGTTAATGTTATTTTCAAAAAAGAGAAAAAGTTATCCCATCACTTGTCCCTTATTCGGAGATAGAAAGATGGGAGAAATACATCTTTTTAAATAGGACATTCCTAAACATTTTTCTCTCTGTATATATATTTGAAAGATGTAAGAAGCAAGTGGCTTATATTTTTAATTTATGTTAAAAAGGGCCGAGCGGGGAGATTATGCAAATATATCAACAAAAATCCATCCACAGGTATTATCTCATGTTATGATTGGCGTTTAAAACGATAGGAGGGTGATATCGTCATTTCAGGGCGGCCTGATGGGGGGAAGTTTTGATTGTACTGGGCCAGCGGATGTCAGCTCGCAGGAGCACGCGAGCGTTTTACACTCTGCCGCAACTGTACGGTCTCGATTTGTTCTCTACTTTTCCTGCGACTTTGGTATCCATGGTCATCCAATGCTTTGACAAACAGACAGCAATGATGATGTTACAGTTACAAACAGTGGTCCGCGGTTGAACTTTCAATTCTTTAGCCCTCACTGGGAATCTATGAGTGCACTCCACTCATCTGAAATGACAGGCGGCTCAAAGCCATTGCTACATTAGGCTGCGGAGAAGGAAAAAACTTTACTCAATGCATAGTTACGATCTTCATTCAGCAGATTATTGATTTGAATCATCTAATTTGACGTTTTGTTGGTCTTATCTTAATCTTGTGTTCCAATCAGATGGTTAGTATCACTCTAATTTGACCAAAATTGATTCCATTGATAGAAAATTTTGACTGGTTTGGATTTCAAATAAGATTTCCTGTTGATGAATTTTATTATGATAGGTAAAAAGTCCTTTTTCCAAACTTTATTAGGGACAAAAACGGGTACCCTCTCAAATAAATAAATGAAGGGTAGGATGGTTCAATTTTTGGACTAATTTTTAATTTGGGTCATTCAAAGCCAAGAACCTTCAAATTGAATGTCACTACCATTTATTATTATTAATATGTGATTATATATTACTATTTTATATTTTAGTTTCTCTTTGAGGAAACATGCAATATTATTTCTGTATGATAATTATTATTAATTCTTTGCAGATCTCCAGAGTTTCTTTATTATTATTGCAGTGTAGTGTTAATTTATTTTTTATCCCACTGATTTTGAATAAAAAACTAATTTCTTGAAGAATTAGCAATTGTAGTTTAAAATTTTATATAGAAAATGAGTGTCAATAGTAGAATATGAGTTATTTGTACTTACTTTCCCAAAAATAAATAAAGTTTAAGTAATTAAACCATGAAATAAGTGAATACTATTGGTAGCTGGCATTGAGTATGACCTTTTCAATTAAACATTGTCTGAATTTGCCGTTGCTAATAGTGATCAATTATGGGTTATAACATTATCATATACTTATTTGAATAAATTTTTTTCCACGAGCTGAGCGCATGGCTAGCAATTCCAGATGGCCAATGAAAAGTCTTATCATCTTGCTTTAAGCCGCTCACTTCACAAGCCTTCATTCCATGTTAATAAGCATTACACTTAATTTTCACTACACCAAAAATGCCCATCTAGAACAGTTTGAAACTGTTCCTAAATGAATCTAAAACGGTTTCAAATTGTTCCAAAAATGGGTGTCGTAGAAATTTTAGAATGATTTAAAACTGCTCCAAATTTTCAAATCTAGAACGGTTTTATTTCCAATTTTGGAACGGTTCAAAACCGAACAGTTCAAAACCGTTCCAAAATTTTAAAACCGTTCCGAATTATTCCTTAATATTTTCTTGCCATTTTTTTTAACTTTTTTAAAACAATTTTAATAATATGTTTTTAAATCATAAGTTTTTTAAACCACTACTAATAACATATTTAAAAATAAAATAGAATAATTGTGGTATTCACATTCATATAAATGCAATTATTAAATTCTTTTTTAACACAATAATTAAAAATTCATGTTACATTCAATAATTTCAGCCTACAAGTTGCTATTATGGTGACAAGAAAAGGCAGCTTTTCTTTTTGCACAATCGTCACTTTGGTGGCTTTTGATGAAACAAGGAAGCCGTCCAGATGAAGGATCAATATCTTCTAATCAATGCAAGTTCTAGAAGATAGCCCATCCAAACTATGTTGCCCTAGATGAACGACCTGGATGAACCGTCACTTGTCTTGAATCTCCCTTATTAACCACTGTGCTGTCAATCGTCCTCTGCACCAATAGTATGCACCAAGGACCAGCGCATTAGCCCATGCCCACAAGGCACTTCCTTATATGTCTTAAGGCCCCAGTCAACAGCCATTCCATATTGCTGTCCTTAGCCCACTCAATTGCCCTCAAAATTAATTGGATTCTTGCTGCTCGTCTCTGCATCATTGACAAGCCTTAGCTCTCTGCATGTACTCCCTTGCCAGATTGATTACAACATCCTCGTTGTTACTTCACGATATGTCCTGCAGACTTGGTTGGTCTGTCACTAGATGTGAAGTGTTCCTAACAACAGTTTATTCTGCACAGTTGCTCTAATACCTCAGCAACCGTGCATCACCCTGATCAACTGTATCACATCATCTCATTCACTAAAAACAACCATCATCATGCCATGTGCTCCTACACTTGGGCTTCAATTTGCTGCTCCATCCCTTGACCTCCTTGCATTCACTTGAACAACCATGCCTGACTGGGCTATTCATTCCAAACAACAATCAACCTGCCAGACACATCATCGCTTGGACATAAATTTGTTCCTCGGTGCCATTATCTTGCACTCTACAGGGTTTGCTCCATTGCTGGGTTGCATTTGGATCATTGCTTGGGCCTCCAACATCCTTTAGCTGCACTAACCTCATAGTTGAACAAGCAATGTTCCTTGATGCTTGGACTGCTGAAATTTCGCAGGTCACCTATTCAAGCCAAGCCTCCCTCCCTTCTCCATGGTGGTCCCACCTAGTCTTTCCTCCTGCATGAATTGCCATAAGACCCAATTTGGTACTGGCATGGACTACTTACAGTTGGATTTGACATCCAAGTTTTTTGGACTTCTTATGTTTGGGGCCCTCTATCCTGATCATCTACACAAATTCAAATTCTGTTACAACTCACACTACAAGCAAAAGATAAACATTTTATTTCCATTCAGCAGGAAACTCAACACTAATACTCACAAGAGAACAATCATTAGGTATAAAATTCACACCATCTTGAGCTTCCACACAAGGGTACCTACTCCCTTCTAGTATAATATCTCCTTTATCCTGTAAGCAATAACAAAAAATGAGGCATTTTGCCAGTAAGCATTTTTCTCCAACAAGAAATAGCAATTATAGTCAATACTGCAAGTAATAGGACATGGAAACATTACCAAGGGAGTGATATCTAGTCTTATATAAGGAGTTGGACAGCTAGTAAACAAATCAGCAAAACTGAGCAAGACATCCATTTCAGAAAGTATCCCAGCTAAAGATTCAAAAACCTATACAAATGAAACCTACAATTAATAATGTCCACATACAATCAAATAAAAACTCAAATTTAAGGGTTCATATGAAAAGGCCTTGTGTTGCAATATTTCAACAATACAATATTAGTGGCCACACAAATTCATGGATAGAAAAATTAGTATATTCAAGACCGGTTTAATTGAATTTGGATAAAAATATAAGCAATTATTGGAAGATCATTGAATACTGCAACAAACAGTAAGATGTGAAACCCTTTCAACATATAGCTTTTTGCCTAAATAAATCCTGCTCAACAAAGTTATATATACCTCAGAGAAAGTTGCTGCAGTTTGAACTACTCAAGAAACAAGCTCTTTCTGACAATTTGTGTACTCATCAACTAGCTTAAGGTACCGATCGCTCAACTTTTTGAACTTTGTGTTTGTAAATTTTACCCCATCCTTCCGAGTCTCGAGGACAACGAAATTGGAGTTGAGCTTCTTTCTAATTTTTGGCTCCTCCTTTTTTGTGATTCTAAACATATGTCTAAATTGCGTACTTTTGTCTAACTTCAAAGCCTTGTCAAAAGGAAGATCGAGATCATTTGCAGTTTGTTTATGCAAATTGTGTATCTGTTACTCCACTGCATCTCTGTCATTCTTCAGTGAAGATAAGTTTGGATCGTATCCCGATGCTATCATTTACTCCCCATTCTCAAGTTTCTCAAGGTCCACAGAGGCTTCAACAAGAGCAATAAACTTGTTCAAGTGATCATCATTAGTCCAATATTCTAAGGGATCCAAATATCTCTCTTTGATGAGCAACAAGAATTGGCCATCATATCGCCTAAGAGAAAGCTTGCAATTGACTAGAGCACATTCACCAAATATATGGCTTAACTTACATTACTAAAAGGAATCCACTAGCCACATAGTCAAAATTGTAGCCATCAGTTATTTTCCCATAAAAGGAGGCATGAAAGTAATGCCCAAATACTCATAAAATACTGTTACTTTCCTCCATCTTACCTTAGTATAATTATATTTTCCAAGAAGAAACTACATATAAATTTTCATAACCATCATCATCATTATCTTGGGGAGATAAATTTTCATAATCGTCCTTAGCCCACTCAATTGCCCTCAGCTGAAATTCATGGTAAAAATATCTATACCTTAGTAAGAAAAAAAAAGGAAAAAAAAAACCCAGTTAGTGCTGTGACTGAGAACATGTCTGATAACTTTACCTTCCTCAGAATCTTGCCCACAAGATTTCTTCTGTTGCCACTCCTGCACCAACCTTATCAAATTATGAATATGAGGCATTTACAAAATTTTTATGTCTTGGGTGATGATGATGATGGATTTCCTTTTATGCTATGAATTTCAAAACTCAGTCTAGAAGGATGGGATTTCTAAGAACAATCTAAAATAAGTATCTCTAGAAGTGATATTTAAAAAGAAAAAAAAAACGCCAAATGGAAAACACAGGCTAAGCTGGATTGTTAGTATTTTCCAAGTCCCAATAAATAATAGATGCATACTCTAACACGAGAAGAATCTTCCCTCCACTACAGATTTGCATCACTTAAAATCCCTATATTTACATTAACTGTGATGTACCAAAAACCTTTCCAAAGAACACGCATACACAAACTTGAAACTTGGTTATAATTCGATTATAAATTCAAGACAGAACTACATAAATAGCTAGTTCGATTACTAGATATGGCCGTATATTTTCCAGGACTAAAAGTTTAGATGCCATCAAACAACAAATCCAGAAGCAAGTGAAGAATGTTAGCATAAAACAAAAATTCTTAGTTGCTAACCATTGTTTACGCCTGGTTATGTCGTGCCTGGGCTAATGTCACTGGAAAGTTTGCGAGAATCATACTAGGCATAGTGCCATTAACTTTGGATGCATAAGAGCTAGAAACATGCACATATCTTTTCATGCCCCTTGCATGCCTTTTTTCGTCAACCGTTATATGTGGTTACATTGACTTCATCCAAAAACCAAAAAGAACCAAGTTTGAGATGCTAAGGTACTTACATTCTGAGAATTCGTATCACTTCCTTCACTTGAACCTTCACTTGCACTCTCCCCACTGCAGCTTTGAGGTTTCCTCTCAATCACAACCAGCCATATACATAATAAAGAAAAAAATCCTATCAAAGCTGTGAAGTATAAATGTTTCATATGAACTGACAATACCTTTGGGAGATGAATCCCTTCGTAGATGGTCCTAATGTTTTGCCTTGACCATCATTATTATTCTTGCCTATTGTAAGGACCCGAACCCCCACTAATCCTAATTACGTTAATTAATCATGTTCCTATTGATTAAGACTTGTTGATGGTCAATTTAGTGTGAATTATTGGGTTTGGACCCTAATTAAATAGCTAAGGGCTTTTTCGTAAATTGTCCTTATGCCTCTAGGTTACCCCGTCCATCTCCTTACGTGTGATTCATCGCGTAGATCATCTTTTGTGTTGAGCCCGAGTTACTCCGGACTCATCTTAAGCCAATTGGAGCCCTTCCGGACTAAACTGAAATTTCTAGAAACAAATGGGCTTGCATGTAACTCCAGGGAAATTATGTTTAAAAGGGAATCCCACGTTCGTTCTCCTTCTTCCTCTCGTCCTCTTGGCTGGAGCTCCTGTTTTCTGCATTTCTTCTCCTCTCCTTGATTGCAATCGAAGCATTGTGGGCGTTTGGGAGTGTGCATGCACAAGGGATGGCATCCACCCACATTCTTCTTCTTCCTTGACTTTTTTCCCATTATATTATGGTGTAGAGTGATCTCTCCTCCACTTACAGCAATACAAGGTAAGGAATAGGTTCCATTTCGTCTTCTTGGGCTTGTTAGGATCTTAAGGACTTCGTTATTGACATGAATGTGGATTCTTCCACATTTTGGGCTTATGTGTAGAGAACCCATTAGAGAACCCATTACAGTACAGGGAGTTTCCTCTGAGCATACAGCAAGAAGGATCTAGGAAGGGCTAAACACAGTAACAAGGCAAGTATTAAGTTATAGGTATTGCATGCATGGTTGAATGTGGATAATTTGAACTAGTTATTACATTTCAAATTCCAGCCATTTCTCTGTCATTGTTTAATTGAGGCAAATGTGGTGTGAATCAAGTAAGAATGATGGAGATGGGAATAGGAGGTGTGTGAGTATGGGATACTCTCAAGACACTTCAATTGAGCTACAGAACCCCCTTATAAGTTAGTTCTGTAGTGATCCCGCACAGAAAATTGAGCTACAGAACTGTATTTAGATTTTCTGAAGCTTACGGCGAAGCTACGGCTAAGCCGTGAGCTCTTACGGCTCAATGTCCAGAGAGCTCACAGGACCCAGTTCCTTCTACGGCTTGCATACGGCTGCACCGTGAAATACCCTACGGCTACGCCGTGACCTCCCCGTGACCAAGCCGCAGGCTTAGCTCGGCTAAGCCGAAGGACAATATACGGTTGAACCGTAACCACACCGAAAGTCCGGATGAACTGTGACCCCCTCTCAGCTAAGCCGTAACCCTGTATACGGCTAAGCCGTAAGAACCCAGTGAACATAAGATGTTAGGAATCTCAATGATTTGATAGGGCTTTAGTCATGGTACCCTCTATACCTCCACTTGGCCATTGGTAATTATACGTTGGAATGAATGAAGGATTCCCCAATGGCAAGTCATGGATGTTGGCATGAGAAGGGTGTTCCGTATACACAATGTAATACCCCGACGCGGTAACACAACGACACCGAACATCTCATGTGTACCTCGTGCTGAATGTCCCTGGGGAATCAGGAGACTGCTTTATCGAATTGCATTCATATTGATACATTACACCACCTTCGACATGACTGTTATCGAATGTACTTCCTCCAGCAAACCCCGAGGCGATTCAGACCTGAGCTTCTAATGAGTGCGTGTCTGACAAGCCAGAGCTTCTATTGAGTGTGCGCTTGCTAGCCAAGGGTGTAGCTGAGGCTCGGGCCTTGTAGCCTACCTGCATGTGTTTTGTTTAAGTATTCGTTGTTTCATGGTTATCTATTCCTTATATATGTTATGATTTGTATGATTGACTCCGAGTCGGCACCACTTGGCTTCTGCCCTTTGGGTATTATATGTCACCACTGCAGTAGGTTTACGGAGGGGTTGTCGACGCTCCTCGGGAAGCTAGCTTGATCCCCTAGCGACCCATACGTTATGTATGCTCCCGTTGGGAGAATAGAGCATCGTGGTTGCCAATCAGTATGTATAATATTAAGTTTCACTCATGCATCATGGTTAGTGATTGTTCTTGCTAATGTATTATGTTATATTAGTTTCCTATGCTTAGTACTTGCTTAACCGTCGTGTTAACAGTGTTACCCTCGGTATTACAGATTCAGCACCCGCTCCCGACACGAACACTGACGCGGCCCCGGAAGATACCCCAACGGTACCTCGGGGTGTAGGTGAATGGATGGATGGCGACGTTTACTACTAGCCATCCTACGGAGAGCGTTTCTTCTGGGATATTATGTTGAAGACTTTTGTATCACCTTTAAGGACTGGTTTTGGGAATGTATATAAAGGACTATAACACTATTGTATGTAAATATGTTTTAATAGACTATGAACCTTATGTGCTCCTGATGATTACCGAGTATTTCACAGGTTCTCGATTATGATAATTTATGGTTGTACGTGTGTCAGCATACCTCACACGTTCCTGTGGAATCTCCCTTGTAGGGATTCGTGCAAAATTCTTCAGGGCACGGATTTCTACGGGATTACGTATCCACGCCCTGGGGGGGCCCACTCAAATCCCCAAATTCTCGGGATTGGGGCGTGACACCTATAAGCATATTCAAACTCCCTAAACTCCCTTTTGATCTCTTTAAGGGGCTCCTATCTTTGCCTTCAGGGGACTTACCATCCGTATCTACCCCACCAAGCATGGCTCCCTGAAAAGATAAATTTCTGTTATGTAATACCCAACATACATACTTGCATGCATGCAGATTTTAACACCAACTGCATAGCATCCCTTGGGCAAACAACAAGAAGTTTAGCAGGCAACTCATAGAAGCTTTAGCATGTCCATTTGGAGAAGGCATTGCATAAGGACTAAATGGATGAGATCCTTGGTTCAAAGCTAGTGTGAATAGGATTGAAAAATACAACAAGAGGCATAGAATAATTTACAATCACCATGAGAAATTTCAGAGAAAAAAAAGGTGCTTGATGTGTTTGACAAGAAATTACTGATGGGATGGATGGATGAGGGTATAATCCACCATGAGGATACATAGCAACATATGGATGTGGAGGGGTCCCATATGAAGGCATAAATTGCTACAAGAAAATAAATGAAGAAAACAGAAAGGAATAAAAAAAGAAATAAGTACCAGAAGGGTGTTTTAAGAAAGCTGAAAATACTTCAAAAAATAAAGTGAAAAAAAAAACATGAACAGAATTATCTTTTTGCTTCAAATCAATCATGTATTTTCATTTTCAGATATCCACCTCTGCTTTCTCCATGCATGACTCTTCTACTTATATTGTTCCATCCAGTTCCAAGTCTAATGATTTCAAGACAACGGGGGTTCAAAGTACCCTATTTTTTCATTTTTAGTCCATCTTATTATTTTTCTGGGTGTCACTCACTCCTGCTAAAAATAAAATAGAAAAAAAGAAAAGATTGTTCTTTTTGTTCTATATTTCACAAATTGCACAAACTCTATCAAAAGTTGGAGTCATGGAATTCAAATAAAGGTACAGCGGTCACAACTTTGATCAGTTCAAGGACCGACACAAGAACTCAACTTCGTCTTCACGTAACTTGTAGACAATTACAAAGATTGATTCATTAGTTGACTGAACCCAAACGAACAAGTCAGTACTTAAGTTTGATCCTATTTTAGAATCATTTTCTCAATCTATAAAGCAGTCTAGACACATAGAACCAGTAACTAACATAAAGTGTTTTACCTGAGCCCCCCCACATGTAAGGATGAGGTTGGGGACTTGATGCCATGGGAGAATGAAAGAACTGTGGCGGAATTGGAGAATACGCCTATCGCAAAGATTAAAAAAAGAAATAAAGAAAAAAAAACACCTAACAATTAATGAGGCCAATAACAACAAAAATCAGTAAAATTTCCCAAAACAGAACAAGCAATAGCGAATTAGCTCAGCAAGCACTTGAAATCTAGTCCAATTTGGATAAGACGTCGAACTGCTAGTTGTAGGAGTTTGTTCTTGAATAAAACCCAATTACCAACAGAAATTATTAGAAGTCAATCAATCAAAGAAACCCAACAATCAATACAAGCTCTAAGAAGCCATTGTTGCAGAGATAAACCTTTTCAAAAGCCTTTGACCCCTTTTCAGATGTATCCATCTCAGTACTTCCCATGATTCAAGCTTAGCTCTCAGACCAGTCTATCAAAGCCAATCTACAATAGCAGGCATACAATTCTAGTCAATTTCTCAAGTCTACTGAGATGTGGGAAGAGCTGCAGACTTTGGTGGACAGATTACTTGCGACCGAATATTAAACAAGGGAACTTCACCAAAGAAGAAGAGGAAACTATAATCAAATTGCATGAATTGCTTGGGAATCGGTAAGGATCCACCCGCTACTGAATATCAGCAATTTAAAAACATCAGCAACTTCTTCTTTTACTTTCATTTATATTTAATTATATAAAGAGTTTTGACATCACGGCTTAGATCGAAAGTAGCATAGATTGATGAACAAGCAGAAGACCTCTTGTAGGAAAAATATCTCTATCTGATACAGTGATTAATTAATCAGTGTTGTTTCATGCATTTTTTTTTCCAGAGGGTCGGCAATTGCAGCCAGATTACTAGGACGAACAGACAACGAGATAAAAAATGTGTGGCACACCCACCTGAAGAAGCGCTTGCACCAAAATCCAATAACAGGCTCGTGTCCTGTGGCTTTGCCCTATTGCCTTGCCTACTTACAGCAAATACACCACCACCCTTACTTGGATTTACCAACAAATCAGCAGGAGCAGTAGCAGCAGCAACTAGAGATGTTTCTATTAGAAAATCCAGTATCCCCACTGCAGCAATAGTCTTCCAGCGAATTATCATCCTCCTCCTCCTTAAACCATACCCTTTTCTCCATCAGGGAGAATGGGTCTTTGACAGATAATGTGTGTGTGTGTGTGTGTGTGTGTGTTTTTTTTTTTTTTAATACAAAGTGGAGGTAAAAAAATGATGATCTTTACACACAATCGACCTAAGTATAAAAAAATCCAAATCACGTTATGCAGAAACCCACAAGCCACAAGGTCCAATACATCTGTAAGTTAAGCTAAAGCTAAAATCGAATAATCTGCATGTGCTAAGATTCCTAGTTAGAATTACTGCGACGAAAATGATATGCACAAGGGAGCACATATACATAACTATATGTGTTAGAAATCCAAAGGTGCAAACATCATCAACACAAATCCAAGTCAAAACATCACAAACATCTTGAGATAGTAATCTCCACAAATCGATCTAAACACAAGCAAAACATCCAAAAAACACAGATCTGACACAGCAGAGGAAGATGAAGATTTGTTATAATAATCGGCTAGGGTTTATACCAATGGAGAGACAAGATGACGATTTACAGAAGATGCGACCAATGTGAAGAAGACTTGGAGAAACCCTAGCCGTCTCTTCTCTCCTTCTGTGACCAACGAGAGACAACAGATTCATAAAAAACAAGATCAAACCCTAAACAACAAGGATCTAAAAGTTGAGAGATCGATTACAACATCAATGGCAAAGAAGGAAAAACCCTAACTTGCCTTTTGAGAAATCGGGAAGAAGAGATAGTAGAAGATGGGGAAGAAGAAGAGAGTTGAAGATCGGGAAACGCAAGCAGCGGAAACAGAACAGTGGAAACGGATCAAATGGCCTCTTGTTGTTCTACCTCTTGCATTCTACGAACAGATCTGTGGACAGCGAGCAGCGGGAAGAGACAAAATCCTGTTCTCCCTCTTACCTCTAGCGAAAACAACCCCACTTTTATCAAATGGCTGCAGAACGGATCAAATCCGTTTCATGTCAGGAACGGCCCCAAAACCGGGCCCTTAATCCATTCCTGATCTGGATTTTTGGTGTATTGTTTATGTTAATCGAATGTGTTTATTCTATTGGAAATAATCATATGAAAATTAGTTCTCACTACTTTTTTGTGAAAAATCTAGATGGGGCCTATTTATCACTCAATCCAAATCTTGCAATACATAAGGATTCCCTAATAGTCACACGCCCAAGTTTCGGTTATATTTAAATTTACTGGACTGTTAGATTGACTATGCATCCATTTAAATGGACTAGATTTGTGGGCTTTAAATGAAGAAATTATGGATCAATGATTGAGGCTAAACTTAATATTTGGAGTGGTCCTATATAGATATTTCTATCTTTTTAGTTCTATCCCCAAATGAAACCTACAAGTGAGCTCTATAATAAGTTCTCACAGTAGGTGCAATGTGAGAACACCTCTCATAAGATTAAAGCCCATATATTATTTCATTTTCTGTATAAAAGGAGCCTTTTATTATATACATTTAGATTAAGCAAAGGTGAGTTTTTATGATTTTTATCTCTATACTTGTGCCTTCTATTGGATTTATATTTTTGCGTTTTCTTGCACACTTAAAAGGGTTGTTGCAGTAGCAAAAGTTGCTTTAAATGGGACTTTAGGGTTTTCCTGGTGGTAGAGGTACCCATACGCATACCTTGTGGGCACCCTTTCAATCACAGGTCTTGGTAACTGAGCCAAAATAAAATTAAAAAAAATGCTTTAGTTGGCACCAATGTATCTGTAATTCCAACCGTATGAAACATAGTTTGTATTGAGTGCTGCTGTGATGAAATTACAGACTTTTATCACAGCAGCACCCTTCTCTTTGTTCGTTGTTACCTGTATCTTTTACATGTGCATTTTGGCAATTTAACCTATACGTGTTGAACCATGTAGCTTGCTAGTGTGAGGATTTTGCCATGGGCAAGGGCCAACCTTAATCCCACTGCCTCATCATCTCAACAGGTGATTACATCAATTTATTTATTAACTAATCATCATTATCATTATTATTGTTATGTATTATTATTATTATTATTATTATTATTATTATGTTCCTCCTTCACTAGAGGTGGCACTTGATCTGGCCTTGACCTAAATTTAAATTAATGAGGTGAAAGTTTTTTACCCCATGAATAAATAGCCAGAATTTGAGTCAAGCGCATACTAAGGTACTAGACACCTGAGCGGATCAAACCCCAACCTAATTGGTTATCAATTTTATATGCTTCAACTGGCCTATCCGCTGAATTTAGGCATGTAAATGAGGAATAGTACGGCCCATTTCAGCTGGGCGTAGCAATGCTCAAGTTTGCCAGGGCCTAGCCCAGCACGGCCAGGAGGCACGACATGGGCTGTGCGGGCCGGCCCATGTGACAAAAACTTACTCTTTCTGAGCATATAAATAAATCTTTCTTCCTCCTTTATGGCAATCAATTGAAAAAATAGAATAGTATTCTCTCTTTCTCTCCCTCTGTCACATGAAACATCTCTTCCCATCACACAGCAGTATCGGCCTCTCTTTATCTATGGGCATTTAAAACATCCCCGCTTCCCATCACAATCCCATTTAAAACAGCCCCTCTTCCCATCACAATCCCATTTAAAACAGCCCCTCTACAGTCCCATACAATGTGGCAACAACATCTATCCCAAAAACAGAAAAAACCTGAGTAATAAACATGTCTGTTATCATAAAAGATCAATACAATCCGAATCCAATGCAACCTGACTCATCACCACTCCTGCTTGTCGCCATTGAACTACGGCTAGGTCCAAGCCCAACTTGCAGAATACTATACTCGAATTGTCCTTTAAGGCCCTGGTTTGGGTTTTCAGACCGATGAGTGCACGAGCTGAGACTGGCCCCTGGCCAACCGGACCCGTCTGAGGCCATACAATGTGGCAACAACATCTATCCCAAAAACAGAAAAAACCTAAGTAATAAACATGTCTGTTATCATAAAAGATCAATACAATCCGAATCCAATGCAACCTGACTCATCACCACTCCTGCTTGTCGCCATTGAACTACGGGTAGGTCCAAGCCCAACCTGCAGAATACTAGACTCGAATTGTCCTTTAAGGCCCTGGTTTGGGTTTTCAGACCGATGAGTGCACGAGCTGAGACTGGCCCCTGGCCAACCGGACCCGTCTGAGGCCACGAATACAGATTAGCCTTAAAGTCCCTTGACTTGGATTAATTTTTAATAGTACTAACTGACGGTGGTGTTTGGAATTGCTGCTGCTGGTGCTGCATACTTCATAGTTGCTGACAAAACAGTGTTAGCATCAGACATCTTGTACTCTTCTTCATTTGGGCCTCTCCTTCAAACTTATCTCCTCTTCCTCACAGTCCTTGTTCTTGTCACGCCCAAAACTGGGCCAGATCCAAACCCGGTTCCAAGGGTGTGAGAATTAGGGCCAATTAAAATTTTTCTAACATAAATGATATGGGCCCCAATTCCGGGTGGATCGAAGTCCTTTGTGAGGTTATGCTTGATGATCAAATAACTATAATCACACGCGGAACTAATTACGAAAAGTAGTCCAAGCCATCTCTTTAGCGATCCCCTCATCTATTAGCGACTAGACGACCAAAACTACGGAAAGTAACGAACTCCTATAACCTCTAAACAATTGTTAGAGTTCAGATACAATTATGTGCGTCAAAACCCCCAACGTTCCCACTTAAAATTTCTAATCTTCACATCGGACCTACGTTCTAGCATCTTTTAAAACTTCTAGAACTTGACCGTCTCTGATACCATCTGTCACGCCCCCAAAATTGGGGCAGATCCAAACCCGGTTCCAAGGGTGTGAGAATTGGGCCCAATTAAATTTTTTCTACATAAACGTTCGTAATTAGTTCCGTGATAAGCATGTACCGGAGCATGTTCACATTCAGATGCGAATAGAGTTTAATAGACTAAAGCAAGGGAATCTGTCTGTTTAGGAGTATGAGCTGCAGTTTATCTGTTTCTTCCATCTTGTACCAACCCTCATCACTCCAGTAAGCGAGAGGATTCGACGGTTCCTCAATGGCTTTCTACCATATATACTAATTCATGTCAAGTCACAAGTTTTGAATACTTACCAGGCAATTTTGGATAAGGCATATTGGGCCGAGGAGGTGATTGGACGATGGCCCCTACAAGCCAAATCAAGCAGAAAGTTACTCCATCTCCAGTTTCACAGCACCAATTCGATAAGCAGAAGAGGGAGTCTTGTGGCATTTGTGGCAATAATCACACTACAACTAAGTGTTGGAGACAGAAGACGGTTAAGTTATAGCTGATGACGACACCAAGGTGCAATTTGTGGGATTAAAGAAGAAGGTTGTTACTCATATGATTTCAATTATTAAGGCTCTGAAGTTGTTGATGAAAGGTTTTGAGGGGTATATAGTGTTTATCTTGGAGGATAAACGAACTAAAGCGGTGGAGGAGATACCTGTGGTATTTGAGTTTTTCGATGTTTTTCCTAATGATATTTCTGGATTGCCACCGGTCCGTGAGATTGGCTTAGCAATTGAGCTTGTGTAAGGCACAGCTTCGATCTCGAAAGCCCTTTATAGAATGAGCCCAACTGAGTTGAGAGAACTCAAGGAGCAATTGCAGGAGCTATTGAACAAGGGTTTTGTTAGACCGGGTGTCTCTCCTTGGGCGGCTCTAGCGCTATTTGTTAAAAAAAAAAAAAGGATAGTTCTATGAGAATATGTATTGATTATAGACAACTAAATCAAGTGACCATAAAAAACAAGTATCCTTTACCGATAATCGATAAATTGTTTGATCAATTGCAGGGTGCTCAGTATTTTTTCTAAGATTGATCTGAGATCAGGATATTATCAGTTGAGGGTATGAGATCAGGATATTCCGAAAATTGCATTCAGAACTAAATATAGTCACTACGGATTTTAGTGATGTCTTTTGGACTGACTAATGCGCCGACAGCTTTTATGGCTATGATGAATAAGGTTTTGCATAGTACTTGGACAAGTTTGCGGTGGTATTTATCGACGATGTACTTGTGCATTCAAAGAGTCGGGAAGAGCATGCTTAGCATCTTCGTACATTATTGCAACTATTGAGGGAACATCAATTGTAAGCTAAGGTAAGTAAGTGTGAATTTTGGTTTGAGCAGGTAGGACTCCTCATCACATCATCTCCAGGAAAGGTTTAGTGGTGGACCTAGCAAAGATTGAAGCGATCATAAAGTGGGATAGGCCGAAAACAGTGTCAAAGATCCAAAGTTTTCTAAGCCTCACAGGTTATTACCCCAAATTCGTGAAAGGATTTTTCCACAATAACAGGCCCCACTGTCGAGATTGACTCGTAAGAGAGTTCCTTTTGTGTGGAATGAGGATTGTGAGCAAAGTTTCTGGGAGCTGAAAAGACGGTTGACCACAGCCCTTATACTGACCCTACCTGCCGGTAATGATGGTTTTGTGATTTTCAATGATGCATCCGGAGTTGGACTTGTTGTGTTCTCATATAACATGGGAAGGTGGTGGTTTATGGGTCCAGACAGTTGAAGGATCATGAACGGAAGTATGCAACCCATGACTTGGAGTTAGTAGTAGTTGTATTTGCTGTGAAGATGTGGAGACATTATCTTTACGGAGCCACTTTTGAAGTACATTCAGACAATAAGAGCCTTCGGTATCTCTTTACACAGGGTGATTTGAACATGAGATAGAGGAGATGGATGGAGTATATTAAGGATTACGATTTTAGGTTGAAGTACCATCCGGGAAAAGCTAATGCAGTGGTAGATGCTCTAAGTAGAAAAGCAGCATTCACTGGAGGGTTAATTGCAGAATGCTTTTGGATTCGATGTTTGGAAGATAAGGATGTTTATTTTTGGCCTATTAGTGAGCAGGCAGTGTTGGCTAGTATATTCTCGTGGAAACTCGAATTACTTGAGGATCAGAGAATACCAGTTACTAGACCCTAAGATAATAAGAATCAAAGATCATATGGATAAGAGGCCTAATTTTAAGTTGGAAGACGATATTTTGTATTTTAAAGGTAGAATTTGTGTGCCGGATTTTCTAGACTTGAAAGATGAAATCATGGTAGAGGCACACTATACTCGGTATACTATTCATCCAGGTGGTACCAAGATGTATCAAGACCTAAAGGATCAACTACTAGTGGAAGAATATGAAGAAGGACATCGCACAAATTGTAGGAAAATGTTTGTTTTGTCAACAGATTAAAACAGATTATAGGAGACCTCCAGGTCTTTTGCATTAGTTGGAGATTCCTCAGTGGAAGTGGGAGCACGTCACTATGGACTTTGTGTCAGGATTGCCTAATACTAAAAAGGGATTTGGTGCTATTTGGGTGATAGTGGACCATTTGACTAAGTCGGCCCACTTCATTTCATTTAAGGTTGGTCAAGGCATGGAGAAAATGGCAGATTTGTGTATCAAGGAAGTGGTGAGATTGCATGGAGCACCAGTTTCTATTGTCTCCAACCGGGATAGTAAGTTGGTATCTCAGTTTTGGGTATCACTGCAGGAAACCTTAGGAACCAAGTTGAGTTTTAGTACAACCTATCATCCACAGAAAGATGGACAGATAGAGTGTACAAACCAAACATTGGAGGATATGTTAAGGGCCTGTATTGTAAATTTCAAGACTAGTTGAGATGGAAGCTTGGCTCTATGTGAATTCGCATACAACAACAGTTATACTCTAGCATTGGCATAGCACCTTTTGAAGCTTTGTACTAGAGAAGATGTCGAACCCCTATATGTTAGTCGAATTTTGGAGCTCACGGTTTTTATGGACCGTCTGTGGTTGGAGAGTCCAGTGACAAGATAAAACGGATTCGAGAAAGGTTGAAGGTTGCCTGCAGTAACCAAAAAAGGAAAAAAAAACAAAAAAAAAGTTATGCAGTTAAAAGGAGGAGAAAGTTGAAGTTTTAGGTTGGTGGCCATGTATTTCTAAAGGTATCCCCCATGCGTATAACTTTACGATTTGAGCAGAAAGGAAAACTCTCCAGGAGATATGTGGGACCATTTCAAATTATCAGCAAGGTCAATGGCGTGGCTTATCAGTTAGCACTACCACCATAGCTATCAGGTGTTCATAACATCTTCTATGTTTCTATGTTGAGGAAGTATGTAGCAGACTCTTCGCATGTGTTGTAGTATGAGCCGTTGCAAGTGCAAGATGATACAACATTTACTAAGCACCCGGTGGGGATTGTTGATACTAAAGAGCAGGTGTTGAGGAACCGTGTCATCCATTGAGTGAAGGTTCAATGGAGTCATCATCGCCCGGAGGAAGCAACGTGGGAGCTTAGAGACGAAGTGCCGAGACAACATCCGCACCTTTTTCCTGAGGTATGTTAGTCATTTGGAGGACCAAATGTCCTTTAAGGGGAATGAGATGTCAAGTCCCAAATTTTTATATTGGGTCATACCAGTCTATCGGGTTTGAGTTGAGTTAAGAGGGTCAGATAGATTGATTTAACACAATTGGGCCTGAGTTATTTGACCCTTTTAGGCCAAATGACTCTTTTTGGAATTTCATAAAACTCATTATAAAACAGGGAGCCCTTCCTTGCAATTTAGAAAAACTTCCTCTTAATATAAACCCTTAGGGTTTTTTCCCCATTCTCCCATCTTCTTCTTTTCTTCTGCAACCAAGCCCTAAAAGTTCTCCAGAAGGGAAACCAAGGTTAGATGTTCCAAGGTTGATTTTCAGATTCGCTTTTGGCTTCGCGATCCAAGCAAGTGGATAACTGTAATCAATGTGATTTTGGTTGTTATGTTGCATAACATATTTGAAGATATGGTTTATTTAATTGGTTTTAATGTTTTGATTAGAGGTTTATAATGAAGATTGATTTCTTGATTTCTATTAGATGTTTTAATTAAGGTTTATTAACGGAAATTGATTTTTTTTATTTTGCTTAAAAAAAAAGAAGCATATGGCTGCAACAGTTGCTGCCTGGGCTATAGGCCGGGTTAGATTTGGCCTAGCGGCCTGGCCCAGCGGCCTGGCCCAGCAGGCTGGGTTTGCTGCTGCAGGCCTGGCCATCGCTGGGCTGGGCCGGCTAGGCCTGGTCAATTGGAGGGTCTGGGCTGAGTTCACTAAGGCTAAGCCTAGTTTTTATATATAGAGCTTGCACCCTTACTTTGCATGAGGCCTTTTGGTGGGTTGAGGCCCACTATAAACAAAACCGTAAGGCCTATGGGCCAAAGCGGACAATATCATGCATGTGTAAATGGTGGGGCGTGACAGTTCTTGCATGTAATTTGGTTATTGTAATTTCATGTGACCTTGCATTATTGGGGAAATGAACTTATGGTTCTTGCATTGTGGTTTGGCGTGTATGTTGTTGTTTTTTGTGTTCTTTCTTTCTTTTTCTTTTTTTTTTTCTTCTTTTTTTTCAAGAAACAAATAGCTGATGTCATTGTTCAAAACGGGCCTTTACCTCTTTTTTTTTTTTTCATGAGGGGGCTAAATCCCGTTTCCTCTGCTTCTTTGGACACTTTTGAGGTTCCTTTACAAGCCGGTGCTATAATGGTATTGCGACCCATTGTGGTCAGCGTCAATGATACAAATTGGCATTGGTCCTACAACGGTGCAATTATGAAAAAAAGAGGCTGAAAATTATTATTATTATTATTTTTTGAGTTATTATTAACCTCAATGGCTCAATCTCAGTGCTGCAAGTCGGCAACACAATCCCTTTTTGAACCAGAAACTAATTTTGTATATTTTCAAGACTTTAGAGTGAATTTCTTTTCATTTCTTAGCAATGTCTCAGTGAGTTATTATCTCACAAAAATGTTGGCATATTTTTAATTTTGGTTTTCCTTTTTAATTTTCCTTCAGATATTTCAAGGAAGATGTAGCAAAAAATAAGTTAACCATTTAATGAGTAAAATTAATAAAAAAAAATACTAAATCAAAGAAGAGAATATTTTTAAAATATTTATAGACTTTCCCCTTACTTCCATTTTTATTCCAATTTTTGTTATTTGCTTACAATATTTTTATTTTTATGGAAATTTTTTTACCCTATCAATGAACAGTGGTAAAGCTAGGATTTTTTTCTACTCGGGGCAAGTAATAGTTGACTAACAGTTGCAGAGCCAAATTTATTTTAGGGGGATCAATAATATTTTTATATTTGTAATGTTTTTTCTTATCATTTTTAAAAGTAAATTTATTTTTCATAGTTTTTAAATAATATCTAAAGAAATAAGATCTTATTTGAAAATATCCAAATGCTTTTAAAGGCATAATTTCTTAAAAATTGTAAGGATAGTTAAAACAAATGTAATATAGGTTATGATAACGAATCCAAACCGCTCAAAATAATTATTAACTCATTTAGGAGTACGAATTGTATCTCACTCGAATTAAAGTAAGGACCATACAAGATTGATCACTTATAAACAGATCCATCCATAATTTATTAATAAATTGATTGGTTAATTATGGTCATTTAATTATGTGCCAAAATGCCTGTTATAGATGTGAATGATTAAAAATCCATTAATTGGTTACTTGTAATCTTTTGATGGGCCACAGCCCACGATGCTTGCAATAATATAGGTGATTGAGAGCATATCATTGATAGTAATTTACTAATATTAAGGGAAAAAAAAAAGAAGTATAAATGAAGAGTAAAACCCATGCTACTCAGAATAAAAATCCCCTTACATGGTTTTTTCAAAATCTCCTCCAATAAAAGTTAGCCCTATCTCACTATAAGATTGAGTACATGATATTTTTAGTTATATGCTCAATAAGGTGAGATAACTCTTACTTGAATAAAATTTGTAGACAACAAAGCTAAGAATAGTGGCTAAATTTTTAACTACTTGGATTTTTATTGAGATTATCTCACTAACCCTTGATTTAATGGTCATACAAATTAGTGGTCCTTTAACCACAGATTTTTTTTATGATTCAATTGTGGGTAAAGGTTTGAAATTCAATCCAAAGAAGAAGCCAGCATAGCCGACTATTTACAATGAACGACTCATCTAAAATTGCAGTGAAGGAAAAATGTTTAGGAGAGTAAAAGGGAGGGAAAGATTTAGTTCATTGATTTGAAGTTGCAACCACTCCTTAAAATTTGAAGAATGATTTACTTACTCTTTTGAAACCAAGTGAAAGACAAAAGTATCTCCATGCTTCATTTTAAATCCTCTCATTATGTAGAAAAAAAAAGTAGATAAGTGAGGACAAAATTGTGAGCGACATAAAACTCTTGAAAAACAATGCCATGAATTCAAATAAACGTCCAAAGTGGAGTGAGGGCAACTCCTCCCTCTCCCCTGTCAATGAATTATTAAAACAAACATTTAAAGTTAAGTGGCGGCAACTCCTCCCTCTGCCTGTCAATGAATTATAAGAAAAAAAAAAGAAAGAAAAAAAATCATTGTAGGCATAAATATGATTAGACCATCATAATATTTTGACAACAATGCTGAAATTTTGCCTAGGAATACAGGCTAGTCCTGCCCAACTTGCGTCTACTGGGGTAAGTTAGTGTGTGAGTGTCTGCGACCCGATTGTGATTGATCATATGCCTACTATAAACTTTTAAAAGAATCCTCTTAGAAATGTTTAATAACTGTTCTACCCCAGGGATAAAGGACACAAATCAAGCACTTTCCCGAAGCCCGTTCAGGGACAGTGAGGCGTGTTTGGTATCACACAATGGCTTTGGCAACACGTCAATGGAATGTTCCCATGCTCCCACAGCACGTAGCTGTGGAAAGCATATTTGGTATCACACATGTCCAGAGATTCATATAAGGGTCTACAAGTATAAAGTATCATTCCTGACCAGCGTCAGCTGGGTTGAAGCTTTGTCCAGGCCTAGTCTATCTAAATGTTGGGTCGTCTTCAGCATCCACTTGACACCAAATGGTGATCTCTCATGTGATGCCAATTTTCTCCTTCGTTTCTAAAATATAAACCTTCCAAATCTCTCCAACACATTAATAAGAAACTAGCCGTGCACGGGCCTTAATAAATTAAAAATAATTAATTACTAAAATAAATAAATGAATGCCGAAAAATGTGCTTACTTACCAACCAAAATCACAAACATTAAAATCATCAATGCAAGCCCGGGCCTGAGTTTATGTTTTCCTTTAGATATTATTAGGAAGAAAAATAATCCAAAATAAATAACTTTTTTTATCCTTGTAAAAAATTATATACACACACGGGAAATGGTCATATAAGAACGGTCCATACAGATCATTTTTCACCATTTTGGATGGTTCGGCCCAGTTCACATTTATCCGAATAGACTTTATATATATTTATTTATATATTCATGAGTTTGCATTTGATATAACGGTCCAATCTATTCGAATGGGATACAAAATTAGCGGATGTTTGCAATTTACAGGGGTCATATGTGTTATCCATCTAGATGACTCGCAACGTGGGTTGCACTATCTAAAACAGTGAGAAATG
This sequence comes from Sextonia rubra, assembly GCA_037013555.1. Taxonomy (NCBI): domain Eukaryota; kingdom Viridiplantae; phylum Streptophyta; class Magnoliopsida; order Laurales; family Lauraceae; genus Sextonia; species Sextonia rubra. The sequence continues at coordinate 16,604,620 of JASUAD010000018.1, forward strand.
GTTCATAAAAACTGTCCTTATAGGATTGTTTTTCTCTATATATATATATAAGTATGTACATATATATATATATGGACAATATTCATATGTATACATTCCTTATCAAGATGGTGAGGGACACTCCATATTTGGAAAGTATTAATATGGAAAAGGATAAAATCAGCACAATCATTACACCTTTTTTACTTTGTTAGGTCTAAAAAATGTAGTGTCCCTTACCAAAATGGTGAAGGGTCATGTCTGTGATCTATCTGTATAGCTCGCAACGTGGGTTGCTCTATTTAAAATGGTGAGAAATGGTTCGTAAGAACCATCTCTACGGGATCATTTTTCTCTATATATATATGTATGTATGTATATATCTATATATAAGCGGACTAAAGAGTCTAGCTATTGTAAAAGTTAGAAGCTTAATTAGAACTCTAATTAAGTTAGACTTCTATTTTAAACGTTAAACACTCATCAATGAAGTCTAACAATTGTTTTTTTATTTTATAAAAAGAAATGTGACAATTGTAAATGTGAGATTCTAGAGTAGGGGCAGACCTAAAAATTTTTTCTTGCGCAGGGCCCACTATTTAGAAAAAAAGCTTTGGAAGAGCTACATATAAAAGATAAATATAGTTTTCAAAATATGTAGAGAGTTTTCTAAAACTTTTAGAGGGGCCATATGTAAAAATATTAAAAAATATTAAAAACTTAAAAGGGTTTTGTGAAATCTTGGGGGGCCCATATATAAAAATGTTAAAAACTATTAACAGCTTTTAAGGGCTTTTTGCAATCTTGGGGCCCCACTAGGCCTACGTATGGGTCCGACCATGTTCTAGAATAATTGTGCTTGATGGCTTCTTTATAACACAAATATGGTTTTGACTTCTCAAATTCTCCCCTCCCTTCTTTCCATCTCAACTCATTACTGCAAGCTACTTCTCTATCGTCTTCCTCTTGTCCCTCCCTAAGTTCTAATCTCCTATCTCCCTCGATCTCAGGCTCTCATTCTTGTCTCTAATCTCCTATCTTTGTCTCTATCTCCTATCTCTAATCTATAACTCAAATAGGAAAAATCCCCTCTCTTCCACGACCATTGCCGACCCTTTTGAACCTCAACTCTCTAAAACCCTCTCTTCATACTATTGCTCTCTCTCCTGGCCCATACCGGCAATAGCTTTCTATCATCTCCTCTGCAAATGGCTCTTGCATATCGTCTTCTTTCCGTTTCCCGGGCATCTCCTTGTTGCATCTCTGTTCCCATTGTGTTTCTTCTCCAACGGTATAAAGGTAACCTATTGGTGTCCCAGTGTGTTTCATGTCCAAGTAATTGGTTTTTTTTTTTTTAATTTTTTGACAAATTCTTTCTTTCGATTTGGGGGTTTTTTCTATGTATATGGAGATTTCATAAGGTAGTTGAAGGTTGTTTTCGTTCTTGATCTCGATCAATTGGAACCTTATCCACCTTCCAGGTATGAAGCAAGGAAGAGACCAGATCTCATGCCCCCGCCGATGAGCATGGGGATTAAGCATGAGTTTAGGGGCCAAATAAAAATTGTTTATATTAACGATGTTATATGGCCCCAATCATGGTCCCACAATGGATTGTGATAGGGTTATACAAAAAATTTGTCAATCCATTAAGCCGATTCGATTTGCGGTTTTTTAATCATGGTTAATGGATTGGTGACGGATTAAAAAAATTCTAATCCGTTAGTAACAAATTAATGATGAATTTTACTCTTAATTCGTGGATTTAAATCGATCCAATCCAATAGTGATTACGATCATCGTAATCCATGGTAAAGTACAAAAATTTCCTCGGTAACAAGAAAGTATAGCAGAAGCATCATAAAATACAAATGGTATGGTAAATCATCAAAGTCAACACATCATGATATAAATAAGGTTAAAGTTTATAAAAGAGAAAAAAGTCAGGATTTAGCAATGACAAAGGCTATCCAGAAAGTCATGCTGAACACAGGTCATCAATATTGCCTTTGACACATTTTGGATAAATTGAGGACGAATTTGGGAGGGGATTAAATTCATAATGGTGGTTTGATTGAGGGGATAAAAACCATACAAGTCTCAAATTGAAAGACGTAAGTACTGGGGAGTTAAGAGTCTTTTCGACTCTTATAACAAACTTTCCTGCACTTTCACCCACATATTATCATATGTGAGGTTAGTTCATATGAACTAAAGTTGTAAATCACCATTTTGAGGGCTAAATAGAGCATATACAGTTTTCTTTTATATTCAAAATGCCAGAGTTAATAACGTAAAAAAAAAAAGTATTTTAAAGTTACAACCACAACATAATGACCAACAGGGCTTAGTACAACTACTTAAATTAAACCCGTCCCAGCATGACAAAGCTCATGTAGTCGGTGTCAATATGACATTTGTAAAACTCAACCGCCAACTTCTAGGGAGTCTTTTGATCTTATCACCTTTAACGACAAGGCTTACATTAGATAAATGGCAAGTAAACCGGTATATTAAACATAAACATGATGTATTTATATTCAAACTGATAATCAGAAAATAAACAAATAAATAACTAAATAATAAATATGCATTAATGTAAGAACATAAGAATCAACGTTATGCATCTAACACGAATCCTAACAAACTATATGGCAACTCCACATAAGCTAAATAACCTCAGGACGATTATAATGGTGAAGAGAAACATGAACCTTAATAAACATGAATCATAATAACATAACATGGAATCATATCTTCAAAACATTAACATAGATACCCAATGTAAGGTTCAAAATCGAGTTAATTATAATATACTATAATTAATATTGTTTTACTATAATTAATATATAACTTGGCTAATTCAATCCAAATCCCCTTGGTTTGGGTAATGGATAGGTAGTTGAGTAGGGTTTGAACCTTACTTAGGGAGTCAAGGAACTTCTTGTAATTAAAATTGCATGGTTTTGTATCATATTAGTATCATATTAATTGCATCATGTGTACTTTAACTTATAGTCATCTTTCATATTTGGCCCAGCTTAATCTGGATTCATTTTAGCCTAAGTAGAGTCCACTTAAATCAAACTGTAAATCCTATAAGCAAACTAGACTTGCTTGCAATTTCCAGAGATTTTGATTTAAAACAGCTTAGACCCATTTCTTTCCCCCTTCATGTTCTAAACATCTCCTGCTGGAGCAGCTTCTTCCTTCCTTTATGCTCTTTTTTTCATCAAATCAGACCCAAGAGTCTTGCATGCAACAACTAGGCTCTCATCTTCTTTCTCATCATTTCCTTGCTTATCTTCTCCCTTAGCATCTTCAGTGCCCCTTCCTCTTCTTCTTCTACAGCTCTATAAGGTAAGGAGCATCTTCCTTCTCATCTCTTTGGGTTCAATAAAGTCAAGGAGATTCAAATCTGTAACATGCTTTCACCTGATACCTATTTTATTACTTGCATGTCTTAGGATTATTCATATTAAGGCTTTCTCCACCATTGAGCCAAATAAAACTTGATTTCGACAAAGCACTGAATTAAAGGCAAGTCATCATGATCAAAGCTTTATCTCAACTATGTTGGGGTCAGCTATATGAATTCTCTTTCTCCATTCCATTCTATTTGGAGCCAAATCCTCATATAAGTTAAACTTTTGAGATTTGATTTAAAGACCTCTATCAATATTTTCTGCAGCCTACCCCTACCTCTAAATGGGCCATTTACTTGGATAGCCAAACATTTCCTTACTGATGCCTTAACTGGCTTATGCTCAATATGCTCAAACCATCTTAAACGGGTATCTCTAATCTTATCTCCTATTGTTATTACCCCTAGATGCTCTAAAAAACGTTCATTTTTAATTTTATTTTTTCTAATTTTACTACACATCTACCTTAACATTCTCATCTCTGCCACATCCATCTTATGTATTTGTGTCTTCTTAATTGGCCAACATTCTGCTCTATATGTCACAGCTAGTTTAACCATTGCCTTGTAAAATTTATCCTTTAATTTTTTTGGCATTCGTCTGTCACAAAGTACGCCAGAGGCTAGTCTCCATTTTAGCCATCGGGCTTTTATCCTATATTCAAGATCTTCGTCAATCTCCCGATCCTTACTAATCATCGAGCTCAAATTCCGAAAAGAATCTTTACGTGGTATCTTATGGGTTTCAATTTTGACAGTGGTTTCAACAATTTGTATATATATCTACTGAAGTTGTAATCCATATATTCTGTCTTTATATGACTTATTTTAAAGCCTCTAAATTCTAATGCCCCCTGCTATCTCTCGAGTTTTATATTTACACCATCTCTTAATTCATCCATCAGTACTATATCATTTGTAAACAGCATACACCATGGTATTTCTTCTTAAATATGCATAGTTAACTCATCTATAATTAATGCAAATAGATAATGGCTTAAGGTTAATCCTTGACATAAACTTATAGTCACAGGGAATCCACCTATTTCTTCACATGTGGTTCTTACATTTGTTACTTTTTCTTTATACATATCCTTAGAAATTTCAATGTAGCTGCTGGGGACATTCCTTTTCTTCAAAACCCACCAAGTTAAATTCATCGGTACCCAATCATAAGCTTTTTCTAAATCTATAAAGACCATGTGTGGATTTTTCTTCTTTGCTTGATATTTTTCCATTAATTGCTTAAGTAAAAAGATGGCTTCCATAGTTGACCTTCTTGGCATAAAACAATATTGATTTTCAACAATCTTGGTTTTTTCTCTAAGTCTTTGCTTCATTATTCTCTCTCATAACTTTATACTATGACTCATAAATTTAATCTCTCGATAGTTGGTACAATTTTGTATATCTCCCTTATTCTTATATATAGGTATTACAATGTTTCTTCTCAATTCATCTAGCATTTTCTTTGTCACAATTATGTTATTGAAAAGTTTACATAACCAACTCACCCCAAGCTCTTCTAAGCATTTCCATACTTCTATCAGAATATCATTTGGACTTGTAACCTTTTCTGTCTTCATTTGCTTCAATGCTTCCTTCACTTCTACCCTTCTAATTCTACGGAGAAAAGTATACTCTACTAATAAAGTATACTCCCGAGTTCTTGTATCCCCCATATGTGTTTTATTTAAAGGTTTGCTAAAATATTCTTTTCACCTTTCTTTAATATCATTATCCTTCACTAAAACATTTTCCTCATTGTCCTTGATACATTTGACATGATCTAAGTCCTTACTTTCTTTTCTCTTATTTTTGCGAACTTAAAAATATCCTTCTCTCCTTTTCTTATTTCTCACCTATTGTAGAGGTCATCATATGTTTTGGACTTTGTACTATTACTACTTTCTTAGCTTCTTTTTTTACCTTCTTATACAACTAAAAAATTTTCATACTCTTTGTCCCCTACCAAAGTTTATAGCAATGTCTTTTTTCTTGAATAACTTCTTGAACCTTTACACTCTACCACTATGTTTTTTTTTATTAACATGTCTCTTTCCTTTTGATTTTCTAAGTATTTCCTTTGTAACCTTCCTAATGCAATTAGCCATTTGATTTCATATTATTGTAATTTCTCCTTCAAGATTTCATTCTTCATTTTCATTCATTCTGTCCTTAAATATATTTGCTCTTCCCCCCTTTAAATCTTTCTACCTTGTTTTAGGGCCCATTTTGTTTACTACCACTCTCTTTTTATTTCTAATGTAAATATCTAAAACTACGAGCTTATGTTGCATAGTCAAACTCTTTCCTGAGATAATTCTGTAATCTTTACAAACCAATCGGTCATATTTTCTAACTAGAGAAAAGTCTATCTGACACCTATTACTTTCACTATTATAGGTAATTAAATGCTCATCTCTCTTTTTAAAGTAAATGTTTGCTACTACAAAATTAAAAGCCACTGCAAAATGTAATAGTGTTTTCGAATTCATTTTTTTATCCAAATCCTTGCTCTTCATGCACTCTTTCATATCCTCTATTATCTTTTCCTATATGTCCGTTTAAATCTCCTTTAAGGAAAATCTTACCACTATTTGGGACTTCTTTGAGTAAATTAGCCATCTCTTTCTAAAATTGTCCTTTCATACTTTCGTCTAATTCTACTTGGAGAGCATATACTATAAGGTCCAAACCCGAATTAATCTCGGTTTACCCTAATTAATCTTGTTTTGTCTTAATTAGGCTAATTGAGCCAAAATCTCAAGAGGTTTGGATTATAAATAGGTAGTTGGGTCGGGTTCGAACTTTATTAGGTAGTCCGGGACCTTTTGTATTTTAGCATTTTCATAGTTTTGCATTATTAATGCATCATGTTGGTTGCATTGGGTGAGTTTCATCTTGTGGGACATCTTTTATGCTTGGCCCAACTCCATTGGGATTCATCTCGGCTCATTTTAAGCCCAATTAATTCAAACTGGATATATATAGATACTAGAAGGGCTTTATTTACAATTTCCAGAATTTCACTCTTTTAAATACTCAAATCCATCGTCCTTCCTCTCCTTCTTTCTCTCATTTGGCTACAGCAAGAGCTTCTTCTTCTTCTCCAGGTTTCTTCTCCTTCCATGTTCTCTTCATCATCTTCCTTTTAGACATGGCGATTAGAGTTGCATGCACCATCTTCTTCTTCCCCTTTTTGCTCTTCTTGCTCTCTAATTAGAAACTAAAGATTCATCTCTTTCCTCTTGCTTGTAGAAGACTTGAGGTATGGGAACCCCATCTCCATTTGAGTCATTGAGTTCAATGAGGGTCAAGAGACCCAATCTATTAGTATGCATGCATCACATTCTCATTCTTCTACATGCATGTGTTAGATTCTTCATTAGTGAAGCTTTCTCCATCCTCTAATAAGGGGCAAATTGATTTGAGTGAAGCACTAAGCCTAAGGCAAGTAAAAGGATATATTTTCTTTATATGCATGGCTTTATTCTTTGATTCTTGATGTATTCTCATAAGTTTCCCATTTTACAGCTCAATGGATAATTATGGAAATTGATTCATGATTTTAATGATTTTGGATGAATAAAATGATAGTGGTCCTTTAGGGAACCTAAGAATGTGGAATGAGATTTTTTATGTGGGTTTGATTGCAGGTGGAATAATATATTAGAAGACAAAACCCATTGGAGACTAAGCATGCCCGTAGCAAAGTGCCTCAGGGTTAACCGATCGGTTTTGAAGTAAGATTGGTCAAATTGCCTTCTAGGTAGTCCAACCGGTCAGATACTCTGCTTGACCGATCGAATTTCACTTCTGGAGATGGTTTGACCGGTCGGACCCATACTCGATCGGTCAGGTAAGCTTGACCCTTAGATGATATAAATGTGTTTCAAACACAAATTTTATGCTTGGCTATGGACTTTCTAGAGTCTACGGAATAGTCTAATGATGTGTTACTCCCTTAAACCTTAGAAAGAGACCAAGGTGTCCACCCACCCTTACTCTAGGTTATTGGTTTAACTCAAGACCAATTATGACCATAGAAATGGATCCCTTGCTACACCAAGCTAGCCCAACGGTAACTAAACATGGAGAAGGGAGAGTGTTGAGCTGTCACTCTTTCCCTCTTGATTCTTCGGTTAGTTTTCAATGTCACGTCATGGGTGTTGGCATAAGATAAAGTGTCTTTTATATACATGAGGTAACACCGAGAATGGTAATACAATGACACCAAACGTCTTATGAATACACCGTATTGAATGATCTTGGAAACCCAGATTATCTAGCATAAAGCTCGCTGATAATTATCCTTGATAACCTCTCAATCTAATTGCACTCATATTGATAGAAAACCTTGACCTCAACATGATGTTCATATCCATATGCATTTTTGATGATCAGTATTCTACGTAGTGGTGACTCTATGATTGGTATTTTCATCAAGATCGAAATACATTCCGTATGAGTATAAACAGATCACTATACAATAAATATAGGTATCAGATTAATTCCAACATGCTTAGAGTCGGTGCCACTTAGCTTATACCCCATAGGAGGTTCGACGGGACCATATGAGAGTATTTTATCAGTTGTCTACTACAGTATTATCAGAAGAGTGAGTCGACGCTCCTAGGGTAGCTAGTCTGTCCTGGTCCAATCGCTAGTGATTTCCCACGGATCAGTTTACTCTCTTATTAGAGAAGAGATAGCAATGTGGTTGCCATTTTGGTATGATATGTTCTTTATTCATGATTCCTTATTCATGCTTACTCATATGCATAAGTGCCTAGATTATGATATTGCTCTTTTTTAATCACTATGTCATTTTAATTCCATTGTTATATCATGTTAAGCTCATGTATCCTTATCTTTGCTTAACCGTTGTATTAACAAAGTTACCATGGTGTTACAGGTACGGAACCCGTTGCTAGTCCGGCACTCAGCACGCTCTCAGAGGAAACCCCAGCATTACCTCGGGATGTGAACAAGTAGAACGAGGAAGATGTGTTTTCGTGATCCTCCTCGACAGTGCGTAAAGGGTTACCTTGGGTTGACTTAGCTTAGTCATATATTGGCTTAGGGTTCTTCTTGTCTCTTGATATTTTGTATTAATTATGGATTATCATACTTTATGCATGTAGTTGGGATAATCAACAGACTTTGTTTATTTAATGAATTAAAGTGAATGTTTTATTGATGCTTATGATCTATTCAGGTGAATTCTCTAGGTTTTCGCTTATTTAATTAGATTGATTGATACGTGTTTATGGATCTTCCTCACATGTACCTGTGGGATTACCTTTGTGACAGTTCGTACGTGTCTGGTTATGACACGAATTGTCACGGGTACGTGTGTTACGCCTCGAAATCCACAAATAATCCCCAATTATTGGGTTTGGGGCGTGACATATACACTGATGACATCGATTATGTCTTCCTCCTAATAATAGTTTATTTGCTATAATTCTATCACCAAACCTCTTTACACCAATATTTTTCTCTTTCAAATCCTTATCTATCACTATACCCATTCCACTTCTTGTATTACTCTTTCCTACATAAAAAACATTATACCCATCCGTCAACTCTTTAGCTTTATTCTTTTTGTACTTTGTTTCCTGTATACAAGCCATAGTAATTCTTTTTCTTTTCATTGCCTCGACCAACTCCATGCTCTTGCCTGTTAAGGTTTTTATATTCCAAGTAACAAATCTAATTTTCTTATTCCTCCTCTTCTTCTTATAGACTAACTTTTTTAACTGTATTAGCCTATAGTCATGCGGTAGGCCTTGCATACTTTTCACTACAACTGGGCGACGTTGAAATGCGTCGCTGAAAGCGTAGAGCACCCTAGCCTTATCGAGAAATATTATTATCTTAGAATTCATATTTTGGTTGTGACAAAGTTTTACGTTGGCTGTTAACCTACCTGATGCAACCCTCCTCCTTTCCCTAAGTTTGGGACTGGTAGTAAAAACTGACCGAGTTGAATTAAAGGCAAGTATAAGTATATATTAGTATTACATGTATATTAGATATGATGATTCTTGATAAATTCTATGTCAATGTCAAGTTACAACTCTTCTACTCTTTAATTTTTAAGAATGTAAGATGGTTTAGGTGATAATGAATGCAATTATAAAATGAATAATGGTAATGGATGAAGGAGAAACCTAGTTGTGGAGTAAAAAGGTGTTGAAGTGGTTCAATTGATGGAATGGAGTGGAAAGAACCAGGGAAATGAGGATAGAACCAGTTAGAAGCTAATTCTGCTCGGAGCCCAAAAGCTATAGGGACGATCGATTGGATAGAGGTCCAACCAATCGGATGCTTCTGGGAGGCATCCAATTGATCGAACACCTGCTCGATCGATCGGGTACCTCTAATATTTATAAAAACTTCAATTGTTTTATTTTTAAATGGGGATCAATTGGGAGTGATTCTAACCTTCTTTTAAGATCTTAAATAGATAATTTAAGCCAATCTTATCCTTTGAACATTAAGTACAAACAAAGACCATGTAAAGCTTTAGAAGTGGTACCTTCACCTTATATAAATTAGCCTAACGGTAATTAAATATTAAGAAGGAAGAGTGTCAAGCTATCACTTATTCCCTTTTGATTTTTCAGATTGTCACGTGTGTTGGCATAAGAAATGGTGTCCATTTCTTTGATCGTGCTCAAAAATAATATGAAATGCAACGAAATCGTGTCCAACATTCACACATTCAAGCACAAAGAAGAATGGGAAGATAACTACTGTTCATCATTAAATTTCCTTTAATCACATGAGTTTAATACTTTGATCTCGGGGATGCAGGTTGTTTACAAATTTTGAAAAATTACAACCTCTCCCTTTGGTATTAGATGTAATCCAAATTGCGAAAATTAAAAAAATTACATGAAAAGTGGACAAAAATACAGAAAAAAGAAAACCATGAAGTGGTGACCGTGGCTCATTGTCACTGACAGATAGTGGCCATTTTGGCGACTGTTTGTCTCTATTTCATCTTGGTTTCCCACTGTAATGTTTTTAAAGTACTGGAATCTGTACTTTTTACTTTAGGAGCATTGAATGATTGCCAAGAGTGTTGAATTCGATTGTAAAATTGCCTACAATCTTTGGTAATCACCACTTCTTTGTTATAAATCGCTATTATGCAAATTTGGAAAGGGTGCTTTTGTATAAGTAACTGAGGTCAAAGTTGTGTGATTCTATTATATTTTCAAGGAACAAAATGAAACATGAAAAGGCTTATTTACAACTTTAGAAATAGCTTGAAGCCCTTCAAGTGGGAGAATCAAAGAAAAAAGCTTCATCTTGCCGAACTTCTTTGATGTTTGGTAGCTTTGAGGTTCTGTGTCTATAATCATTTAGTAAGATGTATCTCCTTCTTATAAATCATCTCTCACCTTAAGTCTGTGAAAGCAAGAAGAAGAGTGAACCTAAATGCTTATGGTGCCTTGGAAACTTGGAAATCTTTCCTTAGAACTTACTTAGAACCTCTTGAACCTTCCGAACTTTGAACCCTTTGTTCATAGCCCAAGTATGCTTTCCATAAGCTTTAGAGGGAATTGGAATGGTTCTTGGTAGTTGTGGGGGAGTTATATTTTGAAATAAAGAAAAATAACTCTCGAAAACTGCCCGTAACTCCTTTATAGGGGGCCATGGTCACGGATAAGCCCATTTTTGGGGTTTTTTTTTGTTTTGTTTTTTTTTTTTTGCATATGTAATCCATTTCATTAGGTTGGGGCTCGAACAATGCCCGATCTTGACAATACTTTGTGAGATGTTTTCTAACACCATTTTGAGTGTTATAGAAATTTTAGCATATTTTGACCTTTTAAAGTTGGTCAACCCTCCCTTTGACTTTTAGGCCTTTGTATCAGCTGTTTGAGGCCCAAATGACATCGGATTGTCTTGAAACTTGCAGGGATTAATGTCAAGAGCATCTTGAAGTGTCCATACAAATTTAATCTGGTTTAGATTCGTAGAAGTAGGATTTGGACCAGTGACCCACTTGTTACATGCTATAAGTCAATGTCCACTTGCATTGCAGGCAGTCAGCTTGTTTTCTACCCAAATGATGGTTAGTTGATTTGAAATTTTGAGAAGTTAACTTTGATCACATTTTGAGTCTTTGATCCAAATTCCATTAGCTTTGGCGTCCCAGAAGGAGGATTTTGGTCATTGACCCCATGGCTTATGTGTCATTGACTTCTAAGCTGGCATGTAGCTGAAGTAGAGTCAGATGAAGTCCACTTGGTTTGAGAATTTGCAGAATCATTTCTGAACTTGACTTGATCTTCATGACTGAATTTTATCAACTTTGGTCACTTGGAAGCAGGACTTTGGTTAATGGCCCCATGGCTTGGTCACTGACCCAAAATTGACATGTTTATTGGACTTTAGATCAAATGATACCCATTTACCTTGAAATTTTATAGGGCTATTTCTGAATATAATTCGAGCTTTCTCCAGGATTCAGCTGATTTTGACATGTAGAAGTTTCAGTTGTCACAATGACCCCTAAAAAGTTGGCTGATCGTGCTTAAAATGTAACGTGGAAAATGTGTAACGGATTCGATGTTCGATATTCACGTACTTCAAGTGTTAAGAAGAATGGGAATCAATTACAGTTCATCATTGAATTTCCTTTTGTTTACATGGGTTCAATGCCCTGATCGCAGGGATGCGGTTGTTTACATGAGTTTAGAAAGTTTACAACCCCTCCCTCAAGTCTTAGATGTGATCTCAATTTGGAAATTACAAGAAAATGCACATAAAGTAGAAAAAAATGCGAAAAAGAAAAGAAAAAGGAGGGTGACCGTGACCTGCGGTCACTGCCCCTGGCCAGTGACCGTGGGTCACGGTCATTGGCAAACAGTGGCCATGAAGCCACTGTTCACCTCCGTTTTTTGTACTTTTCGCACTGGTTGCTCTTCCAAACTTTTTCAAGTGTTGGAACTCCCTTTCATGACATCTTGGGGTGTTGGATAACCATTGAGAAGATCGAATTCGACTGTGGAATCGATTGAAAACTTTGTAATTCATCATTCTTATTTACGGACTGTCTTTTGTTCAAGTCCAAAGATGGTATCATAAAAAGCCAAAATTGTGTCATTTTGAACCTATCATTTTCAAGGAACAAAATGAGGCCTAAAGGGGCTTGTTCACAATGTTTGTAATGGCTAAGAAACCCCCCCCCCCCCCCCACCCCCCCTCCCCAACCTCCCCCCCCCGAATGAGAAAAACAAAGATGACAACGTCATCCCTCGAATCTTCGCCATTGCATGAACATAGTTTGTGTAACACTCCGATCCCCTTTGAGCCGGATTAGTGGCTCATTAGTGTGTGTTTTGTTTTGTTTATTTCTTTTGGACTTGGTTTTGGGCCTGGGATAGGTAGTTGAGTGACCTTTGACCTGAGATAGTTAGTTCTAAGCCCTTTTTCGTAATTTTGCTTTTGCTTTGCTCATATCATCTTTGCATCATCTTGGTGTCAGCATATGTATTTCGTTGAGCTCGACAAATTCCGTAACTGTGTCAGATCCGTTTGGAGTCAATTTGGAGAAGTTAGACCTTCGTGTGACTTGAACTGTAATTAGTATAAACTTACCGGACTTTGACCTAAACCACAAAACCTATTTAAATGAGTCACTCTCCAGGTGTCTCTCTCTTGCTCCATTTCATTTGATCGTTGCATGCAAGAGGAATTCCAGGGAAACTCTCCACGTTCGTTCTCTCTCTCTCTCTCTCTTCTTTCCTTCTCTTGATCGATTGAGGATTTGGATCCTCTGTTTGGCTTGGGTTCTTCTCCATTCTCTCATCTCTGTCCTTGCCTTAGGTAAGTGGGTTCTTTCCCAACTCTTTGTATTTCTTCTCCAAATTACATCTCCCATTCTCTGTTGCTTTGTCTTCATCTCATGCATGTGTGATTGCTTTGATTTGTTTTGATTTTAGTTGCTTGGAGCTTGATTTCAGAGGATTTTGTCAGATTTGAGGCAAGTATAAGTACAGGCTTTGATAACACATATGGGTGTTTGTTTGATGGCTTTGATTCACTCTTATTCTTTGTCTAGCATGTGTTACAGCCATTTTCTAAGCTATGAGAATCAGTTGAGCTTGTTTTATTCAGTTTCTGTACAAAAATTTCGTTTCTGTAATCTTCCCGAATTCGCGTCTGTATTGTACGGCTAAGCCGTAACCCTGTACGGCTTAGATTCCAGAGAGTGACAAATTCGAGTTTGTTCTACGGCTAGGCTACGGCTAAGCCGCAATTTGTCCTACGGCTGAGCCGTAAGCTAGCCGTGAACTAAACCGTATCTAAGCCGTGGATTTAATCTCTGATCAGTCGAAACTTTTCTGATATCAGTGTTCTTACGGTGAGGCTACGGCTAAGCCGTGATGGTTTACGGCTAAGCCGTGGACTCCACCGTAGCTCAGCCGTGAGATGTATCAGATCAGAGGTGGAAAAGCTGACAGTTTAGCCGTGTTCTGAAGGGAACCACGGCTAAGCCGTAGTGCATATTGCGGCTACGCCGTAGGATGCCACGGCTAAGCCGTAGGTCACCCATGGCTAAACCGTAAGACCTGTTAAATATCAGTTAAACTTAGGCTAATGTTGTGACCTTGTAGGGCTCAAATACAGGTTAACCATACCCGTACACCGGCCCAAATGGATTCTTTGGAGCGCATGAATAGTCTGTTAGGCTGTGACTTGTTCATGTGAGCGTTGATCACTGTTAAGCACCTCCCCATGGGTGTTGGTTTAAGGGACTTCGATGCACATAAGGATTATATTGCAACACTAGGATGGCAACGGTGCATCGAATAACTTAAAACTACATCAACATGCACGGTTAGTGACAGTGATGCAACTAGATTAGACTTGGCTTGTAATTAACCTTGATTCCGTATTAATCTGAGATGCATTTCATATTGTTTATAGTTTTGCCCTCTGTTCTGTTAATCTATGTTATGCATTCCTCAGTCATTTTGCTTTCGTTCTGTATATCTGTATTATTCTTCGCTCTGTACTCTGTTTTGATCTATGCTATGCTTTGTATATTCTCTGGCTTTGTATATCTCTGATTTTTGGGTATTCCCTGGTGGCTCTGCCCAGAGGTTAATACGTGAGGATAAGATCCGGTCTTTGTCATCGGTGAGTCCAAAGCGGATAATCTCCCCTTTCTATGGATTTGATTTGATTGGTATTAGTCTGGCTCTACTCAGCCTCAGCCCTAGGATACCCGACGGGGTTACCTCTGGCGTAGATCTCTGTATCTCTGTTTTAACTGCAGTGTTGCTTTGTCTTGGGACCCCGGAACCCAGGAAACCGAGACCCGCTTGTACCTTTGGCCTGGACAGCGGTGTTCTCTGCTCTGCTCTGTTCTGCTCTGCTCTCTTTTGGAGAGAACATGGTTAACGTAGTAGCCAACTAGTTCAGTATTCTATGTTTTGATTCACATATCATGTGTTACTTCTATGCACGATTTGCTTAGTTTCCTAATATGGAACTCTGTATTTAATCTTCTGTCATTATTATATCCTCTTTGATACTATGCGTGTTTCACCCCTGTTACTTATATTTGTTGGATCGTTGTATTCATTCGTGTTGTCTGTGGTGTTGCAGGCACAGATACCTTGCCCAGCTCCCCGGCGGTCGAGGAGGCTGCAGGGGCGAGTGTAGAGGCACCCTCCGGTCTGGCAGAGTGGGCCTGATCACTTCTGCCAAGTGCGTGCATGCATACCAGTGGCTTTTATTTTGCATTTTGGTTTTTGAGAGCTTGTATTTGGACTTTGGACTTTGGACTTGTATTCTGTATATTTTGTGTATATTGATTTTGGTGTGTATTCGGTTTTATCTCAGTGTATTTGTCTTTGTCTTTTCCGTTTCGTATTTGCTTCGGCTTCCGCTATTTTATTTTCCTTTGTTGCTTGCTATGATATGTACAGCTTCCGCGTACGCTTAGTTCGCACGTGTTAGATCCCTTGTGTGCGTGCATCTGGACTGGGTTTGGGTGCACGTGCACGGGAGTACGTGTGTCACCGGTTTAGCTTTTCGCTAACCCCCGAATTCTGGGCTCGGGTCGTGACATACGTATTGTATGGTATCAGAGCATGCTAGTTATAAGCATGTAGGCATCTAAGATCGTGGTGAGATGACGATATCAACTATTTGACTCGAGGTCTCATATGTTGATTTGGGGTCTGACTAACTCAGGGCCTTTTATATTGTGTGTTGTGTTTCTTTTCCTTTTTGCAGGATGGCATCAGGATCAGGATCTCGAGATGAGAATCAACAGGGCCATAACGGTGATAGTGGATCAGTACCCCCACACATCAGTAGTGAGGAGCGGATGATGATGATGATGCAGTCTATGCAGTCATTACAGGCGCAGATGGCATCCATGGTAGATAGGCAGAGTCAGGCTGCTGCAGTAGCATCACCTCATATAGATCAGCAAGTGATTTTCCAGCCCAAGGAATCAGATCCTAATGCTCTTTTCGACAAGTTCCGTAAGCGAGGGGCGACCGAGTTTCATGGGATAGAAGATGCATTGCAGGCTGAGCAATGGTTGGAGCAGACTGAAGAGCTATTTGATACGATTGTGTGCAGCAACAAGCAGAAGGTAGTTCTCACAGCCTCTATGCTTCGGAGTGTAGCTAAGACATGGTGGAGGAGTGTTAAGACCTCATTTCAGACTATGCCCAGTGCCACAGTTTGGGAGACCTTCAAGCAGCAATTCCGTCGTAAGTTCATGCCTCTCCATATTCAGCGAGCCAAGGAAGTGGAATTCTTCAACCTTCAGCAGAGACAGATGTCAGTTGCAGATTATGTACACAGGTTTACAGAGTTGTCTCATTTCGCAGAGGATATGGTGAACACGGAGCATAAGAAGGTGACTCGCTTCGTCAACGGCCTAAATCCGAGACACAAACGCCACGTGGTTGCTTGTATGTGGCCGGCTACCTTGGATGACGCTATTGACAGGGCTTATGATGCAGAGGCCATCTTTGAGGAGGAGCGAACAGAGGCTAAGAGGGCAGCAGGTTTCAGTGGCAGAAGTCAGTTCCAGAAGAAGTTCAAGGGTAAACAGGGCAGTTCGAGCAGTCCTCAGATAGTTTGCAGTCACTGTGGGAAGGATCACCCCACCGACAGATGTTGGAGGAAGAGTGGGGCTTGTTTCGGGTGTGGCTCTACGGACCACAGGCGGGCCCAATGCCCGAAGTTTCAGTCCTCTCCACAGACGAGACAGACAGGACCTACAGCACAGGGCAGATCTCAGCCAGCTCGCCCAGGTCAGAAGCCGAATCGCCAGACAGCCCGAGCCTATGCTGCTACGCATGAGGGCGCGGAGGAGGCCACGGTAGTGGAAGGTAAAATTTTAATTTCCGATGCAGAAGCTTTAGCTTTATTTGACTCCGGGTCTACGCGTTCGTACGTAGCACCCCATTTTGCTGTGCAGCTTCGACAGCGACCCACACCACTTCCATATTTGTTGTTAGTATCCACTCCGGTTGGTAAACGGGTGGAGTGCAGTGTTTTCTACCCTCAGTGTGATGTGCGGATAGCTGGTCATCAGCTCCCAGTAGACCTCGTGTTGCTCACGACACTGGATTTTGATGTGATCCTTGGTATGGACTGGCTTGCGAGATATCATGCGTGTATCAATTGCTACAGTAAGGCTATCTACTTCGATTTGGGCAGCGGATTCCGATTTGAGGGCAGCCAGATGAAGTGCCCAAGACGTGTGATCTCTGCTTGTAAGGCAGACAGGATGCTTCGTAGGGGATGTGAGGGATTTCTTGCATTCATTTCAGAGAAGAAAGATCAGCGACAGCTCAGTGAGATCCCAGTAGTCAGCGAGTTCCCGGATGTCTTTCCGGAGGATGTGCCAGGGTTGCCACCAGCTCGAGAGATAGAGTTTGCGATTGATTTGATGCAGGTACAGCACCCATCAGTAGAGCTCCATATCGTATGGCACCTGCAGAGTTGTTGGAATTGAAGAAACAGTTGCAGGATTTGTTGGATAAAGGGTTCATACGCCCAAGTGTTTCACCTTGGGGAGCTCCTGTATTGTTTGTCAAGAAGAAGGATGGCAGTTTCCGGATGTGCATTGACTACAGGCAATTGAACAAAGTGACCATCAAGAACAAATATCCATTGCCTAGGATTGATGAGTTGTTCGATCAACTTCAGGGTGCAGCTTACTTCTCTAAGATTGACTTGAGGTCAGGATATCACCAGCTCAGGGTGAAGGATGAGGATGTTCCTAAGACAGCTTTCAGGACTCGGTATGGACACTACGAGTTTCTTGTCATGCCATTTGGTTTGACGAATGCACCCGCAGCTTTCATGGCATTGATGAATAGGGTGTTTACTTCCTTCTTGGACCAGTTTGTTGTGGTCTTCATAGATGACATATTGGTCTATTCGAAGACTGCTGAGGAACATACAGACCATCTGAGGAAGGCATTGCAGCTGCTTCGAGATCACAAGTTGTATGCAAAGTTGGCTAAATGTGATTTCTGGCTAGAGCAAGTTGCATTTTTGGGACATGTGATTTCTAGAGATGGATTGATGGTGGATCCGGCTAAGATTGAGGCAGTAGTCCATTGGCCCCGTCCTAGATCAGTGACAGAGATTCGGAGTTTTCTGGGTTTGGCGGGATATTACCGCAGGTTTGTGCAGGATTTCTCGAAGATTTCAGCTCCGCTGACTCAGTTGACTCGGAAGAAGGTCCCGTATGAGTGGACAGAGAAGTGTGAGCATAGTTTTCAGATGTTGAAAGAAAAGCTCACTACGGCGCCAGTGTTGACTCTCCCGGATGGTAGTGAGGGATTCGTGATTTATTCCGATGCCTCTAGAGTTGGACTAGGCTGTGTACTGATGCAGAATCAGAAGGTGGTTGCCTATGGATCCAGACAGTTGAAAGAACATGAGAAGAACTATGCCACACATGACTTGGAGTTAGCAGCCATTGTATTTGCATTGAAGTTGTGGCGACATTACCTGTACGGTGTGAAGTTTGAGGTCCATTCCGATCATCACAGTCTGCAGTACTTGTTTGATCAGCATGACTTGAATATGAGGCAGCGAAGATGGTTGGAGTTCATCAAAGACTACGACTTTCCGATCAAGTACTACCCAGGCAAGGGCAATGTAGTTGCAGATGCACTCAGCAGGAGGACGGACAGTCTTCAGGTGTTAGCAGGATTCTATATGCTTGTGCATGATCAGCCTGTAGAGGTTCAGATGGTAGGAGACTCGGTGACATTAGCTACTACTGTCGTGTTTCAGCCTGAGGTGATTCAGCAGATCAAGGATCGCCAGTTTGAGGACCCCCTCCTGGTGAAGTTCAGAGATCGGATTGCAGATCGACCGGATTTCAGCTTGGTAGATGGAGTTTTGTACTTCAGGAATAGGTTGTGTGTTCCCGCTGTGGATGAGCTGAAAGATAAGTTGATGACAGATGCGCACGATGCCCGATATGCGATGCATCCCGGGAGTACGAAGATGTACCGGAACTTGAAGGACAGATTTTGGTGGAACAATATGAAGCGGGAGATCGCAGGGTTCGTAGCTCGATGTTTGACCTGTCAGAGGGTAAAAGCTGATCATCAGCGACCTCCAGGATCATTGCATCCATTGCACACTCCGCAGTGGAAGTGGGAGCACATTACTATGGATTTTGTTTCCGGTTTTCCGCCGACCAGTAGAAAGAACAATGCGATCTGGGTCATAGTGGACAGATTGACCAAGTCAGCGCATTTCCTTCCGTTCAAGAAAGGGATGACATTCACGGAGATGGCCAGGAAGTTTGTTGACGAGGTAGTCAGATTGCGTGGCACCCCGGTATCGATTGTGTCGGATCGAGACAGTCGTTTTGTATCTTCATTCTGGAGAGCATTTCAGGAAGCTATGGGCATGAAGTTGAGTTTTAGTACGGCATACCACCCCCAGACTGATGGACAGTCGGAGCGTACCATTCAGACGTTGGAGGATATGCTCCGAGCTAGCGTGCTGAACTTTGAGAAGGAATGGGATACGCATCTAGCATTGTGTGAGTTTGCTTACAACAACAGCTTCCATGAGAGTATTGGTATGGCACCTTATGAGGCTCTATACGGACGTAAGTGCAGGACTCCAGTGTGCTGGGAGGAAGTTGGAACTAGAAGTTTCCATGGTCCGACCATCATTGCTGAGACGACAGAGAAGGTGCAGAAAGTGATAGAGAATCTGAAGATTGCTCGGTCCAGGCAGAAGAGCTATGCTGATACTCGGAGGAGACCTTTAGCATTCCAAGTCGGAGATTGGGTATTTCTTAAAGTTTCTCCGATGAAGGGCACAGTTCGATTTGGTCAGAAGGGCAAGTTAGCTCCGAGATATGTAGGACCGTTCGAAGTCAAGAGCCGAGTTGGAGCTTTAGCCTATCGGTTGACACTTCCAGTTGAGTTCTCCGGTGTTCACGATGTGTTCCATGTGTCGATGCTCCGTAAGTATGTGCCAGATCCGAGCCATGTGATTCGCTATGATGACATTCAGATTCAGCCTAATGCGACTTACGTTGAGCGTCCGCTTCGCATCGTTGGGACACGAGAGCAGATTCTCCGTACCAGGACTATCAGATGGGTTAAAGTGTTGTGGGAGCATCACGGTCCGGATGAGGCTACTTGGGAGCTAGAGGAGCAGCTAGCGCGCCAGTACCCACATCTCTTTGCGCAGGTAGGTAGTCATTCCGAGGACGGAATGATTCCTAGTGGGGGAGGATGTAACACTCCGATCCCCTTTGAGCCGGATTAGTGGCTCATTAGTGTGTGTTTTGTTTTGTTTATTTCTTTTGGACTTGGTTTTGGGCCTGGGATAGGTAGTTGAGTGACCTTTGACCTGAGATAGTTAGTTCTAAGCCCTTTTTCGTAATTTTGCTTTTGCTTTGCTCATATCATCTTTGCATCATCTTGGTGTCAGCATATGTATTTCGTTGAGCTCGACAAATTCCGTAACTGTGTCAGATCCGTTTGGAGTCAATTTGGAGAAGTTAGACCTTCGTGTGACTTGAACTGTAATTAGTATAAACTTACCGGACTTTGACCTAAACCACAAAACCTATTTAAATGAGTCACTCTCCAGGTGTCTCTCTCTTGCTCCATTTCATTTGATCGTTGCATGCAAGAGGAATTCCAGGGAAACTCTCCACGTTCGTTCTCTCTCTCTCTCTCTCTTCTTTCCTTCTCTTGATCGATTGAGGATTTGGATCCTCTGTTTGGCTTGGGTTCTTCTCCATTCTCTCATCTCTGTCCTTGCCTTAGGTAAGTGGGTTCTTTCCCAACTCTTTGTATTTCTTCTCCAAATTACATCTCCCATTCTCTGTTGCTTTGTCTTCATCTCATGCATGTGTGATTGCTTTGATTTGTTTTGATTTTAGTTGCTTGGAGCTTGATTTCAGAGGATTTTGTCAGATTTGAGGCAAGTATAAGTACAGGCTTTGATAACACATATGGGTGTTTGTTTGATGGCTTTGATTCACTCTTATTCTTTGTCTAGCATGTGTTACAGCCATTTTCTAAGCTATGAGAATCAGTTGAGCTTGTTTTATTCAGTTTCTGTACAAAAATTTCGTTTCTGTAATCTTCCCGAATTCGCGTCTGTATTGTACGGCTAAGCCGTAACCCTGTACGGCTTAGATTCCAGAGAGTGACAAATTCGAGTTTGTTCTACGGCTAGGCTACGGCTAAGCCGCAATTTGTCCTACGGCTGAGCCGTAAGCTAGCCGTGAACTAAACCGTATCTAAGCCGTGGATTTAATCTCTGATCAGTCGAAACTTTTCTGATATCAGTGTTCTTACGGTGAGGCTACGGCTAAGCCGTGATGGTTTACGGCTAAGCCGTGGACTCCACCGTAGCTCAGCCGTGAGATGTATCAGATCAGAGGTGGAAAAGCTGACAGTTTAGCCGTGTTCTGAAGGGAACCACGGCTAAGCCGTAGTGCATATTGCGGCTACGCCGTAGGATGCCACGGCTAAGCCGTAGGTCACCCATGGCTAAACCGTAAGACCTGTTAAATATCAGTTAAACTTAGGCTAATGTTGTGACCTTGTAGGGCTCAAATACAGGTTAACCATACCCGTACACCGGCCCAAATGGATTCTTTGGAGCGCATGAATAGTCTGTTAGGCTGTGACTTGTTCATGTGAGCGTTGATCACTGTTAAGCACCTCCCCATGGGTGTTGGTTTAAGGGACTTCGATGCACATAAGGATTATATTGCAACACTAGGATGGCAACGGTGCATCGAATAACTTAAAACTACATCAACATGCACGGTTAGTGACAGTGATGCAACTAGATTAGACTTGGCTTGTAATTAACCTTGATTCCGTATTAATCTGAGATGCATTTCATATTGTTTATAGTTTTGCCCTCTGTTCTGTTAATCTATGTTATGCATTCCTCAGTCATTTTGCTTTCGTTCTGTATATCTGTATTATTCTTCGCTCTGTACTCTGTTTTGATCTATGCTATGCTTTGTATATTCTCTGGCTTTGTATATCTCTGATTTTTGGGTATTCCCTGGTGGCTCTGCCCAGAGGTTAATACGTGAGGATAAGATCCGGTCTTTGTCATCGGTGAGTCCAAAGCGGATAATCTCCCCTTTCTATGGATTTGATTTGATTGGTATTAGTCTGGCTCTACTCAGCCTCAGCCCTAGGATACCCGACGGGGTTACCTCTGGCGTAGATCTCTGTATCTCTGTTTTAACTGCAGTGTTGCTTTGTCTTGGGACCCCGGAACCCAGGAAACCGAGACCCGCTTGTACCTTTGGCCTGGACAGCGGTGTTCTCTGCTCTGCTCTGCTCTACTCTGCTCTCTTTTGGAGAGAACATGGTTAACGTAGTAGCCAACTAGTTCAGTATTCTATGTTTTGATTCACATATCATGTGTTACTTCTATGCACGATTTGCTTAGTTTCCTAATATGGAACTCTGTATTTAATCTTCTGTCATTATTATATCCTCTTTGATACTATGCGTGTTTCACCCCTGTTACTTATATTTGTTGGATCGTTGTATTCATTCGTGTTGTCTGTGGTGTTGCAGGCACAGATACCTTGCCCAGCTCCCCGGCGGTCGAGGAGGCTGCAGGGGCGAGTGTAGAGGCACCCTCCGGTCTGGCAGAGTGGGCCTGATCACTTCTGCCAAGTGCGTGCATGCATACCAGTGGCTTTTATTTTGCATTTTGGTTTTTGAGAGCTTGTATTTGGACTTTGGACTTTGGACTTGTATTCTGTATATTTTGTGTATATTGATTTTGGTGTGTATTCGGTTTTATCTCAGTGTATTTGTCTTTGTCTTTTCCGTTTCGTATTTGCTTCGGCTTCCGCTATTTTATTTTCCTTTGTTGCTTGCTATGATATGTACAGCTTCCGCGTACGCTTAGTTCGCACGTGTTAGATCCCTTGTGTGCGTGCATCTGGACTGGGTTTGGGTGCACGTGCACGGGAGTACGTGTGTCACCGGTTTAGCTTTTCGCTAACCCCCGAATTCTGGGCTCGGGTCGTGACAGTTTGTTCCGTAGTTACCCCACCCTTCTCCTCTTCCTCTCTCAATCTTTTTGCTCACCTTGGTAGCTAAACAAGGAAGGGAATGGTCATGGGGTTGCTGCTTTTCTTTGCTTCAATGCTTCTGTGTTCGTTCGATTCTCTCTTTTTCTCTCTTCTGTGTGTCCTCCTCTGCTTCCTTCAAACACTTTTCTTTTTATAGAGGTTCCAGGTAGTTTTTGGTGGTTCCTGGGAGTTAAGGGGAGTTGTGGGAAGTTTGATTTCAAAAGGAAGTGGAGAAAAGCCACAAAAAACCGCATGAAGTGTCCTTTGGGGGTCCGTGACCGCAACCGCAGTCACGGACAAGGCCCAATTTGGGGTTTTTGCAGTTGCGACCCGTTTTCACCCGTTTAGGGCCCAAACAAAGTCCAATTGCCACGAAACTTGGAGGGATGATTCTTGACACTGTTTTGACCATGTCATAAAAGTTTCAGCTCGTTTTGACCATCTGAAGTTGGTCAACTCCCTTGATGAACAGGCCACGGTCATGGACAAGGCCCATTTTCGGGTTTTTGCATTTGTGAACCGTTTTCACTTGTTTGGAGCCCAAACGAAGTCCGATCGCCATGAAACTTGGAGGGATACTTCTTGACACTATCTTGACCATGACATAAAAGTTTCAGCTCTTTTTGACCATCTGAAGTTGGTCAACTCCCTTAATGAACAGGCCACGGTCACGGACAAGGCCCATTTTCCGGTTTTTGCATTTGTGACCCGTTTTCACCTGTTTGGGGTCCGAACGAAGTCCAGTCTTGACGAGACTTGGAGGGATAGCTTTTGACACTATTCCAAGTGTGTCATAAAAGTTTTAGTTTTTTTGACCACCTGAAGTTGTTCAACTCCCTTGATGATTGAGCCGCGGTCACGGACAAGGCTCATTTTTGGACTTTTGCATTTATGACCCATTTTCACCTGTTTGGGGTCCAAATGAAGTCCAATCTTGACGAAACTTAGAGGGATGCCTCTTGACACTATTTTGAGTTTGTCATAGAAGTTTCAGCTTGTTTTGACCACTTGAAGTTGGTCAACTCCCTTGATGATTGGGCCGCGGTCACGGACAAGGCCTATTTTTGGACTTTTGTATATGTGACCCGTTTTCGCCAGTTTAGGGATCGAACAATGTCTGATCGCCACGAAACTTGGAGGGTTGCTTCTTGACACTATTTTGAGCATGTCACAGAAGTTTCAACCTGTTTTGATTTTCAGAAGTCAGTCAACTCTCTAGTTGACTTTTTATGAAAGTGGGCTCTTGTCTCAGCTGTTTGATGCCGAAATCACTTTGGTTTGGTTCGAAACTTGGAGGAACTGACATCAGGGATATCTTGGAGTATTTGCCTAAATTTCATCAATTTTGGATATCAGGAAGCAGGACTTTGGTTAGTGACCCCATGGCTTAGGGGGAACTGACCCCAAGTTGACAAGCTTGTGGCTTTTGGGTTCAATGATGTCTGTTGAACTCGAAATTTTACAAAACCTGTCTTGGGCATCATTTGAGCTCTACCGAGAGTTTCAGCTAATTTGGTCTTCACGGGATATCACTCTGTAGAGGGACCCGCAGAGCATAGTATACGATCATCTGAATGAAGTTTGGATCCAAATGACGTCCACATTCTCTGAATCTTTGAGGAATGGTCTTTAGATATAGTTGAAAGCATTTCATTGAATAGGAGCTTGCTGCAACATGTGGAAGTGTCAAGTTCCGTAGTGATTCCCAAAGAGCTGGCAAAGAGTTTCTGAAACTGATTTGAGTTAAGATGAGGTTCAAGTGTTTTGAAAATTCTGGAAATTTATAATCCAAAGCTTGTAATGTCTGCACTGCATTATTTGCAAATTTTTTATGGGTCAACATTAGCAAGTAGTCATTGAAGCATGAGTTTGAGCTGGAATGAAGTCCAAAAGATTTGAAAATTTGAAGCATCATTATTAAGCCTGTTTTGGAGTTACCATGTGATTTATAACCATTTTGGTAACCCGGCAGCTTGAGTGTGTTCAGTGACTCCTTGGCTTTGAGTCAATGAACCTTGAATTTGGTATTTGGTAGTTGAGTGACCAAATGAAGTTCACTAACTTTGAAATTTGCATTACTGCACTTTGAGCTCATCTAAAGTTTTCTGAGTGAGTTGCTTATGAACTGGATGTAATACTTGACCTGGCATCCCACAACCCCTAGGGTTTATGTGTCCTTGAGCTTAAAATTTGGTTATAAAGTCTTCACTGTAACACTTGTAATGTTTTGTGATTTTTTATGGGTCAACAAGTGTCCCCTCAAGGTGCAATAATTAAAGTATGACAATCATTGTGTCTCAAAATAGCCAATCTGTGGGAATGATAAATGGCTTGATGAAAATGTAGTTTTGTCAAGATAGGTTGTAGGCTTAGACTTGAAACTTTGAAATCTTGTTTCAAAAAAACCATGAAGGGTTTAATGATAGAATTGGGTACAAATATAAAGAATTTAATTTTCTTTGCCCTATTTTTTACAGATATCAAAAGTAGCATCTCTGTGTGGATTGTGTGGAACAGTCACAAAAAGAATCTTTGAGGTATTGAAAAATTCAAAAGTTTAGGAATTTGGTTTGAGTTTTGGAAAGTGAATTTGATTTTCTCATAACATATTTGTCACAGATATTCAGAGTGGCATCTCCATAGGGACTGTGGGGATCACCCACTCAATAAATCCCTGAAGTTTCAAGAAAAAACCAAGGTTTGGAACTGAAATGGATTTGGGTTTGGATTTTCATGGATTTTGTTTTATTTTCAAAAAATCAAGTTTTAGAGTTTGACTTAGCTTAACATCAGTAAGAATGAGGTGGAATTTTGAAAGAAATTGGCTTTGTGGATTTTGATTGAAAAGCAATTTGAAGTGATAAGCTTGACTCAAAACTGGTTTTGACCCAAGAGAAATTTGAAACTTGATTGTTTTTTAAAGAAAACCATTTATTCTTTTAAAAAAAAGAAATGCCCTAGTGGGTCCACTCCATTGTGAGAAATCTTTTTTTTTTGTTTGTTTTTAGTAAAAAACCCAAAGTTGGTCCACCATGTGTTATGGGAATTTGGATGATCACATTTTGAGAGAATAGGTCACTAACAGTGGGTCCCACTACCCAATACAGTAGTGACCATGTGAGCTTAGCTAAGGCATGGAAGCCATTGCTAAACAACTTGTGTTTGTGGGAAAGAGAGTGAAGTATCAATGACTATGGACCCCATCATGTTGATCATGAAGTGTCCGTGTGAGATGAGGGCAAAGCAGCAGTTGCTTTTGCGGTCGTGGTTCTGAGAGGGGCAATGTCCGCATGAACTTGGCCAAGGCATGGACCCCACTGCCAAAACAGCCTGTGTTCGTGGAAATAAGGGTGAAGCATCAGCGATCGTGGACCCCAATATTTTGTCCACGTAGTGTCCGTAGGGTAAATGCGGAAGGGAGAAGTGTCCGTAGGAGTGTGGTGGCGAGAGAGGCTTATAAAATTGTGGCCCAGTCTTCCTTCTCTCTTCACAAGTTTGAACATCCTACGGACATCTGAGCATTTCCTTTCTTCGAATTGCATGTGGAACCCGA
The DNA here is from genome assembly GCA_037013555.1 of Sextonia rubra. Taxonomy (NCBI): domain Eukaryota; kingdom Viridiplantae; phylum Streptophyta; class Magnoliopsida; order Laurales; family Lauraceae; genus Sextonia; species Sextonia rubra. Next base: position 16,631,191 of record JASUAD010000018.1, read on the forward strand.
GTTCTCATCACCCTTTACATACAAGCCATGGCAGCTAAGGCTTTCTGAGTTTCAACCTCATCGTGGACTATTCATGGCCGAATGTAGTTCCTTTTTTTTTTTCTCTCTCTCTTTGTCTTTTTGTTTGTTCTGGCTGATGCATGGTATGGTTTGCATGTGTGCTCCTGTCTTCTCCACTGATTGTTTTTTTTTGAGAATCAAACAGAGATCCCAAGAGCTACTTCATGAATTCTTAGGGCTCCTCAGGAACACAACATTGGGATGGGGCTGCTCTGCTCTCTGTTTTGATTTTTTTTTTCTTTGATTTGGCCCAATTCTGATGTGAAAGCATCATCCAAACTTCATTCAAGATGTTTGGGGTAAATTCGTGACAGGGTTTATGGATTTGTCTCCGAGTCAGTGCTCGACTCTGGCATCCTTATTAGTCATGGAAGATAGTGCCTGGGCAAATCCCACGGTCTACAACCCACGGTCACAACCTGTTTGAAAGAATGCTTGATCGATATTTTTTTATTTTTATTTTTTGCTTATGTACTTTCATGCTTTGGCTAGTGTTAGCTCTTCTCATGTTGTAGTCCCCTGTTCATGAATTGGCACAAACACAAATCTTGAAATTCTGGGGATTTGCTCACGGCTTTGGGCTTTGGCTCACGACAAGCTGGAGCTAGGGCTCAGAAACCCAATGTTTAAGTTTTAGATGCTCAACTTGATTCGTCTGAGAATGCTAGGGTGCTTGTGACTCTACTCATGGTGATTGACATAGGCTAGGGTTGCAAATTCATGGAGATATCTCATGTTGGAACACCACACGAGCAAACTCACAGTCACTACTAGGAGAGTGACTGTCCTGGAGAGTCTCACAGTCACAGCCCATCTGATGATTGAATGCAATTCTGAGTTTATGATCAATCTTTGGAATTTCACCCTGCCCAAGCACTATCCTTGCATACCCACTGTGATAGCCATGGTCACAACTGAATGAATTGGATTTGGAGCCAAAAATTTTCTTCTTTCCCTTTGATTTGGAAAATTATAATTGTTCAAGACTTGTTTGAAATCATTCGAATAGCATATGAGGCCTTGAACTTCAAAAGATTTTGCAGAGAATCCATTCTTCCACAAACTTGAAATAAACAAGTTCTGTCCGGAGAAATGTAGAAATTTGGTGGAACATTAGGTTTCACCACTTCACTATTGGACTAAGTGAAGGTACACCTACCATTTTGCTTGAACGCTTGAACACTGACACAGTCTGAGGACACACGTGGCCTTCGTGGTCTATGTGGAAGTGTAGGGGGGGTTGAAAAATGACAGTCCACTTGGTCCTTAACATAGTGGAAGGTACCCAAAATACTAGTCTCTATGGGAATTCTTTCATGGTTATTAAACTAAGTGGCCATACGACGCACTTCTTTTGCTTTCTATGAGAAGGTTACTCCCATTAAATCTCAATAAACATGAGAAGTAAAAATCACATGATTGAGGGTTGCCGGTGTAGAAACCAATGAAGATAGGATTAGCCTCCAGTGAAGTGACCACATGTAGCTTTGAGGATGATCACCAATGAGCTTTTTACAGTGTCTTTCTTAACCACAATTTCCAAGGCTAGTTCACCTTTTCTTGTCTTTTCTGGTTCCAAATGAATCTAGATGATGTCGACTGCCTTTGTGGGAAATCAACAAATACAATATGACCTTTTGATCATCTGATGACAGCTACTAATCTTGTTTTGAAATTAACTTTTCATAGCATTATTTCCTTCATTAGCTTCATAGTCATGGAGAGGAATATGTAACCACAAGAATGTCTAATGGTCCCATGATAGTAGATTGCCCCATAGGATGTTGTTTGCCAAGATGAAAAGTCCCGATCAAAGTACATGTTTGAGGTACATTGTTTTTATTGAAGAGGCGGTCATAGGAATGTTGAGATCCTTTTGTCAGCTTCAAATTTGAGTGTGGAGAATGAAATAATATCTAATCGTTGCAGGTAAATCTAATGAAACCACAGGAAATGTCCAAAGATGGTTGCCATTAGACTAGCAGCAATTTACTTCGGCCTTAAATGCTTTGTTCTCTTGTTGAAAATATGCCATCTGCCTTTACATGCTGTATTGTCATACATGTTGAGCTTGTTTGTGCTTTGCGATGTATGTATCTATTGTCATGCTTTATCTGTGTTGTACATGCATTCCATGCATTAGATACTTCATCTTTTATGCCAGAGTACACATCAAATTGCCCCCTAAAAAGGTCTTAAGGTGCTTGAATACCTATTTGGACTGGGTGCCTTAGTTTTGGGACTTAAGTGTGCCTTGGTGCTATTTCTTCATCTCAGAACTAATTATTATTTTCTCCTTTTGGCCTTTTACTAAGGGGAGATGTTGCCGAAATTTTAGTAGAATTCCATGCCTTAGACATTTTTGCTACTACTAATTGTTTTTTTTTTTCAGATAGAAAAGGTAAAGCACCCGCAACCTTCACCTTTGGCACATCAAAGAGCCACTATAAGGGCAAAGTTGCAAGTAGTCCTGTGCAAGAGACCTGAATGAAGTGTTTGCTAAGACTTTGAGAAATCAGATAACCAGAGCTCCAGCAGTAAGGAATTGGTACACTTATTAGTGTTTGGCCAATAAAACTACTTGGGAGAATAACAATCAATTGAGCTTTGAAAAACCCTGTTACATATTTGGAGATGCTAGGAGAGAGTCAATAAAACAACCAGATGAGAATGTACAATACCATTATATGGACACGGTTGGAGTTTCTCATGAAGTGATCACCACTTGATCTACCAAGAGATATCCAAGGATAATGACAATGACCCCCGACTATCCCAGTAAGGAGTGATCCCTTTTTCATGGAGAAAGCTTCACGACCATGTTAAAAGTGGTAAGTTAATGCACCAACATCCGTATTATTTACCAGAGATCCCAAGATATGAAATAGAAACTTTGGAACCATGTATCCTAAACCTTGTGGTGGGTGTCGCGATCTCACAATTGATAATAGTTGGGCTTGGTATCCATATTGAAGATAAAGAGTGCTGCTTTGGTGAAAGGCATCAATCTCGTGGGTGGTTTAACTATGTCAGAGAATGGCAAAACTGGATGACTTTGATCAAGCACTATTGCAAAGACACTTTGAGAGGAATTGGTATTTTTGAAGCTATAAATGCCACTACATAGATAGTGCCATGTGAAAACAAGAACATATGCAAGGCTATTCTTGAGTTGTTTTGCCTGGCTACCAACACTTTCATTACCCCAAACATAGAATTAGGATTTCTTTATAGGAGATGAAGAAAATCCTTGGTTTATCACCCTACGGAGAGTTTTATGACAAGACCATCCTAACCAATGAAGAATTGGTCACAATGGATGATGAGTTTCAAGCTGCGTATTATCTCCTCTTTGCTTTCGAAGATTCGATTTAAACAAGCAGTCGAAGCTAGTGTAAAATTGCCCTGTAGATAGATTAAGTAAAAACCACCATTAGCCACTTCTTTTTAAATGAGGGATATTATCAGTGGATGGACGTGATCCACTACGAAGATCCCAAGAATTAGCCAATTGTTTATCATGAGAAGCATGACTTTATGCCATGTATCTTTGGCAAGTACAGACTTCAAGATGAAGTGTTGGAAATGAAACTAGCCCTGGTTGCATATATCCTGCACTCAAAATGGCATTTGGGCGTAAGCTTGCTCTCAGTCCAGCTTTTGTGGCATACAAGTCCATTGAATTGAAACTATCGATCTTCATAATCAGAGAGGAAAAGCTTTCAATTGGTATTACACCAAGTATTTGTTGTACACCAATTTACGTACCATGCAATGGGCCTCATTTGCATAGTGGTGCACCAGGGAGTATCCATATGGAAGGTGTGGTGGGCGGAAGCTGCTTGATCAATGCCCATACTATGACTGAATTACGTCAAAATTTGTGTCATTTTAATAATTATGTCGCCTCTTACTCCTCTATGCTAGATATTGAAGTTTCGTCCTGCATAAGAAATGTGGTAGAGACATCAATTGACAGAGTCAAAGGAGGTGGTCGAGGGCTTGGCCTTTTAGATGAAGAGAAAAGTCGGCTTCTCAATTTAAGACCTATAGACTTGGTGTACAAGAAGAATGCTTATATTAACATCCAACCTTATGTACTTGCCAGATTTCATAGGCAATTTGACTTTTACCAAGCTATTGTGGGAGCACTTGGTCGCATTTGGGGCACACTCGGTTCTTTGCAGGATGTGAAAATTGCTCGGGAATTTTATCAAGCCTTCGACACCGGAGCTTGCTTTGGCTATCCTCATCTTCCAGAAGCCGGATACACAAGCAACTTTACGCAATGGTATGCAAAAAGTACCATTGCTATTATATAGGCGTATGCAGGTAATCTTCACATCTAATAGTGCATCCCACCAATTCATAAACAATCAGAAAAGGTGGAAAAGGATCACTTCATTCCAGTCAATTTCTCAAAATTGTTTATATGATGGAAATGAGTGGTGAATTGGATTAGTTGCTGAGTTTGACATCTGCAAAGCTCATTGCTCATTGGAAGGTGAAGAAGATGAGGATTACTTTCCTCGTCCCAATGTGATTGCAGTAAGGATGCAATAGGTTATTAATGAAAACCTTCATCAGAGGGAGAGTTTTAATGAGGCCAAGTGAGCTGGTAGAGCTACGTTGGACTTCGGGTCTGCTTCTCATTCTGCTAGAACCAAAATTTTAGTTGGCAAGTAGATGAGGAAATTTATAGAGGAGCAAGCAATCATGTAGGTAGCCGTAGAAGCAAACTTGGCTAACAAAAATTTGCCAGAGACTAATGTTGCTAGTTCATTGCCAATAGAGGCATATGTGACTCCAAGTTCAGCAGAGGTAGTACAGTTGACAAAGACGATTATTGAGTCAAGGCCAGAAGTTGTTCCATCAACAAAACCTTTGACAGGCCCAATACTTCATAGGAAGTTTTTGGTGAAATGCTCGAAGAATGTAGTAGATCTCCTAATGGCAAAGGAACTTTATTAAAGAAAAGGAAAGCTGAGAGCTCAGAAACTCATCACTCTCAGAGGCTAAGAGCTAGTAAATGTCCCTTTTAAGAGCTTTTTACTTGTTTTTCTTATTTTGTTGTCTTGATGTCTACACTTTGTCTTGCAGCCTCACAAGTTCAAACTTTGCTTGTCGATGGAGCTTCGCGGAAGGTGGCCGAAGTCATGGAGGAGTATGCCTCTGCTAATGCTGACCAGAGGGGAAGTGGCTGTGATACTCCTACTATCAAGAGTGAATCGATAGTGATATTAATATTGAGTTCGATTTCAAGAAGGATATGTTTGACTAAGTGATAATGCCTAAGTCCAGAAAAAAGGCTGCAATGGATGTGCTAGTAGAGTCCATTGCCATGGAGAGATCTGGCGATGATGTGGGTGCTGCCACTACTGCTGATAAAGTAGCCAGCAACAATATAATTATGGAGCCCGTTTTGGAACAAGTGAGTTGCAGCGAAGTTTAGATGGTGCTGTTGTTACTTCTGAAAGAGATGTTGTCCCTCGAGCCGAACAGCAAGAGATTCCACCAAAACTCTTTGAAGGACCAATTGCCGATGTCCGGATGGAAAAAGGAGAAATTCCCAGTACTATTGAGGGAATTACTGCAATGAGAGTAAATCTTGACTTGAATATTTGGAAGTTGAAAATTTTATTCCAACATCATGATTTGATCTCTCCCTCTCTTTTTGTTTTTTTTTTTTTTCGTCCCTGGTCCTTCTTAGGTACCCAAATGAACGAGAGCATTCCTATTGTGCCTCCCAAATTAGTGAGAAAGCCTTTTGTGTCGCCAATTGAAGAGCTAACAAGGAAAGAGGATCTCGAAGCTTTGATCAACTTGGACAACATTTCTAACCATAGTGGATACTTCGAGGCATCTATGACCACTACTGAAGAGTGACTTGTGAAAGGTCATGCAAGATCTCTCCTCTTTAGATTTACCAACTAGGAGCATCAATAACAATCCAGAGTTGGCATTAATGCTCACTTTACAGCCAATCTGCATTATCCCCCAGTACTGCCAAGTGTGATCCCCTTTAGTGACGCTTGATTCAGAATTAAGATCACACGCAAGCAGGTCTCTTGTAGTTGATGTGCTAAGGATTGATGCAACTTTGGATGCTCCGATAGAGCCAAACATCGAACCTGTTGGCATGGTTCTAGCAGAGGAGGTTGTTGTGGTAGAGCCAACCATAATGAAGATTGACCCTCCTGCTCAGTGGAAGTTGGTTCTTGAAGATGAAGCTATGAATCTTATGAAAGATGTTGTTCCTGCTATGTGAGTCACCCGTAGCTTCATGCCACCTAAGGCTATGAAGCCTTGAAGAGTATATTTTAAGGCTGAGCAACTGAATCTTACAAAAAGAGCTAAAGGTCCCACTGCGCCAAATATAGGAGACAAAACTTCAGCTGCTAAGGGCAGAGGTTCCCAAAAAGTATAATTGAATGTTACAGTAACACCACTTGAAAATCAGGATCCTTTTGCCACTTTGCCTTCACAAGGCTCACATGAATCACCCTTCGTCCCCGAGGAAGGATTAACTGTAGATGGGGGTGAGGGTGTAAATGCTGAAAAGGGAGAAGAAGATTGCTTAGGCTCTCAAACTCAGTCTAATTCCCAGGAGTGAGAGTCAAATCTTTTTACATCTAATGAGCTGAGTTGTTTGGTGATGCCCATAATTATCAATTCGCTATAAAGAGTGCCACGAAGATAATGATTCGCAACATCTTGGCCACACTCTTCCAAGAAGATCTCATTACTAATAAGATCCAGGATGCCAAAGTATTAGCTGATATGTTGATATCTTCTAGTACTGGATTAGACTTGGGTGGTTTTCATGATGCTTTTCTAGTCCTCTTCAACAAGTTTAAGGAAAAGGATAGCTAGGATAGAGGTGTTGATCATGCAAAATCTTTTTAAGACGAAGTACTGAGGCAAAAAGTCCAACTGGTTGCAGAGATTAAAAGCACCAAAGAGGAGATATGGGTAGCTAATAAAGTACACGCCAAGAAAGGACATCAGATAAATGTGCATGTGATTAAACATGAACATCTACAGCAGTAGATTGCCGTGTTGCAGCGACAACTCTCTTCTTTAGAAGATAATGCTCTTAGATTACAGAACACCATGGAAGACTTGAAGAATCTAGCTTAGAGGATAATCAACACAGAGATATTACCTTCTTACCCACATGGGGGCAAAGCGAACAACCCTGAATGACTTTGTTCAATCTCGGGAGAGTAAAATGTATATCAAACTAGATAAGATTGATATCAACATTGCCGTACCCACTTATATAAGCTATAAAAGGCACATCTTGATGAAAAGTGTTCTGAATGCAAGGAGACAACTTTAGAAATTCTTGGACTAATTCTCTTGCAGCTTGTTTGCCTCTTTTTTTTTTTATTATTTTTTAATAGCTTGGATGGCCAGGTATACACTAACTTCATTTTTGTATTGAAACTCAAATGAATATCAATGGAAATTTTTTTTCTCCTTTTGCCCCATTTTGTCATTAGCTTGGAATGTTTGGTTTGGTTTTGTATAGATGTTTATGCAGTTTGTATAAATGGTTTGGATATATGTACGGTTGTTTTGGTTTGGTCTCAAACTTGTATATAGGTGTGACTTGTGATCTTTTGAATCTACAAATCAAAAGTAAAATGACTCATATAAATAGACATTATCTAGTGCCTACGTGTGAGGCTTTCTCCAGGCTCCATGACTTGATCCTTTTGGATGCCGAAAGGGGTCAAGCAAAGTGGACGTTATCCAGTGCCCGTGTGTGAGGCTTTCTCCAGGGTCCTTAACTTGTTCCTTAGGACAAGCATTTGATTTTTCGGTTTTGATTATATGGGGTTTGCAAAAAAAAAAAAAAAAAAAAAAAACTTATTCCATACAACCGAAAATAATCATATAGGCTCTGCAAGAAGACTAGTTTTATATAGGTAAAGTTTAGCTGGTGGGGTCTATAAAAGACTTATTCCATATAGCTGAGTTTTGCTATGCAGGGTCTGCAAAAGGATTTAGTCTATATAGTAGGATGTTACAAGGAGTCTTATAGGGACACTATCCAAGTAACAAGAGTTGAGTAGAGGGGTTAAAGGATATTATCCTTGTAGTTATTTTGTACAAGTCTGAGAGATTTTGGTTAGGATTCATAAGCTGTGATGCTTGAAACCAAGGATTTTAGGGGTGAGAATGTACACTGTACATAGTTTGGGTATGCCAATGACATTCAAGCATAGTATTTTTTTAGGAGTTTTCCATTGATAGGGATGATGCATCTGTTTCCTTCAAGTATAAGGAGTGCATAAGCATCGTTGGAGTAGACGTTGTCGACAATGAAAGGTCCTTTCTATTTAGATTCAAATTTGCCTTTTGACATTTGTTTGGAGAATATGGGCCTCTTGATTGCAAGGACTAAGTCTCCCTTCATGTAAACTCTGTTTTTAACCTTTTTGTCGAAAGACCTAACCATGTGAGCTTGATATTAATCGATGCTTTGTCGAATAACAAGCCTCTTCTCATCATGGTATTCTAACTCTTGAAGTCTAAGCTTGGTATTCTTTTTTTCAATGTATTTTTTATCACAGCTATACGAATAAAAGGAAGTTGAATTTCCAAAGGCATCACAACTTCATGACTGTAAACCAAGGAATATGGTGTTGATTTTGTTGGACCTTGAATTGTAGTTCTGTAAGCCTACAAAGCTTTAGGGAGTTTGGTATTCCAACTCTTTTTATTGTCAGAGACCATTTTCTTCAGGATTTTACAGATAGTCTTGTTGCAAGCTTCAACAACTTCATTAGCTGCAGGGTTATATGCCATCGAAAAATACCATTAGATTTCGTACTTGTCACAGAATTTGTAGAATTTGTCATTGTTGAATTGAGTTTTCAAAAGGATTGTATCTGTTTTGACTTCTATAAGAGGCATTGCTTCTGCCCATTTGGTGAAGTAATTCGTTACAGCCAAAATGAATTGATGACCACGTTCTGTTGGCAGATTGATTTTACTAACTATGTCCATCCCCTAAGACTTAAATGGCAAAGAGGTTGACGTAAGATGTAGATATATTCATGTGGCTGATGAATGTAATCACCATGAATTTGATATTCATTACACTTTTTTGCAAAACTGATCGCGTTAGACACTATGGTAGGCCAATAGTAGCCTAACCTTCAAATTTGATCATGAAGCTTTGGTCCAGCCTAATAAGCACCGCATTGGCCGGAATAAACTTCTTTAAGTGCTTGATTTGCTTCTTTTGGTGACAAGCAACAAAGAAGAACTCCATCATATGACTTGTGGTAGAGAGCCTTCAAAGGCAAATCAAAGTGAAATTTTACAACTCACCTTTGAGTGCTAGTTCAATCTTTAACATTTCTGATAAGACTCCATGGAGAATGTAATCAATGAAAGGGCCTCTCCAATCTCTGAATGAGTTTTAGAAAGATGAAATCCGATTCTTGATTACGTTGAAGCAATCTACTACTACTTTATCGGTGTTAAGTGAGGGTAGATGCGTTTTTCCAACTACTTCTAATGCCATTTGGTCATTTTTGGGGATCGACATTGATGCCGCTAATCCTTCGAGCACATCTACCTTGACATTTTGTTGTCTTGGGATATAGTAAAATTCAATAAACACGAATCTCTTTTGAGTTCACAAGCTTTATTGAATAAGCGAAGCAAATCTAGTTTCTCGATGTAAAATTAAATTCAATCATTTAATACTGCAAGTATACAATTGGCCTTTTGAGACAATGGGAAGTATAAGTCAAACCCACAAGGAGCACTATTGAAATCCTTTTTTTCTATTAAAATCTGATTTTTTTAATGATAATGACAAAGGGGATAAAAGATTAAACAATAATACGATTGAAAAATTCTAGATCTAAAGTATAGAGAAAAAAATATGAGAAAATGCATATCAGAATGTCATGAATCATTCTATGCAATTGATAAAATAATTTGTCCCAAAAATCCTTCAAATAAAAATCAAATCAATGTTTCTGATTTAGATAATTTGTCTATTAAGAGCAAAATTTTTCATAATTTATTTAAGATAATAATCTCCTTCACCTAATAAAATTATGAACCTAACTAAAGATTACATATTAATCAAAGATAGATTATCAAAGAATTTCAATCTAATAATAATCTATTAAGAAACATACATAATTGAAGTATTGCTCATATAAAAATTTGAATAACATAGGTTGTCAATGACAAAAGGTAGATTTATTTTTATAATAAACACAGAGGAAAAAATATATCTAATTGAATAAAATCATATAGAATAATGATGAAAAACACTTAACTTTATCAGACACTCTGATCTTGGGATTTACTCCTCCATTGAGAACTTCATGGCAATTAAATTTTCTGTTATACTCTTTTAGCCTAGTTCTAGAACATGGCTCCAGAATACCCACAGATATTCTCTCTCTGTTTTTTTTTACTAGGAAAGAGAATAGAAGAAAGGAGAAAGGAGAGAGAAGTGGAGAGAGGGTTCATGGAATTGGACGGTAGTGAGGGATGTGAGAGAGAGCAAGATGGAATAGGTTGCTTTGGACATGTGTTTTTTTTATGCTTTGGTGTCCCTTTGTTATTTTATAGCTCTCCTTTGTAGCCCATGAGTCTTCCTTGCTGATTTTTATTTTCTCATTCCCTTTGGAAACAAATATTTTTTTAAATCTTTTTAGATTGGCCCTCTTGATAAGCCTTCCATATGCTAGTAAACATGAGGTGTACATGGAGTAAAAGACAACAGCTACAAGTTGTCCATGAGGTGTACATGGCTTGCATGAGTTGCCTCTTACTTGGACTTTGGCTTTAGAGATAATGAAAAGATTTCCAATTTCTTTGGCAAAAACTTAGCACAGCCAAGAAAGTGAGGTGGATGAGTTGTCACTTTAAAAGAAAATTGTTTGAACAGTGAATGGGTAGAAAACATTGAGACCCACTTTCCAATCTCATCATTTAAACAACTGTAGCCTCTCAATTCTTTTGTTTCCACACTAGCTATATCATCATGGCCCACTCATCATCTATCTCCATGTGTAGGCCCCACCTTGTTTCTAGTTATGATAAAACATGCATATGTGCTCCATAAGCATATTGTTTTTTTCTATCTTATGCCCAAGTGGGTCTTCATTGTGGACCCCACCTATGTAATCTTGTGGCTTGAATTTTTATCAAGTAGAAGCCACCTATTTATTACTGACTATGGGCTCCATTTTGAAATTCAAGTTTGAGAGATACTTCTTCAAAATCCTCTACAACAAATATGGTGTGAGTGGGACACTCCCTCTGGCACAAGTTAAAAAATGTGGAATGTAGTGTGCAGGTCCTACTGGCTTTAATATCTTTCTTTCTTTAATGCGGGTTCCATATTTTTCTGTGCATTCTAATTAAATACATCAAATGTTGAAGAGCCAACTTGAAATGAGACCCATCCTAACAGAGTTTTACTCCAATGGGACTCTTTAGAAAAAAAGCACATAAAATGCTAAAAATACAGAAAATGTAAAAAAAATGTTAAAAATCGAAATCCTAAGTAAAATTGCACAAAATGGTGAAAATGAATAAAAACTTGATGCCATTCACCTAATTAAGTTCTAAAAATGTGCAAATTCATGGATTCAACATTTCTTCACTTCGTATTCAAGATTCATTTATTTGATTACAAGTTTCAATTCTCCATAGACTATAAGCGTATTGATGCCTGACTCCACAGCTAGCTCGAGACCCATAATTAATGCTGTGTATTCTGCCACATTGTTTGAACATGGCTTGATCAATGAGAAGAAGTGGGGACATAAAATCTTTTTGGGCTATAGAAAATGATTCCAACCTCGAAATTGGATCTCCTAACTCAGTTGTTCTGGAAGCTCCATCAAAATGCATGATCTAATGTAACCCTGGATCAATGGTGAGTTTCCATATTTGTTCAACAAAAAAGACCGGTTTGTTAGAGAGATTGCCTTTGAATTTAGAATCTTTTGAAAGTAAATATTCTGCTAGAAAATCTATGAGAACTTGTCCTTTTACAGCCTTTGCAGGGTATATCTAATGTCGAATTAAGAGAAAAGTATAGACCATTTGGCTAAATGATTGCTCAATGCACCAACTTTTGTCACAAGCGTCTTCAATGGGTTGATGTTGGAAACCAAGTACACCACATTGAAGAGGATGTAGCGACGTAATTTTTGTACAGAGAGCATCAACGCAAGACATTATTTTTCCACTGGATCATAGTTATGTTCAGCACCAACTAACATATGTGATAAGTAATAAAGAGCCACTTCCTTACTCTCATCACTCTTCTGAGCTAATAATGCCCCCCCAAGAAATGATCAAGAGCTCGAGTCTAAAGGATGAAAGGTTTACCTGGATTCGGAGCTGACAAAACTGGTAGGCTTGTGAGATACTATTTAATATCTTAAAAGGCATCTTTACAAGTTTTATCCCACACAAATTCAACTCCTTTCTTCATAGTTTGGAGAATGCTTTGCACTTCCGAGATAGGTTTGAGATGAACTAGTGGATATAGGCAAGTTTGCTTTACAATCCTTTGAGTTCTTTGAGAGTTCTTGGAGAAGGCATCTCCGATACGGCTTTGACTTTTACTGGATGCAGTTCGATACCACCTTTACGAACCACGAATCCTAAGAATTTTCCCAAGGAGACTCCATAGAAAAAATTCAAAGGATTCATTTGAAGATTGAATTAAAGTAAACTTTCGAAGATTGTGGGAAGATCAGCTAGATGATCTAACTTTTGTTTACTTCTGACTACCAAGTCGTCAACATAACATTTGATAGACTTATGCTTTATATCTTTGAAAATTTTCATCATTGCCTCTGATGTGTGGCTCCAGTATTCTTAAGGCCAAAGGGCATGACAGTGTAACAGTACACACCAAAGGGGGTTCGGAAGGATGCGTGCTTCTCACCCTCCTTATGCATCTTAATTTGATTATATCCTAAAAACCTATTCATGAATGGCATTCTTTCAAATTTGAAAGTATTGTCAATCATGATTTCTAATATGGGTATTGGAAATCATCTTTAGGATAAGCTTTGGTCAGATCTCTAAAATCAATACTAACTCTGAATTGCCCGTTCTTCTTAGTGACTGGCACTATGTTGGCCAACTAGTCGAGATGTTGCTTTTCACGAATGAAGCGAACATCCCTGAGCTTTTAGACGTCTTTTTCTATCTTATCCATGATTTCTGGCTTTGTCCTTCTTTGTTCCTACTTCAAAGGTTTAGTATCATCCATTATGTTCAATTTGTGCACAAAAACTTCTGGATTTAGTCCCGGCATCTCTACATAGGTCCATGCAAAGCAATCCATAAGTTCTCGTAAGAAAGTCAAATATACATCAAGTTGTTTTCCTTTGATTTGAGAATTTAAAAAGGTAAGGCGAGGATTTTCTGGGCTACCTAAATTTATTTCTTGTATTGGGTCCTCAGTTGAAGGTTCGGGAGGAGGTTCTTCCATAGTATTTTTGGAAGCTTCCGACTCCGCGAAACCTTCTAGGGTTTCATTTGGGGGTTTAAGTCAAGGCCTAATCCCTTTCTATAGTTTGGTTTTTTAGGCTCTTTTGCTTTTACATTAAGGGCTAGACATTCCTAATGACTGTGTTGAGATGGGTCTGTTTCTTCATTTAGTTTAGGTGGTTAGTATTCAGTGACTTGTAACATCATATCATCATCATCATCACTTGTCCCCCAGGATGCTGAAAAGCAACCTAATCAGTAGGATCTTGGAAGACAATAGTCTCCTGAGAGTCATCAAAACCATGCCTCTTTGTGAAGAAGACAAACCTTACTCTAAAGTCTTGAGTTAGTTTAGGAATGTTGCTGTATGGAACATATCCTATGTAAAGTCACGGCTATTCAATTCTGAGTCCTTTTTGAAGGTCGTTATTCATTTCTGGAATGAAGAAATCAAAATGAACTTGAACCCCATTTGCATTGATTCTGAGGCCAGTGGGCTTCTTGAGATTGTATCCCATGTTTTTTTTATCATGTTGTAGACAACAAGATTGTAGATGTCAAGCCTTAGTTTTCCATCGTTGGTGATTTTGTCGTAGGATAAGAGGTAGAACCATCTTCAACTTAATGGAAAACTATCGAGTGATTATGTTACAAGGATGGAGGTATGAAGAAGCAGGAACCTTCAAAATCATAAATTTGAGATGGAGCAGGCCATGGCAAGAGTGGAGGATCCCAAATTGTAATAGAGTACATGTAAGTGTCCATCTTCTCCGCATCCTCATAATCTGACTTAGAATCTAAATCTTTGACTAAACCACTGAGACAACAAGCAGTGGGTGTATTCATCTGGATCTTTTGAGTAGACGATAGGGTGCCACACCACTTCAATGGATGAAACAATTCAAGATATCTCATCGAAGGTTTGAACTTCCATTGCCATTGTCAAGCTCTGAAGGGCCGGCCGTAAGCCTATTCAACATAGATGAATCCATGTTAAGTAATGTGGAGGATTTTTTGCATCTTTCAGCTAAATGAAGCCATTTATTAATGTATCTATAAGACGAGTCACCCTTGCGTTGTGGTGTCAACATGAATTGACCGAAAGTGATTGGAGAATCAGCTCTCATTGGTGACATTCCCCTAACTGGGGGAGGTACATCATTACTTTCTTAGTCAGAATCTGAGTTACCAACCAAAGAGATCACATTTGCAAGATATGAGAGCCTTTACTATCTTGCAATAGGTAGTTTTCCATTCCTCATTGGCACTGAAAAGTACTTAATTGATGGTATTGCTGAGTTCTGAATAGGTGTTATATATAAAGTTGGACTGCATGTCTTACTTGTGTGAATAATAATGCCTGCTTGCTTTATTTTGGATGGCTTTGTGGATATAACCAAGGGTTGATCTAACTGTTTGATTTCAAATTTGACATTGATCACCAAAGGAACTTTGGTATCTACAAATCTGACCACTGGCTTCTTTGTAGACTTTAACTTCTAAGAGCGCACAAATCTATTACTAAATCCTGTATAAGTTTTCTTTTTTGTTGAGATGGTGAAGGGTTCTGCCGGATCATCATCCATGGAAGAATTGATTGTATTTTGTTTAGGCTTTGCAAGTCTTTCCTAAAACATGGCTGCATCGGTGAAGTAGACCTCTTTGCTTTTGAATGGTTTTTCATTTGCAAAGACGAGATACACCTTGCCCTCATCATCAATGTATTTGGGGCATTAATAAAGAGTGGAAGGCATTATGGAGTAGTCATGAAGCCACCGCCTTCCCAAGAGGATGCTGTAACAAGCGCGCATCTTTACTATGAGTAAAGTGGCTTTTGAAGTTAGATCGCCTAGCTGGAACCGAATCTGAATCTTGCTAATCGAATCCTAGGCTTCTCCATCATAGCCTTGAATCGAAGTTTTGGTAGCAGATAGTTTGCTCACTGCGAGGCCAAGTTCTTGAAGAGCTGTGATTGTGATGAGGTTCAGAGCCGATCTTGGGTCAACTTGAACTCTTTGAACAGGTATTTCCTTGATGTAGGCCGTGAAGTAAAGTAGCCCTATGTGCTTCATGTCGCCTAAGAGGAGATCATCTTTGGTGAAGGAAATGGTGGCCTTTGAAGCATTATGAATGGAAAGACATCGCATACATTGTTTCTTATTGTGGCCTTTGAAGTATTATAGATGGAAAGACATCACATACATTGGTTCTTAGGCCTTTTGGACTTTGCTTTAAGATAATTTTTCTTTATTTGATGGACTTATGCCACATGAGTTTGATTGTTGGAATTTAAGGACTGTAGAGCTCGTATGAAGTTTTTATGTGTCTCTTCAAACATCTGCGAAAGATAAAAAATATGAAGTCGTGCCAGTATGTGCTTAAGGTGTTCAACAGCGTCATACGTGAATGGATCTTATGGCATTTCATTAACAATTGTATCTGAAGAAGTTATATTTGTATTTGAAATACTCCCAAAGTGTTTACATAAGAGGAAGAAGGTCTGTCATAATTAACTCTATAGTTGCAATCAAAACAAGTGTCGTCGCAGACTATGTTGTTTTGGTCAACCTCTGGATAAGTGTCTCTTCTTATGGCATTGACTTCTTTAGGTTCAACAAAGAGATGACTGACTTCTTCTAATCATGCCTCTTGATTTGCATTGTCAAAAGTGTCTTGAGGTGTTGGAGGTTCATTAGCAGAAGCACTAATGACTGCCAACGCAGGTGTTAATGGCATCTCTTCTTCTGAATCAAAGAGGTTATCCTAAACTTGGAAGACTTCCTGAGGTATAGTAGGACTACCAATGTTGAGTTCATTGTGCTCTTCTTATGACTTAAGCTCACCATCTGCTTCAGGGATAGTGAGTTAAGTGCTTGGCTCAAGTCTGGCTTCAAAGAAGTTGACTTAACACCTAGTTCAAGAAGACCATATGGCATAGAGGTCATCGCTTGAGAATTAGAGGATGATGCTTGCTGTTGTTGTGTCCGATCGGATTTAACTAGAGCCAAAGGATCCAGATGAATCTGTGTTTATAATGTAAAAGGAGGAGGATCACTTGACCAACCACTTGCACTTTGCCTATGTATGTCATAATGAGCCACTGACAGTGTATTGAGAGCATATTTAACGATGAGAGTACCTGTTTCAGTTTCGAAAGTTTGTTCAAAATCCTCATTCTCATCAGAGGGGTATTCGTAAACAAAGTAATCATCAATCCACTGATCATCTTCAAAGTCAAAGAAGTCTGACTAATTCTCATCACCTGAAATAAAAGGTGTACTATCCCGTGATATCTTGTTGCAATTAGATATTGATAGTTCTTCTTCATCTTTTGGAATTGGAATGATAAAGTCAGCCAAAGTAAAATGACCTCTGACTAGTTTAGAAGGTTATTTTGAAATAGAAGCATTTGTTGCTTTTTCCTTCTTCTTTTTGGCCTGTTTTTCTTGTTTTATCAAGTGGTTCTAGGCAACTTTTTTCAAGTTCTTGAGTTGCCTTTTAACCTTCTTTCTTTCTATAGGTGTGGGTTCAATATTAACCTTTTCACAGCCTTCATCAACCACCAGGTTTGGATGGACACACATTTTTTCTCCTGTAAAGGTCTTAACCGGTATCAAACCTTGTTCATCATGTATTGCGTTAACAAAGCGGAATTCAACCGTCATTGGTTTCGGTGGAGAAGGTACTGCCATAGGTGCAAACTGTCTAAAGGAGATCATATTGATTAAAGCAGCATCATACTTCCGATCAAAAGTTATCTATCCTATTTTTCCACATCTCATTCACTTTTTCTTTTAGAATGAAATAGTATTTGAAAGGATGTGACACCATCCGGTGGTATGCACAGTAGTTTGAATCATTGTTCAACCTGTTTGTTCAGGTTTCTTCATTAATGGAAGTTTAAACTCATTGTTATCCATCAATGACTGGAAGATCACTTTAATATCTCCATCAAAGGGATATTTGGCTTTTTGTCTTTTATCATATTCCTCTTTCTTAGTTTAATCAGTCTTTGTATTTAGAGGCTTTTGAGGAGGTTTGGAGGTTTGCACATTGAAGACCTCTAATTTCTTCTTTGGTTTTTATGTAGAAGATGAAGATGGCTCTGTTTTTCAAGAGTTTGGCAAACTTCCCTCTAGGTTTTGTATAGATTTTGTATTAGAAATTATAGTCTACCATATACATTAATGTGTTTTAGGTGACTAACCATTGTTATATTTGCAAATAAATGGCTTCTGGAGTAGTATTTAGTAATAACTTGGGAGATAACGAACGTGATGATATCATGTTAGCGGACCTCCACTACCTCCACCTCCTCATCTTACGTACGGTACAGAGGAACGTTTCATGATGATGATGCATTAGTTAGTTGCAAGCAATGCCAATAAAGTAGTAATGCAGATGCAATTAGCAGCTTTGTTTGAAAGGTAGAATCAAGCTAATGATCCTAACTCCTTATATGAGAAGTTCTGGAAATGAGGGGCTATAGAATTCATTGGAAGAGAGGATCTGTTACAAGTAGATGAATGTTTTGAACATATAGAGAACATCTTTGATTCGTTAACATGCACAAGGAAGCAACAAGTGATCCTGGACACCTTCATGTTTAGAGATGTGGATGACATATGGTGGAAAAGTATCCATGAGCATATCAAAGCCATGCCAGAAACCATAGTTTGGGATGCCTTAAAGAAACAGTTTGGAATGAAGTTTACCCCAAAATATGTCAGCCGCAAGAAAAAGGCAGAGTATGTACATGTCTTTAGCCAGCTCTCTTGGTTTGTCTTGGATTTAATAAACACAGAAGAGAAGAAAGTTGAAAGATTCCTTAAAGGGTTAAGCCCAGCCATTTAGGGGCATGTTACTGCTTTCCATCGTCCGATGGAGTATGATGACACTGTGGAGAAAGCCTACGAGGCCAAGGAAATTGAGAAAAAGCTTATTTTTTAGAGAACTTAAGAAGAGTGCCGCACCTTCTGCAAGAAGTTAACAGTACTCGAAGAAACAAAAGGGGTTGCTAGTGGATCATTAAGATTAGTCTATGACATCTGCGAGAAAAACCACAAGACAAGCAAGTGCTCGGAGGTTACAGGAGCTTATTTCAGGTGTGGATCGATGGACCGCCGCTTGTCAGAATGCCTAAAGAGAAAGAATACAGGTCAAGCCCCGCAGTAACAGTATCAGCAGCCTCATAGAGTAGCACCACCCGCTCCTCCACATCAACAACAGCAGGCAAGGCAAGGCCAAAGACAGGCACGACAAGGTCAAGGCCAATAAAGACAGGGTTAGCAGAGGCAAGGACAACAAAATCAACCTCCGAGGCAAAGCTGCGCATACACACTGACTCACAAGGAAGCAGAAGCGGCCGATTATGTGGTCGTAGGTAAGGTTTCTGTCTGTGATATAAAAGCTAAGGTATTATTTGATTCCGGATCTTCATATTCTTTTGTTGTGCCTCAATTCTCTAGTAAGATACAGGAGCCACCGGTGCAACTACCGTATGTGTTGACTATCATTACCCCTGTAGGCAAGAGGGCGATTTGCGAAGTCTTTTATCCAAACTATAAAGTTTCGATTTTTGATATGCTGTTACCAATGGAACTCATTGTGGTACCAATGCATGACTTTGACGTAATCTTCGGCATGGATGGTCAACTAAGTGCATAGCTTGTTTGGACTATTTCCATAAAATCATCATTGTGAAAGTAGATAAAGCCGATCCAAGTGTTGTCTTTGAAGGTGAGAAAAGGAGTTTGAACATTAGGATAATTTCAACACTGCAAGCAAAAAGACTGATTCATAGTAGTTGTGAAAGGTATATTGAATTCATTGTTGATAAGAAGCCACCTAAGAAGTTAGAAGAAATTCCAGTAATCTGTGAGTTTCTAGATTTGTTTCTAGATGAAGTTCCTAGTCTTCCCACTCGTACCGGTATAGTTCCAATCTCTAGAGCTTCGTATAGGATGGCACCTACAGAACTGCGTGAGCTGAAGGTATAGTTACAAGACTTACTAGACAAATGATTCATTCGTCTTAGCACATCACCATAGGGAGCCCCAGTTTTATTTACAAAGAAAAAAGATGTCACCCTTAGAATGTGTATTGATTACAGACAATTGAATCAGGTAACAATCATGAACAAATATCCACTAACTCGAATTGATGAACTATTTGATCAATTACATGGTGTAGCACATTTCTCAAAGATTTACTTGAGATCTGGATATCAACAGCTGCGAGTTAGAGATCAAGATACATCAAAAATAGCTTGCAAGACAAGATATGGGCATTATGAATTCTTAGTCTTGCCATTTAGGTTGACCATTGCCCCAGCTATATTATGGACTTAATAAATAGAATCTTCTCATCTTATCTTGATCAATTTGTAATTATTTTCATAAATGATGTATTGGTATACTCCATGACCCAAGATAAACATGTTGAGCATTTGAGGACTTCACTTCAATTGTTGAGAGATCATTAGTTATATCCTAAATTGGATAAGTGTGATTTTTTTATTGAAACAAGTTACTTTTTTAGGGCATATAATTTCTAAAGATAGACTTGCAGTAGACCTAGGCAAAATTGAGGTAATAAGCAATTGGCAAAGCCCAAAGACGATTGCTGAAGTACAAAGTCTTGTTGCTAGTTATTATCGAAGTTTTGTTAAAGACTTTTCCAAAATAGTATCACCATTGACGAAATTAACTCAGAAGAATGAACCTTTTGTTTGTTCAAAGGAATGTGAGTCAAGTTTTCAATTCCTTAAGGAGAACTTGATGTTAGTCCCAATCATGTCTTTACCAGGGGTAGTGGTGGATTTGTTATATATACTGAGTTTCGAGACTTGGACTGGGATGTGTGTTAATACAGAATAGGAAAGTTATAGCAAATGGATCCTGATAGTTGAAGGAGCAAAAGGAACTATGCCACACATGATCTAGAGTTGGCAGTTGTTGTATTTGCTTTGAAGTTATGGAGACACTATTTGTATGGAGAGACATTTGAGGTTCATATTTATCATCGCAATTTTTAGTATTTATTCTCTAAACATGACCTCAACATGAGACAGCGCAAATGGCTAGAGTTCATAAAGGATTATGATTTTCCAATCAAATACTTTCATAAAAATGGTATTGTTGTGGCCAATGCACTTGGCAAAAAATCAACTATTAAATGGCAACTGTGTGGTGAGTGGTCGCTAGTGGAAGAATTTTGAGATCTAAATGTAGAAATCGAATTCGTTGATGATAGGGTCATGCTACTAGTGATGTCTATCTTTGAGCTAATCCTGATATAGCAGATTAAAAATGACAGTTTGAAGATCCAGAGCTTATTAAGATCTGTGACCATATATTTCAACGGCTAGATTTCAGGATAGTTAATGGTGTGTTGTATTTCAGAGATAGATTATGTGTGCCAATAGTTCAAAATCTAAAAGAAGCAATCATGACTGAAGCACATCATGCAAGATATTCTATGCACCCCGGGAGTACTAAAATGTACTAAAATTTGAATGGCAGGTTCTGGTGGAATAACATGAAAAGAGATATTGCAAGTTTTATGGCTAAATGTCTCACTTGCCAGCATGTGAAGGCTGAACATAAAAAGCCTCCCAATTTGTTGCATCCTCTAAATATTCCAAAGAAGAAATGGAAAAATATTTCTATGGATTTTGTTTAGGGCTGCCTCGGGCGAGCAAGCATCATGATACTATATGGGTGATTATTGATCGATTGACAAAGTTAGCCCATTTCATACCTATCAGGAAAAAGGATGAAATTCCATGAGTTGGTCAAGCTTTCACTGACAAAATTATGAGGTTGCACGGTGTAAGCTCACGACCTGACTTAATTGTAATTTATATTAATTAAACTTTATTTCCTATTAATTAATGTATTTTAGTTTTAATTTATATTGTTTTTAATTTTAATCGAGTCATAGATAGGTAGTTGGGTTGGAATTAACCAAACTTAGGTAAGCAAGGACTTTCTAGTAATTTATATGTGCATAGTTTAACATCATATTAGCATCATATTAATTGCATCATGTGTATTTAATCTTGTGGGTCATCTTTCATGTTTGGCTCAGCCCAATTCGGATTCATCTTGGCCGAATTGAAATTCAACTGCCTTAAACTGTAAATTCCATAGGCAAGCTGGACTTGCTTGCAATTTTCAAGAAATTCTAATTTAAAACCAGCTAATCACCTCCATCCCCTCTTCACTCTCCCTAATTCTCTGCTGAAGCAACATTCTCTTTCTCTCACTCTCATCTCCTCTTCAAGCTTGGAGCTGGAAGGTGGATCTTAGAGCCTTGCATCCGGGGCCATTGAGTTCCATCTTCTTCTTCCTTCCTCATCCTATGTTTCTTCCCCACTAGAAGCCTAATTTCACCCCATCCTTGTCTTTACAGCTCCCTAAGGTAAGAATTACTTCCTCTTTTCGGTTCTTCATCTCCAAATGAGTTAATGAGATTCTAAGTTAATGCATGCAACCCATCTCATCTCCATTTCATCCATTTTCATGTAAGATTTTATTTATGGTTAGATATTGTATTTTTCTCCACCATCAAACCAAAGGAAGAGCTTGATTTGAGTAAAGTACCGAGTTAAGGAAAATATAAGTGTATATATTTACTACATGCATGGTTTATTTAATTGATTCTTGATAAATTCTCTACTAATGCCAAGTTCCCTAACTCAAGAATATAACATGGTTTATGTTCTAATTAAGGTAATTTAAGAATGAATGATAAGAATAGATGAAGGATAACCCAATTGTGATGTAAATGGGTTTTAAAAAGTGATTAGAAAGTTTACTTGGGGAATGGGAGTGGAAGGAGCTAAAAAGCGAGGAGAAAAATTAGTTTTGAAACTAAATCTGCCAAGAGTAAAGGGCCGATCAGTTGGATCCCCATTCTGGGAAGCGTCCAACCTACCCCAACCGATCGATTAACTAAAATTCTGGGTTGAAATTTTCATTTAAAGATTGGTTCAAATGACTAACCATAGACTTTCCATAGTCCATTGTAGGGCACAAAGTGAGACTACTCCTTTAATTTTTTGGTGGAGCCGAGGTGTTCTAAAATTGATCATTAGATCATAAAAATTTTCTACAACAATAATAATATCCAAAATTGTCAGAAGATGGGGCCTTACCGAAGCTCCAGTAAGGTTTAGTATGTATGGAACAATGGGTATTACTTTAAACTATTTTATGGGATAAAGAATGATTTATTTGTATCTTTTGAATTCTTTAGTATTTTTTAGGCCTAAAATGCTCTACAGAACTCACTTACGATGTTTCGTGAGGAAAGCTTTATATGAGCACAAATATTTTATGAAAATGAGGGCTATTTTATGAAAATGTTTTAGAGGGAACTTATACACATGTTGGGATATTCTAGGACTATTTATGAGAGTTATTGGGGAGCAAATGTATCCTCAGTTTTAGTGAAACTTTATTTTATTTTCTTTAAAATGAAAATTAATTGGGAACTATCTTAGTCTTTTATTATGACCATTGAGGTATTTTAAAGCAAATCCTATCCTTAGGTTATTAAGTATAGTCAAATGCCATGTAGGGCTTTAGAAATGGTACCTTTACCTCAAACATATTAGCGAAACGGTAATTAAATACTAATAAGGAAGAGTGTTAAGCTGTCACTCATTCCCTTTTGATTTTCCAATCAATTTCTGACGTCACGTCATGAGTATTGGCATAAGAAGTGGTGTCTATCTTTTAGACAATGTAATACTAAGATTTTGGTAGCACATTGACACTGGACTTTTTATGAATATACTGTATTGAATGACTAAGAAAATATGGATTATCTTAGCATAAAGTTGGTTAGTAAATATCCATGTTAACCTCTCAATTCAAATGCATTCATATTGTTTTAGTAAATCTTGCCCTCAACATTATTAAATCATGTAACCCATTCTTCCTGGTGAACCTTGAAGCAAAATTGGAGATGGAGCTTTTTTTAAGGGCGGGCCTATGAGCCAAGATAGGTGTAGCTAAGGTTGAGAGGCTTTGAGCTTTAATAGCTCTTTTAGGTATGCATTGTTTGATTATCAGTTAATTTGTTTAATTCCGATTCTTATATGATTGAATGTGAATTCAAGATCAATAATTTCATTATGTCCGAATATGAGACAATCGCTACGATTGATGATAAGTATAAATTAAATGAATACGGGATGATCTTGATATGTTGAGTCAGCACCACTTAACTTATACCCTTATTAGGTTCGACGGGACCAATTCGGGTATTCCTTATATAACTACTGTAATAGTTTATGGAGGAGTTAGTCGGTGCTCCTCGGATAGCTAGACGGATCCCCTAGTAATTTTCCACTTTGTATGTTAAATGCTCTCCTTAGAGAGAATATAGCCTTGTGGATGCCAACTAGTATATTACTGTATCTCTAATTATGTTTCCTTATTCATGCTATATTCATATGCACAACGTGTCTAGCTTATGATTATTGCTCTCTTTTAATTAATACATCTCTAATTCAATTAATGCAGCATATTGGTTTTATATGCACCTATTTTTGCTAAACCGTTATGTTTATAGTGCTATTCTTGTTGTTATAAACAGGTCTAAGTACTGATTCCACCTCTGACATACTTGTAGAGGAGTTTCCAGATACTTCCCAATGTATAGTGTAGTAATGTTGACTTTGACAACACCCTACGATTATATATTTCAAAGAGCGCCATGGGTATATTTTGGGACGTGACAGGTACACCATTTGTTAGACTATATTTATGCATCATGTATTATATCATATTGTTATTATGTTACCTAATTTTGATAGGCATGTATGTCACTTATTCAGATTGTATTTAGGTTCTATGTATTTGGTCATACATATATTTGTATTTTGGATCATTCATGTAGACACTTGTATTTTGCACATGTCAGTTTGTGCATAGGATCATGTTTTATATAAAAGACTATTTTAAGTTCTATATCCTTGGCTTACAATTGAAATTTAATAAACTCAATTTATGTTTAATACCATACCTTAAAATATGAACTGTATAGGATATTGTTAAGTTCAGGTAAAAATACACAGGCTTCTGCAAATGTTTTAAATGGACACATGTCACATGTTAGTCTTTGCACGTGAGTTTTGTATTTTTTTTCCCTTGTGGTGGTTCATACGTGTTTTAGTACCACACGGATTGCTACGGGATTACGTATACCATACCTTCGGTGTCGCCCTAATCACAGAATCTCAGGCTCGAGGCATGACACATGGTACCCCAATTTCCATAGTCTCCGACAGAGATAATAGATTTATGTCTTCCTTTTGGCAGTCGTTTAAAAAACCATGGGTACCAAACTCAACTTCAGCATCGCTTATCATCCTCAAATAGACAGGCAGTCAGAATGTATAATATAGACTTTTAAAGATATGCTTTGAGCTAGCATATTAGACTTTGGAAGGAATGAGATGAACACCTCTCCTTGTGTGAATTTGTGTAAAATAATAGCTATCACGCAAGTATCAGGATGGCTCCATTTGAAACTTTGTAAGGACGTAAGTGTCGTACACCGGTGTGTTGGGAAGAAGTTGAAGTTAGAAGCTATCATAGACCTTCTCTTATTACAGAAATAGCAGAAAAGGTGCAAAAAGTTCAAGACAGATTGAAAGTGACTAGATCTTGTCAGAAAAGTTACGCTAACAATTGCAGTAGAGCTCTTGAATTTTAGGTGGGAGACAAGGTTTTCTTGAAAGTTTCCTCAATGAAAGGTACAATTAGGTTCATACTGAAAGGCAAGCTTGCACTGCAATTCATATGACCTTTTGAGACTCAAAGCAAAGTTGAAGATATGGCCTATCGGCTAGAATTACCACCACAACTCACTGGAGTGCATAATGTGTTTTACGTGTCTATGCTTTGGAAGTATCTTCCAGACCTTTCACATGTTCTCGAGATCAATGACATTCAAGTAAAGTCAGATACAAGATATGAAGAATGACCTCTTTGTGTTATTGACACAAAGGACCAAGTGTTGCGTGCTCGGGCAATTAAATGGGTCAAAATTCTTTGGGAACATCATAGACTAGCAGAAGCTACTTGGGAGCTTAAAGAGCGAGTTCAGGAGAAGTATACAGGACTTTTACCTAAGGTGTATTACATACAGAGGACCGAATGATCTTAAAGAGGGGAAGGATGCACGGTCAAAACCCAAGCTAATCTCGATTTACAATAATTAATTTTATTTTACTTTAATTAATATATAATTAGGCTAATTCAACCCAAAACACCTTGATTTGTGTCATGGGTAAATAGTTGAGTCAGGATCGAACCTTACTTATTAGTCAAGGACCTTCTCATATAATTTAGAGTTACATGGTTTTGCATCATATTGGCATCATGTTAACTGCATCATGTGTATTTTATCTTGTGGGTCATCTTTCAGGATTGGCTCAAGTCGATTCGGATCTATCTTGGACTAACCAGAGTCCATTTGGCTCTATATGTAAATTCCTCAAGGGAACTGGGCTTGTCTGCAAATTCCAGTAAATCTTGATTTAAAAACTCTCACTCCAATAGATTTGCCTCTTCCCCATCTTCAAGAACTGCTAGAGCTTCCCCTTCTTCTCTCTTTCTCCTTCTTTAGCAACCGGAAATTTGAACTTGGAGCTATGCATGTAAGACCCAAGGCTTCCATCTTCTCTCTCCTTACTTTCTTGTTCATCTTCTTCCTTTGGAACTAACAATCTCACCTTATCATCTCCTCTATAGCTTTCCAAGGTGACGATTCCATCACCATTCCACTTCTTTGAGTTTAAAAGAGTCAAGAAGACTCAAACAAGCAACATGAATGCATCTTATGCCAATTTCCTCAATTGCATGTTTGTGCTTATAGTAGGTCATTTTCTATTGAAGCTTTCTTGATCATCAACCTAAGGAAAAAGCTTGATTGGGTAAAGCATTGAGATAAGGCAACTATAAGTGTGTATATTACTGCTTGTATGTCTAATTATGTTGATTCTTAAAGAACTCCCCTTTAAATGCCAATCTACAGCTATTTCGCCCCTTTTATTTAAAAATATATGATGGTTTGAGTAATAATAAATATGTTTATGAATTAAGGATGCAATTAGGTATTGAAAAATGTATGATGATAGTTTGGAGCAAAGAAAATTACATTGCAACCAACTAATGAAATTTGTATTGAACTTTTGCTTTAGAACTGAGAATTTGAAGCTTACGGCTAAGCCGTAACTATTCTACAGTTAGCTTTCCTAAGACCCAAAGTCTGACATTCCTTCTACGGCTAACCTCATGGCTAAGCTTTGTGATGCACTACTGCTAAGCCATAGCCAAGCTGTGGCCCAACCATAGCCTAAATCATGGCTTAGCCGTAACTACAAGAAAATTCTCTGAACCACGGCTAAGTCGTAGACTAAATCACGACTGAGCCGTAACCACATGAAAATTCTCTGAACCACGTTAAGCCGCTGGCTAAATCATGGCTGAGCCATAACTGCAGGAGAACTTAGTGAATTATGGTTAAGCCGTGGCCTATTCACGGTTAAGCCATAAGAATGTAGTAAACTTAAGAAAATTAGAAACATTCAAGACCATGTAGGGCCTTAGATATGATACCTTTACCTTAAGTAAATTAGCCCAATGATAATTAAATATTAAGAAGAAGAGTATGAAGCTATCACTCATTCCCTCTTGATTTTTCTAATGGTTCCGACGTCACGCCATGGGTGTCAGCATAAGAAGAGGTGTATAATGTCTACCCAATGTAACACCAAGAGTTTTGGAAACACATCAACACCAGACATTTTATGAATGCACCATATTGAATCACTAAGGAAACACGGATTATCTTAACTAGGGTTGGCTAATAAATATTCTTATTAATCACTCAATCCACATGCATTCATATTATTTAAGTAAACCTTGCCCTTAACATGATTTAATCATGTACCCATTCTTCCTGATGAGCCTTGAAACAAGATCGGAGACGCAGCTTCTATTAAATGTGAGCCCGTGAACCAAGATAAGGGTAACTAAGGTTGAGAGCATTCAAGCTTTAATAGTTCATTTAAGTATGCATTAATTAATAATTCGTATTCTATTTAATTCTGACTCTTATGATTGGTTACGATCTCAAGACCGATATAGGTTTCTGTATACGAATAAATAGATCGCTACGTACAATAAGTATAAAAGTTATGAATTTTGGTCGGTCTTAATGTAGTGAGTTGGCACCACGTAGTTATACCAGTAAGAGGTTTAACGGGACTGAACAAGGGTATTCAATATGCTACCTTGCTGCAGCAGTTGTATGAAGAGTTAGTCGACGCTCTTAGCATAGCTTGATGGTTTTAACCCAACAGATAGTGATTTCCCATTGTACAACATGTTCTCTTTCTAGAAAGAAGATAGCCATGTGGTTGCCAACTAGTATGTTATTATATTTCTATTTATGATTCATCATTCATGCTTAATCAAATGCACAACATGCCTAACTTCCGATTATTACTCTCTTTTAATCAATATGTTTTATAATTTAATTGATACATCATGATAATTTTATGTACTTTATATTTGCTTAACTATCATTTTAACAGTGCTACCCTTGGTTACAAGTATAAAACTCAATGCTGGTAGACAATCGATGCTCCCTGAAAAGGAGCTACAGCGGTACCTTGGAGTATAGATGAGTGGAACGAGGATGACATCTTCTATTAACCATCTCACATAGAGCGTCATGGGGTTCAAGTTTTGGGCTTGTCAGTGTACTGCCATGGTTGGCTTGTAGGATAGCATACCATTATCATTATGTCATTCTGAAGTCACCATTGATGAATTATGTTTATGTTCATGCATCCTTGTTATCGTATGCATGTTGATGGACAAATTCACAGACTTTAGTTTCTGGAAATGAATGAATGTTATTATTATTATTATCGCTTATGATGATTACAGGAGTGGTTAACAGGCTTCCGCTTTATTATTTGAAATAAAATATATGTGTTTATGGATCTTCCTCACACGTACCTATGAAATCACCCTGTGACAGTTCATATGTGTCTTGACATGGCACAGATTGCCATAGGTTTCGTGTGTTGTGCCTCAGGATCTACCCTAATCCCAAACTCTTGGGTTCCATGTGCAACAGGTACACCGGTTGATAAACAAGATAGAACTACCCAAGGAACCTGAGGAAAAATCAAGTGAGGATGTGGAAATTGAGGAGCCAAGTATGAATGCTGAACCCATGATAGAACCAGCGCCAGTCAAGGAAACCCAATCAATGTTGAACCATCACCTATTAAGCCCACTCTAGGACTTACATTCCTAAGGCACCATACCCCCAGAGGCTAGGACCAGGAAGATCAACTGCCGAGTTGGATAAAATGTTAGAATTGTTTAAATAAGTGAGAGTTAACATTCAACTACTTGATGCTATCCAACAGATTCTAGCCTATGCTAAAATTTTAAAGGACCTTTGCACCTTCATAAAGACTACCAAAGTGCCTAAGAAGGCTTTTTAAGCTCAACAAGCTAGCTCAATAATTTCCTATCCAATTCCAATTAAATACAAAGACCCAGGGTGTCCTACCATTTTTTGTCAGATAGGGAACCATCACATGGAGAAGCTTTGCTAGATTTGGGTGCGAGTGTGAACCTTCTTCCATACTTTATTTAAGAAAAATTTTGAGGAAGTTGAAAAAGACCCATGTGACCTTGCTATTGGCTGATGCATTGATCCAAAACCCCAAAGGGGTAGTCAAAGACCTTCTAATCAAAGTTGAAGACTTTGCGTTTTCCATCAATATTATTGTCTTGGATATAAAACACACATCTAGGGCTGAACTCAAACTACTAGTGATCTTAGGGAGACCATTCGTTGCCACCTCAAATGCCTTGACCAATTGTAGTAATGAAGTGGTGTAAATTTCTTTTAGGACCATGATTGTTTAAGTGAACATTTTTAATGTCAATAGGCAACTTCCTAATGAAGATGATGGGGTTTTTGAAGTCAGTTATATTCATGAATTGATAGAAAATCACTTACAACATTTGAAACTTGATGATCTACTAGAGGCTTGTCTAGCTCATTTTGGAAGAGATTTTGACATATATGGACACATTGAAGAAGTCAATGCTTTGCTGAACTCAACCCCAGTCATGGACTATACCAGATGGCAACCATAGCATAAAATTTTGACTCCATCTGCTTCCCCACTTGTCCCATCTACCATAGAGACCCCTAAGTTAAAACTCAAGTAGCTGCCAAATACTTTGAAATATGTGTTTTTAGGCCCATTAAAAACCCTTCCAGTGATTATAGCTTCAGACTTGGACTATGTCCAACAGGAAATACTCATAAAAATTATGGATGAACACAAGGAAGCTATAGGATGGTCCATAGTAGACATTAAAGGAATAAGCTCATTTGTGGTCCAACATAGAATTCATTTGGAAGAAATATAGAAACTTCTCATGAACCAAAAACGCGACTGAACCCTATAATGAAGGAAGTGGTTAGGTTGGAAGCATTGAAATTACTTAATGCAAGGGTGATCTATCCCATTTTTTATAATGCATAGGTGAGCCCGGTGCAAGTGGTACTAAAAAAATCTGAGATAATAGTGGTTCAAAATAAGGGCAATGAATTGATACCCACTAGAATATAGACTGAATAGAAAGTATGTGTAACACTCCATCCCCAATTAAGTACATTTAGTGATTAATTAAGTAAGTTATTAGCTAATGATTATAGAATTAGCCTAATTGATTATGTTTAACCTGCTATCAGGATGGGTTTAACTTAATTTATCTTACGGGGTCATGTGTAGGTCTTAACCTTAAGTAGGTAAATATGAGCCCTTTTTCGTAGTTTTGGACATTATAAGTTTACATCATTTATACATCATATTGATACCATCACATGTATCTCATTAAGCTCGTCAACTTTTGTACTTAACTCAAATGTATTTGACTTTGTTTGTGACAGTTGAAAGTTCAATTGACTTAAAAACTGAAATTACCCTAAGGAATGTGGACCTGCTTATAACTTCAGAAAAGTATTATATATATATAAGCCCAACTGTTACCATTCGAACTCCTTCTTTCTAGGTTTTCCTTGCTCCAACGTTCTTCTTCTCCTTCCATTTCTTTTCTTCTTCTGCATCAAAGAGAGCCAAAGAGATCTAGCACATGGGATTTCAAGAACCCAATCTATCATTCTAGCTTCCGTATTTCCTTTGAACTGAAGATAGCAGTCTAAGGTAAGATTGTTGCTCATTACAGCTCTCTTGAGTCTAGAGAACTCTCATTCTAAAATATGCACTTATCTCCTTCCCCATTTCTTACATGCATGGCATTTAAGTTCAAGAATTGGTAATTCCTCCACAAGTTGAGACAAAAGAAGATTAGTTAGTGGAAAACTTAATCCAAGGCAAGTATAAGCAAATTTTGGCTAAATGCATGTTGGTATATTATGATTCTTGTACATATATTAATTTTAATGCGTTTATAGCCCTTAATTGTACTTCTATCCTACTGATTTGGAAATGCATATTAAGGTATTAAATTCTGAAACGTACTAGATTTGCTTCAAGAAATCTGAAGCTTACAGCTAAGCCGTTGGAGAGTTATGGCTCAAGTTCCAGAGAGCATATAAATTAAATATCCTTTTACAGTTAAGCAGCGTAATATGCTACACTAAGCTATAGCCAAGTCATGGCTCAGCCATAGACTAAACACGGCTAAGCCGTAAGACAAAACACAGTTCAACCGTGAATGTGGGAGAAATTCTAGGTAACTACGGCTATGCCATAAGTCACCCGCGGTTAAGCCGTAAGGCTACTAAAATCTAAGATTAAGTAGGTACTATTGTGAGATCTTGTAAGGCCTTAGCTTTTGGATCCTTATACCTTATTAACTGGCCGAAAGGAATGATTAAACATCATAAAGGGTCTTGAGATCTAAGATTCTTTCATGTAGTACTGTCCATTCATTAAGTATCTCCCCATGGGTGCTGGTTTAAGGGACCTCGATACACATTTCCAACACAATGTAACACAAATAGAAAAACAACTATATATCGGATAACTTAAAACTACATCATCATACATGATTAGAAATGATGGATGACTAGATTATGGTTGGTTAGTAAAACTACCTTGATTCCCTTGAGTTTGAACTATATAGCATATTGGATTACCATTATTGGCTTCTATTATTCTAATATTGATTTGGCTTTGAAATAATTATGTACGAGTTGATTCTATTTGAATTGTTTCTTAACAAACATTTTACATTAACATTGACTTGAATTGAGTATGAATGAAAGCATACGAATGAATTGAACATATATTGTCTTGTATTGTTCTCAATGAATAAATTGCACACATTATTTTAAGTTCAATTGACTGAATCAAAATAGTTCTGCTCTACTTAACCTCAACCTTATGATACTCGGCGGGGTTAACTTTGGTGTAGTAACAAATAATGGCCCTGTGTGTGCTTTGGAGCTTCCAGACTCCATATATGAAAAGAACCATTCATACCTTGGCCTGGTTGACGGCGTTCTTAAAGTAAAGATCCCGAGAGTGAGGATATGGCAAATGTAGTAGCTACTTTGTAATGTATTTCTGTTAAATGATTCTCATGGCACGATTATTCAACTGCAGCACATGCCTAGTATATTAAATTGACCTCTTTAATTACATGTTAATGATTCTTATAGATACAATGTGTATTACCTCAATTATACTTATGCTTTGCTGAATAGTTTTATTCAGTAGTTGTTTTTTGTATTACAGGCCCAAATCCATCTTCGGATCTTGAGAAGATCAAGAAGAATTCAGAGGAGGCCTTCAAGAACCCCTCCGGCCTAGATGAGTGGACGGTGTATCATTTTTTATCGATCCAACCACGAAGAGCGTCAAGGATTAAAGTTTAAGCCTCATTTTGGGATACAACTAGATCTAGGATTCATGACTACATTAGTTTTATTTTGATATGCATGGATCATGACCCTTTTGTACTTTGAAACAGTGTAACTCTTCTTCTTTGTTCGGAAACTTTCCTCCATTTTGTAAAGACATGTTTCTTTTGACTCTTATATAGATGTACTTTAGTCTGGTATTGTGATAACTTGTTCCATGATTGATATTGATAGCTTCTGCATATTGAATGTTTGGACAAATGTCCACTAATAGCATCTCGCATATGTAAGTAGGATGACTATCCCTTGTGTAATTTCCACTAGACTCGGGTCTAGGTGTGAATTATACGAGAGTAAGTGTGTCACTTTTCATGTTGTAATCCTAATATTCAAATTCTTAGGCTCAAGTTGTGACAGTATGCATCGATTATTGGAAGCTAAATTTAGTGACCCGAAAAGCTCATTTTGTCCTCCCATTCATGGATCAAATGATTGAAAGGTTAGCCGGTCATACTTTTTACTATTTTCTTGATGGTTATTTTGGCTATAGTCAAATTCCAATTGGACCCAAAGATCAGGAAAAGACCACTTTCATGTGTTGTTTTGGCACATTTACTTACAGGTGCATGCCCTTTGGGTTATGCAATGCATCAACCACCTTTCAAAAGTGCATGATGAGCATATTTTCTGACACGGTGGGGAGATTCATTGAGATTTTCATAGATGATTTTTCAACTTTGGCAATTCTTTTGAGGAGTGTTTACATCATTTGTCCCTTGTGCTTGAGAGGTGTGAAGAGAAAATTCGGGTTTTAAATTGGGAGAAATGTCATTTCATGCTAAAATGAGGGATAGTTTTAGGACATTATTCCTGAGAAAGGAATTGAGGTGCACAGAGAAAATCTTGATTTGATCTCAAAATTTGTTAAGCAGATTCGATCAAACCTGGCCCATGCTAACTTTTGTCATAGATTCATAAAGGATTTTAGCAAAATTGCTAAACCTTTGTGCCAGTTACTGACAAAAGAGGTCCCATTTGAATTTGATGAGAATTGTCTAAAGGCTTTTGAGAGACTAGAAATATAGCTAACCTCAGCTCATATAATCCAGCCAACTAACTGGACCATTCCATTTGAACTCATGTGTGATGCATCAGATATAGCCATAAGGGCTGTTTTGGGTCAATGGGTTGGGAACATACCTCATGTGATTTATTATGCTAGTAAGACCCTCAATGATGCACAACTAAATTACACAACCACTGAAAAAGAATTGCCAACTATGATTTTTGCCTTGGAGAAATTTCAATCCTACTTGATAGGGTCCCAAGTCATCATCTATATGGAACATGTAGCCTTAAGGCACCTTTTTTCCAAAAAGGGTGCAAAAGCTTGATTAATCCTGTGGAAACATCTACTACAAGAATTTAGTTTAAAAATAAGAGACAAGAAAGGATGTGAGAATTTTGTAGCTAATCATCTTTCGAGGTTACCTTTAGAGTCATCTGATGAGGTCCCATTAAATGAAAATTTTCCTTATGAACAATTGCTGAGTATTTCCTAGATCCCTTGGTTTTACAGCTGTAAAAATTGCCGCACTAAAGGATGTGAGGGCCATTTTAGTTCTAAGAAAACAGCTATAAAAATTTTGCAATGTGGATTTTATTGGCCCATAATCTTTAAAAATTACCAAACTTTTCTATCTAAACTGTGAGAGGTGTTAAAGGTTTGGTAAGCTCAATCAGAAGAACATGATGCCCTTGAATCCATACTTGTGGCGGAAATTTTTGGTGTGTGGGGAATTGACTTTATGTGGCCATTTCTAAATTCTTTTAGAAATCTTTACATTTTGCTGGCAATAGGCTATATTTCCAAATGGGTAAAGGCCATGCTGACAAAAATGAATGACAACCACATGGTGATCATGTTCATGAGAAATCACATCTTTTTCCTATTTTGTACCCCTAGGGTGATCATTAGCGACGGAGACACCCACTTTACAACCATCCCAATGAGCATGTTTTGAAAAAATATTATGTCACCCATAAGGTTGCTACACCTTATCACCCACAAACAAGTAGCCAACCGAAAATTTTAAATAGGCAAATTAAGCAAATTTTGGAAACGACAGTCAATCCCACTATTGGTATTTGTGATTGATTGATGAATTGTGGGCCTATCAAACCACTTACAAGACACCTATTGGGATATCCCATTTAGGTTGGGCTATGGGAAAGCTTGCCACTTGCCTATTGAACCGAAACTTAAAGCTTATTGGGTAATTAAAATGTTCAATTTTGACTTACCCACTATGGGTAATCTACTCAAATTACAACTCAATGAGTTGGAAAAACTTAGAAATGATGCCTATGAGAATGCCAAGATCTACAAGGAATGAGTTGGAAGAACTTAGAAATGATGCCTATAAGAATGCCAAGATGTACAAGGAATGAATGAAGCTGAACCATGAAAAGTCAATTTTGATAAAATCATTTGAATCGGGTATGAAATTCCTTTTGTATAACTCCCGTTTAAATCTATTTCCAGGGAAGTTAAGAACCCGGTGGACCAGTCCATTCATTGTTAGGACTGTTTACTTTCATGGTGCTGTGGAAATTGAAAACCCTAAAAATGGGAATGTTTTCAAAGTTAATGGTCAACGGTTGAAACCGTTTCTTGAGCTGAAAGACAAATTCTTGAGCTGAAAGACAAACGTACTGATCAATGAAGTTTAGATATTTTTCAATGGAAGAGTAGATCTGATAATCAATGCTGAATGAAGTTAAGTACCTCTCACCATTCTTTCATGTGATTTAGTTTAAGTATTTTTTTCTCTTGCATACTTCATTAGAATAATAAATCTTCCTTCTCTCTTAGACAACCTATGCTATTAATTTGTATTGAACAATGCTTTATTCATATATATTTTCTTAATAGGTTGTGCTTAAATTAAGCTCTTTGGTAATCTATCTTTGATTAATATATGATATTTAGTTAGTTTTTAATTTTATTAGGTGAAGGAGATTTTTGCCATAAATAAATTGTAAAAAAATTATGCTTTGTGATAGACAAATTATTCGGATAAAAAATATATCAATGTTTCTGATTTGAAGGATTTTTGGAGATAGATCTATTTTATTGGTTGCATAGAATGATGGTGTGATTACTTAATGGATTCATGATATTCTGACCTGCATTCCATTATTAATTTTCCTACACTTTACAATTAGATTTTTCAATTTATTTTCATCTCTTTTATCTTGTTTTATTGTTCTAAAAAAAACAAATCTTAATTAAAAAGAAATTTCAAAAGTTCTCCCTGTGGGTTAGACCTAGACTTGCCATTGTCTCAACAAGACAACTATGCACTTGTAGTTTTAAGTAATTGATTAAATTCACATCAGTTTGGATGATAAAATAAAGTTGGAATGGTTGGAGATGAGTTTTAATCTAGGTTCATGTAGCTGACTTTGATGTTGAAAGTTAAGAACTCTTTCTTTTTCATTTTGATAAAAATGAATGCTAATAGCTCTCAATATGGATGGACATATTACTACTTGTTTTGTTAGTTTGATGTACAAACTATTTAATTTTGGATTATTGTAATTGCCACATTATGTTTATGTGGATGGATATAATTAACTTTGGTATATATGGATGATTGTATTAAATTCAAATTATTTGTGTGCATTTTGATGTAGTTTCTATGGAATTCTTCATTTTTGGTTCCTTGAATTATGAATATGGGACCCATCGGTGAGTCTCACATTTTGTCATTAATGGGATCCATATGTATTGAGTTGTATAAATACATAGGCTAGCATTAAATTGGTATGTAAACAATACATACAGGAGTAAATTTTCATTCAAAAATCCTATAGTTATGATATAGGGAATTCATGAATTCTAAGTATTTAGAAATTCTTTTGTAGGAATTTAGGATAAAAGAAATAGAAAAATTGGGAATGGGAGAATTTAGTAATATTTCAAAATTCCAGTATTTGAAAATCCCAAACAGGCACCAAACATGAATTTCATGAATTTTGGTAAAGAAACAGGCCCTTGAGTCCTTTTAGCTAGCTGAAATTCAGAAACTCTGAGAAGAAACATGGCATTTAAAAATGTTAGGAGGCAAGCCAATACATCATGTCCAAAATCCCAACATGTAAAAAACCTATGAGGTCTCGACTCAAGATAATTATGATTTGTGCTAATTAATCTTCTTTTATATTAATTAATGATTATTTAGTCCTAAGTTGATTGTTTTATCTTATTTGGGTCATGGATAGGTAGTTGAGTTGGAGTTTGACCCTCACTAGGTAACTTAGAAGACCAATTTGCAATTTTAGTTTCATAGTTTTGCACCATTTCATCATTATTTTAATTGCATCATAATTTTTTCATAATGTGGATCACCTTTCATTCATAGCTCAACTTGATTTGAACCCATTATAGCCCATTTGAAGATTTGCCACAACTAAAGGGACTTGCTTGTAATTCCCAAAGCTTGGTTGTATAAAAGCCCACTTAAACCCTAGCAAAAGACCCTTTTCTCTCTTTGTGCTAAAACCCTAGCCTCTCCTTACCTCCATCTTCCTACCTCCATTTCCCATCTCCTCCCAATCAGGAGAGCCATTTCTTCTACCATGGGAGAGAACCATCTTCTTCCCCATCTTCTCCTTTGCCGTGTTCAAGCTTGGGTTGTTGGAAAACCCTTGTCTCTTCTTCTCTACAACTTTAGAAGGTGAAAAACCTCAATCCTTCTTAGATTTTGTACATTTGGATGAAAGGGAATCATTTCCATAACATGCATCTCATCATCATCTTCTTCTTTGTGCTTTTTCATGAGTAGGGTTTGCTAGAGCTTAAGATTCGGAGATTTCCATCTTATTGGCCAAGGATTTTGAATAAGCACCACAAGAGGCAAGTATAAGTGAGTATTAGACCCACATGTGTATTTAATATAATTGATTCTACATTAAATTCTCTGAATAATGCTTATTTAAAACTCATTTCTCTAATGTTTACTTAAATGGAAAGTTTTTATGATGGCACCAAATGCATATGCTTGGAAGATCGGAGAACCCGATGGTTTTGAGGTGAATGGGTGATTAATGTGATAGATTTAGAGTGATTTTGGTTGGATTAATGTAGGTGAAAGGTTGGAAATAAATGAAAATGAACCCAGCTGGAGAACAAAACTTGCACAAGTTCACTTGAGCAGACCTGATGCCGACTCGAGCGAACCAATGATAGCCAGATGCAGATTTTGTCATGATCGATCAAACCTGACACCTGATCAAGCGAATAGCCCCTCTGGACAAGACTCAATCGAGCGGATGGACCCTTCGATTGATTTTTTTATTTTTATTTCCTTTTCAACCAGGGTTGAATTGGTTCAAGTGGACTTTCCTTTAGGCAACATTAAGCATGGCCATGGGGTTAAGCGGGACTAAAGGACACTAAATGGACCCAATGACCATGAAGGGCCTCATCCATGGAATCCTTTATCTTATAGATTGTCCAATGGTAATTAATGAGCAAAAAGGAAAATGTTGAGTTGCCATTCATCCTTTTTGGATGTTTCAATTTAGTTCTAATGCCATGCCATCATGTGTGGGTATAAGGAGTCCGATGTCCCAAGCATATACAGTGTAACACCAAGATTTTGGTAGGACATAGACATTAGATGCCTTATGGTTACACTGTGCGGAAGGCTAGGGACGATAGAATATCATAGATTAGGATTGGCTAGTAAATGTCTTTGACTCCTCAACAATGGAAATGCATGCATGTTATAATAATTACGTTCAATATAATCCAATTATGCTTATTACAAGTCATGTTATCAACTAATTTCTTCTATTGCTACTTGTTTACACTTGCACATTCATTGGTACCGTTATGTCCCAAGTTTTCAAGTGAATTGAATGACATAGAAGTAAGTTATGCCAACTAATCATGTATAATACGCACGAGTGCAAGTTATGTTCATTAGTCATTCATTTGACTCATTATGTCGACACCACTTAGCTTCCGCTTTTATGAGGCTCGATGGAGTTGAGTTTGGGTTTAGATTTTATAACCCTGCTACAATAATTCTTTCATGTTGGACTGAGTCGACACTCCTCGTAAAATCAAGTAGGACACCTAGTTTTCCCTTCACGCATATGCACGCTTTCCTAGGAGATAATATAGTAAATGTGGTTGGCATCAGTAAGTTACACTCACTGCTATACATTATTCTTTTATTGATGTTTCTTTTATGTAGAACATGCCTACCATACATATATTGACCTCTTTTATTCATTATGTCCCTCTTTTATTCATTATGTCCTTAATTCCATTTGATACAATATGCTATGTTCTATATTTGCTTATTTTTGCTAAATCATCATATTTACAGTGCTACCCTTGGTGTTGCATACTTAGGTACCAACCTGATTGTTAACACGATCTCAGAGGATACCCTAACAATTCCTTTTGGACTAGAGTAGTGAACTGCGGATGGTGTGTTCTACTAGTTATCTTCATGTTTATGATTGGAGCGATTGGTTGGCTTTTATTGCATATGCCATCATGATTTTAGAATATTATGTTTTCATAGCATTAATGGTCATTTATGGGACCATATGCTTATGTTTATGCATCATTGCGTCGCTTGACATCTAGGATTATTCATAGGCTCATGTCATCAAATGACTATGGTAAATTAGGGTTTTGTCACGGATAGATTTAAGAGGTACTTATTTATGCTTAACGCCACCACAGGTTATGTAACATTTGTGATTTGCTTAGGCTTCCACAAATTTTTTTAATTGAACGTCTTACAGATCTTCCTTATACGTGAATCCTATTGAATTTTCCTTTCAGCAGTTTGCACGTACCCAACACAATGCGAATTGTCAAGGAATTATATATGTTTGCCACGGCTCGGGACTAGCCGTAATGACCTATTCTCGAGCTTGGGCGTCACAAAACCTCTCATAAATTCACTGAAAGAAACGGGCCCTTAGTTTGAGGCATGAAGTTAAAGAGGGTGAGGCCATAATTTGGTGCCACCAACTGATTCACCCCACGCACACAGATATTACAGGTGCCCCATGTGTGACTAGAACCTCAAAACAGGCATGCGTGACTAGAAAATTTAGTACGCTTTTTCTTCTACTTGACAGTAGAAAGGAAGGAAAGTTTGAAAAGCAAGTTTAAGTGATTGTCACGACCTTGCATGGAAGCATTTTCCAAGGAGAATCTGTCCTTCTCTCTCTCTTTCGTAATTTACAGCTTGCTTGTCCCCTCTTTAACGGCGCCCAAGAAAATGGCAGTAGGCATTTTTTACCCCTTGGTTTTTAATATGAGAATTTCCCATGAGAAATGGAAATTTACATATAACCACCTACCTTTCCTAATATTTGCATACAAGCACCTTTATTTTTTTGGTTTTACATTCAAGTATCTAAACTTTATGCACAATCCTACACAAAATCAAGAAAACTTCCTTTGGGAGATCTTCACATAAAAAGAAAATTTTAAGCGGACCATGTGTAAAAAAAATATAAATTCCCCATGATATCGGTCAACAACCACCTTCACTAACTATTAGACTTAATTTTCTCTCACATTGATCAAATTCAACTAATATCCTTTAAAAAAAATATATAAATGATCTTATTTGACGCTGAAATGTAAAGCTTGAAATTTGTTGAACAGGTTGGTACAGGGAGAATGATCGCTTATCAAAGTGGCTGACAAAGAATGTCGGATATTATACGTGGTTCTCTATAGAAAAACGAAAGTGCAGGTGTTCTTTATATATGACAGAAAATCTAGTGGTGGTTCTTTGTAAGTTTTTAAAAACAACTAGATGGTAAGAGAAGAAAAAGGGAAGGAAATAAAGAGAAGACAGTCAAAACCACCTCGAAGGCTTCCATCAGCAGCTGCTCTCTTTATCGAACCTCTCCATGCAACTCTTTCTCTTTTGCGTAGTGTTGCATGTTCATCAAAATAAAGCAAAGATGCTTCCTCACTTGAGAATCTCTCCAATGGGTACATGGGTGCAGTCACACCTGTATAACTGGGGCGCTTTTAAATTTTATACGAAGCGTTTGGTTCAGTTTCAAAAATCTAATAAAAATTATGGGGTCATATTCCAAATTTATGAAAAAATTTTTAATTTACCCTTAAAACTAAATTACCTATTAAAATCTGTACCACTCAAATGATAATCCCAAGTGTGCCACTGTTTGAGATGATTCTTAGCTCAAGATTGTAAAAAAGATATAACAGTAATAATAGGAAACCATTGAACAACTACTCGGCTTGACTCATAGTTTTCAAAGACCTGGCCTCTGAAGATCTGGATTCACACGTTTTAATATTCGAATAATGTAATGTAAGTATGGATGAAAACAGGTTTGGTCCATTATGCACTGGACTCGACCCCGAGTTGCCAATAGGGACCTGTACTCCAACCCCTGATCAAATCATGTGCAGGTTATTTGGTGCTATACCCACAGCAGAATTTAAATGGGAGTTGGACCGAAATAGTTTTGTACTAATATCTTGTCTTTATATGCATTTATAATATATGATTGACTTTAGGCAAAAATAATATGATTGCGGCATCGGGTTGTTAGGCCCTTGCGTATGAAATCCACGGACTCAAACTAGGATCTAATTAGTTGAGTCCATTCAATAGACCCAAATCCGTACCTCAATTAGAAACATGTCCAAGATTTCGACACAACTTGGATTACACCAATTTGTTGGCGTGTGAGATCAAGTGAACCAACAGATGTGACCAAGCAACAGCCCAGATGCCTCTATTGGTAAGGAGCTGGCAGTTTCACCAGCAAGAGCATTACATTGAATTAATGAAGTTGTAATCGGCAACGGTAACCCAATTTGCTAACAAACCGGGGAAATCCTATGACATATGGTCCAAATTCATAATAAGATTTGGTTTGGCTCTTGTTTGACCACATTAAAATTTTGACCTCGAACTTCATCTTATTCGTCGTCATTCATCATCATCAACCAATAAAGCAAAGATCACAATACCTTACACTAAACTGCAGCAAAAGTTGCGTCCGCATGAGCCGTACGTTCGTAAAGGAATTCAAAGGTCTTTTGCTTGCTGTAATTCCATTGAGCCTTTT
Organism: Sextonia rubra; assembly: GCA_037013555.1. Lineage (NCBI taxonomy): Eukaryota > Viridiplantae > Streptophyta > Magnoliopsida > Laurales > Lauraceae > Sextonia > Sextonia rubra. The sequence continues at coordinate 16,672,855 of JASUAD010000018.1, forward strand.
GTGCAACCTGTTAAAATTAGTGTCATTTTGTAGCCTTTTTGACCCGAGACAGTTTTGGGAGAAAAAAAAAGGTTCCGAGTACCAAAAGGAAAGTCCAAAACTTCAAAAGCAACGGCTATTTTTCGCGGGCAGAGGCAGTTAAATGATTCAAGTGGAATGCCTCTTGAAAGCAGTGGAAATAGGAATAACTAGAGGGTCCATCCGAGGAATATTCATATTGTCTAGTGAGAGGACTTGATTGGGATGCCTTCTTATCCAATAGGGTCGACAAGCAAAGCAAATAGCATGTGGCTTACTTGTGGGTTTACGCAGCTGCCTGTGAAACGCCCTAAACACAATTCAAAGAATTCTCTAAGGCTGGAGGATCAGATGATTGCAAGGATGTTGATCGAGTGTAGTCATCTAGTGTAGTCTACTGAGACGTTACATGGTATGAGCTTTAATGAGCGGACTGAGAAATTTGCTTAGACCAGTTAGGTTAAAAGTGTTTTTTAGTTGCGGAAAAAATCATTGTTACCGACAGTTTGTGTGATCGAAAGTGTGATTTTTAGCGGCAGAAAATTTTTTCTGCCAGCGACTTGTCATAAAAGTTTGGGCAGTGTTTGGAGGAAAAAATGACACTTTTAGTGGCAGAAAATATTTTCTACTGTTTAAAGTGACTTCACCAATGGAATAAGAAAAACTCCGCTAAAAGCGGATTTTTCCACAGCTAAAAGTCATTTTTTGTAGTTATATTAATTGAAAAGTGGGCTCTACCTGATGGAGAATATTGAAAAGTATTTGTGCTACTGCTTTTAAGACTTAGCTAAAAAAATTTAATATGGTATCAAAACTAACTGGTCAAGAGTTCAAATCCCAAGATGAACGACTTAGTGTTGGAAAAAATGTATCTCCAATACTATATCGACAGAGCTCCACTTGATGGGGAGAATTGAAGAGCTCCACATAATAGGGAATATTGAAAAGTATTTCTGCTACCTTTATAAACACCTTAAGGATTTGATAAGAATGGTCAGCTAAAGAAACTTAATATAGTATTAGAGCCGACTAGTCGCAAGTTTGAATCCCAATAAGAAAACTCAGGACTAAAAACTGCTTGTCGCCAAAAGTTTGTAGACTGAGTTCCACCTAAGGGTGAGTATTGAAGAATGGACTCCACCTGATTGGGAATATTGATAAGTGTTTCCACTGCTTCTACTAACACCTCGAAGTTTTTGTAAGAATGGTTAGCCAAAGAAATTTTATATGGTATTAGAACCAACTAGTCACTAGTCGAATCCTAAGAGGAATGACTTCGTATTATAAACAATGCATGTTACTAAAAGTACGCCTATTGAATTTCACCTGAGGGAAAGTATTGAGGAGTGGGCTCCCACCAATTAAGGAATATAAAGAAGTATTTTCACTGCCTTTACTAATACCAGAAGGTTTTGGTATTAAAAAGTAATTATGCTGCCTCTATAATACCTTGAGTGGTCAGCTGAAGAAATTTAATATGATATAAAAACCAACTAGTAGTGAGTTCGAATCCCAAGAGAAATAGCTATGTGCTAAAAATTGGATGTAACCAAAAGTGCGCCAATTGAGTTCCTCCAAAATTTGATGACTCTTCGTTTTTTTTTAATTGGAAATTTATGCTTATTTATAATTCTTATGGTGTTTGTGTTGGATTTAATGATTTCACATGTAAATTAGGAAAGGCTTTATGCCCAAGCTCCTCCTGTGTAATACTCCACAATTGTCTAATCATGGGACTGATTAAGAGAATGGATGATGAATACTTCTTTCATTATCTACAAGAGAGGGGGAGTTTTCTTCTATATGTGCAATCCAATTCTATGTGGTCCATTTGAGCCTACCTTTGTTTGGTGCATCTACTTTCACACTCTTATATACCCATGATCTCGCATCTTGCCCAATAATATGATTGGGCTGGTTTTTTCAGCACACCCTCAATAATAGGAATCCATAGGAATAGCCCATGATCCGGCTATAATATTATATGGTTGGCTCGTAGGTGAAAATGTTTCGCTAGAACGGTAGGTGTAGTTGTTTATATGATAGGAAAATAGATCCTTAAAAAAAATTTCACAATCGATATATTTAAAAAATAGAAGAATTACATATATATTTTTATTTCATATTTGATTGGATAGATGGAATAGTGTGCATAGGGTTAAGTTTTGAGAAGTCTAAATTGGGGCAATTCCAAAGAGCAATGGATAAAAAGAAAGGCCTAAAAAACAAATCATTGGATTTAATTAATTGAAACTTTCTCGATAAGGGATAAGAATTTGGACAATTAAAATTTGGACTTCTGAAGTCATGGCCATCAGTCAGGATCATTTCGGCCTGCTCCAATACATACCACAAATTAAGACGTGATTAAAATTATGGGTTGCGGTCTGAGATTTCAATCCTCCAACTCCTCTTGATTACCAGCGGCATTATTGGGCTAAAGATTTTCATTTGAGTGGAAAACTATTGACAAGGACATATGTAACCAAAGAAAAAAAAATAACTGAAAACAATAAATCAAAATAAAATCAAAACTCGAAAACCCACACAACAATCACGAAGTTATAAGACCAGCCTCTTACTCTAATGGTAAGAGGTGTTAGCTTTTACCTGCCTAACCAGGATCTAAATCTAATCAGGCACCTTTCCTCACTGAAGGATATATTGCCTTGTCCGAGTCTTTCTTCCTCACCAATGGGTTCCCCAACCTCGTCTGAAGTGCCTCCCCTGACCAGAGAGCTATGAGTCCCAGCCTTAAGGTGGGGTAAAAAAAAAAAAATCATATAGCTATAGAAAATCATGCATCAACCTTTCCTACTACTCCCAAAATATCATGCATTTTAGGTTCTTCCTACTGTCTAGAGATGGTATCAAATCAAATCATGTCCGCCCCTACCCCCGCAACCCAAAAAAAAAAAAAAAAGGGATTTTAGAAAGCCCCTTACATATCTTAAAAATTATATTTATTTTTTATATGTGGCTCTACAAAAAAAAATTTTAGTAAGTGGCCCTCCCAAGGAAAAATTCCCCCACCAATTTTCCCCCAATACTCAATTAACATGTCCATCTGATGCGCAAAAAAAATGTCCCAAATAAAACAATTTAAAATTTACGGTTTTTGATATCAGGTCTTCAGATCAATGTGATTTCTCTAAGATGGACATAGATCACAGGGACAACGGCGAGAGCGACAATTGCACGACGGCGGGCCTTTTTCTTCTTTTGTTTTTTTCCCTCTCCCTGAGCTGCAAAATCCACAATCGCCCGTCTCCTATTGCAGAGGATGCTGGAAGAGTTGGTTCGTTTAGGGTGGAGCGATTGTTTTGACTGAAGTGGGGCAATGGGCCAGGGGCCTATTCCACTCTTTGTGGATTTCTCGATCTGTGGTCATAACATGGGTCCGCCCTTGACTGGGGGCTCGCAGTTTGTGCTTAAGAAATGGTGTAGCACACACCCAATGTGAATTCGTGGCAACCCATGCTGTGAGGCGATTGAGGGAGAGAATAAACTTTTGAGCTGAACAGATTCGGATTGTTTTGTTGAATTGTTTTTTGGAAGAAAGAAAGAGAAGAGGAAGTAGATACAAACAAGAGAGAACCGAATGCAGGGATAGATTAGAATGAAGGAACAGATTCTGAGAGGATTTTGCAACTGCCTTTCAGGTGTTGAAGCTGACCCACTAATCACTGTGAATTGCTTGGGGGAGAATGAGTGCAGTGGATGTGAAAGCCACAAGAACCAATTAATCAATTATTTGTATGGCCATAACAAATACATTTCTTATGTACAATAATTGCATGGAGTCATATGGGCAAAGCGAGTGAAAGTCATGGTTAAGATTTATGAGGCCCACCTGACGCTATCAAATAGAGTGAAAATCGCTGGACCAAGGGCACCTTTGATCTATATGATCAATGTGAGAAAAAATAAATAAGTAAGATCAATGCAATGCTTGGATCGATAAGCTAAAGGCATACATAAAGTATTGGGAGTGGCTAGTATTTATGATGCCTACTATCATGCATATTAAAGAGATCTTGGGCATAAACTTGGGTTTGGGTTCATATTGTAAGATTTTTTGTATCTATTAATTTATGGTTTAGATAAAACTTGAGTTCATTGGTATTGTATTTTATATATCTTTTAGTATTGGTTATGGTATAAATCACCAGATGCACTAAAGTAGAGAAATTGAAGAAAAACCGACAAATTAAAGTATTTTTCTGAGGATAATTTAGTTTAAAAATGTTATATCCCATAAATTGAGCATCAGATATAGGCAAACTATCTACCGTTAGAAAGCTTGTTTCTAGTAAATATTCGTAGAATCCAATATTAAGTCAATCGAAGCTAAAACGATAAATTTATGGCTTCCTAAAATTTGCAAAAATTTGTATTGAATTTCAATAGATCAATCAAGCAAATATCCGATCAATCTGACTTGAGACAGTAGTTTAATCCAATCAATCTGACCTTTTACTAATCAATTCAGCGTTGTTGTTTATGCCAAAGTAGTATGCTTTGTTCCTATTTGAGTTCTAACTTTAAGGCACGAGTAGTGGGTTATAAAAGGGAGTTTTTTCTCAACCCTAAATATAGATCTCATTATTCTAAGTTAAGAATACTCTTTGGAGATCATCCTTCTCTCTAGAGCTTCTATTGAAGAGAGTTGCTAAAAGCTTTTAATTCTAAAGTTACTGCTTCAATTTCCTTGTAGGAGATTTGTTAGTTCTATTTCATCATAGGAGATCGTTTTGAAGTGTGGAAAACAGGGCACACAAAGTCAAGTCGTGTCGTGGATTCTTACAAAATAAACTTCATTCTATGGTCGAGGGCTGACTATATAAGGTTATAAGTATATCTTGTAATTGCTCGAAATTAGTACTTCATTAGCCCGTTGGGGCTTGTGGTTTTTTCTCGTAAGCGTTTCCACGTAAAAATTGTATGTCTTCTACTTATGTGGTTAATTGCTTTTTTATTGCAAGTTTTCTTTATTTTATTCCGCTGCATATTGTTTGACTTGCACTTTAGAAATATGGGACCCTATAAAACTTTCAATTGATATCAAAGTAGGTTACACTAATTTGTTACGTTAAACCCTTTGAGATTTCTAGAATAGAATTCAACCAAGAAGGTACTTTTACAACCAAACCTTGTGCTCTGGCTTAAAGAAAATGCTCAAATATGTGTTTAAGAAGAAAAACTCTAGATCAATTCAATGTTTTGAATGCAAAGGATTTGGTCATAGAGCATCTAAATATGCAAATAGAAAAAAAAAAGGTGGTAAAGTTAATAATGCTGAAAATGTTGAAAATCCACTTATTAACACCACCAATGCCAAGTATGTTGCTTTCATGGTTAGGTATTCATGTGGTTCCTCTAAAGTTGATTCTGAAGATAAAACTAGTGAGTTAGAGGTTAAACTTAATTAGAAGGAAGAATATCAGATTTTTTTTCATAAATCTATAAAAATGAATAAGATGAATTAGAAAGTTATAATCAGTTGGCAAGCTGCAAAAGACTAGATTACTTTATTAAAAGCTAAATTAGCTGAAGCTCACGATAAGGTAAAACTTTTTTATAACAAAAAAAATGATTTGACTAACAAGTTGACTATAATAGATCAAAAGTATGAGTTCTAGATTGCTAATCATGAGAATTCTAATAAAGATATAAAAGAATTGAAGAAAAAGCTACACATTTGTCAAGCTAAAAATATTGACTTGAAAGGCAAGTTGAAGATGATACTATCAGAGTTGAATATTTCAAAGAAATTTCTTGACAAGATGAATGCTGGTTCCACAATACTTGATGATATCTTGTGCAATCAGAAAAGGGCTAATGACAAATGTGGTCTTAGATAAAATCAAGGTGTATCAACTTTAACGACAAAAAATAAAATCATCTCTGTTAAAAGTTTTCCTTTAAATTCTTTTGCATCAACTACTCCACATACTGCTAGCACAAATCATATGAGGAGTAATGCAAAGAAAAAGAATATGTCAAGTTCAAAAGCTACACTTATATGTCATTATTGTAGAATTAAAGCACATATTTGACCCTAATGTTGCAGCTAGCTGAGAGTTTTACCAAAGGACAACCAATAGAGGAACTAATTGTTTGAGCTTATGATTAAGACTAAAGCCATGTGAGTTAAGAAAGATGATTTGCCTAATGGATTGGTACATACTATGCTGAAACTCTTAAATTCACAAATGTGAGTACTAACATCCAAAAACCCCTGATTAAGAAGATTACGCTCTCACCGCTAACTACTACGAGGATATCATCAAGAGGGGAGTCACAATTAAGGAGGAGCTACTATTGGATCCTAAATGATAGTCCTACTGCATGCTGACATCATTAAAATTGTCAATTATGGACAAAAAGGGGAAGAATGAGGATGAGGAATTTAGAGGAGTCTGAAGACAGATAGAGATGAAAATGGTTGCAAATTTTTTTTCTAATGTTGAAGAGTCTGCAATTTCAATTTACTCTATATACTTTTTGTTTTATTTTTGGGTAGGTTAGTTGTATAATAATTTTTGTCCATGTATTGCCAAAGGGAGAGATTATAAGATTTTTTATATTGGTTAATCCATGGGTTGGACAAAACTTAAGTCCATTGGTATTTTATTTTATGTATCTTTTAGTATGGACTATAGTATGAGTTACCGGATGCACTGAAATAAAGAAATTGAAGAAAAACTGACAAATTGAAATATTTTTCTGAGGATAATATAGTTTAAAAAGTTATATCTCACAAACTGAGTATTAGATATGGCAAACTACCTACTATTGAAAAGCTCATTTCAACTAAATATCTGTAGAGCCCAAGATTGCATCAATCAGAGCTAAAATGATAAAGTTGTGTGCACAAAAAGTTTGTAGAAATTTATGTTGAATTTCAGCCGATCAATCGAGCAGACAATTGATCAATCCAACCTGACAGTAGCTTAATCCGAGCAATCCCACCTTTGACTAATCGATTGGGCATTGTACAGAAGCCCACTAACTTGTATGAAAACCTTTCCTGTTTATACCAAATTGCCTATTTTGTTCCTATTTGGCTCTAACCTTAAGGCACAAATTGTAAGTTATAAAAAAAAGTTTTCTCTCAACCCTAAAAGTAAATCTTATTATTCTATATCGAGAATACTCTTTGGAGATCATCTTTGTCTCTAGAGCTTCTATTGGAGAAACTTACTAAAGGCTTCTAGTTTTAGAATTATTGCTTCTACTTCCTTATAAGAGATTTGTTACTTCTACTTTATCGTAGGAGATCATTGTCAAATGCGAAGAGCTAGGCACACAGAGTCAAGTCATGTCGTAGATTCTTACAATAAAAACTACATCTTGTGGTCGAATGACTGACTGTGTAAGGTTATGAGTAGATCTTGTAACTGGTCAACATTAGTTCTTGATTAGTCCATTGGGGCAGTGATTTTTCTCTATAGGGGTTTCCATGTAAAAATCTACGTGTCTTCTACTTATATGGTTGATTACCTTTTGTTTGTAACTTTTATTTATTTTATTCCATTGCATATTATTTGACTTACAATCGAGAAATCTAGGAATATTAATAATTCTGAATTTTTAAGTGCCCAAGTTAAAGAATCGGGAACTTTAGACATACGAACATTAATAATTCTAAATTTCAGTGCACAAAATGAATAAATAAGATCATGTATTAGTGTACATGATAAAGAGGAACATTAAGCAGATGTGTAAGAAAAATGAACATGCTTGAAACAGGAATATGAGACACAAGAACATTAAGAATTCTAAATTTTTCAATGCACAAATTTAAGAAACCGGAACATGAAAATCAGAAACATTATGAATTCTAAATTTTTAGTGTACAAATTGAAGAAACAAGATCATATATAAGTATACATGATAAATACGAATACACTTGAAACAGGAATATGAGATATAGGAACATTAAAAATTCTAAATTTTCAATGCACAAATTGAAGAAATAGAATTATGTATTAGTGTACATGATAAATAAGAACACCAAATAGTTATGTCAAAAACAGGAATATGCTTGAAACAGAAACATAAGATATGGGAACATTAAGAATTTTAAAATTTTAATGCCCAAATTGAAAAATCAAGAACACAATAAACTCGAACATTAAGAATTTTGAATTTTCACTATACAAATTGAAGAAACAGGATCATATATTAGTGTACATGATAAACATGAAAATCAATTAGATGTGTCAAAAACAAAAACAAGCTTGAAACAAGAATATGAGATACATGAACATTAAAAACTCTAATTTTTCAGTGTACAAATTGAAGAATCAAGAATATATGACATAGGAATATTAAGAATTTTAAATTTTCATTACATAAATTGAAGAAACAGGATCATATATTAGTGTACAAGATAAATAGAAACATCAATTAGATGTATCAAAAATAGGAACATGCTTGAAACCGGAATATGAGACATAGGAACATTAAGAATTCTGATTTTTCAGTGCATAAACTGAAGAATAAAAAACATAAGACACAAGAATATTAAGAATTCTAAATTTTCAGTGTACAATTAACGAAATGGGATCATGTATTAGTGTGTATAATAAATAGAAACATCAAGCAAACGTGTTAGAAACAGAAACATGTAATCATGGTCTGCCAAAAAATATATATATATTCCTACTGATCTTCGATAGCCAGCCACTGATGACTGCCAGTAGCCAATTATCGGCTTGGGTGGGCGGACTATAATATTAATTTTTTTTAAAATCTGTGTGATTTAAAAAAAAAAGCATCAAAATGATAGTTTTTTAGTGTTTTAAGGATAAAATTGTCCTCGTAGACTTAAAGCTCTAAATTCATTGGAGGTAAACTTTACACTACATGACTTTTAAAAAATGGAATTGATCCAAAAGCCCCTTAGTATAATTATATAGATTTATAGTTGTGGCATGGGAGATTCATGTCCTCAATAATGGAACTTATGGACTCAAACTATTCTTGTTCTATCCATTGGAACTGAACTTTACTCCAATAAGAAACTAGATTATATTAAATATTTTCAATTTGGGATTTTCATGTATTTGAGTCATTTGAGGAACCCATTTAACCCTTGCAAGAATCTGGTTAGTGGAGCTAAGTTTACTCAAATGGGTGAAATTAAGTCTATTCCAGTAATTTGAAGCTCTTTCTTTATTCCTTTTTTTTTTTTGGGGAGATTTCAAATAAGGCCTTGAGCTTTTCCTTTATTTCAAAAAAAAAGGACTAAAGTTTTAAAACTTTTCAAATTAGTCCATAAGTTTTTCAAAAAATCTTCAATTAAAGACATCCATCCATTTAAAACTATTTTCTGACAACTTTTATTTCTCAATTCTTTATTTTTTTTGGATGAAAATTTCTCACTTCTTTTTAAAATACTTAAATTACCCTTCATTGAAATAAAACCCTCATTCAATTTCTTTGTATTCTTCTCATTTCCTTTTCCTGCATCATCATGATGATCAAGGACAACCAGCGTCCCTAAGGTGATTGGCTACAAGTAACGGCTTATTTGAAAATTTTCTCTATTTCCTGCATTTGTGTCTTCTTACCATTAAAATAAAATAAATAAATAAATGGATGATTCTTTTTCTTCGAATTTTTATATTTAGCATCCTTCTTAATTTCCTTTCGATCCTTTGTTTTTAGTTACCCAAGAATGTTTGGATTCCACTGTTTTAGATAAAAAACAGCGGCCTCCCACTGCAATCTCGATTCTTGAGGCCTAAGCCAGTATATAAACAAACCCCACGCACACTCCAAAATCACCATCTCTCTCTTACCCATCTCCCCTCCTCCTTCCTCACATAACCCACGCTCCAAAATCACCATCTCTCTTCAACCCATCTCCCCTTCTCCTTCCTCACCTTCTCCCATTCTTTTCTCTACTCATTTCTTTGTTTTCCTTAGAGTAAGCACCTTAGCATTAACCTTATTCAATTCAAGCCTTACATCCTTTACAATGAATATAATGGCTGGAAACATAGATTTCTAGAGGCCCTTTCATTGCAGGCAATGTTGCCTCAACTGGATTTTTTTTAAATTAACTTTCCTCACATTTTATTATTTTCTGGCTTCTTTAATGTTTATACCGGATCACCAAAATCGATTCATTGGCTAAAACTTGAGATTCAACTAGTTGGTCGAACAGGGTTAAAACGGATGGTTAACCAGTTTGAATCGAACTGCCTACTCCAATGGTTCACCCCTTTGGTCTAGTTTTTTAAAAGATTAGGCCTTCATCATTTGCTTCTTGAGTTTTGATCTTTGTCACTAGTTTTATAATATCACAAGTGCATATGGAGCAGTGTTGCTCTTCATTGAAAGAAAACTTCGGCAATGTTACTAGTTTTAAGTAGAATTATAGTATCATACTTGTCTTCTTTTTTGATTCTCTCATAGCAGTTGATTTGGATTTTTTAAATCATAGAAGATGAGCAGGATGCCAGGGGATTGGAACTGCAAGTCATGCCAGCACCTGAACTTCAGCCGGCGTGACTCCTGCCAGCGCTGCGGGGACGCAAAGTTTGGCAACAGAGGCGACTATGGCAGTTTCGGTGGAACAGGCGGGTCATCATTCGGGTTTACTGGGTCAGTTGTCCGGCCAGGTGACTGGTACTGCTCTGCGGGTAATTGTGGCACCCACAACTTTGCCAGTCGCTCTACCTGCTTCAAGTGTGGCACCTTCAAGGATGAGTCTGCCGGCGATGGCGCTCAGTCAAGAGGCTCCTATGGGTTTGGCGGAAGTGGCCGCTCGTCATGGAAATCCGGTGACTGGATTTGTACTAGGTAAAGTTTTCTTATTCAATCTCTAGCAAGAATGTGTTTTTTGCCTTTTTTTTTTAAGGGTGCTGAAATGAAACTTGATTAAATGTTTTAGGTCCATGTATTAGTTAATTGTAGTAATGTAGGATGTTCTGTTTCTTTTTATTCAAATAAAGAAAAGAAGAACAGGTGGGTTTGCTTTTACTACTTTCTATATCTCCTTTTTTCTGGTCATACTTCCATTTTAACTTTGGTTTGGAAAAAAATGGCTATACAATTTCTTGTTGCATCTGTAGGATGCTCGTGCGCCAGACAAGCTCGATCCTGAACACATTAATTGCGGCGGATTTAGACTATGTTTTAGGCCCACAAGCTTGACCGGATCAAACTTCTTGTCTTGATTGTTATGGGCTGTGTTTTGGAATGTATGCGCAAATTTCGGCCCCACATTAGTGCCACAAGGCCATATATATATTGCAAACTAGGAGTCGGCCTGATTGTAAACGCCATGGAACTTGTATATGAAATGACTTGGGTTGGGCAAACCTTAGCATTTGACTTGGCCCATAACCACCTCATAACCCAAAAAAAGAATCTCTCTCTCTCTCTCTCTCTCTCTCTCTCTCTCTCTCTCTCTCTCTCTCTCTCTCTCTCTCTCTCTCTCTCTCTCTCTCTCTCTCTCGCATATACACACACACATTGAAGTTTCTACAGGTGCATGCAAATGCTGTTTAACTTGTCACACGAGTGAATGCCTTTAATTTGGGGCATGTTAAATGCAGTACTTTCTCAGGAAATTTTATTTTCAAATAACATCTATTACTTAGCAGATGTTTGGATACATGCAGAGCATCACATCAACATATTAAAATATCATCAGATTTAATCTTGACAAACTGAAAAGTTATTTTATATATTGTAATTTTATGCTATTTTTGATGTTTGACAATTTTTGCAAATATCAACTGAACATAAACAATAATGCGGGAAAACATTTTCTATTGAAAGGTTTCTTCACCTATTGTATAAGATTATTAGAAAAAAAGAAAGGATAAGAGTCCCAATCTCCTTTTTGAAAAACTAAAGAGGCTTCAAGAAATGAAAACATAGGAAATGTTACCATCATTCTCTTTGAAAGCATTTTTATTTCTCTTGAAAATGCCCTCTACAAACTATGCTATAGTATTCTGGTGATCGAGCTAAATATATATAAATTTGGATAGGTTTGGGTGCAACGAGCACAATTTTGCTAGCAGGATGGAGTGCTTCAGATGCAATGCGCCTAGGGACTTTAGTAACTGATCCTTGTATTCAACATTGGCTTTCATTTTCAGGTATTTCTTACTTCGCAATGTATGTCAATCTTCATGCCTTGCTTTTCTTTGTGATATACATTATCCATGTCTTTACAATGCTTATGTGTTCCTTTTCAGGGACTGCAGTCCAAGGAGAAAGCCAAAAAGAATACATCATATAATCTTCCAAGTCTATTCGCTCTTTTGCTCTCATCTCAGCTTTCTTTTCATTTTCTTTTTTGTCCTAGGGTTTCTGTAAGGGAACCATGCAGTTGATCACCCTCTCTTAAAATAGGGTTATTTTCCTCGCCACTCTCTCTCTCTCTCTCTCTCTCTCTCTCTCTCTCTCTCTCTCTCTCTCTCTCTCTCTCTCTCTCAATACTTATGTATTTGTGATAATGCATGTGGCCTTCTACTCTATAAATGTCTTTGCATGGGCTGTGCTGTGAGATGAATGGTATCTTTCAAAAGCTTAAAAATACCATTCTTTACTACTAATGGATAGATCTCTCTTTGGTTTCAGCAACAGCTTGTAAAGATGTTATGCATGACTCACCCCATTTGATGTGATTTTGTTCGCAACATACATTATTCAAATCTGCTTTTGTGGGTGGTATGAGGAATGTCTTGACAATGCCTTTTATGTGTTTAAAAAAGTGCCAATCAAAGTTGCACATATCGCCATAGCATTCAAAGGCAACTTGAGCATGGGCCACAACACGAGAACTTTGGTTTCAACCAATGCAAATGATGTCACAGTTAAATGATTCAAGTAGGAAAATGTTCCATGAGCAAGTCCAAGTGTAGTCCGGCACTGTGGAGTCCAATTGGGCCCACCTTTCATCAATGTAGCCCCTTTGACACTTTTCTCATCCCAGATTGGAAACCATGCCTAATGTTACATTCACTATTCGACAACCCCAAGTGTAAGGTTGAGAAGTAGTTAGAACCCAGTGGGTACGGGGTCAAATCCATAAGGAGTGAATTGCAATCGATTACTAACCTACCCTAAAGAGAATCTAATGTTAGCCTATTAAAATCTATACAAAACCATCAAACTACTTTCATGGAAATTAAAATTAAGTACAAGAATTACAACCAATTAAAAATTCTTAAACTAAAAATCCTAAACTATGAACCTAATCTAAAAAAGCAGAAACTGTATCAAGCATAAGAATAGTAAAAATACTAATTTAAAGTGGAAAATCATAAATAATAAAAGTGAACTTTAAGAAATAATTAAAAGAACTTTGCAATCTATGGATGAGGATTAGTTGCTCTCTAAGCACTAAAAACATGAATAGCTTAGTTCAATCCTTCTCATAAACATGGGCCAAGATGGATAGTCTAAATTATTGATATAGTGAAAGATGTCACACCCATTAAGACTCCAACATTCATATTTTCACTACCTAGAGGTCCTTAAGCATTCAATATATCCGGAGAAAATAAAGAAGTAAAAGAACTTAAATAATAAAAATTCAATCAACAATAAGAACAATCACATCTTGTAGAGAACATATCCATGCACATTAATACTCGAAGAGTAGTTAACTCTCCTTTATCATTAGAATACAGAAAAGAAAATCTAGCCCTCCATCATCATCTTCTTCTTCACTAATTTACGAAATCATTGATAGAAAAAATACTAAAAAGATAGTAGAAAAGGAAAGAGAGAGATGGGTGTGGAGTAGGTGGGGCATCCCCTACCATGGTAGATGGCATGAGACCCAACCCAGCCACTTGTGCTCTATTTATACTTCTTACTAGCCCCTTCGGTAGCCTCCTTTAGTAACAAACTAGCTTTGCTGCGAAGCTATGTTTTTAGCAAATCATAGAGAGAAAGTAGCTCTCTGGATAAGGCTTTCAAATTTGGCAATCTTGAGTTCCAAGAGTTTCTAACTTGAACTCACTAGAAGTTTCTTGAAATCTCTACACCTTGGGCCCATACAACTCACAAAGAATCTCCCAAAAATTTAAATTTTTGAATTTTAAATAATGAAAGTGAGTCCCCTTGGGCATACAACAAGGTTGTCCTGTCTAGAAATGTTGCGGTCAATTTTAAAAAGTCATATCTCTATTAATACAACTTCGACTGAGGCTATTTTGGACGCTACAGATATCTATTTGAAAAGAATTTTTCAACGATAAATAGATTTCCCCAATGTGACGGTCGGATTGAAAGTTGTGTTCATTTAAACTTTGCCTATCATGACCAAGCTGAGAAAAACAATTAAGTCCTTTTTATTCTTGTGTATGAAGCTTTCCTCATCCTTCTTTACTTGCTTGCTCGCCACACCTTCCATTCTTGTTCCTTCTTTGTTGCAAATTCAAATTTTGAATTTGAATAGAGAATCTTCAAGATTTGCTCATAATTTTCTTAAATTTGCAACACATAAAGTGGCCACATGAGACGTCCAACATGGGGATTCATGCCCCCATCCCCACCCCCCACGTGTGGGCCCCATGGTGGGTCTTCTTTTTCTGAGTTTTCTTCCTCTATTTAGTTCTTCTCTTCCCCCAATTTCTTCTTCAATTTACCTTCTCAAATTCTCCTCAAAATGGTTTCCATGAATTTGAGTTTCATACACAAAAAAAAAAAATTAAAATCCAAAAATTTTCATTTTATGTAAAAAAAAATATTATTATGCATAGGACCCAATTCACATCGTATGAATGCATATGAATATACCATGTTCATTGATTTTTCATGCTTCTCCGTGGTGCAAAGAAAGCATATCAATTCACATGTGAAGTTTGAGATATGATTGTGGATAGTATGATAATGCATACGACTAATTTCATGAAAGCATGCATTTTTATGAATTTTTCAATGATTTTGACTTAAACTCAAATTTAAATGCTCAAATGCATGGAAGCATAAAATTTAATGAAAACAATGTAATTCACCCTAAATAAGTCCATAATTCTACATGAAATAATGATAAAAATGCATGATTTTATTGAATATCCAACCCCCCCCCCCCCCAACAAATGAGTAATCTTATAATCCCAAGCAAAAGATGCGAAAAAAGATGTTGACTTAACTAATTAACCTAAGAAAATAAAAAAAATGAAGAAAATAAAAGCCACTTTCACTAACACTCTCAACTATATTTAGCGTTGCAGTAAATCCTTAGACTCCTAAGTTACCCTAGTGGACGATTTATGCCTTGTAAGGATTTGTAGTGAATCTACCTACAAACTTCCTCTTTTTCTTCTTGTTTAAAAAAAAAAAGCCCTAAAACAAAAGAAACTTCTCACAAGAAAATTTATAATCTGAGGATATTCTCAAATCTCGAAATAATCAAAATAACGATAAAAGTTGAAATTTGGTTCATTGGTCCACCATCAAAAAAATCTTCTAAACCTATAGTGCACGGTGAAGTGTTTGCACATATAATTAAAGTGTCAAATGTTCATCCAAAATGTGTTTTTGAAAAACCCCGGAAATACTCAGATCAACCTAGACTTATATGGGTCTCAAGTCAACTCTCTTAAGGCAAGGATGATGGCTTTCTCACTACTAGTACTATTTCTCACAAGGCCAGAAAATGCTATTACAGGCAACTATGATGGCTTTCTCACTACTAGTACTGTTTTCACAAGGCCAGAAAATGCTATTAAAAATCTTTCCCGCTTCTTAGCTTTTTGGTTTTTGCTAATCATTTTTTTTTTCTAAGCTTTTCAAGCCTTTCAACTCCATTCTTCTACCTCCTGTGCCTATCCATCTTATTTGCTCTTTTCTCTCATTTGTTTTCTTTTTTAATTTTTTTTTTCAATCTACATATGGTCCCCAACAATAGGCAACCTTTTTCAACGGCCCCAATTTATTTATTGGTTTGTAACTCCTGAACCACCCAGATGAACTAGGAAACTTAAGTCCAACTAAGTTTCAGTGTCACATCCTATTTTAAGCAATTCTTCAAAGCAGTAAATATTCATTAGCCAAACGTTAAAGTTAACAATGAAAGATGTACATTAACTACAATCCCAAAATAATGGCCGATATAACCAATACAAAAGATCTCAAAATAATATAAACAATCCTCAATGTGTTATTGATCCCTCGCGTGCAAGGCTGGACATCTAGACAACGTCAACAGTTTACCAGATGCCTATACCTGCAGCTCCTCAGCTGCCTCTTGGTACTCTTCCTTGAGGACAATGAGGGCACCTACAGTACAAAGGTGAGTATATCAAGTACGAAGACCGGCAGGTGTTTAGGATGGAAAACAATACTATGTGACGTCCCCAATTGTAAGATCAGGATTAGAGTGAAATTAGAGTCAATAAAAAAATTTTCATATTTAATCAACACGTGGCTCCTAATCATCTTCACACAGGATCTATAATACGAGGTAAATTTATAATATTTAACATTCACCAATATCTAAGGAAGTATTTCTTACAACTGATATCATTGTATTTCTCAGAGTACGCACATCACAAGATACTAGATTAAATGTTCAAAGTTTCAAAGTAAACAAAATAATTTTTATACAAAGCCCACATAAAACCCAAACATCCCAAAGGAAATAAATGAATAAAAATAAACTATAAAACATGTGTGTCTCTTTAGTGCTGGTCTAGATGGTTTCAGAACCATCTTCTACAACCCACTTAGGTCTGTCATGTGGCTCAAGCATCTGTAGCGTTTCACCCTGTGCCTCCTCGTCGATGTAGATATACTCAATATCTAGGCACCAAATAGAATGGCATCAACTACAAAGTAACTAGCAAATAACATAATAAATATTTATTTTCAAAATCAATAAAACAATATAATCATATAAAAGGAATACTGTAACCAATGTAAAGAAAGAAAAATAAATCATGATTCAAAATGATATCCAACTGAGCTACACACTTAAGTCATGCAATGGTAAAACCATTACATTAGAATGGTCCATCCTTCGAAATCAAGAAAAATAGTCAACCCTGTATAATCAAAAGTGAGAAAGAAATCCCAATCCAAATCTTGGATGCAAAACAATCTAAGCCAAAGATAGTAATCAACCGTTCGAAATCAAATCGATTTGTGCAGTTGCCAAAATGACCATTAATACATAATATAGATATAGACCAACTTAGTGTTGCTCAAAGCCAAAATATCAAATAAACATCATTCAAGACATTGCAAAAGAATAAAATCCTCAAAATCATGAATGACACAACTCCAAACTGCCAATGAAATCTAAAACCTTAAACTAGCATCACAAATCAAGTATCTAACACTTCTACTTGAACCACATATGAGTTGAGATTAGGTTCTTCCTTAAATACAGTGCATAGACTTAATTCTCACTTCATTTGAGTTCAATGAAGGTTATACATCATAACTGAATCAAAATCAAATTATAAGTACATATGCTCCAAAGATACTTCTTAAATGGAGACTAAATATGGTTTTATTAAAAAATACATTAAATGGGGTTAAATAATAAATTCAGCTCTTTAAAACATCTATGGGGAAAATATGGATTACAAGGAACCCAAAATAACCACCAACAAAGGCCCCCATCCCAAACTCAAAATGCCAAATAGAGGCATAATCCAATCGATTGGGCCATTAGCTGATCTAAAACGGCTTCCGTGTTGCAGTTCAGTTTAAGATTTTGATCCCTTACATTTCATATGTATTTTCAACTTGCAAAAATATATATATATATATCAACCCTATTCCAAGCATTCATAAAACCACTCATTATCCTCTCTAGTCCATTCCATTGAATCAAATCAAACCTCCATCATTTCATTTCATTTCTAAATCTAATTGGGCAACCCAAATCAAATACTAAATTCATCAATGAAAAATCAAGATAAATAGCATGATTTCAATATAAACATAACAGTATACTTGCCTTGATGAAAATGGCTGAAAATGAGAAGAACTCTATTTCACCCAGAACTCCCAAAAACCCTCTCATGCTCCAATTCTAGTAGAAATCCAAACCCAAACCAAAATCAACCTATAAATGGAAGAAAATGAATCTAATGAACACTTCTAAACCAAAATTAAACTAAAATTCACAAAAACCTAGTTTTGGCATAGATCTACACTCACCTAGGTTTGCTCCTTTAATGACAAAGATGGAAAATTGGTTCAATGGAACGTGATAATCTTGTTTAAACAGTCCATTATAGCTTAATAGGTTCTCAACCAATCCATGCCCAAAATGATATCGAAGTCATTCATCATCATAAGTACCAAGTTTGCTGGTAAAATCAACTCCCCTATCTGAACTCGGACACAAGGAAAGTACTGATGACATCTAACTCGCCCACCCACGGGTGTATTCACTAATAGGGGACAATCTAAATGCGCTACATCCTGATGTAAATGCTTAGCAAAAAATTGAGAAACAAAAGAATGAGTGGTGCCAAAATCAAATAACACCTTAGCTTGTACTTCCAAGATAAGAATAGTACCTTCCAGAAATTTCCCCAAAGCATCAGCTTCCCCATGAGTGACTACAAAAGCTTGTCCAACCTGCTGTGGCCTCTATTGTTAACCATGCACTGGTCTCTATGGCCTTTGTTAACCCCTTTGATGTTGTTGAACCCTTTACTTCCCTTGGCCTTGTTGGTCCTAGTTCTTCGGCTAGCCTTGCTGGGCTACTGCTCTCTACTGCTGTGGTTGAGCGACTGGTCCCCTAAACTGCTGATACTGAGGCGCTGGAGCTCAAAACTGCTATTGCAACGGCGCTCGAGGCAGCTGCTGGTAAGGCTACTATGGCTTGAATTGGAGTGCCTGCCTCCCAGGCTGCTACTGTTGCTCATAAACTCCTTACACTGCCCCTGCGCGAAGTGTACTCTCGACCTCCATTAGGACAAGCATAGGCTTTATGCCCCAGCTGTCCACAATAAAAACAAAGCCCTATACCCCACCGACACTTCTCTGTTGGGTGGTTGTACCCACACCGCGTACACTATGGTTTTCTCATACCAGGATTGGAGTTTTGAAATTTCTATTTTTTCTGCCGAGGTTCCCTTGCAAACTGATTCTGCACTAACTGCTGTTTCAAGCTCTAACAAAACTGTCCTAAGCCCAATTCGCATTCCTGACATAATCCTGAAATGTTGGCCTTTCCACATCCCTTACTTGTGCTGCAATATGAGCATTCATACCCTTGAGAAAACGTTGAATTTTTTCTTTTAAGGGATGGATAAGGGTAGGTGCATACTTAGACAATATGGTAAACTTCATCTCATACTGTTGTATGGTCATGTCACCATGCTTCAGATATTCAAACTCTTCCATTTTATGATCTTGAAGATATCGAGGCACAAATTTATCGGTGAACTCCTTCGTGAATGTCTTCCAGGCATCAACCTCTAGTACTATGTCTACTTGCACTGTTGCCTTAACTAAGTCTCACCACTGCTTAGCTACCCCTTGAACATGAATGCAGTTAATTGAACTTGTTAAAAGCCCGTACATTTGAATGCTGCAAAAATCTGCTCAAGATGATCTAAAAAGTCATCTGCGGCCATTGGATCCTCAGTACCATGGAACTATGGAAGGAACCTCTTCATGAACTTATCGAAGATATCATTGGGATCCACTTCCATTGGTGGCAAGGTAACCTTTACTGGCTGTCCTGCTCTATCTCTAACTACCAATAGCTGAGCCTAAAATAATGCCTTGTCAGCATTTACTTGGGCTCTCTCCGTGGCCCTCTCTGCATCAACCCTAGCTCGTTTAGCAGCCCTCTCTTCACGATCTTGTTGCCTATTTACAGTCCTCTGTCACTCATGCTCTCTCTACATAGTAGCTTGATTATTCTGAGCTTACATGAAGGCCTGCAAAAGTTGGGTGAATCGGTCATCTTGAGATGGTGAATTATCTCCATTAGATTGCAAATGAGTAACTCTTTGAGGCATGATCTATAAAATAGTTGGAAATGGTTAGTATCTATTAAACTAGTTTTAACAAACAATTCTATATATTTTACACAAAGTGAGTAAAATCTATCTAATGAAATCAGAACCTCACACATGTCCTATGTTTCTATCCACTTTTAATTTTCTAGAAACAACCTGGCTCTGATACCAACTGTCATGCCCCCAAAAAATGAAACTAGGGTCATATGAAATTAGGAGCCAATTTAATTTTTTTTGTAAATAAAACCATTGACTCCTAGTTATTTTTCTCACAGGATCTTAGGCCGTAGTGAGTTTAAACCATTCACATTCATTCAAACCTACGGAAGCATTTTCATTCAATAGGTGCCAATGGAAAATTAGATCTGCATATCTCCAGATAACAATAATGATAAAAATTCAAGTTGCAAATAAAATGAATATTAGTTTATTAAAATGTTCAACTAAAAAAATGAAGTCTCTAAAGAGTGATTTATTTAAAATAACCGAAAATAGATGAGTCACTCCTGTGCATGACTAGACGGCTCTAAAGCCATCATCTGCACCTCACTCGAGAACATAGGTTAGTGTCACAACCCGAGCCCAGGGACCGGGGGTCAGAGAAAGTCTAACCAATGACACACGTACTCCCGTGCGTGCACACCTGGACCCCGTCCGAGTATACACACACAAGGGATCAATCACACGTGCAAAAGACTGAACGCGGAAGCTGTACGTATCAAGGCATACCACAAATATACCAAAGGACATAGGAGATTACAAAACAATATACACTGATGATAAGACCAAATACATGAACGTATGACAATAGAGCGGGCTTACAACAATCCCAAAATCAAAATACAGGTATCACTCAATGCCCACTTTACAATTACAGAAAAATCCCCTCAATAGACTCCAACACAAGGAATGGGGAAAACCAAAATGATGCAAACCGTACTCTGGAGGATGGATCAAGTCCACTCCTCTAGGCCGGAGGGGGCCTCGCGAGCCTCTCCTGCAGTCGGGTCGACCGACGCAGGATCGGAAGAGGGATCTGAGCCTGCAACACACAAGACAAACACATAAGTACGACGACTTAGCAAAGTATAAGCCAACAAGAAGATAACACGAATTGTGTCTAAAACTGAAGAATACCGAACAATAGTCATAATGCAATATCCACAGAAATTTTGTTTGTATACTAAACAATTATGCAATGAATAAGCATGCTATCAGAATCATGAACAGGTAACAATCAAGTGGCTACTACATTGGCCATTTTCTCCCTTACGAGAGCAATCAGGATGAGAACACCAGCGACCGGGCCAGGGTACGCATGGGTCTCTAGTTCCCGGGGTCCGGAGTCCCAGGACAATCACACTCTGCAGAGGCAAACACTTAACTAAACCAAAGTTAACCCCGTCGGGTATCCTAAGGCTGAGGCTCAGTAGTGCCAAGACCAATCACAATCAATCGGATGATGCACCTCTATCAATCAATCAATCATATCATATCACTTATCACTTACAGATCTCACATATCATGCTGAACAAACAATAGGAAGTGCATCGCATATACTGATACTGAATGTACATAAGCAATTACAGGAAGTGCTGACAATGAGTATCAATCACAATCACTGACTCATAACTGATGCAAGTTCTCCAATGGAGCAACGGTATAACACAATACACAATAATAGAATGATTCCACCCGGGCTTCGCTCTGGGGTTGCTGCATTTCCCACAGAATCGAGAGGTCCAGCGTAGAACACATAAGAGGGCATAAACCGTAATCAATATGCTGCACAACTCAAACCAATCCAGTACTTATACGAATCAAGGATCCATTACAAGCCAATCCTACACTAATTATCCAGCGTCTCTAACCGTGCATGTTGATGTAGTTTTAAGTTATCCGATGCACCATTGTCTAGTGTTGCAGTGTCAGGAGTGTGCACCGAAGTCCCTTAAACCAACACCCATGGGGAGGTGCTAAACAGCTGGATACAAGCATGAATGATTCACAGCCCTTGAGATCATTCATGTCATTCAAACATTCCATTGGGCATGTCCAGGTTCGCTACATTCTAACATGAAAGTCATATACGGTCTTTTACTTAAACCTAATCCTTTTCATTCAATTCTCAGGGTCTCACGGTGCAGCCGTAGGTAACCTTACGGCTTAGCCGTGGCATCTTACGGCTTAGCCGTAATATGCACTGCGGCTGAGCTGAGGTTCCCCAAATATCCCTTCGGATTTACGGCTTAACCGTATTTTGCTCTACGGCTCAGCCGTATCCTGGTCCACGGCTTGGCCGTAAGCCAATGTACGGCGTAGATCAGGCTGGGCCGTAGAAGAATGTCAAATTGCCAACATCCAGTTATTTTCAGCTAACAGTCTGTACTGTTCTACGGTTTGGTTTACGGTTGGGTCTCGGCTTAGCCGTAAGCCATTTTACGGCTTAGCCGTAGCACATTTCACGGCGTAGCCGTGAGTGCACGGACTCATTTTCCCTGAACTTGTTACAGTCATACAGAAAATGCTCAAAACCGCTGGGAACAGACACAAAACAGCAAAATGAGCTGAATTAGGCTGTCTAACACTGAGAAATACAATAAAGCATAAAAACAAAACAATCAAATCACTATCAATCGGTGTTCACACATCTTGGGCTTATACTTGCCTCACAAATGGAATCACTTCGCGGTTTGGCTCAGTCCGCTGGAATCACACGCACAAACGAGCTCCTTTCTTCCTCCCTCAAGCAATCGAACAGAGAAGGAGAAGGAGAGAAAGAGAGCTGACGAGAGAGAGAGACAAACAGAGAGCGAGAGAGAGTGAGCTGAGAGACGATCGAGAGAAATGGGAGTGGTTGGGGGAATTTATACTTAATTTGAGTCCAATTTACATTTAAGGCCAAATAGCTTATGCAAATATCAGTTTGAGTCAAATGAGGGTCCCACGAAAGCAAACGAACTCATTCGGATCCAAGACAGTTACGACAATCGACAAGCTCAACGAAATACACGCGCTAACGTCAAAATGACGCAAAACTGACAAGGTCAATCAAAAGCCAAAATTACGAAAAAGGGCTCGATCTACTTAGACCAAGTCAAACTCAACCCAAACGATCTCTCTACGAGGCAAAACCAAAACAAACAAAATCAAAACACACTTAGCGATAAAAACACACGCAATTACACACTAAATCGGATCAACTCGGGTCGGAGTGTTACATCCTCCCCCACTTGGACATCATTCCGTCCTCGGAATGAACACGTACCTGAGCAAACAGATAAGGATACTGTCGTGCCATCTGATCTTCTAATTCCCACGTGGCTTCATCAGGTCCATGATGTTCCCAAAGTACCTTGACCCATCGAATAGTCCTCGTACGCAAGAGCTGTTCTCTAGTCCCAACAATACGGAGCGGACGCTCAACGTATGACGCATTAGGTTGCATCTGAATATCATCGTAACGAATCACGTGCGTCGGGTCTCGAACATACTTGCGAAGCATAGACACATGAAAAACATCGTGTACTCCAGAAAACTCCACGGGTAGAATCAATCTGTACGCTAGATCACCAATCCGGCTCTTGATCTCAAATGGACCCACATATCTTGGCGCTAACTTGCCTTTTTGACCGAATCGTACTGTACCTTTCATCGGTGAGACCTTCAAGAATACCCAATCACCAACCTGAAATACTAAAGTTCTTCTTCTCGTATCTGCATAGCTCTTCTGTCTCGATCGGGCAATCTTCAAATTGTCAATCACTTTCTGAACTTTCTCTGTAGTCTCAGCAATGATCGTCGGTCCGTGGAAACTCCTTGTTCCAACTTCTTCCCAGCAAACAGGACTTCTACATTTCCGTCCATACAGAGCTTCATAGGGTGCCATTCCAATACTCTCGTGGAAACTATTGTTATACGCAAACTCGCACAACGAGAGATGCAAATCCCATTCTTTCTCGAAATTCAGCACACTGGCCCGTAACATGTCCTCGAGCGTCTGAATAGTTCGTTTCTGACTGTCCATCAGTCTGCGGGTGATACGCCGTACTGAAGCTCAACTTCGTTCCCATGGCTTCCTGAAATGCTCTCCAAAATGAAGAAACAAAGCGGCTATCTCGATCTGACACAATCGATACAGGCGTACCATGTAGTCTCACGATCTCATCAACGAACTTCTTCGCCATCTCGGAAAATGTCATGCCTTTCTTGAATGGAAGAAAATGGGCTGTCTTCGTCAGTCTGTCCACGATCACCCAAATGGCACTGTTCTTCTTGCTCGTCAGGGGTAAACCCGAAACAAAGTCCATCGAAATGTGCTCCCATTTCCACTGGGGAATATGCAATGGATGTAAGGAACCTGGAGGTCTCTGATGGTCAGCTTTCACCTTCTGGCAAGTCAAACATCTGGCAACAAACCCAGCAATTTCTCTCTTCATGTTGTTCCACCAGAATCTGTCCTTGAGAGCTCGGTACATCTTCGTACTTCCAGGATGCATAGAATAACGTGCATGGTGTGCTTCTGTCATCAAACTCTCTTTCAAAGCATCTACTGCTGGCACACATAATCTGCTCCTGAAATACAAAACATCACCTTCCAAACGAAAGTCTGGTCGATCTGCAATGCTATCTCGGATTCGCTTCAACATCGCATCTTCAAACTGCTGGTCCTTAATGCGCTGAATGATGTCAGGCTGAAAGCTCACTGTGCTGGCAAGTGTCAAACGGTTCTCCACCGATTGCAGTTCCACTGGCTGTGCGTGCCTCACAAAATAAAGGCTGTCCAAAGCCTGAAGAATCTCCGACTTCCTACTCAAGGCATCTGCAACAACATTGCCTTTCCCTGGATGATACTTGATGGGGAAATCAAAATCCTTGATCAACTCAAGCCACCTTCGCTGTCGCATATTCAACTCAGACTGCGTGAAGAGATACTGTAGACTATGATGATCTGAATGCACTTCAAATGTCACGCCATACAAATAGTGTCTCCACATCTTCAACGCAAAAACGATGGCTGCCAACTCTAAATCATGCGTAGCATAGTTCTTCTCGTGCTCCCGAAGTTGTCTCGAGCCATAGGCAATCACCTTGCCATGTTGCATCAAAACACATCCCAAACCGACTCGAGAAGCATCTGAATAGATCATAAATCCTTCATGCCCATCTGGTAACGTCAAAACTGGAGCCGAAGTAAGCTTCTCCTTCAACATCCGGAAATGGTGCTCACATTCGTCCGTCCACAGAAAAGGGATATTCTTCCTGGTCAATCGGGTCAACGGGGCTGAAATCTTGGCAAAATCTTGAATAAAGCGACGATAATATCCAGCTAATCCAAGAAAACTCCGTATCTCCGTCACAGTCTTTGGGCTGGGCCAATTCATCACTGCCTCAACTTTCATCTGATCCACTGCCAACCCATCTCGTGAAATGGTGTGACCAAGAAAAGCTACCTGCTCGAGCCAAAAATCACACTTCGACAATTTGGCGTATAATCGATGCTCTCTCAACAGCTGCAAGGCTCGACGTAGATGTTCCTCATGCTCCTCTGGGGTCTTCGAATACACCAGAATATCATCAATAAAGACCACCACAAATCGATCCAGAAAAGGAGCGAAGATCTTGTTCATCAAAGCCATAAAGGCAGCAGGTGCATTGGTTAATCCAAATGGCATCACGAGAAACTCAAAATGTCCATACCGTGTCCTGAAAGCAGTCTTCGCAATATCGTCTTCCTTCACCCGGAGTTGATGATACCCCGATCGTAGATCAATCTTGGAAAAATAAGCAGCACCTTGAAGTTGATCAAACAACTCATCAATACGCGGCAATGGGTATTTGTTCTTGATCGTGACTTTGTTCAACCGCCGGTAATCTATACACATCCGTAAGGTACCGTCCTTCTTCTTCACAAACAGCACTGGAGCTCCCCACGGTGACACACTCGGCCGTACGAAACCCTTCTCCAAAAGATCTTGTAATTGCGTCTTCAATTCGAGTAACTCAGCAGGGGCCATACGATAAGGAGCTAAACTAATGGGTGCTATACCGGGCACTAGGTCGATCGCAAACTCTACATCTCGGACAGGGGGTAACTCGGGTACTTCCTCCGGAAATACATCCGGGAACTCACGTACTACCGAAATATCGCTCAACTGCTTCACCTCCTTCTTCTCCGAGACAAAAGCAAGAAATCCTGCACCACCTCTGCGTATCAAACGATCCGCCTTGCATGCGGAGATGACACGCCTCGGGCATCTCTCCTGATCGCCCTCGAAACGAAACCCCTTCTCAAAATCGAAGTAAATCGACCTGTTGTAACAGTTAACACAGGCACGATACCGCGCTAGCCAGTCCATTCCAAGGATCACATCGAAATCCAACATGGACAACAAAATCAAATCAACTGGCAGCTGGCGACCCTCAATCACCACGTCGCACTGAGGGTAGTATACACTACACTCCACTCTCTTGCCCACAGGAGTGGACACCACTAGCAAATAGGGTAGCGGTCGAGGGGGTTGCGGTAACTGTTCCGCAAAACGAGGGGCAACATACAAACGCGTAGATCCCGAATCAAAAAGTGTATGTGCTTCAGCTCGGGCAATGAGAACTTTACCTTCTACCACTTTCGCATCTTCTGCATGATCATGAGAGGCTGCATACACACGAGCAGTCTGACGCTGGGGCTTCTGGCTTTGGCGAGACGGATGGGGGCTGTTCGAAGCTGCTGAACTGAGAGACTTGGATGACCCCATAGATCTGGACGACTGGAAAGTCCTGGTCTTCGGGCACTGAGCTATCTTATGCTCCATCGATCCGCAACTCAAACAAGCTCCGGACTTCTTCCAACACTTCTCCGTCGGATGTCCAAATCCACAAAACTCGCATCTGCTCCCGGAGAAACTCGAAGTGCCTTGCTTCCCTTTCCATTTCTTCTGACTCTGTCCCCTGGAACTCACAGGTGCACTCCTCTTAAAATCCATGGCTCTCTCTGCTAGGTGGTTGGCTTCCGCAGCATGTGCTCTGTCGACCGCATCATCGAAAGTAGCTGGTCTCTGAAAGGCAGTCACAAAATTCGCATATCTAGGATGCAGACCAGAAATAAAACGATTCACCTTCTTCTCCTCGGTATTGATCATGTCCTCAGCAAAATGGGACAACTGAGTAAAGCGGTGAATGTACTCCGAAACGGTCAGCTGCTGCTGCTGTAAGGCCAGAAACTCAACCTCCTTCACACGCCGAACATGAGCAGGAATGAACTTCCTTCTGAACTGTTTCTGGAACGTCTCCCACACTGTTTCACTGGGCAAGGTCAGATAGGCTGCACTAACACTCTTCCACCACGTCTTAGCCATCTCTCGAAACATCGAGGCCGTAAGCATAACCTTCTGCCGGTCGTCACAGACGATGGTAGAGAAGAGATCTCCAGTATGCTCTAGCCACTGATCAGCCTTCAACGCATCTTCATTACCATAGAACTCTGTGGCTCCACGTTTCCTGAATTTGTCGTATAACGCATTCGGATCGCTCTCTCTAGGCGGAAAGACCACTGGCTGCTCTGCAGGCCGAACTGGCGTTTGGCTCTGTCGGTCTACGATCGAAACAACCTGCGCTTGCAAAGAATGGATCGCCTGTAGCATAGTCAAGAAGCGCTCGTCAAAATTCACAAGTGGCTGTGGAGCGGCTGACCCACTCTCGTTATCTCCCTGATCATTGTTGTTGTGTGTTCCAGATCCCGATGCCATAACCTGCAAAACACAAAAGTCAATCTGCTAACACACTAGGGAACGCACACAGACTCACAAGACAAGGGGACCAAACACAACAGTCCAAAACTGGACTACGAAATCTCACCACGTCCTATATGCCTACATGCTTACACACTAAGATAGAGACAATGCCCTGAGAGACAAAGCTCTGAGAGACAATGCTCTGAGAGACAATGCTTTGATACCATACAATACGTATGTCACAACCCGAGCCCAGGGACCGGGGGTCAGAGAAAGTCTAACCAATGACACACGTACTCCCGTGCGTGCACACCTGGACCCCGTCCGAGTATACACACACAAGGGATCAATCACACGTGCAAAAGACTGAACGCGGAAGCTGTACGTATCAAGGCATACCACAAATATACCAAAGGACATAGGAGATTACAAAACAATATACACTGATGATAAGACCAAATACATGAACGTATGACAATAGAGCGGGCTTACAACAATCCCAAAATCAAAATACAGGTATCACTCAATGCCCACTTTACAATTACAGAAAAATCCCCTCAATAGACTCCAACACAAGGAATGGGGAAAACCAAAATGATGCAAACCGTACTCTGGAGGATGGATCAAGTCCACTCCTCTAGGCCGGAGGGGGCCTCGCGAGCCTCTCCTGCAGTCGGGTCGACCGACGCAGGATCGGAAGAGGGATCTGAGCCTGCAACACACAAGACAAACACATAAGTACGACGACTTAGCAAAGTATAAGCCAACAAGAAGATAACACGAATTGTGTCTAAAACTGAAGAATACCGAACAATAGTCATAATGCAATATCCACAGAAATTTTGTCTGTATACTAAACAATTATGCAATGAATAAGCATGCTATCAGAATCATGAACAGGTAACAATCAAGTGGCTACTACATTGGCCATTTTCTCCCTTACGAGAGCAATCAGGATGAGAACACCAGCGACCGGGCCAGGGTACGCATGGGTCTCTAGTTCCCGGGGTCCGGAGTCCCAGGACAATCACACTCTGCAGAGGCAAACACTTAACTAAACCAAAGTTAACCCCGTCGGGTATCCTAAGGCTGAGGCTCAGTAGTGCCAAGACCAATCACAATCAATCGGATGATGCACCTCTATCAATCAATCAATCATATCATATCACTTATCACTTACAGATCTCACATATCATGCTGAACAAACAATAGGAAGTGCATCGCATATACTGATACTGAATGTACATAAGCAATTACAGGAAGTGCTGACAATGAGTATCAATCACAATCACTGACTCATAACTGATGCAAGTTCTCCAATGGAGCAACGGTATAACACAATACACAATAATAGAATGATTCCACCCGGGCTTCGCTCTGGGGTTGCTGCATTTCCCACAGAATCGAGAGGTCCAGCGTAGAACACATAAGAGGGCATAAACCGTAATCAATATGCTGCACAACTCAAACCAATCCAGTACTTATACGAATCAAGGATCCATTACAAGCCAATCCTACACTAATTATCCAGCGTCTCTAACCGTGCATGTTGATGTAGTTTTAAGTTATCCGATGCACCATTGTCTAGTGTTGCAGTGTCAGGAGTGTGCACCGAAGTCCCTTAAACCAACACCCATGGGGAGGTGCTAAACAGCTGGATACAAGCATGAATGATTCACAGCCCTTGAGATCATTCATGTCATTCAAACATTCCATTGGGCATGTCCAGGTTCGCTACATTCTAACATGAAAGTCATATACGGTCTTTTACTTAAACCTAATCCTTTTCATTCAATTCTCAGGGTCTCACGGTGCAGCCGTAGGTAACCTTACGGCTTAGCCGTGGCATCTTACGGCTTAGCCGTAATATGCACTGCGGCTGAGCTGAGGTTCCCCAAATATCCCTTCGGATTTACGGCTTAACCGTATTTTGCTCTACGGCTCAGCCGTATCCTGGTCCACGGCTTGGCCGTAAGCCAATGTACGGCGTAGATCAGGCTGGGCCGTAGAAGAATGTCAAATTGCCAACATCCAGTTATTTTCAGCTAACAGTCTGTACTGTTCTACGGTTTGGTTTACGGTTGGGTCTCGGCTTAGCCGTAAGCCATTTTACGGCTTAGCCGTAGCACATTTCACGGCGTAGCCGTGAGTGCACGGACTCATTTTCCCTGAACTTGTTACAGTCATACAGAAAATGCTCAAAACCGCTGGGAACAGACACAAAACAGCAAAATGAGCTGAATTAGGCTGTCTAACACTGAGAAATACAATAAAGCATAAAAACAAAACAATCAAATCACTATCAATCGGTGTTCACACATCTTGGGCTTATACTTGCCTCACAAATGGAATCACTTCGCGGTTTGGCTCAGTCCGCTGGAATCACACGCACAAACGAGCTCCTTTCTTCCTCCCTCAAGCAATCGAACAGAGAAGGAGAAGGAGAGAAAGAGAGCTGACGAGAGAGAGAGACAAACAGAGAGCGAGAGAGAGTGAGCTGAGAGACGATCGAGAGAAATGGGAGTGGTTGGGGGAATTTATACTTAATTTGAGTCCAATTTACATTTAAGGCCAAATAGCTTATGCAAATATCAGTTTGAGTCAAATGAGGGTCCCACGAAAGCAAACGAACTCATTCGGATCCAAGACAGTTACGACAATCGACAAGCTCAACGAAATACACGCGCTAACGTCAAAATGACGCAAAACTGACAAGGTCAATCAAAAGCCAAAATTACGAAAAAGGGCTCGATCTACTTAGACCAAGTCAAACTCAACCCAAACGATCTCTCTACGAGGCAAAACC
This sequence comes from Sextonia rubra, assembly GCA_037013555.1. Classification (NCBI taxonomy): domain Eukaryota; kingdom Viridiplantae; phylum Streptophyta; class Magnoliopsida; order Laurales; family Lauraceae; genus Sextonia; species Sextonia rubra. The sequence goes on from JASUAD010000018.1 coordinate 16,703,388, forward strand.
AAAACAAACAAAATCAAAACACACTTAGCGATAAAAACACACGCAATTACACACTAAACCGGATCAACTCGGGTCGGAGTGTTACAGTTAGCTCAAACGTTTGAAATGCTTCAACCTCCACCTCCTCCTCGGCATAGCGAGGCTCGGTACTTATGCACCAATTTAGAAAAACAAGGTCAACCACAAAAGTGGCTATAGGTGGAATACACATAACTCATAATAAAAAGCACTATCAATGTGAGAATAAGACGATGACATCATAAGAATATATGAATAATATAGATAAAAGAATGCCATGCATAATAAAAAAAAACAGATCCTAAATCCAACTCTACATCAAATGAACAACATCATATTTGCCGAGCATCGCATTAGTCGATGCTCTTACCAGATTTATACCGTCTTCGGATGCCTTGCATCCTATCCAAAATGGTGCATCAAATCCGTCTTCGGATACATAGCATCATATCCAAAAGATCACAATAAAACCAACCGTGTACAAGTGGTAAGCTCGTCTTCGGCCCTATGTCTAGTAAAATCATCACAGTGTACATCTATGTACCAACTGCAGACGTCTAATGACCAGATTTACATAATAATCTCACACAACCCTACCCCTTCCTATGTTGAGACTCATAAACATGGCTTAGTGATTGTTCGACGAACACATCCTATAGTAGTGTGAAGGGCTGGCCAAAGTATGTATCCAAGTATCGTATAATGAAAGGTTATTCCAATAGAATAATTTACAACACAACATGAATACCTCCTAAGTAAACAATGCATGGTCCAAGCCACAACACGGTCCAAATCATCATAAAATAATAGGTATAAACTCTAATATGTATGCAACAAGATAAAAAAACACAAGCTCAATATCAAGAAACATCTCTACAAACATTCCTAATGCTGTGACCACAATTCACGTATGCAACAACTCCATACAAACTGAGATGATGTACGGTTGGGAATTTTTTAAAAACTAGGGTGATGCATAGCCCAATTCTTACTTTATTGAAGTGCGATGGTTTGTACCATCATGTGTAAACTATGTCGGTAAGGATATGACCGCCGACTAGAACAATCCTTACTTAAGATAGAGTGGAAAGGAATCCTCAAAATCCAGTTACAAGTGTCCACAAGTGTTGCAAAATTTCCAAGCATCAAGCAGGATTTCAGGGAAGGCCACACTCCCCCCATAGTCTCACACTTGGGCCCCACACATGTGGTGGCCTACTTGTCACTACTGCTAAAGAGGGGTCCTAAAAATTTGCACCCTGTGCACTATTGCCAAGGATCCACCCCACATTGCCAGGGGATTCACCCCATAGCGACACACAGGTGGGAAAACCACTTGCATGTGCTGCACCTAGGCAGTAACATGCTGGCAGTTCCGCGTGTATGTGTTTGGGGTTTCAACCCCCAAATGCTATCTCCATTTTTTTTTAACTAATAATCCTCTATCAATTTGCCATCCCCCTTTTCCCCTCAATCCATCCACCTTTAACCGAACATACATTAAATCAACACTTACTAGAACTACCTATCATCATCATCATAAAACTCAAATGGGCATTAACAATACCATCTAAGAATAATAAAATCAAAGAATCGATGTATATCACCATGAAATACACGTATTTACTTGCTTTTTGATGAAGATTGATGAAAAAGATGGTGATCCTAGATCTCTCTCTTTCTCTCTTGTACACACCCACAAATCCAACGAAGAAGAAAAAAAGAAGAAGAAGAAGAAGAGGAGATGATGGAAGATGGAGATGGCAACCGGTGGCTTTGAAAATGGCTGATCGTTAAAGCTTGAGGGAGAGAAAATGAAACGAATGGGAGATGGGAGGGGTTGCTATAGTGGTTGTGAGTTTATAAGGGAATAGGGTTTGGGGTAACTTTTGGTTTTTATAAAAAGAATACTATAGTTTATGTTAATTAATAAATAAGGGCTGTTTTGGGTTCTTAGGTTTAATGCGCCTAAAGTCGGTCCAAATTGAGTCAGGTTGAACGGTGGATACCCACGGATCTAAATCCACTACTTGATTAGCCCAAAACCCAAAAGAAATCTAAATAATTCTAACGACCTTAATTAACTTTAAATAAAATTATATTTAAATTAAATAAAATAAATACTTGGGTCTGGAATGTTACATTCCTCCCCCCCTTAGAACATTTGGTCCTCCAAATGTCTAACGCACCTCAAGAAGAAGATCCAAGTACAACTTCTTCACTTGGTCTTTGCACTTCCAAGTGGCTACCCTTAGACTTTGGTGCTCCCATTGAACCTTCACCCAATGAATTGTTAACGTCTGTAGGAAGGAAATAAGAAATAGGCTTCTTATGAAAATAGGAAACCCTAATTCGATCCAAATTAGAATCCTAATTCTATAAATTATAATTCAATGTACTAGAGAATTATAATTGCACTCATGTCCTTATTCTCAAAATAATATCTCGAGCTTCTTGTTATTAAATGTTTATTAATCTTCTCACGTTAAGATTTTAAATATCCATCGATTAAATAACTACTAACATCTATATTTAATTGATATCTTTATAATTACTTGAGACCTTACACTTACCTTATTTGATATGTCTGACACAAAGTCTACCTGCAGGGTTTGACATAATTAAAAGTTATAAGCCTCATCAAGAGGATATCATCAATATCTATTATGAGACGTGGATTTTGTCAATAAACTAATATCCACCATACACGTAGTGTAGTCATCTAATTTTCTTAGATTATTGCCCATAAAAGGTCTTACTCCTTTGTAAATCAAAATGCCAAACACTAAATGTATGTGTCTATTATTTATATCGGGATTAAGAGTACAAGCACTCATAATAACCATTTGTATGTTAATCGTCTCATATAGTTAATATAAAGACAATAAACCCAAAAACAGTTCTATTCAATACACACAAAGTGTATTAGTATAACTACTTGAAACCAAACTTTTTTTTGCAACCAAGACAAGCCTACTAAAAAATTATGCTATAATTGTACTGATGGTGTGTCCAACTCTATCTAGATTATGAACAACAAAAACTTATATTCTATAAGAACCAACAAATAAGTCTTTTGTGTGTAAGCTGAACTCTACACAGCAACTTGTCTACTTTATAGAATAAAAGATACACGCATACATAATAAATAACAATGCAACCATTTACCCATACAAATTCTCATTAAGATGAAAAAATAAACTTTACTAATAAATAAGTTAGTAAAAAATAAATACATAAAAGTAAGCTTTTAGTATAAATTTCCAACACTGAATGCCCACGTATAAAAAGTATTCATTATACACAAAATGAGGAAGAAGGCTATGAATTAGAGCCTATTAAGGAAGAGTATAATGTTAAAACTCCATATGACAATCCTAAACCTCCGCCTAAGCAAGAAGATCATTCTTTTTTATCAAAGGTGACATAGAAGTCTGAACTTTATTTATCTGTCACCTATTTGTCACTACTGAATAGGAAGTGAAAGATTGGAGGCGAAGCACCATATTTCGTACCACCGCAACATGTTATGATAGACTATGCAATATAATCATTGATGGTTGAAGCGAGATGAGTGTGGTATCTTAAGAAGTAATTGATAAGTTGAAGCTTCCAACAAAAAAACATTCGAAGCCATACAAAGTCTCTTAGTGAATGGCACAGTAATACTAGTAATAAAAGATGCCAGGTAACATTTAAAATTGGTGGTTATAAGGATTTTATTTGGTGGGACATTATTCCTATGAATGTTACCCATATTTTATTAGAAAAACCTTGGTTCTTTAATAACAAGGTCCAAAGTGATAGAGAAGCTAATACTCATACTTTCAAGAATCAGGGCAGAAAAGTTACTCTTTCACTTAAACCACAAATCGCTTTACAAAAGCAAACGTCATCCACCTCAGCAAAGAAACCTACACAAAAGTCAGACTCTTCCGTTCTCTCTATACACAAATTTGAAATAGATATCTAAGGACAATGAGTTATTTATGCTCTCGTTCCAAAAAAATTCAAAGAGGCAGATGAAAAGAAACGGGTTTTTACACCATCGGAGATCAAGTCCTTGCTTTATGATTTTAAGAACTTGATTCTAGTAGATCTTCTTAAAGAGCTGCTACCTATGAGAGACATTCAGCATGCCATTGATTTAGTCCCTAGTTCCTCCGTCTTTAATTTATTTGCTTATCGCATGAGCCCCACTGAGCATGTCAAATTGCGAAGACAGGTTGAAGAATTATCCTAGAAGGGTTATATACGTAAAAACATGAGTCTTTGTGCAGTTTTAGACCTCTTAACACTAAAGAAAGATGGTTCATAGCAAATGTATGTCAATAGCAAAGCAATCAACAAAATCACCATTAAATATCGATTTTTGATTCCCCGATTAGACGAAATGCTTAATATATGGTCAAATTGTCCGTCTTCTCCAAGATTGATCTCAGGAGTGGATATCATCAAATTCGTGTTTGGACAGGAGATGAATGGAATACTACATTCAAGAATAAAGATGGATTATACGAATGGTTGGTTATGCTGTTTGGATTATCCAATGCTCCCAACACTTTTATAAGAGTGATGACTTAACTTCTACAGCCTTTTTTTAGCCAATTTTTGTTGTCTATTTTGATGATATCTTGCTCTTCAACAATCAAAAGATGCTCATCATGATCATCTTAGGTATGTCATGCGTGCACTTCACAAACAAAAGTTTTACATTTATTTGAAGAAGTTTAGATTTTTTTAGCTCCAAAGTTAAATTTTTGTGCTTTGCTGTATCGGCTCAAAGGGTAAAAGTTGATTCAAAGAAAATCAAAGCAATCCTTGATTGGCCCATTTCCAAAGCTATTTATAAAGTATAAAGCTTTCATGGGTTGGTCACTTTTTATAAAAAAGTTATTGGTAATTTCAGTACCATCATGACTTCTATAGCTGATTGCATAAAAAAAGGAGATTTTACTTCGATAGAAGTGTCATTTCGAGCATTTGAACAGATTAAGCAAAAAATGACTAAGGCATTTGTTTTAAAACTTCCTGACCTTGGCAAAGCCTTCAAAGTAAGTTATGATGCTTCACATGTCAGTATTGGTAGAGTTTTGAGTTAAGGCGGTCATCCAATTGTTTACTTTAGTGAAAAATTGAATGATTTTCACAAAAAGTACTCACTATATGATTTGGAATATTATGTTGTTGTCCAAGGTCTATGTTATTGGCACCATTATTTGATCGGAAAAGAGTTTGTCATATATTTCGACCATGAAGCTTTGCAACACCTGAATTCTCAAAAAAAGATAAGCACCAATCGTGTCAAATAGAGTGCATATTTATAGAAGTTCACATTTGTTGTGCACCATAAATCTAGGAAGGAAAATAAAGTTGTAGATGCAATATTGAGTCATCAATCTCACATACTCACTACTATTTCTGTTACAGTTCTAGACTTTGAAGAAATATGCAAAAAATATCCTAATGATCATGACTTTGAACAAATTTATAAAGATCTTTTCAATGGTAAGTTTTCTGAATATCCAAAGTTTTGTATTCATGATGGTTATCTATTTCATGAAAATCAATTATGTCTGCCAGCAATATCTATCCAGAGTTTGTTCTACATGAATTACATGGTGATGGATGTAGTGGACATCTTAAATGTGATAAAACATTGGCTATTGTAGCAGATCATTTCTTTTGACCCCGCCTAAAAACAAATGTTGCCAAATTTTATGAATTATGCAGAGTATGCCAACTTGCAAAGGGGCAAAAGATGAACACCAATTTATATCAGCCCCTTCCTATTCTACATGAGCCACATCAAGATATAGGCACGGATTTTGTCTTGTGTTTACCCAAAACAATAAAGAAGGTAGATTCTATATTTGTTGTTGTGGATCGCTTTTCAAAGATGGCACAATTTATCCCTTATTCTCACACATTAGATGTAAAGAAAATTGCTACTCTTTTTTTTAAAGGTTGCTCATCTATATGGTCTTCTCAAGACAATCGTATCTGATAGAGACAAAATTCATGAGTTTCTTCTAAAAGACCTTATGGCACATGATATGCACAAAGCTCCAATATTCTAGTGCATACCATCCGCAAACTGATAGACAAACTAAAGTTGTCAATAGGAGTTTGGGAAATCTTCTTTAATGTGATCTTATATGATATCATATTGTTTCATGGGATCTTATTTTACCTATGGCGGAGTTAGTATACAATATTTCAGTCAATAGAACCACTAAAAGATTGCCATTTGAAGTTGTTACTAGTGTCAAGCCACGTCCTATTACCTATTAAAACCAAGTCCAGTCAGGAAGCTGAACAATTTGTACAACACATGAAGCAAGTTCATGATGAAGTTCACCAACATATTGCTAAAAATATTAAGACTTATAAGCAACATACAGATTATTGGCGACACCATGTTAAATTTGATGAAAAAGATATGGTCACGGTTTATTTGAAGGTAAAACGGTTTCCTGCAGGAAAATGCAAGAAGCTACACCCAAGAAGTACAGGACCATTCAAGATTTTAAAGAAAATCAACTCCAATGCATATGTTCTAAACCTTCCTTCAAACATGAATATCAACTCGACATTTAATGTTAAAAATATGATGATTTATCATGGACATCATGAAGATTAATTTTTTGAAGAATATGCTCTCCGGCTCCCCATCAATCAATCTCCTATAGAAGAAATTTTGTTTTTGATGATTAGCTTGTTTCTACGAAGAATGACAGATTATATAAGTTCTTGGTTAACTGGAAAGGAAAACTATTCTCCGAAGCCACATGGATTATGACTACCAACTTTTTGTAACTCAATTCAAATCTATATGAAAAGTACCAAGCTTACAACTTACCGGCATTGAGTTTCTCTAAGCTGGAGGGAGCTAATGCAAGCCAAGCTAATGGGCCCCGTTTGAAAGTTTATGCCGCAGGCCCAAATCCAAAGCCCAACAGTGAAGATTAATATATTAATAGTAATTGTTTTTTAAAGTTTCTTATTTTTAGAAATTAATTTTAGATTTGAATTATGAATCCTTATTTGAATTGAATTAGATTGTTTCCTTATTTAGAAAATAGTTTAGTTATAAAAAAAGATATAGTCCCTTCTCAAGGGGTAGACTATAATAATGAATAAGATTTCAATTTTCTTTTTCAAAGTGTGTTAGTTGTCTTTGGTGTGAGACCTATACAATTTATTCCTAGGCCTTTTGGCTTGGAGAATAACCCATTCGCTATTCTTCTTTTCCGTGCTACATCACCTTCCCAGAAGATGGCCTCACACAAAAATCCTTCAAAGAACACCCCCTATATGCTAAAAACTTGTCCACCAACGACTTAGTGAAGCCAAAAGTCCAGTAAGTAGAAAGTTTGGGGGTAAGAAATCAAAGAATTGGAGTCTTCAATAAATATAGAAAACCCATCCATTCAGCCATCTTGAAGACTATCATATCATTTTACCATGCTTGAAGGCGCCCCAATAATGCCTTGAGAAAACCCAAGCTACATATATGGTTGTATACCAAAAAGCAGATGATGCTTGTCTACCAGTTTTCCAATGCATATGTTGAAGAGCCATTTCTTCTCGGAGGATGTCAATGGAAGACTCCTTTTTAACCCACATGCTTAGAATCTCTCGAAACAACAAAATCAAAGGCTTTTGCTTTCCATCTCAAGGCAGGAGGAAATCTAATGGAAGATTTCTCCATCTCTACATGTTTATGCTTCCTGGATTCTCATATGAGCCGATTCAAGGGTAATATTTACAGGTTCTCATATGGCAAGATGAAGCATAAAAGGCTGCCCAACCCAGTTTGTGAAAACCTAGACATGCAGTGGTACACGTATCACGAATCGAAGATGTGAATAGAAAATGCCATTTTCAAAGGAAGGCCAAGCCTCACCAAGAGAGCAATAGCATGCAATTCCATGCAAAGGTATGGATAACATGCAGGGACAAGAGCAACATAAATACCGAAGACCATTTGACAGGAAAATAGCCTCACTTAGCCAATATGTGAGGTAAAGAGCAACTTCTCAACAATATTGTTCGCTTCACTCAGCCAATATGTGAGGTCATGGGCCTCATGGTTTTGATTCTGATAGCCCTCAATCCACCAAAAAGCTTCATGCAAGGTAAGAGTTCAAGCTCCACATATAACCCAGTCACTTTTCTTTTATACCAAAAAGCCTCATGCAAGGTAAGAGTGCAAGCTCCACATATAACCCAATCACTTTCCTCTTTATAAAAGACGTGGGACTTGAGGATGTCACAATTCAACTCCCCTAGAGTTACATGTTCCTAAGCAGTAGCCTGCTAGTCCTTTAGCTCATTCACATGGAAACCCATCTACTTGCACTAGACCAACCAACCAAAAGGTTTCATGCAAAATAAGGGTGCTAGCTCTACATATAAGCTAAATTGTTATCCTCTTTATAATCGATCATCCCAAGGGCAAATGGTGTGCTTTTCCTTCAAGAAATTCTTAAAGCTTGATAGGTGGTGGAAACTTTTCCTGAAATTGGGTCTTTGGACTAGACAGACCTCTTCCTCTATCCCATCAAAAGTCTACTCTGCGTTGAAAAAGTTCGGCGATGAAAAGCTAAACTTACGCCAGCTACTTGACCTCGCCTTAGGTCCCTCTTGCTTCTTCAAAAAATAAAAGAATGCCACAAGTTGGAACTGTTCAAACTAATCTTGAAGAATTTATTCAATCAGCATAAACTCCTCATAAAGCTCGCCAAGAATAGGTAAACCTATAATGGCTCTTAGATCCTTCAAAGTAAAGCCGATCTCCCCATTTCTGAGAATAAAAGTGCCCGTCTGTGGGAGAAAAGGCTCAACCATGGCTGTGAAGCCTCATCAGAAACGCCAACAGTCTCATGGAAGCTATAGATTGCATAAAAAATGTGGCTTCTTCAAAATGTCCTCACCAATTCTCATAATTGGACTTGTCCATAACTCCTAGTCAGAATCAACATTAAAGCTACCGCGAAGTTTGAAAGGTTTGATCCAATTACTTCCAACTCCTTTGAAAATGCCTCAAATCAACAATAGGATAATCAGAATGTTAATACTTCCCTATGGGCATCAAAATGTCCATCGAAACAAGTGCTCTATCAATATGACCTGAGAAGTCGCTTATGAACTTCCCAATTCTGATCACATTGGTTCACTTAACCCACTTGTCCAACACCCTCTCTTACGACATGTAGGACACAAGCTGAAAACTGAACATGTATGGTAAGAGTCCACTAAGTACTCAATAGTTTTTTTCTCTCCACCAAAAATATAGGAGAACTGAAAACGCTTCCTTTGATTGGTTTGTTATTCAGGAACAAATCCCCAAAATAGAAAGTTGGCTTTCAAAGGACATCCTTGTCATTGATCACCCATGGCCTATTGCTAACCATAGTTTTTGTAAAATTCATCTTTTACGGCCAACAAATCTTGCCACTTCTCTTGGATGTTTAGAACATCACAATCATCCAAATTCTTCTCCATACACTCAACTTTCTCTCTCACCTGCTGAAAAACAATATTTGAAGATCAGTTGATCTGGGAGGCGCACCCTTGCCCGCACTCTTACTTCTACTCGCTTTAGACAAACCATCTGCATGGGAAAAGGGCAACCAATCAGAAAAAGGGGAAATCTCGATACAAAGGTCCTTACAAAATTTCAGCATGGTTCCAAGGCAATTTCAGCAAAAAGGTGGATAAATTGAAGATGAACTCAACATCACTGGGAGTTCACATTCAATTGAAGATTCTTCAAGTGTCAAATTTAGCATTTTTGTGAGATCAAGCGTCTCAAATCTTCACAAGTCTGAAATGGAACCCATCATTTTTTGTGAACTCCAAATTCCAAAATTTTTCAGTCTCTTTGGTATGTCATTCCATCCCATCTAGTTCGATTCCTTAAATACATTCATGCATTAGAAATTAGGAAGAATTTTCTAAAATTTGACCAATTCCAACCCAAATTTGGTCAAAATTAGTGAAATTGTGTTCCAATAAAAACTCATCTTGATTGAACTAAGAACCCTAGCCACTTTTCTTTATATCATTCATTCAAAGAAAAGGATGAAAAAAAAATTGCATGTACATATTGTCTTGCATAAAAACATCATTCTCATGGTGAGTCGGAAAAAAGAATGAGTGCAAAAAATAAAAAAGGGGGGAACTTTCGAAAAAAAAAAAAAAAGAAGAAGAAACAAAGAAGGCCTCACAGCCATAGCCCACATGGCCATGACCTTACTGTTACAATCATGACCATACAACCAATCGTGCGGTCATCACGGCCGGCTTTAGCACAAGGCAATAAAAGCCTTTGCCTTAGGCCCCAAAAAAAGGGCAGAAAAGAAGCATTTATTTTGAAATAAAGCCTTTGCTTTGTGTCTATATCATACTATAATGCAACTATTAGAATGCCCAATTACTATATGCCACCTCATTCTTGGAAAGAGAAAAAGCAAAACTCTCTTTAATCATCTAGCCTTTTTTAACTGTTTTTATTTTTTCAAAGCTACCCTTGTTAACTTCTTAACAAATTACTTTCTAATATTACCCTTTTATAAACTCTCAAGTTACTCTTTCAAATTCATAGTCCCACCATTAAATATTTCTTTACCTTGATGCTAAATTTTATTAATTTTGGAGATGGGCCTACCAATTGTCAATAGCAATGTTCTCCAACAAGTAACATACTTTATCATGGATGGATTACATCATATATGATGATGGTCCCATTACAAATTTCACTAAATTAGAGATGGGCCCACCTAAAACTCAAACATAATCAATGCTAATCTCACAAATTCATGACACTCCTCAATGGGGCCCACTTAAAATTCATACATAATCCAATAGTAATATAACAAATCCATGATACTCCTCAATGGGGCCCACTTATAAAAAACTCAAACCAATCAAAATAAATCACGCTCTATTTTATGATCCTCATTAAGTTTCACTCAATTTGAGTAGGACCTACTAAGAATTTCCACTTAGAATTAAAATACATGAAACTTTTATAATTTTAAGTCTAAATTATAATTTATTTAACTTTACTAAATGATTCTCCTTTTATGTAAAATCCTTTATTTATTTTAGTTTATTTTTAGGCCTTCGCCTTTATTGCTAGTAAACAAGAAAGATTAAGTGGATTAGCCATAATATCAATTAGAAAAAATATGGTAGCAAAACTTAAATTCAAAAACTTAATACTAATTTTATATCGTAAAAAATGAAAAAATAGATTTTAAATAAAATATTTATAATAATATTCAAAAATAAAAAACTCATTTAGGATTGTCGATTTAGGCCTCAAATTTTCTCGAGCCAGCCCTGGCTGTCATGGTCGGTCAACTATGACTACTTGGCCATGTAGAGAAAGAGAGAAAGAAAAAAAAAGGAAAGAAAAAAAGAAGAAGAAGAAAACCATAGATCTATGTGGGTTTTTTTTTTTTTAAGAAGAGAAACTTATATGAAGCCATTAAGGGAAGTAGAAGAACGTGAGACCTTTGTTTGGGGAAGAAGAAAACCCTTGATCTTGAGATCTTGACAAGAAAAATCTCTCTTTGGAAATCCAATAAGAAAGCAAAGAAGCAAAAGAAAAAAGTAGAAAGTAAGAAGGAAAGAGAAAGTGAAGATAAAAGAAAGAGGAAAGAATAAAAAGGTACAAGATTCCCCCCTATTTTGGCAACTTTCCTTGAAAAGAAAAGATTTTTTAAATCTTCTTTCCAAAAGTGACCATGCATGAGATCTAATCTAAGATTTCATGAAGTCATTAACTTTTGAGCCACATGGTCTACCCATTTAAACCAGTTTCTTATTTATTTGTGAGGTAGAATAAAGCATAGTAAGATAAAATATTTGAAATTCAAAAATTTCTCCTTCTTTTTCTTAAAAATTCAAATTTCCCTCCTTTTTTCAAAAAATAAAAAAGGTCAAGAAGCCATCACTAAATTACAAATTTTTTTTACTTTTTATACAAATAGTCCCATAAAAATAAAAAATCATCATAACCCCATCATATATTATTCTTTTTTTATTTTGAGTTTACCCAACTCTACTTTACTCCACCTTATAAACAAGCAAGCTGAAATTTCTTGCCAATTGTGCCTCATGCAAAATTTTAGAAATCCATGTTTCCATCAAAATCCTCTCACTAGGAGCATCCAAATAAATGGTCTCGTGCCTCTTTGGAGTTGACTTGACCATGAAAAGTGAAAATCCAAGCCTTTTGAGCTTTCAAAACCCAAGCCATTGCCATTTGTGCATCAAATGGAATCAACATTGAAATTGATATTCCAAAAAATTCCACACCACTCCATTGGACCCAATAAGAGACCAAAATCCTTTTCTCATTCCATTGACTTGCCACATAGAACTTGTTGGGCTTACAAGGTCAAAACAAAACAAAAAATTCCCTCCTAACCCCTTGACTTGTCACACACAGCTTGTCAAGACCACAAGGTCAAAAACAAGAATCTTTCTTGATCGTCTGAATCAGCTACATGAAGTCTTCAAGTTCACAAGGTCAAAAAGAAAACCTCAAATCCAAAATCCAAAAACCAAATCCACTTTGCTTGTATCATTTTCATCACTTTGGCTTGAGATGGTACATGATCCCTCTCCAAACCATAAATCCCTTAAAGCTAAAAAAGCTACTTCACAAAAAGAAAATTGCTCGAGACTTTTGGTAAGTCAGAAGGTCAGGTACTCTTTGAGGCACACGGACTCCGAAGTTATGTTGACGGTCGTTGTACCTTCAAGGGGCATTTGTTGTAACAAAAAAGGTCAACTTTGCTCAAATTGTCACTTTGCCCCCTCAACATATTTCAACATCAAAGAAGTCGCATGAAGCTACTTCAATCCATTCAAATGTGGTTTCCAACATTGACAAAGCTTACACATCACACATCACTTTTGTTGTTTCAATGCTATTTTATGGTCGGTGATTCTTTTTGCAACAAATTAGGCGGTAGCTACTTCAAGAATCAAGTCATCTTAGAACCATCTGGATAGCACAAAATCCTCTACTATAGCCCTGAGGAGTGCCCCTATCAAGTTTTGGGTCATTCCGACACCTTCGGCCCAACTATACCCTTCAAACAGGTTCTTCTTACAATAGTGGTGTTGGGGACCCTATTTCCCAAAACTAAGCACATGGTTGGTCCCAAAACACCACCAAGAGGCTCCACATCAAATTTGAAGTCGTTCTCACATCGTTTGGGCCTAAAGATAAGAGTTTCATTCTTCTTGCAATAGAATGAGCCCTTCTTTTGACAACCCTGGAGATCTTGTTTATGTAATCAGATTCGATGGATGATTTTAAAGTACTTCCACCTCATATTCTGGGTCATTTCGACATCATTTGACCCAACTTATCTTTTCTATCCTCAAACCGCGTCCTTCTTGCAATGGGATCTTTAGAAGTCATAATTCTCAAATCAGAGCTTGTGGATTGTCTTATTTTACCTCTTGGAAGCTTCACCATGAATTTTAAGTCATTCCGACATCGTTTTGGCTCAATTCAGCTCATTGCATCCTTCTTACAACAAAATGGATTCTCCCTGCGATGGGACCCCTACAGGCCATGATTCTTAGATCAGTGCCTGTGGATGGTTCTATTTTATCCCTAAGAAATTCACATTGAATACTAGGTCATTCCGACATCGTTTGACCCAAGTTCAACTTCTTGTGACAAAATAACATCTATTTTATGATAAGATCTTTGTCTCTCCCGCAAACTTGGAAACTTTACTTATCGTTTGCACATCATTTTGTCTACTTTATTGTAGAGAAAATATGTCATTAAATCTCCAAAAATATCAAAAAAAATAAGCAACGAAGAAAAAAAAAAGAAAAGAAAAGAACAATTGTATTGCTAAGTCACACCCCTAGCAAAATATAGCCAATCCCCATCAAACCCATCATGGGCCACAATGGTTGAATGGTTTATATAGATATAAAAGGTGGCCCCTACTGATGGATTTATAAATTGTTTATAGGGCTGGCCCGCAGTCATCGGCACAATAAATGGAAACGAATGGACCGCTTAGATATGCAGCCTGTCTATCTCTGTACTGTTTTTTTAGTGCGCCATTGCTTCCACGCTCTCTGAGAGGGGTGTGTTTTTCTCAGCCTAGTTGGAGTCTTCCTGAAGCGGAGAAAACATGGCTGCAAGTGAGTGACCGGTTTTTCTATTTTTCTTCTTCTTTTCATCTACATGTTGCTATTACTCAATAATAGTGGTATCTTTTTCTCTCTCAATACATCTGGGGTTTCTCTGTATAGGCCTACGATTTTCATGGATTTTGTCTCCTATGAATAGCTTCATGTTGCATCGCGTTTGGATATCCGCTGCAGAACGATTGCTTTCTTTCTTTGGTGGTCTTGGTGGGGGGAATAGCTGTTTGAGTGGTTTTTATATTGGAATTTAGGGGCATTGGCTTGTATGGGTAGTTATTCCCTGTTTCATGTCTTTCTGTTAAATGGGGTGTTTGGAAATGCCCTGAAGAAAAGCGCCTTTTTTATAAACTTTCTGTTTGAGTGTATTTTGTATTGGATTGAGGGGTATTGGCTTGTATGCATGGCTATCCTTTTTTTTATTGATACATGCATGCAAATTCATGCCTCTATTTTGTTTTACTATGTATGCTGTCATGCTTCATGGTCAAAAGGGGTGATTATAAATACCCTGACGAACAAAACCTTTTTTTTTCTTCTTTTTCTAACATTTCTGATTGACTGAATTTTGTATATTGGAATTTAGGGCCTTTGGCTTGCATACTTAGTTACCATTTATAAACACATGAACACAAGATTCTTGCAATTTTTCTTAATTACAACTAGAGACGTTGGCTTGCATGCATGGTTATTCATTTTATGCATGAATGTGTGATAATCCATGCCCTTTTTTTTTTTTTTTTAAATGTTTGATATTATGTTGCATGATTGAATGGGGTGTTTGGAGATCCCCTAAAAAACAAACACTTTTATCTAAAATTGCTGTTTGTTTTTGTGTTGGAATCAGGAACATTGACTTGTATATATGGTCATCTTTTACTACATGAAAATATAAATTCATTTCCTTTTCTTACTACTTATGTGATGACTCATTGTGGTTGAATGGGTTGCTTGGGAACTCCCTGAAGGATGAACCCTCTTTTTGAAATTGTTGTCTGAGTGTTTTTTTTATTGGGATGTAGGAGCACTTTTTATACATTTACATTCATCCCTACTTATATTTACACAGTAGTGGGTAGTGTCGTTGTTAGTTTTGACTTTTGCTTCTATTTTTTAGTTATTTTTTCCTTTGTCTTGCTGCATGGTAAAATGGGATGTTTGGCATTTCTGGGAAAACCCTTTTTTTTAGAAATCCTCCATTGGAGGTTGATTTGTTGGAATTGTTTTATACGGGCTTCTAGATTTCGGTGCTTATATTTAGTGGCACTTAACTTAAGTCAGGCCTCAAATTACCACTATATTCGTCTTGTTGCTACAATTTTTTTTTTTACATTTGTTTGATGTTTAATTTTATAAAATCAACTTTTTCTAATGGTAATGTGTATATTACATCAAAGGAACTAGAGGATACAGAGACAAACAAAAAAACCCCACAACGTTATATGACAAACTACATTACACGACCCTAAAAGAAACTTCTTTTATCAGGCAGTGACTAATGTTTCCCTATCCTTGATCTAGCTAGGCTGATTGTAATTGATTAAACTATGTAGATTTTTCCTTTATATTTTGGCTTTTCTTTTTTATTTTCCCTAATTTTAGTTTTTATTCAAGAATCTTTTAACAAATAAGTGCATGTCATCATCCATTTTTAAATGGAAGTTCCCAGGTTTTCCTAATTTTAATAATATGCTACTCTTCACTTATGTTATGATTAGATTATCACTTAAAGGCGTAGCATTATCACAATACCTTTGCATTACCACAGTGCCTAACGTCAAGATCTTCCTATTTTGATCAAGATTATCCTCATCACTAACCATTTCAGCCCAGCTCTTCATACCACTCATTTTCTCTATGCAATTATTCACCCCAAATCCTTCTCATTATTATGCAAGTCGCCATTTCTATAACAAATTATTTTACTTACAAAAAATCTTATATTTATTGCCAACAGAAACAGCCATTATTTCATATATTTCATAAATTTTTTAAAATTTTTATTTAAACAGCATCCCCTCTCTGTGTGTTTAGTTTTGCTTACTTTCGGTGTGATCATCTTACAGGGGACACTGTCTTTTTTTTTTTTTTTTTTCTTTTCAATTTGCAATGTCATAAAGAAATTTGTTGCTATGGGCTTTTACATGGTTTTTAACATTGTTGGGCTGTAGAAAATAACAACTTGGAATTACCATTCAATTGTTGCCTTTGTCTTTCCAAAAAATACTGATTCCCAATGTCTCATGTCTATCCAGAGGAAGCCTCTTATTATATTTTGCAACAAGCCTTTTGTTGTTAATATTTCAGTTTTCTTAGGTCACAGGTTTTGGGACTTTTAAAATCCATCATCACCCATTAAAATTTTTTTTTCTAGTGTTACTTTCTCTTTCGTAGTGTGATTCATTTATGTAATTAATAACTCAGTGCATTCTTTTTATTACTTAGCACAGGTTCAGTTATTTGCATTCTGTAATTTGTACTTGTAGTTATTCCTATCTTGGATCCTATTTCAGGTAGCCTAGGAGGAGCTTCAAGTATCAAATTGTCAGACTTCTATTCGAACGTCACAAAAACAAAATGCTGTAGACTAGTAACCTTGGATGGGACAAGAAGAGCTTGGAGAAGTCAGAAACCAATAGAGTTAGCTGGTTTGGTGCAGTCAAGGAGATGTTCAGCTCCATTAAGTGTGATCTGTGCTACATCGTCTGATAGTACATTCCTTTTCTGTTTGCTGAAAATAAAAATAAAAACCCACTGATGCGCATTTTCTTTACTTCTTAGTGCACTATGCTGAAACTCATTGAGCAGGCTTCCACCATATTATGTGGCATTGTCCTGTTCATACAAAAATATGAAAAAAAAAAAACTGAATAAGTGGTGCATCAATTCATTTTATCATTTTCTCATAATGCAGGAACTATGAATCATTTGGATCTTTTAGTTTTGAATATGAGTATCTCTAAGAAACTTGTCTGTAGTATCCACCCATCTAAAAGCCAAAACCGTATGTGGGCTTAACTTGTATCTTCCAGTTCATAACGAAAATGCAAAAGAAAAATACCCTAATAAATGGTGTTCCCGTTTATTTTATTATTTGCACATAAGGCAGTAACTATATATCATTTGCTTCTTTCTGCTCTGTAGTTGTTTTAGGCAGCTTGCGTGTATCCTGTGCCCAGCAAGGTGGACTCAGTATCGTGCATAAAAGGTTAAGGGGCTGTACTTTTGCTAAGGTCCTATTTGGATCCTTGGAACTCGGTTTCCCTGCTAGTAACGACACCTGTAACTGTTTATGGAAAAGAATGAAAGAGGTGGAGGCTTGCAGGCCTTGGGTTATGCAAACACAGGAACTGGATCCTTAATTGCAATTTTTGCATATCGAATTTTGGAAACTGGATACTTTTGGCAAATTCTCTTCCAGGTCTTTCCACATGGCGCTTGTTCCCATATAAGACACACACCCTTTCCTCTATTTTGTCAGGAATTGCTCATCCCATCGCAGAGGCATTTGGATGGCCAACTATAGGAAGAAGAGGAATGACAGGATTTTTAACTATAAGGAATCCTCTCTGGAAGCACTGATTGACCTGGTTCTGGCAAGGGTGCGCTGTTGGGCATTTTATTAGAAAGAATTTAAATCATTTAAGTTGGATCAATTTTTTTGCCCGTTGCATGAGGCGAGGTGACCAAAATTAAGGGCTTTGTGGCTTGTCTTCTTCTACTTGGAAGTTTAATATTCTTTGTTTGGATATTAACGCAAGTCTTTTCAAATTCAGACTAAAACTAGTTGCTGATTTCCTAGCTAATTCACTAATGGAGGTAAAAAAATGACTGATGTCTGTTGTTAGGGATTCTCCAATGTGGATGTTGCTTCTAGAGGAAAGCTAGGTTTCACAGGCATAGGAGGCATTTTGAGAGATGAAAGTTTTAAATCTCCTTACAAACATTTGGGACCTGTTAGTTATATATATACATATATTTATATATATATACATATATATATATATTTAAACATTTGGGCCCTGTAGGCATGTGAAGCCTAAGAAGCTGGATTTTGTGCTATTAAAGAAGCGTTAGGGTATTTATCTGTCCTCTTCAGGTAAGTTGGTTGTGGAGAGAAATTTATCAAATGCTGTTGCTATGGGTAAAGATTAGCATGGTTATCCTTGGAGAATAAGGTTTTTGATTAAGGAGATTGTTTGGCTAGCTAGGGGTAGTGAATTTAATGTTTCAATATCTCTTGGTTGGCTGACGAAGGGGCTGACAGATTAGGTAAAGAGAAGGATAGAGAGAAGATTTTCTTTGGGCTCCAGGATGATTCTATTCTTTGATGGTTTGTTTATGTGGTGTTATGTTCTATCAGTATTTCATTTTTCGCACGGCAGTTTAGTTCTTTATAGTTTTCCTTTTTATGATTTTCTCCAGGATGATTCTATTCTTTGATGGTTTCTTTATGTGGTTATGTGGTATTATGTTCTGCTAGTATTTTAGTTTTCATAAGGCAGTATGGTTCTTTATAGTTTTGCTTTTTATGATTCTCTGTTTTTCGTTATATTCTTTAATACTGTTCAGCTGCCTTATAATAGTCGTTCTTTGGTGTGTATTTATATATAGGGGCCTTTTCCTGTGCATACGTCCTTCATGGACTTTTCGTGCACACTCTTTGGTGGGGCCCACTATGGACCTCACCAAGAGATGAGACTTGGGGGGGGGGGGGGGGGGGGAGGTTTGAAAAAATCTATGTGAAAGCACCTCATATATCAAATTTGGCCCAAATCACATATCCCTAACCCCTTCATTCATTGCTCACAAATCCATTCCATTCGGATTGGTATACAATCAATCCAATGGTCCAATAAATTTGGATCCGATCAAAACTTGGGGCGAGTTGCTATCATGGGGTCCCATGTGTGTTGCAAGGTTTGGATTGAGTGATAGATGGGCCCCACCTAGAGTTCTCACGAAAAAAATGGTGAGGGAAGGATGCGTATGAAGATTCTCCTTATATATATATCATACATATATATACATAGAAACATTCCTGTAAGGACCATCCTTACGGTCCTTATGGACCAAATTTGATTGTTTCGCATAGTAGGTCACATGTTGCGAGCCATCCTAATGGATCACACACTCGACCCCCCTGAACTGCATACGTCCACCAATTTCGGGTCCTAACATGGGACCTGAAATTGGTGGACGTGTGCAGTTCAAGGGGGTCGTGTGTGTGATCCATTAGGATGGCTCCTAACGTGGGCCCTCCTGTGCGAAACGGTCCAAAACAATCCATAAGGACCATCCTTACGGGAACATTATTCATATAAATATATATGTATATATATATAGAGAGAGAGAGGTGCTGAAAGCCTCAGGGGGTTTTTTGTAAATTTTCTTATCACAGGGACTGATATGTAAAGAAAAGAAATTATAGGGTTCTTTTAAATACTCAAAATATTTTCTTTTTCTTTATTGATACAATAGTATGCTGGTTGTCCAAGTGGAAGTTGGACTACCAGCGAGGATTTTCTCTCCTTTTCTTTATCTTTCTGAACTTTTGCTCTGAAATTTCTGGATTTTCACATACAATCTGAGATGAATATTTGATTTGCAATAGGTACCTCATAAAAATGGGATTTATGTGTTTTTTGGACTCTAAATGGATAGAAGCAACTGCTAGATGCAGCAAAAGAATGAAACAATTATCAGTTTTGGACATTTGGGACATAGTGCAGGTAGGGGAAGAGTAGCCAAAGACTATTGTCCAAGCCGAAGCTTAGGGATGGGAATCAAACCACTAAGAGAAAAACTCAATAAGAGCAAATTTTATTAATCAATGCATACCAAACAAGAGAGTTTACAATCCTTTATATAGATTCGGACGCTAATTCTATTTTGGAAACAATTCTTATTGAAATACAACTCTAAACCAAAGAAGATAAGACTGTCTAATAAAAATCAAATTTCTATACCTAACATTTAGCTACTATAAAAAGTTTGCCTAGAAACAATCTAGTATTTTATCATTGTGGGTTTTAGTGGGCTTGGGCCCATTGGGACTGGCTGACCTGTAGATCATGGATTTGGCTTTGCATCAATTTGTTGATGGCATTATGGCACAGCCACGATCCACGATCGAGAAAAATAGACCAATCTCCTGAAGGATTGATCGAATTCAAAATGATTCTAGCCTTCAGGCACAATCATAACAATG
Organism: Sextonia rubra; assembly: GCA_037013555.1. NCBI lineage: Eukaryota > Viridiplantae > Streptophyta > Magnoliopsida > Laurales > Lauraceae > Sextonia > Sextonia rubra. The sequence continues at coordinate 16,723,816 of JASUAD010000018.1, forward strand.
AAACAACCCATACTTGCAAGGAAAACCAACCAAAATTTTTATTAATTAAATTAGTATAAACAACTATAATGAGGTCTCTCTTATTTACAGAGTAGAAAACATAATTCTTGGCAACCGAGACATACTAATTGAAATAAGAAATTCTTAATTCTAATTAAGCAAGAACTAATATTAAAAGTAGAATAAATATAGAAGATGCCACAGTAGCTCTCAGCCAATTGGGCCTATGGTTGAGCCCAATGGACCAGGTTGACCTGTGTGTCAATGTTTGGGTCTAGTTGCATTCTTGGGCTGGGTCCGTACTACATCAACTCCCCCCGTCTTGAAAAAACTCGACTCCATCGAGTTTGCCAACTTGAGAAATGCTAGGAGCAATGTGGCCGCAAGGTAAGGCAAACTTTCGCTTGGTTGAAAATCAATTACATAAACTTCTGCCTTGTCTTTTGATCCGCATTTACATGACATGGCTTGAAAGCTTGTTGTACTCTTTTCCTTAATGTAAGAGTATGATGGACGTATCTCATCTTCAGATGTATGAATGTAGCTCGGATGTGTGTATGGACCTGTAGATGCTTTAATTGTTGGCTTTCAGATATCCAAGTTTGATCCCAAATGATGAAGTTAATGTGGGGGACTTCAACAACTTGATCTACTTCCAAAACCACTGGAGCAATTAATTTGATTTCTAGTGACGTAATGGGAGTTGCTGGAATTGGAGTTACAATCAAATCTCTAGGATGTTCAATGTCCTTGCGAACCTAATCAAATTCTGTAATGGCTGTTTTTTCTTGTTCTCCTTAACTTTTTGTGGCTCTTGGTTATCACGATCATGTTTTGAATTTTCCATGAGATAAGCTTTGCCTTGACCTTGCACAATTGTTACATTGTGAATATCAACTGTCATGATTGGCATCTCCGTTGGTGCAGTCATGACAGTAATTGCTTATTTTGGCTCTTCCTTTGATTCTTTTGTGGAAGGTGATGATGCAAGAGAAGTGCCTTGTGGTGATGAAAATAGAGTTTATAGAGGCCGTCGTTGAATTCGTCTTCCATTCCTTGTAAAAGTGTTGAGTATTATCTGCATGGTCAGTGATGACCTTAAGATGACGAAGCTAGGGTTTTAGAAAGTGTGCCCATGGGCGCTAGGCACAGGTGCTGTGCCTCACCTCATGTGAGTCGAAGCAACTTCACTGAGGCGAGGATTAAGTGCGCGCCTCGCACACCTTGGTCCCAGGCTTGAGGCGCGTGAGGCGTGCACTCTTTTATTTTGCCAGTTGTCTTGAAATTAGAATAAAAAAAAAACAAAAGGGTGTAATTGTAAAATATGTAAAGTGAAGTAATAAAGTTAAAAGGGCAGAAGCCCTAGTCTTTTGGAAGAAACAAAAAGGAAGAGGTCGCTATTTCTCACAAGGAGGAGAAAAAAAAAAAGAAACACAAGAAGAAAAGGATCGCTGGTGACGTACGTTGATCCTTCTCACGAGAAGAAGAAGAAGCTCACAAGAGGATTCATCACATCCGGCAAAGGAGGAAGAAGCACACTGGCGGACCACGTCCAAGCAGCAGCCCACGTCCGGTGAGGTTTTTTTTTTTTTTTTTTCTGTTTTGTTTTTGCTTTTTGTTTTCATTTTCTTTTCTACTGCTGCTGCTGTCTGCTGTTTGTTTTTTTTTTTTTCCTTTTTTTTCTCATCTCCAGTTGCTGCTGCATTTTCTTTTGCTGCTATCTGCTGTTTCTTTTTTTTTTTTCCTTTTCAACTGCTGCATTTTTTTTTTTGCTGCGTTTCTTTTTTCATGTGTTTTTTTTGCTGCTGCTGCTATTTGCTTTTTTTTTTTCCTATTTTGCTGCTGCTCACTTTTTTTTTCTGTTTCTACTTTTTTTTGCTGCTGCTTTTTTTTTTCTTTTTTTTTTTTCTCATCTCCAGCTGCTACTGGTTTTTCTTTTGCTTTTCTGTTTCTGCTTTTTTTTTTTTGCTGCTGCTTTTTTTTTCCCCTCATCTCCAGCTACTGCTGGTTTTTCTTTTGCTTCTGTTTCTACTTTTTTTTTTCTGCTGCTGCTTTTTTTTACTTTTTTTTTTCCTCATCTCCAGCTGCTGCTGGTTTTTCTCTTGCTTTTCTGTTTTTGTTTTTTTTTCTTCTATTGCTGCATTTTTTTTCCACTGTGTGTTTTTTTTTCATTTTTTTTCTGCTACTGGTATCTGCATATTTTGTTTTGTTTTGCATGTTGCTTTTTGCTGTTGCTCACGGTTTTTTTTGTTCTTTACCACCTGCTGCCGTTTCTGTGTCTGCAATTTTTTTTTAGCTGCTGCTGCCTTTTGTTTTGCCGCTGTTGCTGCTGTTTCTGTTGTTTTGCATGAATATTCAGTCGGTGTTGATAATGCATTCTTTGTTCTTCTTACTTTGTCTGTGCATACTGGCTGCCATGTTGATTATTGCCTTTTTGGTATCAAAATATGTCTACTGGGCTGGATTAATTATTTATCCCTTTTGTAATTTGTAATTTTGTATGCTTGCTATTTTTAATTAATTTATTTTTTAAAATGTAGATTATATATATATGTCAACCAAAGTTAGTAGAAAAAAGGACCCCAGCATGGCAATATGCACACTTAGAAAATCCACAAAATAATATTAGGTTCAAAGGCAATTTTTGTGGCAAAATATCAAATAGAGGTGTTTATCGGGTCAAGCAACATCTTGCTGGGGGTTACAAGAATGTTACTGCTTGTCCAAAATGTCCACTTGAAGTTAGAGAAGAGATTAAAGAATACATGACAAAGAAAAAGACAGAAAAAGAACAAATGAATATGTTTCCCCATTTTGATGAGTTGGCTAATGAGTTGGAAGACGATGAATATGATGTTGTAGAGGTTAATGAACGTGGCTGGTAATCTTTCCATTGCCTCCAAACCTAAAAGGCCAAAGCAAAAAGGCCTATTGATGTATTCTTCAATCCTAATCCAGATGATGTGCAAATTCGAAAAGCCCAAGGGAAGTAGATAAGAATTGATAAAAATGACCCATATAGAAAAGAATTAAGAGAGTGGGCATGTCAAAGATTTGCAAGGTGAATGTATGATACTGGGATTCCTTTGAATGTTGTTAATTATGACAGTTTTGGACCAATGATTGAAGCTATAGGGCAATATGGTCCTGGAATGAAACTACCAACTTATCATGAAATGCGAGTTCCTTTTTTTAAAAAAATAAATAGTGCATACAAATAATTTGATGAAGGATCAATGGGAGGAATAGGTAAAGAATGGATGTTCTATAATGGTAGATAGGTGGACTAACAAGAAAGGCAGGACATTGCTTAATTTTTTAGTGAATTGTCCCAAAGGAACCATGTTTGTGGAGTCCATTGGTGCTTCTAGCTACTCCAAGGATGCGAAAAAAAATGTCTTAGCTAATAGATAAGCTTGTGGAGTGTATTGGAAAAATTAATGTGGTCTAGGTTGTCATAGACAGTGCTGCAGCTAATGTATTGGCGAGTAAGAAACTAAGAATCTTCTCTCTTGAAAAAAAAGTTAATTAGTTATCAAAAAATCTTTTTTTCTCTTTCTTGGTTTGATTCTAACTGGAAAGTTTTAGGAGGCAGAGTATCGAAACTTGTATTGGACACCATGTGTTGCCCATTGCTTGGACTTGATAGTGGAAGACATTTTTAAGATACTAACTCTCAAGAGAACATTTGAAAGGGGCATTGTGGTACATGGGTTCATTTATAACCGCCCAACTTTGCTCAATATAATGAGGCACTTTACTCAATTGAAAGATTTAATCAAGCATGCAAAAACTCGATTTGCAACTGTCTTTCTCACTTTAGCAAGGATTCACCAACAAAAGAACAACTTGAGGAAGATGTTCACTTCAGACTAAGAGATGGATAATAAGCAAATGGGCAAAGGAGCAACTGGGTAAAAGGGCTGCACAAATTATGTTAATGCCTTCATTTTGGAATAGTGTTGTCTGCCTTTAAGATCTCGGGCCCTCTTCTTCGTATTCTTAGATTGGTTGATGGTGAGAAAAAGCCTTCCATGGGATATATTTATAAGGCTATGGATAGGGCTAAAGATGCAATTGCAAATGCTTTTGGTGGAAAAAAAGAAAGATATAATAATATCTTTGAAATGATTGACCAAAGGTAGGATGTTCAATTGCATTGTCCTTTGCATGCAGCTGGGTATATTTTGAATTCAAAGTTCTTTTATTCAAATCCAAATGTTGAGCAAGATCATGAAGTCATGATTGGGTAGTATAATTGCATTGCAAAGCTGGTCCCAAATATTGACATACAAAATAAGATTGGTCAAGAGTTTTCTATTTATACGAAAGCTGAAGGTTAGTTTGGGATACCTATGGCAATCAGGCAAAGGACGACAAGGTCATCAAGTAAACAATTTTATCACATAATTTTATTCCATTATATTACAAAATTAGTTTTTTAAAATTATTAATCAATACTTAATAAAATATTTGCTAATTGCTTATAATTAACAACTAATTCGTGGAGTGCATATGGTTCCAAAATGCCAAATTTGCAAAAATTTGCAATAAAAGTTCTTATCCTACGTTTAGTTCATCTGGTTGTGATCGGAATTAAAGTGTATTTGAGCATGTGAGTATTTATCTCAAGTGCAGTGAATTCAAAATATTTTTAATTTATAGATATGAATTTTATATCTTTTTAATTGTTGCAGATTCATAACAAAAAAAAAAAAAAAAGAAATAGGTTGGATAAAAAACATCTCAATGATTTGGTATTTGTTAAATCCAACAGAGCACTGAAAGGTTGATATGATATCCGTGATGTACTTGATCCCATTTCTTTGTAGGATATTGATGAAAGCAATGAGTGGTTGCTTGGGAGGATGGATAGAGAATTGGATGAAGATGATGAGTTTGTGTTTGATGATGATATTTTGACATAGAGTGATGTTGCTACAGCTTTTGCAGTTGGAGAAATTAGTCAAAGAACTAGAGCAACATCAACTTTAAAAGCAACACCAAGAGGTTCTAAATCTTCAAATGTTGTTTAATTAGTAGATGAGGAAGAGGCAAGTTCAGATGAGACTAAGTCTGACGAGGAAGATGTGGATGGATATAAATCTAATGATGAAGAAAAAGATTACGATATACTTGGTGTAGATGTTGAGGATGACTGTTAAGTCCTCCTTAGGACCATGTGTATTGTTGGGTTGACTTTAGACTTTGGAGTTGATAGTGTTTTTGCATAGAGTGATGGATTTTTTTTTTACTTTCAGAATCTTCTCTAATATTTATTGCCTTTTTTGTTATAATTTGTGAATTAATTTCACTTTGCCAATGTTAATTTTAAATTACTTATCTATGACAAAATATCTATTTTTTTAATCTATAATGTGCGCCTTGCTTCAATGAAACTCGCGCCTCGGCTTGTGCCTCGCGCCTTCAAAAACACTGGACGGAGCCATGGACAACCGACTAAGATGTGGGCAACATTCATCGGGATAACATCACCGTTAACATTACCTTCATAAGAACCAAGCTGGATTGGAACAATACACTGTTGCCGGACTGGAAGAGCATAATCATCAACCCATGTAACTAGATGAGGCTTCGGATGCTTTGTAGTCGGCAAGTGCAATTTATCGACTGCTTCTTTGGATATAACATTCATAGCACTACCACTATCAATAATGACATTACAATGTTTATCTTTGCAATTAACTCGTGTCCAAAAGCTAGGAGCTAGATCTCATTAGCATCATCCTCTGCATTATCCTCAACTAAATGGCGCCGATGAAGGAAAGCAAGGGATCATGTTTAGCGGGGTCTGAAAGTTCAAATGGCTCTTCAGACTTAGGTTGTGGAACTATATCAGGTGATTCCATTTCAATGTACTCACCATATTGCTCATCATCACCTATATTACCTTCACAATGTATATTTTTGTGTGGACATTCCTTAGCATAATGTCCTTGTTGTTTGCAAGAATGACACTATATCTCGCTTATCTGTTCTGACAGACCCGTGGGGATTTTAGTGATTTGCTTGCCATCTTTGATTTTGTTGAGGATTTATCTGTCTCGATGGAGCTAGTGGCTGCTTTTGAAGTTGATTTTGTGGTTGGGCAGGAGGATGTTAGAACCTTGGCATGGGCTCCTCGACATGATTACCAAAGCGTGGTTGACGCAATTCATGTTCAACTCTCTGTGCGTTGCGAGAGATATCAGCAATACTAGTGAAATCAAAGATTGCGATTGCATTGTTTATGTCTGAGCGCAATCTTTCTCGATAGTAGGTGACCATCATGCTATTCATTTCGCTTGCTCTGCAATGGATGCAAAGCTCATGGAATTTGTGAGTATATTCATCAATGGTCATTCATCCTTGTGGAAGATGGATGAGCTCTCGTTGGAAGGTATTAAGATAAACAGATGGTGGAAATTTGTCTTCCAACCTTTCTTTCATAACTTCTCATTGGGTGATAAGAGGGCTTCTCATTTTTTCATTATGGTCATCAATATTTTTCCATCAAATTCTAGTAGGACCTATGAGCTTCACCTTGACAAAAGTAATGCTTTGAGGATCATCGATATGATACCAAATGAAATAATCCTCAATTGAAGTCAGCTAGTCAAGGAAGCCGTGAGTATTAGATTGCTTGGGAAAATCAAGAACCTCTAATTTGACCTTTTTAAAGAGCCCATCTTGCCACAGTGCTTCATTATTGTTTCTTTCTACAAAAAGACATTAGAGAAACTCTTAGATTGATTCATGGGGACTAGTCTCCAACTGAATTCTTTTAAGTTGTGCGGCAGTAGTGCAGGAAGAATCACCGTTAGTGTCAGTGGAAGCTTTTGTGAGTTCTTTTACCATGTCTTCCAAAGCTCCCACCTGCACATATAAATCTTTGATGCAATCATCACGTTGATTGTTGGTGAATTTACCACAAATAGGTTGACCGGTGCAGGTAGCCGTGTGAAAAAAAAAAGATTTTTTTTTTACTACTGTGGGTTTGGACGTGGGTTAGGTTAGAATCGGACCGAACCCAATTGATATGGGCTTAGAACAGACTCTGGTCAAGTGGGACCTGAACTTGTGGTCCAACTAGACTTAATGAGACTCAAGGCAAAAGACTTGCACATGTGAGGAGAGGAACTTCTCCCTTCTTGCTATGGTAACCAAACAAAAAAGAAAGAAAAAAAGGGGTTAAGATAACTTATCTGTGGACTGTAACGAGAGAGGGGAGAAGTGGAGGGTTTGCTATGGATGACAACAATCCAACGAGGGGACTTTTGCGCGAGGAGGGACCCTGGGAAGAAGTTCATTGTCGCTGACGACGAGAGGTGGTGCTGTGGTGCTGCGGCAATCTAGGTACACTTCGGATCCCTGTTCTCTCTCTGCTTCGACTTTTTCTCTTTCTTGTCTTATTTTTATTTTTTATTTTTTTGAATGGAAAGGGGTTTACAATGGTGATGATGCGGGCTTGAAAAGGGCTGGGGACGTGCGGAAGTGGGTTCTGGTGGACAGGGATGGTCTGGGATAAGTTGGGATGGGTTCCAACTTGGCTAATGGGTTCTTGGGTGATTTGGTTTGTTTAGCAAGAGGGGGGGTTTAGGTTTGGATGGAATGGGCAGGGGATTGGTGTCTGGTGTTTGAAAGGTGTGGAGATGGTTGGGGTGGGCTAGGGATAAATAAGGTGTTGGAAGAGAGTTTGGATTTTGGTGGGGCTGCTAGAGGTTTTTGGGATGGTACGACGATTGGGAGGGCTCCTAACATAGGATTTCTAGAGTCGGGTGGTTTTTTGAAGGGGATTGGGGCATCAAAGATCTTGGGTGAGGGGGATTTTGGCGAGGAGGTGGGTTTTGACTGTGGAGGGGTTGGCCTTGAGTTTCGGTCGGTATTTGGTTATGGGGTTTGGATATCGAGAGTGGGTTTTGGGGTTGGGAATGGGTTTTTGTGGGTTTTGTTAGAGTAGGCAAAGTTGAGGTTCGGGATTGGGTTTTGGATGGATGGGAATGGGATTGTGTGGTTGGGAGTGGCAATGGGTGGTAATGGAATTGAGATCCGAGGAAGACAAACGTTTCGCTAGCGATTGTTGGATTTCGTCTCTGAAACCAATTGATACAACCACGACCCACGATCGAGAAAAATGGATAAATCTCTCGAATGATGGATTGAATCCAAAAGGATTCCAGCCCTAAGGCACAATCATAACCATGAAACAACCCATACTTAGTGGGAAAACCAATCAGCATTTTTATGAATCAAATAAGTATAAACAATTACAATGAGGTCACTCTTATTTATAGAGTAGAAAACCTAATTCTTGGCAACCAAGACATACTAATGAAAACAAAAAACTTCCTAATCCCAAATTAACCAAGAAATAATATTAGAAGTAGGATAAATATAGATGATGCCGTAGTAGCTCCCACCCAATTGGGCCTAAGGCTGAACCCATTGGACCAAGTTCACTTGTAGGTTAATGTTTGGGCCCAGCTGCTTTCTTGGGCCGGCTCCATACTGCATCACATTAGCTAGTGCTCTAGAAGGTTTTTCATTGTGCCAAGAACTACAGGAAACTGGAATATTTACTTACATGCATATTAGTTGGCTCATGAGTTTGTGTTTGTTACAGACCTTTATATCAAAATGCAGGATGGGTTTTATTTTTGTCAGTCATAGGGACTATTCCAGTGTTCCTAATGGTAATGGTATTATAGCTTGAAACAAGTGTACAAATTATTTATTACACTGATAATGAAATTTCTGTATTGTCTTGGCACTTGTTTGCTTCATCTACTAGAAGTATTTTCCTGAGGTAGCGGGGTGTTTATATCTAAATAAGTTGAACTTTCCTTGATTCCTTCAGCCCTAGCTTCAAGATTTTTTCAGGATAAAACGGCTACCTTATTTTAAAGTAGTTATTTGTTTTAACTACCATGCACTGCCTTAATGGACATTGTTTGATGTACTTTGCCTTAGAATTTTGAGCAAGAGTTTTGTTGATCCTCTAGGAAAAGTACCCAATTGACAAATGGAACTACCTTATTTGTACACTCCTACAATTTTGAGAGGTTGGGAGTTGTCCCTGTTCCCAATTAGATCCATGAGCCTTGGCTGTCTTACCTACCATTTGATCTGAGTAAAATTTCTCGTGTGATTCTGTCAGTGGCTGGTTCTTGGGATCCCTTTTGGATGCTAGTAGATACTTTCAATGGCATTCAGGATCTAACAAGAGGTTTCTTTTCTGTGCATTTTCCCTGAGGTGCCAATGAAGTCACTGATTTGTTGGCTTACACGATCATGAGGGCAAGTTCTGTCCTCCCTTCTAAAGCGATCTTGCTTAAGCTTCTCTCGGCATTTTTGCTCGAGTTTTGTTTATGATTTTTTAGTCTGTATGTTTTATCTGTTAATGCCTGTTGTGCCACCTTCTCTAGTGCTCTTATTTTGGATCTAGCAGTTGTAATTTCTACTTTATACATCTCGTATACTATGTAGATGGCCCAAGAAAAGTTTTTCTATTTAAGTTGATGGCCCACCTAGGATAAGATGTAGGTCAAAGAGGGCATAGATGCAAGTAGTAAGGATAGAGCTGAAGAAGTGCAACCTATCGGAGAATTTGGCTCAGGATAGATTGGAATGGAGAAACAAAATTCATTTAGCCACCCAAGATACCGTGGATATGTTTGTTCTCTTTAAATGAAATTCACACTGGGAAAAAAAGAACAAAAAAGCATGATTGGTGTTATGGCTTCTAATAATTAGGTTTTAGAAAACTTATTGGCTGCTGGAGAGCTTGACCATTTTTATTTGTATTGCAGTTGTTGATTGTTTATTTGGGTCCATGAATATGATATGCATTGTTTTTAGCATGTTTTGTAATTGTAACTCTAGAATAAGTTTTTTTGTTAAAATTATAAACAAGAAAGTATCTTATGGTTGATTTTCCAAGAGAGAAAGAAAAATGTGTAACTTAAGGTTTGATCCTGTCACGATCTCTTCTTGCATTAGGCAATTATATCATTCTCTAGGCCATACCATTCAGAAAATTAAAAAAAAAATCTCTTTGCATTTGAGTATTTTGGAATGCTATGTGCTTGGGGATGAACATCCTTTATAAAATCTTCTTTGGTTGAGAAGGATTGGGAAATTGCTGAGTTTCTTAGCTGTCTGTAATTTGATCAATTGTAGATTATTTGTTGTCTGTCCAGCCATCAAAGCATCTGACTAATGTTCTTCTTTTTATGCAACACAGATATGAATAATTTAGAGGATGGTTCAGAAGGAAAAATATCTAATAAACCAAAAACCCAAATCTTTCCAAATTCAGTTGAGGTGAGTATCAATCTTCAATTATTTTCATATAATATAAATACTGAATTTAAAGCCTTATTTTTCCAGTTGAATCATCTTATGTTCATTTTGTTTGATAATATTTATTGAATTTGTTTACTATAATGTTCATCCCATATGAAAATTGTCCTTCCAGTCGATAGAACTTTTGTTGCTTTGATTACCTGAATTGGACATTGAGTCATTGACAGTTGAATATCTAGTTCCTTGGAGATGAAGGTTTAAATGAAAAAGTAACAAAAAATATTTAGTGGGAAAAAAGGAAAAATGGAGAAAAAAAGACCTAGATTAGGGGAAGGGAATAGGAGCTGTCATCCCTAGGGTTGGGCGATCCTCTGCATCTTATTAATAAATCATATTACCCACATTTTTGGTATTTACATAGAAGGCCCTCTAGTTACTATTATTTACATAAAGGTCGTTGAACTACTTATACTTTCCCTCAAGCTGATGCATAGATGTCAACTATGCCCAGCTTGATGAAAGCTTCCTGTAACTCTTTCCTGCCAACTGCTTTTGTAAGAAAGTCCACCGTTTGAGCACTAGTATGAATAAAAATTAGCTTCACATCCTCGGTTTGAAATTTTTTTTTCTCTCTGATATAGTGACAAGCAACCTTCACACGTTTTGTTCTTTCATTATTTATTGGGTTTCTGGCTAACTTGATTGCAGATGTACTGTAATTGTACATTTCACTCAACAGTATTTTTAACTACATCAACTCACTACACCCAAGAGCAACTGCTCGATGTATAGGCTCAACACCTATGATGCCCGGAAATGGACATGGATACGGATATGGACATGGGGAATGGGGATTTGACATACCACCTTAAAAAATTTAGGTCACAGATATGGGTAAGGTATCACCTAAGATACGATACAGACACAGTATACGACACAGTTGCGGACACATATCAAAAAAATATGGAAGATTTCATTCTACCAAGCATCTAAATACTTAACTTAAAGTATAATTGTATTCAATTGAATTTAGTACTTTACTGAAATTAAATGTGCCACATCACATTGTTAATTTTTTTGAAACTGAGTCATCAGATAATTTATAAAATAATTTAATAAAATATCTGTTAATTTAAGAGTACCGTATAAATAATCTGTAGGTGTGCCTAGATCTGTCGTAACAGTGCCACAATGTTACAACCCAATTTCTTAATTTATCAACATTAACATAATTTGTTGTAAAGGCCTAGTTTTCATTGCTGTCTAAAAAGAAAGTGAGCCTCACAATTCATTCTCTCATAAAAACTCAAATAAGTGGGCCCATTGGTATCTATCTCCTTTAGCAAAAAAGAATGCACCAAATGATAAAAGTGGTTCAAGCTAAAAGGGGGAAGTCCCCCTTTCAAGAGAGAGAGAAGATAGGGCAGAAGAAGGAAGGTGTGATGGCAATGGTGATGGTCGTGGCTTGTGGCAAAGGTGTCAGCTGGCAAAGTGGCAGCGGGAAATGGCAGGGGTGATGGCTACAAAGTCTGTTGCATCCTGCCAAAGATGAGGAAAGGAGGGGTCTCTGCAAAAAACTACTCCTAAATGAAGAGAGTTATGTGAACCTTTCCCACTTCAGGAGTTTTCTCTTCAAAATCCCAAGATCTGCAATAATTTTTTTCTTTTTTCTTTTTTTCCCCTTCTTTTAATGACCCAATCTTCAATCCGTCCGAATCTAGTGTTTCAGTTGTTTGCCCCAGATTAGTTGAAATCGCCCAAAACCCTGAATCTTAGGTAAAATTGAAGGAAACCCCTACATATAAGAACTATTTGATGTATAAATCATTACTAATTGCATTGTGTTACATATTCAAACTAGAGCATCAAGCTTATCAAACTCAAACTTCAAATTAAGAAAATTGAAAAATGACTAAATGGGCCTACCCTCTCGAGTTTTCGAATTGGGTCAATAGTTGAACTACATACTGAACTCAAATGCCAATCAGCCGAACTGCAAACAGGTAACAATGATGGGAGTCGGTCATTACAAAGTTTTTTAATTGCCAATATCAATTTCTTTTTCCTAGTCTATTTGTTCATATTATGCTTTTATGAAAATATATTTTCTAAATAATATATATTTTTTTGCTATTATGAGATTCATATTTTTTGGTGGATTTTTGGTGTATGAGTTTCCCATGGTCATCTTTCCTGACATTTAGATGCATAATTGTTTTCATATTGCATTGGTTACAGCATATTCCATCAAATTGTTTAGTTTTGTATTGTTAGATATCTTGCTAATTTGTCAATAAATCACAGGTGCAATCTTTACTTACAGAAATCTGTGATACAACTACAATAGCAGAGTTCGAATTGAAAGTAAGAAAATGTTTATAAAGCTTCACACATTCCACCTTTCTTTATTTGATTGATTCATGAGATGATGCAGATTTCATATATTTTCTCAAAACTTTTCTCTGGTTATGAGTAGCTTGGTGACTTTCGCCTATACGTCACGAGGAACTTGAATGGTAGAAGTGTACCATCAGTACCTTCAAGCCCTCCAATTGATCCCAATACTTCAGTTGAGTCTCATGACTCTAATGGATCAGTGGCCACAACTTCCTTGGCCATATCTAAACCAAAACCTTTCCAAGGTGGAATTCAGAGATTGCTTGAAACTGCCACAGATGAGGGCCTGGTGATTCTTCAGTCCCCAAAGGTGAAACTTTTGAGATTTCCTACTAATTTTTTCTTGAAGTGTCTTCTCACTGACACGCTGTGCAAAGTAGGTTGGGTTTTTTACAAGGTCTCGGACTATAAAGGGCAAACGTGCGCCTCCGTCATGCAAAGAGGTACATCCATTGAATAGAATTTTTGAAACTAGAACCATACTATATATATTCTTTTTCGTTTTCTTTCATTTTTTCATTTGGAAGATTCTAACACTCAACAAAGGTAGACATAATTAGTATGTTTTTTATTGGTAGTTGACTAAGTTAGCTCGAAACTTAATAATTTGGTTAAAAAAATTTTAAGAGCAGCCTATACCATATTGGAAACATTCAGTGTCGCAATATTAAGACTGTGGTTTGAAACGTGTGCCTTCCATCATATAAAGAGGTATACCTGTTAAGTAGAACAGTTGGAAATATAACTCATCCCATATATATAATACTTATTTGTTTGGAATGGAGATGTAGAATTTATGTAGCCGTCCCAACTAAGTTAAGGCTTTGATGATGATGATTTTTTGGAAGTTTCTTACTATAAATAAATGTAGATAGAATTGAAATTTTGACTTGATATTTTTTTATGATAAATTAAGAGAGCTTGTGTGAGATGGTCTGGACATATCCAGCGCCTCCATTTACATGATCAGTAATATAATGAATGAATCATAGAAAAGATTAAAGTATGAATTATACTCTTTTATCCAACTGCAAATCACGGCCGCTAAAGGAGAGGCATTGGTTTGCTTTCATTTGTGGAACACCCATGCATGAATGAAGTGAGGGTGCCCGACAAGCGGAAACAACCTCGTTGTTCGGAAACTCAATCAAAAGGTGAATGCCCAAGGGCCTCATCCTCTTACTACTCAACCATGTACATTCTACATACGCAATGCTTCCATCACGTTTGAGCTGCTGCCTGAAGCAGGAGTAAGAGTAAGAGTTGCCCTAAGTCCCATGTCTGCTGGCTCAAACGGATGAGCCAAACTGCTGAAGTGTGGGACGACCCAAAATAGTGTATGAATTATTTTTATTTCCTTAATTACTTGTTAGATCTGTATTTTTATTTAAGAGTGGTTATCTATGATACCTAGATACTGCATTTCACCCATGGTACCAGTGTCAACACAGTCCAATACAGATCCGGATATGGGATCCAGCAAGATATGGGTGGGATACAATGCAAAAATTTAGGATATGGCTTCTCCTAAATTTTTAGATTTTGGCATGAAATGAGGGTTTTTTTAAAAAGAAAAAAAGAAAAAGGAAAGAGGACAGTAGGCGGAGTCAGCATTTGTTGCTTCTTAGATTTACAAAAGGAAAGAGACAAAGAGGAAGGAGGGGGGAGAGAGGGTGATGGATGCGTACTTGTCGTCTGCCAATGTTGCCATGGCTGTTGCTATCATCGTCGTTTTCCTCCTCCCCTTTCTTCTTTCTCTCACTCTCTCTCTAGAAAGCTGAAATGGTGAGGTCTCTCAAATCATCTCCATGAAATGTAGGGTAATTGGGCAAATGTGCTTTATAACAACATTTTCTCTTACCAAATTTGCCCATGTCTTTTATTTTATTTCAAAAATGCCCTTTGCTTTTGGGCTGCCTATCTCTTCTTTTTTTAATTCATAAAAGCCCTTTAGCACATCTAATATGAAAAATTCCAAAAAGTGATATATTTTTTCATAAAAGTCCCTTTTCTAAATTAATATATAATAGAGAATATGATTTTTTTTATTTTAATATTGTGGAACACGGTGAGCCCACCTGTTAAAAGTTTGACCTATATATAATAATGTCATGCTAATTGATCGCCTTTAGCTAAATTTAATAAAAATTTCTAGAATGTATTTTAAGTGTCGCCACCCATATCCGTATCCTAACTTTTTTAAGCTAACATATCAAACCCCCATTTTCCTTGTTCGTGTCCATACTCGTGTCCGTATCTGAGCATCATAGGTCGTAGTTAGGATAAGCTTCTAAAATTGTTTAGTTTCCTATTTGATTAGATTACTTACTCATCTAGTTTGTTTCCCCTATTTATATTGCATTGTAGAGATGGAAATCCAGGACATAGATTTTTGAATAAGATTAACATTGGTTTCTTTTATCCCTAAGAGGTGTGTCCTCATATTGAAGCCTCTTTGGAGATGTGTTTTAGTGTCTGTGGACATGTGCTTCAACACTTCCATGGAAGCCTAATCCCAAGGCTTGCATCGATTGGTATTGGAGTAAACGATCATCTTTAGATTGGCTTTATTAGGTACTTTATCCTTTCTATCCCCACACCTGCCAATCCACTAAACCCTGACTCCCATGTCCACCATCACTAACCGGCAACCACCTTTGATTTCAGTCCCACCATCTGAACCATAGTACCACTACCCTTGTACCGAATCCCAACTGATCAGCTCAAATCCCCAACACTAACTGTTGTTAGAGACAGTAGCCATCATTGCCTCAACTACCTCCTCACATCCTAGCCATTGAAACCCATCTTGCAACCTCATCCAAAAATGCTGTCACTACTTCAAACCTAAACACCAAACCCAAACTCAAACACAAAGCCCCATCCCACAAAACCAAAATTTTGCAAGCCAGAGTATCCTAAACCAAAAACCCTAATCGAACCCTAAACCCGTCTTTGGCCACACACGAACCCCTTCTTTAGTGAAAAAGGAAAACCACCTAGACCCCTACTTTCTCTAGTGAAAAAGAAAGAAAGAGAAGAATAGAGAGAAAAGAAAAGAAAAAGGTGTGTACCTAGATTTGCTACCATGTGTCGCACATGCCTCACCAGGTTCATCGCAGTTATCGTGCATCATCAAGCCTTGTGATTGTCACCCTCATTGCCACCACCAGACAACCATATAGCACCACAGTTTACCATAGCCTAGCATCACCCGCCATCATTTCTTCTTCTCATAGCACTAAAAGACAAAGTCTCGTTCCTCTATTTCTTCGTAGCACGAACAAGAACAGAAGAGAGGTTCTTTGCTTTTGTTATGCACTAAGGCACGTGTCACAATTCAGAGCACTCGAGGCACGTGAGGTGCTTTTTTTTTTTCACCACCACATCTTATTTGTGGACCATGATGCAAACAGAGTAATTGATAATGCAAATAGAGTAAGTCTTACTTCAGGCCAGTTCAAGAACGGATTGGACTTAACCCAGTTCAAGGAAGCCTAGCGTTAAAAGTCTGATCCAACAGCAAAATCAGTAGAGGTTCTAGGCAAAGTGCATTTTGACTAAGTTTGGATGGTTGAACTTCTTTTTATGATATTAGAGACATATGAAGTCAAAATTCAAATCCTTTTTTGCCTACGTGTTCATGGAAAAGCATATTTGCATATCACATCCGTCAAAATTTTTAGATTGCATAAAAACTCACTAATAAGAAGGTAGAAGTAAAGTCTCCATCCACGTCCATGGAGGAATTGACTAGAACCATTGCAGAATTGACTGGTACCGTCGCTCAATTATCTTCAACGATCACTCAACTCCAAGCAATTCTTGTAAAGATGGATACCAAAATAATCAATTTAGAAAATATTCAGCAAGCCGATAATCACTGCAATGATGTGGAAGACATTCAGAATCAATGTGATCAACTGGTGAGCAATGTTGATCAAGATTTAAGGATTATGCTTGTGATTCCTGAATATTATGGAAAATTGAAAACAAATGAATTTATGGATTAGTTAGTGTGTGTGAAAAATATTTTTGTACACAAGCCAATAACAGAGGGCCATAAAATCACCCTGCTAGCAACTTGATTTCACAATTATGCTGCGATATGGTGGGCCGAGTTGCAGAAGGACGAGACAAAACATAGATTTTGTTAATACTTTGATTGAAATGGAGAACTTTTTGAAACAAAAGTTCCTCCTAGTCAATTACTGAAGAGATATACGCTCAAGCCTTCAAGATTTAAAATAAAGTTCTAGTTCAGTTGTTGAGTATTTTGAAGAGTTTATGACAATTCAAGCTCATGGAGCCTTAAATGAGATTGATGATGTTTTAATTGACCAATATTTTTATGGGTTGATAATAGACATACAACATATTCTTGCATGGAAGAATTGTGATAATATTGATGAGAGCATCCAACATGCCAGTAAGGCCGAGGATATTGCAAATGATCAAGCCTGAAAACTTAATGCATCTAAATGGGTTGCAAAAAAGATCCATCAAAGCTGGATTTTATTCCAAATGGTTGTTCATGGAAAAAGTTTTCTCCAAGTTTGAAGGCTAGAATAGGGTCACATGTTTTCATTTTAAGCAATAGGGGCATCAATCATTTGAATGTCTAAAACGTATAAACCTCATTGAAAGTGAAGGTGATGTGAAGGATACACCAAATGATCTTAAGGATAAAGAAATTGATGAAGTGTGGGAGAAATAGAAGCCGAAAATGATGGTGAAGCTCTCATGATCCTCAAGGAGACTGCACCAATTGTTAAGAAGAAATGGTTCCAGAAAAATTTTTTTGGTTTAACTGGGATGGTTTAACTGGTAAGGTATATGGGTGAACTTGCACAATTGTGATTGGTGTACGAAGTTGTGACAAAATTATATCTCAAACTATTGTGGATCACTTAAAGTTGAAAGTTCGAAAGCATTATCGTCACTATTTTGTCAAATGGCTCATAACTGGTGATGAAGTACAAGTCCAACATACATGCCAAGTTACTTTTGTAGTTGGTGAAGATTAAAAAGATGCAATTTGGTGTGATGTACTACGAATGGATATTGGTGATATCTTATTGGGTTGTCCATGAATGTATAATAGGAATAGAACTCATGGCATGCATACCACGACAACACATACGTGTTTGTGCATAGTAGGAAGCAAGTCACACTCCATCCAAAGAAGATAGAACTGCCAAAGAAGGGATCACGAGTGATGTAGGGCCTACTAATTAACTAATAATATGCAATGTGAGATCAAATAACAAATTAATTTGCACAGTGATTACTCAAAGGAAATGGCACCAAGCACATTATCATAGTTTAAATTCAGCAGCAGAATTAATAACTTGGTCCAACCTTAAATCACAATCCTGCAAGTGGATCCTCCAAGGTGTAGAGATGGACCTTTGGGAAGCCAGAACTTCCAACTTGCCTAGGGAGATTCAGATCTATGAAGATCGGAGGTGAAAATCAGATCTAGGCAATGGCTTTCCCACAACAGTTAGGGACCAAACAGTATTCAGATCTGATTTTTTCAATAAAATAAGGTTGAATGGGCATGAGGGCAGCAGTTTTGGAACAAATAATAGGGGCTGTTATTGGAGTAAGCCGATGGAGATGGTTCCATATGATGGATGACCAAATCTAAAAGGTTCCATATGATGGATGACCAAATCTAAAAGGTTCCATATGATGGTTCCATATGATGGATGACCAAATCTATATGGTTTTGGATGGCCAAATGTCGGACCTAGGGCTGTTTTAAAGGTTTCCTCACGTTTGGGAAGGTCTAGGCTAGATCTAGGATGAAAACAAAGGATGTTCATAGGGCTGGTTGCATAGATCTGAAAAAGATGGATTGGAAAGCTAACGAAAGAGAGAGGAAGTAGAGAGAATACATTGTTGGATGCACAAACTGAACTCCCTATATCGGGCGAGAAGATATGAAGAATTTTCAAGAGAGAACTCTTGGAAGCTTTCATGAAAGAGCTGTTTTTCTTTTCATTCATCAATAATGGCCTCCAAGGATGGAGTTACAACTTAAAAGAGAAGAGAACTCAACCCTAAACATTGGATGGTTTAGATTAAAAGATCTAATAAAGCTTCGATGAAATAAACCAAGGAAAAAAAAAAAAAGAGCAAACAAAGGAGGGAGGAGACGTGCATTGGGGAGGACTTGCGCATGGGAAGTTGTGCGTAAGTCATCCCACACACTCCCTTAGTACACTTAAGTCGTGGGCCCCCCTATTTTACACGTCTATTTAAAACTATTGCTACCATGGGCCCTCTCTTATAAATTGAGCTTCATTAAACATCTAGGGCCACTCCAATTCTTTTAAACACTTTGCCTCAACCACTTGTCTTCCCCCTTGATAGTGTGGGGCCTTCCTTTTGATTGTCTTCGGAGGTCTTCAATAGTAGATCTTCACCTGCACCTCGATCCAACAATGGATCCTTTAAACTTTGATGGATTAACTATATAAAAAGCCATCAACCATATGTGCCATCTTTTTCTTGTTTCTTTGTCTAATGTCCCCATCAACGAGCTTGTGCCGCCAAAGAAGCATTTCAAGTACACAATGTCTACAAATGCAATATCAAGAAAAACCAAGTTCAATGTCGAACTCTTCTTTCAAATTGTGGGGAATGATGTATATGGATGAGCTCAAGTGTGGGATCATCCAAAATAGTTTAGAAATTATTTTTATTTCCTTAATTACTTGTTATTAGATTTATAATTTTACTTAAGAGTTGTAATTAGGATGAGTTTCTAAAATTGCTTAGTTTCCTAGTTGATTAGATTTCTTAGCCATCAAGTTTGTTTTCCCTATTTATATTGCATTATGGAGATGAAATCTTACACTTTTATTATTGGATAAGATTATTGTGGGTTTTCTATCCCCCGGAAGTGCATCCTCATGCTGAAGTCTCTACAGTGATTTTTTTTAATGTTTGCAGACACATGCTTCAGCACTTCCATGCAGGCCTAACCTAGGGCCTGCATCACCTGCTATGGCACCAATGAATTAAAGCATTTCTATCAAAGTTGATGCCCATGAAGGAGAAGGGGTAGGCAAAAAAGGATATGAATGGAAGTATTAAGGTTAAATCCGAATTAGTGCAACCTATTTGAGGATTTGGCCCATGATGGGCTAGAATGGAGTAACTGAATTCATATAGCCGACCCCAAAAATAATAAGGACAAGGCTTTGATAATGATGATAATTTAATATTTGGTTAATTTAGTTTTTTTATTAGTCTGAATCTTGATACTTTGGTTCAAAGTCTAAGGAGTCTGTATCATAGTTGGAAACTCTCGGTCCTACAATTACAAGGCTACGGGATCCATTTGTGCATTAATAGCACCTATAACTTTTTTTAGAAGTTTCTTACATTTAACAGATGTAGGAAAAAAAAATGGCACATTGACTCTAGTATTGCCAAAATCTAAGTTCTTTGGTTCCGATGGTTAGAAAAGAGTTCATATCATAGATAGAAACACCCAGTATAGCAATATTCCCCCTCTTTATCTCACTCCTCTCTTTCTATTCATCTCTTCCACATCCAAACCTACCCTTTGCCACCATAATCATATGCCCCCCTATTTAAGCATATACCCCAGCTAACGAAGGAGAACCCATTTAAGCATTTCATATATATATATATATAGGGAAATGATCTAGTGAGGATGGTCCACACGGAACGTTTTCCATAATGAGGCCTATTGATGGACCACACAGTGGGCCCCAACTATGGAAAACCTTTCTTGCAGACTGTGAGGACCATCCTCATTGGATGATTTCCCATATACATATATATTGATAGATAATGGGAAATATTCAAGTGAGAACTAGTTTTAATCGTACTTCCATGAGAACTGTTAGTGGGGTTCACTTAGCAACCCATCCAAATTGTGCACAATCCCAAGGTTTGGCACCCACCTGACGGGATTTGACCGTTGGCTAGAAAGTTGAAAATTTTTTAATAAAGCCATTAAACTTGTGGGCCATGGATGAAGGGGTTAGGGGCATGAGATTGGGGTCAAATTTGATACTTGTGGTGGTCTCGCGTAGATCTTTCAACCCCCCATGGTTCCATTCCCAAATGGGGCCACGGTGGCTTTGTGAGAAAAGTTCTTACTAGTTACTAGAACAAAGCCTTATATATATGTGTATATATATATATCTCAAATGATAACTTATATTAATCAAACTGAACAGTACAAAAGATACATGCTGGAAAGTTAGGAAGAACACCAAAACACCAAAGCAGGCTAAAAAAAGGGAGAAAAGAGAAGGGTGGGGGGGTGGGTTTACAAAAAACCTCAATGAGGTGAAAACACCTCACCACAAATCAGAAAAGGGAAGAACATGACAGCTTCCCAAAAAGTTAAGAAGTCACCTGACTCACCTCCCTCCAATTGCATAGGATAACTTCAATTGGCTCTCCCCAAAACTCTGGGAGAATTGAAACCCAAGGCGCTACAAGGAATCTTGAAATGGCGAAAACAAAACCAACAGAGGAGGATTTCATGTTTATATTTGCAACTTATAAATTTCACTAAGAAGAAAAGAAGATCCACTATGGCTATCCATCAATGGGGCCTACATTTGAATCTAAACTGCTCAAAACTACTATGTTTTTGCATTTTATCATTTCATATATCTTTCATTCGAATGATTGTTATGCTCACAAGTGATGAAAAAAATAAATGATTTTTTAATGTTAAAAAACATGCATTTTAGACATGATATACCAGTTGAAATATGTGTGATTGGAGTATTTTTTAAAATAATTGAAAATAGTAGGTCATAGCCATTTAACATATTATTTTTAATTGTGTCTCATAGTACCCACTGATTGATTTATATTTGATTTATATGATATATCAAAGGACAAGCTGTTTGTTTTTTTTTTTGCACAAAAGGTTTTCCTAGGTTCAATGGTCAATAAATAAGCTAAAGGTGAATCACTCATTTTTTTTTACTAGTCTATACGTTTCAAGTCAAATTCAAGAGAAATTTGTCATACTCCTTAGTGGGACCTACTTATAAAACTAGACCACACAAAATAAATGGCCCCCATTTATACAAGATGATTTTTTAAGTGGTTTAGATTTTTCAAAAGTGGGCCCATTGAGCGTCCTCATGAATTTTTCATGAGTCAAAACAATCTGGACTCTTTTTTCAATGTATACTGAATTGATTTTGATCAGTTATATTCATAAGGATTAATGAGAAATTCATGACGATGCTCAGTGGGCCCCCTCATGAAAAATCTAAACCACTCAAATTTTAGTATCTTATTTGTTATGAAATTTGTCAAGGCCTCCTAAAAATAGGGACATTTACCTTGTGCGGTCTAGATTTTATAAGTAGGCCCCACTGATGAACATGATAAGTTTCTTATGAATTCGACGAGTAAAAAATATTGAGTGGTTCAAATTTGGCTCATTTAGGTAAGACCCAACTTAGTAAATTATTTGATTTATATTATTCATTTAGGGAACACCTTAGAACATTATTTGATATTATATATATATATATCTCAATCAATGGGGTCTATATATA
Organism: Sextonia rubra; assembly: GCA_037013555.1. Taxonomy (NCBI): domain Eukaryota; kingdom Viridiplantae; phylum Streptophyta; class Magnoliopsida; order Laurales; family Lauraceae; genus Sextonia; species Sextonia rubra. Next base: position 16,746,093 of record JASUAD010000018.1, read on the forward strand.
ACATTATAATGTTAAAAAGTTGTGGCCTACTATGTTCTATCATCTTAAAAAGGTTCGCTTCAATCACACTTACTTCAACTAGCATACATATTTTTTTTTAGCATTAAAAAGATCACCATTTGTTTAATCAGTTGTGATGCGATCATAACAGCCATTCGAATGTGAAGCAGTGCAGGGGAAGAAGATTAGCCAACGGGCTAATCTCCAAGTTAAAAGGCTTAGGAATAGGTTGTCGAGGTGCCTCACCAAAGACAAACAAACTCTCTCAACTGAGAACCAACTCCAAATCTTTATTCAATATTAAAGTCTATCTCTCATGAAGAGATTACATCCTTATTTATAACTAAAACATCATCTAAGAAAGGAAACAACTAATTCTAAACAAATAAGAAGCCCTAAATCAATACAACTGGACTTGCCAAATTTTAACAAAGCAATTAAACAACTACTAATAATATAATCTACTATAATCTACTGTGCTTTATTGATCTTGGGCCTGCGGATATAAACTTTCAAACGGGGCCCATTATTATGGCCTGCATCAGCTCTCCTCGGCTTGGAAAAACTCAACTCCGGCGAGTTGCTAGCTTGGTACTGCTCATATAAATCTGGATTGGTCATTTGAAAATCTGTAGCCGTAATCCAGGTAGCTTCAGAGAATGGTTTGCCTTTCCACTTAACAAGAAACTTGTGAAATCCTCCATTCTTGGTTGAAATGATTTGATTATCAAAAACATCTTCAATTTCGTCTGGAGGAAATTGATGGAGAGGGATACGAAGAGCTTGTTCATCAAAGGATTCATCATTGTGATGCCCGTGATAAAATTTCAAATCTTCAACATTAAAAATTGAGCTGATATTCATGTCTGCAGGAAGGTCGAGAACATGTGCATTGGAACTGATTTTCTTTAGAATCTTGAAAGGACCTGCACTTCGTGGATGTAGCTTCTTGTATTTACCTGCAGGAAATCGTTCGGGCTTCAAACGAACCATTACCATATCACCTTCGGCAAACTCAACATGGCGTTTGTGAGAATCCGCGTGCCTTTTATATGCTTCATTGCTTGTAGCAATATGTCGGCGAACTTCATCATGAACATCTTTTATATATTGTGCAAACTGTTTAGCATCCGGACTTGATCTAGAGTCAACTGGTAATGAACTTAAATCAATAGGAAGACGTGGCTTAACACCTGTGACAACTTCAAATGGTGATCTCCCTATTGTTCTGTTGACAGAATTATTATAGGCAAACTCCGCCATAAGTAAAATAAGATCCCATGAAGCAACGTGTTCTCCAATAAGGCATCGAAGAAGATTTTCCAAAGTACGATTGACAACTTCTATTTGGCCATCAGTTTGTGGATGATAGGCACTTGAGTATTGGAGCTTAGTGCGCATCATTTGCCATAAAGTCTTCCAAAAGAAACTCATGAATGTCGTATCTCTGTCAGATACTATTGTCTTGGGAAGACCATGTAGACGAACAACTTCTTTAAAGAAAAGAATGGCAATCTTCTTGGCATCCGCCGTGTGAGAACACGGAATAAAATGTGCCATTTTTGAGAAACGATCAACAACAACAAAGACAGAATCTACCTTTCTCGTTGTTTTTGGTAAGTCCAAGACAAAGTCCATGCTCAAATCTTGCCAAGGTGCATGTGGAATAGGAAGGGGCTGATACAAACCTGTATTCTTCTTGTGACCTTTTGCAAGTTGGCATACTCTGCATAATTCACAAATTTGGGCAATATCTGTTTTTAAGTGTGGCCAAAAGAAACAATCTTCCACAAGAGCCAATGTTTTATCACGCCCAAAATGTCTACTACATCCGCCACCATGTAACTCACATATTATAAATTCACAGATAGATGTAGCAGGCAGACATAACTGATTTCCATGAAAGAGATATCCATCATGAAGAGAAAACTTTGGATGTTCTGAAACTTCGCCATTTAGAAGATCTGTATAAATGCGACTAAAGTCATGATCAACTGCATATTCTCTGAGTATTTCATCAGAGCCAAGAACATTAACAGAAATTGTTGTAAGAATGTCAGTTCGACGACTCAAAGCATCTGCGACTTTATTTTCCATGCCAGATTTATGACGCAGAACAAAAGTAAACTCCTGTAGGTATGCACTCCATTTAACGCGATTGGCGCTCATTTTCTTTTGAGAATTTAGGTGTTACAAGGCTTCATGGTCAGAGTATAAGACAAACTCTTTTCCAATCAGATAATGACGCCAATAACGAAGAGCTTGAACTACTGCATAATACTCCAGATCATAAACAGTGTACTTCTTACGGGAGTCATTTAATTTTTCACTGAAATAAGCAACTGGATAATCGTCTTGACTTAAGACTCCGCCAATACCGACATGGGAAGCATCACAACTAACTTCGAAGACTTTGTTAAAGTCCGAAAGTTTTAAAATTGGTGCCTCAGTTATTTTTCGCTTAATCTGCTCAAATGCTCGAGAGGCGGCATTGATCCAAGTGAACTCTCCTTTTTTCATGCAGTCAGTGATAAGGGCCATAATTGTACTAAAATTACAAATAAACCTCCTATAAAAGGTAGCTAATCCATGAAAACTATGTACCTCATGTATAGAAGTAGGAATGGACCAATCAAGGATTGCTTTGACTTTAGCTAGATCTGGTTCAACTTCTTGGGCCGAGACAACAAAGCCCAAAAATGACTTTGGAATTCAAGAATGTACAATTCTTCAAATTAATGTAAAACTTTTCTTTTCGAAGTGCACGCATGACATACCTCAAGCGATCGAGATGAGCTTCTTTTGATTTGCTGAAGATTAAAATATCATCAAAATATACCACAACAAATTTACCAAGAAAAGGTCGTAGAAGCTGAGTCATCACTCTCATAAAAGTGCTGGGAGCATTCATTAGACCGAACGGCATGACCAACCATTCGTATAATCCATCTTTGGTCTTAAATACTGTTTTCCATTCATCTCCGGGCCAAATACGGAGTTGGTGATATCCGCTCTTGAGATCAATCTTGGGAAAGACAGAAGATCCAGACATCATATCAAGCACGTCATCTACTCGGGGCATCTGAAATCGATATTTGATGGTAATTTTGTTAATTGCTCGGCTATCAACACACATTCATCAAGAACCATCTTTCTTCGGTGTTAAGAGGGCTAGAACTACACAAGGACTCATGCTTTGTCGAATATAACCCTTCCTCAGTAAATCTTCAACCTATTTTCGCAATTCAGCATGTTCGGCAGGGCTCATGTGATAAGCAGGTAAATTAGGAAGGGTAGATCCAGGGACTAAATCAATGGCATGCTGTATGTCATCCTGTATGTCCCGCATAGGAGGTAGCTCATTAGGAAGCTCTGCAGGAATCAAATCTTGAAAATTGTGGAGCAATGACTTGATTTCTGGTGGCGTAGAATCCTGTTGTTTATCATCTGCTTTTTGGGTTTCTTTAGGAACAAGAGCATAAACAACTCCTTGGTCTTTGCTTTCCATTTCAAACTTCCTCATAGAGAGAACATGAGGGTTTGATGGGGTGGTAGAAACAGTCAAAGAGGATGTTAATGGAGGCAGTAGAAGGAGATCCACCACTTGTCCCTTCCATTTAAAAGAATGAATGTGCCTTTTCTGATCAGTATGTACCTCTCGATCATATAACCAAGGTCGGCCAAGTAGAATGTGACCAATATTCATGGGAATAATATCGCACCATATGTCATCTTCATATATGCCAATTTTAAAATGAACCAAGCAACGATGGGTCACAGGGATTGAATGATCATCTACCCAAGCGACCTTGTAAGGCTTTGGGTGCTTTTCAATAGGTAAATTGAGCTTAATGATCACTTCCTATGAAACAACATTCATAGCACTTCCTCCATCAACATTTAAATTGCATAACTTACCTTTGCATCTCACACGTGTCCTGAAGATTGAAGTACGTCGCCAATCAGCTTCTTCTTGATCATTGGTGAGGAGAAGGAGAAGTCGACATATAATAAGGATAGGACCACCTTCTTCTGCACCGATGGCGGCGTGAGGAGGAAGATCAGATTGATCCTCTTGCTGTGGACTTGGCTGAGCTTCTGATTGGATATACTCAGGAGGAGGCTCCATCTCAAGATGCTCATCATAGTCTTCCGATGAATAAGGATCTTTATTGCAATAATAAAGATTCCGAACCTGAGGACATGCATTAGCAAAGTGCCCTGGTTGACCACATTGATAACAACCATCAATTCGTCGATCCTGACGAGGAGGTTTACGATTCCACATATCTTGCTCTTGTGGCACTGTCCCCCTTTGATTTTGAGCAAAAGGACACTGATTGGGGGGATTGTGCTGCTGTTTTGGATGTGGACGATAACCCGCTAGTGGAGCACGGTTATATTGAGAATTATTTTGATTGGATGGATAACCTGCTGGTGGAGCACGGTTATATTGAGAAGGACTCTAATTTGATGGAGCACGATTATTAGTCTGAAAGACGGGGGCTCAACGAGTCATTGACTCCCCGACTTGAGAGCCAAATCGTCTCAAAGTGGATGACCGCAATTCTAGCTCAACCCATTTTGCCTTGTTATAAATATCATTAATAGTTTCAAAATCATGCATAAGGACTTCACGTCTTATTTTATCTCGCAAACCAGTTTTGTACCGGTTGACTAGCGTGAAATCATCATCTTGAATTTTACACCAAATAACATAATTATTGAACTTCTTTGTGTACTCATCTAGTGATAATGTGCCTTGCTTGAAAACAAAATATTCTTGCTGAAGGAGACTTAAATAATTGGAGGGCAAGTATTTACCTTCAAGCTTTTCACGCATATCATCCCACTTGGTAATAGCAAGGCATCCCATGACAAGATTATTGTGCTCAACCCTGTGCCACCAAATTTGTGCTGAACCTTTAAGTTTGACTTTGACAAAAGCAACACGTTGTGTATCATCCATATGATACCAAGAGAAATAATCTTCAAGAAAATTGAGCCAGTCAATAAAAGCCTTTGGATTGAGACGACCGGAGAAATCAGAGATATCAATTTTGACTCGCTTTGTAATATCATTAACTTTTGGTGCAGCAGGTGCGTCTGCAGGGTCTTTTTCAATAAGAAGACGCTGAATGAAATCATGAATAGATTCTTACGGTCCTGTTTCGGCTTGTCGGCCTGAATTTTGTTGATTTCCAGCTCTAGATGATGCTTCTGCAGCAAGAGGCCTCTGTGAACCGCGGGACAGTTCTTCCAACACATGTACTTTTTCAGTTAACTCTATTAACATGGCATCACGTTGATGATCAGAAAATCTGCCCCGATATGATTGACCGCTTCGAGTTGACATTGCTTGTAGGAAGCAAAAGAAACAAAAAACTGCTGTTTTTTTTTTCTTTTTTCTATTTTTTTTTTTTTTTTTTTTTTACTTACTGCTGTGGACCTGGGCTGGGTCAGGTCAAACCTGGGCTGAACCAAAGAGTGTTTTGGACTGAGGTGAGATTTGGGTCAGCAGTTTTGGCCCAAACTGCTCAATTTTTTTTTTCTCTTGCTATAGTAATGAGAAGATAGATGAAAATGGGAAAGTGCTGCTCTCTGTTTCAGAAACGAAAAGGAAAGAGAGGAAGGAAGAGGCTTAACTGCTCGACGACGAGAGGCTGGCTGTGATCGACGAGGGGAAGATCGTGCTACAGGCGGCGGCGCCGGATGGCCAAGCGACGTTGTTAATGTCGACGACAATGGTCAACAACAAGCGACTGACGACGGCGAAGGTGTTCGACGACCGGCACAGGTATGTCGTCGATCTCTCTCCTCCCTTCTGTTTCTTCTCTCTTCTTCTATTGCTTCTTACTTCTTTCGCTTCTGCTTTCTCTCTTGTTTTTGTTTTATCTCTGGGTTTGGGGATGGATGACCGTGATCGAAGGGGGTGGGTTCGGCTGGGGTCGGTGGAGAGTTTTCCGGTGGGCTGCGGGGTTGGATTGGGTCGGGGATGGATCGGGTGGGTGCCCGAAAGGGGAATGAGTCCGGATTGGTTACGGTGAGGGTTTCAATGGAATGGGGAAGGGGTGGGGATTGCGGATGGGATAAGGGTGTAATCAAGATGATGATGATGAAAGGAAAACGGGTTCGGTGAGGATTTGGGACCTTTTTTTTTTTTTTTTTCTGCCGGGGAGGAAGAAGTGTCAGAAAGGGGTTCTGTGAAGGGGTTGGGTTTGAGTAGTTGTTAGGGTTCGCTGTGGGTTGTGATTGTGGGAAGGTGAGGGAGATGGTGGGATGGGTACTGACGACAGAAGAAGATGATGAACGAAGACTGACAGAGACCAAACAAACGGTTACCTTGAATCGGCGATCAGACGGCGGTCCGAGGTTGGATCTTTGTCTCTGATACCAATTGAAACAGCGCAGGGGAAGAAGATTAGCCAACGGGCTAATTTTCAAGCCAAAAGGCTTAGGAATAGGTTGTCTAGGTGCCTCACCAAAGACAAACAAACTCTCTCAACTGAGAACCAACTCCAAATCTTTATTTAATATTAAAGTCTATCTCTCATGAAGAGATTACATCCTTATTTATAACTAAAACATCATCTAAGAAAGGAAACAACTAATTCTAAACAAATAAGAAGTCCTAAATCAAATACAACGGGACTTGCCAAATTTTAATAAAACAACTAAACTACTACTAATAATATAATCTATTCTAATCTACTATGCTTTATTGATCTTGGGCCTGCAGGTATAAACTTTCAAACGGGGCTCATTATTATGGCCTGCATCAGAATGGAAGTTTTATTTGATGTTAGGTATATGGTAGTTTCAAACGGTTTCAAACACATGCCTCATTGATGGATAGGCATAGTGATGGACAGGTTTCAAACATAGGTTTTATGAGATTAACAGGTTGCAAATATATACACGAATTGATTAAATGGGTTCTTATCTGTTGGCTGGGAAAAGCTTGATATATGATGAGGGCCACAAACTAATTGTGGTGGCAAATGGTTGGTCTTAATGTGGAAGAGAAGAATAGAAAGAGAGGGTTGAGATAAGGAGTTGGAAAGTTGAAAGAGGAGAGAAAATAGGGACGGGATGGATAGAAAAGAAAGGGTCAAGAGGAGGGTGGATGTGGGAAGGGAGAGAAAATAGGATGTGGGGACGTTGAAAGAGGAGAGAAAATAGTGACTGTTGGGAGAGGAGGGTAAATAGTAGTGGTTTCATTTCTCATTTTTAACTAAAGACAGGCTTCAGAGATATTTGAATTTTCATCACACCATTGTACAGTTATCTTCATCACATGGGATCAATGCCCTATAAATATGTTGCATGTGTGTGTTGGGGTTGGTGGGGAAAATATTTTCTTTATTACTGATATATTCATTTTTCCTTTCATCTATTCATAAGTATTGGACTACTGACTTTTAATTAAGTGTTAGGAGCTTTATAACCTTCAAATTTATCAAGTTCATCATACAGATTTTATTATCTGATTTTTTATTCTATATTGCTCACTTTCTTGTGGCCAGAAGCAAACAGTGAAGGAAGGTCAAGTGCTTTGCTTCATTGAGCAGCTTGGTGGCGAGGTTCCAATTAAGGTGTGGATTTTAACTTATTTATTCTTATATGTGCATTATATGTGGCTCTCTCTCTCCTTTCAAGATAAAAGTATGATGCACAGGTTTGAATTCAAGAAATAAATGAAACATGCTTTATTTTAACTACTTTTCTATGTTTCTGTTAAATTAAAATTAAGTACTTTTCCTTGCATAAGTAGTTAGTTTTGATTTTGTCACTATTCTGTAGTCTGATGTATCGGGGGAGGTCATCAAGATACTACGGCAAGACGGAGGTATGCAAAGGAATCTATTTGTCAATTATATGTTATAGTTTTACATAATATTTGTTTAAAACAAATGGAATTTTCCTTTTCAACCAACATTGGTACAGCTGTTCGTGGCCTTGGTTTCAAAACATCCAAGGTGTTAATCTGATGAACCTATATTGGGATGGACCATTTCCCTTTTTCTTCTATTTTCTTAATTGAAAATGAAGGAATTGCATTAATATACAGAATGGTCACAGGAGGTGATAAGAAAGATAGCTACAAAGTGATGGAAGGCAAATAGTTGCCTGCAAATAAAGTGCTCTCCATGCCTTCTTAGCAGAAACATCCATCACCCTACTACACGCACAATAAAATTTCCTGAATTTACATAGCAATCTAATTTCAGCTAGAATGAATTATTTTCTTCATGGGTCTGTGAGCTAGAATATCTTGTATGATAGGTTGATTCTAAAAGCCAGCCTTCTTATCACTCTCTCCCTAACCACTCACTGCACTTGCTCTCCATTGCTTATTGATCACACCTTTGGGAAGTTCATCTTCAATGATGACTCTCCTATCAAGTATCAACATGTCCTCCAAAATAGAAACTCCAACCTGAACCATCCAAAATAGAAGCTACCACGCTGGACCCCAGACCCCACCAAGCAACCCAACCTGAACACTCCTGTGACCTTCAAAATTTCCCACTCACTGGGTATCACTCCCCAGAGGCTGATAAATTGGCCCTAGCCATCTACCCCTTTCCCAATCCCTTTTGGCTGCCCCCAATTTGCTCACCTCAACCTTTTTCTACAAAGTTTCTGCTGATCAGCAAACCTTCATCACCATTTCACGAACAAGAATTGATTCGGGTATTCCAATCATCCAAACATCTTTGAAGCTTCTTCAATCTTACAAGTGCTGTCTTCCTTCCTAATTCTTCTTAACCTCCTTTGGATGAGCACATCAAGTATGAAACCAGCCACAATAGCATGCATTTTTCTTGGGGAAAAATTGGAACAGTCAAAACTTGGGTCTAAACAACTCTCTGTAACTTCTAGTTGAAACCAAGCCTCTCAAGATAGAGGGATTGTGAGAATGTTGGAACTCAAGTTCTCTTGGAGCATGCCCAAAACCTTCCCATGGGATGATCTTGATAGCTAATTGATGGGATGATAAGTGGCCTATTACTGCCACAATTTTTGGATAGGTAGTATCATCTAATGGGAGGGCTTTTTTCAGTTTTTAAGCGTATTCCACCTACAAGTGGGTCAGTTAAATATGAACCTGATCACCAAATTCTGTGATCGCCTGTTTAATTTGTATTGGGGCTTATCGATGTCAAAGTAGCTTAGAGATTATGTAATGTATGTAAATCTACATTCAGTTTTGGAGCGTATTCCACCTACAAGTGGGTCAATTAAATATGCAGCTGATCACCAAATTGTGTGATCGCCTGTTTAGTTTGTATTAGGGCTCATTAATGTCGTAGTAGCTTAGAGATTTTGTAATCCATGTAAATCTACAATGTACCATGTGAAGGGAGTACCAATTTCGATTCACCTGTGGAGCATGATGCCTCTATTAGACTAATTCACAGATTAAGAATCTTGGAGATAACTAATTATCAATTAGTTGTTCCTAATCTACCATAGTACATATCCTCTCTTTAAGCCCTTTCGAAGGGGTATTAATTTAAGTGTAGATTGTGGACATTAATGTAAATATGGTGCACTCCTTCAGAGAGGGTACACCAATTTTCATGCCAGCTCTAAGTTTGTCATGTTTTTCATGCCAACTCTAAGTTTGTCATGGTCTTAGAGCAATTAGGGCTTAAGGTCTAGAAAAAAGGGTTTTGATATTCTGGTATCTTGCTAGAGTTTTTGAGATTTGATCGTTTGGGTTTGAGCCATGGTCACTACAACTAATCTTCCTCTTTAATCTCCTTTCTACTCCATGCAACACTCTTCATCCGGCAGTTGGCTCTGCTTCCTTTTTCTTAGCAGTTGATCAGACTTTGTTGTGGTGTTTTGCATGGGAGAATACCTGATGAAACCCTACCTTTTCCCATTTTACCTCTAAACCCTTTCCGCAATAATCTTCTGATGAGGTTCTATTAACAATTGGAAATTTGCTTGGTGCTGTGATCCTGTTTTCTCAATGATAAATTTGAGGAGGTGATCACATTCTTGTTGCAGTCATCTGCTTTTGGTGTGTTTTCTAGGGAGTTCCATGATTTTCTGAAAATATAAGAAACAAAATAACATCTCTAAGTCATCTATGGTAGTTGAATATTTATTCAGGTCTCCAGCATGCTCTGAAATCATCTAGTTGTGCATACGTCCCTCACGGACTTTTTCGTGCACATTCCTTTGTGGGCCCACTGTGGACCCCACCGTGTACCCCACCAAGAGATGAGACCGGGGGACTAGAAAGATCCATGAGGGATCACCCCAGATATCAAGTTTGGCCCCAATCACATGTCCCTAACCCCTTCATCCATGGCTTATAAACTCAGTCCATTTGGATTATTATGCAGTCAATCCAACGGTCCAGTAAATTTGGATTTGACCGAAACTTGGGCTGTGTGCCTATCAAGGGGATCCCATGTGTATTGTAAGGTTTGGATTGAGTGGTAGAAGAGCTCCACCTAGAGTTCTCACAAAAAAGTTTATGAGGGATGGATGTGTATGAATATTCTCCCATATATATATCCTATGATGCCTAGATACGGACACGGGTATGGATACGGACACGGGGAACAAGGGTTCGATACACCAAGTTGAAAATTTTAGGATACGGATATATGTACGGTATTTAAAAAAATATATACATATAAATACTTATCATAGTGCTCAAATATTAGGAAACCCATTGTGTGGATCAAATTTTCAATGAGATGGACCTGACAGTATCTTAATATAGAAGAAAAAAAAGAAAAGAAAAAAAAAATGGGCCAAGTGTCTTGGTTGGCCAATAGCTCAACATTAAAATAGAAAAAAAAAAGGCCTAATGGGCCCATTCTCATTAATAAAATGCGATGGCTTTTTTTGCCCCTTTTGCATTTCTAGGGCATCATTGAACGAAAAAGAAGAAGAAGAATGAATAAGAAGAAGAGGAGGTGTACATGGCACCTGAAGCTAGAAGCTCGAAGCAACAACAGTAGCAGAAAGCAATACAGTAGTTGACCACCTAATTGAAAAAGTAACCCATCAAAACGAAAGCAATAGCCTCTGTCAGTTTAGTTATCTTCTTTCCTGCTGCCACCTTCTCCTCCTCCTCTTCTCCTTCTTTTTTGCTTTCCTTTTGATCAAACTAAGAGGGCTTATTTAAGAGTAAATTGGTCAAAATAGACAAAATCTATCATAATTTTGGATAAAAAAAATTGCATAGTCGAATCCTAAAACTGGGGGCCGTATCTTGCCGTATCCCGTATCCGTATCCATATCGTATCATATCGGTACCAATACCACAAGGCATTTGGAGTATCCGGGTATCATATATATGTGGGAATCTTCATATGCATACATCCCTCAAGGAGGGACCCTGCATACTCCTCTGTGGGGCCCACTATGGACCCCACCAAGGGATGAGATGGGGGGTGTGTGGAAAGATCCATGCAGGTCCACCCCAATCACATGTCCCTAACCCGTTCATCTATGGCCCACAAATCTAGTCCATTTGGATTGGTGCACAGTTGATCTAAAGGTCCAATAAATTCGGATCTAACTAGAACTTGGGCTGTGTGGCTGTCATGGGGTCCTTGTATATTGCAAGATTTGGATTAGGTGATAAATGGGTCCTACCTAGAGTTTTCACAAAAAAAATGACAAACGACATATGCACATGAATACATTCATGTGCATACGTGCCTCACGGACGGCCCATGCATGCTCCTCCGTGGGTCCACTGTGGATCCCTGCCGAGGAAAGAAATGGGGGGTGGAGATGGAAAGATCCATGTGGGGTCACTCCAAATATTAATTTTGGCTACAATCACGTCCCTAACCCCTTTGTCTGTGGCCCACAATTTTAGTCCATTCAAATGAGTGTACAATCAATTCAATGGGCTAGTCCATTTAGATCTATGCAAACTTGTGGCATGTCGCTACCAGGGCGTCCTTGTGTTTTGCATTGTTTGGATTGGTTGATAATGGCCCCCACCTAGAGGTCTAAAATAAACTGTGAGAGACATATACACATGAATATTATCCATTTAATATATATAGAGAGAGAGCATGAGTCGCGCACTTAATCAGCGTAAGCACCTCACTATGGGCCAGCATGGGGCCCCACCTGGGACTAGGACCAAGGGGATCAAAAGATTTCCCTGGGCCCCTCCTCTCTATAAAATATCAACCCCAAACCCCCTTATATCATCTTCACTTAGGCCCCACAAATTTAATAGTGCACAGTCCATCAAATAGGTGTGCAGTTAATCCAACAATCTAGTCTATTTGGATGGGACCCAAACTTATGGGACAAGTGCAATTAAGGGGGTTCGTGTGTGTGGTCCACTTGGATAGACCATCTAGTGGGCACGACCTAAGGTGCGCACTTGATAACCAGCATATATGTTCATACTCAATGCAAACCAGGGGTGGAGCCCACTTAATGGTCTATCCAAGTGGACCACACGCACCCCCCCCCCCCCCCTCTCCTCCAAATTGCACCCATCCCCAGGGTTTGGCACCTATTCAAACCGAATAGAATGAACCATTGCATCGATTGCACACTCATCTGAATGGACTGGACACTATAATGCCCGACTACCTCATTTGACCTAAGGTATCTATATCGATACGGTCCGATGCAAATACGGGTACAGGATACGGCTGGGATACAGCGCCCAATTTTAGGATACGACTCTTGTAGTTTACGAAAAGAAAAAGCCAAAATTGGAGCCATTCATCCAAAATTGAGCTAAACAACGAATCTCGTCTGAAATATTTGGTTATAACTTAAAAAGGATAAAAAAATAATAATAATAATAACCCTATTTCTTCCTCCTTTCATGTTACCAAGAGAGAAAACGGAGAAGAGGAGGACCTTGCAGCAATGGAATTCGAGCATTTGACGGCATCCTCAGATCTAGTTTGGCAGCAGAAATCAAGTAGTAGTAGATCTGGTTAGCAGCAGTTGAGTAGCAAAAGTATGGCACCGGTAAGCCTCCTCTATTTTTTCGTTCTTTCTTTCCTTTTTCTTCCCTTCTCTCCATCGCTCATTCCTTCTTTTTTAAGAAGGAAAAGGGCAAATGTCCCTTTAAAAACTCATCTTTTTTACATCCAACCCCCAAAAGTTTTGTTTTAAGCCACATATCTCAAATACTAATCCACGTGACACTATTGTGAAAAGTAAAACGGTCAAACAAATGTCACTTAAAAGAGTACTTTCATTTTTACATTCAACCCCCTTTGTTTTATTTTAATAATGTAAAACTAAAAACCATTGTATATTCGATGGTAGTTTTCCCCTTTTCACTCTCCTATTTAAAGTTCTGCCATTTTATTTATATTTTTTTATTGGATAAGGAAATGGCCTTTCTTGTTATTTGATTCGATGTCCTTGTCATGTCATTTAATGTTCTTTTCTCTATTAGAATTATATATCCTTCTCCTTGAAAAGTTAACACTTCTCTCCCTCCCTCTATTTTAATTTAGATAGCTGAAATTTTTTAGGATTATAAATTTGATCATATCAACCCACTTTAGACTTAGATTTCTAGGGACCCACTTCTAGTAATTAGTCACATGATGTATCACATACTTACTAAAACATGATGTTTGTTCCAGTATCCGTGTTGTATCATGTGTCTGTATCGTATTTTAAGTGATATAGTACCCATATCTGTGTCATAAATTTCTAAAGTTGCCATATCGAATCCCCGTTTCCTATGCTAGTGTCCATATCTAAGCATCATAGAGTATACACCATTAAACATGTGGAGCCTAGATGGAGACGATAGAGGTGAGGGATGAACTTTTTGCATAATGGAGGGGCTCGAAGAGATCTTTCAATCACCATGGTCCCAGTCTCAAGTGGGGCCCTACGTCGGCCCCACGTTGAGGTGGGCATGGTCATCCAGTGTGTCACACACTGGATGACCACTATATATAAATATATATATATATATTAGGGATATTCATGTGCATCCTTTCCTCACCATCTAGTGATGGACAACCTTAATAGGGCCCACCTAGAGCTCCTATGATAATAAGACTAGGGGGGATGGAAAGGGTAATAATGGATGGGCCCATATATCAAGTTTGTGGTCAATTCCAAACTTCTAATCCCTTCATCCGTGGCCCACAAAATTATATACTTCATATTAAAGAAAAAAATTTGACCCTTGATTCAACGGTCTAATCCATTCGAATTAGTGAAAACTCAATTGATTCATTGTGTTTTAGGGGGTCCTATGTGTGTGGATAGTTTGGATGGAACATAAAGTTGGCCTTACTAGGTTGTCCCTCACCATAACGTGGTGAGGGATATATGCACACGAATATTTCCAAACATACATATATTGCACTGATTGAGTGTGCACCTCACTGTGGGGCCCCACCTGGTGCTGGGACCAAGGGGGATTGAAAGATGTCCCTAGGCCCCTCCTCTTTAAAAAAAAAAAAAAATTAGTTCCATACCACCCCTGTATCATCTCCATTTAGGTCCCACAAGTGCACAGTCCATTCGGATGGTATGCAGTTGATCAAATGGTCCAGTCTATTTGGATGAGACCCAAAGTTGTGGACGGTTGTAATTCAGGGGGTCGTGTGTGTGGTCCACTTGGATGGATCATCCAGTGGGCTCCATCCCACGTGCACACTTGATTACGTGTGTGTATATGGTTAGCGAGATGGTGTGGTATATGAGCTAACTTTTTAGGGTTCACTTGGAGCCTCTTATCCATGAAGGGCATGAGGGATTAAAAGATCAAAATGGGAACTAAGTATGTGCAAAAAATCAGCCCCATTCAATCATCTTAGCCCCTTCATCTACATTGGATGAGGCTGATCTTTTGCACATGCTTAGTTTCTATTATAATCTTTCAATCCCTTATGCCCTTTATAGTTGGCACAACTCCAAGTGGGCAGTAAGAAGTTAGCTTATATATCACACCATCTCACTAGACCATGTCATGCACGCGCACGCACGCGCACACACACACACACATAAATAAGGGCAGCATAGTGGTATAATGTTAATAACTAGTAATACCAAACGCTAAAGCTATTTGTAACGGCATAATAATTTTTATCACCCCTCCCTCAAATGGGAAGCACCCAACAAATAGATAGGACATACAGACCAAACAGATGGTGGTAACGTGCCTCCTAGGCATTTTGAAGTTGTGACCTGTGGCTCTAAGAAATTAATTTTCCTCCTAGGATCGAGTTGATCAGAACTGGATGGGCGCTACAAGTGATTTGCAGAGGGATGATCATGAGTTGCAGTTTGTCTATGCTGCCTTTTGACGAGACTGGGATCCACAATATCTAGGTTGCTGTTGTTGCAGAAGTCAAATTGACTCTTGTAAAGAACTGTGAAGTTGTATGTGAACTGAGATGGGCCACTTGATCACAAATAGTGTACTGACCAGGATCCAGACGATCAGCTGGATGTTGCAGAGAAGAGTGCAGAACTGAACCTCTTTGTTGAAGAAAGCCGTTTATTGTTGCTATGCCAAGATAGTCTAACACAATCAAACTAAGTACTATTACCAAAATATGTATAGAAGAAGAAAGACAGAATGACTTTTCTTATGGCTGGGCTCTGATACCATGTTAATAACCTATGACAGTATGACACCAAAAACTCAACCTATTAGTGAAGGGCATAACAATTTATATCAACATATAATCCTTATAATCTATATAATTCATATGATGTTATATTCAGATTTGATTCTGGTGCAAATCTTATGTAAAAAATAGGATTCTCATTGTGTGTCAATTACCTTGCAGAACCTGTCGGTTATGGTGACGCTCTCATTGCAATTCTGCCTTCTTTTCCTGGGATTAAGAAGCTTCAGTAGATGGTTTGGTTGTGAAACTCATTGTCCCCACTATCTTATCTGCTCTTTGTTAAATTTATTCGTTTCATTCTAGTGTATCCCTGATGGTAATTTATAGCTGACTTTGTCCAGTTACTGCTTTAATCTTGTGTCATCCAGGGAGCAGTTAATAGGTACATTTACTTATTTTGTTATCATTTATGTTTACCTTCTCCCCAAGGTTAGCTGATACTGGTTGCTGTGGGTAGTCAACTGGTTGGTCGACCTCTATCCAGGGAGTATAAGCCTTTTGATTGTTTAACATGTCATGGAGATTGCTCAGATTTACAGGGTTATCCAACTAATGTGATTTTTTTACCGTAGTTCATCCATGATGGATGTGGGGTACACCTGAAACCCAGGTTGAAGACGTGGTGAAAATGAGCTTGACCGCATTAAGCATTATCCATGTTTAGCCTATTCGGTTTAAGAGCTCAATTTCTGACGGTTAACAAAGGCCCATATAACACATTACAAAGTGATATAATGTTGCAATACATGTTCAGGCATATGGCATATATGATTAGTGACAATCTAAATCATTTATTTGAATGGTTTGAGGGTGTTTTAAGCATGAGTGATCCTTAGAAACCACAAACCCTAAACCCGGATAGCCAAAATGCTAAATTTCTGCTGATGTAGACTTTTAGCACGTCACACTGCCGTGCAAAAAGGATGGTGAGAAAGTGAAAGATCTGGTGATATCTATGGTGGGACCTAATAGGTCTACTGATTTAACTGGTTGTGATGCAATATGGCCCAACTCGATGAGGAACATTAGCCCTAGGGGACATGAGTTTTGGATTGGACATCTATCAAAAATTGGTTCCATCAAACATATCTAGCCATATGATTGTAGGCCTTGAAATGGATTGTCAAATAAAAATTGGGAAATGGCTAAAAGTTGTCTTCTTGGTCGGATGGTATGCTTTTTAGAGGTCAATTTGTTGCTGACCTGCTTAAGATTCATGTGGTGAGTGAGCCCCACGGACATGCCTGCTGCTAATCGCCCCACTAGGCCTATTCAGGCGGTGTCTTGCCCAGTCATGCAGCATATTTTTCTTTGAATTTTTTTTATTATAACTATAGAGCACCTACAAATTATTGTGCGTGGATCACTTGATGAAGAAAATGACCCAAGAGTGGTGTCTCACTTAGCCGAGGGCTCTACACATCAGGAAGCAGAGACGTTTGGTATTGCACTATTGCACACGTGCCCTCGTTGGCCACCTTTAGTAGTTTTACCTATGCAAGTGGATAGGAGGGTTTGCATGTGCCCCCAAAATCGAGTGTCCCTCCTGGGCTGGGCTGGAGATGGAGTAGGTTATAAAAAAAAGTTTATACGAAAAATGAAAATGGTTTATGAGGGAGAATGACTTTCAGTTGTTACATGTTAGATGTTGTGGTTCTCATTTGCTGATGTAGAACCAGTTTTTGGCAATGCTGACCCGAGAGAAGTGATGATGTAGAACCAGTTTTCGCAAAGCTGACCCGAGAGGTCGAGTACCATTCTCTTCATGTTTGCACGACTGGTAGTAGCACGCTAGCACATTTGATTGCTGTACATATTTTGCCGCATCGTACAGTTTCCCACTTGCCCAAAGTTAGTTTCATGAATTCGGAGGATCTGTTTCTTCTTTATAGGACAAGGACTACCATCTTTCATTGAAGATGAGCCCACCTCAAACATTTTATTTATTTATTTTTGTAATGTGAATTGTTGACCCACAACTTCAAGTTTGCAATAGTAAACAAGCACCTTTCACCTTCGACTTTGGTAGGTGAAGTGCTAATTCATAGCATTTGGTCTAAAGAGTGTAACCAATAAAGAAAGCGACTTACAAATAGCTATTTACATATGAAAAAGGATCATCGTCTCTCTTCTAGGCACCTAAAAAAAGACTAGGAAATAAATAAAGATGCTTGGATAGGAATGTGCAACCCTTTTGAAGGAAGACCATGTACGATTTGTTACAATATCAAAACCCATGGGCATTTTCATAAAAATAATAATAAAACACCCTTTGCTCGGTTATGATTTTTGGTAAAAATTTGAGAGTTAGCATTTGGTGTTTAGTAGAATTCCTTTTATTTTTTTTTTCGTAAAAACTCCTTTTTCTTTTTTAATGCATAAGTTGGATTTTGAGGCCCTTAAAATGAAAAGTTAAAATTAAGACACCTTGATATTGGCGATTTATTGCCTCCCCTAATCAACATGTAGGCCTACTCTAGTCTTTCAGACTCCATTATTGAGGTGCATCCAAACAGGCCTTACAGATTGGGTTGCTTTACGTTTAATCAATGCAGCAAGTATGGTTGTTTGGATAATACTGTTTTCTTTTTTCCTTTATTTATTTATTATTTGAGATGATTTCTTATATTTGTGATTTTTATGAGGATAATATTGGAAAAATATATATTTTTTAAATGGAATGATTTTAAGCATTAAAAATATATAAAGTCATATAATTGGGTTTTAAGGGATCGTGGTAACATTGAAATATAATTGGTTTTTATGATCAGTTGGATATATCACAATGATTTGCAAAACATCCCCAAAATTTTCAATATTATCACAATAAAGTCAATGTATTAGCAAAGGTTGTCACTCAGGGTCAACCGAGTGTACAACTTGAATCTGGCAACTAAGATATGGAGAACGCAAAGATTGATCGATTGGGATCCGAATCCGAAGACAAGACATCCTATCATTAATTTGAATGGGACACCTACCTTTACACATGAATGTCATTGATCCCATTTTTTTTAATTTTTTTTACATCAATGTTTGATTGAACAAAAGATAAAAACAATGATACATTCTAAAACTATTTGAGAATAATCTAATGAACACATCCAAATCTTTTGATCTCCACCTAAAGAATTGGTGTGGCCTCAAGTGGGCGCCATAAGGCACTTAACAAATTACTTCGATAAGCAGGTGCGCCCGTTGAAGGGACTCATGTTAAAATAACAATGTCAGGCATGATTAAGTAACTTATGACGTTGAGCTAAACTCGTTTGTAAGATAAAAGTGTGATAAAATTAGATAATCTGATTAGGTAAGTGGTCTCAGGGATGTGGTGGTTGAAAGCTTATTTGAAACTTAATAGTTTTATGATTTAGGTCCAACTAATTTTTGTCATACATGAATATGGAATAGACGTCTATGCATCCCAACTATTTCTATGAATTGACAATCCAGCAAATGGGCCCCACAAAATATGTTGCAGTCAAACCTTTGTGAAGTATCACTACATGGTTTCTGGGTATTCCACAACATAGACACCTGCAGTAAAGTCATGCACAGCACATGACAACTAAAGCAGAATCTTCTACCCAAAAAAAGGAAAAAGGAAAAAAGAAAGAAAAAATTAAAGCAGAATCAACAAACAATAGTGGGGTCCATATATGATCTATCCCACTTATCCTTGTGAATTGCCACTAATCCCCATTTGATGCTGATCTGACCGTCATCTGCCATTGATTTGATCGACAATGGAAGATACATTTGTAAAATAATTGAGATTTGAAACTCTAAAATCAAATGGTAGAATGATATAGCCAAATGATATTTGGTCTCACAGGATAAAAAAAAACAAAGAAGAAGAGGAAGGAAAGATATTTGGACAATCCCTAATCCGATACCTTCTTACTCAGTACTACAAAGCCTCTATCATAGCAACAACTCTTCTCTGCAATCATAGCTGCACCATAACCAAAGCCAAAACCCAGGAACATCATCACCCAGGGAAAAAGCACCTAATCATATTTAGGACTATTTTCCTATTTCAATTTAAGGATGGGTACTGAATAGCTGTAGAAAAGTTCTGGTTTCTCAAAAATATTAATTTACGTACCATGATCATCATCATCATCTTCCATTTCAAAGAAAGGGAAAACAAAACAATGCAAAAGAGGGCTCCAGAAGCGAGCAAAAGGAGCTACCATTAGTCTCTAAGGCATTTTGCATCTCAATCATATGATTACTGGCCTTCTAAGGAGTGATTCCTCCAACTCTATCATCTCACAACCAACAATATAGTTCACTGTATGATATCAACATGTTAAAATTAGAGACCCCAAACTAGAATTAACCACACAAGAGGGTGATAAAACAGACATCAAAATTCCCAATTTTTGTATATAAGATATGCCAAAAGGGATTTTATGTTGGTGAAAATCTCAGTCATAATGGAATACAACCATAAAAAATCCTCAATTTCTTTGAATGAAATCCATAGACTGTTGCCATTCGTATTGTGGCACAGAAATGAAGAATCTCTATAGGAGCCATCATAAGAGGAAACAACTAACCACCTTAGGGGCTGTTTGGTTGCAAAAATTTGGAGAATTCATGTCTGCTAGAATTTGGAGAATTTGGAATGCTGGAATTCAGAATGCTATTAAATACATCCTAAATTCTAATTCTCTATTTGATTTGTCCTAGAATTCAAACCTAAGAATTTAATTCATCTTGAATTCTTGAAATTCTCTTCTTTCTAACTTATAATGTTTCTTTTGCTGAATTTTCACATAAAAAATTTAAGACAATAAATTAAAGATTAAGAGATCTTTCTATGGATCCCACTTGGCCATATGCTAATAGCATCCCCAACATCCCACCCTATGTCCCAACTAATGGATTCAACAGTCACCCACTGCTACATTCTTTCTTGTCAAAAATTAGTGTTCAAGGTGACCCCAAGTCCTCCATCGGAACAAGTCAATTGATATAAGATATGGTGCTAGCAACTGATCCAAAGTATTAAAAATCAACTAAAATGATGAGATCCACATTACAAAACAAATCCCATATTAATTAAAAAATATAAAAAAATAAAAAAGCAATTGAGGCTAAAGGCAAGATAAAATCCAACACATTGGCATCCAATTATTGAAAATGTAGAAGTAGTCTTTATCTCAAAATTCTTGTTTAGCCCTAGCTATAGTAAATATAAAGATACAAACAATGGACATAAATTACAATTTGAAAAAGATATAATTAGCATTTGATACCATTTGCAACTGCGTGTACATTTTTCCATCATTTCTTCAATAGTTGCAAGTAGAAATCTTCCTTGTTCTTCAAAAGTCATGTTGCACGTTGTTTTCGCAAATGTATAGACACCATCTACATTAGCACTATTCATGCTTCACTATTCAACTACATATTTTAATTTTCCATGTGAACCTACATATGCATCACATACCGAATGACGCACTTTTCATGTTCTATAGAAGGACATCCACAAAACCACATATCTAGACAAGCACCATCATCCATTCATTCAGCTGTATTCTTTATCTACGACCATAAGCATAGATAATCATTCCAAAATGCTTCAATCCATAATGCATTCTTTATCCACAATCATATACCTTCACAAAC
Organism: Sextonia rubra; assembly: GCA_037013555.1. Lineage (NCBI taxonomy): Eukaryota > Viridiplantae > Streptophyta > Magnoliopsida > Laurales > Lauraceae > Sextonia > Sextonia rubra. The sequence goes on from JASUAD010000018.1 coordinate 16,767,362, forward strand.
ATTCCCATATTATCACTTTTTATTACATTTAAAATCTACAATAATTATGATATAAATAAACATTCTAATATTTATCCATCCACATAGTTCATCCTTCAGTAAAGAGTGCATTGCATTCCAATGAGTAAACATAAATAAAAGACAGTTAAAGGTTTAAGCGTTAAGTCCAAAAGATCAAACAATAAAGTATTTCAAGGGTTACACCTTACAACACAAAATAACAAGTTACGTAACACAAATATCAAAATATTAACCATCTGACTTTCATCTCCATAGTCCATGCTTTTACACTAAATGACCACTACTAGATGAGCCATGAAGGAAATGCATCTTATACCATTCTGCTTTATTTGGTCATTGTAGGTGAAAAATAAGTTATCCCCAGTGGTTATATTGAAATTTTTAAGGATATATGAAGGAGCAGTAACAAATATGAGAACCACATGTAGAGAAACAAGCAGATTCCCCTCGATTATAACTTTGCATTAGGGATCAGCATTAAGCCCCTACCTATTTGAATTGATTATTGATGAGTTAACTGTGCATATTCAAGAAGAAGTACCATGGTGTATGTTGTTTACAGATAATATAGTATTGGTGGATGAATCAAGAAGTGGTATAAATGCAAAACTCGAGAAATGGCAGGGGCATTAGAATCTAGAGGCTTTAAAATAAGTTGTACAAAAACAGAATATATGAATTACAACTTCAATTGATATATACAAAGTGTGTTGAAACCACTGTTAAAATTGAAACCCATGAGATACCAAGTAGAAATTCTTTTTGGTATCTGGGCTCGATGATTAGTTAGGATGGGGAGATTGATGAAAATGTTAAACATAGGGCAAAAGCTGAATGGCTAAAGTGGATACTACCTCTACAGTACTTTGTGACAGGCGAATGTCAACGAAATTGAAGGGCAAATTTTACAAGACAGTGGTTAGACTAGTTATGATATGTGAAGCAGAATGTTGGCCAGTTAAAAAAACGCATATACATAAGATGGATGTAGCGGAGATGAGAATGCTTAGGTGGATGTGTAGTAAAACTAGGAAAAATAAAATTAGAAATGAGCCCTTTCAAGAACATTTAGGGGTAACACCAATAAAGGACATGATTAGATCAGAAACCCATTTAAGATGGTTTGGGCATATTAAGCATAAGCCGGTTATGGCAACAGTGAGGAACACTTTAGCTATCCAAGTAGATGACCTATCAAAATGTAGGGGGAGGTCATTAAATCAGATTTGAAGAAATTTAACTTATCTAAAGATTTGGCTCAAAATAAAACAGAATGAAAAAACAAAATTCATGTAACCACCCCCAACACAATTAGGATAAGGTTTTGATAATGATATGATGATAATAGGTGAAAAATAAGTTGGCCATAAAAATGTCATCACAAGATATTCAGTTACATGCACATATGGTTACAGAGGTATAAATAGGCATGACGTTATTTTGTTGTGACCTTGTTCATCAATACATGAATATGTTCATGTGTGTACGTCATGGTTTTAAACTTGAAGAAGCTAACCTTTTTTTTTATTGCTTGTATCCTTTACGGCAAGTTCAACTTGAAGAATCTAAACTGATTAAGCAATTGAATGCAACTAATGGCACTTTGTGGATCTTCGTAGTTATTCATTTACATTTAGTACCATTGATTAGAAATTAATTTTGGTTGAATGTCCATTTGTAATATTTTGGATTTGATGAGAATGTAAGACAATTTGATTTATTAGAAAATGTAAGACATTCTATTTGTCATTGTTCTATTCTTAGTAGCGTGTATGTCAAGTGGAAAAATGATACATGTAAATTGAGTTATTCTATATGCATCAACTGTGATTCAGGTTACAGGTTTCCATTCACTGGTTACATGTTATATGTTACAAGTTAAATATGTAATCAACTATGCTTAATCTTGCACAGCAATTGACAAGTTACTGGTTAAGCATTTGCTACTTGTGCTCGAAAGAGTGAATGAGAGTTCTCATCTTTTATCCACATATGAACTTAATGTGACCATATTTCAAATTACTATAACTGTACCATATTTCAGATTTCAGGATACATGTTACTGTTGCCATATTCTCGTGTATAAATGAATTAATGCTTCTATGGAACACCAACCCATCAGATTATGGAATACATTTATCATCTTGCATTTGGCACAGATGAAGCCCAAACTTCCCCGTTTCTTTGGATTGATTATTTCCATGGGTTTTGGGAATTCCTGTGTCCTATCTCAACGTCTTGGAGAAGTATATAATTCTGAAGCAATTTTATAACAAGGTATACTAAGGTTACTATAAAGTGCCCTTGTGCATTTTCCTTTCCATCTGGTTCTTCTCCTGAGTCCTAACTAATATTCTTGGGATCTACAAGGGCCCTGCCAATCTAACAATGACATGGGACTTCAAATTAAATATCACTGTATTGAGTAAGTTCTCTTCATCCCAAATTAAGGTCAACATTTGAGGAAGTGAACTTCAGTCCACAGTTCCTTGACCACTAACTGATATTGGGACAGCTTACAAGTTGTTGCAACTAATGGGATGGGTTTCATCCAATTCATGGGAAAGAAATGAACCTAGATTCAAGATATTTTTCCACCTCCATGCATGAGGACCTACAGTAGGGATAATCTTCTTCTGATAGTTCATCTCATTTAAATATACCTTGCATCGCATTTACATGGCAAGGATGAGGATGTTCCCATTTACATTCACATGAAGTACATGTTACCCTCAAAACATATAATATTTTACAGAAATAAAGATTCACCACCATCAATTTTTGCATCACTTCTAGCCCATCACGTCATTAGTTTCACACAATTGCACTTCCTCCTTATGCTCCCTTGATACTGAATCAGCCCACCCAAATGCATCACAGCCATTTCCACACTTGCATTGTAGGGCACCATCACAACTTCAGGATATAGGAGACGGCATTCTATTCAATCAAGTGAAAAAAAATAAGCTTTCATAAATAAGATGAGGTAATTCTATGATTGAAAATTGTAGAAAAGGTAACAAAACAAAAAAAGCCATGAGATTTTGCAAGGGATGCTTTCCAAACTGTTTCTCAATTTTTGAGTTAAGCAAGTGAGGTGCAAAGAAGACAAAAAAAAAATGTCAGAGAATTGGAGGAAAAAATTCTATTCACCTTATTCTACTGTCAATTTCAGAATTTCAGATAATTTGAGACCATGTACTAAACCTGAGATTTTGAGAGAAAGAAGAGGAAGAGGGAGTGTGAGGGAGAGATCGACAAAAATGGAGAGATAAAGAGACAGATGGAAGAGAGAGAGAGAGAGGCTCAATGTGAAAAAGGGAGAGACAAAGAGTGGGAGTGAGTAGGAGAGGGAAAAAGCGAGAGGGAGAGGGAGCAAATGAGAAGGAGAGAGAGGGATGGGAGAGAGACAGAGACAAAACAGAGAGAGGGAGACTGAGCGAGAGAGAGGGAGAGGGAGAGGAAGAGGAAGAGAACTAAGAAAGCGTACTTGAACAAAGGTGGGTGGGATCTACTACGCCGGATCAGCCGATCATCGTCCGAAAAGAGAACGAAAGAGAGGGACAGTGAGTGAGTGAGGAAGACACGATGGTTGCAAAGACCATCGAAATCCCTAGAAAAGTCAGTTGTAGTCACTGGATCGGAGATCATGAGTGAAAGAGGAAGGTAGAGGAAATCTTGGAAACACTCTCTGTTAGGTGGGAGATGCATTGTACGAGGAGGGCGAAGATTCCAAGTTAAGACATGAACCACAGCAGTTGGATCTATTCCCAGATCCAATGACTACAAGCATCCCCTACACTGTGTAAGGGAGGCTTGTATAGGATCACCTCTCTTTTCTAAAAAAACTCAACATTTATAAAAATCTTCATTATTGAATAGTTTCTCTTGGTAGAATTGAATTTGATTTTAAAAAAATTAAGCAAATATTTTGATTAGAGATTAGGAGGAGAGATGCATCTAATACGTTACAATTGATTTTTATATGCTGATGATGTTATTGATTGTTAGCTAATTTTATTTAATTTAACTACAATAGTTGGTTGTTTGTGGTTGTGATTTGTGTAAGGGTTTAAGGAAGAGTTTTAAATTGGGTTTTCACAAGTCATTTAAAGAAAGGACCAAGATCTTTCACGATAAAAACTTTCTATGAAAATCCTTTTACCTTGAGCAGAAGGTTCTCCTTTATAATTCTAGGTTTCATCTATTTTTTGGAAAACAGAGCTCCTGTTGGACTGAACCCTTTATTGTGAATGAAGTGTTTCCATATTGTGCTGTGAGAATTAATGATCCCAAGGATGGCTAGACGTTTAAAGTCCATAGTCAAAGATTGAAGCCATTCTTAGAGATCGCACCACTTTATAAGGAAGAAATTCCTATTGATGATCCTACCTACAAGGATTGATCGGCTTTGAATCTGACAGAGGCCTTCTGCTGCGTATATTATGTGTATTAAAGATTTTCTTCTGTTATTTTTACTGTTTTGCCTAACCTTGGATAGGGAGCAGCACAAATGCACTTTTTAGTAACTTTCTCCCTTTACCCTCTTTGAATTTACGTCTCCTCATGTTACTTTTATTGTTCTGCATTACATCCATATACACCAAAGACGATACATATAATAGGTTAGGGGGTGGGGAGAAGCACACGTGTCCATTTTTAGGCTAGAGTTTTGAAAATTTTCGATTATTTTTATCCTTTTTGTCACTTTTTAGGAAAATTTTTCAATTTTTAGGACCTTTATTTTTGTTTGTAGGAATTTGTGCCCGCATTTATTTTTCATTTTAGAGAAGAAAGTTTTCAAAGGAATTGAAGTAATTTGAAAACATAAAAATCTGAAATTTTCATACTTTTAGAAGGAAGTAAAAAAAAAAGTTTGCATTGTTTAAAGGAGGAAACCTATCGGAAGTGGTTTTTTTTGCATTGTCTAAAGGAGGAAACCTATCAGAAGAGTACCAAAACTTATTTCCACATATACATACATACACATTTTTATGAAATTTTGGATATGAAACTTTAATGTTGTTCTTGGAATTTTTGGGAGAATAAGATGAAAATCAAAATTTTAGTTTGTAAATATTTTTTATTTCCTCATTCATCTAGGACGTTTACATGAGACCGCTAAAACCAGTAAATTAATTCGGACAAATTGAAAAGGACTACCTTTTGTTCCAGGATCAAAATTCTTCTCCATATAATTAGTTATGTTATAAAAGAAATGACCAAGCTACACAGTTAGTAGTAGTCTTGGTAAGAATAATGTTTTGTGCTTAGTTTGAGTTTGTAGCCATTTTAACTTGAACTAGTAAGTCCGTAGGAGTATGTCCATACCTGGTGCCTGAGCCATCTAGTTTGGGAGTCATTAGCCTAATGCTCATTGCATAATTAGAAAGCTTAAGGGACTTAGACATTGCACAGTCGCAAGAGATTCATAAAAAAAAAGAGTTTCTATATATGTAATTAGGGGAGAAGTTATATGACCATTAGCAATGGTGTGAGAACCATCGTAATAGCTTTGAGAGGAAATTATAATTTTGCTAAATTTTTGAGGAATCAAACTACTTGAAGGAAAATTCTATTTTCGTGAAATTATCATGGAATATTTAGAACTATTTTTTTATGTATACATTTTTCACCAAGCATGCAAGTTTGATTTGAATTTGAAAAAGTTTTCAAAAATAGAGCTGTGAATCAAACATTGAAAAGTTTGAAAGTTTAATCATTCAAGATTTCAACAATATCCAATATGAGTGGGTTTTTTTTGGGAAATTTCTTTTATCTTTTTATTTTAGCAAAAAAAAATGAGAGAAGGATTTTGTTGGAATATTCATTGCAAACCTTCATAAGGCATAACTCGTCTACTACGGGGAACCTAAGGGTTTAAAGGCTTGCTGTATACGCTAAATGTAATCAAGAGTTTTAGTAAAAAAGGCGTTGTATTCATGTTTATTTTTTGCATTGCATTAGTCTTATGTTAGATTATGTCGTTCCTCATTTTTATTTGCAGTTTTTGCTAGGGACTAGCAAAAGGCTAGTTAGGGGGTGTGATAAGTCTTCAAAAATGCACTTTTTCGATATTATTTTCAGAAGTTTTAGAGACTTATCAAGCTATGGGAGCCTCATTTAGTATGATATAATAGTTTCATACATTTTAAATTCATTGTAGTAGTTTTCCTACACAATTTCCCTAAAAAGCACACTTTTTGCATGAAATATGAAACCTGCCATTTTTTGAATTTGATTTTTGAAAGGTTTTGTGAAAATTATTTTTCTTATGAAATGAATCAAGTTTTCATTATCATTGTTTAATTCAAGAAAAAGCATGCACAATGATGTATATTTTGACTATCATTTTATGTGAGATGGGCCCACTGTAATACATTTGTAACTTCTATTTATAATTATTGTTTTACATGAAATCTCACTTTTTGCCTATAGGAAAGTGTTGAAATGGGTCCTTTAACCCTAGGGTGAGACAAGGAATATAATTTTGAAAGAAAGAGAAAAAGAAAAAAAAAGGAAGAAAAGGCATTTGCAAGAAAATTTGGAAAATTGACTTTGTAGGTCCCACACGCATACACTTATGTGGTTTCACACGTGTTGGATAGCCATGAGGGGGGTCCATCACTCTTGATTGTTCTCTAAAGATAATTCAAAGGGATCTAAAGAGATTTCATGAAAATTGCTTTCGAAATGGGAAATGAAAGCCATATGTGCAAGAATCCTTGCAAGGGATGCAAAAGTGCAAATTTGGAAAATCCCATGCAAGCAATATGTTGGTCATCCATACCATCTCGGAATTGGATTGGATATTTGCCACCTATTTGCAAGATTCTCTCTACCAAATTATCCCTCAAAATCCCAAAGTCAAAGAAGGATTTTACAAGAAAGTAAAGTAGCATAAAGATGGAGAAAATAAAGAAGGAACCCATGCATTGCATGGGAAGTTCCATCACAAAAAAAGTTGAGTGCCACCTCATGCAATTTAAAAGGAATTTTGGAAGCCACTTGATGAACCAATATGTACATGCATTACCAATCATTGGTGGGCCAATGCATTGACTTCTTTTTGTAAAATGAGCACATGAAGCAAGACACCACAAGAGATTAAAAGTGTAGAGCATTAACAACAGGTCTCACAAGAAAGGGCATGGCCATTCCCCATTTGAGGGTTCCACCTCTCCAAATTCAAGGACACATGAAGACTAAGATGGATCCTATCATGAAGAACAATTAGCAATCGCAAGTGGCCCAACTCTAGCTTTATTTGCACAAGCTCTATTATTAGAAAGTTGTGTAGAGAATTTTCATACATGGAAACAATCAATAATCTCTAACACAATTTTCTAAATCTTTGCAATCTTGGAGACCAAGTAAGAGGATTTCCTAATTCTCATGTTTGCTGTCAAGAAAGAAGGAGGCAAGGAAGGCAACTTAGCAATTCGAAAATCTATATAAGCAAAGCTTGGGTGTACCCTAGTCTTCGTGGAATTCTTCCCCCTCTAGCCTCCTCCACTTCACTCTTTCCCCCTCTCCCCCTCTCTACACATTGTTCCTCAAGGAGGCTTAGATGCAAAGCCACACTACACCATTGAGATTCCAACTAGAAGAGGTGAATTTCCATCCTATCATGTAAGACTTTGATTTAATTTTTTTTTATCTCATGTAAAGTTTGATCATACTAGTAAAAAGTGTTGATTTTTTTCTTTCATTATTCTTCCTGTGATTTAACATATTTCTATTGTGTGCTTAGTTGCTTACTTGGATTGACAACCCAAATTTATAAGGACATAGTTGAGTAAAGGTTTTTTGGAAAAAATAAAACAGTACTCACTACTTGAACCACATTTACGTTTTTTCAAACTACATTTATGTTTCTTGTTTTCTATATTTAAATTCTGTTTACTACTTTTACTTTTATTGTTTGCTACATTTAAACTTTTCCAAAAATACTACTTTTAAATTCCATTGTTCTTCTTACTTTATTTGTGTTTTTTATGTTGCATGATTTATGGCTTGGATTATTTTTTTTAGAAGCATGCATTTATTTCATGTGTTACTTTAGTTGCTAGAAATTAGAATTTTAGATCTGGAATTTGTGATTTTTTTTAAATTAAAGAGACAAATTTCGATAGTAAAATTAGACAGCAAACAGTCATTGTCTTTGTCTAAATTTGGTAATTTAAAATGTGACATAGAAAGGTTATTTTGCCTTGAAATTTGGAGGAACTATTGCTGAATAAGTTAACTTGTTTCGTAAAAATATCAGAGGAAAAGGATTATGGGAGGTTAAGTTTTCAGTCGCTAAAACACCCACTAGTTAGAAATCCTATACACAGAAATTTGCATATAGCAGATTTTTAGTCTGAAAGTGTATAATTAATAGACATATCAAAATCAGTGAGTGTTGCTGTAAAAATTGGATGGATTGAACCTTGATGAGTGAACTTTAAAATCCCAGAGCTTCAGATTAAAAAATTATGGAAAAGTCGATTTCTAGAAACCTAAACTAATACTGACTACAAAACTACATATCACAATTTTTATTTTTAACAACCATTACTCATGCATATGTTTTGCATTTTACAATATTTTTCAAATTTATTTTTTTTTAAGGTTCATGCAACAGTAGAGCATGATTTCCATCCATTAAATATAATTTAGGATTGCATTAGATTAGACTCATTATTTATTTATTTATTTGAAGTTTGCATCTCATTTGAATTTTTGTATTTTTTTCACGGCATGCATTATGACACATTGTTAAATGTTTCTAACTTTCTAATTTTAGAATTGATTACTAATTTTAATTTAGGAAATTGATTTAGGAAAGTTTCTAATTTAGGTTTTTAATCTTAGTAAGTAAATTGATTGGTTTAGATTGCTTTTAAATTAATTTGATTCTAACTTAGGTTTGTTTGATAATTTGTTTCCATTCTTAGATTTTTTAACTTGATTTGAATACTTTATTTTTGGAAGGCTTTAATTATAAAATGTTTCTAATTTGGTGTTCTAATTTGCATGTTCTTTTGCATTTAATTTAAGATTTTTTTTAGATTAGGGAATTTTTATTTTTAGGAACGTATTTAATTTTAATCAGGAATGATGAATGTAATTTTCTTGTTTTAGGCTAGTTTTATATTTTATTTAAGGCAAATACAAGTTCAAAAAACCTTAAACAAATTTCTTCCTATGGATCGATCTGATCTTACTAATTTATTACTACATCACAGATCTGCACTTGAAGCTGAAGAATAGTTGTATTGAGCATGAATATATAATTTATTAATTTTCAAGATGTAAAAAATGGGGCCAATTTTCATTAAAAAAATTTTAGCCTATTTATTCAAACAACCCCTTTCCAATTTTGGTTTAATTTTGTAATGTCATATTTGAGTATAAATATAAAGCTCATCAACGATATTGTATTCCATTCATATCTATATTTTGATAGTAAATGTCTATGCTTAAGTACTTAAGATAAAAATAAAAGGCACAAATTAATATTTCAAGTACAAAAACATCATATTGTCAAATAAAAAAATAACTTTTCATATTTTAAGTGCCATAATATTTAACCATACAGCATAAAAATAAGAAATAAATCATTGCATAACTCCACTACATATGACTAATAACCAGATGGTTTACGACCTACAAGAATATGAACAGTCACATGAGAACCGATAAGTCATTCTAAATTAGTAAAACCAAGAAACCCGACCCATTTTTTGTACGGGTTGATAAAATATAATCCGTGACCGACCTATATTTTAAATGGTCAAGTTAGGCCGAAAAGAAATGGGTCAGGTGGGGTTGGTGGGCTAGCCCAATTTTTGCCGGCTCTAGATTACAATGATTGAACGGTTAAGATCATCCAATTCATCGACTCTAATGCTGGCCCACAAAAAAGTGGGGCCCACTGAAGCGTGGGGGAGTGGCTTATGTGGGCCCCATAGACGTATGTACGTTTCAACTACCGCAAGCCTGTTCGTGTCGACGTCAGTTTCACTCACCAACAGCCCTTGTTTTCCTTCCTTCCCTCCTGACCACAGCCATGGAAGCTGACAAATGCTCATCTCGCTCTCTCATCGTTCCCCTTCCTTTCTTCTTCTATTTTCCCAAACCCTAGCCCTAGCAAACAGGAGACCCCTCTTTCACCACACCACCCCATCAAGAATGCAAACCCATGCCTTTGCAGGGAACCCCTTAAGAACCAAAGATCCTGATCTCAAAAACAACCCAATTTCCCCAATCTCTGCCGTTCAAACCCTTAAAAATCTCATCTTGGGAAACACCCATGAGGGCTCTACCCCAACTTTCAAGGTCTTGCCCTTCAGGAAAGGCAGGCCTATGGCCTCTTCTTCTTCTTCTTCTTCTGTTGCCGATTCCACGCCCAATTGGCATCTGGGTTGGATAAATCTCGACGATTGCAAGGCCCTTTTATCAAAATCTGGGCAGGAGTTGGCCGAGAACTTGCTGGTTTTTCTCGGGTCGTCGTCGGATTCGGAAGAGGAGGAGGGGGGAGTCGTTGTCTATTGGGCGATTGACGTTTCGGGTGCGGCGGGCGATTCGGGTATTGAAGTGGGTGGGAGGAGGTTCTGCTTCGTGGAGCTGAGGACGCTGATGGTAGCTACCAATTGGAGCGACGCCTCTGCAATGGGAGATCTGGCGATTGCGGGTCATGTAAGTGCGTTGGTGTTCTGCTTATCTAGTATCTTGTGATTGCTTCATCTTCTGGATTGATGGTAGATTTTGAGCTCAGTTCGCATTTTGCTGTGGTGGGTGGTATTGTATTGTGTTGTGTGATGCCCGAAGGAGATATTAAGCAATTACTGGCTGGCCCGTGGGGGCCACTTGGTTGAATTCCAAACATAAGCAAGGTGGGGTGGAAAGGGTAATGCAGAAAATTAGACAGCTTTCAGCCCTTGGATGAAGTGTTTCATGATCAATCTAATAAAGATTCTGTAAATGTGTGGTTGTCATGATCTATCTAATGGGAAATCTAGATAGGTTGAGTGTTCACTTGGGGTGAGTACCAATTCATGGGGGACGAGGACAATGGATGGTTAGTGGATCCCAAGACTAATGGTGAATCGAAGTCAGATGAGTGTTAAGTAGGGGTGGGTGCCAATTCATTGGGGATATTGAACATGGAGGGTTAGGTTGGTCTCACGGGCCAGGCTATTATTTTATAACTATTGGCCTTCCTACATCTATATTTTTAATAGAGAGAAATGGTATATTTTAAACTGAACCAGCGATGGTATAGGTACGACCCAGCTTAAGCTAATCACAAATTCTTTCTGCTCGATTTTGCCGAGTCCCATGCGACTTGGTCAAGTCGACTTGGACATTTAAACATGGCCAAGTTGGGTCCTGAGTTTGATTTTTTAAACCTTGATCTCAATATGCTTCATGTGTTCATGGAAGACAAGATTGGCAGTAATGCATATCGCACTGGTATTATTTGCATAGAGGGGTGTTGGTTGACTTTGAGGAAACCCACGTTCTGAGAGCAATCCCCACAGCGAAATAATATCTAAGCAAGCAGCAAACATTCTGTGATATTCGGTTTTTGTGGAGGACTTAGATACTTTGTCCTGTATTTTTATATTTCCATGAGATTAAGGAATCCCCTAGATACATGCACCATCGTGTTGTAGAACGCTAGGTATCAAAACATCCATCCCACTTAGCATTAGAGTATGCTGTGAGTGAAAGAGAGTTTCCAAGAGGAAAAAAATAAACCACAGGTGGTAGTGCCGAGGATGTAGCAAATAATACGATGCACTATAGCTAAATAAAATGTTGTGGATCCGTTATGAATTGACTGACTAAGTTGACTGCAGAGGAAATGTCGGGGCAAGTAATGGTTAAATAAACTAAGTTGCCACCAACCAAGTGACAATATAATGTAGGATCAGTGAGAATATCACCTATGTCTTGACTAAGTTTGATTCACTTCAAGAGTTGTATCAACTGAGTGGAATTTTAAAGACCTGCCATGTCAATTAGTTCAGGGGCATATTTGTGTTGACAAATAAGTCATCATTTTTCCTATTGTGATGAACTTCAAGACCTAAAGATAAGTGAGCAGTCCTAAATCTTTCATGTGAAGAGATATATGAAGAGAGTTTTAAAGATGCTGAATCATAGCTATATTAGTACTAGAGATGATGATATCATCAACATAACTAGTAGCACATTTATCCCCGCAGATATGTTGTAAGGAAACATCGAAGGACTGTATTGACTCTGGAATTCAAGTGTTTGGGGAGGTTCCCAAAAATCTTCAAAACAGGCTCAAGGGCTTGTTTAACGCCATAAAGAAATCGCCGTAATAAAACAACATCACCATTAGTATAACTTAAGAGACCCCATGGAAAGCGCATCTTCATTAAGATCACCACGCAGAAAGTCATTCTTGACATCAAACTGGTAAAGAGGTCAAGACTGAGATGCCGCAATTGTAAGAACAATGCGAACAATAGTCATTTTTGCAATAGGGGGCAAATGTCTCATCATTATCTATGCCATATTCTTGTCTTTTCCAAGAGTTACATTCTTTACCATATAACAATCCAGTGATCCATCAGACTCTAGCTTAATAGAGTACACACATTTACTCCCGTTTGGTTTCATGGAACAACATCCCAAGTATGATCTCATGAAGAGCATCTAATTCATCTTGCATAGCATTTTGCCAAGATTCATGCCATATTGCCTGTGAATAAGAATTAGAGACAACAGTTGATGAAGAGTTTGCAAGCAAAGGGGTATGTGAGAAACCATAACGATTTGGAGCCTTGCAAAGATGAGTGGATCACCGAAGTTGAATATTGGGATCCAGATCTGGATCAAATGGAGTTGGTGCATCTTGAGGGTGTGGTGATGTTGGAGCATCAATCTCACGTCGCCGCTCATAGACAAGATTCAGTTTAAACCTTATAGGAGACGGAGGAGAAATATTTGATGAAATCTTGGTAAACTAGAGAAAGGTGGTAAAGGATCACTATAATACTGAAAGAGATATTTAGTTTTCTTAGACATAATTATCAAAATCCTATGATTCGTATCTCGAATCTTAAGGAAAATGATTCATATCTATGCAACAAATTCCATTTATAGGTGAATCTTAGGATTCAAGTGCGAAACTTGCGATTCAATACTCATTTCGTCTTCAAGTGATTCGGTTGAGAATAGCTACAACTAGCTACAACCACTAAATTAGCATTAGTAATCTTTTACCTTTCTTTATTCCTTCTTTCTTTTAACATTTTTACTTTTAGAAGTTATTTAGTAATCATCAAAACCACCTAAGAATATTTATGGCGTATGGGAGATTTTTGAGATGAATTAAAAGCATGAATTTAATTGAAATGTTCAACCATAAGTATGGTGCTTGTCTATATCTTCATCTTCTTTTTTTATTTTTGTAAATCTTTTTCTTAATTCAAGAGATATCCTACTATGAAAGATTGATGGTTTGGATTTTATTTTTGCTTTTATATTTTGATTTAAACATAACAAAAATAAATATATATTGACACCTTAAACTTATGAAACCGTTTACACATATCATTAATTATGTATTAATATATGTCGTGGTGTTCTTGTTATGATTGCATGATAGACTTTTTGTCACTGTCTACTTCTTTTTTTGAAATAGTAGCTTGTAGGAACTGTTGGGAAAGATCCACCCAAAAGAAAGAATACAAAAGAAAGGGCTGCCAAAAAGCCCAAAACATTGAAAGCTTGGAAAAGAGAATGTGGAAAGGTAGTACGTAGAACCATACACAGGCATGGCAAGGAGAGGATCAACTTCCTTAAAGAATATTGCGGCTGAGAGAAAATTCCTTTTCCATATTCATCTCTCCAATCCCAGAGGACATGAGCAAGGCAGAGTTGGTAGGAATGTTTTGCATAACTGGGAGGATATTAGATTGCTTCATTGCTATTGACAAAACCAGTGGAAGGAAAAGAGGATTTGCCTTTGTAAGATTTGGATCCCTTCAAGAAGCACAAAAGGCAGTGGAGACAACACATGGAAGGTCTTGGGGAGGCAAGAGATAGCAAGTCCAGATTGCAAGATTTCGAAGACAAAAGGACCCACTTTCATACGTTGGAGGTCATGCTACCAAGGCTCCTTCCAAAAGTACCTGTGGAGTAGGAGAATCTCAGAAGCACTCCACACCAAAAATGGCATGGAACCGTTTGTTTTCTGAGCCCCATATCCAATGCCCTATGGTTCGAGGTGGATGGATGATCAATGATGATTTACAACCAGCAGTTTGGTTGCCTTCAAATGTCATTAAGGAAGGAAAACATTCTTTGAGGTTCAGCCTAGTAGGTTTTTTCAAAGACATGAATGCATGCTTGAAAGAAATTAATGCGGCTGTGGTTGGTTTTAAAGGGAAATTGCCAAAGTCCATTAAATCCTTGGGGCCAAGGGTGGTATGGCTCGACTTCTGCTCTGAAGCTGAAATGGCAAGATTCCTTCATTTGCTTCAACAGCTAGGAAACCTATCTTCTTGGATATTCAAAGGTGGACGGAGGTGTTTGGAGGCCCTCCCCGCAATTTCTGACTAGGTTTATAGGTGTTCCTTTGCATGTGTGGAGAGAGGAGGCTTTCTCCCTACCTAGAGATTGCATTGGCAAAACAGTTGAAGTGGACAAGGACACCATTAGCAAAGAAAATTTCCTTTTGGAAGGGTGAAAGTGGCTAGAGATCAAATTTTCAACCTTTCTTAGAAACTATCCCTTTGGCTGGAGGACCTATACTTTCCAATCAACGTTGAGATGGAACCATTTGGACAATTTGGAAAGAAAGAAATGCTAGATGTTTCGAAGGTAAATCTTCTGATAGAGGTGTGTTAAGTGATAAGGTTAAGAGATTAGTGGTGTAGTGGGCCTCCGCTCTCCCCATCTTCAAAGGTATCGCAGTCAATTCGATCATTCAAAATTGGAATGAGATCACCTATTCTAAGTCGCTTCGTTTGAAGATTACCGTTAGATGGTGTCCCCCACCTCTAGGAATGCTGAAGCTTAACTTTGATGGTAGTGCTCTTGGGAATACAAAGAGGGCAGGATTGCAAGAGATCATTATAAATGAAGATGACCTATCTATCCTCCATTACTTTGGCCCTACAGGAGTTTGCTTTGTCAGAAAGGCTAAGCTATTGACCTTGAAGTTGGATTGCGTGAAGCAGTGCGGCTAAACCCAGCCAGGTTGATGGTGGAAGGTGATTCCGCTTCTGTCGTTCGGTGGGCTTCCAATCCCTACATAGCTCCGTGGTACTTGGCAGATTTAATTGAAGAGACGGCTCATCTCTCTTCGAAGATTGACATTTCTTTCTTCCATATCAAACGTTCAACAAATGCAGAGGCAGACAGTCTTGTTAAAGAGAGAGTTTCTAAGTCTTCTATAATTATATCCCCTCATTAATTTCTCTATTTAGGGATCGTTGCTCACCTTTTAGGAGTTGTGGGTCCTTTTCTTTTGTTTGTTTACTCATCCCCCTCCTTTTGTGGGGGTTTTTGGGTTCAGTATAGGCGTTTTATATTGTAAAGCCTTTTTGAGCAATCAATACAATCGCTATTTTCAAAAAAAAAAAAAAAAACCCAAATAAGAAGGGAGAAAAAGGCCCAAATTATGAGGATATTACTTCCCTCCAATTGAACATAATGGTATTAAGAAAGAACCCCTAGAAGTCTGGGAGAAAGGAGATCCAATAGGCGATGCAGAATTTCACTTTGAGGATGATGTTTTCTTGGGAGGAAGCTGTTGCTTTGAAGCAACTTCTATTTCTCTCTTTACATATTGTCCAACTGCAAGCTAAAAAGGATAAGAGCACATAATCTTCCCTATGGTTGAGGCAATGGGGCATACCCACTGTTGGAACAACTCAGCCAAGGACTGCGGGAGAACCAGTTGCAGTTTTACTCATTGAGAATCGATGACCAAAGTGGTTTTGTGAACTTGCAGTGAAGGAAAAGGTGGTCAACCGATTCCTCGTCAGCTAAGCAGAGGGGGCAGGCGTTGATGATGATCATTTTGCGACAACAAAGATTATCCATTTTAAGAATTTTTTTTCTGAAAAGCAAGCTAGGCAAAAGTTAAAACTCTTGGAGGGGCCTTGTATTTCTACTGCCATAAATGAGAAATTGGATAGTTATGAATAACTACTTTTTTAATTTGTGAGTAATTTTTTTATTTAGTATTAGAAGAATAAAAAATCATACAATTCACAATTCGATTCAATTCATGGGTATGAACGATTTGTAATGTGATTCCAATTTTCAAAACTATGTTCCTAGATACTCAAATACGTTTGATGCCCGGATTGTAACAAAGAAACCTCTTTTGATTAGGAGCATACCCAAGGGAAGCACATTAGCAAACTGTATAATAAACTTTGTGCGCTCAGGAGGAGAAAGAGAAACAAAACACACACAACCCAAGGTAAGCAGATGTGTGTATGTAGGTTGTGTGTTGTAGAAACAAAAATATGGTGTCTGGTTACGTAATGTTGGAGACGGGAGACGATTAATTAAATGAGCAACGGTGGACAGGGCTTCAGACCAGAAACGGGTGGAGCAGAGGACTCAAGAAGAAGCAAACGAATAGTATCAAGAAGATGTCTGTTCTTTCATTCAACAATTCCATTTTGCTGAGGCATATATGGACCTGATTGTTGAGAAATGATTCATTTCTATTGGAAAGAAAATTGAAATTGATGCTAAACATATTCCCCCCGAAATCAAATCGTAAGATTTTGATGCAAGTGGAGAACAGATTTTCGACATAAGCCAAATAAGTTTTATAGGCATTGAAAACTTCTAATTTGGGCCTTAAAAAATAAACCCATGTAAATCTACTATGGTCAGCAATAAAGGTGACACAGTATTTGTAGCAAGTATGAGAAATTATGGGAGTAATACCCTATACATCACTATGAACAATATCAAAGCATTTTGAAGCCAAAGTGTCATGCATTGGGAAGGGGAGAATCTTACTTTTTCCTAACTTACAAGTAGAGCAATCCATCAACACACCATGAGAGGAAACAATATTTTTATTAATCAAAACAATTTTGAACAAAGATAACAATGTTTTTGAATTGGGATGGCCTAATCTATTATGCCAAAGCTTCCAATTATTCTGAGAAAGAAAACGCAGTAATGTAATCTCAGGATAATTCTTAAGATGTGATGATAGGCGAAGCAGAAAGAGACGTCCACACTTAGGCCCCTTCGCTATCACTTTCCCTGACACCTAATCCTACATAACACAATGACATTGAGATAATAAGACATTACAATCATCATTGACAAGCTGACTAAAAGACAAAAGATTTGCTAATAAAGGAGAATGGAATACTTTTTTTAGAGGCAATGAGTGGGAAATATAACCTACAGCGGTAATGTGAAACTTTTCATCATCTACTGTATGAACTTGTAGAATACCAGTATATGGTTGAACGTTAGAAAGGTGAGCAAAGGAAAAAGTCATATGGTTTGAGGCATCGGAATCGAGATACCAAATAGTAGACACAGATTTATGTGTACCTGTAAATACCCAGTGTGGAAAAGCATTTAGGATAATCTGTTGGATCAACTCAAGAGTGATATGAGGAGTTTTTGGCTATGAGATTGTAGACAAGGGAAGCAACATCAGTCACAACACGGTAGGCACGAGGATTGCAGTTCTGTGGCCTCTTTTACATTCACTGATAATGTAACCAGTAGCTTTTCAATAGGTGCAAAATTTTCACTCACATTGGGAGACTTAGTCTCCAAAACTTTGGCAACTATAGCATTATATTGTACTCATGTCCATTCCTGGAGGTTTTCCTTTTGCAACATAGGCAACCTCCATGGGACCTCTTGATTGCTGAGACTGACTACTTGCTGCATATGCAACTTCAGGACTACCAGTGCCTTGTTGTGTCAAGGCAACTTGAGTCCGTTGTCTTTGCTCCTCATGCAATAGTTCATTAAGACATTCATCTTGGGATGCTGAAGGAACCGTACTCATGAGACCGGATCTGACAGTCTCATATTCTGATCGCATTTTCATTAGAAATTGGTCTTGATGACTAGTTTCTTGAAGAGTTTGTATTTCAGAAAGAAGTACTTCTTAAACATTGGCATTCTTAATTTCATCAAATTCAGCCTATAAATTCAGAAATCCAAAACTTAATTTCATCATATTCAGCCTATAAATTCAGAAATCCAAAAACATAATCCTAGGTGGAGGAGATTTCTTGTATATATTTTTCAATCTCAAACTCTAATTGATATCGACAGGCAGAATTCCCTTTATAATAGACCTTCTTCAGATATTCCCCTATATCCTTTGATGTTTTATGGGGTTCCAGATTCAAAATGAGATGAGGTTTTACTGATCCACGGAGCCAGGATTTGTTTTTGGCCTCCTTTGTATTCCACAATAATTTTTCTTTTTATCCTCAAGTTGGTTTTGGATCAGATCCAATAATATGCCCCCCATAGTTCTTTGCCTTCGAGATGCCGTTGGAATTGAAAAGCCCACGATGGATAATTTTTTCCAATAAAACCAGAGTAATTTCAGATTTTTCCATTATAGTAGTCATATAACTGTAATTGTGCTAAAAATATATATACAAAAAAATATATACAATGCTCAAAAATATGTACAACAGTCCTAGCAAAGCAACAAGTTTGTATTTGACTGTTGACGGTACCCCAAATGACCAAAAATTCTGAAGCAGAAAGGGCAGAACACCCCCTAATCCCAGCTTGATCACAAATCAGGTGATAGATTTGCAGACAATGAATTTATCCTTCTACTGAAACTGAAAAAACTTGAATCGGAATTCAAAAAACAAGTTTTAACAGGCTTGATGAAAACATATGCAAAAAGTCGACTATGCAGAAGAGATCAAAACACCCACGTGGAAGTGCTTAAAAATCTGAAAATTAGTCAGAGAATATCTTTGAATACAGTCGAACCTGCTAATAGTAGTCTGTTCCAATCTTTGATCTTGATGGGCCTCTCTATTGATCAATCTGGTTGACAGAACAGTGATATCGACTGCCCTCAATGAAAAGAACTTCAGAAGCTCCAGAAATCCAATATTTTTTCCTAGGAAGGAAGAAACAGCCTTCTGAGATTCATTTTCTGTGTTCGAAGATATGCTTGATTTCTGAAAACAATACTTGGACATGAGACTCTTTGTCAGACACTTCTGATCAAAGAGCACTTGGAAAATTTTCTCTGGCCCACTCAAAGATAGCAGCTATTTTTCTGGTACCCTCTCACAAATTGATAAAAGAATTAGATTAAAGGAAGAAGAAAAATGATTGAATTGGTTGCCCTCTTTGAGGATCGACCATCATTTATAAAGATTTAAGAATGCCCATTTAGGTCTACAATTGAGCATGATTACTATGAAGAGAATCTCCTTATATAGCAACTAAGACCTATACACGGTAATGACTATTAATTAACTTAATCTTTAATATACAATTGGGTTGGGCTTTTAGAGATGAGTCATGATATTGGGCTTTTTGATGGGTCATCATTAACACATTTATTGTTAGGGGTGGCAAACTCTGACCCAGCCTACTAACCCAACTAGAGCTCTACCCTCATGACTTGCATAACCCAACTTGCAGTATGGGTTGTTAAGGTTCAAGAAAATTTGATCTGCATTTAAACAGTTTGAGTTTGGGTCAATTTGTTCAATCAGCGTAGACTGCCTAACTTATTTAAATGGGATGGGTTTGGGTCAACTCGCATACCAAAACTCATTTAAACATATGAAGGTTTAATATTTTGGTACTTAGAAGTTAGATTCACCTATTTTACATGGAATGAGCCAATCTGGTGTTGGGCTGTTTATTTTTTTGGCTACAACTTGATTATTGACTCAAACATAGACTTAATATTTGAAATAGATAGGGTTTGGGCCAAGATTCTACAGGTTGGGTTGAATGCGGGTTATGCAGATCGAGCTGTGTTGACCCACATCGGGTGGGGGTTGAAGTTATAACTCATTGTCAACCTAACCTGTTTGTACCAGATCTGACCCATATGCCACCCCTAGGTATTATATAGTACATGTTGTATATAGTTTTAATCATGAATTCTACAACCAACATAAAATTGTCACAACCCAAACCAAAACTTGTTGTATAGTGTTTAATGGAATTCCCTTTGCCAAGCAATTTGTGAGCACTGCATGCCAAAACACCTGGTGGGGCTCAGCTTATTATCCATCCAAGTGAACCATAAAATAAGGACCCCCCCCAACCTTGACAGTCACCAATACTGGGTTTGACACCCATCCGAATGGACTAGACTGTTGGATCAACTTTCTCTTATTTTGGACGGTGGGAATTTTCGGCTATTGATCGAGTGGTTAGGATGATAATTTGAGCTTCCGTCATCAACCACGATGAGTGGGGTGAGATCTTTCAATCCCCCCATCCCATCCCCAAATGGGGCCCTTGTTTTATATAGTATTCTATGTCAGGTTTGGGTTTCATGTACTTGAGCACCCAACTCATGTAAACACTTGAGACTTGGACTCACACTCTCATGCACATTGCACATTTTGACCGGTTGAGGAACAACTTGGGTGGCTTGGACTCGGGATTGACTTGGGCCGAATCCCAATTTGCTGAGTCGAAAAATTAAAAAAAAAAAAAACGTTGGTCTAGTCCCATGAGACTCACCTAAGTCCCATAGGACCCAACTTGTTTAGAGCCAAGTCGACTCGGATTCAGCTGATTTGTTAAACCAAGCTTGGTTTGCAAACAGATTTTTTTATAGTATATGCATATTATATAGTACAGTACACTTGGGTACCCATACGGACCACCCTCTCAAACTGAATTGCACTTGGCTAGGGAATTTACAAATTGTTTGCTCTAGTTTCATTCTGCTTTGGTTTGGATTTAACGATGCACAATTCGTCTCAGTTGGATTGAGCCAATACCTGAGCCAACCTGCTGGCACTTGCCTCCAACACTGGCACACACACATTCTCTCATTTGGAGCTATGCTTAGTAGGGGCCCATGAGATGAAGGGTTTGATACTTAAAATTTGGTTTGCCTAATTGAATACTGACTTTGACTTAGTGTTGATTATTTGCCCATTTCTTATGGAGGCTATTCTTATGTTCAAATCATGCAAAATGTTGAATTGAGTGTGCTTTAGGAAGTGGTTTTTTTTCCCTTTAATCCTAATCTTAATTGACCCTATTTTAAGGCACTCGTTGCGGATATTTCATTGTTCATACCTGGGTACCCTGTCATCCCTGAGTACTTTTCATGTCCCTTTACCAGCTAGCTACAGCACAGGCTGAACGTGGATTGTTCTCAATGATGTAGCTGTGAATGTACTATATTTTTAATCTGAAGTGTTTAGACCTCAGAGTCAATGTCATTGGCTACGGAACAACTTTTGAGCCATTTGAGCTTAAAGAAATAGAAATATCTAGTTCATGAGAAACCATTGACTGGTGTTAAAAGCTAAATACCTGTTTACTAAACTAGGAACTAGCTAGACAAATTGCACTCTTTAGATGGATCTGAAAATGTTTGAAAAATCCCCTTTAGTGTGTACCAATATTAGTAGTGTTGGTAGGTTGGGATTGTAGTCTTACTATTACTGTCTAATACTTCATTAATGTGTCCATTATGCTTTTGTATGATGTATTATGCCTGTTAAAACCAATCATGGAGAAACTTACACTCGTTCTTTACGAGGTTTAAAAATTGAGTCATGAACTCACAATGCAACAAACTGGGAAAAAAGAAGAAAAGAAAAAAAATCCCTGTCAGGATAAAATGGAATAAATACCAAAGCATTTTTACTTCCTCTAACTGCTACTGATATTTATTGAAAGTAGTCCACATTTCCCTATGTTAATATTGTAAATGTTCTCTTTTGGCATTAGATCAGGCCAAGGCATTGCTAGAATGGCACAATACATCACGTTTTTGCGGGCACTGTGGGTCAGTAACAGTAGCTATTGATGCAGGGAGGCGGAAGCAATGCATGAATGAAGTGTGCAAGAAAAGAATCTATCCTCGTGTTGATCCAGTATGTACTGGTACTTACCATTTTAAATTCAGTCTATTTTCAGAATTTACAATGAACTGTGACCTCAGTGCTTAGACCCCTTTAATTTTGATCTAGAGTACACAAGGGATTTTGTAACCTTTGTACCTAGACCTTGCATTTGTGCATGGGTGGCTACAGTTTGGTGATTTGAACTACTGATCTGATGGACTCAACTGCTGATAAACCATACCTTGAGCATAAATCAGATTGGATATTCTAACCCTTTTGAGTGATTCTTGCAAGGAGACAGTTAAAACTGAATACAACAAATATCTACATTCAATGGATAAAAAGCCAAATAATGAAGATCTTCCAATCAGGATTTTGGAATTTTATTGAGACATGGTATATCCAGAGTGGAACCATTGGAACATTAGCCTGTATTAATGAATTTGGGCCTTACATGTGCAAAATCAAGTTTTGAGTAATGTTCTTATCTTGGGTCAAGAAGCTTATAATTCTTTGCTAAGCATTTGAGCTTAATATTAATTTTCTCCATTTTTATGACTTCAATCAGGTTGTCATTATGTTAGTGATTGACAAGACCAATGATAGGGTACTTTTGAGCCAGCCATCAAGATTTATACCCCGCATGTGGACTTGTCTTTCTGGTTTCATAGAGGTACTAGTCCTTCCTCATTGATTTGTTGAGCTTTCACATTTGGTATCATCTTCAGTATTTGAAAAAGGATATTTAACAACACCAAACATGGCAATTTATCATCTAGCTACATAGAATTACTATATTTCTTGATATCATACTGGCATTAGGTAATTTAAATTTGAGAAATTTTGGGAGTACCTGAATGTGTAAGGTAGGTTTCATTATCATCATCATCAAAGGATTGTCTTAACTATTGTCTCAACTATGTTTAGATTGGGTACATGAATTCTATTCCTCATTCTGGTCTAGTCTAGGTCAAATCCTTAGGTAGGTTGCACCTTTTCAAAGTTAACCTTACTAGTTCAATATATGTCCTTTTCAGCTTAGTCTTTGGCTTGGTGGGCCGTTAACTTGCACAGAAAAACTTTTCCTCACTAGCGTCGTTGCTAACCCATCTTGGACATGTCCATATCTCAAATGTGTCTGTCTTAATTTATCACCAATTGATGCTACCCCTAAATTCTTTTGAATATGCTCATCCATTTGAACATTCTCATCTCTACTGCACTCATTTTGTGCATGTGTTGCTGCTTGAGTAGCTAACATTTTATTCCATATGTCATAGCCGGTCTAAGATAGTATATGCTGATGATAAAGCACTATAGATGCAAGTCTCCACTTTAACCATCCTGCTCTTATCTTTTGTTCGACATCTTTCTCAATCTCTCTGTCCTTATTGATGCAAATCATAGAGTTGGTATTTGGATCATAGGTGTCGTAGCACAATGATGGGTTTCCACAGAAACAATCTCGCAATGAAGATAATCTCCAACGATAAAATCCCTAGTGAAAAATTATATTAAACTTCTACTCCATCTCTCTTATGATCAAATGCTCATATAAATAGGAAAATAAACCTTATGGGCTAAGAATCCTAAACCAACTAGAAAACGAAACCAATTAGAAACTATCTTATTTACAACTCATCAATTAAAATTAGAAACTAATTACAATTAATTAAATAAAATAATAAATCTCTAATCTTCCTTGGGTCCCACATGTGTTTCATGGGTCTTCTTGCAATGATCTATTGTCACTATTGCATCACTTACTAATTATTGGGCCAAAGTATTTAAATGAATCTCTTTGCAGTTTCTCATGAGTTTCAATTCTCACATGCATTTCAACTCTGTACATATCCTTACTAAAGTTGCAATTCATACGGTCTGTCTTTCTATGACTTGTTTTAATGCCCTTGGACTCAAGCTTCCTATTATCTCACAAGTTTCACATTTATGTTATATCTTGATTCATCTACCAGTACTATGTCATCGCAAACAACATACAGGAAAGTACCTCCTTTTGAATACCAGCAATTAACTTATACATAATTAGTGCAAAGAGATGAAGGCTTAAAGTTAA
The DNA here is from genome assembly GCA_037013555.1 of Sextonia rubra. NCBI lineage: Eukaryota > Viridiplantae > Streptophyta > Magnoliopsida > Laurales > Lauraceae > Sextonia > Sextonia rubra. The sequence continues at coordinate 16,791,527 of JASUAD010000018.1, forward strand.
TCTGTAATGTAAACTAATGGATACTGGAAATTCACCCATTTTTCCATAGATAATTCTCACATTCGTTACTGCAAAGACAACAAATCAAGAACACACATGTGACATTTTCACATGTGTGAAAATCTTATTCAAGATCGCTATTCTACCAAAACAGACCATGCAATATCAGAAATTGCAAGATAAAAAGAATAGCATTGGGAAATTTAGTGTACCCAGTACATGGGTCAACTGTGTTATATATAGGAATTCCTTTGGAATCCAGTCACTGATCTTACAGTAATTACAACAATTTGCAGCAATCTACTCTAATGAAAGAGTAATTATAGAAATCTACTTTAATGAAAGTAATTACAACAATCTAATGAGAGAGGAAATAGTACAAAATGGTTGACTTTGTGCCTTTCTAGAAGACAACTTGGGATTTTGAGTAAGATTCTCATACATGTGAAAATGTCATATATGTGTTCTTGATTTGCTGTCTTTACACTCCCCCTCAAATTGATGCGTAGGTGACAAAAGCATCAATTTGGATACTATAAATTCATGTCTAGATCTTGTCATCGCTTTTGTGAAGACGTTTGCCAATTGATTTTGAGAGGAGATATGAGCAAGGATGAAAATACTATTTGGATATTATAAATTCTTGTCTAGATCTTGTCATGGCTTTTGTGAAGACATTTGCCAACTGATTTTGAGAGGAGATATGAGCAAGGATGAAGAAATTCATGTCTAGATCTTGTCATGGCTTTTATGAAGACATCTGCCAACTGATTTTGAGAGGAGATATGAGTAAGGATGAAAATAACGATAGCCGCGGGCATAGCGGTCCTCCATTGAAACGCTTCATCGCGGTAGCGGTGCAAGTTGAAAAAATCATTAAAAATTTTGAAAAAATAAAAAAAAAATTCAGAATATTGAAGAATGATAAAATATGTATTTTTCTTACAAAAGTAACTAAGATAAGGGGACATAGCGGTCCCCTCATTGCATGAGGTCTTGTATTGTTGTATTAATAGAAAATATAGTAATTATTTTTTCCTTTTCTCACATGGATTGATATTGCTTAGAAACAAATGAAAGGCTTATAAAAAAAACTATGTAGTGAAAAAATGTTATCAAAATGTTTTTTTTTAGAGAAGTAAAAAAATAAGTCATACTATGTACAAGAAGTAAATAAATAAGCCTTAATATGCATTTCAAAATTTTTTTGAAAGTAGTTGTCAGTCACACTCCATAGCTGTCGGTAGCAGTCTTATCGCGACCTCGTAGCGGAAATAGCAGCGCTAACTTCGATATAGCATAGTGGTCTCGGCCGCAATGCCTGACATAGCGGCCACTACGCCACGATTTTGATCTATGGATATGAAGGAAGGTGCAAAGTTTTGGACATTATCTGTTCATGAATAAAATGACAGTCTACTTAAATATGTTTGGTCTGCTCATGAAACATTGGATTGTTTGCATTATGAATGGCACTGGTATTATCTGCAAAGAGTGGTGTTGGTCCTACAGAGAACACTCCAAAATCACAAAGAAGACGACGTAGCCAAATAATTTCACTGGATGTTAAAGACATGGCTCTGTTTTCAACCTCAGTGGAGGATTGTGAGACTGTAGGTTGTTTCTTATAGTTCCAAGCGATTGCAGACATCTAAAGAAACATACACCACCCTATAGTGGAACATCTGGTGTCGAACACCCTACCCAATCTGCATCTGCATAGCCGCTGAGATGGGATGATGATGTTGAAGAATAGAAAAGACCTCTATCAATTGTTCTTGGAATGTGACGAAGAAGATGATGAGCAGCATTGAGATGATTCTTAGATGATTCTTAGTGACTCTTACATGGAGATGCAACACACTGGCTCAAAACTTGAACAACATATGCAATATCTGGCCGAGTCACAGTTAGGTTGAGTAAACTACCAACAAGACATCGATACATGGTCATGTCAGAGTGTCAGACAACAACTCACCATCCTCATTTTTTAATGTGACATTGATTTCTATAGGAGTATCTGTAGATCTACCTTCAGGAAAACCAGTTTGAGAAAGGAGACCTTCATAATATTTGCGTTGATGAATATGGATGTCGTAAGGAGAACAAGTAATCTCAAGGCCAATGAAATAAGTGAGTATTCCAAGATCTTTCATTTTGAATTGTTGCATTAAGTTGCTCTTAAGATTAGCTATACCAATAGAGTCATTTCCACTGATGATAATGTCGTCAACATAGACCATAAGAATGGTGCGTCCTCAAGAACAACACTAAATAAAAAGAGAATGATCACAATGGGCGGAATTTGTCAAACCAAGCATGGGGAGCTTGTTTAAACCCATATAGAGATTTCTTCACTAGCCAAGCCATGTTGGGAGGACATTTATATCTAGATGGAGGCTTCATATAAACAGTTTCATGCAATTCTCCATGTAGAAATGTATTCTTGACATCCATTTGCTACAATGGTCAGTTTCGTATAGTAGCAACACTCAACAAGGTTCAGACAGTTGTCATTTTAGACCTACCAAAGCAAGTTTCCTCATCATCAATCCCATATTCTTGTTTGTAGCCTTGGGCTACCAATCTTGCTTTGTATTGGTAAGGAATTCCATTAGATTTGATCTTAATAGTATATACCCATTTACTGCCAATTATAGATCCTGATTTTAGGCATGGAACCAGATCCCATGTATGATTCACTTTAAGAGCTTATGATTCTTCAGCCATATCCTTTTGCCAACATGTTTCCATGGTTGGCAGTGTAAAAGAGGAAGGAATGGAGAAATAATCTAAATTGGAGAACAAAGCTGGGAAACTATATCTGTCAGGAGGCTTAGATATATGAGTGGATCAACGAATTGTGTAAAGACAGCAAATCAAGAACACACGTGATATTTTCACCTAAGAAGCATGGATACAGACACGGGATACGGATACAACAAGATATGGACACGACGATACAACAAATCCTAAAAAAGTAGGATAAGAACATGGTAAATAATAAATATATATTTATATATAATCATAAAATTAAAGAATAGTTATATTTTTAGCCAAGTTAAGAAGCATAATGTCACAATTAATAAAAAAGAAAAGCCTAACTAATATTGAAAAAGTAAAAAAAGATGAGACTAGCAAAAAAGAAAAAAAAAAGAAAACAATTAAAGAGTTTGAATAGAGGGTAGCCGGGAAAGAGAGAGAGAGAGAGAGAGAGAGAGAGAGAGAGAGAGATTGTTTGGGAAATTTCAATTTTGGTTTGAAATTGTTCCTAAATTATTTATGAACTTTTGAAACTTCATTTAACACTTTTTTTTATAACAGGCTTTGGTCACACTTAATGATCAAAAAGAAAAGAAAAGAGGGATTTAAAAATTTAAAATAACTTGCCATGTCCTGTAGCGTCCAACAATGTCCATGTCGTGTCCCTGCCGTATCCTTGCCATGTCCAAATTTAAGGAATTAAAAAAAAATAATAATAACAGACACATTTCGTGGTGTGTCAGACATGTGTTCAAGCCGTGTCTGTGTCTGACACAGACACGGGGACCCTAGGCCCTTGTTCGTGCTTTCTAGATTTTCACATGTGTGAGAATCTTATTCAAAATCCCATGTGCTCTTCTAGAAAGGCACATAGTCTAGCATTTTTGTAATATTTCCTTTTTCATTAGATTGTTGTAATTACTCTTTCATTAAAGTAGATTGCTGTAAATTGTTGTAATTACTGAAGATCATTGACTAGATTCCAAAGTAATTAATATATATAACACAGTCTACCCATACATGTCTTTAATGATGTTAATATAACCCTCTTGGGGGTTGGGACACTTATTTTATCTAAAATCCACCAAATTAAATCTCTAGGTACTATATGGTAAGTTTTCTCTAGATTGATGAAGGCCATACAAAGCTCTTTCCTCTTCTCTTAGTGTTTTTCCATTAATTGCCTAATGAAAAAAATAGCTTCCAAAGTTGACCTATTGAAGCAGCGCAGGGGAAGAAGATTAGCCAATGGGCTAAATTGGCTAATCTCCAAGTCAAAATGCTTAAGGATAGAATGTCTAGGTGCTTCACCAAAGACAAACAAACTCTCTCAACTGAGAATCAAACTCACACTTTTTTATTCAATATCAATGTCTTCATGAACACTGTGACATGGTTTCATCTTCTCAAGAATGTCTAGCTTCAAACTTCTGATAAAGCGAGTTAAATCATGCAGCTCATTCTGTTCCAAGCCACAAACTTGGTGCAATCTCGAAAATTGATTTAAATATTCATAAACTGTCGAATTTGCCTGTCTGAGATTGAGGAATTGCTCAAAGTAGACTTTATTTGCAAAATACCAATCTCCATATTTATACGCATATAACATGCTTTGAAATTCATCAGATCGTCCAAAGATTTACATATTGACTTTGCTGCAAGAAATTCAAAATCTTCTAAATGGTCAAAATTGATTGACCTGATGGCTTGATTTTGTTGACAAAAATACTTAAGTGAAGATGGATCGTGAATCAAACTAAAATATCATCTTTTGAGAAGCAATGGCTGAGATCAATCAATCCAAAAAGACTGGATTATTTTTGCTGGGCCCACTTATATATATATTTTTTACTGCTGTGGTTTTGAACTTGGGTCAAGTCAGACCTGGACTGAACCCAATAGTGATTAGGTCACGGATGAGACTCGGGTCAACAGTGTTGGCCCAAACTGTTTGCGGCCCAACTACTTCAATGCTTTCCTCTTGCTACAGTAACGAGAAGACAGGTGAAAAAGGAAAGTTTTGCCCTCTGTTGCAGAAACGAAAGGAAAGAGAGGAAGGTTTGGATGTGGCTTATCTGCAGGGGCTCCCTTCGACGGCGATGCTGTAGGGATGAACGACGCTTTTGTCCTCTTTTTCAGAAACGAAAGGAAAGAGAGGAAGGGTTGGGTTTGATTAGGGTTAGGGTTCGCAGTGGGTTAGGGATTGGGTTTGGCTTTGGAGATCTAGGTTTGGAAAGGTGATTAGGGTTTATAAAGAGGTCGGTTGGTGGCAGTAATGGGTTTAGGGGTTCCGATGGGAGTGTAGGAGATGCGAGGGGTCTCGGGGTCTCGGGAGTGGGGTCGGTGGTGTGGTGGTAGTTCGGGAAAAGTTAGGACTGGATCGGCAGTGGTTCGAGGGTCGCTAATGGGTTGTGGATGGGGTCTGTGGAGGGTATGGAGTGCGGTAGTGATGCGGGAGAGGACTAGGGTTTTGGTATGGTTTACGGTGGGGTTTTGCCGTACTAGATTTGAGAAAGATGAAGATGACTGACGATGAGGGATGATGACCGGTAGAGAGCAGACAAGCGGGAAAGATATGTTACCTCGAATCGGCGATCAGACGGCAGTCCGAGATTGGATCTTCACTTTGATACCAATTGAAGCAGCGCAGTGGAAGAAGATTAGCCAACGGGCTAATCTCCAAGCCAAAAGGCTTGGATAGAATGTCTAGGTGCTTCACCAAAGACAAACAAACTCTCTCAACTGAGAATCAAACTCACACTTTTTGGTTCAATATCAATGTCTTTTCTCATGAAGAGATTACATCCTTATTTATAACTAAGACATCATCTAAGAAAGGAAACAACTAATTCTAACAAATAAAAAGTCCTAAATCAAACATGACTGGACTTGCTAAATATTAATAAAGTAATTAAAACAACTACTAATAATATAATCTATTCTAATCTACTGGACTTTATTGGTCTTGAGTCTAATAGCTGGCCAATCATGAATCTGGCCTGCATCACCTCTTCAATGTAAAATCAAATTGAGTTATAGATTTCTTGATCACTTGTACAAGTCTTTGTTCCATTACTCTCTCCCACGGTTTCATTGTGTGACTCATGAGTTTTACACCACACTAATTGGTGCAACTTTGTTTATCTTGTTTGTTTATATATATGTATATATATATATTATAGCACTTCTTCATTTATCCAACATTTACTTTATTCTTAATATTTTATTAAAAAGCCTAGTTTATTTTATTGAAGATTCTAGTTAGCCAAATAGATCCAGTTTCTCCTAAGCATTTTTAAGCCTCTATATGAACATCATCTTGCCCCATACTCTTTTTTTCCAATGCTTTCTTCACTTCTACTATCCTAATTCTATTGTAAAAGGGATGCTAACGGAGAATCTTCTCTTCATTTAAAAGTTTGTTAAAATATTATCTTTACCTTTCTTTATTATCATTGTTCTTCCCTAAAACCTGTTGCTCTTTATGCATCTAATCTGATGTAAGTCCCTACTTTTTCTTTCCCTCATTTTTACAAGTTTAAAAATATCTCTTATTCCCAACTTATTATACAAGTCATCATATGCTTTCGAATTTGCATAATTTACTACTTTCTTAAATTTTTTCTTTGCTTTCTTGTAAAATTCATATTTTTTTGTATCCTTAGTGCCCCGCCAAACTCTGTAGCAATGTCTTTTCTCTCACATAGCTTCATGAACCTTTAGATTCAACCAGTAGGCTTCTTTATTAGAGAGTCGTTTCCTTTCAACTCTCCACGCACCTCCTTTGCAATCCTTCTTATACAATGAGCCATTTGGTTCAACATTGTTGTAGTGTCCGCCTCTAAATTCCATTCTTTCCACTCAATCATTTCATTTTTAAATAATATTTGCCCTTTCTCCTTCCAAATTCCCCCTCCTTATTCTCAGGTACCTTCTACTTACCATCCCTCTCTTTTTTTCTACTAAGTGTACATCTAAAACTACTACCTTATGTTTATTTATGTGTGGTTTGAGACCCATATGTATATGATGTGTGTGTGATACCAAGATGCCAACACCACTCAACCATGAGTGTGTTGTCTCCTTAGCATCACACACATCCCCAAGGATCGATTCTTGGGTCTTCAAGTTTAAAGCACCACCACTTCTGACCAATAGTTTGACGTGACAAAAAAAAATAACATTGGACGTTAATAATGTTGGGTGGTTAACCTCTCTCAGGGAGTAGCCTTACAGTCTTTACAAGTTAGTCATTCATATTTTCTTAGTAGGGAAAAGTCTATTCGGCTCCTATTAGCTCCTCTCCTATAGGAAATTGAATCGTTCTCTCTCTTTTTAAAGTAGGTCTTTACTATTACAAGATTAAATTTTAACTCCAAATTACTTTTCCAAATTCTTGTCCTTCATGCATTTTGTTAGGCCCCTGGACCGAATTACCTAAACAATACGAGATTCTCCTGCTAATCTTATCTTGGGGCACGTGATGACTAGGGAAAATGGTACCAATTTAAAATTTTCTCTGCAGCTGTTTGTTTTCCACAAGAGTTCACAATGTGAGATCCGGTAGACATCCAGATTGCCCAACCAAATTTCAAATTACAACAGCTTGTGTAAACTAATAAACAAACATAATAATAATGAGACAAATATCAGAGAATATGCAGCATTTTTATAAATACTATTAACATTAAAGTTGTTAAGACAAAAGGTTATTTACAATAATTTACAACCCAAAAGGAAAAAGGCCATCAAACAAGGCTTGAACAAAAGAAACCCAAAATAATATTTCCCTCAAAATGTGACGTGCTCTCCACGCTAATGTGATGCATCACTCTACATTGTCAATGTTTCACTAAAAAAAAAACCTACGGTTCCTTTTGGACCGCCTCGCTCTTTGATTCAAAGGGAGTGGTGGCATCACCTACAGGACCAAGCGTAGAATTAGCCTAAGAATAGACTAAGCAAAGTGAACAAAGTAAATAAGATCAACAACTGCATCAAATGAAATAATAATGACAGAAGATCATATGAAAGCATATTCAGACTGAACTAAGAAGATTATGCTTGAATCGCAGTAATAGGAAAAGATTCATATAAGCAAAACTGAACAGAAACATAATAATCAGCTCCCAACATCGTTGTGACTCCAATGTGACTTTAGTAGGGGCTTCTCACTCTGATACAAACTAAATGGCAAACCACGTTGCTAAATTCTCCCCAGCGGTGGCTCCAACGCAACTGGAGGAGCAAACAAAAGGGTACACAAGTACCGAGGTGAGCTCCGGAACACCTCAAATCAAAATACTACACTGCAGTGAGCTCACTAAATCAATACTCAGCTTGGCCTATCCTTAAGGGATCAAAGCTGAGTGGTGCCAACCCTGACAGCCATGACGACATGGTCTATTAACCGATGTTGTTTAACAATACAGATCATTGTCTCAGAAATAAAGCTCTCCAATGAGATTTAAAAGAGGCTCTCCCACGAGCTCGTATTGAGGGACATTCAACTGTCTCTGATCAAATAAAGTGCTAACTAAACAAGCAGAACAGAAACATACTAACAATTAGAATGGATAACTGGTGACCTATGTCACAACAGTGGTAAACAGACTAAACAAAACTCAATAGTAGTGAATTAACCCCTTACAATTTTATAATTAAACTTCACTGAGATCTAACCCAATTTGGGCAGCATTTCCGTATAGAATCAAGGGTCCCAAAATGGTAAGGAATGAGATATGGGCCTGGATAACTCAGGACGCAGCAGGGCAACAAATGCGCGCTAACCAAGCCAAGAGACCCATTAGGGCTCCAATCCAACCTGGCAAAAATCAGGGCAACAAACTGCGTGCTAAGTCCCATGGTGACCACCTAATTCAAATCGGATAACAATTCAAGAATCCATTACTAGTGTCATCCTAGGTCTGGGATCACCTTGGACATGCAAGCATGGCAACATTCCAAGTTCAGATGTTGGGTTTTCACTACCCATTTCTTTTGGTGTTGTTTATGTAATTGACATCACTAAACTCAAATCTCAGATGCCCTGGACCTAACACCATGCTCTACATGCCTCCTGGCAGTTTGGGGAAATGAGTGTCAGCTTAAGCATCACTTCTTACATGTTTTAATTATAAACTGTGTGAGACAAGTTTATGGTACAAGGATCCACCTAATTCTAAGTTGAAGCTTCCCAATCCAAAGGGAAAATCAGTTCATTAACTCTGTCATTTACTTTTGGCCTAAAGGTTCTCCAACAAGGTCCTTCAAATGTCCACAACTTGGCCTCAAGTTCACGAGTTGAATGGAAAAAAGGATGGGCAACCAAATGACTAATCGGTCATTGAAGGGTTTGAACAGCAAAAGGGGTTGTTTCGCATCCAAGGGGTGAAGTCTGGGCGTAATTGGGCTCCACCTAACATATTCTTAAGGTCTACAAGTGATGCAAGCCAATCTCAGATCCAGCCCAGATCGCAGGCCCACAGGCCAATTGATTGATCCTTGATCTCCTCAAGGATCTCTTTTTTTAGTTAGATAATTTTAATTAATTATTTGCTTCCTATTTTATGTTGAGTTGATATTAGAACTGGCTTAATTTATTTTTAGTAAGCCTTGCTTGTTTAGAGTTAGTCTTTCCTACTTTAGAAGCAGTCACTCCTATATAAGGAGGAGTCTTTCATTGTAATAGATATGCTTTAATTAATTAAATTCAGTTTACATTGAGATTTTTCTCTCTTGATAGTGTTCATCGTAAGTTCTATTGTGCCCTAAGGCTTGAATCCTTCTTTGGATTTGAACAATCCTTCGGGAGATTGTTCTACACCCGATCTAAGATCCGAGGCTGCGCCAACAAGTCCTTGGGAAAAGATAGAAATCAATTCCCCTAGAAATTAGGGTCAAAACAGTCTCAGACAGGGGACCACCAAATGCATAGGTCAACCGCCAAGTGGCTATAGGGAGAGAACTGCCGATCATTCATGGTTGGCACCTCAGCTAGTCATTTGTATCAGGAAATAGTCGGCAGTCCGACTGCTGGGTGAGGTTGAGTCCTTTTCCTCCCTTTCCTTAGCCCATGTTTGAGAAATCTTTGGGGAATTTCTTAGGGGTGTTTTATGCTTCAAATTAAACCTTGAATTAATAATTATTGACAAAATGTAATTAGAATTGAGTTAAAAGTGAGCTAGAAAAATGGGTTTTCTAACCTTAACACATTGAATAGAATAATCAAAGCAGAATTCTACAATTATATGATGAAATTGAAGTTGGTCACTTTCCATGAGCTTTAAAAATAGCAAGTGAACTCTCTAATTAGATGTGGGTCCCTTGTACTAAATCCAATGGCCAAAAGTCCTAGAAAATGTAAACATTGGAAATTGGGTATAGAATTGGAAATGGGCCTTGAAAATTGGGGTGAACGGCTAACAATTCACCCTCTACAAAATACTAAATTTTGGGGCAATCCGATGAAAAAGGACGTAGGCATTGATGGGCATGATTCATTCGATGTTTTGACTAAGTTCTAGTCATTGGATCAAATCAAGTTGAACATGAAAGTTTCACGAAATAATTTTTTCTTTCCAACGAGCCCAAATTGGACAAATTTTGAGGTCTCAGTCAAAAGTCAACTTTTCCAAAAAGGGTACTTTGACTGAGATTCAAGTGAAAAGGAACTAACGAAAACAAGGGCCTTCTGGACTGCAAAAGGGTACAAAGTCTTAACGAAGAGTTCTCCAAATAAAATTAGCTTTCCAAAAAGCCTGAAATCATAATTTTTGGGGACTTTTACGAGAAACTCAACTTTTATGAAAAAGACGACAATGTCCCTAGCTGAGAGGAAAGTTGCGAAAAGAAGGGTTTCGGGAGTTCGAATGAACACAAGGTAAATATGAAAGTTGCTTGGCATAACATGAGCTTTCTAACAAACCTAAGATAGTATTTTTATAAAATACCCAAAATACCCTTCATCCAGTCAAAAGCTATGATGCCCAGATACGACATGAATATGATAAGGGCACATTGTGGACACGGCAAGAACATGGATTTTACATGTAAAAAAAGAAGTATTGGACACAATACAACACGATACATTGCCCATGGTTTTGAAGTATCCGTGCATCATAGGTCAAAAGTACAAAACTACCCATACTAAGTCGCAACGAGGTCGAAATGTGGTCAAACTAACTTGAACATTAGTCAAACACGGAAACTCACTTATTGTTAAGCAACCTTAATTAGCATCTAAACAGGGTAATTAGGTTCGCAGTCTTACACTCTCTCAAACCCTCTATTATCCTTTCCTACATGCTCGTTAAGTCCTTTCCTAGCTATATGTTGAGTTTTTATGTTCAAGAGCCACGGGTTGAAAATCCACCCATGCTAAATTTAATGTAATAAAGATAAGGAAGCAAACATGCAAGTTGAAAGAAGAAGAAGAAGCCAAACGCGCTAACACCACAAAGCCTTGGAAGCACAATAACTGCAAGTTTCTTTCGAATATTTTTGTTCTGCACTTCTGAATGATGATAACTGTATTAAGAATAAAATGGTAAATAGAACACAAGACCCACAAAGCACTGGTCCAAATCCAAAATTAAAGTAGTAAAGAAACTATGGTTTAAAAACAATAAAAAAGAAAGAAAGAAAGAAAGAAACAGAACGTCACAACTGACTCCCAATTTAGCCAACTAATCCGCCTTACTATGGGTGTTGGCAAGAGTCCAGTGAAGTGAAACTTTCTTCCAAGGGTTTTGAATGTCTTCAATCTCGTCAGAATTTCTCCAAGGAACAATCCTTGAATTAGACATCCACCATAGGGCAAAACAAAAATCTCCTTCAACAATGAAAGATAACCATCCATAAGAAACATCATAGTGAAACCCAACCGCATATCAATGGTTTTATCATGGTTGACCCCACAAACACCAGCTAGGCCTTCAGAAAGGCGATTATATATTTCCAAAAGCATCTTTAAGAAGATCAGCTATACTAAAATAAGCAGGACGGCCTAGCTGCACCACATGATCTGATAAGGCCTAGCCATGTCACATACCTGAGGTCCGAGGTTGCCTAAGTGCGTGTGTGAGAACCCAAGCCCACCATCCACATGATATTGTCTGCTTTAACCAAAGTCTCATGGCTTTAAAACGCGTCATGAGGGGTTAATGATAGGCCACACATATGTGCCTAGGGTTAGGAGTTAACTGTTTCTGATGTGGGAGTTAGTGTAGTCCAAAGCCCCTTGGGAGACAAGCAAGCAAGGCAAGCAGGCCCAGGCAGGAAAGATCTCACACTCTCCCCCATTAGAAACAAAGACGTCTTCAGCTTTGATACCATTAATTTTGTGACGACCCCAACCTACTATCCACTTAGTATTGTCCACTTTGACAAAGTCTCACTGCTTTAAAACGCACGCTAAAGGGTTGAGGCCTAGCCACACATTTATGCCCAAGGTTAGGAGCTGGATGTTTCTAATGTGGGACTTAGTGTAGTTAAAAGCCCCATGGGAGACAAGCAAGCAAGAAAGACAAGCAGGCCTAGGCAAGTAGGATCTCACAACATGCCTTAGCCATCATGGGCCAAAGATTTCACCTCATTAAACTTATATGGGCCACCTCATCGGCCCTAAACATATTGGGCCAAGCCCTGAATAATCCATTGGGCCTAACCGATAGAGAACCAATCCAATAGACCAACTATGCTTTCTTTCTTGGCATGTTGCATTCTAATAAAGTATCCTAGATCTAAGATTCTTTGTCTAGAAGACCCTATATTAAATCTAGCAAGATATTGATTGATATGTAATCAATAAAAAAATAATTTATTGACTTTTCATCTATGAAAGGAGAGAAAGGCCTGGCATCTGTAATGAATGCATGTAGACTCTGTCCATCACCGGGTTCCATGAACCTTTAGGATAACTGAAGCTCAAACTCCTTTTTAACATGAGCACAGAGCCTAGGCATGTGCGTAGTCACGCCTTCTTGTTGTTGACCTTGCATCTATCATATGCTTATTCTGTACTGATTGAAGCATTTTGTAATCATGTAAATTATCGGGTTGATGCCATTTACCAGATGTGTAGACAAATGGTATCTGGTCTTGTCTCCAAAAGTACAATTACACAGATATTTTGTAGTATTTACATATTGAGAACTTTTCAATTTAACATTTCTTTTTAATTGAATACACTCCTATTCCTGTTTCTTAGCCAGGAGAGAGTTTGGAAGAAGCAGTTAGGAGAGAAACATTGGAAGAGACGGGTATTGAAGTGGGAGAAGTTATCTATCATAGTTCTCAGCCGTGGCCTGGTACCTTGTGCTTCATTTCTTGTTCAGTGAATGTGCTTGTCATCCCACTTTTGGCTGTTATTGTAGAGTCAAGGATTTTTTTTTTTTTTTGTGGGGTTGTGTGTGTGTGTGTGTTGAGAGGGGGGGGGGGGGGGTGTTGTCGGGCAAAGGCTTTATATTCCAGTTATGGGAACTTATTTTCCTGTACAATACCTGTACTTCTCACTTCTTGTTTACCGCACTCATTTCCTACTTTCATATACATATTACTGGATTTTATTAAAGAAAAGAAAAAGATAATACAGCAGCAGCAGCAGCAGCATAGCATGAATGAGATGCTCACAACGTTGCTCGACTGCTTGATTCATGGTGTAGGGGCTTCTCTTATTAAACATTGGTAGTGGCTGAAGTGTAATCTTTGATGAGAGTGATGTTCAATATTGGATTGATGCACCTTAAGTTGAAATGATTGAAGCATTCAGACTCTTAATGGCTATCACTATCCATATGTACTGATTATTTTCTACTTTGCTGATTAACAACTTGAAATTGTTTCAGTTGGACTAAGTAGCATGCCATGCCAGTTGATGGTGGGATTCTTTGCATATGCTAAATCATTTGAAATTCGTGTGGACAAGAAAGAGTTAGAAGGTATTTATAGCCATCTGGACAAAAATGAATTCGATAATTGTGTGGGTGGAACTCTTAAGTCATTTGCTTTACTTGATGCATGGAAGTTCAAGCTTAGTGTACAAATTTGCCCACTGTTGGCCTTCACTTTTCAAGAATGTATTCTTCTATGAATTATTTTTCAGGTAACATAACTATAGAGTGATTACGGCTGTGTGTGCATCCCCTGTTTTGATATTCCATTTTGAATTTGTGCTTTAGGCACACAATGAGATATTGCATGTTACTATTGAACACTGTTATACAAATCGTTAGATATACAATTTAATATTGCAACATGAACTGAATCTTATGAAAAAACAATTTGAGTGTAATGCTTGAACCCTTTTCCCCTGAATCTTATGACCATTTTGTGATGTTAAGCATTACAGCCTTGATACTCAATTTCCGCAAATACTATAGAGGTCAACTGTTTTTGTCCCTTTTTTTATTGGTTAAATATCAAGATGTGTGATTTTGTGTAACATCATAACCAATAGAATGCTGCCTCCTACAGCTTAAAACACAACGAAACCACACACCCCCCCCCCCCCCCCCCCCCCCCCCCCCCCCCCCCACAACCCCACCACCCAAGCCCAACACTAAAAAACAAAAAAAAAAGCCTCTTTTCTCATTGAAAGATAATCCCTCAGGTTATTGATTTTGAAGTTACATATTTAATTTTCTTCTGTTCAATCCACTGTGTATATGCATCCTCATATATATATATATATATATATATAGGGGTCTAATCCTGTGAGAACTGTTCTCACACGCCTACTGTGAGAACTTTTTATAGGTCCCACTTGTGGGTCTTATTTGGAGATGGAACGGGGTGATGGAAAGATCTATATGAGCCCCAAATATCAAGTTTGGCTCCAATGACATGTCCCTAATCCCTTCATTTGTGGCTTACAAATCTAATTTATTCGAATTGCTGCACAGTAGATCCAACAGTCCAGTGAATTCGAATTTGACCAAAACTTGGGGCGTGCGACTATCAGGAGAGTCCCTGTGTATTGCAATATTTGGATCGATTGAATAATAGATGGGCCCCACCTAGAGTTCTCACAAAAAAATGGTGAGAACTAGTTCTCATAGAATTATTTCCCATAAAGAAGATATATATATATAGAGAGAGAGAGAGAGAGGATTATTAGGGAGCATATTTTTTGTTACACTTAAAAGGTTACTCTTATTTAAGGAGCAGATTTCTCTCTCCAGGAATTCAATTCATTACCATTAAGTTCAATGAGCTGATTTTTTGTTTCAACCTATCCATGACGGTCTCTTGAGGCTTTTATGGATCATCCATATTGTGGGTCCTCCAGTTGATGGGCAATACATGGAAAACAATTCATATCTATTCAACGAATCCCATTTACAGATAAATTTTAGGATTTAGATGTAAATCTTATGATTTGATACTTGGTTTATCGAATCTCACGATTCAAGCAATTCGGTTTAGTGAGAATAGCTACAACCAATAAGTTGATATAAATAATCTTAACATTTTTTCTTTCGTTATTCTTTCTTTTAACATCTTTACTTATAAAAGGTTATTTAGTAGTTAATGAAATCTCATAAGAATTTTGTGGCTTTGGGGAGGCTTTAGAGATGAATAAAGAATAAGCATCTAATTAAAGCGTTGAACTACACACACGTATGGGCCTTGTCTATATCTTCTTTTTTTCTAGTTTCTTTTGTTTTTTTCCTTACTAGACACTTCCTTAACTTTAAGAGAGATCGTACTATGTAAGATTGATGGTTTGGATTTTATTTTTATTTTTTTATTATGTTTGAAAGATTACAAAGAATAAATATATAGTGATTAGTTAAATTTGTTTAACTATTTGCACATATCATTTATCATGTATTAATATATGTTATGATGTTCTTGAACTGATATCATTAAAAAAAAATGTTCTGTATTTGATTGTATGATAAACTTATTTTCATTGTATTTATACTGCTATGAATGGGAAATGAATGGATTATGAATTATGAATAACTACTTTTTTCTTTTTCTTTTTAATTTTAATTATTTTTTATTTTTATTAGAAAAATAAAAATCTTATGATTCATGATAAAATTCGTGATTTGATTCAATTCATGGGTATGAACGATTTGCAATACGATTTCGATCTTTGAGACTATGGATATCACACACCGCTAGATGGCTGCACTTTATTTTTTTTCCAATGTTGTGCTATTCATGCCTGTAGGTCAATAGAGAATTGCCAAATCAATGCATACAAATATTTTACTGATACACTATTGGTTCCATCAGATGGATGGTCCAGATCATCTTCTTTAGCACCCATGTCAACCAGATATGGATTGGCTGAGGAAAGTAACATCATGTTCTGATCAGGCTTCCCCTTCCCTCATTTGATAGTCTATTTACTCCGACCTTTAATCTCTTTGCAGAGGCTCAATGGTTCAGCAGAGATGATGTCAAGAAAGCGCTGACCTTCACCGAGTATGAGAAAGCACAGAAAACAGCTGCCATCAAAGTAGAGCAAATGTGCAAGGGTGTTGAGAGAGAGCAGAGCTTCGCCTCAGATTTCAATCTGGAAAGCGGGGAGCTTGCTCCAATGTTCATCCCAGGACCTTTTGCCATTGCCCACCACCTGATTTCTACCTGGGTTCATCAGATTACACCGGATGGTATTGAATCACCACTGAAACAATCAGCATCATTGTCAAATTTATAGCAGCTTCTATCAATTCTTGTTACCCTCATCCTACTCTTTCCGTGAAGTGGAATATTGTTGATTCAAACTAGACTTCAATATTATAGCAAGGAAAAGAAAATTATTCAGCTTCCACATATATTAAAGTCTGTGATCAAACAATTGTGTCTCTTTTTCCCCCTCAAATAAATTGGGCTTCTGTTTCTTCACGAGACCTGCTGTGGATAAACCTGCCCATATTTGGTTCCATAAGATGGTTCTAGCCATTGAATCAATGGGCATTTTTCTTTTTGGAGTAAATTTCTGGAGGGCTCACCAGATTTATGGTCCATCTAGATTGTTTAGTAGATCAAATTGAAATGGTAGAAGACTGGAAGAGTTGAACTTGATATCAGTGACAGTCTACATCAGCATGTGGCCTACTTGAAGCTGCGCATCTGGTAAAGCAGACCATTGTAATACAAACGGTTTAAAAACTCAGTAAGTCCCAAAGAAGGTCACCATGTGAAGAAGCCCAAGAAAGTCTGCCCGAGTGATTGGCGAAACTCATTGTGGTCATCCACCCAGATTACCTGCTGAGTTGATTGGACTCAGTTGGGCCATCCGATTCTAGTTAAGTCATAATGATCCCGTTAAATTTTGCATCAAACTCAATATAATTACCACTGAAACCAAGATTTGGATCCAAGAAATCCAGCATTAAAGGCCAGAGCCCGGATCCATCTCAAATATTGCCCCATTGAGTCAATGGAATATTTATGGGTCACTTAGTGGCAACTAAAGAGCAAGTGATTTTTTTTTTCAGGTTTTCTGCAACAAAATTTGAACGTGAAAACCCCCTAAAATGAAACCTCAATCACAAATTTTTAGGCAAAAACATTGTGAGAGAATATGAACCAAATTTTATTTTGCTTGGGCCATCGCAGTAAACCTAGTTTTCTTGCAACCCTCTGAGAGCTGAGGTTTTTAGCAATTCATCATGCCCGACTACATGGGTGGCAATTCCTGAACACAGCCCGGCAATTCCAACCAAATTAACAGTGGGCCGTCTTTGGTTGCGATTATGCATGCCATTCAACCCGCCAACCCAACTGTAGATTTTCAGGGTTTGGATTGAAATCTCCAACTCAGTGAATAGTCGGGTCGGGTTCAGATTGGTCATCACACAACTCTCACCTTTCTAAGGCCACCCCGACCCAACGCATTGTGGATTGCCACTCCAACCCTCAGCCCAGAACATGGTCCTCCTCAAAAACCAAGCAGGTCCACTAATGTAAGGCAGGGAAAATCCTGATAAAACAGAACCAATGGTCAATATCCAATCCACAATGTGGCCTAGCTGATTGTGGACCACCCTACTCCTTTTTCCCGGGCATGTGATGAGTCCATAAAATTTCATATTTTCAGTATTATTTCATATAGATTTATGAACTCAATTCGGTTAAATACATTGTTTTAAGGTGAATTCATGATTTGATGTGAGTAAGCATTAAAGTACGGAATTTTAAGTTTAAATCATTCATTTTATACATTTTTCAACATGATTTCATGAAAACTATTATTTGATTTATTTTTCCTATTTCTTTTACTCGAATTCGAAAATTTTGAAGAAAAAAAAGAGGAATTCTGGTTCCATTGGGCCTTCTCCAAGGGAGTAGCAAATTTGGGGTAGCAAATTTGTACATTGCTACCCCATATACAACTTTGCTACCTCAATTAGCCTATGTTTGGTAGGTCTAAATTTTGCTTCTATTTCTCTAAATGTCTAAAATGGGCAGAAGTTTCAGAAAATAGAGTGTTTGGCACAAAACTTTTCCCTCTACCCACTTTAAATATTCAAAGGCAAAACCTCTAAAATTCACATACTCCAATTTAGGCCAACTCAAAAATAGACATTTTGGGTCTTAAAAATAAAGAGGCGGAGGGCATTTTGTTTGACTGAAATAACCTCAACGGAAATTAATTTGGCACCGAAACTCCTCTGCTATAAAACCTCGTCTGTAGAAAGGAGAAATTGGAGCAGAAGCCAGAGCTTGAGCACCGAAGAAAAAACACAAAAGGAAAGGGAGACAAGATCCAAATCTTGGGTGCAGGTATGTTTCTCTTCCTCTTTTACTCTATTTTTCTTTTATTTTTCAATTCCTAATCAGAGAGCAAGGAGGAAGCAGCAACGATGAAGAACTTCCAACCCAAATAGATGGAATCCTCTCATTTTTTAATCAAAACCCTAACCACAATAACCCCCAAAATGAACCCCTCTTTTTTTCTCAATCTCACCCCAGTTGTATGCATTGTACTTGGGGGATCATTCTCCTATAGCAGCTCCTCAGAGGATTTAATAATCACACAGTGAGTAGGATGGAGGAAAAACAGGGAGCGATCATAAAACCTCAAGATATTACAATCTAGTTCATCCAACTTGCAAGTTTTGTTGTATGCCTTTATAGATCATAACCTCAAGATATATTGATGGAATGATACGTGCAATCTGAATTTTTTTCTTTGACTTTGGATTCATTTTATATTTTGTTTCCCACTTATTTAATGACTATTATTGGGTGGTGAAAACTTTATCATGTGCATTGAGTCTCAATCATCTACATGTGCAACACCTAAAACAGAACTCTTTCCCTGCATGTTCATCTAAGTCACTGGATTCACCATTTTGCTGAAGTTTGTTCAATCATAAAACTAGGTCCTCAATAGCTTTCAGTGAGTTGTAGGGAATGGGGAACGAAGTTACTCTATTATATGTCACGACCCGAGCCCAGGCGATCGGGGGTGAGTCAAAATCTAACAAGTGACACACATACTCCCGTGTATATGCACTTAGACCGAGTCTAGATGCACACGCACAAAGGAAAATAATCAGTGCAGAGAATGCTTCGTGTGTATCACGACTAAGCCATAAGTCACCTTCGCCTTAAAGTCCAGAGAGGGAAAAACCTAGTTTTCTTCTACGGCCAGGTCACGGTGAAGTCGTGTAATGGACTACAGCTGAGCCGAATCTCAGCCGTGATCCAGCCGTAAATCAGTACAGAGTGACTTTTTCTGGATTAACTAAAAGTACGCAATTGACAGACCTTCTACAGCCCAACCACAGCTAAGCCGTAGAACAAAATACGGGTGAACCGTAATTGCGGATGAACAGTAGAGGGAACCACGGTGGAGCCGCAGTGCATATTACGGCTAAGCCGTAAGATGCCTACGACTAAGTCGTATTTTGCATGAATGATGACATCGAACAAAATCTAATATTATAACAATACATTTACTAACACATAAAATTGACAACACATGCAGAAATTATTTTAACTTGATCAAAATCCAACCTAACCCACTTGGTTGGACCCATTGCAGTCACCAACAGAGACCAACCCATCCAGTTGCCACCCCCACACTTTTGTTTTTAGCTTGACCAATAGTATATCACGTCCTCCTAATTTAGAAGGATCAATATGTCAGCAAAGGTTTAGCTAGATAAGGTCTGTTGTTGCTTATCAATTACAAAGGTATTGAGGTTTTTTGTGGATTTTCTGAAGTGGGATCATCCATACCAAATCTTTTTGTGAATTTTCTCATAATAAGAAATTGGTAGATGCATGTATTGTTTTGAGTTCCTTCTTAGGCATAATTGATTTTTTTAATGATGGTTAATGATATTGTTTTGAGTTCCTTGTTAGGCATAACTGGTTCTTTTAATCGTAGTTTATGGTATTGTTTTGAGTTCCTTGTTAGGCCTAAATCAATCTTATGGTATAGTTATCATGGCGAATAAGGAAAAGACAAAAGAAATTGATGACGTTGATCATGCGCACTGGTCAAATAGTATGAGAAAATGCCTCATTGACATATGTTTGGAACAAGTGAAGTCTGGTGGTCGCCCTGGGATACAATTTAGCACAAAAGCTTGGAAGGTGATAATTGAAATTTTTAATAATAGGACTGGACATAGTTTCAACCAAAAGCAGTTGAAGAATCAATTGGATCATCTGAAAAAACTATACAATGCTTGGTTACACTTGACTAGTCAAACTGCCATAGGATTCAATCCGCATACAGGCTGTGTGAAGATGGCACAGGACTGATAGACGGAATACCTGAAGGTATATAAAAGTTGTAGTTGTTTTTGTGTTAATATAATAGGATTCTAACGTTTGACAATTATCATTGAACTTCATTGCAGACACATAAAGATGCCAAAATATTTAAGTGCAAGCCCCTTCCTTTTCCTGAAGAGATGGCTGCTTTGTTTGATGGTATTTTAGCTAGAGGGGATGATAAATGGGCTCCGACAATGGATGGTTTGCCTGAATATATTTCAATGGATATGAATTCAAATTTCTTTAACTTGAATCGTTATGAAGACACTCTATCCCCAGATCAAACAACCCCCCAGTCCACCATGCCAGAAAACTCAAGTGCTAGTGAGGTTGGTACAGATGCCCTGATGGCAAATATTAGGTGAAAGAGACCGATGCCTTCTAGAAAGCAATCAAGGACAAGTAATGATGCAATAGATAAATGCATAATGGAGATTGCAGCATCAGTGAAAGTATCAAATCAGTTAGCTGCTACTCCTGTTCAACCTGAAGGAGATACCATTGGTGAATGCATTGACTTGTTACATGGCATGCCTCATTTGACTGACAATAGCCCACTGTATATGGCTGGTCTTAATTCTTTTATGGTTAAAGAGAAAAGAATTATCTGGATGAAACTTAGGTCAGATGAGGGAAGGATGATTTGGCTCGAAGCTCAAATGGAACAACAGAATGGGAATGCATCTGAAAGCTAGTTAATATGGCTTAATATTGTTTTGGGTTGAAACATCATCGAACTTTCTTTTTTGGGAAATATGGATATTTCATCATATTATTTTGGGTTGAAATACGTTTTTTTTTTTTCGCTAAAGAGTTGAAACATAGATGTTATGTTGCACTATATATGAATGAATATTTTGTTAATGTTTTTGTTGAATGTTTACTTGTTAAACTCATTATGAATGAATGAATGGTTATATTTTGTCTGACATATACAGAGCACATGGATCCAATTTTTACAGTGAAATATAATACTTTTTATTATGTTGTTGTACAAGAAACGGCAACGATACTTGATTAAGGAACCATGTAGGAACTCAGTTATAACCGGACATGGTCATGTCCAAATCATTTTGAATGGTAACCCCATTATCTGTCATCAGTTACTATGTATGGAACAGCATGTATTTCGGCGTTTATGCATGCATTTAAGAGAAAAGATGCTCTTGAAAGACAGCAAATATATACTTGTGGAGGAGCAGCTGGCCATGTTCATGATAGTCATTGCACATGTTCATACAAACAGAATAATACAAGATAGATTTTAACACTCGGGAGAAACTGTTCATAGACACTTTCGTCAGGTATTAAAAGCAATGATGTTATTTGCAAAAGACATGATAAAGCCACCTCCATTGGATATAGTGCTGAAGGAAATTCTTTTGAATCCACGTTTTGAGCCATATTTTAAGGTATTGCTCTCTTTCCAGAATATTAGCAGCTCTTTTTTATTTTTTCTATAGATTATAAATTTTTTATTTTTCACATTGTTTTGTAGGATTGTATTGGTGCACTAGATGGAACCTTTGTGCATGCCATTATCCAACCAGAGAAACAAATCCCTTATAGAGGTAGAAAGGGGGATTGTATGCAACAAGTTATGGCAGTATGCTCATTTGACATGCTCTTTACCTATGTAGTATGCGGATGGGAAGGTACAGCTCATGATCAACGGATTTTATTGAACACCATTTCTGATGAAAAGCTAAAGTTTCTACATGCTTCACCTAGTAAGAAAGCATTTAAATTGCTTTAAATCTCATCAAATGTATGCTACAACAATTTACTCAAGTGTTACTTTTAAACATTTGTATCTAATTCTTTATAGGTAAATACTACTTGGTTGATGCTGGTTACACAAACATGAGAGGGTTTCTTTCTCCATTTCGAAATGTTCGATATTGGCTTCAAGATTTTCAAGGCGTTGCTATTCCTCGTACTAGGGAGGAGCATTTTGATAGATTACATTCATCATTAAGGAATGTGATCGAGTGAAGCTTTGGAGTATTGAAAGCTCGATTTCCTATCCTCAAGCAGATGGGTCCTTACCCATTTCCTGTTCAACGGAGCATTGTAATTGCTGCAATGGCCATACATAATTTCATTAGGAAAGAGGATATGGAGGATCAATTGTTTTCACAATTTTCTGGTGAAGATGTCCAAATAGAGCATGACACTAATGTTCAGGAAGATGTGAGCTCTTATACTTTTGATGTCACAGATAGGATAGAGATGGATGCCAAGAGGAATTTAATTGCAGATGCCATTTGGCAAGATGCATGTTCTTAAGCATGTGCTTCTTCATCATATGTCATGCTACATTTTTTAAATGGGTTGTGATGTTGGATGAATTGAAGTGATGGTGTGTGGTGGTGTGTAATGAGGTGTGATGATGGACAATTGTTTTATTTTCCAAATGATAGGGTATTATGATATGATGATATGTGTATAGATAATGAATGTGTTCTTGAATGATATGTTGAATATAATCTTTATGGTCCATATTGTAATGTGTTCTTGAAAGATATATTGAGGGTGAAATACAAGTATATGAGTCTATTTAATTTTTCTATAATGACATACACTACCCTTCTAAATAAGAGACAAGCCGTCTAAAATTAGGCAAATAGAGGGTATACCAAACGGTCTATTTAAAATAAATCTGCTTATTACCAAACACAATTTTTTATTCTAATCTCTTTTTTTTATAGCTCTATTTTGAATGTATCTGTGCGAAAAAGATTAGAGATGTCAAACAAGGCCTTAGCTACTTTCAAAATATGGCTCTCCAATAGAAGTAGCAAATTTTATTATTTTATTATTTCTTTGACTTTTTCATATTATGACCATCTTGTGACCATTGTAATTCAAATATTGGATTTTTTCGTGTGACCATTAATGCATATTTAAATTTTTTTGTGACCATTGTAGTTAAAATTTTGAAAATTTAAAAATATAAATTTGTGAAATTCAAATTTTAAAATGTTGGAATCCAAAATTTAAAATTTTGAAATTCAAAATTTTTGTCACCGTTGTAATTCAAATTTTGAATTTTGTTCTTGTGACCGTTATAATTCAAATTTTGAAATTTCTTTTTGTGACCGTTGTAATTCAAATTTTGAATCATCTTCTTTTTTCTTTGGAGTAGAAGGAGACAACGTGCCGAGAGAGGAGCTTGTACTCTTGCCTCTAGATGATGATGTTTGCGTGGACATTTCACTTAACCACGTCGGTTGGAGTTTAAAAATATTCCAACAATGGTCAAACATGAATTTTTTTTCCATATGTTTCCTTGTATAATGCTTTTGCACGCAATCTGAAAAAATAAAAATTAAAATTAAAAAATTAAAAAAATTAAATAAATAAAAAATTAAACAGATTTTTTAAAAAAAAAACCTTGTCTTGTTCAGTCTTGCCATTTTGATGCATGTTTTCGATAACTATAAGACAGCTATATAATTTGTTGGTTGCATGTCGAATTGTAGCCCACCTTTGTTGTAGTGACTTCTCATTCGAATCACTTTCAATTGCTTGGAGCAGTCCACACTCGCCCAAAAAAAGTGCTCTTACTTTAGTCATTCCCGTGCACAACATCTATACTGTTGTTGATCCACACATTCACAAGAAGAATGTCTTCTTGCATGTTGAAGCTAGCACCTTGTTTTTTCTAATGCTCTCTGATGACAACATAGATTGAGAGGATTGAACAAGAAATTGTAATGATTCATGTGCAAATTGATGGATAGGAAATTGAGGATTCATGTTGACATGGGTAAAAAATTTGTGGAACAATAGGTACAATAGTAGTGAGATGAGAAAAAATTGTAAGAGCCATCTCTATATTTACAGGCAAAAAATTTAGTTAAAAAAAATTTTGTCCGTTTATTGTGACCGTTGCGGAATGGACCATTGTGGAATGGTTCGTTGTATTCTGACCGTCGTTGGGAATGGAGGAATGGAGCATTTATTATATTGATATTTAATGGTTGCTACCTCTTCACCGTACACGGCAAATTTGCCCTGTGAAATAATGGTAGCAAATTTACTATCCTGTTTTGCCATGTGGATTGGTGCACAAAAGTGCCTACTTGGCACATTAAACTTGTTTTGCTACTTCAGAGACTACCTCCTTTTGAGGCTGTTTTAGGACTCTTTTAAAAGAAATTCTAGTTGCATTAGTACTCTTAATTATCTCTTAATATAAATTTATATTTGTAGAAGGATGGCTTGGTCCAACGGTAAAGACTTATCGGTAGTACCCCTGAGCCGACCCTTTTTTATTTTTTTAAGTTTATGTTTGTATAGGAAATGCAAATACTAGGATCTGCACGCTCATAATAAAATTTGAAGAAGAGTCCTAGTTAAACTAGGTTTCCTCTTTTTTTTTTTATGAAAATTTGGAATTCGAGAAAAAAAATGAAAAAAAATACATCAAATAATAATTTTCATATAATCATGCTGAAAAAAGTATAGAATGAATGATTTAAACTAAGTGAGTTCATAAATCTATATGAGATAATACCGAAAATATGAACTTTTATGGATGCATGAGCACGTTCACAATTGGCCACTTGATGAATGGACTGGATCTGCACTCTTGCTGAGAAGGATCCAACTTGGAGATGTGCGTCCAAATAATCTCTCTATTTCCTCGGTGGGAGACAGACCAGCAATCAGAAACTTTGTTGCCTTTTCTTACTGGATATTATTAGTGAAGTGAAAAGAACATATATAAACACTGTATCTTTGTAATCAATTCCTTACATCTGTGTTTAAGGACTTCAAATTTCTTGTGCACTTCTGTTCTCTTTTTGCTTCATGGGTTCTCATGTATAAAGGTAACCATTGCAATGCTACCCCTTGAAAGTTTTTGTATTACTTCCATGAGATTTTTGCTATTGATGTCATTAGCAATCTTGTCCTTTTTTATAGCAAATTTTCAAATGCCTTGGTGGTTTGTAGACCTAAGAATTATATTAGTATGTTCAGCAATTCATGTATTCATTGGCAATGCTAGCCCATGTAGGTAGAGATCACCTTCATGCACCAAAGTTGGAAACATAGGATATATGGTCACAACATGAGGACCCAAATCCATGGAATTAAGGCTATAATGATGATGATCTTTATCCACATGTGGTTTAACCATTGCCAAGTGTGTTCTCTTGAAAATTTAAATGAAGATAGTGAATGCAATAGTTCTGGTTATGCATCCCAAGTCCTAGAAATTTGTTTTGAAACCCACAGATCTGACAAGTTGCATGCAAGATGTCTGAAAGAATTCCTCAATGAAATGGGATTACAGATGGACTTAAAGTTCTTGCATTGCCGAAATACCTCAATGCAAAAGCAATAATTATGGAAACAGTAAATGTTATTCTTTGATTAGCAATTTCATTTCACTGTTTTTGCCAACTCACATTTTCCACTATATGCGTGGCAGGTTTAATCCGAAGAGGTAGATCCACCCCTACTAGAATATCACAGACAATACGAAGAAAAGGCAGTGTGGGCTTGTTATCTAATTATGCGCAACCTACAAATTGGCCTGAAGTTGCTAATGATGAAGTATATCAGACCCCGACAACTCAATATAGTGTTCTACCACCACTTGGTAGAACTTGATGATGAACGTCCATCACTGGAATGGTATAAAAGAGCATATCCTAAGCTGGTTAAACTGACCCAGGTACTTAAAAATGTTGATCATAGCGAAGGAAGGCTAATAAATGTCAATGACAATTCAATCATCACAAATGATAGTATCATTTGTGAAATGCAGATGTTCAAGTCGCTCGCTAGAGCATTTATAGGGTCTCCTTCAATGCAACAAGTACTAGAAAAGGCAGCTTCATCAATGCAGGCCACACCCAGGACTTGTTTTAGCAAACTGAATGAGAGGGAACCCCTAGTGCTGGATTCTCTTACGAAAGTCTGTGACTTCCTGAATGTCTCTGCACAGCAAAGGAAGTCAGTCCGTCTGACATTATGCCCGCAGATCACACAACTTCACATATGGAGGGGCACACTCGAAATGATACTGAGCAACTTGAAATCAGAAATAGGTGCCTTGAATTATCATCCCTTGTCAACAGGAATGCAGATGGGGGAGCAGATAGTATTGGGTTGTTTAAGTTTCTTGGCTGAAACTATGGACTCTTCCAACCCTGACTCTTCTTCGTGGATGCGGCTTAGCCCCACCAAGAATCCTGACTTGCCAGCCTCTCATAAATGGGCCGAAGTTCTGGAGATGTTTGACGACCTTGTCATGTGTTTGAGACATGAGGGTGGGTTGGAATATCACTTGTTAAAGGTCCAAGCGATGAGAGAAGGGCTGTGTCAGATCAAGGAAGTGTTGATGGACAGAGATATTGGTTACAAGGAAGCACGGCACCAGGAACGCCTTGTGCAAAAGAAGCTTACTCGGACCCTGGGTCTCTCATCCAAGTGTTTGTTTACACTCCTGCTGTATTATCTGTATGGGAGCCTTGGGTATGTTGAGATAGATGTTTGCGGGGGAGTTTATGGGAAGGGTAGTAGCTTTTTCTTGTGCATTGGGAAGATTTTGACATCAAATGATGAGAAGATGGTGTGGAGAGGGGTGAAGCAGTTGGACAGGGCTCTGGGGCTGTTCAAGTTTTTGTGGGAAACAGCAGGGATGAAAGGGGTACTGAAATTGCAAGGCCATATTTGGTGCGTAGGGGCTGAGGAAAGGACACATACATATAGGGGCAATGTTTTCTTTGTGCATGGGATTAGACCCTGATAAATTGTTAAATATTGAATGATTTGATTATCATTTGGGGGAGCACAAAATCTGGGTGTCTAGTGATTATTTGCGTGATAGCTTTATCGTACTCAAGATATTTCACTCTTTAAGTTGATCCCAGATTGATGGGATAAGGTGGCAATCATGATGAATGTAACTGAAGAAACACTGTTTTCATTGAATATAAATGTTCATTTGGCTCCAAGATCAAAACATTTGTAGGTGACATCAAGCAGCTGCTTGGGTCTATGGGATTAATGAAAATTGACAGAAATAAAAATGGTGGATTTCTACAGAAATGCAAGCATTTTATCTCTACTTGAAATATGGATTTATAAGGATTTAAGGTGCCAGTGCAACAACCTTGAGAGGAGAAATGAATAACAGATGCAAAACAGCTCCAAAAGTATGAAGATGGCTTTTCTATATGGGCCCATTTGAATGCTGCCCATAAACCAACTGTAGGTACCAACTAGTTTGTGCATGATTGAATTCATGTGCTTTGATAACCTGAGTAGGCTTCATGTGGCAGTTGTATTGTTCTTTGCCATAAACAATTACAGGTAAATAACGTTACAGGTAATTAGATTTATAGTTGGAGTGATTGCAGGGCAGCTGAGTTCCGAGGATCCAAACAGCGCACACACATTTTCACATGTTTTCATGAAATTTTGATCTGGGTTATATTCAAACTTTCAAACACAAAACTTTGACTTGCACAGAAATCATTCTGGCCAATTGACGTCATCAGTGTTCTTTTATTTCTTAATCTTTTCAATATCCTTTCTCTGCAACTCAGGAAAATCCATTTCAGTATCTTTATTGGCGTCCGACATGCCAATCAAAGCCATCTTCTTAGCCACTGACTCCAAACGAGCAGTTTTCTAGGTAGGCATCTCCAATTCAGTGACCTACAGAGGAGAGATTCACAGACTTTCTTCACTTAGGGCCTGTTGGTTTCTGGTCAAGGCTATTGAACTCCAAGGAATTCATAAGAAAGGTCGTTTGATCATTGAAGAATTAAGGAGGCCAAGAGTAAACCGTCAAACTTAGGAATTTAGATGGGATCACCTCCAAGGATAGGGTGATAGATGGGTAACCATTTCCAATCGAAGGAAAGATTTTCTGATGGCCTCGTGAAATTTTCGCCTTCAATCCTTCACTTTTAGCTACTTTGTTAGGAAGACAGGGCTTAAAATTTTGAAAAAAAAATCATATCAATTAAACAAGCACATTGAATTCTCAGGGTTTCCTGGGCAATGTTCATGTATCAAATAAAAGGCAGACATACAAGAGACCAACAAAATAAAACCTTTAATAGGAAATGATCAACCACACACCCAACAAAATAAATCCTTTAATAGGAAATGATCAACCACACACCCAACAAAATATATCCTTTAATAGGAAATGATCACCGGCACTTTAACTTTCTTTTTTTTTCTTTTTATCTAAGAGAGGGTGTCTCGGCACTTTGTGTCGAACTAATCCCTTCAGGTCCAAGGGGAGCCGAGTAAATCTCCTCTGGCCCCAAATGTTGGCATGGCTCGAATCCACAACCTCCGAAAGTGAATTATAGTCTTAAGCTAACTGAGCTACCCCTTGAGTTTACACGCACTTTACCTTAGTAAATTACATCCTAGGAAGTTGGTGGTCCCTCTACGATCTCCACCCTTAATATTCACACTTCACTCTTTAATAACCTTCGATCAACAAACCCGTTCTCAAGAACTTCTAGGAAATCAGCAGGAATTATACAAGTGGCCCCTTTCTTTGTTTTATCCGGTTGATTGGTTAATATAATGCAGCTGATTAGTAAAGTAGTTAATGCCTATCTGGCTTGTTGGCTGTTCGCCTTCCTGTTGGGACAGTGTTTCTTATGTGTATAGCTTGCTTTTGATATTAATAAGACCTTTCTTAAATTGATTCTACAACCAAAAAAGATAAGGAAAGAGAAGGAAAACTAGTCATTGAACCGTAATGAAAGAGGTTGATTCCAATATGATAATGATATTAGTAGATGCTATAGTCAAAAAATCAAGATGTCACTATTGGTATTGCCTAATCAGATAAGTATCAAACCTTTATTAATGCAGAAATAGATAGTACAAACAAATTGAGATGTCCACAACAGATAAATTTCGCGATGTTACCAAGAGAAATGATTCATCAGACACAAGGAATTTAAAGTCTGTAAATTTCAATAAAACAATCAATTTATTTGAGCAGAAGGTACATTATTGCAAGGTTTCCACCTAGTGCCTTTAAGTGAAATGCCATCAATGTGACAATCCTAAATAATTATATTACTGGAATTTTACGAAAAACTGCAATATTAAACAATCCAACCCACCCCAAAACACATAATATCAAATGTACTGATAGACCCGACAGTCAACACTGTGGTGAAAATGAAGTCAAACGGATTACTAAAAGCAAATACTATTAGAAATAATTAAAGAGATGCCCATAATTGATGGATGGCAGATGATGGTGAGATTGTCCATTCAGCCTGCAGTAAGTGTAGAAACTGTGTTGATATAATGATAACAATGATAAGCGGATGATACGTATGACTAGTCACTTGAGGATACTAACAAATGAACTAGGAATTAAAACAAAGGTGACAAGGATGTAGATAATATTTTTTTATTTCAAGGATAACCATTAATTAATGACAAGTTTAGAATATCTCTTCTTGAGTAGGATTACCACCTGTCCTTACTATAACATTCAAATCATAGTATCATTAATTTTCTTGATAAGATGAAGCCTACAAACGATTAAGTAAATTGGATTTCATCCTAATCATCTCCATCTTATTTCCAATCAATCATTCTCCATAACCCAGTCATATTCTTAAAACATTGCTTATTGTGCTAATTATCAGCAGGAGTGACCCAAATTCTTTGAAATACATACCTACTCATCACGCAAGTGTAAACATCATACCTAAAGCCATACCCAAAACACATTTTAATCAACTATGTTTTGCAGGGATGATATCAGTCGATACCTGGACCAACTTCTGTTCAGAAACAGATATATTACATTTGAATTATAGATAGCATTTTCATTGATACAATAATAATTGTCTCAATACTGGTCCATCCTGATGGTATATACGATTCTTATGCCATGCTTACAAACATTCACTACTATAAGAACCAAAATGCGGTGTAATTCGCATAGCCAAATCACAAGAAAGCACAAATATAATTTCATACAGCATTTTTCTACACCTTTTCGGCAGATTGTGCCCACTTAATAGTTGACCTGGCCAAAGCATCCATCGGATCAATGCATTTCTTACAAAGTGGGTCATTTGGGGGTAAGAGTGTGCGCATGTCATCAGATGCGAGGATTACGGTATTGACAGCCCTGACGAGAAGAACCTGCAATGCAATTCTAAAGAGGTTTTTGGCTCCCTCCATGTCCTTTCTGTTCAGTGCTTCAATACCAGGGATTACAGTATGCTCCATGGTTGCTTTATCTGGTAACACCACCTCAAAGCCCTGAAAAGTACATGGTTAGAGTTGTGGAGATAAAGATGGTTGCCTCTTTTTTCTGCGATTCTCATTGAATGCGATGATAAAAAAAAATGGGTTTTCATGCAAAAATTATAATTTTTCAATATGGATAGAGATCTATGAACAGAGAAGAACTGAAAGATACATAGAAGCATTACACGTCATATAGTGAAGGAATCAAAATTATGGCATTCAACGAAGCATATAATAAACTTACATTTTAAGTCAAGTAAATTGCAGTTGTAGAAAAGCTATAGGATGCAACTCTGTCCATGAAACATGAGTTTGAAATTCAATGACCCAAATAAACCCAGCATGAAGAGTGCAGAATTATACGGCACCATACATATTACAGACAAAACTGAGTTTATTAATTATAAATATGAAACTATACATGGCCTGATTGGAATGTATGTAAAATAAAGTACATTACCATTTCTCACTTATAAGAAATGTCACTTTGCATCTAGTATATGTTGGTCCTCATGTTGCAAGAATTTTTTGAAATGAGCAATTAAACAGTGTCAAACACGTATCCAACATGACACAATTTAGAATTCTTCTGTTAATAATTTAGAAATCATTCCTTTGCTGATACGATATTGGAGATTGTTTGCCTTTGCCAGATACGTAGGGACATCGGCATTCATCTTCATTAGCCAACCCCTCTATATTGTGATAATAAGAGTGCTATTCACTTAGCTCACAATATGGTCTTCCATGAGCATACTAAACACATTCAGATACATTGTCATTTTGTTCACTTCGTCAAGGGACTATAACTCTTCATTCGATTTCTTCAACTAGTAAGTTGATTATCTCATCCAACCAACCAGTTACAGAACATGCTTGGCAATCCCTCAATGTTTTCCCATTCTGATAAGCATCGCACACAAGCATACAAAATCTTACATACTATATTTGCACCATTTCAATATCATAGATTCAGGCTCGATTTCTCACATTGACACATGACTTGCCAGTTTAATTCTCTTAACAGTCTCACTTTCATGCAAGGTAAAATTGAAAATTAATATCTATGTGAGTTGTGAGGGTGACGTTCAAAGAACTGACACATAAAAGAAACCCGAATTCCAAACTTATTGAGAAACTATTTCAGAAAGGATACTCTAGCAGAAGAGAAGTAGCCACCATTTTTTTTTCCTTGTGTTCATCTTCTTTAACTTAAATTGGAGTTAAATACCTAGAAGGCTCGCTGATGAATGTGCAGCCTGTATGTGTTGAAGGCTTCTGGAGCTGAAAGACCCAACTGATCCATACTATAAAATGGATCAAATCTCTTAAGATGCTTCAATTTCAAATGTATTGACTTCTACTTTTATTTAACTCAACTGATATTTCAAAGAAAGGCAACTGATATGATTTAGATTGAACATATACTGCTCAAGCTAGATTCTCTTTTTAAATCCTTTTCACAAAATTTTATTGTTACGATTATTATTTGTATGATATGAATGATGACGAAGTCTTAGTGTGTCTGCAAAGATCTCCAGGGTCCAACTCTTCAAGAATAACTCTACTCTGTTACTAATGATTCACTGTTTAATAAGATGAAGTAGAAAAAATCTGTTCCTCCATAATTATCAACTGAGGAATTCTGCATTTCTTAGTGTCCCCTTCTCAGACTACTCTACGGTCCATACTTAAGCTGATGCTACTGTCCACGCACAGCTTCAAATGCCAATAGAAGTGCTTCTAGGATTTCTCCAGAAAGTGAGGTTCAATATGGTATTACAAAGTTTAAGATTGTATTGTATTTGAGATGAATAAACAGTTTATAAGAACTAAGAGCCCTTACAGTCCATCACAGTATCATAATAAAGGATAGGAATACAATTGAGGATGCCAGTAATAAAATCAAGAATTTAAATTGGTATGGAAAGAGAATGCTTAAGGAAGCTCTATTGACATGAACGATGACGAGAAATTTGGACTGGAGAATATGTACAAACTCTCTAAATTGGCATTTCATACTTTTTTTTTCTTTATTGAATGTTAAAATGATTTAACCTGCAACTACTGGTGGTTGAAAAAGCACCGTCCAACTGTGTAGCAAGCTCTTGCCACTCATTACATTTGACCAATAAACCTTTTGAAAACTTAACGAAACTTGTGCATGGTATGTCATAGTTTATGAAATACTTATCGAAATTGTTTCCATACAGATTCTTTAAAATGATTATAATTGATTTAAATGCACTCTTAAAGTCATCATATGTGAACCATTACTTCTTAATATCAATTTGGTAACAGTGGAACTCATCACTTATGCCCATCAAAGATTAAAAGAAGAAAGAATCACATAAGTAAATTAAAAATGTGATCCAAAAGATTGATACATCCCGGCTCAATAATTACTTAAAGATTTCAACATTACTCAATGTGGATGACATTCTTTAAATCTAGAGTTCATAGATTAGATGCCCTCAAATGTATAAAGGAGATGTAAATTAGACAATAAAGGAAAAAAATTGCATTTCACAGAAGGTATATAAACGAAGCAGATAGGAGCAAGGATAAAAAAAAAAAAAAAAGGAGCTGTGGTGGGTATATCAGCCACCCCGTTACACAATACGTATCAGGTGATATGTATTGGTTGTGGCAGTACATATCAGTTAGCAGTGTTAATCTAAAATGAGACTAAAAATTTGAAAAAAAAAGTTCAACAATTTCAGAATATTGGAAAATGTTTCATTATTAACTGAAATCAATCGCATATCAGATATTTCATAAGGTTATGTAGCGTTGTATGATTCAGAAATAGCAATACTGATGTATTTATCCATTCATATTCCTTTTGCTCAGTCACTTCAAGTTAACAAATCTCTGCTCAAAACATTGATCCGAATGATTTTAAGATCATTCCCAACCAAAAAAAAAAAATTTGAAAATTAAAAAATTGGTCATATAATATTTTCATAACTTAGACAATCCCCTATGTGGTTCCTTCCCTATCATCTTTGATCTGTCGATTTAGAGTGGTTTTTGGTAGTTTTTCTCCTCTAAAAAGGAAAAGAACCCTGATACCTTTTCAGTTGAAAACAAAGGGCAAAGAAAGGCTTTTGGGCTTCAAAAACAACATCTGGAGTTAAAGGGATATCTGCATCTGCTGATATGCACCAAATATGTTGGCTATATCCGTGCATATTGGCTGATAAATAGGTCACTACGGGCCAACACAGTTAAGAGTGGCGATATTTTCATTTTATTTTAGCGGCATAGGCTGATAGGATTGGTGGATACAATATGCATCGGCCGATAGTTTGAATTATGGATATAAATTATAAGCATTAACTGGTTATGCAGTCAGGTAAAGAATGTACAGATAATGAGAGAGAGAGAGAGAGAGAGAGAGAGAGAGAGAGAGAGAGAGAGAGAGAGAGATGCCACCGAACCATACAAAATACTCAACTCTGCTCTATGTTTCGGAAGAAGGAGATATTAAAAAAAATATTAGCAAATAAAATGCTCGACTCGATATTGCCTAAATGCATATCGAGTTCCTATGGATTCAAAGAAATGAATGTCTATTGAAGGGGCTAAGTGTAAACAATAAAAGGTGATGCTCCAAATGGGTTCATCAAATAATCTCCCATATGTTGATTAATCATTAGCCAATAGCCACCCATCATCTTAGTAAATTAAATCCTATGAAAGTAATGTGCCCATATATTTCAACTTAGACACTTCATTCCAAGCCTCTTTAATACTCCTTTGATAAGGTCCATTTTACCAGTGATTTCTAGGCATTCAATTTGAAGAAGGCAAAATGACCCTACAAGAGTCAGAGCTAGTTGCAGTCAATAGCGAAAAGAGATGGACTTAGATAACCACCATCGTGATAATTCTGAGATAACCAGCATGATGAAAATTCAGAAATATTGCAAAATTAGGTCCTGTAGTGGTCAAGAATGAGTCTACCTTAGCATCTGATCCTGATACAACATCACTAGAGATCCTTTTCAATCATATTATATATAATGACAGCGTGAAACTAACAAAAACAATGGAGGCACTGGCATACCAGATTCTGGAGCTTCTCCTGATAAAAACCTGCTTTTAGAGTAGCATCTGTTGCAAGGACACCGATCCGCACGCTGCTCCCTGCTACAATTGGCTTCAAGTTTGCCTCCTTGAGTTCTTTGGCTACACATTCTGCCACATGAAAGAAGGGCACAGAGCAGCCTTCAGAAATATCACTATGCCACGAATGTGAAATATGGCAAGGCATAACGATGCAACAAGCTCCTGCTTTCTCGAGAAAGGACCTTTTGCGGCGTAGATTCTCCACAATAGGAGTATGATCTGAAAGGGCATGAACAGTTTTCAAACTGAGAAAGGGGAAAGAACCCCTTTCATGGGAAGAAAGTTCCCTGTTTAACACTGGATCATTGCAGACAATGAAAGGAAGAGTTTCCTCCCCATCTTTCAAACTCCATCCAATGAGTTTCTTCAAAAACATCGTCGTAGAAACAGCCGATACACCTCCAATGATACCAACTGTATTAGCATGGCTGAGAACAGAGTCGGTGGTCCGACTGCTTGTCGAAGATTTGAAACTCTTAGATTCTGGCAAGTTGCCATTATCTTCAGTTGGCAGAAGGACTGAAGCTTTTACAGCAAACCCTCTGTCGAAAGAGTGGATTTTATATTGGGTCCTATGCTTATTTCTGCCACCCACAAGGTATGAAGGGCAATTTAATGAGTGGAAAGACAATGTCATGCTTCCATCAAACATCTTCAATTATCAGAAACTTACCACCAAACACTATCCGAATCTTCAGTGATTCCCTAGAACTCCATCTTTAAAGGCTAGTTAACTTTTCATGTGAACTTTTCATGAGCTTCTAAAATATCAGCCACAGAAAGCAAAAACCCACCTCTAAGAACAAGAAATTTTCACAGGTTTCTCTACCAAAACCCTCCTCTAAAAACAAGAAATTCTCACAGGTTTCTCTGACTTTCAGCTCTTCAAATTCAAAAATGGCCTCTGAAAACAAATCCCTGAAATCTAAAACCAACCTCTACAATCTACCAAGTTTAAAAAAGGAGAAGGAAAACTCCAAAGTCAACCTCTTAACCAAACCCCTACTAAGAAAACCACTAAATTATCAAGTGTGCACTATATTCAAGCGCTTGAAAACATAAATCCAGCTGAGGAAACTAGTTATAGTCTGATGGGTTTCCTCAAGATCTCAGCCCCAGAACAAAAACCCACCTCTAAAACCCAGAATCCTTCATGGGTCATGTAAAATTCAATGCAGAGCACAACAACCAACCATCAAAATTGGATCTTTCCAAAGAAAACAAGATCTAGAGATAACCAAAAAGGTTGGCATCTCCCACCCAACTTCTAATCCCTTTTATAGGACTACTTTACCCCAACTGGGGGTCCTTCAATTATCTGAGAGAAGGAGGAATCGTCTTGCTTTTGGCCTCCTATCAAATTCGGTACCGAATTCAATCGTCACTTTCCAGTCTATTATAAGAAAAATCCAAGAAACATGGGATTTCTAACCTGTCTTGATGTCTTTCATCCACTTGAGATATTAAATTCTTGAGAATTGGGTGAAAGGGATGGCAGAGGAAAATGGTGGCCTCAATCTAGTGTAAAAATCCCATCTTTCGTCTCCTAGTGGCTGTCTAAATAGTTCTTCCCTCCACTACCAGACTCGGAGCTCTTAAATATCATTAAAGGACTGCAATGTGGCTCATTATACCTAATTGGTAATTTTAGAAGAGTTGCTGATTTTGATTCAAGGAAGGGCTATAGATGGGCCGGATTCGGCCTATGTGACTCAATATTTATAAAATCAGATCCGGAGCTGAATAAAGACACTGACTTGTAGCTAGGGCTGTCAAAGGGCTAGGCCCGTGGTTGTCTTAACCCTACTATCAATATATGCAAGGTTGGATTTGGGTAAGCCAAAGCCGTTGAAGGGCCTACACTCCCTATGCTGTTACCCAACCCTTGAGGGCCAAGGTCGGGCCAATGCAAGGCCCTAGATCTCAAAACAAGAAAAACATTTTTTAATTCTTTTTAACATTGTTATCAAGTATCAAGTGAGCATTATTTTGTTTAACTTCTACTACAAGGGGACCACTAAGAGAACATTTAGAGCCATCTCTAAAAACTTTTTTTTATCGAATAAAGTTATGTTTGCTTCTATGACTTGCATTGTAGATGTATGATTCTATTTATTTTTTTAAAAAATATAAAATGGTTAACGAGTGTTTTATGTCATACCTTTCATAATATTTCTCACGTACCAAATCATTTCACCATCTTTGAGAAGTTGTAAAACATTTACATTCACTGACTTTTTAGGAGTCGAAATTATTTTCAATTTAACACTGATCTACCTATTAAGCATTGTTGAATTCTAGTCATTAAAATAAATACATTGAAAAATCACTATTAGTTGAGACTTTAAAACTTGAAAGTTATAATTAACTAACTAAAAGGATATTTGGATCGCTCCAGATTCCTAAAGCTTCATACACATATAAACAACACTTATAAATTTACTGGCATCCCCAGTCATTCTATAAAGGAAAAGGTATATCCTTATTAATAAAAGTACTACACATGTTTTACACTAGTAAGAATGCATAAAAACAATATAAAACCTAATAAGAATCAACAAAATTAGAATGGACCAAAAACAACCATGTAACACTTATTTCTTATGCATTAAGTATGACACATAACTCATATAATAAAATGGATATGAAATGAACTAAGCATGTGTGTATTAATTTTTAGGAAATTTTTTAATGGGTATGGGGTATGAAATTGCCTTACTAGCTCGTATTTTATTACTACAATGTGACTGTTATAAGTGCGTTTTCATGTGCGTACATATATGTATGTATGTTTAAAAATAAATATAATAAAATATAAAGAAAAGTAGGAGGATTAGGGACAGGGCCAAGGCCAAGCTGGGCTTGCACAAAATTATCCAAGCCGGACCAAGAACTTTTTCTTAGAAACATAAGCCCTCATTTTAAGAGCTTTCTAAGGGCTGGACTAGTCATAGCCCAAAGCGACATCCAAATCCTTAACATTGATATAATGCACTTATATATTAACATTAAATTATTAGAGATCTATTAAGTGCAATTGTGCCTTGTGGGGGGTGAGAAAGAAGTCCACCTAGATGGAGGGTAATTAAAATACCTACACAACCAACTTTCACAACTCCTAAGGCCCATTTGTTAATAGGTGAGGAATTCACAAATTTGAGGATTCCTCCTTAACGATTGTGAGTTCCCAAATCAGAAGCCACCTTACAAGACTTCAGTCTCAAGACAGCGTCGTGTGACAACCTCGGGGTCCACCTGGTAGACTATGGTCTCAATGTCTCACATTGGCAAGGGAGCGTTTTGGATCTTTGGGCTTGTAAGTTAAACTTTATGTTAACTCAACATAACGCACTTTTAGACGATACAGCCCCAAATCCTATAAGAACTCAAGAGTTAAGTGTGCTTGGGTGGTAGTATTACCTGAATGGGTGACTACCTGAATAGGTGACTACCCGGGAAGTCCCCACCCATGCATAGCATGTGAACCATGGGTCTACGGGACGCGTTTTAAAATAGTGCGCCCTCCTCTCCTTCCCCACCTCCCTTTTGCCCAGCAACGAGCTCCGGCAGTGCCGGAGGGGTACTCCCCTCTCCCTCTCCTCAACTCTCCTTTCCTCTCCTCGCCTCTCCTCTCCCCCCTTCTCCCTCTCCCTCTCTTCTACCTCCTCCTTCCTCTCCTCTCATCTCCCTTCACCGAATAGGACTAAGGATATGAATAAGAGGAAGAGGAAGAGGGAGGTCAAGGACGGGGGAGTTCCCTTCCACTGCTGGAGCCCATCGCCGGTTGGAGGGGAGGTAGGGAAGGTAGGGAACGAGAAGAGAAATGGAAAGAAAAAGTGTATAGGGAAGAAAAGGGATAGAGATATTTTGAGAAGAGGTGGCAATGTTTTGGAATATTTTTTTTTTATCGTATATAGAAAGGCCAAACTCGAGTACATTTAGAAGCTATGTAAATGTTGGGCCTCCTATAGTAGTGGATCATCATGACCTAGCATTAATTGAGGGATCCCAGAATAATTCCATCATAATGATGACTGGATGTGGTTGTTTCTTGTCGCTAGTCCAGGCATGTCTGCACGATGGTAACAAGGTGTGAAAGTCCAAAAGGCAATAGGGCTGTTTTCACATCAAAACCGTTTTTTCTTAGGTTGATTAGTGGCAAGATCATATCAGTACTCGATGGTTCTCAGAGTATCAGAAGTGGCTATCTATGAAACATAAAAAGAAAAAAAAAAGAGGCTTTTTTTTTCCTGATAACATGATCTCTCATATTTTATACAAAGCAATATTACTCACAATAAAAACAAACTCCTTGCTTTATTACCATATAAGGAAGACCTTTATTACCATAAGAAAGACAACCCTTCCTAGATCCCCCAATTGTTTATTTAAAGAGTGGTTCCTACAGGAGCAAAGAATCCATGAACTGAACCCCCAGTAGCTAAGGAGGCATGAGCTTGAGCCTATGCATGCTTATAACCCCACCTGGACCCCAACAGTTTAATACGAAAGGGCCTAAGTCTTGCAAAATGCATTGTATCCAAGTGGCCTGGATCTGCGCTATAATCTGATGCTCAGAACTCAATGGGTCTCAACTTGAACAAGGTGGAACACAGGCTGACTCAACCCATGCTCGATATTAAGACTTAAGATGTGGGCCATTATATCATTGTAATATTTTTTCACAGCCCACCCCTGCCCCAAAAAAACAAAACAAAAATGTAGACAGCTACATGTAGGAACGTCCGTGGGAGAAAATCCCCTAGTTTTAACCTATTGAAATAGAAGAAAACATTAGTTGAAAAAGAACAGGGAATTTTGTAGTGAGATATAGTTACAGTAATTGTTTGGACCCGCGTATAGAAATGTGACTGTGGG
Organism: Sextonia rubra; assembly: GCA_037013555.1. NCBI lineage: Eukaryota > Viridiplantae > Streptophyta > Magnoliopsida > Laurales > Lauraceae > Sextonia > Sextonia rubra. The sequence continues at coordinate 16,831,331 of JASUAD010000018.1, forward strand.
CCTCCAATGCTAAGTCTATGACGTACATGGCCCCACAATTACAATGGTCCTGATTTTGAGGATTAGCAGCCAACATTAAAGGCTTTAGAAAATACTATCCTTCAAAAAAAAAAAAAAAAGAGGCTTTAGAAAATACTAACAAAGTTCTGATGTTGAAGACTTACTATTACAGTATAGCAATATTATTAAGAGATAAATGTTGAATTGGCATAATTTCAGCGTCGGATAAAGAAGGTTTGGCCCCCCTTTTATTTTCTGTTATTTTTAGAGTGTGTGTTGCAACGGGGCGGTGTAAACTGAGGTGTGAAAATTAAGCAATCAGTCACAAGTGCAAAGCAAGCGAAGCCACATCAACTCAAAATGAGTCCGTTTGATAGGGGTGTCTGTAGGTTGAGGTCCAGCATGTATCTAAGCGGTTCATTAAATTCATCAAATTCCTGCCACCAACACGGGTCAACCCAACCTGATCCACTTAATCTACTTAAGAATAACTAGTTTATTATTATATTTTTATTGTTTTTCTTAATCAAAAGGCCTGCTTGTTTGCTCAATATGAACTACTATGATTTAGGGTTTATTTCTTTTCTAGAATTCATGATAAAAATTTGGTATGTTGTGGCTTTTTTTTTAATATATGATGTGATAGCTTGTCCCCTATATTCACAAATTTTGTATTTTTTTTTCAAATATTTTGGCCACATAAAAAGTCTCAATGTCCTTTGAGATTCCTTAAATTTCCCTTGTTTTTTTACTTTTTGTTTCAATTTCTACATGCTCAAATATAAAAAAAAATTATTTCTACATCTTTTCATAGGCTAGGTAGTTTGAGATTTTTATACGACCTAAAATGTCTCAAAAGCCAAATTTTTCACAATTATATATATTAAAACTCTAAGAACCAAAGCTTTTGGAGAGTGCCACATTAGCCTCCCTTATTATTTTCTCTAGAGTATCACTTCAACTTTTCCTTTTGATAGGAGGCTCAAAATTTTTATATTTCTTAGGGAGAGAAAGAAAAGGTCCACCTAACCAGTTTTACACAGACATACCCACGTGCATGAACTTCCATTGGCCTTGTCATTTTCACCGACATCCATATGAGTTCCTGGGAATTCAATACCAAACAAATGGGAGTAAACTACTCACGTAGTTTAGACAGTTTAAACACATGAACTTAAACCATGCATGCTAGGTCAGTTAGATGGGATGAACCCATATACAGACGCGGCTACGATGTTCGTTGTTTGCTGGCAGGGGCAAACCTAGCAAATTCTTATTGTGGGTAAAAGAAATATTGGGGGAAGGAAGAATGTAAAAGAAAAAAGCTTAAGAAGTTTTGAACGTTTTTTCAAATATAAGTGGGGGTTTCAGGCCAGATCCTGGTAGCTAGGTCAGCCCTTTGTTGCTGAATCAGATTTTGGCACTCTTTAACATAAAAGAAAGCTGTGTAGCACTCGATGGCCCGCAATGCAAGGATAAGCTTATAGCTGATAAAATCTAGCATTATACATCTTTGTATATATTTTTGAACTTCTAAATGATGAACCTTTATTATCACGTCGTGAAAATGAAACCCACAGAATAAGATTTGATATGAGTGGTCCAACCCCGATACATAGGACAATTCCACATGGATCCAAAAATCTCCATAAAACAATTCTGTCCTTATCAAATCTTATAACAGTTTACACTTCGATCTGCATTTTTTAGCTTTTCATTTCTACATGATGTAGCCTTAAGAATCAAGCTGCAAGTAATGGCCAGTACAGTAACGTGAACCGATGAGTTGCATGCATCTGGCAAATGAAAACTTCACTGGCCTCAGAAAATGATTCTGTTGAAGACACAGGCATTTTCCCAGTGAAAGCGAGCGATGGGAGTGGGGACTGACTTTAACGACAACAGTCACCAACAGAATTCAATCAACGGTGTATAAGCGGTTGTTAAGAGGGACAAAAACAATGGCCCACCGATTTTTGTATTCTCTTTATTCCATCAACATCATCATCATTTTAGTTATTGGCCGTAATCCAATTAGTGTCATGCTTGTTTTGATTTCGCAATCAATCAGTTCATTGCAGCGTGTAAGAAACAGAGAGGCTAACTCTCAAAGATGAGAAATCAAATGGCTAATCATAGTAAGGGAGTGGAGGCGCTAGAAAACTCTCCTTATAATTCAAAAAGGCGCATCTAAGCACGCAATATAATATCAAAGACGCATCAGCATGAATTGAAACTCAAGACCTACATGGTGACTCTAATATCATATCAAGAGTTGCTAATTATTACAACCAGAATACTTAGGTGTTAAAGTTGCGGCAAATAGTATACTTAACAACTCACACATGCAAGGTAATGGATTGCGAGATAATGAGGACTTATACATGTGAAGATACAAACACAACACCTTGAACATGTGAGATAATAAAAACTTAGGTATGCAAAGAGAGGAAGGCTAGATTCGTATTGTAGATATGATACCACCATTGTGTGCGTGTTTGCATAAGCAACTAAATTAACAATCAACCATACAAGAAGACTAGATTTATATACTTTAGTAAAGATACCTACGTCTACTAAAAACTAATTTTCACTAAGTTCTTTTTCAAATTGTGAATTCGCAGCCTTGAAATATTAACATATAGCACAGGTCAAAAGTTACAAATTATATCATATACATGTATATATAATTACCACTTCCTTAGCCCTCAATAATTCTATTCTTCGTAAATAAAAAGACCTAATTATATTAGGAGACTACTCTTAACAAACAAAATAAAAAAGTCCTAATACAATAAAGGAAACTATTCAAGACACCGGATTCAATTTGGCCAATAATTAATTTTTGTCGAAGCATGTAAATTTCATATATTTTTATGTTGTTGATTATTGATCTTAACTAATTATGCACGCATGAGTACTACAATGGTGTCATAATCCACCGCAAGTAGTTTTGGAGACGGGCCAGGTTGCCGGTGACTTGGAGTTGTGAGGGAGGGTGGACTCTTTGGATCTTAGAAGTTGGGATCGGTCTCTGTTTTCTCTAACAGAGAAGAGATCGAATTTGTTTTCGATCTGTGCTGGGCCACACAAATCGGAGAAGAAGAGGAGCGGTTCTGTGGCGGCCGGCGTTTGGGAAGAAGACCGAAGAAGAAAGGGACCTGATCGAAGAGGGTCGAGGGTTCTCTAGATTGCTACTGCTGCCCTGATCATCGCCGGAGAGTGACGTCGCAAGATTGCCGTGCGCTCATCGCCTGATGGAGCCGGAGAAGACCGTCTCGTCTCGCCACTGCCGCTCTCCCGCCGTCGGAGCACCACCGGCAGTATCGCCGCCTGCCGCATTCCGTAGCGTCGGCTGATGCCGGCGCCGTAGAAGAAGGGAGGGTCTCTGTTGCAGAAACAGGCAAGTAGGAAAGAGATTGGGCTAGGTTATTTAAAGCCCAGGCCAGGTCAGGCTCAGGTCAGTTCAGACTGACCCATTCAGCAGCAGCCCAGTTTCTTAGGCCAGTTCGGGTCGGGTCAGGTCGACCTGAACCCGATTTGCCAGCAGCCCAGTCCGCGGGCACATCATTATAGTGCTGTTGTCAACATACATCAGTAGAATAGTATGGTCAGAGGTAGTTTGACTAGGAACGACGGTCGAAACTTCTCGTATCGATATTTTGATCGCCCAATGTTCAATCAGAGATTCGTTTGCACTTACAAATTTGTATCGAGAAGATCTATATATTTGTGGAAGAAGATTGGTTGTTTGACGGAGAACGAGAGAGTTTGAATAAATCGAACCGTACAATACTGTTTCTGCAGTATCGAAGCATTTGGAGTCGGATTTTAGATCTGTTTCTTCCAACGTATTTATAGTGACGAAATCTACAGTTTGGTGAGGAGTTAAGGTCGGTGTTAATTGTTTATTTTTCCTATTTGCTTGATTGAGATGGAGAATAACGCTATGAACACTACCATAGTTAAGCTCAACCATGGTTGATTTGGAAACGAAAGATGGAAGATATCCTTTGTTATAAAGACCTCAATGATCCCATTAAAGGGAATAGTGCCGACTTTAAGATATAAAAGATGCAGATTGGAATATGATGCATAGAAAGGTAATCGGTCACATTAGATAATGGGTGGATAACAGCATATTTCACCACATGTCTAATGAAACCAATGCGAATATCGTTTGGAAGAATTCGAGAATGATGGTCAAATTGAAGATCATATTAAGGAGTTCCAAAGTGCAGTCAATCAGTTAGCCACAATGAAGATAGTCCTTAATGATGAGATACAATCTTTGTTGCTTTGAATTCTCTGTTTTATGTATGGAGACATTAGTTGTTTCCATGAGTAACTCTACTCCAGATATGTGTTGTTCATTAGTCAGGTTACTAATAGTTTACAAAAACGAAGAAACTAAAAGAGAAACTATGGGGACAAATAATGCGCAGGCCTTTGTTACTAAGAATAGAGGGAGGAGTAAGAGTAGGGGCCAAAGCGTGGTAGTAGTAAGTCTAGAGATGGATCATAGACTAGAAAAAAGTCTATAAGTTGTTTTTTCTATGGCAACATGGGCAGCCACATCAGGAAAAATTATTTTGCCTTAAAGGAACAGAAAGGAACCAACAATAAGAAGAAGAATGGCAATGAAAACACTACAACTACTTTAGGACAAGAAGTAGTGGTGCTCGCTGGTGATGATGATGAGTATTTGAGTGCTGCAGATGATCAAGTTGAGTGAGTTGTTGACAAAGCAGCATCTTAGAATGCTACTCCTTGTAGGGAGATGTTCACAACATACAAAGTAGGTGACTTTGATACTATGAAAATGAGCAACACAAATCATTTTGAGATTGTTGCTATCGATGCTGTCTGCATTCAAACCAATGTTGGTTGCTTAATGACGCTAAAAGATGTGCGACGTGTTTCTGATCTGCTGTTAAATCTAATTTTCAGCACTGCATTGGATTGTGCAAGCTATGAAAGTTACTTTAGAAATAGCAGATAAATGCTCACTAAATGGTCTTTTGTTATTGCGAGAGGAAAAGCGGGTAATATGCTATACAAAACACATATGAAGCTATATCAAAATGTATTAAATATTATTTAAGATAGTTTCTCTTCAAATCTATGGCATAAGAGACTTAGTCATTTGAGTGAGAAAGGATACAAAAATGTTTGCAAAAAAAGATTTAATTCCTTACTCCGAAGGTACATTCATTGACACTTGTGATTATTGTTTGTTTAGCAAACAACATAGGGTTGCTTTCTTTTCTACATTGAAATTAAAATCTAATGTGTTGGATTTGGTATATTTTGATGTTGTGGTCCCACGGTGGTAGAGTCATTGGGTGGCAATAAGTTATCTGTCAAGTTTATTGATGCTGCATTCAGGAAAGTCTAGGTTTATGCATTAAAATCAAAGAATTAATTGTTTCAGATTTTTCAATAGTTTCAGTCATAGTTGAAAGAGAAACAGATAAACTCTTGAAGTGTCTCCGTACAAATAATAGTGATGAGTATACATCTAACTAGTTTAAAAGTTCTTGTTTAAAGCATGGTATTCAACATAAAAAAACAGTTCCTGGTACTCCATAGCAAAATGGTGTGGTAGAGAGAATAAACCGCACTATTCTTGAGAATATGAGATGCATGATGAGAGTAGCACAATTGTCTAAGTCATTATAGGATGAAGTCGTTCTCACTGTCAGTTATCTAATTAACAGATCTCTCAGTTCCTTTGAATTTTAATCTTCCAGAAATAAGATGAATAGGTAAAAATGCTTCCTATTCACACTTGAAGTTGTTTGGGTGTAAGAAGCTTGCACATGTACCAAAGGAGCAGCGTTCAAAGTTGGATGATAAGGCAGTAAGTTACATCTTTCTTGGCTATGGTAGAGATGAGTTTGGCTACAAGTTATGAAATCCAAAGAAAAAAAAAATTATTAGAAGTAGGGATGTGGTTTCACATGAAGACCGGTTATTTGGAGATATTGAGAAGACTGATAAGTCTTCTGAAATAGTTGGAGTGGTTGATCTCACATTGACCCTTTCTCCAATACAGACTACATGTGGAGAAGGTGGACAAAATGATCTGGTTAGTGCTGAGGCACAGGGGTTGCCTGATGATAAGGGTGTTGAACAAGGGGAGTTGCAGGCTCATCAATTTATCGATAGCAAGTTCATCATCCTTCTTTTGTATGTAAATGATATGCTGATAGTTGGACAATATAGCAAATTAATTGGCAAGTTGAAAGAGGGTATGTCAAAGTCATTTGACATGAAAGACTTGGGTCCTGCACAAATAATATTGGGCGTATAAATATGTTGTGACAGGAGTGCTAAGAAGCTGTGTTGTCACAGGAGAAATATGTTGAACAAGTGCTCAAGTGATTCAATATGAAGAATTCTAAGCCAGTTAGCAGGCCTCTAGCTAGTCACTTCAAGCTAAGCAAGTGTATGTGTCCTACTGTAGATAAAGAAAAGGAACGGATGGCATCTATTCTATACTGTTGTGCTATGGGGAGTCTTATGTATACAATGGTTTGCACAACGCCAGACATTGTTCATATGGTAGGTTTAGTAAGTAGATTTCTATCTAACCCTGGAAAAGAGCAGTCGGAAGTAGTGAAGTGGATCTTCAAGTATTTGAGAGGTAATTCTAAGTTGTGCTTATGTTTTAGAAGCTCAAAACCAGAGTTGGAAGGTTTCATTGATGCTGATTTTGCTGGTGATCTTAATCGTCGATTTTTGACTTCCAGTTATTTGTTTACTTTTATAATGGGAGCTATCTCTTGAGAATCGAAGTTATAGAAGTGTACAATACAATCTACAACTGAAGCGGAATACATAGCTGTTAATGTAACAAAGAGGAGATGCTTTGGTTGAAGAGGTTCTTTTAAGAGTTAGGTTTGAAACAAGAAAGTATGTGGTTTACTATGACAGTCAGAGTTTTATGGATTTCAGTAAGAATGCAACACATTGATGAGTCTTTAAAAATGCACATTTTCATACACAATTTGACCCATTTTAAGGACTTATTAACTTGAAAGAGCCACATTTAGTGTGATATCATGGGTTAATTCATTTTAAATTCATTTTTATATTTTTCTGCATAAATTGCTTAAAAATCACACTTTTTGCATAAATTCATGAAACCTGCTATTTTTAGAAAGTCTATTTTTGGAAAGTTTTGTGAAAATAATTTTTCTCATGAAATAAATTGAATTCTCTTCATCATTAGTTCATTCATACAAAATCATGAAGAATGATGTACATTTTTATTATCATTTTATGAGAAATGGGCCCACAGTCATGCATATGTGATGATAGCGGTAAAATTGTCTTTTCACATGAATTCACATCTGTTTTATAGGAAATTGATTATATGGGTCCCATTTGTAAAGAATTGAGGCAAGGAATTGATTTTCAAGAGAAAGGAGAGCAGAATTGAAGAGAAAAGGAAATTGGAAGAAAATTGCAAAAAGTCGGCTTCATGGTCCCACACACACATGCACATGTGTGGGGCACACTTATAAAACATCCAAGATGGGGTCCATTTATTTGTTGCACATTTTCAAGAGATTTTGAAGAGAATTTGAAGAATATCTCATCAAAGATGGACAAGGAAAGCCACATAGGTGTTCTTTTTTGAGAAGGAGAAGATTTAATTGAAAAAAAAATGCAAAAAAATATCCAAGCAAGCTATTCCACGTCCAAAAGAGATTTTGGATCAGATTTTGATTGAAAAAGTAAAGGAAGAAAAATCAAGGGAGAATTATCTAGAAGATCTCTTCAAGTTAGGAGCCAACAAGGACAACTTTCCAAAAAAGGAAAGTTGACGATGTAAAGAGATAAAAGGGGAAGTTCTACACCTCATGTGGGCCAAGTTTGATTCTAAGAGAGGATTCTTATCCCTATTTCATCTCTCGAAGGATCTTAATGCAAGGTGGCAATGACAAAGAAGGAAAGAAGCATCCAAGAGGGATTTCTAGACAAAACAAGCAAGGAAAGAAGAGAAAAATAAAAAGAAAAAAAATCCCCAAGGATATTACACGTCCAAAGCATTGGTTGGAGCCCTTTTTTCTTTTATTTTTTTTATTATTTTTAAGATTTTAAAGTTTGAGAAGGAGTAGGACTTGAAAAAGTATAAATAGGGTACCCTTCTCCCATATTTTTCATGGAAGAATTACCCACCTCCCACCTCTAGATTTCTTCATCCATCTCTCCCTCTCTTGTCTCTACATCTCAAGTCATCAAGGAGGCTTAGCCCTAAAGCCACACCACCAACCTTGAAGTGTCAACTAGAAGGAGGAATTCTCATCCATCCTAGTATGTAATTGTTTGCTTTTTATTTCCAATCTTTTGTAAAACAATTTCATGCTAGTAAAGTTTGTTTCTTTTCAATTGTTCGTCTTTGATTTTGTGGTGTTCATAATTTTAGTCTTGTTTGTGATTGGGTTAATTTTTGTTCTTGTTTAAATATTGGGATAGAATTGGAATCACAACTAGTAACACATCTTAGTAACCTTTTTAATATACTTTGTCTCTTTGGATACATTGTATGTTTGGAGGCAATGCAAGATGGAGTTAAAGAGGTTTAAGTGAAAAAAGATTAGAGGCCAATTCTGAAATTTATTTCTACATGGAATGGAAATTTGTTATCCTCACTTAGATTGACGACCTAAGATGAAGAATAAGACCTTAAGACAACACTGCTAATCTATTTTAGCCCAAATTAAGATAAGAAATTGAAAGAGCAATCTACCGCCTTTGACTTCTTGTTATTACCGCCTTTGACTTCAGTTGTTTACCGCCTTTGACTTTCGTGTTATTACCGCCTTTGACTTCCTGCAATTTTATGTTATTTTCTGCAAATTTTATTAACTTTCTAATTTTAAATTTGTTTCTAGTTTTATGTTTTTGATTGTTTTAGTTAATTTTAATAATTAAAATATCTTTCTAAACTTGTTTTAATTGAAGATTTTAAATTGAAAAGTTTTCTAGTTTTGGAAATTCTAACCTAGGAAAGTTTCTAACTTTTTTTTATTTTGTTTCTAACATTGTTTAGTTTAGTTAGTTTCTAATTTTAGTTTTTATTTTTGGAAGTTCTAACTTGTGTTTTAGTTTTGCAGCAATTTTAGTTTTATTTTAGGTTTTTAGATTTAGGAAAGTTTCTTTCATTGGTTTGTAACTAATTTAATTTTGGAAAGTAGGACACTTGTATTTGTTAGATTTTAAATTAGGCTAGTTTTAGATTTTTATTTAAGACAGGTTACAAGTTGAAAATACCTTAAACACATTGCTCCTTGAGGATCGACCTGGTCTCACCAGTTTTATTACTACATCGCGGTTCTGCACTTGGAACTCACGATCACACATCATGGTTACATGAAGCACATTGATATCAAATACCATTAGATTTGTAAGGTCATTAAGAAGAACTTCACGAACTGGAAAAGCTTCACAACGACAAGAATCTCTCGAACATAATGACAAAGGTTGTGTCTAAGGAAAACTAGAGCTATGTTTAGAATTAGAAAGGCTGAACTCCCAATGAGGGGTTAGGGCATCTTCCCCATGGTTTAAAGGGGGAGATTTTTTACTAAGTGGGTCATGACTAAATCGGGTTCATTGTCTTGCGTAGTTTCTTTAATTGTACTAGGACTTTCCTGTTTGTTATCAGTAGTCTCCTAATTGTATTAGGTCTTTCCTTTTACTAAGACTAGAATTCTTGGGGGCTAAGGAAGTGGTGATTATATATTTATGATGTAATTTGTAATCCTAGACCTATGCTATATGCAGAGATTCCAAAACAGTAAATTCACAGATTGAAGGAGAACTTAGAAGAAATTGGTTTTTCATCGGCGTAAGCATCTTTGTTAAACCACGTGAATCTCTTGTCTTATTGTGTGATTGATTGTTGATCTTGATTGCTTATGCACACACGTGCACAACAGTGGTGTCAAATCCATAACAATTTGAACTGGGACCTCCTAGTGAGAATAAATACTCCTTCCACTAAGGGAATTAGTTGTGTGAGTCCTGTTATTGTTATAGTTAAATCTGCACTTTTCTTTGACTTTAATTCCATGACTAGTCCATGAAGTTGCCTCTGAAAAAGACTCTCAAGTTAGATCAAGATCAAGTCTAGAAGACTAAGTCAAGGAACACCTTGATACTTAAAGTCATATCCTCAACATGTGCCAACATATAGGTAAGATAAGACCTTATTTTATACCAAGAAACATGACCTAAGATCCTTAATTGACTAACATGAAGTTGTCTCCGAAAAAGACTCAAATTAGATCAAGATCAAGTTCAAAAGACTAAGTCATGAAAGGTCTTGTTACTTCAAGTTATATCCTCAACATGTGTCAACCTACAGGTAAGATGAGACCTTAGTATATACCAAGAAACATGCCCAAAGATCCTTAACTAACTAATAAAAACATGTTGAGTCTAAGCGTCCAAAGATTAATGCCTTTTTCATCATGGCTTCTCATACTCACGATGGACCACACAAATATAGTTCGATGGCCCAAAAGACCTTTTGACGGGTTAAGACCTACCTTCAGTCCAAAAACAAGAGAGTTCAATTATGGAGCTCTGAGGGTCTCAGAGGGTCCGAATGATTTCATCGGTTAACCAAAAGACCCCTTAGGCGGACCAAAGGAGAGCTTGTATTAGGGACTCAAATGGTCTTGGGGGACCAAATAGTTCCTTGGTCAATCAAAGTAATTTTAAATCTAAGTCGACTAGCCATGGTACAAAAGCTATGTTGCCTATTTTGGCACCTCAGGTGACTGAAGGTTTTCCCCCTGTTAAGTTCATGAATTTTCACATTTATGTATCATTTTAGGGTGGATTAGGGATGTAATTAGGTTAATGCATCATTATTGATTCGATTTCATCATTTAATGGATTTTCTCCAAGAATTTGGTATTTTTACACATTTTTTGCATTAATTAAGAATGTTTATAGGTTTTCTCTAAAGAGTCTCATTTAGAGTAGAATTCTGTCCGGACGAGTCCTACTTCAAAGTAGGCTCTTCAGTATTTTACTTGTTGAATTAGTGTGTGTAGGAAATGAAATTTGTAAGACTCATATAATACCCCGACCCCAATAAGTCGGTTTAGTAGTCAATTACTCTTGCGGTTAGCGTATTGTTAGAGGATTTGCTTGGGTCATTATGTTTTATTCTTGTTGGGTTAGGTTTGGAGTCTTGGTTACGTAGTTGGGTTGAGTTTTACCTGGATTAAATAGCTTCGGGCCCTTTTTCATAATTTTTTATTTTAATTGATTTTGTCATTTCGGCGTCATCTTGATGTCATTGTGTGTCTTTCATAATGCTTGTTACTTTCCGTTACTGACTCAGAATCATCTGGAATTGTTTGAAATGTTTAAGTACTCGTTTGACTCGAATTGTAATTTGTATAACTTTTGGACCTGATTGCAAATGGCTAAAATATCTATATATATAGTCACTGCCTCTTTCGTTCTTATCCTCTTCCTCTTTTTCTTTGCTTATTTCTTCTTTTCATTCTTCGTCTTCCACCTTCGTTCGTGGCCGGCGTCAAGCTCCGATTCTTCGCGCCGGGTTTCCTCAATTTGAGTCTAACAACGAGTGAAGCTTGATTCTTTGTCAGTAAAGGCAAGTATAAACAACGATTGATTAAATACATGTTGGTAACTTGTGATGATTGTGATTTTACTTCAATTATCTTAGTCTATGCATGTTTTACAGCCCACTTGGCTCTTATTTCCTTGTTAGGAAGAGAAATACAAGGTTTTGTAAACATTAGAACAATGGGTAACTAGCTCTATTCGCAACTGGCGTATCAAGGCCAACCGATCGGTCCTAATAGTCCGACTGATCGAATTGAGGTTCTGGGAGCAGGTCCGATCGGTCGGACTTGTACTCGATCGGTCGGGTCGTGCACATCTCAGTAATGTAGGTTCTTCATATAAATGGTTTCAAGTCTAACCAGAGGCCTTTCATAAACCTCTTAGTGGCCTAATTGTTAGGCTACATAATGGACTAAGAATCCCTTACGGTCCTGTTATAGGAGCACCATGACTTCCTCTTAGGCCTTACATAGTTACACTTTAGGATTTGATACGGCAAAGCCGAAAGATCGGGCAAAGACCGCACACCCTGGTGTGTCAAAGACCATATCAGACTTAGCAGGTCTTTAAGACTTAGATTTCTTACCTTTATCCTAGCCTTGAGTCAGTTATGAACCAACTCTGTGCGTATCAGGGAGTTTCAGGGCCGACCGGTCGGTCCTAAACCCCGATCGGTCGGATTTTGGTTCTGGATGGAGTCCAACCGATCGGACACTTACCCGATCAGTCGGGTAAGTCACCTATAAACTTGCAGGAAATTACATGTACATAACTTCCTGACCCGTTCTACATTAATAACCTGATGAACTACACAATGACCGAACATATGAATATCATAAATGGTCTTAAGGGCTGAGATACATTCATGAATGTTATCAATTTGTTAAACACCTCCTCATGGGTGTTAGTTTGAGGGACTCCGATACTCTTACTTATACAATGAGACACCAAAGGAAGAACAACCGACTATCGAATAACATAACTACATCATCATGCATGGTTAGTAGTGATGGATAACTAAGTTAGGGTTGGCTAATAAAATATTGTGATTCCTGCACAATAATCCGATTTGCATTGCATATTGATTTCGGTTTTGGCCTCCTGTTCGCATGGTACGCGCTCTGCGCTGGGGCAACGATTGGATATTCCCTGAGGGCTCTATCCATAGTTAATCTCGGGCAGAAACAACTGACTTCCATGTTCAATGCTACCCATATGTGCGTTGATAAGCTTTGACGCATTACTCATTTATAACATCTTGTATGGATAAATTGTGATCTCTACTCTTCTGTATATTCACATAGTATTCATATGCCAATGCTTGCATCATATTCGTATGCCCACTTGATACAGTGAGTTCTATTGGTTCGCTTGTTCGATTAGTTTGATTGTTCGATATGTCTCAAGACCCTGAGCATTGTATGTATGATTTGATTGTATGCATGTATACTATATGTTTGATATAATATGATACGCATGATCTATGCAAGTTCAAGTATTTGTTTGATTCGATATCGTCAGGCACTGCTCAGTCTCAACCTTAGGATACCCGACGGGGTTGAATTTGGCGTAGTATGTATGGCCTCACTCCAGTGAGTTTATGTATTGGGGATTCTGGACCCCAGGAAACCGAGACCCATTTGGCCAATGGTGTTCTCATCATGTATTCTCTCTCCACGGAGGGAGAATATGGCATACGTAGTAGCCACCTAGTACAATATTTCTGTTATTGACTCGTATGGCATGCTTTATTCATTGCACGATTTGCCTAGTATATGAAATTGACATTTTATATGATTACTTGTTAATTCTTTTAGACACAACACGTGTTACCTTTATGTTGTTTATACTTTGCTGAGTCGTCGTACTCACTCGTTGTTCTTGGTGTTCCAGGATCACAGTTAGTTTCCTTCCCTCGAAGGTCAACCTGACTTAGAAGGAGATTCTAGAGACCCCAATGGGACGGAGGAGTGGGTGTGAATGATTCGCCCCAGAGAGCGCCTTGCATTCCTTCCATTCCCATTTACTGCATGCTGGCGTTTTATCCATTGTATATGTATTCACTGAATCTTCTGTCATGTATTTCTTGTGACGTCTATTTTCCCTAGTGATCATGTTTATTGTGTCTTTTATACTCTTTTGTGCACTGATACTATCTAGAGCTTCCACGTATAAGAATTGCATGTGTGATAGATCCCTTGTATATGTGCACCTAGATCAGGTTTAGGGGTACATATACGGGAGTACGTGTGTCATTGATTAGGTTTTCTCCTAATCCCTGATTTCTTGGGCTCGGGTTGTAACAACTCACAAAACCTTAGAGATAATTTGGGTCCCATTGTTTGAAGATCCACATCCTTAGAGTTTATCTTCCTGTGCACCCCACTTAAAGATCAGCTAAGGCTTCCAAAATCTCTTATCTCATCCTATTTGTGCCAAGAAATACTCTTCTGACTTGACTAACAAGTCATAACTACTACAGAAATAGAGTCCATAGCAATTCAAAAATCAATCCTGTTTTTCTCATGATAGCCTATCTTAAAATGGCCGTAAAACTCAATCTAGACGTCGGATTGACATAACTGACCTGTTGTTGGAAAGCTCTTTCATAATATATGTCCGTGGAGCCCAATATTGCATAAATCAAACCTAAAACGAGGATGTTAATTATAGTCCTAAAAATTTTCATGTACATTTTTAGGTGGGATTACAATCGCATCTACACTATTGAAAATCCATTGCCACACATCTTATGTGGGACCCCATCTACAGAAAAGCACTCGTTAGAGATAAACTCTATCTGTAACGGTAACCCTAACTCTATTTAATTTGGCTACCAAGTCTCCCAAAGTTTATTAATAAGCCACAAAACAGAGTCCAGATTCAATGAATCTAGATCTTGGAAAAATTATAAAAGGAGGCCATCATGGGAGGCTTCTCATTATTCTGAGCCTGATTTGGAAATCCCAGATCTCTCTCTCCCTCTCTTCTCCACTTCTCTTTCCTTTATTAATTTCTGATTCTATTTTAAAGGTATTCTGAAGTCTTGTTCCAAAAAGTAAGATCTAGAAAAGAGATTTCCAAGAGACCACTGTATAAAAAAAAGATATCAATAAAGTTATTTTTGAGGTTCTTTATAATAGTGGGCTGAGTTTCTGATTGGAGCATGCAAATGAAGCTAAGTAGATCCTCCGTTTAATTTATGTTATTATTATGTTTCTTTTTTTATCACTTTTAATGAATGCTTTATTAGAATAATAGATCTGTTTTCATACCTTAGGCAGCCTCTATTTTGATTTTTAATAAAAATAGTTTGATGATTTATACTTATTTTGATAGATTATGCTTCGGGCTGAAATCCATTGAAAATTTATATTTATTTTGATAGGTCATGCTTATGATTTTTTATTCTTTTATAAGGCAAAGGAGGTATTGGGTATTGATTTTTTTAATTAAAAATTAGAATTTTGCAAAAGATAAATCTTCCAGATCTAAAACATTAATTTGCTTCTTATCTGAGTTATCTTGAGATAAAGAATAGAATAATTATGTCATTGGATTGATTATCTTGCTTAGTGGATTTTGGATGCTCTGATTTATTTATCTTATTATTTTCTACATTTTTTTATTCATATCTCATGAAGTTTCTCAATTTTCGTTATTGTTTTAAAAAGATTTAGAATTTTAATTAAAAAGTTCAAAAGTGCTCTTTGTAGGATTCACTTGTATTTGCCACCGTCATAACAAGACAAATGTGCACTTACAGTTTTTAATAGATTGAATTAATCTCACATCATGTTTTTTGCACGATTACAGGGAGCCAATTCTAAAATTTTTTATTAAAATATGGTTTTTTTTTGTATTTTAGTCAAATTTAGGTTCATGAGCATATGCATGTTGCATTAATTTTCATCATCCATATAATTGTGTTTTATATCATCAGTTTTTACTTAGTTTTCTTTTTTGATTGAAAAAGAAAAAGATTCTGATTTTTCTTTTTTTTTTTATTGAATTTTTAGAGTTTTTAGTTAAAAAAGAAAAAAATTGGATTTCTTTTAAGTCCAACTTTTAGAAAGTAAAAAAAAACTGATCATCTATTTAATTTTGAGTTTGATTATATTAGTTTTAAATTCTTATGATTCTTTTAATTAGATAATCATAATAAATAAATAAATATATAATTGATTTTTTTCCTAGATTTTGTTCAAGTGTATAGATTAATTTGCTAACCTTTAATCTATTGACTTAGATTAGTTGAAAATTTTAAATTCTATCATTTAAGTTGTTTAGATTAATTAGAGTTTTGAAATCTGAAATTTGAATTGAATAAGATTGGATTTTTGATAATTATATATTTTTTGAAAACTCTAACAATATCTGGACACTTGATTGGATAACTTAGGATTTCTTTTTTTTTTTTTTGTAGATATTTTTATTTTCTCACCAACTTAGAAGCTATCTTTGATAGAGTTTTAACTAATCTTGTTAGCTTTAAACTTTTTTCAATTTCATCTCTTTTTAGATTAGGATAAGATAACATCTTTTAGATGGAGTTTGATTTTAATTAGGATTTATTAATAAGAGTTTCTTTTTCATAAGTTCCTTTGTAAAGAAGGAGACTTGCACAGGTGGCTTACATAAATAGAGAACTGGGTAGAATTGTTGAAACTGCTATAAAAAAAAGGATAAGCATGCATAGGATAAGAATTGCATAGACCCATTGTAAGATCTTTTATCCTTAACCCCTAAATCTTTTATTTGGAAGTGAGGTTGGTTATTTAATTTCTGCAAAACTATGATTGCTTCCTTGTTACACAAATTAAATTGGAATCCACACACTTAGATAAGGGCAATCTACCCCAACAAAATAAGGGCTAGATTTCATCACTAGATCCTTGCCCACTTAGGTCCAATCATCTCACACATAAGAACTCAACTGTTAATGAAAATCAAGCAGGAACGAGACCACATGATTCGAGCTCAGTTGGATGAAGACCATTGACAATTGCACCAGTTGCGTTCTTTGGCCAAAGTTGATGCCAAGAAAAGCCGTTGTTCTTATGAGTGCGACAGCTTGTCTGTTCAGAATACTGGTTCTTAAGTGGGTTCATCCCTACCACTCCTCGGTGGTTAATCTAGTGAACTAAGGTTTCATAAGATCGAATTGGAAGCCCACATGTTCTCTTCACTAGTTAGGAGCTATCTAGTCATCTAGGCTAACCTTATAACCTCTCTTGTGCTCAATAGTTGTGTGTGACTGCTTGTTCACCATACTAGGACTATTAGGACCTTGCATATCTGTTAGATTTAGTTGCTTCCTTAAGTTTGAAAATTTCAAAAAAAAAGATTTTTTTTACCAACCCTTTCCTCTTACATCATGAGCTAATGAGAAAACATGATGAACAAGGGGAGACCCAATAATTATGATCATCCATGAAACAACATGACTGGATTTTTTTGATATAATGGGCAATCCAGTGGGTAAGAAGTTGATAGTGATCAACCAATGAGTGTCCCACATAATTACTTATATCCCACTCAATTATTCACAGCTAATATCGATATGTGGGGAAATGGGTTCTGTGAAGTGGGTAACATATGTAAACTAAGTTGGCAAAATCACTCTCCTTACAATTCGCAAAATGGGCCCATTGTAGATCAAGAGTGCTGTCGCCACGAAATTACTCTAGGCGAGTCATATGAGTATTACTCCCAGGATATTTCATATACGCCTCCATCTTCCTTGTCATATGCCCCGCTTAATCCAATTCCACCGGACTAATTATATGAACAACCACCACTTCCCAAAGGAATTTCTAGAGGATTTTCTTTCTACAATCAGACAAAATACACAATCCATGCAAACCAACATCAAAGCCATGGAAAGCCTAAAAATGCAAGCTCTATAAAGAGTAAACTCAATTAGTCTACTTGGAAGAAAAAATAAATGACATCGTTAGAAGTGAAGTAGAATTTCAAAGATGATGTGAATTTAATCAATCTACTTATGATTACAAGTGCAGTCTTGTTGAGACAGTGGCAACTATCGGTTGATATTATAGGAGTACTTTTGATTTCTTTAATTAAAAATCTAATTTTTTTTCTCAAAAGGACAACAATAATAAAAAAGATGTGTGGTATGAAAATCAGAAATTAAATAAATCTCTAGTTAATAACAATGATAAGAAACAAATGAGAGCAACGAAATTCCATTAAGTTATTATTTACCCTTTTTGTTTCAATTTTTACTCAGATTAGAAACAAATCAATATTTTTTTATCCAAGTGATTTGACTATTGCAAAAATCAATTTTAATTAACAAAATAATACCAAGACCTCCTTGTTACAACCCGAGCCCAGGAGTTCGGGGGTTAGCAAAAGCCAAACCGATGACACACGTACTCCCGTGCCTGTACACGTAAACCTGGTCTAAATGCACACGCACAAGGGAAGTTTCACACGTGCCAAACATGTACGCGGAAGCTGTAGATATCAAAACATCACACTAAACAATGCAAGAAGAGAATACGAAAACAGAACTAACATATATCGATAAAGGTTTTACAAAATAACCAAAATAAACATGTACAATTCATGATCAGATCCAAGCGTGGCAAATCTCAAAAATAAGGAAGACTCCTATGCCATGAATGTCCAGGGCGCTCTCCGGTGGAGTGATCACATCCACTCCTCTAGGCCTGATGGGGCCTCAGGGGCCTCACTAGGAGTCTGGCCGACCGACAAGGGGTCGGAAAGGGTATCTGAGCCTGCAACACCAAAAACAACTCATGATACAACGATTCAGCAAAGTATAAGCCATAACAAGCAACACATGCTGTGTCTAATAGAATAAAGAACATCATGTAAATCATAACAGGTCACATTTGTATACTAAACTGTCGTGCAAGAAAGAAACATGCCATGTGAAGCAATGTATACATGCTGTGTACATAACTAGTTGGCGACTACATTGCCATATGCTCCCAAAAGAGGGATCTTATATCTGTGCAGAGAACACCATTGTCCGGGTCAGGGTACAAATGGGTCTCGGGTTTCCTAGGGTCCGCATTCCCCAAGACGTTTCCTTACTGCAGCAAGGCCATGAAAACTACACCAAATTCACCTCGTCGGGATCCTAAGGCTGAGGCTAAGTAGCGCCTGACCATATAGAGTCAATCATGAAAACCCTGAATAAATCGTGACAAGCATATCCTGCGTGCATATCCGGGATCATTTCTTATACGTGCAAGCATTATGACATAATTACATACATACATACTCAAGGTGAAACATAGGACGACTTTCGATGTTACATGCAATGATCCTGTTAAAGAAGGGAGATCAATGATTATAATACAACATGTGATGCAAGCAAATCGTACCATATCAAATCAACTTCATTTACTGACCAACTCTAAGCTAATTATCCAGCGTTTCTAACCGTGCATGATGATGAAGTTTTAAGTTATATGCTGCACTGTTGTCTAGTGTTGCATTCCATTATATGGTGCACCGAAGTCCCTTAAACCAACACCCATGGGGAGGTGCTTAAAAACTGGATAACAAACATGAATGATTCGCAGCCCTCGAGATTATTCACGCATTTTATCATGTTCCGTTGGGCAAGTCGAAGTTACCTACATTCTACTTTAAGGGTCTTACAGGTCTCTTTCTTTTCCTATCTTTCTTATTGTGTATGTCAGCCAGCTCAGCCGTAGGTAACCCTACGGTTTAACTGTAGGAACCTTACGGCTTAGCCGTAAAAGGCTTCACGACTTAGCCATGGCTGGGCCGTAAAAAAGTTACTGATTTGCATACTCTCAGTTATTTTCAGGTGTCACCCTGTACTGATCTATGGCTAGGTTATGGTGGGGCTTACGGTGTAGCCGTAGTGTGTTTCACGGCTTAGCCGTATCACATTTCATGGCTTAGCCGTGCATGCGCAGGGTCAATTTTTGAATCACGTACAGAAAATCTATCACGACCTGAAATAAGCAAATCTCAACAGAAAAAGGGGAAATAAGCTCAATTTAGGCTGTAAACATGTTGTCCATACAAACACATGAGAATTAACCAAAATCAAGCAATTACCAACATAGGTTCATACAAGTTAAGCTTATACTTGCCTTAATTGCGTACAATTACACTAACAGCTGTCATTGGGCTCATTCACATCCAAACACCTTTCACTGCTATCATGCATGCATGAGGAAGAGAAAGAAACATCATGAGCAAAGTCATGGAATCATGGAAACAAGAAGAAGAAGATGATGAGGGAGATGGAGGAGGCCTCTAACTCACCTCAATCCAATCACCAAGGAATAAGAGAGCACAATTTCTTCTTTTTGGCTTGATCGGTGGAAAAGAAGAATCAAGAGGGAGAGAGAAATGGAGCTCCACGTGAACTGAGAGAGAAGAGTGAGAGAGAGGTTGAGTCGGTGGAGTGGCTATATATATAGGATCAGATTTAAGGCCTATTTGCAAAGAAGTCCAAGTCATAAATCAATTTCCAGTTTGAGTCAAATCTGGGTCCAATGGAATCATGAGACATCTGTTGCAAGCGATATAGTTACGAAAGTTAACGAGCTCAACAAAAGACACATGTTGACATCAAGATGATACAAAAATGACCATGTCGAAGAAAAGCTAAAATTACGAAAAAGGGCTTGGTTTACCTAATCCAGGCCAAACTCAACCCAACTACCTATCCATGCCCCGCAACAAAATCAAGCTACAAGCAAAACACATTTAACAACTAAAACAACAGTAATTAGGCACTAAACGAGGTCAAGCTAAGTTAGAGTGTTACACTCCTTCACCTATAAAAGCATGAACATCCGAAGCATCACTTATCAAACTAAGCATAGACTATCAAAGATAATTATAGATCTAAGCATAATCTATCAAAGTAAGTATAAATGATCAAAATTTATTCATTACGAACATGAATCAGAGGTTTGCCTTTGAAATGAAGACAAATCTATTATTCTAATAAAGTATTCATTAGACAGAAATGGAAAGAGAAATTATCACATAAATTAGAACAAAACTTCACTGAGCTTCATCTGTATACTCCAATTAGAAATTTAGCCCATCATTGCAAAGAACCTCAAAAATAACTTCATTGATATCTTTTCCTTTTACAGTGGTCTCTTAGAAATCTCATTTTTAGATCCTAATTTCTAGAATAAGGCTTTAAAATATCTTTTAAATAAAATAAAAAATTAATGAATGGAAGAGAGATGGCAAAAAAGAGGGTGAGAAAGATCTGAGCTTCCATATCTAGTTGGGAATGAGGAAGAGCCTCCCATTTTGGCCTCCTTTTATAGTTTTTTAGCTCTTTAGGTTCATTGAATCTGGACCTCTTCTTGGTGTATTGAGAGATAAGATCGACTACTTGTTGATTGGATTTTTCTCCTAAAATGAGACAGATCTTGGATATAAGATGAGGTGAAAGCTTTTAAAACTCTTATCTGATCTTTAGATGGAGTCTACAGAGGGATGTGTAGCATTTATATTTCAATGGTGTAGATACAATTGCAATTCCGCCTAAAAATGTATGTGAAATATTTTATGCCCATAACTTTCTCATTTTAGCTTCGATTTGTGCAATTTTGGGCTCCTCGAACGTCTATTTTGATCCAACGTCGAGAGTGAGAGTAATGGCCATTTTAAGATAGACTGTCATTAGAAAAATGGGATTAAATTTTGAATTTTGGTTTGTAAGGGATTCTATCTTTGCAGTAGTTTTGACCTATTAGCCAAGTCAAAAGAGTATTCCTTTGTACAATTAAAATGTGATAAGAGCTTCTAAAAGCGTTAGCTGATCTTCAGGTGAGGTCCATAGATAGATGAACTTTAAAGGTATGGATCGTCAAGCAATAAAATCCAAATCACCCCTAGGGTTTTATAGGTCCTACAAATTTCATTTCCTACATATTCTAATTAAACTAGTAAAATACTAAAGAGCCAATATTAAAGCGGGATAAGTCTGGATAAAGTTCTACTTCAATTGGGGCTCTTCGGAGAAAAATTGCAAACATTCTTAATTAATGTAGAAAATGTGTAAAAATGGTGGAAATTCTAATTTTTAGGTGAAAATGCATGATGTGATGAAATTAAATGAATAATAATGCATTTAACCTAATTAAACACATAATTCATTCTAAAATAATACATAAATGTGCAAATTTATGAACTTAACAAAAGGCATGATCCAATAATTATTAAGAATCCTACATACATGGATCAAACAAATGCAATTTGGATATCTGATGATGACAATAAGATTGTGGATGTGGGTGTGATGGTTGAGCTAGACTCTAACCCATATGAGCCTGTGACACCAATGCCCCGCAATTTACCCAAATTAATCAAGATTTTGAGGATTCAATCATTTTGGATTGTCCATACTATGAGATTCCTCATGAGATCCCATTGGATAATCCAATTTAATGTGTTCTTAAAAAGGAAATACTTGTCTCTGTTGAGAATAATATGGGAATGAATGTGTAACTAGATGAACTTATTCTTAAGGAAATTGCCCATCTAAGTCTTAAGTTTTCATAAATTGCCTAAAGACAAGGAAACCCATTGTTCAGAAAATTTTTTAGAATTTGTAGAAATTGTTCCGATTCTGACCCCTAAGTTCAAATTTTTTATTACACATGCGGCTTTGTTTACACTTTCAAATAAAGATTTGCCACTGACATTTGCATACCTGTGCCAAAGGAAATTGGAACAATTAATTTGATAGAAATATTGGCACTAGATGACCAAACACCACTCTATTTTTCAATACTATCTCTTTTTTATAAAATTCAAAGATCTATTTTTAAGGTAGGAGGGAGAATTTTTCATGATGATATTTTGTTCACCAAATAACAAGGAACATGTGGTCCTCATGTTCATCGGGCCCAATATTCTAATGGTTACATCCTTTCAATACTTCTTATAAATTGTGTAAAGGCAAATTTTATTTGGGATTCAGGTGGATTTTAAGTTTTGGATGTAGTAGTGTAAGTTTTTCTTTTTACCATAAAATTTTCTTTTCATGTTAGTAGAATAGCTTCTTTTCTTTTCATCAGGTGCTTGCTTTCGCACTTGGCTCCATCATTTAATTATTCCTCGTGTTATTTCATTCATTTAGGTGTTTCATTCCATGCATAACATTAAGGACAATGTTTACTTTAGGGTGGGGGGAGGGAACAAGCACACTTTTCTATTTTTAGGCAAGCATTTTTCACTTTTTCTCTTTATTTTTACTCTTTAGGAAAATTTTTCAGTTTTTTTTGGAATTTTCTTTTAATTTCCAAAAAAAAAATTTGGACCTCAATAGGGAAGGAAAATAGGATGCTATTGAGTTAGAGAACCATTGAGTAAGACCAAAGTAAGTTGGCTTGAGACAGGTTACATCAATAGGCAAATGAATGACTTCTTGTTGAGGTGACCAAGTTGTCTAGGAATCTGATGTTAAAATACTCCTATGTCAGTCCGAGGTGAATCAATTTAGGTTGTATTTTCTTTTATGTCTTACGTTATTTTATTTTTTTCTTCTAAAAGAAAGAGAGAGAGAGAGAGAGAGAGAGAGAGAGAGAGAGAGAGAGAGAGTTAACGAAAAAGAAGGTTTCAAAGGAACTAAAAAAAATTTAAAATATATAAGGAATTTGGAATTTTCAAACTTTTGGAAGGAAGTAAAAAAGATAGTCCACTAATCGCAAAACTCTAAATACGAAGTTGTTCGATGTAGTAATATCTTGGCAAGTACGAGGTTAAATCCACATGGAGCAAATAAAATTAAGAACACTTTCCAACTTATACCTGTCCTATTAAAATCTAAAACTCGCCCACTTTAATAACGAACATATATATCCATTCCTACTTTGCAAAAACAAAATTGATTACTAACCAAAATAAAAAAAAAGTCCTAAATCTAAAAAATAGTTAAAAAGACTTAACTAAAGTTGCTGCAAAATAAAACACAAGTTAGAACATCCAAAAATAATAACATGAAACTAAAATTAGAAACTACAACTATGTTGACTTTCCAAGTCTTAAAGAACTTTCCAATTTCAAAATCTTTGCAATCAAACACTTTTAGAAAGATTCTCAAATTTGAAAATTACTTAAAAATATCAAAAACCTAAAATTAGTAACAAATCTAAAGTTAGAAAATTCAAGAAAATCAATACAATCAATGCAATATATACCATGTAACTAATGCAAACTTTCTTAATTTGAGATGCAAAATTTAAATAAAATATAACCCTAATCTAATAAAATCCTAAAATAGATTTAATGGCTAAAAATCATGCACTACTGATGCATGAATCTAAAAAAAAAAATTTTAAAATAATTTAAGTTGCAAGTACTATGCATGAGTGATGGTTACCAAAAGAATTCTGATATGCAACTTGGCAAAAATCCCATGTTTATGCTTCTGGGAATTGATCTTCCCAAAATCTTTTTAATCTAAAACTCTGCAATTTTGAAGTTAACTCATCAATGTTTAGTTCCACCAATTTTTACAGCAAAACTCACTAATTTTCTAGGGCTACTAATATCAAACTTTTAGACAATAAATTGCATTGTTGTACACAAAATTTTCTGACAAGTGCGGTTTAATCAATTATAAACCATACTTTTCAAATTATTTTGCCCTAAAATTTTTATGATATAAAGCAATTTCAATAAACAATAATACCTCCAATTTATAGGCCAAAATAAGTTTTCTATATTGAGTATTAAATTGTTAAGTTTTAAGCAAAAACAATGACTGTTGTTGTCGTTTTCTACAGTCTTCCTTAATCTGAATTTACCCTTTACTTTTTGATTAAAAATCAATCCAAATCTAAAAATCTCTTTCTTAGAAACTAAATCAATACATGATGATAATGCATACTTTTAAAATTTATTTTCAGCCATAAATCATGTAGCATAAAGGCATAAGAACACAACTAGAAATAAAGCGAAAAGAACTTGGAATTTAAATATAGTATTTTTCAAAAATTTAAATGTAGTTTGAAAAAAAATTTAAATATAGTCAACTAAATATAAATGTAGTGAAAAATAAAAGTAAATGTAGTTTTTAAGAATTTAAATGTGGTTCAAGCAGTTTAAGTAATAGAATACTTTCCTAAAAATCCATCAATCACAAGATTTACCATTTATTTTAACTATAACATTATAGATTAGGGCTGTCAATCCTATCACAAACATCATAATCAAAACATAAGATCAACCATGTAAAAGACAAGATCTAAAAGAAAAGCATGATTTTACTAATGTAGTAGAATTCTTTACAAAGAATTTACATCAATTGAAACCAAAAAGAAATACTATTTACACTAGTGTGGAGAACTTCTCTTCTAATTAAAGGGATGGAAGAAGACTCCAATGGAGGAAGAAAGAGGGAGATAGGGCAGTGTTTGGTGTCCAGGAGAGGGCTTCTCCATGGCTTGGGATGTTCAAGGGTGAAAGAGAGCCTCCTTCAGATATGCAAAACACTCCTTGAAAGGACAAGGGTCCATCTCCTATGATGGCTTATCATTTTTCCACTAAAACTTTCTTTTTTCTCATGAATTATCTCTTTTCTTTCTCAAATTTTGCATAAATAATAGGGAGATAATTTAAGAGAGTTTAAGTGTGATCCAAACATGGAAATAAAGGAGGCTTGGACGTGCACGCTTGTTTGTGGGTCCCCTTGTGGCTTTGCAAACTTCTTGCATTATTTCTTCAATTATTGCATCATCATGGTATTTTCTTAAACTTTTTAGAAGAAGGCTGTTGGGACAATTCAAGTGGAATGAGTGGACCCCCCTTTTACTCATGGCACATGTGTGAGCTCTCCACATGTGTGAATGTTTGCAGGGTCCACTAACCACACTTCTTTTCTATTTTTCTTTAGATCGGCACCTTTTCAACTCCAATATTCATTGCAAGACCTAATATGATTTTTTAAGTTGTGTGTGGGTCCAGGGTAGGAATCTTGATGTTAGTAGGATTCTTCATCCATAAAGGGTTTCTTCTCCAATTGACATCCAATGGGTCTTAGTTTTCATAGTACTAGCAAAAAAGGTTCGAACGATAAGAATTAGTAGAGTTTTAATCCAACTAGAGCTCTTTGCGAGTATTGATTCAACTAAGATTCCTCCATAATTTTGAGAAATGATGTGAAACATGAGGAATAATATAATGAATGGTGGTTCTGGTGATTTCATGTATGAAACTGTAGCAGTTTATGTGAAATGATAGTTTTACCCCTGAAGTCACAAATGAATAAATGCGAACTCATTTCACATGAAATGATCTAATAAGATGAAATCATTTTAGATGTTTTGACTTAAATAAAATAATGATAAAGGAATTTCAAATCATTTCATGAAGAATCAAGGTTTGATAGATATTTTGAGAAATTAGGGTTTCAGAAAAGCAGTTTTCATGATTTTGTGCTAACATGATGACTTTTTAGAAAATTATGCATTAAAACATAATAAATGGATTTCAAATGCACTAATCATGATTTTACCTTAATTGATGCAGTTTAGAATGATTAAGTCCTTAAAATGTTTGAAATTATGCATGAGGAAGTGCAGTTTTAAGGACTCA
The DNA here is from genome assembly GCA_037013555.1 of Sextonia rubra. NCBI lineage: Eukaryota > Viridiplantae > Streptophyta > Magnoliopsida > Laurales > Lauraceae > Sextonia > Sextonia rubra. Next base: position 16,857,560 of record JASUAD010000018.1, read on the forward strand.
ACATCTTGCTTTTTTGAATGGTGAAGTCTATCAAAGGATTACCTAAACTTATCTTTGCTATATACACTTTACATTTCTCAAAGTTTGGATAGGAAGCTAAAATGATTGCTTTCAGAATTTCTCCGAAAGATTCGATGAGAACCTGAGATTTAGTTTATAAATATTTTTCTCTCTTGGTTCCTTAATGTGAATTAACTCGGGCAAGTTGAAAAGGCTACCTTTTATTTATGGGTCGGAGTGCTTCTCCTCATTCTTCATATAAAAAAAAACAAATTATCACCGAGTACAAAATAAGTGAGAAGTTTTTGGAAAAATAACATTTTGTGACTGATTTAGGTTTGTAAACCTTTTAACTTGGCTAGTAAGCCCGTCGGGGTATGTCCATACCTAATGCCTTAAAGCGAGCTAGTTAAGAGTCATTGCTCTAACGCTTTTTTCATGGGTTAATTAGAAAGCTTAAGGGACCTACGCATTGCACAGTCACATGTAATTAAAAAGATTAGTGTGCATGTTAAAAAAAAGGAGAGGAATGGAGAAGTTTTTTGGCCCTTAATAGTAGCGTGAAGCCATTATAGTAGCTTTGAGAGGAAGAATTTTATTTTAACTAGATTTTTTGGGGAATCAAATGGTTTAACAGAAAATTCTTTTTAAATGGATTAGTGGAGAATATTTGAACTGGTAATGATGTATACATTTTTCATCATGCACATAAGTCTTGTATGAATTTAAGAGAGTTTTTTAAAATAGAATTGTGAACCGGATTTTGAAAAGTTTGAATTTTTTATCTTTCCGGATGTCAAAAGTATCTAATAGGAGTGAATTTTCTTTTGAGAAATTTCTTTTACCTTTGCTACTTTTGCAAAAATTTTGTGGGTAGATCCACTTCAAACCCTCACAAGGAACAACTTGTCCACTAGGGGGAACCTAAGGGTTTAAAGGCTTATTACATAAACTAAATGCAATCAAGAGTACTAGTGAAAGTGGTTCTATTTTTATTTTTACTTATTTCCGTAGATTGGGTTAAAGAACTTCAAAACTTTTCATCCGCAACTTTTACTAAGGAACTAGCAAAATGCTGGTTGTAGAGTGTGTTAAGTTCATGAATTTTCACATTTACATATCATTGTAGGGTGCATTAGGGACTTTAATTAAGTTAAATGTATCATTATTCATTTAATTTCATCATTTCATACATTTTCACCTAAAAACTGAAAATTGCACCATTTTTACACACTTCATGCATTAATTAAAAATATTTACAATTTTTCTCCAAAGAGTCCCAGTTGAAATGGAACTCTATCCGGACGGATCCCGCTTTAATGTGGTCTCTTCAATATTTTACTTGTTGAATTATAATGTCCAGGAAATAAAATTTGTAGGACCCATAAAACTCTAGTGATGATTTGGGTCCCACTATTTAAGGATCCACACTCTTAGGGTTCATTTGCCTATGGACCCCACCTAAAGATCAGTTAAGGCTTCTAAAAGCTCTTATCTCATTTATTTGTTCCAAGGAATATTCCTCTGACTTCGCTAACAAGTCACGACTACTACAGAGATCAACTAAGGCTTCTAGAAGCTCTTACCTCATCTAATTTGTTTCAAGGAATATTCCTCTAACTTGGCTAATAAGTCACAACTACTACAGAGATGAAGTCCATTGCAGATAAAAATTCAAAATTCAATCCTATTTTTCTTAAGATAGCCTATCTTTAAATGGCCATAAATCTCAATCCGAACGTTGGATCGATGTGGATGACCACCCTTGGAAAGCTCTTTCAAAGTAATCCATGGAGCCCAAGATTGCACAAATCGGACCTAAACTGAGAAAGTTATTGGCCTAGAAAGTTTCATGTACATTTTTAAATGGGATTGCAATTGCATCTACACTATTGAAAATCCATTACCACACATCCTGTGAGACCCTAGCTAAGGAGAAGTGCTTGTCAAAGGAAACTCTATCTGCAGAAATAACCTTATCTCTACTTTACTTGGCCACTAAGTCTCCTAAAGTCTATCAACAAGCCATAAAAGGGAGTCCAGATTCAATGAATCTGGATCTTGCAGAAATTATAGAAGGAGGCTACCATGGGAGGCTTCTCCTTATTCCTAGCCAGATCTGAAAATCCCAGATTTCTCCCTCTCCTCTCCACTTCTCTTCTCTCCATTAATTTCTAATTTATTTTAAAGATATTCTGAAGCTCGTTCTAAAAAGTAAGATTTAGAAAAGAGATTTCTAAGAGACCATTGTATGAGAAGAAGATATCAATGAAGTTTTTTTTGAAATTCTTTATAATGGTGGGTTGAGTTTCTAAATAGGGCATACAGATGAAGCTAACTAAATAGGGCATATAGATGAAGCTAAGTAGATCATTTGTTTAATTTATGTTATTATTATGTTTCCTTTCTATCTCTTTTAATGAATGCTTTATTAGACTAATAGATCTATCTTCATACTGAGGCAACCTCTATTTTGATTTTTAATAAAAATATTTTGATAATTTTTACTTATTTTGATAGATTATGTTTCGAGCTAAAATCCTTTGAAAATTTATATTTATTTTGATAAGTCACGCTTATGATTTTTCATTCTTTTATAAGGCGAAGGAGATCTTGAGTATTGATTTTGTTTTTAATTAAAAATTAGAATTTTGTGAAAGACAAATCTTCCAGATCTAAAATATTAATTTGTTTCTTATTTGAGTTATCTTGAGACAAATAATAGAATAATTATATTATTGGATTGATTATCTTATTTAGTGGATTTTGGATGCTCTGATTTATTTATCTTATTATTTTCCACATTTTTTTATTCACATCTCATCAAGTTTCTCAATTTCTGTTATTGATTTAAAAAGATTTAGATTTTTAATTAAAACTTACAAAGTGCTCTTTGTATGATCGACCTGTATTTGCCATTGTTCAACAAAACAACTGTGTCTTACAGTTTTTAAGAGATTGAATTAATTTGAATTAATTTGACATCAACCCCTATCGGCCAAAGCTCAAAATCTATAAATACTTAGCTTCGGATTTGGATTTATACATGCGACCAAAGAATGCTTTTTTGAGAGAGAATTATTGCGGACCATTAAAATCATCCTCCAACCTTCAAATCTCCTTCCACCCCTTTGAATCCTTTATGAGAAAATCATTTTGAGCATTTAAGCTCATTAGCAAGAGTTTCAATGGATAGATCTTTGTTTAGGTTTAGTGCAATCCATAGGAACATCTTCCAAAATCCTTAGACCCATGTATCCTTGGTCATCTCAGTTTAGCAATATTGGAGATCATCAAGCACCAATGATCGTTTGCTACAAAGGCTACAAAGCTGGGTTTTGGATCTTACATCAAATGTGATCTTCAAGTGATTTTGTTAGCATTTGATTTTATTCTTTTCATCCTTATATCTTATAAAGAGGAGTGGACATTTGTGATTGGACCTCTCTAATAAAACAGATTAGAAGAGTAAACCTTCATGATCAAATCTTTATAATAAAAGGACGGCATAGTAGACCTATGCGATCAGACCACCCTAATAAAATTAGGTTGTATGGGTTTGAGGTGTGCTTGTTGGAAGCCTCACATAGTGGGATCGAAGAGACCATTAGGTGTGGTGCTTTTGAGAGTGAACATAGGTCAAAGACTAAACCACTATTAAAACATTGTGTCCATCTCTTTATTGCTTTTATACTATGCATGCTATGGGATATGAAAGCAATATGAATTTTGTTTTTATATATATATATATATATTGGATAATAGAGGGTGTCCTAACCCTGTACGCAGGGCTAATCCCTTCGGACCTAGGGGAAGATAGGTAAAATCTGCTGTGGCCCTAGTGTGGTAGCGTAGCTTGACCCTATAACCTCCGAGAGCAGTTTTGTTTAGATGTAGACTATCATTACTTGTGTAGTTAATTTAAAATTAATATTTCTCCATTGAACTCTTATTTCTTCTATGGTTTATTACATTGTTAATATTGATAAGAGTTTTCAATTGTGCTTTTGGGACCTTTCTCCTCTTCTAGGCTTGTATCTCAATTCAAAAGTGTATAACAATTGGCATGTTAAATTTGAGGCAAGTTTATTTAGTACTAGTGGCATAGGGTGGGTCGTGCCCAACATGGGCTAAAAAAGAAAACTATATTAGAATTTAATATTTTTGAAAATAATATTAGAAATAAAATAAGTCAAAAAATGTATAGTTGGTACATGGTATTGGAGAATTAACTCAATTACATGGTATTGGAGAATTAACTCAATTACATGGAATCACGGAGTAACAAATGAGAAAATTTGAAGAGTAACTATGAATAACATAACATATGAAGAAATTTTTTTTTAAATAGTTAAGGTTTTTAAGATGGCCAACTAATGGATTATTAGGAGTGAATTTGGTCCGATCTAGTACGTGGGGTGAGTTGAAAAAACACCATGGTTGTGTAATATTTCGCGTGAGAATGATTTCAAATACCATTGGTGGGACCTATCAAATAAACTCAAAAGAATCAAGTAAAAAAATATAATTTTAGTTACGAGATGAAGTGGAGTCCATTATTCTGCAGGTCCTTTTTGAAAACTCAATGCCCAAAATTAATGAAATTATATTATGAGATTTTTAGAGATAGCTTTAGTTTGTTTGGGTCTAAGGCCGAGAGATTTTAGGAGTTGGTTAAATTTTCAAAATTATAAATATCCCACTAAGATTTTAAAGGTTGAGATGGACCTATGAATCCTCAACATGTGGGCACTTAGGTGGCTTCATTTAGAAGCAAATAGCAAACGTGGTCCCACATGTCGCTCCTTCACAAATGGGATTGCTACTTTTTTATATATTTTTTTAAATGGTCAAAGAGAGAGACTTATGATGAATAATGGTGGAATAAGAAAGTTAAAAGAGATTTTCTATTGAGATTAAGAAAAAAGTAATTCTTTTTTCTTTTAAATAGGAACCAAAAGTTACACACTTACACTATCTTGTTTGGCTATGAGATAGGAAGTACGTGCTCTCTCATCATCCAATTGGGACTCACAATGTGAATAGATGATTGGTATGGGAAGGCTCAAAATTCTGGTTAAGTGATAAGTTAAGGATTCTTACAGACTCTTGTTTGAACTGAACTTGCTCGCCTCGATTTTAAAAGATTGAAAGATGTTGTCTTTTCTTGATTTAAAAGGATGGGAAAGCAAAGTACTTGAAATGTATATATATATTTTAAAAAAGTTTACAATTAGATGAAACATGCATTTAATATTAATATGATAAAATAATTTGATGATTTCATGAAAATAATGCTTACCAACATATATATGAAAGATATGATAATTACGGGACCCAATAATGATGTAGTTAATATTTTGAGGATGTATACTTTTGAGAGGCATTAGAATGATGTGGATCAATAAGAAGCAACAAAGTAATAAAAAAAAGAAAGGAAATTGTGTAAAAGGGATAAAATAGGAAACAATAGGGAAAATGTTGCAAAGATTGCTCTAATGGTATTGAGTGGAATCCAATACAAAGGAATCATTGATAAAACTCGGAATTGGTTGCATGGTATATGTTCCCACAAAGAATTGTCACTTATATGATAGTTGAAGATTTAGAATCTTAAAGAATTCAAATTGGTTGTTTGACTCTAAATTAGAAAGATTTTAGGAAAAAGGTTTAAAGATCGATTGATTAAAGAAAATTTTAAAATTAAATGAAAATGCCTTTAGTGGAGAGATTTGGAGAAGCTTTAGGACTTTAATGAAATGACCCATAAATGACATGGCAGTATGTTATGTGTTGCTCTCCCACAAAGAGGGTTGCTTGTATATGTATATATATATATATGATATAATATAAATTCTAAAAAATGCCTCATTCAAAAACGGCGTTTCTGCCCCTCTTTAACCATCCACTCAAATTAATCTACATCTTCAAACCACTTAAATGTCATCTTGGTTTCAAACCCTCATCAATGCTATAATAGTTATTGCCTTGAAAACCTCACTCTTTCCTTTTCTAATATTGTTTCAAGTACGTCATCTTTTTTCCATTCAAATTGATGAGCTAGAATGAAAGGATTTTTAACAATTGTCATTGAAGAAATACTATAAAAATATTATTGGGCCCACCAATATGAAATCAATGGACCAAAGTGAATCAAAGAAAGCAGGGATAGATTTGTAATCTTGTGAATCAAATGAAGAGAAAAAGTAGGAACAAATTATGAAAGCGTTCATTAGCCACTTAGGTAGGGATAGATTTTCAATCCCATGAATTTAATGAAGAGAAAAAGTAGGAACATATTCCTATCCTTCATTAGCCAATGTCATAACATGAGTTTTGAGATGATAAGCATTAAACCACTTTTCCTTAAAACTAGAAAACTCAAAATGACCATTAAGAATTTGAAAATTCATCCCTCTTCTCATATTCATTGCACAAAGGGGCGTTTTTCCTTTTGAAGATGTTGGGTGTCATATAGACATTCTTGCTCTCTCTATATACATTTATATACTTTTAAAAAAAATTGAGGTGAGATTTGGAACCATGGCCTCAAGAAAAATATTTATTCTTAATCACTTCCACTACTAAGTTCTCATATGATAAGAAATGTATTCTATAACATATGAAGTAGATATAGACGAGGCAGGTTGAGTTGATGCACCCAAAAACCCAAACTTGCCCCAAACCTAACTTAGATATTCTTTTTCTTTTAAGGGCAATTTGAATTGAAGAGAAAGAAGAAAAATACGAATACTCAAAAAAGCCCCCATTGCTGAACCTATAGCAGTTGAAACATTAAGTGCACACATGGTTGTTTACGAACTAGAAAAGAAGATAATTGAGTAGCTCTGTTTGGAGTGCTAAAAACAGTTGGGTTCCCTAAGTACTTGAGTTGAGCTGATGACTTTTGGATAGGGGTAATTTTCGTAAACCATTTCTATTTTCAACTCTCTTTCTCCTTGTAGATCCACTAGTATTGTTGGAGAGGTATGGATTTAGAGAGATCGATGTTGACCAACACCCTAGCATAGGAGAGTGTTCTTTGAGCTATTGTGATGTCATCTCGCTTGATTGGTTCCCCAATGGAGTTGGCCAGAGATAGAATGATGTTTTGGCTCCATCAATGGTAAGGTAACCCTTTGAATCTAATCCAAACTCAAGCGATTGAAGGTCAATCAGTTTCTTTTTTGGCGAGGTGTTTAAGGGAGGAAAATGATGTTCTTCTTGTTCATTGATAAGGGAGAACAACTAACAATGTGTGCTTTGTCTTGAAGGGACATTGAAAAAAAAAATAAAATGACCTTTGATGGTGAGGGAGACTAGACATGGTCTAGATAGAGTCCAAAGTTTGGCTTTCTCTTCAACCTATTCTAGTAATGGAGAATGGATAGAGTCCAAAGTTTTACCTACCAATCAGAAAATAACAACATAGGAGAGAGACTCTTTGTTGGAGGAGAGCATGGATCAATGTGACATCCTAGAGTCCCACGTCAACTATGAAGAGGAAAGTAATTGGGATTATATGTAGTGTTTGCACCCTTACTTTGCATGAGGCCTTTTGGCGGGTTAAGGCTCACCAGAAGCAAAACTATGAGGCCCATGGGCCAAAGCGAACAATATCATGCATGTGTATCAGGTAGGGCATTACAAATGGTATCAAAGCCAAGTTGCATGAGCCTGTGAGTCAAGATAAAAGAATCCTCAAGGGACATGGGTATGGAATGCTTTGGTCCCATATCGCCTAGTGAAGTTATATAGATCCATACGAGGACGTGTGACCGTAAGGGAGGTAGATTGTAACACCCCATTCCACATCGCTTATGAATAAAATTTGATTCTGGTATATAATGAACTATGGAAGTTACAACTAGTAACTTGGGCTTTAGCATTTTGGGTCATGTGATAGACTCGGGCCAAGAGGGCTGGCAGGCTACGAGGACTGGCAAGTTACTGCACTGGGACATACAGCCCTAAGGAGCGTAATACCATTTGTAAAGACCCAAGTAGTTCATTGGCTCAGTAACTTGGTGAGCTTATCACGTGACTTAAAATACTTAAACCCAAGTTACTAGTAATAACCTATATAGTTCATTATATACCAGACTCATATTTTATTCATAAACAATGTCGGATGGGTGTTACAATTAAGGTATTGTTAAGGTTGGCTTGCCATTTTTTTAGGTGCCATTTTTTCAGGTGGTAGGAGGGTTGGTTATTGAATGGTAGATGGGATTTGTGCTTGCAAAGAGATTTACATAGGTTGTTGCGGGAAGGATTGGAGGAACTTGGTAGCTAAGGATGGAACTATTGAGAGCCTCTGCTAGCACAGGAAAAACTAAATTCACCATGGAAGATTGGCAAGAGGGAAAGGATAGGGCTCACGTGGAGGAGCTAAAAGGTTGACTTGGAAAAGGGGGAAGTGGCATAGTTAAAGGAGAGATGGTGGTGGTTGGCTTGACGGTCTAGCTGGAGAAGAGGAAGGGCGAAAATCTTTTTTTAAACAAATGGGTTCGACCAACTTGGGGTGGGGGGGGGGGGGTGTGAAATTTTTTTTCAACAAATGGGTTCGACCAACTTAGGTTAATGCATGAAAAATCATACCCGATATGAACCCTACCAACACATTACCAAACCCCCCTAATAAGAGCAACCTGAGGTGAGTCTTGATTTAAACCCGACCCATTGTCATCCTAGGTTGGACTTCTAAAAAGTGATTCCTTTTAAAAAACCATCAAACTTATGGTAATGGATTAAAAGGTTAGGATGATCCAATGGATTTGATGTTTTAGTGGGACCACAAGGTAACCCACATGACTGGAGGGCCGTTAGTGAGCACTACCCTATTTTATTTTCTTATACCTTAAAGTTGTATTATTTAGAAAGAAAAGGCGAACCATCTCTTCTCCTAAAGTCATATCATCATATATGTTATTATATTATCTCACCTTAACTGTTTGAGCCCTAAATGAATGTGTTGCCCTAAGGCTGTCAATTTGGCCTTTTGACAGAGGGGTTCAACCCTTAAAAGCCCCTTAAATTGAGGGCTTTCGTTTTTTTCAAAAGCCCTAAAGCTGGGCTAGGAAAAAAATTTGCAGCCCCTCTAATTTTGAGGGTTGGGCTAGGACAATATCAGCCCTTGGCTTTTTTTTTCATTTTACAATATATACATTTATATATACATATGTATATATTGTCTGAAGTGCACCTTATAATTATATATATGGTCTAATTATTTTTAGCAAATTATATGCATTACACAAATATATAAAAATGCATGCAAATGAAACTCTTAAACTTTTTAGAGATCTTTTTGAAGAGTATTGTAAGAGATTTGGTAATAATTCTAGTTTAGAGGATGAAGTTGAACCAAATAAGATGCTATCATGTGATGATGGTAAAGATAAATTTTTTTGGCATTTAAAAGAAAAGAACAAGAAAAGTAGCAATCAAGAAAAAACTAAAATAGAATATTAGTTTGAAGACCTAGAGAATAATCTACAACATTAGATATTAGATTGGCTCATGATATTTTAGTTGTTCATATTTCCACAATTGCTTCTGAATGTGTATTTAGCACTAGGGGAAGGATACTTAGCTCACATAGGATTTGTTTAAAATAAACGATAGTAGAGACCTTAGTTTGTGCACATGAATAGTTATATGATGATAGCATTGTATTAGATGATTTATTAGATTTATTGAAAGAGGATTAAATTATCAAAATTTGAAGATATTATCAACTATTATTGTTTAAATTAGTTTCACATATACAACATCTTTTATATATAAAATAACTATCATTACAAGTATTATTAAGTATCATCCGAAGTTTTTATTTTACAGTATATTAAAAATATTAAAAGCACTATTAAGTATCATTTGATATGTTATTTTATATCATTAGAGGTTAAGCATCATTACAAGATATAATTATATAAACTAATTTTTAATTTGCCACCAATCAATAAAAAAAATTAACTCTAACGTGCTTACTTTATTGCAATAATTATCAATCCCAAGCCCAAATAAAGAAGGGTGAATGTTAGATTAACACTCAATAATTGATGACAATACTAAAATAATTTAAAAATACAATTCTTATTTTCAGGCCCGGGGCCTAACGCTAGCCCTTGAGGACAAGGTAAGGGCCTAGGTGGAGCATGCCCTTTGAGGCTCTAGCCAACTCAGGCCCGACCCTAAATATGTTGAGGGTAGGGCCAAGACAACCGTCGGCCTGACCCTTTGACAGGGCTAGTTGCCCATCTTAACTTTACATAAATGGGATCCACCAAAAGCAACCCACTTATCTAACACATCCTTTGTCTCCATATATATGGGACCACCACATCCAACCCATTTACCTTTTTATAGAACCCACAATTCACATTTTACACTAATGGACCTCACATGTGGATAGATTAGTTAGATCTAATGGATATCAATATATCATGTGAGTCACTATCATTTAGGAGAGCCTGCTATCATTAAACAATGCGCATTATGCCACAATGATTATGTTCCTTATGTGGGCTCACTCTAAAATTTGATTTGGTTTTCAGTCCAAGGACTTTTGATAATTCAAAAACTATTTTCTTTGACAAGAAAACTAAAGTGAACATTTAATTGAAATATACTTAAAAGATTCAAACTAATATAAACATTTAACTAAATATTCAAATAATTTAAGTTGGAAGAATCAAATGTTGAATTACAAATATTACTCACATATTATTTCTTTTTAATTGATTATTTTATTATATGAATTTGTATTATGATGATTACATAAACGGATTTATCATTCTATCAAACCATGTATTTTCACTATTGATTTTGATATTTATTTAATTTGCACGAGTTTTATACTAGCATATATTATAGGAGTTTGGATCCTCCATCAAAAAACCCCATAGTGATGGTAGCGGGACCAATCAAGTCCCGCCACATCACCAATGGGCAGCCTGCCATGCACGCAGGTGGTGCATGCCAAGCTACTAGTGGTGACGTTTGGTCTCTCCACGATCACTGTGAGGTTTTTCCTCACTAAATCTCAATTTGTTGGAATATAAGAAAGAGAAAGACAGTCAGAGAAAGAAGAATAGAGAAGAAGGGAGAGATCTTCATGATTATTGAGAGAGTGTACATAATAGGGGGGAGGGGGGAAGGATCTTATTTATAGAGTAATATTGCTTCCTCCTCAAATAACATAACATAGTAGGACTCTAACCCTAAATGCTTTCCTTATCTCATGTGGGTTTCAATGTGGGCATTCACCTATAATAATACCTCTTATAATACTCTCCTTTGAATGACAATCATTCAATAATAGTTGTCTTATTAAAACCTTACAAAGGAAAAACCTAGTGGGATAAAAATCAAAGCAAAAAAAAAAAAAAAAAGAGTACAACGTTTTGCAAGATCATTAAATTAGTGTTAGATGTGCATAATGAGTAGGAAAACCTTAACTAGGAAAACTCAGTGGGATAAAGTGTATGAAAGGAAAAAGAGTACAACGCACATATGTCCTAAGTAGCATGCTTCAAGGTGTCTACCTTTGATCAGTTACTTCCCATGACAACAACAACCTTTATATTATTTGATGATAGACTCTATACATACCAATCTTATGTACAAGCTTCTGAAATATTGACTTGTGTAATAACTTAGTAAAAAAATCAACTAGGTTGTTATTTGAATGACTTTGCTTGACTTCAATCTCACTGTTCTTCTGAAGCTCATGTGTGAAGAAGAACTTTTGTGTAATGTGCTTCGTCTTGTCACCTTTAATAGATCTTTTTTTATTATGTTAAATACATGCCTCATTGTCTTCATAGATAATGCTTGAGGTGCCTATACTAGGAAACAATTAACAAGAACTACAAATATACTGAATTAAAGATTTTAGCCACACATATTCCCTGCTGGTTTCATAGAGAGCTATAATCTCAGCATAGTTAAAAGAAATAGCAACCAAAGTTTGTTTATTAGAATGTAAGAAATGGCAGCATTACCACTAAAAAATACATAACCTATATGAGACCAACCCTTATGAGGACCAGAGAGATATCATGAATTTGCATAACCTGTAAACTTCGAATTTTTTTTACAACTACAAGAATGAAATAGATGTATATATTATAAAATTTGTTTAATAAAAATCCAGTGCCCTTGAATTGGTGCAAAACTATATATGGTAAGAATATTTATAAAGAATGAAATATCACATTAGAATGCCTCTTGATCTGCAGGCCAAGCTAAAATTTTCCTGTAAATAGTAAATAGTTTTCTCGAGCTTTTCTGGAGTCCCGATCTACATAAACTTCTATTATTGTGAATCTGTCACCCCCAAACCTAAGAATTCGGGATCAAGTGGGCCCCAGGGTATGCATACGTAATCCCGTAGCAACCCGTGCCAAGCAAAGACATGCACGAATCATTACAAGGGAGATTTTACAGAAATGTATGAGGAAGTTTCACAAACACGTATATCAAGATTCAATCAGTAAAGGAGAAGCCTATGAAATACATCTGTAATGATCATAAGCAATAATAAAACATTATTCATTCATAATTATGCTTAAGTTTGTTAATTAACCATCCATCAACATAAGATAATAAATACGAAAATACAGTTATACAAAATCCAAATAACATGTCTATCCATCCCCGACTCCAAATTACCATAAGACCAAGTAAACTAGATTTAACAACTCAAAAGAAAACCCATTGACACTCTACGTAGGACGACTAATAAAATATGTCATCTTCATTCCACTCTTCTACTTCCTGAGGTACCATTGAAGTTCCCTTCGGTGGTGCATCGTTTGCCATGCCGGCGATGGATTCAGTACCTGTAACACTAACAATAGCACTGTTAACATGATAATTAAGTAAATATAGAGGTATATAAGACCATCATGATGTATCAAATGAATTAGAAAATATATTAATTAAAAGAAAGCAATAATCGTATATAGGCATGTTGTGCTTGAAGTTAGCATGAATAACGAATCATAAACAGGATATTGTAACATACTAGTTAGCATCCACGAGACTATATTCTCTTTAAGGAGAATGTATAACATACATAAGGGAATATTGCTAGGGGATCAATTTTTAGCTTCCCACAAGGCGCCGACTTTCTCCTTCATAAACTACTGTAGCAGTAACATAAAAGATATCCAAATTGGTCCCATCGAACCTAACAATGATACCAGCTAAGTGGTGCCGACTTAACATATCAAGATTGTCCTAAATTCATATATACATAGTCATTCATACTTATCATTGATCATAGTGATCGTCTCATATTCATATATAATTTTTCATACAGAAAAGGGAGTATTGGTCTTGAGATTCCATTTAATTATAAAAATTGGAATTAAACAAGTGACTAATAATTAGACAATGCATACTTAAATGAGCCAATAGAGCTCGAACCTTGTCAACCTTAGCTACACCCATTTTGGCTCACAGGAACACGCACAGCTAAGTCAAGAGTCAGCTGTAGAAGAAAATAGGATTTGGGTATTCTCAGGAAAGCTATCCGTTAAATAACTTACCTTTGGGTCACGGGATAGTTACGGCTAAGCCGTAGTTCATTTCACAGCTTGGCAATGAGTTAGCTGTAGTTCAAATATAAGATTTTAGTTCTTTAGATTTCGAGTTGTAGAACACTTACAGCTTAGCTGTAGGCTTTACCTAAGCTTCAAAATTCTGAAAACTGTTCCCAAAACTCAAATTCAATACAGAACTCTCAATTCTTGGTTCCAATGAGCTTCTCTTTTGCTCCAAATTATCACAATAGGTTTTACAATGCCCATATATCATCAGCATCACTTATTCATACTCATATTCACTTAATCAAACATATGTATAGTTAATCAATGGTGAATGAGCTGTAACATGCAATTAGAGTGATTAGTTCAAGAATCAACAAATTTAAACATTCATGTAATAATATATACTATAATACTTGCTTTATATCAGTGCTTGACTCAATTCAATTTCTCCTTTGGTGTAGGGGTAGAGAAAGCCTCAATAGAAGGAATTCCTATAAATGCAAAGACATGCAATTGGTGAATCTAATGTAAGATACATGCATGCCACCAAAATGAGTCTCCTTGACCCTATTGGACTTAAGAAAATGGAATAGTATTGGAGTTCTTACCTTGGGGCGCTATAGAGAAGATGTGGAGTTGAATTTGTAAGTTTCAAAGGAAAATGATGAACAAGAGAATGAAAAAAGAGGTGGATGGAACCTAGTAGGAGCACATACAAGCTCCAAAACTCAGTTTTCAACTCAAGTCTATAGAGGAGAGTAAAAGGAAGGGAAGAAGATCAAGGTCCAGTAAAAGAGAGAAGAAAAAAATGAAGGGGAAACACTAGTTTCCTCTTTAACTCAAAATTTTTAAAAATTTGCATGCAAGTCCAATTTCTTTGGGGAAATTACAGCTTGAGTCAAATTTGCTTCAATTGGGCCAAGATGGATCCGAATTAAGTTGGGCCAAATATGAAAGATAATTCTCAAGATGCAGTACACATAATGCAACTAATATAATGCAAACCATGTGACTTTAAATTACAAGAAAGTTCTTAACTACTTAGGTAAAGTTCGAACCTGACCCAACTACTTATCTATGACCCAAACCCAAGGGGTTTTGAGTTTAATTAGTCTAAACGAGTATTAATTTGCACAAAATAAAGTTAATTATCATAAATCAAGATTAGTTTGGGTTAGGACCTTATAGAATCCTTTTAAGGATTTCATAAAGCTACATGAGCAAACGAGATTATTTTCATAACTTACCTTAGATAAACATTCATTAAGATATTTGTACCATATTCTTCTGGAATGCTTCAAGCCATACAATGAACGTCTTGATTATATTGAGTATGCACTCTTTGACTTTACATCAGGCAAAGCAAATCCTTTTAGGATTTTTATATATATGTCTATGAATGTTTTTAATTCCAGATTTCTGCAGGAAATCTTATACCACAAGTTTTACCTTGTATCTAGTAATTGCATTCATTTTCTTTACAAACACCCATTTGTAACCTCAGAGTTCACAACTTTTGGCGTTTGTACTAGAGGTCCAGATATACCAGGTCTATTAAGAGATTAAAACTCTTCTTCGATGGCACTTTCTCATTTTGGCCAATCTTTTTTTTTTATCGACATTCATTTATAAAACACAGTTCTATTTCCCAATTATCATTTTCATTTTTCATTTGATATTTATGTAGCTACCGCATATGTAATTGCATCATCGATGACAATTTCCTTTATATCCTATCTCTCTCTTGAATAATTGTAAAGTACAAAGATCTCTTCATTATTGGGAATCTTTCCCTCTTCATGGCCTTCCAAATTCTCTTCCAAGACTCACGTCTCTTCTGGTACATTAACTTCTTCAGGAATTTTAGAAAGAGTAGATTTTATCAAAACCTCTTCGAGTGTATATCTCTTCTAGAGTATGATTGGGATATGATTGCTCATTTCTCCTCTTCCAAGGAGCTGAATCCTTGAAACCTATATATCTACCACGCTTTTGGCATGTAACATTTTTATTTGCTACCATATTTGGAATTTTATCCTACAGAGACATTAATTCGTACAGGTGTGTTCATAGCTGTGACCTTGTCACTTTTGCCGCATTATTACAAGTATTAAAGAATTCATTTGTAATTAAGTGTATAATTCTTCGTACTTCATTCTCACATTGTAAAGTACATAAATCTGAATGAGATAGAATGAAAGTATTCCACGTTAATTCTTGTCGTTCTTCAGGAATAAGTTGTTTTACAGGAACAAGGTATTTTTCAAGAAGCTCTTATCTCCCCCTAACGGCGGGGAGATTATTTCATCAAGATGACAATCGGTAAAACGAGTAGTGGATATATCTCCTGTCATTGGTTTTAGATATTTAATAATTTGGGGTGATTTATAACCAACATGGATTCCCAATCCACGTTGTGGGTTCATGCAAGTCATGAACCTGTGATATCAACACTTACAAACTCAATCAGATGCTCAAGAAAAGTCTAATCTAAGTTTAATAATTTGTTCTAATAAGCAGGCAAAAGCTATAAAAAAAATTAGACAAATATCCAGCCAATGGGTAGAGGCATTAATCAAAACCATAAAATACCTAAAAAGGTTCACTAGGGGGATTTAATGGGTTCACAAATATCACCTTATATCCTTTGCAAAAAGGATGGTCAATTGATGGTACTCTAAGAAGTGCATAAAAAAGTTATCAATAAATTACCTTAACTTAGTAGCTCAAGGGTAATTTAACCTATCATGCCAAAGCATTAAAGCCTTAGGGTCACTAAGTCTCAGGCTTATTTTAAGCTTCTAGCTTGACTTTGTCATTTTACTCATAATCGAATATGATTCGAGTATGGAGATTGTCTTATATATTACCTTGAAGTCTAAGGAAAATGCACTTAACTTTTCTAATATCAGCTTTTGGCTATCAGTTCTAGTAATGATGTACAAATACTCTGTGTTACCTTCATTTATATTCTCTATATGTGGTACCCAGTCATCCTGATGTCTTTGAAGCCAAGCATGTTTATTCGGGAACTAGTAAAAAATAGTGCATCCTTAATACATATGTGGGTACCGTTTGGTAACTTTATGTGAACTCTTCTGGAGCATTCAAGTATTTGTACAAATCCAGCTATGGTTGATATCTTGCACTAATTAAACATTAACGTTAAGAAAACTTTTGGTTTTTCATTATAGAGTATTTTGTAGCATTGTCTATTGGAAATATATTATCCTCAAGTTTATGGATTCCATGATCCATACCACAAGAAATAATAAACTTGCATAACTATTTATCGCATAATAAAAATAAAATTGAGAACAACTAAACAATTCGCTATTCAAAGCAAATATAATATGTAGCCACAAGATATGAGGGATAAAAGAATAAGTCATAACATCTAAACATACTGAACTAAACATTCATATTCATAATAGTAGTTATAGGTCTTCTAGATCATGGTTTGTGGTTCTCCTAATTTAGAAAAATGCCATGTTAATCACCTCTCTTAGGATGCTTGTTTTTATCTTTATTGGAGGAACTATTATATCTACCTCTTCTGGAGGGATTCCGCTTGACTAATTTTAAGTATTAGGTGGTGTGACCATCTTCTGGTGATTGTACCTGTCCATTAGGTATATAATAGTGTAGAAAATGAGGGCGAATGTCATATCCTCCAAGGATATCTTATTTTCCTCTTTGATGGTATCACCAAGCTTTTTCAAGTGTGTAGAGATCGATTTAATAATAACAATCATAAGGAAAAACAAAACTTCGGGTTCTCAATATCCAATGACAAAATATAATGAAGAATCGGCCAATTAAAAAGTAAGAACTTCATGTTCTTAACTGAGATATCAAAACTTTTGGTTCTGTCAAGACTTCAAGTTTGAGATAGAACTTCATGTTCTTGACTTATGAATTAGAACTTCTAGTTTTGTTAATGCTTTTGGAATAAATTAAAACTTCTGATTCCGTCAAAACTTTAACTTTTGTCAAAGCTTCAGGTTCGAATCAAAACTTCCGGTTCTCGCAACACGTCAGGTTTGAATCAGAACTTCTGGTTATGTTAAAACATCAGGTTTGAATCAGAACTTCTGGTTCTGTCAAAATTTCAAGTTTGAATTAGAACTTATGGTTCCGTCAAAACTTCAAGTTTGAATTTATGGCCTTTGTATCGATCTATACAACTTTAGATCTTTAGAAATTAAAGCTTCATATTTTATTATGAATATGAATATTTGGGTTCATATTCCAAATCTTAAAACTTCTAGTTTAAAATTAGAATAACTAATGGATCTTTGGGTCCATATTAGACTTTTGGTTTTAGATTAAAATAAAAAATGGAACTTCAGGTCCGAGCTATTTATTCGATATATAACTTTCGATTCTAAATATCATGTGGAACTTCGGGTTTCGTTTACTTATATAGAATTTCTGATTCTATTTATAATCCATGATTTGTAATTCTATCATAATTTCCTTTCAATAAAAGAAAATGAATCATTCATTACTCTTTCCTTGGCCAGACCCACATATGCTAGGTTAGTCCTCATCCCACTCCCAATTAGGATTGGTCCTAGGTATATAGCATGGCTCATATCTATTGAGAATTCTAAAAATTCATAATCAATTTAACCTCATAGACTAAATCATAAAAAAAGAAATGTAGATTTGTTAATTATAAATTCATCAATAAGGTTCAATCACAACAAATAATTCAGAATTGATCAGACTCTAGACATATTTGAAATATTTATCATCAGATTAACCACAATAATCAAGCCACAAACAATAAATTTAGATTGGATCATAATTCAATAAATGTAAATATACAACAAAGGTTCCATCTTAATTCACACCATATTCAAGATTGCATAATTGATGAGCGTGTATTAGAATTTAAAACCAAAAATTATTTTATCCAATAAGATGATAGTCATCATTAGGTCCTTGTAACATAACGGGTGAGTCATGTTGATCAAGTTGGCCAATTTTAATGTTGAAACATCAGGTTATCAACTATAATAGTTAGAACAGTGAGTTCTGGTAAGACTTTTGGCTTGATTCAGGTTCATGAATTAGAACTTTAGGTTCTATCAATTAGAACTTCAAGTTCTACCAAGACTTTAGGCTTGTTTGCCTTTTTTTATCGCCTAATATTGATTTATTATTGGATTTAGACATCAAATGAAGGGTTTGATTAATAATATGAATTTTTAGGTTTATATTACGAATCTAAGAACTTATGATTCCAAATTAAAGTAATCTACAGATCTTCTGGTCCAGATTAGAAAGAATTACTAGTTCGTATGGAACTTCAAGTCCAAATTAATATAGAACTTCATGTTTATTTATTATCCATCTATCTTGATCTCCCCTTGTTAAAAAACATGAACCATTCATATCCAAATAGTAGTCTAATTAAAGAGGAATTAGAATAAGAGCATATGCATATAAAGTAATTAAACTAAGAGAAGATTATAAATAAACAAAAATTATTTTACCTTTCGATCTTCCTCCTTTCACTTTCAATGTATAAATTTGCTCGCAAGCTTTCCGTAGGTTCTAACGAATCGTCGATCGAACTCCGGATGACAAAAATATTATAATGTGAAGTTTTGACAGGGATCCGCAGTTTTGCCAGCGTCAGTCATACAATCCCTGAGTAGCACTGACGTCGTCACACTTGCATTAGTGCCCTTACGTTAGCACTAGATTCAGGTTGAAGAGGATCAAGTTGGTTTGAGTTTGGTCCTCTTGACCCAACCTGCAATATGTAGAGAAGAGGGAGGCGAGAGGTGGATTTTCTCCCACCTTGCAATCGCATGAGGCCCAAGGGCACAGGGGACAGCATATGCTGTCCCTTTGGTGCTGTCGGGTGCTAGTGGCGACTGCTGGCTGTTGTAGTCAACTCGGCTTAAGCTGATCCCCTTTGCTCCACTCTTTTTTTTTTTCTTTTGTCTCTTCAGTCCGGCTCTAACCAAATCTCACTTTTTCGTGTTTTGACTTGTGAGGCCTTGGTTTGCGTGCCTCGAACAAAGAGAAATAAAAAGTCGAATGAATTTTCTTTTTCCTTAGTCTTGGTTGCAGAAGAGGCAAAACCAAGACTGCTAGATCGTGCTAATGATGTGTTGGAATAGAAGAGAGAGAGTCCGAGAAAGAAGAAGAGAGAAGAAGAGAGAGATCTTCTCTATTATTAAGAGAGTGTACGTAATAAGGGGGAAATGATCTTATTTATAAAGTAATATTGCTTCCTCCCCAAGTAACCTAACATAGTAGGCCTCTAACCCTAAATGCTTTTCTTATCTCATGTGGGTCCCAATGTGAGTATCCACCTATGATAATACCTCTTATAACATAATTCATATTATAGTTATAGACTGTATTCCTTTTTAAGACTATCTAAGAATTCGGATCTGTCAGTTTTGGAAATGCCAAATTTGTGGAAGATATGATGGTTTGGTGGCACTTTTTTCCGAACCTTATTAGGCAAAATGTAATTGTCGACTTAATGATATAACCCTTTTTTGAATTAAAGGTGGTTTTTTCTATTAAAAAAAAAGAAAGTGCCAAATTGAATTTGAAGACCAATGTGGCAATTTTGAAGTATGAGAATTTGGCATCTTCAAACGCAGGTTCTCCAACGGAAATATCAAATTTATTTTTTTATTAGTTTTTTTCCTTCCATGACTTGCTTGAGAAGGAAGCCGTACCTTCCACCGTTTAGTGGTATTATATTTTATTACTAATTTTTACAGAAAACACGGCTTAGCCGTGGTTTATTTTATTGGCTAATTTTCACGAAAACAAGGCTTAGCCGTAGACCATGTAACAGGTTGTTTTTTTGCAAAAACATGGTTTGGCCATACTGCATTTTACCCCGCAAATACGGCTTAGCCATAGTATTTGTGAAGGTACAATCAATAAAAAAAAGTAAAAAAAAAAAAAAAAGGAAAATGCATGCGCCTCTTGCGTATGTCAAATTCGACATATCTTGAGGTATGCTAAATGCCACATTGAATTTCACAAATGCCACATCAGCTTTGGCATACCCATTGGAGGAAGGAGGAGATAGCAAATATTTCTGTTAAGATGCCCATGTGGTGTTTGAGATGCTCTTAAGTGTCACATCTTTGTCAGGTCCCAAAAGTAGTCTAGAAAAGGTTAAGAGGTTTAAAACGCGCTTGCCTCAATTTTATACATCATAAAAGCATCCATAATTTTTAACCCTTTTATGAATCTTTTCGGCACTTCAATGGCTGGCCTCCAATGTGTGATATGAACCATTCAATCCCAAGGTATATATAAATATGAACCATTCAATCCCAAGGTATATATAAATATTTTAAGGCCATCCCACCCAAAGGAAAAAAAAAAAAAACCGGCTTGGCCCATGCCACTTCCACCAGTTTCACACCTTTTGAAAGTTTTTTTTATATTTTTTTATTATTATAGACTTATACATGCGAGGTAATCGGAACTTGCAAATATAAAGAGACACAGTTTACATGTGTGGTGATAGAAACTCACACATATATGTGACATAACTCACACATGTCAGGTGCTGCAGAGAACTCACAAATGCAAGGAGATTCAAACTCACATGTGAGGCACATAAGTTAAAAGACAACTCAGGCCTGTAAGAAAGTGGAAGCCAAGATTGAAGACTGAACCTCCCAACAAGAAGTGGGGCCCCTTACCCACGGGTGGGGAGCCGTTCTCACCTTCTAAAAGTAATTTGCATGAGTACATGAAACACCTAATACCAACAAAAGGTGCAAGTGGTTCACGTTAAACTTGTCCCACAAATCTTTGTAGGTCAAATCTATCACCCTTAATGTTCATCCATCTTAACAGGGCATATATCCTTTATGATTTTTTTTTAAAATTTTGGTGCACTATTGTGGGGCCATAATTTGTAATCCGAACCATTCTAAATTTTCCCAAAATTAGTAAGCTTAAAATTTTGAAGTTTTAGATCTCATACTGATTAAATTTGTGAAAACTGAAAAAAAAAAAGAGACCTAATTTCATTTTTCCGCACTCACATTAGCTCTCTCAATTCATTATAATATGCAATGTGAAACCAATATTTTTTAACGGTCTAGATGTGAATGGTGGCCCACACCTGATGGATCTACAGTGATGGTTTAGTAGAATCTCCGGACTCCCGCCCTCGGATAATCCGCACTCTGGTGTCTGGAAGCTCCACAAGGTAGTGTCTCTTCCACTCTTTACCAAATACCCACATCCAAACACCCCCAAAAGATCAAGATCTCTCTCTCTCTCTCTTTCTCTCTCTCTCTTCGGAATGGCGGTAACATAGAACCCTAGCCTCTGGATTCCTCATCTTCCCATGCATTTCTGCAGGGCTTCTTCTGCCATTTCCAATCAAATGGAGGACGAATCGCAGAAGCGAAGAACCGATTGCGTCTACTTCTTGGCCTCTCCGCTCACCTGCAAGAAGGTAATCTCACATTTCTCTCTCTTTGTTTCGTTCGATGCCTCTCTGCTTCTGATGCCGACGCGTCGGTCTTGATTGCATCTCATTCTCATATCGTTTTCCTTCCTGCCTCTCAAGGATCCTGATTTCAGTGGATCTAGGATCTTCATTGTCTAGGGTTTTGATGGCTGCCTTCTCTAGACCCCACAGGCGTGTGATCATATTTGGTCAATTTGACCCTCGGAAGCCACAGCCAAGAGACTCTTGATTGGAGGAGTCATCAGTCTCTGGCCAATCTGCTGTTCTGTTCTCCATCACAAGCTCTCTTATAACTGGCTTGTGGAACTTTTACCCAATGTTGATTGATGTTTTCAGCCTCCCACCTACTCTCAACTGATTGGATCATTCATTTCTTAGGATGTGATTTTCTAGGATGATGGCTAATCATTACTATTACTTCCTCTCAAAGGGAAGATAAATTCATGGATTCTCATGAACCCTTCGCTTTTCGGCCCTGCTACTACTACTACTACTACTACTGCTTACTGAAGCTTGATTACATTTATAAATGCTGCATGTGTTTGAAGTATGATTTCACAGTACAAAAGTAGGAAACACGAATGTCTCAACTACGCTGTTGATAGTAATGTATTGAATCCCAGTGCTGCTTTCCGACAAGGTCACCGTGACCGCGCAGGGAGTATTTCCTTGCCCTTTGTATTTCTTCCCTTGTTTTATTAGTGGGATTTGAGTATTGTGCTTATTGGCATTGTGTTCCCTTCTGCAGGGAAGTGGGTGTGAGTATCGCCACAGTGAGAATGCGCGTTTTAATCCGAGGGATTGCTGGTACTGGTTGAATGGGAACTGCCTTAATCCAGACTGCTCTTTTCGACATCCCGTGAGTCTATTGCTCTAGTTAGTTTACATTTTTCGTGTCTCTGTATAATGTAGAAACTAGAAACCACTCTTTGAATCTTATTTCTTTAGCAGTAACCACCTTCAAGACTTTACGCGGAAACTAATCTTTTCTTATCTGGGCTGAGTCAGTTTAAGTTGCTGAATAACCTGCTGATTTATTAATGTTTCAGGCTGACAAAAAAAATTATTTAGTTTTTCAGAGTATTGGCCCTACAGTAATTTGATATTGACGAGTTTCAAGGTTTCTTAATGATTAATTTTTTCTAACTTAACTAGTTTCCATTTTCATCATTTATTAGTTGTTCTCTTTCATAGCTTGGTTCTTATTAATACTTCTCATATTGCATGGATATTGTTATTTGCATTTCAATACTTATTTAGGCTAAAGGATTTTCAAGTTCTTAAATTGCTGAGAATCATAGAATTAGAATCCTAGTTAATAATTATGCTGAATATGTATTTCATTATTCCTTTGAGCGTCTAAATTTTAAATTTGTGGGATTTGAACATTTGAGCCCGAAAGGTTAAATTGTTAGACCAATATTAGATGTTAATATTTATAAATTATAAGTTTATGTTATCTTCTCGGGTTTCGGATATGCTAAGCGTTGAACTTGTGTCCAGGTCTCATAATTTGATTTTAACTCAACGTTGTCTTCTCCATCACAATTGTCCAAGCCTATCTATCCGGGATTGACTTTAATGAGTTCTAATAAAGCAAATAAAGTTTCTATCTATTTATTTAGTTTTTTTTTTCAAAATTTTTCAAAGATGGCAATTTTATAGATATTACTTGTTTTGTCTTTTGCTTTAGGGATTTTAGAGCGGGTTTAAAAAATTGGCCATTACCATTTCATAACAGCTGTTATGAAACGGTAATGGCATGTACCGTTATGATATTTATGGAATAATGGGAACATTATGACTGAGAAAAAAAGTCAAAATATCGGTCCATATCGGCAACAACTGATATATCGGCTGATATTTTCAAATATCAATCAGTCGCGTGAGCCAGTTACAGGATGTGAGAGAGAGAGAGAGAGAGAGAGAGAGAGAGTACTAGGCTGTTGAGGATACGCAAGATGCCCCTCCTCTTCTTTTCCCTTTCCCTCTCCTTTTCTTATTTTTCATCTTCTTCTCGGTTCCTTCTGCCATGGCCCAAAGCAGAAATGGAAAATGCCCTTTTAAGGGTTGGGTAAATGGGTATATGCCCTGTTGGGTTATCTCTTTTACTCGGTTATTACATACAAGATGTCTTTTGCATCCTTTCCATCCGTGGGCCTCATGATACATACACAAAATCTAAATGGTTTAAAATTATTGTCACTTATATGGGCCTTGCAAAATTTTCATGATAGTAGGACATTGGCCCACTGTTAGACTGATTAGTTACTCAATTAAGAGAAACCAAGCTCATAGTAGCACATCTGTTATTAAAATGAAATTTGGTTAAAGCCCAATAAGAGGATGGTGGTTATTTTGAGCAGTCTAAATTATTATGTAGGTGGGCCCTGCTACTCAAAAGCAAATTCACCAATCCCAATGACTGCTCAAAAGCAAATGCTCCAAATCTCAATGGGGCCCCTCAACAAAAAATTTACTCAAGTAAGAGTTTGGCCCATTTCATATTTGATCACTTTTAAAACATGTTAATAAATATTCAATAAAAAGTTAGATGTGGTCGATTCAACGATGGGCTTAGTTGTAGTGGAGTGCTTGTAGATGGTTAGATCCTAAAGTCTATTTAAGTTTGAACAAACTTTACACAGTTTTAGAGGGGGACTGATATTTTGCTTTATTGTATTTACTGATGTATTATTATTATTATTATTATTATTTTGTTTCTAGAGTTTTATGATATTTAAGATTTTTTGGATATTTTTTCAGATCTTTTTGGGGTAAAAAAAATTGCCCCATGATGGACTGTGAACCACTATGTGATCCTGCGTCATAACGGTTTAAAAGGTCAACTTACTATAGTGACAGCGATTGCAATTTTAAACCATGTTTTAGAGCCATACAAGTGATATAAAAGGGGTTGGACATGTATAGGATTTGATGAGTTTTTTATTATTAGGTAGAAAACTAAAGGATTTCTTCTACTCTATTACCTTGTGGACGCGTTCATTGCCAATATGGAAGCTCTTCTTAGGTCCTTAATCGAGATTGTCGAAGGCTCTCATTCTCCCTTGAATTCAACCAATTGTTATTGAGGTACTGGATCTTTCTTCTTTGATCGGGCCTCTTTCCTCATTTACTCCTTAGGGGCTATTTGGTAGATTTACTGGTATGGTGAAGAATAGTGAAAGGTCACCATCTCCCTTCATGACCACCATGTGGACCGTGCAAACAAACTCTAATCAATTCTGCCCGGTCACCACCCTCTTATACATCACCATCTCTTTTTCTCGATATTCCCTCTTGTTAGGATTATTTAAGTGTTGGCTAATTCATGGGTTGGACAAAATTCAAGGTCCATTGAGTTGTAATTTTATATATTTTTTTAGAATGGATCATACCGTATGTCGCCGGATGAGCTAAAGTGAAGAAATCAAATAAAGTAGAAATTTGTGAAGAAAAATTCCTGGGATAGAAGGGCTATCTGTTCGAGCGGAATTGACGAATTGGCCTAGACAGAAACAAGGCCTGCTCAATCGGATGATGAACAGAAACCCAAAATCCCACATGGATTCAATTTCCTAACTCTGCAAGGATTGCCTATTTTGGTCCTACATGGATTATTCCTTTAGGGCATGAATATTAGGTTATTTAAAGGGTTCCTCTCTCAATTCTTAAGGCACCAATCTCCTTATTCTAAGGATAGAATACCTTTTGGAGATCCCTTGTCTTCTCTAGATCATCCGTTGGAGAGTTTGTTAAAGTTCTAAGCTTCGAAAGATTGCTGCTTCTACTCTTTTGGAAGATTCATTCACCTTGCAGATTCAAGGTGTGTTGATTCAAGCACGAGGAACGGTGAATTGCAAGGTTGTTGGGAAGTGAGAGTACTACAGTTCTTAGGTTGTGGCAAACTAGGAAGGGATTGTGAGTGTCTTGTAACTGTTTAATTTCATAGTTCTTATGGTTTATTGTTTTACAGTTCTCTTATTTTTTCCGCCATTGTTAATTTAACTGCACTCTAGAAATCGGATTAGGACTTTTGAACCCTTCATCTTTGGAGGTTCTACCTCCAAAAAAACCCTCACCTCCCACTCTTTCTCTCATCTTAGTCCCTCCAACCAAATAGACCTACTCTTACTGGCACCCATGAACCTGTGAACCCACCTTCACAATCGTCCACCATCCTCACCACCTACATGAGCCAACGAGCTGAACCCCACCCTTCTCCTTTCTTTTTCTTCTTTCTTCTCTCTGCTTTTCCTTTCCTTTTTTCTTCTTTTTCCCTCTCAATCTGCAAACTACCCATCTCTTTTCCTATTCCCTCCAATCACAAACCTCAGCTCCAACTCTTCTCTCCTCCCTCTCTTCTTCCTCTACTTCTTCTCAACTTGACTCTCTTCACCACCTCCACACCCCCTACAAGCATAACTAAGTCTTCCGCCATAAGATCACCAACTCCAACGCCCTCTCCGCCGTGCTTCGCCTGCCTCACCAATGCCTCTCACCACAACAAGATGGTGCAAGAGGTGATGCTAGATGGAGAGGGAGGCAGAGATGATGTAGTTTGGTTTTGTGAGAGTATGAAATCTACCAAAAAAGAGGAGCTTGGTGGATTCCTAAGGAAGGAGAATAAATTCTACCAAAAAAGAGGAGCTTGGTGGATTCCTAAGGAAGGAGAATAAATTCCCTTTTACATGATATAAAAGTCCCCGTGGTTCGTTTTTTACTTCTCTACAGTAAACGCCCACCAAACAGCATTTGGTACAAAATATAGTCATTGGCTATATGACCCACATACCCTTTCCTACTTGGTGAGTTACCTAAACAGCCCCTCGTTATTCCTTAATTGAACCATATATTCTTTAGTGGGCAATCGTGCTCCTGAGTGGACGACTGCTGAGCGGCGAAGGCTCTAGAGATGAGTTCTGTGGAAGACGATGTGGCTGGTTGGTTGTGTGATGTGGTTGTCCTTGGTGATAGTTCCTTTTAAGTTAGAGCTCCTTTTCCTCTTCTTCTTTATCAATCTCCTTTTTTTTTTCCTGGTTCAGCTCTAGGAGTTTCGATGATGGGGATTGGGAGTTGTGGGATGGCGCAGTGCGAGTTTTGGTGATGGGGATTTGGGAATGGGGGTCACAGATGGGGCACAAGGGCTTTGGATTTTGGGAATTTGGCTGGATTTGACAGTAGTGGGAATGGATTTCAGGATTCTGGGAGTTGGAGAGTGTAGGATGGATTGTGGTGTTTAAAGGGTTTGATGGGAAGTGACTGGTGCCCTCTTCAGTTCTGATTGGGGGAGTATCAATTTTGATTTGGATGGCTTTGTAGGGTTTGGAGTGAAGTAGGGTCGGGTGAGATGGGGGGCAATGGACTGGGTTAGTGATTTACGAGAAATTTGGGGAAATTGCGGATTTGGGTTTTGGTGGTGCAGTTGACTAGTTTGAGTGGGGTTGGGTCTGACAAATGGGCTAGTGAGGAGACAATGGATAGGAAATTAGGATTTGATTGTGGATAGAATTAGGTCATCACAAGTGGGTGGTTTGGTGGGAGAGCGGGAAGGACTGATGTCTCTTTGGCGATTGATCTTCGGCTCTTTTACCAAATTGGCGCAGCCATCACACCACGATCGAAAATTGATCAATCTGCCAAGGGATTGATTGAACCCATAGATGGATTCAAGCACTAGGGCATGCTCAATATAATGGTAAAAACACCAATATTGGACCTGACTCAGAAATCTTTGATTACAGCTGAGGCATATCTTCTCTATATATAGGATTGATCCTCTTGCTTAGCAATGAAGACTTTCCTAATTAATTTTAAAAACCTAATTAAAAGTGGATAGAAATTAGCAATCCTACTCAATTATTAATAAAAAATAGAAACAGGATAGAAATAGGAATAGCAATAGGTATAGAAGTCCACAGTAACTCTCGGTCAAATTGGGACTGTGGGCTGAAACCAATGGACCGGGTTGACCAATGGGTCAATGGATTGGCCTAGTTGATTTAGGCCTGGTTCATACTGTATCAAAGTCATAATACATTGAGGGAGCAATTGTTCCCACCATTTTGTACACTTGGCATCCTTAGACGACCAAGACAAAAGCCGCAATGCCGGAGAGCATGCTGCTGTCAACAGGTATTATAATCCTTCATTTAATTGCATCGTCCATTCGGGTTTTTTCTAATTGTTTAGAGAAATTTGGTTTTTCTTGTGTTTCTTGCAATTCTTTGGGACACACACAATTGGGTTTTATAATTGTCTAATTTGCTGTATTTGGATGTGCGCCTTTTCATGATTTGTTTGGAAGTTTTAAATATAGTGAATGGTTCAATTGGAAATCATGTGAGGTGGGGGGCATCGTTTTACAGTATCAATTCTGGGTTGGGTTGGTGGAACAGGCAGTATATCATATCTGGTTATTGGGTTTCTCATTTTTGTACCACCCCAGATCAGATTACAATCAATTTTATAAAAAATGATCAAACCAACCGCAATTTTCTTGTTGTGGATTCTTCATTCTTTTGGGTATTTTTTTTAATTTTGAAAAAAATTTCAAAGACCCGTCAGCCGGCTCGGCCCAGCCCTTCTAGGCTCAGCACGGCTGCCAATGGTCTATGTTGGCCGAGGCCTTGTGAACGCGGGCACGGCATGACATGGTTTGTGAAGCTTCACAGGCAGGCATGACACGAGCCATTTTATGTGCCTAGTCGAGTCCCAGTCAGTTGAGTCCGACTCAAACTCTTCCCTGACCAAGTTGGGTCCCAAGCCCGAGTTTTAAATCTTTGCCCGAGGAAGTGGTAAGTGGTTACATTTGTAAATGAGAAAAAGGAGCCAGTAGAGAAACAATAAGGCTTCTGTGCAGTGTAGGTTACCAGTTCAAGCCGCTTCAACCACTTTCTTTTTTTCCCTTTTTGTTTTTGCACTTTTCTGAGCCCCAAATTGGTAATCTGAGCGTCCATCTTCTTCATAGGTCTAAAGAACCCTAAGGCATCTAATTTCACATTTTATATCTTCTTAACTTCTGAGAAAGTTGTGAAAAAGGTCCCCAAAAATCTCAAATTTTGCGTATGTAACCATCACACAATTTTTTTACATATGTAAGGGGCTCATATACATGTGAAAACTTTCACACCTCTGACCATGTTAAAGTCATTTACATCTTAGTATGAATTCAATCAAGAAATCCACCCACATGTTTTTCCTTGAAAAAGGAAGGTCATCCTAATTACGTTAAAACTATTACTAATTCTTTTGAATAATTCACAATTGAATTCCTCTAACAATTTACCAGTTCCTGATGTGAACCGTTCAATATTCTTATATTAATGATAAGCATTAATATGTATAGGTTCATATCATAAAACTTCATAGCTTTTGAGATTCATGCAAAAAACATAAACACATCTAAAACCATTGGATGTATTCATTTGCTTATGTGAAAATGGTGATTTTTTGACATCACGGTAATGTGTTTCACATTTGCATATGTAGCATTTGTATATGAAAAGGTTACATATGTGAATCTGTCACATATGTGAAGCACATTTCATATTAAATGCTTAGAAGGCAAACGACCCCTAATAAGCTATTATATTTTTAAGTCCCCCAAATTAATTATTGTAATGATCTAATTGAAATGATTTTTTTTTTCAAAAATCATATCCACAATGAGACCTTTTCAATCACACTATTCTCCCTTGATTCACACGCATCAGCGTGGATCCATTAAGGGGCTTGGATTTTTACCTATTATGCAATCTGTGAAAGGTACCTCTTAGCAGAACAACACCAGCCCTTTATATCTTTATCTGCCTTTTCTTGCTAGAGTTTTTTTGACTTATTATATAGATAAATCGATTGATCACTGTTTTATGTGATGTCGCCACAATGGATGTGGCCCATATACTACGGTTTCCTTCATTGTAAAAGTGTGCAGTTCTTGATTGAGGAGAAAGGCTAATGCATATGTGTTCATAAAGACAACAAATGTATCACATTGTATACATGAGGGGTGTGGCCTAAAAGGATGTGATTTATGCATGAGAGGCGTGGCCTAAAAAGGTGCCTCAAGATGCTTCATCAAGTGACAAGCGTAAAGACCTGAAAGTGCGGGAGTTCTTAGTAGAGATTATGGAGGCAAATGTGGTGTACGTGTTGGTTGCAAAACCAAAATATACTGCACAGGGCCACCTGTTTTTAGCAACTCAGTCATTGCTAGTGGAGTTGTGCCAAAGAGCTACAGCCCGTGCTATCTCCTAGACGACATATTCATCATCATATTGTGCCAGGAGCTACAGTACTGAACACGGCACATCAAATGAGTTGATCAAAGCATGTAGAGTTGCAGAAGAGGTCATGGATCTTCTACAGAAAAGAGATGATATGGAAGAGTGTGTCTCCTTGTGCACTTCTACATCTTCTCTTCTCCAAGGACGGGCCATGGTGGAAGGTGGATCCATGTGGATAGTTGGGTAGTTTACCGGATCGCTGTTAAGTACCAAATTTCAATTCTCAAGGTAGATGACATGCCAGATATGCTGCATGGTGCTAAGGTGTTCTCCAAGATTGATTTGAGGCTGTTGGATTGATCTCAAGGGGTCACACATTTTACAAAACGGAGGGTACTCATAAACCATGCTCATATGAGTGCTCACTTGAAAAAAAATCACATATTAGACACTTCACCTCATTTTCAGATATCATATTATGTAGTTTGCTTATGAAGTTCCTTAGGGTAAGGCGGTAGCTGGTTTGTTGATAGTTCGATGATTGGAGCCCCTAAATACAACAAGTTTTATCTACTGAAAGGTGGAGGAGGAAGATGCCAGTGAGTTTGAAAAGGAAGAAAAAGGAGAGACAAAGAAGATGAAAATCTTATTTTTTTCTTAATCTTTAGAAGGGTATTTTTTGATAATGCGAAAAAAAGAAACAAAGTTTCTGATGATAATACGATCAGTGGAGGAAAACTCTTTGCAGGAAGAAGAAAAACCTTTGAAGCTTTTTAATGTAATCAGTCCAGGTGAATTTGTTTTTTTTTCAAGACTTCACTAAGGGCTTGATCAGCGCACTTGTCTGTTTGAGCTGGGAAAGGATCGGGGCTTTGATGAATAAGAACTTTGGACCTAAGCCGTGCACGAAACATGTATGAGAAAGAAGCACACAGGGCGACAGCGAAGGAAAACAAGTGGAAGATGGATTTGAAGACAAAAGATAGGGACTATTTGAGTTGCTTTTAAAGCTATTTGATTTATGGAACACGCCTAGCAATTTCTTGCACCTTATTGTATAGGTATTGCGACCCTTTATGGGGAATTTTTTTGCAGCGTTAAATTTTTAATGATATTTTTGGATTTGGTCAGTAACCTAGGTGTTCATCTAGAGCACTTGAGAAGGTTTTAATGTCTTTAGATAGCTAGCTTGTACGTAATCTTTGGAAGTGCACCTTCACATTGCACGAGTGATCTTTCTTGGTTGTCTCATGACTGATGGTATTCAACTTGATCTTGGAAAGGTCGAGGCTATTGTTGATTGGTGTACACTGCACTCCCATAGAGGCATGATCTTTTCCATGGGCTTTGCAATAGTCTACAGGAGATCTATCAGGAACTTATACAGAGAGTAGCCTCTATCACCAATAGCATGAGGGGAAGAAAATTTGAGTGGACAAAGTGATTGAGAAACCCTTGATTTAGATCAAGTAGAAGATGACAAATGCTCCTATCCTTTGTCAGATGTCAACTGGAGATAGTTGCTTGAAAGTGTGTACAGGTTCTAGCCTTGGCTAAGTATTGTCTTCTTTAGTGAGAAGTTGAATGATGCAAGGAAGCCATATTCTACTTAGGAATGGAGTGTTATGTGATGGTTTATGCTCTACATTAGTAGCAGTATTACTATTACCTTATCTACTGGTAGCTTGTACTCTATTTAGATAATCAGGCTCTAAGTTATTTAGGCTCCCAAACAAAGTTAAGCACTCGACATTGTTAGGATTTGTGGATCCTTAAGTTGACTAGAGTAAGAGGAAGAAGATGAGCATCAACAGAGAGGAAATTAGAGAATTCTGTAATATCACCAAGAGGGGATAGACTGTTGTATTTATATACAATAGTTTCTTAATCACAGGCTATGATTGCCTTCTAATTACATTTGACTACAAGTAATAAAAGAAACTATACATTGTGATTGATAATCTACAGCTATATATGTGTTAACCATATCATTAAAAGATCACACATGGAGTATCTTTCACGGTCCTGGATCATGGGCCTAGGCCTTTGTGTCTCTACACTCCCCCTCAAATTGATGCAGGTGGGAACCAAATATTAATTTGGAGATGATATAGTCATGTCGATCCCGAAGCAGTCCCTTTGTAAATACATCAGCCAATTGATCGTTGGAGGAAATATGAGGTAGACTCAGCTTTTCAGAGACATGATGCTGACGAATGAAGTGACAATCAATTTCTCTGTGTTTGGTTTGCTCATGGAAAATGACATTCTTGGCAATTCGGATGGCACTTGTGTTATCGGCATAAAGAGTAGGTTGCTTGAGGAAAACACCAAACTCACGAAGGAGACGATGCAACCAGATAATTTCACTACTTGTAGACAACATAGACCGATATTCGGCTTCAACGTTGGATTTGGAAAGAGTGCTTTGTTAGGTGCGTGTAAAATTGGGTACTCAAGGAAGAAGAGTTAGGTGTTTGGAATCGAGGCAAGTAAGAGACTTGGATTGGAGGATGAGGAGTGGATGAATGGAGCAGAATATGTTCCATAAAAACAAAATTCCATGAGATATGTAGACGGCGTTCCTTGTGATTGTGTCACAACCCGAGCCCAGGGACCGGGGGTCAGAGAAAGTCTAACCAATGACACACGTACTCCCGTGCGTGCACACCTGGACCCCGTCCGAGTATACACACACAAGGGATCAATCACACGTGCAAAGGACTGAACGCGGAAGCTGTACGTATCAAGGCATACCACAAATATACCAAAAGACATAGGAGATTACAAAACAATATACACTGATGATAAGACCAAATACATGAACGTATGACAATAGAGCGGGCTTACAACAATCCCAAAATCAAAATACAGGTATCACTCAATGCCCACTTTACAATTACAGAAAAATCCCCTCAATAGACTCCAACACAAGGAATGGGGAAAACCAAAATGATGCAAACCGTACTCTGGAGGATGGATCAAGTCCACTCCTCTAGGCCGGAGGGGGCCTCGCGAGCCTCTCCTGCAGTCGGGTCGACCGACGCAGGATCGGAAGAGGGATCTGAGCCTGCAACACACAAGACAAACACATAAGTACGACGACTTAGCAAAGTATAAGCCAACAAGAAGATAACACGAATTGTGTCTAAAACTGAAGAATACCGAACAATAGTCATAATGCAATATCCATAGAAATTTTGTCTGTATACTAAACAATTATGCAATGAATAAGCATGCTATCAGAATCATGAACAGGTAACAATCAAGTGGCTACTACATTGGCCATTTTCTCCCTTACGAGAGCAATCAGGATGAGAACACCAGCGACCGGGCCAGGGCACGCATGGGTCTCTAGTTCCCGGGGTCCGGAGTCCCAGGACAATCACACTCTGCAGAGGCAAACACTTAAACTAAACCAAAGTTAACCCCGTCGGGTATCCTAAGGCTGAGGCTCAGTAGTGCCAAGACCAATCACAATCAATCGGCTGATGCACCTCAATCAATCAATCATATCATATCACTTATCACTTACAGACCTCACATATCATGCTGAACAAACAATAGGAAGTGCATCGCATATACTGAATGTACATAAGCAAGTACAGGAAGTGCTGACAATGAGTATCAATCACAATCACTGACTCATAACTGATGCAAGTTCTCCAATGGAGCAACGGTATAACACAATACACAATAATAGAATGGTTCCACCCGGGCTTCGCTCTGGGGTTGCTGCATTTCCCACAGAATCGAGAGGTCCAGCGTAGAACACATAAGAGGGCATAAACCGAAATCAATATGCTGTACAACTCAAACCAATCCAGTACTTATACGAATCAAGGATCCATTACAAGCCAATCCTACACTAATTATCCAGCGTCTCTAACCGTGCATGTTGATGTAGTTTTAAGTTATCCGATGCACTATTGTCTAGTGTTGCAGTGTCAGGAGTGTGCACCGAAGTCCCTTAAACCAACACCCATGGGGGGGTGCTAAACAGCTGGATACAAGCATGATTGATTCACAGCCCTTGAGATCATTCATGTCATTCAAACATTCCATTGGGCATGTCCAGGTTCGCTACATTCTAACATGAAAGTCATATACGGTCTTTTACTTAAACCTAATCCTTTTCATTCAATTCTCAGGGTCTCACGGTGCAGCCGTAGGTAACCTTACGGCTTAGCCGTGGCATCTTACGGCTTAGCCGTAATATGCACTGCGGCTGAGCTGAGGTTCCCCAAATATCCCTTCGGATTTACGGCTTAACCGTATTTTGCTCTACGGCTCAGCCGTATCCTGGTCCACGGCTTGGCCGTAAGCCAATGTACGGCGTAGATCAGGCTGGGCCGTAGAAGAATGTCAAATTGCCAACATCCAGTTATTTTCAGCTAACAGTCTGTACTGTTCTACGGTTTGGTTTACGGTTGGGTCTCGGCTTAGCCGTAAGCCATTTTACGGCTTAGCCGTAGCACATTTCACGGCTTAGCCGTGAGTGCACGGACTCATTTTCCCTGAACTTGTTACAGTCATACAGAAACTGAATGAAACGACTGAAAACAGTAATATAACAGCAAAACACACTCAATGGGGCTGTCTAACACTGAGAAACACAATGAAGCATAATAACACAACAATCAAAGCACTATCAATCGGTGTTCACACATCTTGGGCTTATACTTGCTTCACGGACGAAATCCACACGCTAATTGGCTCAGTCCACCGGAATCACACACGAAAAAGAGCTCCTTTCTTCCTCCCTTAAGCCACGAGCAACAGAGAAGGAGAGGAGAGAAAGAGAGAGCTGAACAGAGAGAAAAGAGAAACGAGCTGAGAGTGAGAGAGCAAGAGCTGAGAAACGATCGAGAGGAATGGGTGGGTTGGTGAGATATTTATACTTAATTTGAGTCGAAATTACATTTAAGGCCAAATAGCTTATGCAAATATCAGTTTGAGTCAAATGACAGTCCAACGAGAGCAAACGAACTCATTCGGATCCAAGACAATTATGAAAAACGACAAGCTCAACGAAATACACGCGCTGACGTCAAAATGACGCAAAACTGACAAGGTCAATCAAAAGCGAAAATTACGAAAAAGGGCTCGATCTACTTAGACCAAGTCAAACTCAACTCAACGATCTCTCTACGAGTCAAAACCAAAGGAAAACCAAATCAAAACACTCTTAGCGATAAAAACACACGAAATTACACACTAAACCGGATCAACTCGGGTCGGAGTGTTACAGATTGTAATAAAGAAAACCTTTGTGCTCATCACTGTAACCAAGAAACATGCAGCGAGCAGCCTGTGGGGATAACTTGTCGTGGTCAAGGGATGGGAGATGAACAAAGCATAAGCAGCCACATACCCTCAACTGTGAGCAAGAGGTGGGTGACGAAATAAGAACTCAAAAGGAGAGACTTTACTGAGGATAGTACTGGGAAGCCTGTTGATGATATGTGTAGCTGTATACTAAGAAGCACGGACACGGACACGGGACACAGATACCACACGATACGGATACGCCGACACGGCATTTCTCAAAAAAGTAGGACACGGACACGTCAAGGGACATGTTAATAATATATATTAATATATATATAATCATCTGCTAAAAAAATATCATTTTAACTTTTTTAATCAATTTAGCAATTAAAAAATAAAAATTCAAGTACCAACTAACAAACATATTAAATAATTAAATATCAATACAATACTAAAACATAATTCATAATCATTAAACATGAAATATCCACAGTTCCATAAAATCCATATAAAGAAAAGGGCGAATTAGCTCTTTCCCCTCTCTAAAAAAAAAAAGAGAAAAAAGAAGCCTATCTTGAGGCCTATTCTTTAGTGAAATATTTATTTGTCTTTAGCTTGTGATATGATTAATACTTACAATCATACATTTTTCCATGATAAAAAATTGTCATATATAAAGTTTACAAGTTTTAATAACCAACAAAGTGTCCATTGTTCAAGAGATATTAGCCACATGTTTATTTTTTAGTCATAGACACGGGCTAAGAATTGTAGGACACGTTGCAAAAAGAGTATTGAACAAGTGTCCAAAATTAAGATTTTTAGTTCTTAATTATAGACACGGCTAAATAGTATCGGACACGTGTCCGAGAGTGTCCGAAGAGTGTCGGTGTCCGACACGTGTCCGACACGGACACGTCACTTTCTTAGAAGTGTCCGTGCTTCTTAGGCTGTATATGCTGCTTCACACCAAAATGTAGGTGCAACAAGGGATTCAACAAGAAGAGTCCTGACAGTTTCTAAGAGGTGACAATTTTTTCTTTTGGCGATTTCATTTTGTTGTGGTGTATGAGGGCAAGATTTTTTGTGGATAATCCCTTTATCAGATAAAAAGGAGGTAAATTCATTTGAGGTGTATACTCCCCCTGAGTCTGAGCGTAGGATTTTAATGGTCTTTTGAAATTGTGTGTTCACCATATGGTAGAAATTGCAGAACATGGAAAAGACTAAGATTTTGATTTTAAAAAATATATCCATGTATACCTACAACGATCATCTATGAACGTAACATAATATTTATGCCCTAGTCTACTCAATTGAGGAGCGATACCCCAAACATCTGTGTGAATAATATCAAAAGCAGCAGTGGCACGTGAATGATGAGTGGGAAATGGCAACACATGACTTTTACTCATACAGCAAGTCTCACATTTCACTTGTGCAAAAGAACATTTCAATTGTGCAAAAGAAGTAAGCATAGTACTAGCAACAGATTTGTCCAAACTACCAAGTTTAAATAATGAAAGCAGATTTGCATTATTTAAATGACCAAGGCATTTATGCCTAATGGTCCACACATTATTTAAAACACCCATAGAAGAGGCAAATAGCGAAGGTTGTCCCATGTCCAATAGAAGAGTCTGCCATGCTTACTCCCCTTCCCAATCACTCTCCTAGTTTGCCGTTCTTATATGACACAACTAGAGGGAGAGAAGTGAACAAGGTATCCACAATCAACAAGTTGGCCAATGGAAATTAGATTAGCAGCCGAGTTCGGAACAAAATAAACATTAGATAATTGAAGGGTTTCCATGGAGACGGTTCCCAGACCAGAGATACGCAATTGTTGACCGTTGGCCTTGGTGATTGAATCATGGCCTATATATGGTGTAGTGTGGTGCAAATGTTGTACTACTGAGATCATACGATTGGATGCACAGGAGTCTAGAAACCAAGTTAAGGGCATAACCTGTTTAGAATTGGAAGTGGATGAGTGAAATGCAGAAAAAGCTATAGAGGAAGAAGACAAATCACTAATACCCATGGAAGTAAATACAGAGGCCACAGACAAATTGGTTAACTCTCGAATCTGAGCAGTGGTCAAAGTGATGGAACCTATATTTGAGGAAGACAGGTCAAGCGGGGTGCTTTGTTGGGCCTGAAGAGTGGTTGAGCTATGCTGTTGAGGATGATCTTGTTTCTTTTCTAGCCTGCGTGTACAATTAGAAATAACATGCTCACTCTTCCTGCAGTAGTTGCAAAACAATTTCCTCTGGCAGTCGCGAGCCACATGGCCATACTTTTTACACTCAAAATATTGTGGTTTCCGACCACAAGTAGTGAACATAGCAGTCCCATCACCCAATGATAGAGCAGGTGGTGTCAGAAGTGCCTTTGGTGCTTCATTGAGAGATTGAGGAGATGACAATCGAGTTTCTTTGCGGAGAACCTCTTGAATGCATGTATCCAGATTAGGAGGGAGCTCTCAATTCATAAGGGCAGCCCGTACCGGTTTAAATTTAGATCTTAGATTCATAAGAAACTGACTGACATGTTGTTCCTTCTGTAATTTGAGGGCCTGAGGAAGAAAACCTGGCATAATAGATTGAAGGAGCATTTGATCCCGTTCTGTCCACAGGGCTAGAAATCCATTGTAGTATTCCTAGATAGAATTATCATTCTGACAATATCTTGATAACTTGGCATCCAAGTGGAATCATTGAGCTTTATTCTGCTGATGATAGATTGTCTTCATTTGGGCTTACATGTCAGAAGCTTTCGTAAAAGCTTGGAGGACCATCAAGAGGGAGGGAACCACTGAGTTGAGGATCCAAGTAATAACTTTAGCTTTACGCTGGTTCCATGTGGCTATTGTATTATCATCTGTTTTGGATGTACTAGTGGAGTTTGTAGCAGGTTTTGGAGTGGTTCCATCCAAATACCCCAGCATCCCTTGTCCTTCAACATAATTTTTAAGATGAAAGGCAACATAATTTTTTAGATGAAAGGCCCAAGACATGTAATTGGTGCCATTGAATTTGACAGAAATCACATCAACTTTATCCATATGAACCAGAGAATATCTAGAAAAAAATGAGACAGATTTTGAATTTTTGCAGAAAATGCAGAAAAAAGATGCACTGGGCGCCCCAAAAAAATGGCAGCAGAATGACTATTGCTTGCTGTAGAGGTGTGATTCTTCTGATCAGGTTTCCAGGTTAGATAGCTGGCCCAATTTCATAGCTTTTAGAGGAAGAAACAGCAAAATCCAATGGTTGGATCTGATATGAAGGCCTTGAGACTGAAATTGTTCTTGGAAACTGGAAAAACAAATTAGGTAAAATGCTAACCTGTGGGATTGATAAATTGCCAGAAAAATATGAAATATTCCCAGAAATATTGGTTGACCAAGGTGGTGGAGTTTTCTATGGATGCTATGATCTGAAGGTGGGGCCCACCGTTTGATCCGTGTTGTAGATAGTTGTCGACAGTCCAGAATGTTGGATCAGAGGGTTCTTGTTGCCAAGATCAGATCAGATTCGCATTTGTATGTCACTGATTTGCTGATTTACTCAGTTGTCTTACTTGCTGTACTGAACGGAACCCAAAGAGTGAGCATGAAGAAATGCGGTCTTCCTATTTCCTGCAGAATACTGGGCGACAGAGGGAAGGAAGGATTGCAACGCAGTCTTCCTATGTTGGGTGCAGTTCTTCTAGCCAAAGAGAGAATTCAGAATTCCTGACACTTTGGTACCATATTAGGATTCGTGGATCCTTAAGTTGACTAGAGTAAGAGGAAGAAGATGAGCATCAACAGAGAGGAAATAAGAGAATTTGTCATATCACTGAGAGGGGATAGACTGCTGTATTTATATATAATAGTTTCTTAATCACAAGCTATGACTGCCTTATAATTACATGTGACTACAAGTAATACAGGAAACTATACATTGTGGTTTATATTCTACAGCTATACTTGTGTTAAACATATCATCAAAAGATCACACGTGGAGTTATCTTTCATGGTCCTGGATCATGGGCTTTCCATGATGAGCCTGGATCATGTGCCTGGGCTTTTGTGTCTCTACAGATATACCCAGTGGTCTGCAACCCTGTCGGTAGGAGTAACCTTCTGTCTAAAGCACCAGTCTTGAATGGAAAACGAAGAGGTTGTAGAGGCGTGCTTTGCAAATGTAAATTAGAAGTTTTGAAGTCCTCTATGCAAGTCGGCATTAACGAGTAAAATGAGGTGGAAGTAATGGCAATTCTTGAGGCTGTCCAAGTCCGAAAAAAAAAAAAAATCTTGAGACTAGCCTTTTGTACCTGCCGTTTTTTCATGAAAGTTAGTGGTGGAAAGTGATCTTCAATTGGTTGGGTAGCTTCCTTCAATGCGAGTCCTTGGAAGTTTCATTTCCATCTTAGTTTCATTGAAGAAGCTGTACTCTTTGATAAAAGTGGAGTTAAAGCATATTTTGTAAACGGTTAATGTTTTTGGAACACTCGATGGCGAAGTGAGGGTTGGATCTGCTTTTTCCTTTCATTCATCTTTTTCTGTAATTTTTTAGCATTGTTGTTCCAAGGTTTTTATATCATTGTTTTCCCATCTTTTTGATTGACTAATTTTCCCATATATAATTTTTGTTTAATATAATAATTTGGTTCTGATGAACAAAAAAAGTTGAGGCTTTGACTAGAAGTTTATAGAGGAGCTCATGTGCTGAGGACTTTTGATGCAGAAGTTTTAGGATTTGAATTCATCCAGGATCATATGTAAATGATCTAGAGTTTGGGAAAGTGTTCGAGTGGTTCCTGTTGGAGTGGATCCAGAGGCGCAATTTATATGCCATAATGCTTATATCCTTCAGCGAACTTGTTTGCGCATAGTTGTTTGCTCTCTGAGGGATGATATTCTCATAGAACTGCATTTCGTGTGACATTTCAGGTGAATAAGACAATGGATCTAGTGGAAGAGGGATGCCATTGATGCAGCGCAGGTAATAGAAGAGTAGTCAAGAACTACTCTCCTAGCTGAAGCTTAGGGATATGGATCCATAGGACCGAACAGTCTTGGTCTCACACCAAAGACACAGAAAACACAAACTCAACAAGAGAAAGTTTATTAAATAATCAATTATCAAATGAGAGGAATTACATCTCTTTTTAGAGACTCTAGCCCTAATCTATTCTTGGAAACAATCCAAATCAAATTTAAGTCTTAATCGAATAGAACTCTAAAGCACACTTGTGACTGTTGCAGTTGGATTTAGCCAAATTCGATGCTTGTTGTAAGTAGTGTCAAATTTTAACAAAAGGGTGTGTACAAAGCACTGGACTTTATATGCATCTCTTCCGGTTCCTAATGTTCCTTGGCTAGATATTTGCATGGATTTTGTTCTTTGATTGCCAAAGACTTGCTAGGGTATGAAAATATGTGGTTGTTGATCTGTTTTCATGGATGGGCAAATTCATTGATGCACACATACTATGTGGCAGACCTCTTTTCAAAGGAGATTTTCGGACTTCATGTGGTACTATGAACTATAGCTTTAGATTACTAAAGGTTCTACGAACTGTTAATTATTTCTTATTGTGTCCTAATAAGAAAATAAAAAATAAAAATAGAAGCATCAGATTATAGCATTTTTAAATGTTCAGATTTTTTTTCACTAGAAAAAAATCCATGCCCATGATGGGCCAAGATGGCTGCAAAATGCGAGGCATCACCTTGACGTATTAGCTTTCAGGTTCGACCATCATGCCCACAGGGAGTGCTGTTTTGAACCATTGGCACGTGCTGGGAAGGATATGCAATGTTGCTTGCATGATGGAATTAGAAACCACTGCATTAGAAGTAATTTTTGGATAAGCTACAATTGAAGGGGAAAAAATCATATAATATCATGTCATGGTTTGGGCACATTTGCAAATGGCCATAAATTACCTCTATGAGACAGATCGAAAGGATTGGTTGTGGA
Organism: Sextonia rubra; assembly: GCA_037013555.1. Lineage (NCBI taxonomy): Eukaryota > Viridiplantae > Streptophyta > Magnoliopsida > Laurales > Lauraceae > Sextonia > Sextonia rubra. Next base: position 16,899,075 of record JASUAD010000018.1, read on the forward strand.
ATGTACTGGAAAAAGGCTATTCAAGTCCTTGGTTGAAGTGGTGAAGGATGACATATCATTTTGTAAAGTATTCAAGGGCATGGCATTGTAAAGGGTTGAGTGGAAGACCAAAACTCCTGTAGTTGGCCGCAAGTCGATGGGTTTTTCAACATTGAAGATGCGTAGGTTTATCCTTAGGTAGTCAAAGGGTGACAAATCATACCTTGCACATGAGGTCTTGACCTTCCATTCTTACTCACATTTTCTAAGTAGGTTTGACAGTTTTAGCTTTATTTGAGGGCATTTTAGGTGTGGAGGTTTGGAGCTAAAATATCCTCTCTTTCATCCGACCTTAGACTGTTAGTATAAGGCTCTGGTGATGATGATCATGATGCTACCATCTTATTTGTGTTGGATTGCATCATAAATTCACTCAGTGGCTTATGTAGGAGCTTCAACAAGTAGTTGCAAGTTGCAAAATCAGGGGTTGGCTTTTTAAGGACCCTTTTTGGTTTGGGGTCTGAAGATCATCCTCTACGGTAACAATACATTTGGTACACTAAGATAACATATCCTAAGGTCAAAAGAGGATAAAAATTGAAGAAAATAGGAAGTGGAGGCTTGTTGCAACCACAGTGCATGCTTTGATCTATTGAGGTTCACACACTTTTGCAATTTGAGCTCTGAGGTTTGCCTTTGAGGTGCATGTAATTATCACTCAATTGACATTTGCATCAAGTAATTCATATTGTGTTTTACTCTGAAAATTTATATTCTGTGGTTACATACTTACATGTTCTTTTGATAAGTTAATAGGCTTAGGTGATGTCTCTCTTTAAGTTATCCTAAATCACTTTGTTTATGATATTGATGTGATGTGAAAGGATGTTGCTAATCTTTAAAATTCTGTTCAGTCTTGCAACATCAATTCTACTCCAGTTTAATTTTTTGACTCTCAACTGGAAATACCTTTTTCTCTTTTAGTGGCTTCCAAATTCAGACGTCTTCACATTTTATTCCTTTATTATTATTTGGGTATTTTTTTCCTAGTGCCTTCTCTGGCCATCTTTACAATTGTTCCTTTTCTTTTTTTGTATTTGGTCCTAGTGTCCTCTCTATACTGATGAAATAGCTTGTCTTGCAGCCATTGGAGGGGCGACCAGAAGCTTCTTCCGTGTCAGTCCATTTATTACCCCATTCTTCTGCAGCTTCTGTCAAGACTAACGAACCTTGCTACTTTTTCTTTAATGCCTACTGCATAAAGGGTGAGAAATGTCCATATCTTCATGGCCCTGACAACCTCTCCTCTGGTTGGAAATCTTCAAAGACTGCTGCAGCAGGCATAGACATCAATCCTTCGGAGAATAAGGTTTCAACAGAGAGTGATAGAGGACCACTATCAGTGGAAGCACCTCCCAATCCCTCTGAAGGAACATCAGTGGAAGTGAGCTTGCAGTTACAGCCCAAGGATGTGCAACTTAAGGCCCCTAAGAATATCAGTAAACACAGCCCCTCTCCCCAGTTGTCATTGCCAAATTGCAAAGAGGCAGCTGTAGAGTTGTTGGACACCCCACCTCCTATGGTCAGCTGTAGTGATTATACTAGAAGACCACTTGTATCTGAGGATCAGAGTTCTGATGAGGAGCAAACTGACAACTATGCTGAACCAGAAGAGCGAAGGGAATCATCACCGGGATTTGATGTTCTTGTGGATGATGGATCTGAGCATTTTGGTTATGAGGAAGCTAAATATCCAGGAGTTCATGATGAGGAGACTCAAGACCTTCAGAATCATTTGTTCCAACACAATTATGAAGACATAGTTGGATATGATCCTATGGATTACCCTGATCCTGAGATTGTGTATGAACACGGGATCTATGACTTACATGATCATGTAGATAATAACTATCCTTCTGATTATGCTCGAAGAGATCCTGACCATGCAAGGGTAAAAATGACTATGTTTCAGAAGAGAAAATTGTTTCTTGGGGAACCAGAAATCAATGGCCAAAATGATGTAGACCTTCGGGATCGCCTGAAATGCAAGAGGGATAGTCATCATGGGTTCCATGGATCAAGGAAACGTCAATGTCGCTCAAGCAGTGTTATTGACAACAGCGGGGAGCACCTAATGAAACAAGGTATGGGCCATGCACTTCATGGAAGATTAGCATCAGAAGTGGGAGAAAACATGATCAGACCCAGTAGAGGATCCAACTCGGGGCTGAGAGGGGGCAGCTGGTCTGGCTGCTTAAGGCACTTGCGTTCTAGGCGTAAGAGACACAAAAAGCAAGACAGAAGTAGGAAACAAGCAAGGAGTCCATCTCTTTCCTCAGATATTTCAGGTGGCCTAAGAATCAAGGATACAAAATCCATACGGGAATCAGCTGCATTTACTGGGCCAAAGACACTTGCACAGATCAAAGAAGAAAAGAGGAAAGCCAGTGCTTGTGATGATAGCTCCAGAAATGCAAGGAGCCCTGCTCATCAGAATTCAGGCAGACGGATATCTGAAACCTTTGAGGGCCCAAAACCACTCAGTGAGCTTATCAGAAGAAAAAGAAGTTTGGGTTCAGTAATTGAAAACCCGAGTCAATCAATTGGCGCAAGTTCAGAGCACAGGCATGTCCACTGTCCCCTTTCTCAGCTTGAGAGGGATAATGGACAGTTAGGTGACGGTGACAAAACTGTTTATCAGAGAACCAATGGAAGGCAGTTTGAAGAAGGTGATGATGGCTCTTGCGAAGATTATGACGACAGTGAACTTGAGAAAGAACTTGCTGGAATACTGAATTGATACTCTGAAAACGTTGGTCTTTAACAATGATCATGTATATACTTGACTAGAAATAGATGAACCAAATAGATAGTGCTTAATTGCCGCCTGATAGGGAAAAAAGTCATTTCTCTGTATACAGCTGCTGATTTTCTACTTCTCATGCAGTGTTTTTGACACCTCTCAACTCTTTGTACCTCGCAGCATCTTCTGCTGCTAAATTTTGCACATTTGATGCTTTCGGCTGCATAATGGAAATTCAACCCAATTTGGTGGGTGCTTGGATTTCACTCTCATCTGATTGTGATAGTTATATGGTTTGCTACAATTTGCACACGTTAATGTGCCAATTTTGCTCATAGGTGTGGACCACTTACTATATATCCGTTATGGAAGCGTACTGGATGCATGGTTGTATGGCAGAGACTTGGCACAGGTGCCATGGCCCATTAGTATTCCTGAGGCCTGCAGCTTGATGCAGGTCTAGTACTGACCAGGCTGAAAAAGTCATGATTGAACCCATCACCAGTTTTATTCATATTACTGCATTTCATTGAGAAGGCAAAGCAGATGGACTAACGCAAGTGAGGTGGTTCAATTAATCAACGTGACACATAATCAATTCGGTAGAGCCCTTACCGGTCTATGTTCGAGACATGTATGCCAATGGCTGACTCGGGTAGATTCAAAGGTGTCTAGATTGTGGTGGCAGAGTCCCTCACCCTTGAGGTAAGTGCTGTAAATGGCTCCCGTCAAAATTGACTTGACTGGACTTAAAAGCCACAAATTGAAGGCTTGGCCAATGTAAACGGATGCTATGGTGATAGAACTCACACTCAAATGTTGTGATACTAATACACTATTCTTATTTATAATACCTTTTTTTTTTATAGTTGTTTTAAGCTGTAACTCTGAAGCCGTTTCTGACTTAACTAGAGCTGTCAACAAAACTGGGTCATGCCGTATTCTACAGCACCAGATTTGGATTGTTCAACATGCTGCAGCTGATCCCAAGTTTGCGGTTGAAATCTATTTCAGCCTGACCAATCTAAGCTGTGGGGCACTCATACCGTTTCATTCTAGCAGGCCTCCATTAAAATAATGAACAAGAGAGAGATAATCCAGTTCCATCAATATGAATCCAACAAAGGGGTCAGTCAACCTCTGAAATTTAAGCCGCTCAGAGTAGGAGCTTCTCTGAAGACAAGTTTCGCTACCATGAGAGTTATGCCACGTTAGATTGTTCATTTGGATAAAATAAAAAATAAAAACAAAGCTCTCACAACTTTGAATACATGCCATAATTTGATCAGGGTGACACTAACATACAAATCAACATGTTTGGCAGTGAACTTTAATAGCTTGGATCACAGATGTGGGGCCCGCTAATTGATTCCCCATCACCATGAGACAACTGATTGAGAGAGAAATCCCATATTAGCAAACTGCAATGAATTCTTAAGATGTGAATTAAGCCAAACAAACTACGAGTTACTAGAACAAACTGATTTGTAATGCATGCCCATTTGGGAAGGTCCCTTATCTTGCAAATAATAATAAAAAAAAGAAATTTAGCCAAGAAAAAAATAAGAAATAAAGAAAAAGAATAAATAGAAAAATCAAAGGCAATGGTTTCTACTGAGTCCAGATTTTCGGCAGGAATTTGAGATTTTATTATTTACTAGCAATGATTATTTTTATCTTACGGTGATAAAAATGCCTAGTAGCCTAAATCAAGGGCGGAGATGGAGATGGACCTCAACTAGGCATTGAATTATTGGGGTGATGGTAGAGGATTATTTCTCATGTCCATTTAAATCGTTTTCCGGAAGGGAGAATAAATTCATAGCCATTTATGAATTTTTATCTCTTCTTTTTTTTTTTTTCAAATTTTAGCAAAGCATTTTGGAATACATTTATTAAAAGAGGGGTAAAGTAAAAATTTACATGTATGAGTCGAGTCCGATTGCTGAGGCTTGGACTCAACGCACATGGAAATAAAATACTGAGAAATTCTCAAGTTCTCTGTAGTTGATCAGTGCGACCTGGAGTGATATTAGTCAGAGTAGTCATATCTTTCAATAAGTGGGTCCCACTAATGTCCTAAAAGAGCAATAAGCAAACAACATTGAAAAGACAGTCAACCCTTTATAAGAAAGGTGAAAAATAAAGTCCAGACAACTAATAAACACATTTTAACACAATCTCGATCTCTGGCCCTTAATCTAAAAGATGATGTAATGTTTAACCATCTAAATAATCTCAGTCCTCAGTTGCATCTAATACCTAGTTCGACCATCCAATCGGAAGTTGTGAAATGAATATATATATATATATGAAAATAATCTTATGAGAACTAGTTTTCACCATTTTTTTTATGAGAACTTTAGGTGAGGTCCATGTATCACCCAATCTATCTTGCAATACATAGGGCTCCCCAATAGTTACACGACCTAAGTTTCAGTCAAATCCAAATTTACTGAACCGTTGGATCTTAAAATTTACACATTCTGCCATACCCCCCAAATTGGGTCGGATCCAAATCTAGTTCCAAGGATATGAGAATTGGGGCCAATTAAAAATTTTCTCATAAAAGGTTCTGGGCTCCAACTCCGGGTGAATCGAAGTCCTATATGAGGTTATGTATGATGATCGGTTACCATAAACACATGCGGAGTCAACGATACATTTGCTGTGCAGCTAGTGTAAACAATTCAACATAATATCAATATATAAAAATGAGAATATGGTCAAATCTCCAATAGTTTCCTTTATAATTATTCAAGTGCAGAATTTAAATAGTTTATTACACAAGTTATATGCCAAATAAGGGCCAAATAACTAAAGCCTCAAAATACAACCTCCAAATCAAACCAATAGATAGGGTAAGTGTGAAGTCACTCTCGCACCAACCATGATGACTCAACTACATCATTGACACACCACTTTACAATCCCGCCGTCCAGCGAAATCTCCAACGTCTCTTGATTCTTCAGATTGACTGTAGTATCAATACCTAGACACTAACTAAATGCAATAGAATCAGATTGACGTAATCTGGTAAATGGGTAAGTTATAACTAATGAACATAGGTACCACATAATGGAAGGTAATCATAATCTCATATAAGGAAAAAGTTAGTATAACAAACGCAAACAAATATAAATGCATACGGCTAAACCCGCTCTATATCAAATGCACAAACACGAGTGATCCTGCCAAACATAATACACAGACATGGATAATCCAGCCAGATATGATGCACAGACATGGGTAATCCCACTAGATATGATGTACAAACCAGTGGTGTACATCTACTTCTAACTGTGGTCGGTATTAAATGCATGCCAGAACCTTCTGTGGTAGGATAATAACAAATTAAGTTACATTGTTGTAGAGGTGGTTGTTTAATTAAAAGGAACAATAAATAGTCTGAAGTATATTATGCAAATGTGTTACGTGATCATGTATAATCTACCCTACCCCTAATCCATAATAAGCTATGCCAATTGATGTTATTAAGGTTAATGGTTGGTTCTATATTATCTTATGGTTTAGGCTAATAGATCGATATACATACTCTTTCAATCACTCTGTCTACACAATGGCCATCCAAGATTGCGATGCGGAATAATGCCCATTTGGTGCCTATCATGTGAAACATCCCAAGGTTCTGCATCACCATTCTGAGCTCAGAGTAAGTTCAAAGTATGCATATGGTCACCCAAGGAAATCTAAGGCCATTTGCCCTGGTCACATATAGACCATTATGTTAATAATTTATTTGAGTCCAAGACTATAATCCTAAGGTCATGGGTCATAATATCCAAAAGCCACACATTTGAAACTAGAGCCCCGGCTACTCCTATATGGAGGACCACATCTCCCATTAGGTAGAATCACATTATATAGGTTTCTCTCCTCTAATTGGATAAGGCAGAGGAGCCTGCTTGAGCATGGAAGATACTCTTTGCTCAAGCACACCTATCCCGCAGATTACGAATTCGCTTGGACTGGTAGGGCGGTGATCAGAAGGGTGCTCGCTCAAGCGCACCCTACGGATTATGAATTTTACGAATTTGTTTGGGCTGGTAGGGGGTGATCTTTCTAACCTCAACAGGGTTTCCAACCCTTACCTAAGGACATCTGCAGAAACTCAATCCAACCATTTCATTGCCCTTTTTTTTTATCCTCCAACCCTAGATACACAAATCCCCTTTAATAGTACCCAATGATTCAAACCTACACATTAATATAAGGACCTGACAATTTCTCCATCTTCATTAGCAATAACATTAAAGCAAATATTCATAGAGGTTGCATTATTCATAACTATCCACTCACCTTAAATTCTTGGCATAAAACCAAGCCTTTCACGCCTAGGGTTTGATCCAGATTGCAACCCCGCTCCATATCCGAATTAGCAAGCCAAAGCGTTTCCTACAATCCCAATAAAAAAACAAACACACCCTCAAATATTGATGCATGCCCCAATGAAAAGAGAAAACTATATGGAACATGAGGAAGAGATAGGGCTTACCTTCAATGGAAGTAGAAGAGAGAGAGAGAGATGAAGAAGATGATGATGGTGAAGCCTCTTGAGTCTTGAAATCTTGCACACACTTGGAAAAGTGCTAGGAAGGGAGAGTATAGATGAATGATCGAACGAAAGGATTAGAAATGGGTTTAGCGCTTTGTAGAGAAAATTTAATCCATTTACAAAAAAGAGGGCTTTAGCCAACTTAGGTGAGTTTTAGGAAATATCAAGGAGAGGCTTTTGGACTTAGATATAATGGGTCCAATGGGCTGTGATCCAGGGTTCATGATGGTTTTGAGTTGTCCATCTCCAATGGATCCCAAAAGTGATGTGCAATGCATAAGATGGCCTAATTTCCTAGAATATCCTATTACAAACACATCTAGACGTCTAGCGCAATTCGAAGCTAACTAATTAACCCAACCCACGTAATAAAGGTCTCGGGCCTTACACCTTCTGTGAACCTAATAATTCTACATGACTGAGTTTTATGGCTTTTTGTCTGGAAGCTTGATGGGCCCCACAAGCACTTTTCCAATTCTTTTTGGGAAGAGTTGCATGCCCATTACCCAATGATCAATCTCTTGGGCAACTGCATGACATGTGAGGTTGGGTTCTTGCCCACAATTTAAAAGCACAATTGCATCCTCTAGCGAAAGTTTTTTCAACAATTCACAACCTGACTTTGTTTATTACTTTACATATTATATATAAGAAAATATTTATGTACATATGTCCCTTACCTTTTTGTTCTTAAGGACTCTAAGTGGGACCCATGTGTAGTCCATCCAAATGGACCACACACATAATCCCCCTAAATTGTATATGTCCACTAATTTTTTATTAAATCGTAATTTACTGGATCATTAGATCTATTATACACCTATTTGACTGAAATATTGAATTTGTGGATCATAGATGAAGGAATTAGGAACATGTGATTGGGGCCAAACTTGGCATTGAAGGTGGTCTTGCATAGATTTTTTTCATCTCCCTCGGTCTCATCCCTTGTAGGGTCCTCCGAAGGCCCTACAGAGGAGTATGCATGGTCCCATGGTGAGGAACGTATGTACATGAATATTCTCTACATATATACACAATTCCTTTTTTAGACCTAACAAGATCAAAAAGGTATATGAGATGTGATATTTTTATCTTTTTACACATTAACATGTTTCAAAAAAAGGAAGCATCCCTCACCATAGTGGAAGGGATAGATGTATAGTAATTTTTTCTTATATATATATCCTTTTTTCAAGACCTTGTAACGTCTCTCTCTCTCTCTCTCCAAAAATGAGTTGCTTTCTTATGTTGTAAAAAAATATCTGCGAGGGGGCCAACTTTTCAAACGCTATTCCTCCACTTTTTTGCCCCACCCTGGGCAAACTTCGCTCTGACCTATTCAGGAATTTTTCGTTGGTCGTGGGTGGCCACCATTTTAATTGCCCGGATTTCCTACGAAAACCCAAAGATGGTCTTTAAGCGTAAAAAACTAGATATAGCCCTTAGAAGCAGAAAAAGACAAAAATTAAAAAAAAAAAACCGAGAGCTTCGTTCCTACTTTTGTCTTACTGGAAGACAATTTCTATGATAAAAAAAATTAACAAGGCACATAATCGTACGCAACATATAGAATGAGAAAAGTCAACTAAATAACAATATAAATTGACGTGTTGAATTCTGTTTGTCCACACAACACACACGTTTAGCCTTTTATTTCTCAATAACAATAAAAACAGATGCTCTTGTTGTCAGTTTCAGCGTATTTGGTGAGTCCCACTTCCTAGAATTTTAACAACTCAAAAGATAAGGGGCTGGTCCAGTTTCAGATTGTTGTTTAAATGCAAAGTTTGTGGTCAAGTGTGAGCTCAACTGCTCTCGAATTTTGGAATAGCTTTAACAAGTGGGGCCGACTAAAGATTATCACCAAATTTCCCTTCCTTCTCAGAATTATAGAATCTGTTCTCTCTCCTACATACAGGTCCAAAATACTCTTCAAAATATATATATATATTAAAAAAGAAAATTACAATGCACGAGACTTCCGCATAGTAGAGTTTTGGAAGGATAAGATATATGCAGCTTTACTTTCATTTTAAAAAACCTAATTTCATAATTTAAACCAACGTCCTCCTACCAGTAAACTTTTACCGTTGGATTTAACCGCCCTTAAATATATATATACGCTTTAAATAAAATATAAAAAAACACTCTCACTCTCAAAACAAAAAAACAAAAGGTATAGTTTAGAGTCTAGACAAGCTCTTCTAAGAGGTTCTTCATCATCATGATCTTATTATTCTTCTTCGTATTCTTCTTCTCTTTCTCAAACAGAAGTATGGTTAAGAGCCTAGACAAGCTCTTCTCGAGTATTATATTCTGCAAAGCTCACATATTCGCTTAGCTTCTGCAGTATTATCTTCCTCTCAATCCTCAACCGCTTCTCGAAATCATGAATACTCCTACTACCAATATCATCTTGTATAGACATCTTGCCCCGATTGACAAGATCAAGAATGAGATTCAGATGCTGCTTCTGAAAGGCAATGGACATCAGCATTAAGCCCATTAATGCTTTCTGTGCTTTCAACGCCTGTTTTTCACGTCCATAGTGGGAAAGAATCCATCTCCCGCTCACCCCACAAGTCACAGACGCCAACGACACCAGGGCCGCTGCCACTGCAGGATGCAGGCTCTCCCCAAAGATCAATGTCACAGTGATCGGGCCGACCAATGGGATCATCACCGATGTCTTCGCAGCAACTTGCAGTTTCTCATAAATTCTCATCTGAGTGTCAATCTTCGCGCTGTGGGTCAGCAACTTATTCTCAAGACTAACGAAATCGTTCAAAAGATTCATCAGTTTGTGTTCTTCTTCTTCATGGACGAGTCGAGTAACTGCATTCAATGAGTCCAGCATCTCTGAGGTGATGTTGAAATAGGCTTGGACGGCGTGGGAGAGGTTCCTGTCTCTCCATGTGTTTTTCTTGGATTCAATAACGATCTTTGCGGCTTCATCATTCGTCTCAAGTGGCAAGCCGGTGAATTCTATTACGTTGTTGAAGGGTAGAGATTGGAGAGCAACCCTGAAGTTGATGTCGTTGAGGTCGATGTCGATGGTGACGTCCTCACGGGCAGCTGCCAGGGGAAGCTTTCCACTTTGGTCGCTGGTTCTTTTACTGAGTATTCCTCCCATTGCTGAGCATCAGAGAGAGAGAGAGAGAACTAAGAAGATGAGCAGGTCTTACCCAAAAAGAAAGAAAGAAAGAAAGAAAGAAAGAAGATGAGCTGCTGCTGTCACGTCCCAAAAAAAAATGAAAATAGGGTTACGTGAACTTAGGAGTCAAAATTTTTTTTGTTATTATATTTTTCTATAAATAAAACTATTAACTCCTAATTATTTTTCCCACAGGATCTTAGGCTGTGGTGAATTTAAGCCATTCACATTCAAATTCACATTCATTCCAAACGAAGCATTTTCAACTAATAAGTACTAAGATAAAATCAAATTCGCATATCTCCAAATAACAATAATAATAAGATTCAAGTTGCAAAAGAAATAAATAATAATTTATTACAATGTCCCACAAAAGGATTAAGTTTCTTAAAAAGGATTTATTTAATATAATTGCAACTAGGTGAGTATCTCCTGTGCTTGGGCGAAGCCATCGTTTGCACCCCACTCGGGAACATCAGTTGACTCAAGCGTTTGAAACGCTTGAGCCTACGCCTCCTCCTCGGCAAAGCTGGGCTCAATACCTATACATCAATTTTAGAAAACAAGGGTCAACCACAAAAAAGCGGCAAATAAAATACACATAATTCATAATGAAATACACTATCAATGTGAGAATATGACGAGAAAATCATAAGAATATATAAACAATATAAATAAAAGAATGCCATGCAATATAGAAGGAACGGATCATAAATCCAACTCTACATCAATTGAACAATATCACATTCGCCGAGCATCGCATCTGCCGATGCCCCTACAGGATTTATACCGTCTTCGGATGCCTCGCATCCTATCCAGAAACGGTGGATCAAATCTGTCTCCGGATGCCTAGCATCCTGTCCAAAATCACAGTGAAACCAACAGTGTACGAGTGGTAAGCTCATCTTGGCCTTAAGTTCGGTAAAAATCATCACAGTGTACATCTGCGAACCGACTGTAGTCGTCCAATGACCCGATCCGCATAATAATCTCACACAGCCTTGCCCCTTCCTGTGTCGAAATTCATAGACATGGCTCAGTGATTGTTCGACAGACACATCCTATGGTAGTGCGAAGGGCTGACTATAATAGGTATTTAAATACCATATAATAAAATATTATACCAATCAAGTAGTTTCCATCATAACATGAATAACTCATAATTAAATACTACATGGTCCAAGCCACAACACGGTCCAAATCATCATAGAATAATGGGTATAAACTCTAACATATATGCAACAAGGTAAAGAAATGCAACTCAATGATCAAGGAATATCTTCACAAGCATTCCTAATTCTGTGACCACAATTCACGCATAAGACAACTCCACACGAACTAAGATGAAATAAGGTTGGGAATTTTTTTTTTTAAAACAGGGGGTGATGCATAGCCCAATTCTCAATTCATCTAAGTGCGAGCGGTTTGTACCATCATATGCAAACCGTGAAAACTATAAGGCAAAATCTACCCGTTTAACCCTTTACTTTAATGATGTGATGGATTTAATTTTATTAGATCAGATTTGTTGGGTTCCAAGACCAACACAAAGGTCTTCCGGGGTATGCAAACCATCTAAAGAAAATCATAATTAAATGATTAAATAAACATAAAATCATAATTAAATGATTAAATGAACATTTAAATAAATTATTTGGCCCAACTTCTATCATTCCCATGATCTCACGCAAGGGGCGGCCCACCGGTACACCACTACTAGCAGTCCAATTAACTGTGAACCCACATGTATTTACTACTATGGACTCACAAGGTGATGAACCCACTTGCCCCTGCTGCCAGAGGTCCCACCAGTTGATGGCCCCACTTGGCAACCAGGTCAGGGCCTCACCCATCTAGACTGTACCAGCCACATAAACCCGACAGTACCTTATTTTGCAGCAGTCCCTGTTGTCCATTTGCAACCCAGCCCAAATCTGGGAGTTTTACTCCCAGATCCCTTTTTTTTTCTTTTATGTATATATATGTATATTAATGCCCCGCTTAGGAGCAGTGGCCAGGGGCCCACCCTCCAGCATGTGCAGGTGGGAGACCCACCTGTGCATACTGCCAGGCGCATAGTGCGCCTGTGTAGTAGTGCACAGGCGGTCCTTCCGCCTTGCACACAACGTCTGGGGTTTATCCCCATACGCTTTCATCTCCTTTTTTTTTTCTTTTTTTTCTTTTTTTTAAAAAATATATATATGTATGTATTCTTTGGAACCCAGCCATCAGATCACAAGTGGAGTTCACAAGTTCATCACTGTCAATGCCCATCATCATCAGGTAGTCTAAGAAATCCAGGCCACTACAATGGGACAACCTATTGAATCAAAGGGGCCCACCATCTGCTAGGGTCCCACTTGACGAACCCGACATAATCATGGTCCATACTACATTTATGGGGCCACCTGTAAGTGGCATACCTACCACTTGTGCATGGGTTAAAAACCCCCTGCACATGCTCCAAACAAGCAAGGTGTCTGGGTTCATTCCCAGACACGATCATCTTTCTCTCTTTATATATATATATATATATATATATATATACGTGTGTGTGTGTGTGTGTTAATGGCCCACCATCAACCCCGGTAGCCAAGAGTCCACGCTATAGCAATGGGTCCCACTTGTAACTGACGGCCCACCACTTTTATAAAGGTTGAAAAACCCCCCCTACCCATGATCCAAACTAGCAGCGTGTCTAGGTTCATTCCCTGACACGATCATCCCTTTTTTTTCAAAAAAAAAAAAAAACAGATTTCTATCCATCAGTAGATCTGATCCATTATCATTCAGTCCAACACATCATCAACATATCCATCTATACATCATCATTCTTTAGAGATTTAAATGGGCATTTCACAAAATACTTCTAATATCATGGATTCAAAGAATACAATGTAAATCATTAAGAATAATGTGTATTTCACTTGCCTTTGAAGAAGATTGATGGATAGGATGAAAGAAAGATGATGATCCTAGATCTCCCTTGTGCGCACCCACCAAATCCAACGAAGAAGAAGAAGGCAAAGGAAGAAGAGATGATGTAGAAGATGAAGATGGCACCCGGCAGCGGCTTGGATTGGCTTGGCTTGGGCTTGACCTTGGCCGATCAAGAGAAGAAGATGGGGAGGAAGGAGAGAAGAGACACTGTAGAGATGGGGGACGAAGGTATCCATCGTTTGATATAAATAGGCTTAGGGTTTGAGGATAAATTTTGGGTTTTTATAAAAAGAACCCCACTGTTAACATTAATTTATAGGTAAGGGCCTAATTTTGGTTATTGGGTTTAATAGGTCCCAAATGGGTCCGACTTGGGTCGGATCAAACTATGAACACTCATGGTCCTAAAATTACTATCCGATTAGCCCAAAACCTAAAAAAAAATTAAATAATTATAATAACCTTAATTAACTAAAATATAAACAATTAAATAAAATCATGTTTAAATTTAGTAAAATAAAACTTAGGTTAGGAATGTTGCAGCAGCAGCTGAGTACAGGCGGAAAGAGATGTGCATTTAAACGAAGAATTGGAGGGAGACAGGAGATGTGCATTTCCTTGAAGGTTCGTATGTAGTGTCGGCACAAAGAAAATACCTCGAAGCTTACTTCCCCTCTTGCATTCGGCCGCTGCAGACGGACTCGCTTGACCTTTTTTTTTTCTGAAAAGGTGAGGTGGCGCCATTACCCCTTTCACAGGGAAAATATTTACAGTGAATCTGGATCCTCTATGCCCAATAATTGAATATCTCAACCATTCAAAAATAATGGGTCTTTGATTGTTGCATTGTTTTAATTTGGAGGTGGACACATGAGCGGACCCCAGTGCATGCACGTGGGGCAGTCGTACCCATCCGCTCCTTAATTCATAATGAAATCCTGTCTCAGCATTGAAAATTCAACGTGAAAATTTTATGTCGCCCCCAAGACTCATATGAAAATTCTGAATTTTTCATTAAAATTATTTTGCTTGTTTTGCTTTGTGCCCCTTAAATGAAAATTTTGGATCCACGACCACGGTTTTTATCTTTATTTTTTGTTTGTGATGTTTGCTTAGAACAGTATTTTAGCACTGCTATCACGACATTTACCGAAGATCTGAACCTCGGTGCAGCTAGAATAAAAAGCCTTCGTGTTTGCCCTGCGACTCAATTGTCACCATGGGGTGAACATTCATACTTAATACGCTCTCAATTCTTTTTTGCTTGTGCTGGGGGGGCAACATTCATACTTCATACGATCTCAATTCTTTTTAGCATGTGCCGAGGACAAACATTCATACTTCATACGATCTCAATTCTTTTTGGCGTGCGGCGGGGGCTGTGGAGGCACACTCCCCAACCACTTGTCCATGGCGTGGTTCTCATATTGGCATCTAGAGAGTCCGGCCGCCAAATATAAAATATTCTCGAAATTATCCGGTGGTCTCGAATCTTTTCTTTTCTCTTAAAAAAGAATTAATGTATGTGATTAGTAGTAGTAATATAAAATATTCTCGGAATTATCTGGTGGTTCCGAATCTTTTCTTGTCTCTTAAAAAAGAATTAATGTATGTGATTAGTAGAAGTAATATAAAATATTCTCGAAATTATCGGGTCGTCCCGACTCTTTTCTTTTTCTTTTAAAAAAGAATTAATGAATGTGATTAGTAGTAGTAATATAAATATTCTCGAAATCTGGTAGTCCCTGCTCTTTTCTATTCTTTTAACAAGGAGTGAATGTTAGTAGTAATATATAAGAGAGCAGGGGTAAAATGCGTGCAGCGTACCTTCTTTATTGCATGGTGGGGCTCATTTTTTAAAATCTAAGCCATTAATTATCATAGTTTGTAATGTTCGACCTATTATTATATATTGAGCAAAATGATGAACTTCTTCTAATTTGTTTCAACATCTACTATTGATTTGGATTTGGGCATTCAAACTAAACTCAGATTTTGTTCTATTTTACAACCACTTCATAATATGTTGCTAATTAGATGTAAATCATTTACTTAATTGAGAACCATGTTAGAAAATGAATTCCGCCCATCAAATCAAGGTCGGTCTAATGCTGCGATTTAGAAAGTATTATAGTTCACTTGAAGTGATTCTTGAACTATGCATGGCATTGGAGAGATATTATGGTTACAAAAAAAAAAATCAATATTTTGTCCTAACAACAATCAGTAAGTGCAGTGGGGTACCGACACACACATGACACTATTTTTCGTTAGGGAATAGACTGATCATCTTTAGAAATTCGTGCCACCATGTGAATTACAATTACCATATATAACCAAAATTATCAAATTCTACAACCATTTGGACTGTTTGTTTGTTTGTTTGCATTTACAATAAATTGATGATTAATGAAAAATTGTGATTTTCAACCGAAGCTAAACTTTCCTTCATTTTCCTCCATGATGTGCTACTATTTTGGATTTGAAGATTGATTGCTCAATACAAGAATTCAGATTTTGGCTTACTTTTTATACTTTTGATTTGCTTGGATATTGATGCAAAATGATAAACTTCTTCTAATTTGTTTCAACATCTACTACTGAATTGGATTTGGGCATTAATACTAATCTCAAATTTTGTTCTGTTTCAAAACCAATTCACAATATGTTGCTTATTAGATGTAAACCATTAACTTGCATTCTCTCTCTATAAATTGTGTTTGCAAATGTTGGTTCATTGTTCACCCGAGCTCAACACGGGCATCTTTTGCTAATAACTTATTATTCAAATATATAACATGTCCACCATTAGATTGGACTCCATCTGAAACATGTGATTAATATACTACTGTTTGAATAGAAATGGAGGGAGACACTCATTTGTAATCAATCTAAATGACTGGGCCCCTTGAGTGAAATTACGTGGTTCTGCCACTGATTATATTCTTGAAGGAAAGGAGGAACTTGGATGAATTTTCTTCATATACAAGAACCCAAAGTTTTTCTTTTTTCTTTTCATATAGGGAGATATTAATCACCAATTGACTGGAGATAAGAATCAAATTTGGGAGAGGTAAGAAGGCAATGAAAGGAGCCTTTATAATATTTTGATATAAACCATCTAGCCCAAAGAGAATTAGAGAAGAAAGCCTTCCAACCTAGTTTTAATAGACAAGCTTCATTCAACTTGGAGGCCCATCAAATATGTAGCATAGTTATTAATATCATTTCGTAAGGTGCTGGTAAGGAAAATTTTATTATGCAAGTTAATGGCCCACCAAAGGAAAAAGGTAGGCTAAGGACATAAATGAAAGTAGTAAAAATAAATTTAAAGTACAACCTAGCTATTTGAAGATTTGACTAAGGATAGATTGGAATAAAGAAACATAATTCATGTAGTTGATCCATACATAATTGGGATAAAGCTTTGATGACGATTATAAAATATATTCTTATTTGGGCTGATTATGAAATCCATTCGGTCAGCACTTGGATCTTTGGAACTAGGTTGCCTTGAATTCTTCTTAATTTAAAATATTTAAATCACGCTATATAACTGTTAGTAGAAAAGGATAAGAATTGTTTCTTACCGAAACAAAAATGAAAAGGAATTGTCACTCATGAAAGCACAGGGAAGGGATTAAAAAAGAAACAAGCAAGAAGAAGTAAGAAGTTTACGAACGGAGCATAGAAGTTTACAAACGGAGCATAGTCTACACTCTAAACAGTAGTGGATACAACCTGATTTATAAAGCACCCACACCTCGAGTGAATTTCATTGAAAGATAGTCAATAAAATATACTTCTATAAGTTTCAAGTATCATGACATCTAAATTATAGCATTGGTTTGCACTCAGTGTCTGATCTCAGTTATTGGTAGAACAAGTAGGGTGGGGGCTTTGAAAACCACGCCTTCATTGTTTAGAGAATTATATATATTTTTTCCTACATATGGCCTCCAAAATTTTCCAAAGGGCCTATGTATTTTGAAAACTCCATATATATATATATATATATATTGGTGGCCATCCCAAGAATCGTTGTTCTACATAGTGGCACCCCTAAAGAAGAATTCCTTAGTCCACCCCTGATCTCAATTGAAGTTATTGACAATTTCAATTCATTTGTACGTTCATATATATATATATATATTTGTATTATTGCTTCGAGTGTTAGTTACTATGTTATAAAGCTTGAAGCCTACTTTAGAATATTAGTTTGATAAGTCTAATTTTTTTGAGCTCATGCTTTTAAATCAGGAGCAATTAAAGAAAGATATTGTGATGATTAAGCTAGTTCTCTCATTTACTATGGAGAGCTTCCCACTTGTTGGATGGCTGGTGTAAAGTCTTAACCTTTTTGCAATTTGATAGGCAAGGGTGGTCCTACATATATCTATGTGTGGGCGGACGCACCCGGCCGTTTGGACCTAGATATGCTTCTAAAACTATAGTGAAAATTATGAGTTTGCTTCCAAAATATACATAAAATTCTACTTTCACCCCCAAAACCTACACAAATTTTCTGAATGTGTTCCCAAAACACAGTTGTGTATATGGGTATGCAATGCAACCCTCAAACGATAACTCTGGGTCCGCCCCTGCTAATAGGAGACCGTTGTTGTTATTGTTAAGAGAGGGGCATTGATCTTGGTTGTTTTTGTATCCTCTTTTTTTTTTTTTCAGAGGCATTATTGCATGGTTATCATCGTTACCTTGTATATGTCATCTTCTTTTGGTTGAAGTATACATATACGGTATGGATATTTCTAGGTGGAGTGGTGGTGGTATAGAAAAGAGTTAAATGTATTACAAGAAATTCTTTTACGTGTATTACAAAAAATTCTTTTACGTGTATTACAAAAAAATTATTTTCTTTTGGCTCTGGATGGGCCCTTGAGGGTAGTAAAAGGCCTAAGAGTTGTACGCCCACCCAGGACGCCATGGGCTTTTGCTTGACATAGGCTCAACCTACATATGTGAAGATTGTGTAAGGGCTTACTTTGCCCCAGACCAGGCGTTGCTCTTTGACTGCCCTACACACTAAAGCCCTAAGAGTTGTAGGCCCACGAAGGACGCCATGGGCTTTTGCTTGACATAGGCTCAACTTGTATATGTGAAGGTTGTGTAAGGGCTTACTTCGCCCAAGCGCAGGCGCTGCCCTTTGACTGCCATACTTACATAATCCCACCCCATTGAAATAAAAAGTTAAAAAAAAATAACAAAATTCGGCAGTATTTTAGAATTTAAGCATATGGAATTTCTAGACAACTACCAAACATGAAGTTTAAAACTTTGAATAAGGAGGAAAGATGTTTTCCTATTACACGCAGTGGTCCAATGCATCATTGTTAATTGTTATAAGCCTCTATGTGAAATGCGGATGGTCCAAATGGCGCTCTAGCACTGCACACAGGAGAAAATTGTCCTCCTAAAAGGATTATATATTGCTATGGAACTTCCTTTGGAAGACGATGTAGTAGTAAAAGCGAGATTTCTTTCCTAATTAAAGTAGCTAGTCAAATCCAACTTCCTTGAAGCAACAATTTTAGTAAAAAGTGTTGTTTGGTTAGCACCAATTTTTTGTATGTTTTTGAATAGCAAAAGTATCCAAAGTTATTTGGTTATGATATATAAAAAGCTGCTTTTAGAATGTTACAACTAAATAACATATTAAAGATTTTACAAATAAAAATAAACGAAAAAAGATAAAGGTTTAAAGTGGTCTTATAGTCCTATATGTATCACAAGGTACATGTTATATGGCATTGCTGCTATCATTATCTCATAAAAAAATGAGGTAAGAGTAACGACCTGCACACTTGGTTCTCACTTCTCCATGTTCAAGCATACAAATCTATTTACTAAGGCCCATTTACAAATCTAAATCACTCGAAATTAAGAACTAGTGTACTAGTTCTGAGAGAAATTTCACTCCAATTAAAGTTTGGTCAACCATTAGATTTATTACAAATTGAGGACTATCATTTTTACTCCTTTTGATTTATTTATTTTAATCACTTTTAACAATTAATCAATTTAACAATTGTAATTACTTACAATGGAGTGAAATATGACCCTACACCATTATATGGGATTATATTGACTTCAAAGCTTTAGACTTCATAGGTCATACTCATAAATGGAAAAAAAAGAGGGAGAGGGTTTGGAACTACGCTTCTTGCTATACTTTTGCTCACATGCCACAAATATAAAAGGTTTTTTTTTTAAGTGAAGTCAATCAAGGTTTGCTTTCCCCAAAATCTAATCTTGACTAGTACCACTTTGAAAACCCCCTCTAACAAGCTAATTACCAAATCAGCTTTTTATCTTACCAAATGTCAAAAGCCCAAAAAGCACTTTCAGGAAGTGGAACCAGGCACTCCCTTAGCATTCAGTGTAACCTCGTTTGATGATGCTTCTTTGATGATAGACCATCACATCCTGATAAATATAGTCGATGACTATCAATATTTGATTAATCACACCCATGACACGGGCTTTGCAGTCTAGATCCTCCAAGCGTCTTGCTCATTATTTTGAAGAATGGACTGGATGTAACTCCACAGGGGGGCTTGTGTATTA
The DNA here is from genome assembly GCA_037013555.1 of Sextonia rubra. Classification (NCBI taxonomy): domain Eukaryota; kingdom Viridiplantae; phylum Streptophyta; class Magnoliopsida; order Laurales; family Lauraceae; genus Sextonia; species Sextonia rubra. The sequence goes on from JASUAD010000018.1 coordinate 16,919,112, forward strand.
ATAATCCAAACAAAATGCATGTGGCTCACTGTATGGGATGTCCCCAAATTTCACTCTAAAAGGAGTTTATCCCACTTTAAGATTGCGAAAGTATATTTTTAGTAAAAGAAACTTTCATTAAAACAACAGAAGGTGAAACCAACCAAGAAAAAGAAAAACAATTGCCACACTAGGAAATTGACAATAAAAAGACATAACTAAACTAGGAAACAAAAGACACCCTTTCCCTACCCCCATATAAGTTTTCTCTGCAAAATTATGCGCAACCACATTCAGGATTCTAAGAACATGGGTGACTTCAAAGAGTTCAAATGTTATCCCTACAAAAAAAAATGAAAAAAGAAAAAAGAAAAAAATATATGTCAAACGAGGTCAATGCACCAATCCAAACTGCCTTTAATCGCTTGCCCAACTTCAAAAGCATAAGAAATTGGACTTTCGGGAAGACCTTTACATTATATTTTAATCCAATAAAATAACCCTCATCTCCACCTCTTTAAAGCAGCAGGCTTTTGACCCATCCAATGAGCCTACTACCACAAAGGACCCTTTAAACCATATGGCAAATCCAAACCTTTACCATTATGCGTACTAAATGCAGCAATAGAAAAACAACAGCTAACCCCTATTCATTCTAAAAGGCAATCCATGATGTCGAATACCTTTTCCAAATATTTTCCCTACTTTTGGTGTCTCATTATTGAAATCCATGATAACATTTTTTTGCAAAAGTTATAGTATTTGTAAGATGAATCTGCTTTCCTCTAGAAAAAATCATTTGTAAACTTCCAAAGGGCCCAACACAAAGTCAAAGTCATCTAAAGTTGGACTTGTAGATTCATAATTAATTTCCCCGTAATTTTCCATCCAACTGCCTCCAGGATGCTCATACTGAAACAAAGCATGTACAATTGATTTTTCTTCCTTACTATGAATGGAGCGTAAGGCATTATTAGAAAGAGATTTATTTCAAAGGAGTTTATATTCCTGAATTGCATTGACATTTCCATCCAAACATGAGAACTTTATGGGGAAGAGGTACCTTCCATAAGCTCTTCATTTAATAATGGTCTTGCCACCGTAACTATTTTTCCTCATAATGGGATTATATACCAATTTAGTAGAGAGGACCCCATTTTTTGTATAGGCCCCATTTTTCTATCTTCTCTATTATTTTGTGGAACATAAATATTTAAATACTTTCCACATAACACTATTGTTAAAGTTGTTCTATATGAAATTCACATTCTGTTTTCTATCCTAATTGCATAGATCTATAACAACAATAATACAAACATCAAAATAAGGTTTTCTCAGTCCACCTTCACATGAGATCCAACTACATTTTCTATACAAAGATGCTCTTGTTATTTTCTGTGATCCACTCTCACCTTTTATTTAATAAAGCTTGTTATTCCCATGAAACCTTTTCAAAACCAAAAATTTTCTTTTATAAACTTTGCCTCCCATAGAAGTTTGTTCAGGCAACACTTACCTTTGAGAATCTAAGTACTAAGAAATTCTTCATTAGATAAGCATCTCAATGACTTTCATTTTGGAGCGCTAAGTTATTTTTAGTAGTTTCATGGATTCCCAAACCCCTAGCATTGATAGAATTACACATCGCCCTTGATTTAGTGGTATGCAATTTAATTTTTTCATCAAAATCTCCCAAAAGAAACTTCAGAATAATCAATCAAATCATATCACAAGTATAAATGAGAGTGTGAGATCTGACATGCTCTAAACAAGAATCGTGGAAGCAACATTTTTTATTAGGGAGTTTCTCCCAGCCTAAGATAAAAGAGGGATTTGCCACAACATTATTTTATACTTTAGTTTATTAATCAAAATATGGAAGTGAGTATTCTTATTTCTATGATCATTAGTTTATTAATCAAAATATGGAAGTGAGTATTCTTATTTCTATGATCATTATAAGGGGATTACCAAGTCCCCATTTTTTGAACCCCTAAAATCTTGCATAGTTTATTACTTCTCATATTGCATGTTCCCTTGCTAAAATAGGCAATCGACTAATCAAAATTTACAAATTGGCTTGAGAGAAAACAACACTCTTTTTAAAATTTTCTTAATTTCCCTAGCTTCACTAATTCTAGCATTAGAAAACAATAGGCTATCATCCGCTAAAAAAGAAAAAAGAAAAGAAAAAAAAAGAGTAACGCTTAATGATCAAGGGAGAACTTCTGAGCCTAAAATAAAGAGAAGGTTGATAGGGGGTCTCTCTGCCGAAGAGTTCTCTTAGGTAAAAAGTTACCAAAAGGTGAACTATTAAGAAGGATAGTAAAAGAGACATGAGAAACAAATGCCTTAATAATATCAATGAAGGCATTATGGAATCCATATGCATCAACACCTTGGCAAGGACATCCCATTCATTTTGGTGATATGCTTTTGTCATATCCACTATAAAACCCATGACTTAAATTTTCATCTAGGCTTTTTTTTTAATGATTGGAGGATCTCATGTGACATACTATGATTATTAGAGATAGATTTGTCCTTGATAAAAAATATTTTAGAAGGAACCGCAATTCTTCCAAGAATTTTTTTAAAGCTTCTCAGCAACAACTTTTGCAATTATTTTATAGATAATATTGCATTAACTAATAGGTTTGAAATCAGTAGTGCTCTGAGGATACCTTTTTCTGGATGGAAACAATAAATTTTTTGTTGAATTTGTAAGAGGGTTTATTTCTGAGATAATTCTGAACTACGTTTGTAATATCGATACTTACTAGTCCCCACATATGTTAATAGAATTTGGGTGGATAACTTTAGGGAATAGAACATTTAAGAAACCCAATAGGAAAACAATATCTGTAACTTCAGTGGGGTTATGAATAACAATAAGATCATTATTCTCTTTCCCAATTATAGTGGATCTAAGGAGATCTTGTATTTAGCCAAGATCTCTTAACAGTGTGGTCTAATTATATTTTATATTTCACCAAGATCTCATGCCCACTTATTTTCTTGATTTTCTTAAGATTTTTACAAAGAGGCTCTTTTAATACCATAGTCATATATGCACTACCCCAGTGTTGTCAAGTCAAGACATTGTCTCTAAAAGCCTCTCAAGGAATATTAAGTTGAAAGGCTACTGGCAATTCAAGTCTTGGAAGGCCTGCTTTTCATCAAGGAAGGATCTTCATTTTTTGCCGACCAACTTAGGTAAATTAACCCCAAACAAACCTAGAAATTAATGGCCCTTAGAACCCTTTGACTTCGTAGTAAAACTTTCAAGGTGATTAACCGAAACTGGCTAACGGCTAACCGCCACCTCCCCAGGGTACTGACCACAGTTACCTTTCCAGTAATACGTATTTGGAGAATGCTTGTACAGTGGTCACTTAACAGTTGAGCAAAAAGTGATTACGGTTGACCGCTAGATCGGCACTTAGCTCATAGTCACTTTTGTAGAATCAATATGTTTTCTAGATCCCAATTTATGGTGACGTAGTAGTCAGCTAATGGTCAACCTAATTTCGTTCACAATTAACCACTAGCCAACCACAGCTCTCCGCAATCACTTTTTCAAAAGTAAACATTTTCAAGTCTGAAGGATATCAGTCACCTAACGGTTAACCGACTTTCGTATAAGTTAAACGCAAGTCAACCTCAATTCAAAATTATTAGTCTAACTATTTGTTGAGGTTGGTCAAGATAGCCATTGTGTTTTAGGTCTAGCCATAAAAACAAGTAGGTTAACCCCCAATCAACCGTTACAACCCCTTCTAATATATATATATATATATATTCAGTCAGATCTGAATTTACTACACCGTTGGATCAATTGCGCACCGATCCGAATAGAATGAATTTGTTGGCCACGGATGAAAGGATTACGTAAATGTGATTGGGGCGAAACTCGATATCTAGGATGGTCCCGCATAAATTTTTCCATCCCCCCTCCCCCTCCGCGTTCTTATCTCTTGGTGGGGTCTATAGTGGGCCCCACAGGGAAGTATGCACAGCCCCTCCGTAAGAGACGTATGCACAGAAAGATTCCCCTATATGGACAATTTTCACGTGCATATGTCTCTCACCATTTTTTTTATAAGAACTCTAAGTAAGGCCCATTGTATGGTCCATTCAAATAGACCACACACAACTCCTTTAAATTGCACACGGCCACCAATTTTCGATCTAATCTAAATTTAGTAGAACATTGAATCAACTTTGTACCAATGTTCTCATCCCTTGGTGGGGTCCACGGTGAGCCCCATGAAGAAGTATGCGCGATCTCTCTGTGAGGGACATATGCACAAAATGATTCCCCATATATATATATATATATATACCTGCAACTTTTTTAAAAATCTTGTGAGCCTTCTACTTCTAATGTAAGCACACTGTGAAATATCATTAGATCCTTTAAAGTTCATTCCACTCATACTTTGACTCTTTCTAGGCAAATCAAAGAGCATTCAAAGTTCAAGATAAGTGTGATTAGTGAAATCTTTTCTCTAAGGTATACCTCGAGTTTCACTTGTATCAAATCCGTTCTCACGCTAGGATAAGACCCCAAAATAGTCTTGGTTGAGCACTCTTGAAGCATCATCAACACCAAGGGATCGAAGGCAAAGAGTTTACAACTTGGAACTTTGGTTTCAAAAATCAAAGAGCGCACTCAAGGCATTTTCATCATCTAGAAAAGGCAAGCATTCTTTTGATAAAACTTAAACTGGATTCTACTCCACTTTACAATGAATAGAGGCAAGCATTCTTGTGCTAAAAACTTCAACCCCCATCTACAACTTAGCTTTGGTCTAGCTCGCACTTTTAGCCTTTTTTATGTCCTCTCTTTTTTCCAATCATTTACGGTATTTTCTATTATTTATTTAGTACCAGAGTGGAAAAAAATAGTATTTCTATCTCTTTTTAACCACAGTACCCTAAATTTTTGTCTCCATAATTCCTCTTCTCTAGCGAGGTACTCATCAAGCCTTTTACGGACATTTCATTGCAGCTTCAATGTTTTGAAGGCTTACTTCTTTGTTTTTATGTTTTGTATTATTTCTAGTATCTTGAATAATTTCATCAACTCTACCAAAACTTATTTTAATCCATTTGACAAGATCTTTCCCAAGGAGGTGAAGAGTATGATTAATTTTTTCCTTCTTTATATTTTTGGCTTAGACCATCTATTTATAATAACTTGCTCGCATGCTTTATTTCTAAGCTACACGCTATGGAATCTGAACAAATGTGGGAGTTTTGGGCGTTTCTGGAAACCCAATAAAGAGGATTGGGCCATTCAATATTACCGACGGCTTTACAAGTCTCTCTTCGATGTGTGCAAGTCCTTTCCTTCAATTAAACCGATTGAATTTGGATCCTATAGTCCCAAGATGTTACATCCTCATGTTTTCCATGAGTTTCAGAGCATGTCTAGCTTTTTTAGGGTTATAATTTTTTTCCTCTCCAGTTCTCTTGTTTTTCTAACCCCACCCCACCCCCCCCCAACCAAATGGCTGGGATGACACGCATTGTCAAATTTAAGCCTGCCCAACCAAATGGCTGGGATGACACTCATTGTCAAATTTAAGCCTGTTAGTAAGATTCAATTAATAATGTGACTAATGCAGATAATAATTCATAAGATTGGGTTAACCACATCATTACTTACATGCTCAATCTTATGGTAGTACCAACTGCTAAAAAATAATTTTCGAAAACATTCCCTATATGCGAAGGGCCTTTATTTTGGCCAGTTCAGGTTTTCAAAATGCAGGCCCCACAGTGGAGTTCCACTCCTACCACTCACGGAAGTGTAACTGTGATGCGTACCAGGACCTAGACTCTGGGTTTCTATGTTAGATGTAAAATTGCTCTACTGGAATGATTCAACTGTTGCTTTATACTGGCCTCTATCAGCTAAAAACCCCCAGTTCTGAAGATCGTTCACCTCGGACAAGACAGGAAAGTCTACGTCAGTTTAAGCTGGGCCTTGTATGATCCAACACAAAAACAATTGCATTGGAATCAGCAATTGCTTTAAGTCATCCAGATAACCCCTTCTTATGAATCCCCACAACCAGTTGCATTCAATTAAAGAGAATCTGAAGATACTGGCAGCAGTGACACTTCTCCATTTGCAGGGGCGTGGATTTGTTCTAGAAAGGAACGTAACAGATTCACTCCAGACACACCTCGCCCTATCAACATTTTCCCTCTTTCTAGGTTATCATCTACATCTCAGGCTGCTTCATCTAATATTGCTTTCAGATTATTACCCCGTAAAACCTGGACCGCGATAAATATGAGAAACATAAAAGGGTATTTATGATATTGGAAAAATAAGAAATCAAACTACATATATTTACCTTCTTTGCACATCAAAGTCTTGCCAGGGTTGGTTGATTGGTGTTTTAAATTCAGTTAAATGCAGTATAATAGTATACTTTCTGCCTTTAAGCTGGTGGAAGTAAAATGACCACCAAACTCTATTACATGCTTTTGAGCTTAAATGAAAATACTAAATGCTTATACAACCAAGGTTTACTGCCAGAGGTTGTGGGTTCGAGAGGTTGTAGGTTCAAGCTGCACTGCTACGCTGGGCCCACTATCAGAAAATACTACATGCTTATACATAATGCTCTCTGATTGCAAAAATGAATAGCTTCATCGAGCTTGAAGCTTGAACAAAGGGACCATTGGTTCTGTAATATGGTGATGTGGGAGGCCAGAAAATGGATGAAGGCCCTGTATAGAAAACTGCCAGATGGGAGAACTATGAGACCTCCAAATTCATCATTCATCATCTATCATCAAAGTCCTATCACATAAAATGCAGTGCGTCGTTATAAACAGCAGTTGATGGCCAAAAATAGATGGTCACGAAAGGAAAAGCAGCAATTTATCCACAATAATCATATAAAGATAGGCTAGAAACTGGATGGATTTTGTCCAAAGGAGCTTTAATATCAACCGTTGGGTCATTGAATTCTAGGCCGGAGTCACATAAAAATGAAAGATTGAACTATGTATAAAAATTCTAACTTTCTATCTCGAATTTAGATGGCTATATTTCCAAAACCAGACAATTGTTGAGGAAATCTACAAAACTCAACCCAAATCAGTTGTGTGTCTTGGTCATGCTTCCAAGTCCAAACATTTGTTGGCAGAAATATGCAAATCTTAAACTAAATCGTGCGTGCGTGCGTGCATGCGTGCATGTCTGTCTGGAGCAGCCATCTTTACAGCTTAGTCCAGACATTTCATCTAGCGTCCTCATAATATGAGAAGAGCTAAAGAAAATTCTGAATGAATAAACATTCATCCGAACTGTTGACCTGAAAATCACCAAGGTTCCATAAGCTTTTTCCCCTGCAGGACTTCTGCATAATTCAATCCCTGCCATTCAAGGATGGGTCGCATGAGATGAATAACCTCACTGAAATGTTGCACTTATCCATATAGTATGCTTACTCGAATAAAGCAATAACTGACACAGCATTACATATTTTACCTTGAAAGTTAAGACTCCAGAAAAATACCTGGAATTATGTTCACCATGCCTTCCAAGAAACCAGCCCGTTAAAGCACAAATAATATATCCAAGGTCCACTTTTACTGACAAAAATCTTACCTCATGCAGAAGCATATACATGCATTCATCTAACTATAACCACCTTTTGGTGGGGAAATTATCATACAGTTTCACTGAAATGTGCTTGATTCTGGCATCTGTGAAGAGAGAAAGATTATGTAGATAAAACTACTAGAGGATTTTAACCCTGTTTGTAGCACAGTTGCTATAAAATAATTATAATGCTTTTCTTTAGAGTCTGCATTACCCAATGGCAGAACCAATACCTACCATTCCCATGCAATACACTGGTAGCTGTCATTTCTTCTGGCCAATTGAAACCCAAAGATTAATATATTCACAAGAAAAATTCAAATCCTTTTTACATGCATAGAAAAATGACACTGACCAGAAAGCAACATGGAGAGCGAAAATAACTGACACTAATGAGTAATGATTAAAATCTCCTTGTCGTCCACTGTTTGCTATTCCTTCTCCAAATAATTATATCAGCCACATCCATCAAATCACTCTCAAGAATGCCTGATTCAAAGTATCAAAGAATCATTTGCATGGGAATTGGGAGAAACTGCTTAGATGTGCATTTCTCTTGTTGTCTATAATTTCCTTAAAAAAATCATAAATCAGAGTAAAAAGGGAAAAAAAGGACCCCATATACACTCATATGGTCACTGCAGAATGGCAATGTTCTCCTACGAGCAGACTGCATAGAGCTTAGCTTGTGGGGCCCACTTAAATACAAGTTTACCTTTGGAAGGAGGGCAAATAGAAAATCTCCTCATGGAGAAGGGGGGGATCTAAAAATTCAACTCCACCAGAATATCCTAGCCTTTGATTTAACATCCTTAAATTTTAATGGCATCTTAAGCGGTTGAGATTCAATCCAACAGCAAGAGAATGTTCAGTGAGTGTAAAATTGGGCCTGATTCTAGATCATGTGATGAAAGGACTATCAAAGGGGCTGCACTGATGAAAGGTGGGCCTAAATGAGCCCCATCGTGCTGGACTGCAGTTGCAGTTGCAGTTGCAGTTGCTTGTAGAACATTTTCCACTACAGAAATTAATCCACACAGAAAGAGCTATATATGTTCTGGATCTAACCTTGATTGTGAACCAAGGTGCAAACTGAAACATCTCAGACAATTTACCTGTGAGAATATAATTTCCAAGATTATCAAATCTAAGTTAAACTAAAAAATTGAAATAGAAAGGGAAATAATTTTTTCTAGACTTATACCATTTGAAGATGTTGACTAAATGTAGGAGCAATTTATAGCCGCATGGCCACAGATAATTTTCTCTGCACACCATGAGGCTGGAGCCTCCAACAGGTGGGGCCACCTTACAAATCGGTTATCCACACTCATGCATAGTGTGCAGGAGAATATATTCCACATGGCCACACCACACCAAAAAAGATGCCTTTGCAATTTGATTAGTAAAATGAACTTCATGCAACATAAGTTCTGAAGATGAAGTGGTTGAGCCCCTATGTAAATGAGCGTACTTAGAATTTCAAATCAAATAAATCTAATTCTATCACTCCTTATTGTCTTGGGTTCCGCTTGACTAATTTGTTGAGTTGGCATCCCTGTGCAACAATTACATTTAATTTTTCCTGTGCATGATTAATGAATTAAAGTTCCTACTTCCGAATAAAAGACAACATTAATGGACAAACTAATACAGTATACAATGTCCAAAGCAGTCATAGTTGAAGGAATATAAGCAGTCAATGCAACCAGTTGAACCAGACAATGAAATCATCTGAAACACTATTTTTTCGTATACCGTAACCAATAATGACTTTACACTGAAAAAAAATAGAATAGAAACACTATGTCCTTCGATGGCATGAGTGCAGTTAAGAATCATTGATTACCGTGTATTTATCTTGTTTCCACATCATGTCGTATGTTCTTAACTATATTTGTTCCAAAAGAAGATATTAAAGTTTTTATAACGTCAAAAGCAGTCATGGTCGAAGGAAAGTAAGCAGTCAATGCAACCAGCAGAACCAGATGGTGAAATCATCTGAAAGGTTATTTTTCGTATGAGACAGTTATTGATGTCATAACCAACGTTGACTTTACACTGACAAAAAAAAAAAATAGAAACACTGTCAAACAATGGTACAAGTGTTGTCAAGAATCATTGATTACAGTGGAGTGTGGACTTCTAGTTTTGTTGGAGCGTTCTCAACTATAGTTTTACCATAGAAAAGACTAAAATTTCGCAGGAAAGCAAGTGCCCATTTGAAGACTTGGGAAAACAGGTTTTACTGGAACTAATGGGGAGCTCACAGAAACGTTATGCCCTGCCTGCCAAGCTTTTCAAACAGGTTTCCCCAGAGTAAGTTTGAGAAGCCAACAGGCTTCTTGGATTTTATCTAGAGAAGCCTTCATAAGAAGTACAGGGTGTAATGGCCCAGGCTCTAAAGGCCAAGCCATGCTTTCCCGCCCCTTTATTTCCATAAAGCCTTTTCTCAGCTTAAAATGGAAGTGCATTACTGAAAAGAAAATCAACATACTGCCTCGTCTGTGGTAGTCTGCAGATCCGATTGGACCAATGAAACACAGGAGGATGAGTAACAGCCATCTACCAGAAACCAGCATTATCTGAAATTCCAAACTACCAGATTCCAGACTTCGATATTAAAGGTTAACAGAAAAAAACAGTTGATGGTTCAAAATCATTACCTTTCATAGCCTAAGATCAGATGGTAGAAATATCAATAAGGTTTTCGATAGAAGGCTAACTACAGAACCAATTGAGTTTCATAGGGCCAGTGGACCGCAGCAACATGCCACATATACCCTGGTGTAGCAAGTAGGAGTTAATTCTTTACTTGCCAAGTCAGGTTTCAAATGGGTCCTAAATGATTCATCAGATGCTCAGAGAACGGTTTAGAGAAGAAAAAAAACAACAACATAAATATGGGTCATAAGGTTACATTGAGAGGTTGAGAATAAAAGGACAGAGGAGAGTTTTTCTTTTTTAAAAAAATATCTAATATTTCAAGATTCTCAGTCTGGTTGGTTCAAACAATGTTGTAGAACCAATCCTTGCCACTGTCTTCAGCCAATATGTGCCTTTGTTTTACCAAGTAATTTGCATGTCTTGCAGCATTAACCTGTGCAAATCCCTCATGAGCACTGATCTTACATTTTGGATCTAATGCTAGTGAAAATTTATTTAGTGGGCTACCATGCTTCTTTCTTCTTCTTTTTTTCCCTCTCATCAGCAGCAATGGTTACACGGGTGATAAATCTAAGATGCCAACTACTGGACCTCCTAATGCTGTTTGAAAGTTTGTTATAGTGTAATGGTGAAGGCTGAAGAGAAGTTCATACTCAGAAAGTAAGGAACACTCTGTCAGAATTGTCATCATTAATGAGGTAACATATTAGCTGGTAACTTGGTAAGTACACAACCCCATTGATCAACACATTTTTTAATCTTATAAATTCTGCCTTAGAAAATGATATTTGACAAGCAGGTGGATCCAACAGCCTTAATATTGAAGTATTTACTCTGGCATGAAAACAAAGCCCATCTGGGCACAATCCTCCTGTTGCACCCTTCTACCATAAACAAAAAAAGGGAATACTAAGGCCATCTTTGAATAAGCCAGTGCTTGACAATTTCAAGCTTAGTCAAGCCATCAACATTTGTGATGTCTATCACTAAGCATGCATTGGAAAGATGATGAAGGCCGATCTAAGATCTGCCTAGATCACAGGGCCACAAAAGACTAACTAGATGCTCAAGGTTTTTTATTGGCAACCATATTTGCTCAATTGTTAAGGATATCAAAGGTCCCAGATTCAACTCCAAATTGGTCACCTTCCAAACCAGTATAGCATCAACAAGTTGATTGAAATAAGTTCTCTCGACATAGACCAGGATTCGGCTCCAAGTAAAACTGATTTGACAATATTTCATAAAAAAACAGGAATTTAAAATTCCACCTATATTAAGCAGTCAGTGAGAAAGAAACTGAGGTTGTACTCACTAGATGATACCACTAAACAAGAAATCCTGCAAGATCTGTGAAGCATCTGTTGATTTGCTCTGGAACTTTTCAGCAGAAGGCGGTGCAGCAAACTCATTGCCAAAACTATTTCTCTCCAAAGTATTTGCATGAGCATTTAAAGGGGTATGGGGAGATTGTTTCACCATTTTATTAGACTCATACTTTCCCGTGGAACTTGGCATGGAAGAATGGGCCTTCTGAGCTGGAGTTGATGAGTTCTTAGATCCACAAGAAAATGATGCAAGAGACTGGTAAGAAGAAAGAGAAGAATCTGGTGATCTGCATGGCATCTCATTCATTTTTACAAGCCTTTGTGATTCAGTTCGCTTCTGCTGGTTGGGCATTTCAATGCTATTATACTTATTAGAAGGCAGTTTTTCTTGCTGCTTCTTATCGGAGTCATCCAAGGGAGCTTCTGCAAATGAAAGAAACCGTAATCCTTCAGGGGCCTGTGTCAGTGGTCTTCGGCTTACTTCATCCACTTGCTGCTTTGGATGTTTGGGCAGAAAGCTTTGCACATGATAGGGTGTGCTTAAAGATGTCTCTTTAAGAACATGGTTGCCAGAGAGATGAGAAGTTCCATTGATTTTCAGCTGTTTCTCTGAATTTGTTGGCTCTGGGTTACTGATATTTGATGCCCCCAAGTAACCTTCAGCAATCTGTGGTGAATAACAGTTAAGAGTTATTGCATTCAAATAAAATGGGGCACAGCCGCACAGAGATAGAGAGACAATGATATGAAGGCAATGAGAAGCAGATAGGGAAGTGGTTAGGTCTGATGAAAAGAATTGATGAATTTAATTCTTTTCAGAAGACAATTCATAGAAATTCTTTTCTCTCAAGTAAATACTTTCTGTCCATTTGTTTTTCAAATCACAATGATTGAATTGTATTGAAAACCAAAAGGGCAGAAAGAAACAACATTAAATGGGGTTTTTTCTTGGGATATACTTGGGAAATTTTCATAGAAAGAGTATGATTTTTTTAGAGAATAGAGAAGAATACGATTAAAAAAGAAACAAAAACAGAAAAATAAATAAATGGGTGCAGAAGGTTTTTCTTTTCAAAGTTGCAATGAACTAAAGAAGGAGGGGCAACTGTCATGATATTTTTAATTAAGGACAGAAAATAATGTGTTATTTTGGTTTGCAATGAACAATTAAGAGATGCTTATTTAAAATGATGCTAAATTTTGTGAATGGTGCTAAACATATCCCATAGCATGACATAATTAAGTTGGGAAGAAAAGTAGCATCTTGCTGGAGAGAATAGCTTACCTGATGTGAAAATAGACAGGTGTCTCCTCTGCCGCAGAAGCCCTTGGACATAAAATTGAAACATGGGTACTTGGAGAGCTGATGATCGAATGGACAGTCATCCCCTTTCAAGCATGAGTGTTTTGCAAAATGCTTGCATGGCTGCAATATGAAGCATAGTTGATCAGTACGCTCTAACTGAAAAACAATTACTACAAGTATATTTATGGTAAAGAAGTGGTTGTAACATTCTAACGCCACTATCACAATAAGGATATAAAATTAGTCAGAGAATGATGATTTCACAACTCAACAGCATGGCATCGGTATTAAAGACATTCAGTAGGGAAAGAAAGAAGTTGCACTATATGTGATGACACAAAGTTGATTTTATGAGATTACAGTTCCAAATACCAGGCATTTCATAGTAGTAAGGATTAAGCAATCAGTCCTAGATTGTCAATTCTATAGCTTTTTAGAATAAAATTAATTGGTAGCCAAATTCTATAGGTGTTACAATGTGAATACGCTTTTGCCAAATTTCTTCATGCATGTCCAGAGCAAAGCACAATTGTACTGATGACATGTAAAGTCGGAGAAAAGTGTCCTTAACCATCATTAGAGAAACATGCCCTCTGTAACTCCAATGTCTATCATGTATATCCTCACTACTTCATCCAAAGTCTCTATTCACTGCCCCTTTTCCTGGTTCCTTTAAATTGTAAATCTTCACTGAGTCGTACAGACACTGTTTTTGGTATCCCATAACAAGCTCAAACCATCTCAAATTTTATCTTCTATTGGAGGTACCTATAAGTGTCCTCTTACATTTTCCTCCCAATATGTTTATTGTAAGTTGCAACTTCACACATCCACATGGTATCTGCAGTTCACCCACATGTACTTTAGCTACTTCTCATATCTTTTATCACCAAACATTCAGCGTCTGTACCACAAAGCAGATCTAATTGCCATGTTACAAAAATGGACACTTGCACAAAAATGGACACTTTATCAACATGACACTCAACAATCACGCAACACCTACTTGCTCGTCTCCACTTTGCCACACTGTGCTGATCCTTTTTGCAGCATGTAGTTCTATAGATGTTCCTACAAACTAAAATTGATCACATTGTAGCACTCAGTCACATTTAGTTTTTACCAACTCATTTTATCTACACACAAATTCACTACTATGCACCAGAAGCATACACATCATTTAACTATGAAGAAGAAGGTGTACAAAACTACAAATCCCAGAACCCTTGACCACTTCTGCATGCTTCCAACATGCAACCATAGGGATACAAGGAAGATTCGTGTACACAGATCAAATCAATAAAAAAACGACTAACATTATTCCCATTGCCAACTCATTACATCAAAATCTAGTGAAAGAAGAGAACACTGGTGAGCAAATCCCGTTACTAGAATTAGTATGGAAGGTGATACTAGTTTCAGAAGGCATTTGACATGACATAAGAATGGTAAAAAAAAAAAAAAACTGAGTTCAATCACTACCTGTGACTTTGTCAAGGGAACTGCATCATGTGAAAATTTGCACTTGTCACCCTGAGAAGCAAAGCAAAAAAGATTGTTTAGCCAAAAAAGAGAAAAAGAATGAAAATATATCTCCCAATATAGCCATCACAATCAAACCGTACTATAATCAGCTGAATTAAGGTCAAGAGCAAAAGAAGATGCCATTGTCTTCAAACATAATTACATATTAAAAAAGAAAAAGAGATGTTTGCAAGGCTAAATGCCTGACGTTTTTTTTTTTTTTTTTTTGTGATAGGCAATGGAAAATTAATTAAAGAAGAGAAAAGTACAAAATTAAAGACGCCCTCTCAAAGAGATGAGAGAATACAATGGTATAAAAGAGATATACCAAAGAAACAAGGAACAAGTAAACAAATTACACAGTAGAGATAAGCAAATCAAAGGACCTATCCACCCCTAATTTCCCAAGAGAATCTGCAAAGCTATTAGCTGATCGCCCAACATGTTGAAAGTTGATCCAAACCTTAGATAAGATGAAATGAAACTTCCAAGGCACCTTGGAAGGATTGGATACCCAGAAAATGGCATTTTAAGAATCGCTTTCCAGAAGTACAGAGGCTTGAAAGTGGCCCGAGATTAAAAAAAATTCGAAGGGCTTCTAGTATGGCCACCACCTCTGCCTCATTTGACTCCATTAACCCAATATTCTTAGAGAACAAAACCAACACCGCCCCTTGACCATTACGAAGCACCCCACTAACACCTGTTGGACCTAGCATTCTTTTAGCAGACCCATCAACATTAAACTTCAATACAAACCGTGAAGGGGGAGTCCAAAGCACCCTAATCTCTCCTTTGACCTTTTACAATAAAGGGATGCTTTCCAATTGTAAAAGATGCCCTCTACCCTATAGGCTATCAAACTCCTTTCTTATGGAGGCCTACTTTGCAATACATAGTAGCTCCAATGAAAGCACATCCTCTTTGGGCATTGAAGAACCCTTAAAGACTCTAGCATTCCTCTCCTTCCAAATCGACCAAAAAACGGAAAATGGTACAAGCCTCCAAAGAACCAAGCCACACCCTAAGAAAGGTAACAACCCCCACGCCTCTATCATGTTCGATAGAGGCTTTGCAGAGCACCATAACACACTACTATGATCCAACATACGGCAACACAAAAAGTGAGAGAATTCATAGTGCAAAAATAAATGCTCTATCGTCTCCCTCTCCTTACTACAAAGCACGCACAGGTCTGATATAGCCTCCAAGAACATGCCTCTACGCTTGAGATTGTCCATTGTAGCGATCTTCCCGAGCACTGGAAGCCAACAAAAGACCTCCACCCTAGGTGGAGCCAAACCCATCCACACCAAGGAAGTAGCAGGCCTAACATCCTGAAGAACCTCCAATGTCTTATAAAAAAGACTTCGAGGAGAACACACCTGAAGGACCAAATTTCTAAATGCGAATATCTGCCTCATCCTTGCACAAGAAAACTTTAGCAAAAAGGGATAAAAGAGACTAATATTCCAACCCTATTGTCTGACGCAAACTCCTCTTAAAGGAAATTACCCAAGTTACTAAACCACCATCACCCCCATAGCACTCCTTGATCGAGGACATCTTGTCAATAGCCAGTTCAAATAATCTAGGAAAGGATAAAGACAGAAGCCCCACACCCAACCATCCATCCTCCCAAAACCAAACATAATTCCCCTCCCAATTTTAAAGCGCCCCCCCCCCCCCCCCCCCCCCCCCCCCGGCCGCAAAAAAAATATATAAGACAGAACTTCAAAATTTAAAATGGCTCCCCATAAGCTCGACACCCTATACCTAGGAACTCTTTTTGGTGTCCAACCCCACACATCTAGCCATATTTAATATTTTGCAACAATAACTCTCCTCCATAATGCCTCTTTTTCCTCCCCATACCTCCACAACCACTTTGCCAACAAAGCTCAATTTTTAGCCTCCAAGTTGCCTAAACCCAGGCCTCCGGCAACTTTTGGTTTTACAACAATATCCCACTTCATAAGGCGCAACTTCCTTTTCATACTATAGCCATCCCACAAGAAAGTTCTCCTTAAACGATCCAGTTTCTCCCTCACCCCCACTAGCATTAGCATTAAAGACATGTAGTACACCGGATGGTTAGACATTGATGCCTTGATCAAAGTGATTCTCCCTCCAAGGAAAGATAATTCTTTTTCCACATGGATAACTTTTGCTCAAATTTTTCCACAACCAAATCCCATACGACGGTAGACTTTGGATTTGCCCCAACTGGTAGTCCCAAATATAAAAAGGGAACATGGTCAACCTTACAATGAAGTTTGTTAGCCAAAGACTAAAGAAACTCTTCTTGGCACCCCACAACAGTCAAAGAACTTTTGGATAGATTGATTTTCAGACTTGAAGAAAGCTGAAAATACCTGAGGACTCTTTTTAACACCACAACCTCATCCCACCTAGAAGAACTAAAAAGAATAGTATCATCGGCAAACTAAAGATGCGTGATCACCTCCTCATTGGGGCCTACTTCGAAATCCTCAATAAGACCACATTCCTCAGCCTTCACAAAAAAAGCACTCAAGGCTTCAACAACGATGGTAAACAAAAAAGGAGAAAGCGGGTCTCCTTGCCTAAAGCCTCAAGATGTTTGGAAGAGATGAGATGGAGAGCCATTCACTGACACCGAAAACGAAGTCGAAGAAATACATTCCCGAATCCAACCGCACCACTTTTCACCAAAGCCAAACCTCTTCAACATGTAATCCACAAAATTCCAATTAACATGATCATAAGCCTTTTCCAGATCAATTTTGAAAATGAGCCCCTCTTGCTTAGAACGCCTCCTAGAGTGAATGTGCTCATTGGCAATCAAAACACCATCTAAAATCTATGTACCTTTTACAAAAGCCCCTTGAAAAGGACCAATGATAAGAAGAAGAATCACTTTCATCCTGTTAGCCAAGATTTTAGACAACAATTTATGCACACTACCCACTAAACGGATGGGTCTAAAGTCCCTTAACTCTACAAGGTTCTGGATTTTAGGAATCAATGCCAACAAAGGAGTATTGATCTCCTTGCTTAGTCTACCCCTTCGATGAAACTCTGATTGTTAAACAGGCCCAAGACCCAAGGCCCAAAGCCCATCAATGTTATATCTCACGTGGAATTGATTTGGTCAATATTGAGACAGCTTTAGCTTTCCTTTCTTAGAATAACAATTGTTGTAATTAGTTGCTTTCTTAACTTAGATTAGTGATTGATACAATTAGATGGTTTTCCTTTCTTAGAGCCTAGATTATAGGCATGTAAATACCTATATAATGATGTACAATCTCCATAGAAAGATACACAACAATTATTGCATTCTCAAGAGTATATTCAAACTCTTTTTGTGATCGTGAATTTGTCATGGTATCAGAGCAAGGATCAAAGCAGTCTTGATCTTAGACATCTTCCAAAGCCTTGAGGGAATAGGGATAGAGAGAATAAGTCTCTCTCGTGCAACAAATAGATTCAAGATCTATTTTCAAGAAGTTTCCAGCAACACAGTGCCAGCGATACCTTCTTCCTGCGTCAAAGATATTCTGTTAGTGGCCCACTGTTGATCGATCAGATCAATTTCAAAAATCACCCACTCATGGTCGCCTCATATTTCTAAGGATATTAGTGATTTTTCAAGAATTTTTCAGAGACTCAAGTTTGGTATTTTACTCATTCTCAAGATTTACCAGAAATTTATATTGTTTTCATCAGGACCGTTGCAATGGAAAAATCTGAGGTCACGTTGATTAAATTTACAAGAAAGAATTACCCTGCCTGGTCTTTCCAATTTCAAACATACCTCGAAGCCAAGGAATTGTGGGGATTTATTTCTGGCACGGAACCTAAACCCACTGAGGATGAGAAAAAGATCTCTTCTTGGCATACTAAAGAAGCCAAAATCAAATCCTGGATTCTAGGATCCGTTGAGCCCCATCTGATAATGAATCTCAAGCCTTACTCTACTTCTAAAGCCATGTGGGGCTATTTGAAGAAAGTATATCATCAAGATAACTCTGCACGTCAATTCCATCTTGAATGTGCAATTGCTGAATATACACAAGGGACTTTGTCAGTACAAGATTATTATTCTGGATTCCATACACTGTGGTCGGAATACGATAGTATTAAGTATGCGGATGTGGATGACAATGTGTTGACAGTAATCCAAAACCTTCAGCCTTCTAGTCAGCGAGATCAATTTTTGATGAAACTGCATAATGAATATGAAAGTATCCGCTCTACCCTAATGAATCGGACGCCCTTAACTTCATTGGATGCCTGCTTGAATTAACTCTTACGAGAGGAACAACGCCTTACGACCTCGGCTCATATTGCTCAACAAAAAACTGAAACCTATTCAGTCGCGTTCTCGGCCAATAAAACTTCTCAGCCTCCGCCTCGAGACTTGAGCAAAACCCAATGCTACAGTTGTCAGAAATTTGGGCATCTTGCATCTCAATGCAAACAAAAAGTCTGTAGTTACTGTAAAAAGTCAGGACATATCATCTCTGAATGCCGCCGCCGTCCACCACGTCCGTCAACACAATATCAGACTCCACAATATCCGGCTCTGTAGTATCAAAATTCACAGTCTCAGACTCTACACGCATATGTGGCTTCCTCCGTTATGCCTATTCCTACATCTGCACCCCCACAGCCTGGGCCCTCATCATCTCTCACTCCTGAATTGGTTCAACAAATGATTATCAATGCCCTCTCTGCCTTTGGTCTCTCCGGTAAGTCACCTTCATCTTCTACTTGGTTTCTTGATTCCGGGGCGTCTAATCATATGACGTATTCCCATACCCCTTTCTCCAATATGACAAGTTACAATGGCCATCTTCAAATACAAACTGCTGACGGCGGCCATATTCCCATTACTGCTATCGGAGATATCCCTGGTCCCATCCCATTGAGAAATGTTTACCTCTGTCCTAATTTAACTTCCAATCTATTGTCAGTTGGACAACTTGTTGAAAATAATTGTAACATTTCTTTTTCTTCTTCTGGTTGTATTGTACAGGACCAGATGTTCAGGAAGGAGATCGCGAGGGGGCCTAAGTGTGGACGCTTGTTTCCGCTGGATCTTTCTCAAATTTCTAGGAATCAATTTGCCAATAATGTGTTTTGTTTTTCTCTTAGAGATAACTGCGGTTGTGGCATAATAGACTTGGACATCCTAATTCCAAGGCCTTGTCCCTTATGTTAAATTCTGGTTTATTAAATAAATCTCTTGGTTTATCTTCTTGTGTGCCTTTTGATTGTGCTACTTGTAAAATGGGAAAGAGCAAAACTCTTCCGTTTCCTCATTCCACTTCACACACTTCTCAGTGTTTTGAGTTAGTTCATAGTGATGTATGGGGAATTGCCCCAGCTCTTTCCCACGCTCGCTATAAATATTTTGTGACCTTTATTGATGATTTCAGTCGGTTCACATGGGTCTACTTTTTGCATTCAAAATCTAATGTTTTTAATGTTTTTAAAATATTTCTGGCTTATGTTGAAAATCAATTTTCCACCTGCATTAAAATCTTGAGATCTGATTTAGGCGGGGAATATATGTCCTTTGAGTTTCAGCAGTTTTTGCAAAACAAAGGCATTATTTCTCAAAGATCTTGTCCTTATACTCCCCAGCAGAGGAATCGCTGAAAGAAAAAATAGACATCTCCTTGATGTCACTCGTTCCCTTCTTCTAGAATCATCGGTTCCTACTCGTTTTTGGGTTGAGGCACTGGCTACGGCTACTCATCTTATCAATCATATGCCATCCACCTCCATTGAAAATCAAAGCCCATATTACCGTTTGTACAAAACCGCTCCATCTTATGATGATCTTCATGTTTTTTGCTCCATTTGTTTTGTGCACTTGCCTCCTTATGAGAGGACAAAACTCACGGCACAATCAGCTCAGTGTGTGTTTTTAGGTTATGCACCCTTCCAGAAAGGGTTCCTTTGCTATGATCTTCACATTCGTCGTTTCCGTACCTCTAGGAATGTCGTCTTCTTTGAACATCAGTATTTTTTTCAAACACACATTGATCCTCCTGACTCCTCTTTTGTGTCATTACCTGGTTTTTCTGAAAACTCGTCAGTTGTTCGTTTTAATCCTACCTTTGTGTATCACAGACGGCACAGCACAGCGCCTACTAGTGATCCCCCTCCTGATCTTCCTCCGGCATCCGGTTCCGGCCATACTTCACTGCGTCGCTCCACTCGGATTTCGGTACCGCCAGACCGTTATGGGTTCTCACATACTTCCTTAATGGCCACTTTGTCTTCTTCTTCCATTCCACAATCATATTCTCAGGTTGTGCAGGATCCGTGTTGGAACAAGGCTATGCAAGATGAATTGGATGCGTTAGCGCACAATCATACGTGGGATATTGTACCATCTCCTGTGAGTGTCAAACATATTGGCTATAAGTGGGTTTTTTCTCTCAAGTTGAAATCTGATGGCTCTTTAAATCGATATAAGGCGCGTCTTGTTGCTCTTGGAAATCGGCAGGAATATGGCATTGATTATGATGAGACTTTTGCTCCAGTTGCCAAGATGACCACCGTCCGCACTATTCTTGCTGTTGCTGCATCTCAATCTTGGCCTCTCTATCAAATGGATGTCAAAAATGCATTTCTCCATGGTGATCTCAAAGAAGATGTTTATATGCGTTTGCCTCAGGGATGCTCATCCGGCCCCGATATGGTTGCTAAACTTCGTCGCTCCCTTTATGGTCTGAAACAAGCTCCTCGCGCATGGTTTGAGAAATTTCAAGCTGCTCTTCTCCACTTGGATTTTCATCCAAGCGCATATGATCCTTCTATGTTTTTACATCATGCTCCATCCAGGATCACTATGCTCCTTGTCTATGTTGATGACATTGTCATTACAGGTCCTAATGCCGGCATGATTCAGAAGCTCCAAACGTCTCTTCGTGAATCATTTCAAATGAAGGATCTTGGCCCTCTCCACTATTTCCTCGGTCTTGAAGTTCATCAATCGCCTACAGGTATAGTTCTCAATCAGCACAAATACACTATTGATCTCATCGCCTTGGCTGGTCTTACTGCTTCTGCTCCTGTTGATACGCCAGTCGAACTGAGTGTCAAACTCAGTCGCGACGAAGGCGATCTTCTTTCCGATCCTACTGCCTATCGCCAGTTGGTTGGCAGCTTGATCTACCCCATGATCACTCGCCCCAATATCTCTTATGCGGTCAACCTGATGAGTCAGTTCATGACTGCTCCTCGTCACCTTCATCTGGCTGCTGTTCGCCGCATAATTCGGTACCTTATTCGCACACCGACTCGTGGGTTGTTTTTTCCATCCAACAATCCTCTGACTCTCAAAGCTTATTCAGATGTTGATTGGGCTGGTTGTCCGGATACTCACAGATCGACGACTGGATGGTGCATGTTTTTGGGTGATAGTCTCATTTCTTGGAAATGCAAGAACAATGACAAAGTTTCCAAATCTTCTACCGAGGCAGAGTACCGCGCCATGTCTGCTGCATGCTCCGAAATTCTTTGGCTCCGTGGTTTGCTTTCTGACATTGGTTTTCCATGTACTAAACACATCGAGGTTGATTGTCACTTCATCCGTGATGAGCTTAAACGTGATGTTATCAGCCTGCCACATGTCTCCATTGACCTTCAACTTGCTAATATTCTCACCAAAGGCCTTCCGCGACCACGCCATCAGTTCTTGGTTGACAAATTGATGTTTGTTGGTTCTTCCGCATCAATTTGAGGGGGGGTGTTAAACAGGCCCAAGACCCAAGGCCCAAAGCCCATCAATGTTATATCTCACGTGGAATTGATTTGGTCAATATTGAGACAGCTTTAGCTTTCCTTTCTTAGAATAACAATTGTTGTAATTAGTTGCTTTCTTAACTTAGATTAGTGATTGATACAATTAGATGGTTTTCCTTTCTTAGAGCCTATATTATAGGCATGTAAATACCTATATAATGATGTACAATCTCCATAGAAAGATACACAAAAATTATTGCATTCTCAAGAGTATATTCAAACTCTTTTTGTGATCGTGAATTTGTCACTGATAACATGGCACAAAAATCCACCTTCAGAACATCCCAAGCTGCTCGAATGAAAGGAAAATTAAACCCATTTGGCCCAGGTGCCTTGTCCCCCTACACAATCAAATAAAGCTAAACTGATTTCTTCCTCCTCAAAGTCCCCTTTCCAACCAGACCTTTAAGTGAGAAGGAATGGAAGGAAAAGACACACCATCCAAAGTTGGCCTCTAAAAGGAAACATCATCAAAATACAACTTTTCAAAGAAAGAAGCAACCTCCTCTTGAACTTCCATTGGGTTACTCATAAAACCTTGACTCGTAATGCCTTAGTTCTCTAAGGTATTTAGATAAGCATTGAAAGTAACCCACATGCTGCTTCTTCTGTGATGCAGAAAATGATGAAACAGTAATGACTAAAGAATCCTAAGCTGTTTTGAAGCAGTTTCCCCTGGAGCTAATTTAGATAAAAGCACACTCATGGTACATCTCTCTCTCTCTCTCTCTCTCTCTCTCTCTCTCTCACACACACACACACTAATATCAGCAACTAAAACATTAGAGAATTTAAAAAAATTTATCAAGGAAAACATATGAGGAAATAAGAAAACCAAGATGTGTCTGTTCAAGTGGGAAATGTGTTCCTTGAAAAAATGATTGTATAGGGATGACAAAATTTTGCAACAAAAGTTGGGCAATTTCTCAGTAAACAATGGTGGTGGTTTGGTAAGGAGAAAGGGCCTCCAAAAGGTTGCCAGAAGGTAAGGGATGAGGGCAAGGAGTTAGGAACAAGGTAGAGAGGGAAGGTCACTTGAGTTGGAAAGGCAGGAGATGAGTCACGTGAGCTGGAAAAAATATTTCAAGTGGAAAAGGTTTTAAAATTGGGTCAGGTATGGAGCTCTTCTTGGAAGACATATTGGTGGGATAACAGATTAATAGATAAGTTCTTTAACTGTATAAGGTGGTTTGTACATAAAGGATGTTTGGAGAGTACTATAAGTAGGAGGAAAGCAGGTTTGAAATGTTGCTCATGAGGAGTCTTACATAGTTGCAATCAAGGGATGAGTCGCTATTACTTCTACTAATGAATGTGTTTTTATGCAGGAATAAATAATGAGCACAAATAGAACTCTAGGCTCTAGTTCATTAGTCAACCTCCCTACTAAATCAGTTTAAATATGCATTCCCCTCCTTGTTCTTCGGTTTGGAAGATTTGATTCTCCAAAAGTCATAGCATTTAAATGGTCAGCCGCTGCGGACATGATATTCAAAGTCTACAATTTAAGGAAATGACGAATTATTTTTCATCTATTTCAAAGATACGTTCTTACATTATAAAGGACAAGGGGACAATCAATTATTTACTCGATTACTCCACCATAATTATTCTAAAAAGACTTGATATTGCTTCCTATAGTTACTTGGGATGGCTTGGTGTCTACTGGACTCTTTGGAAGATCTGGTTAGATGCTAGAGGAATAGTTCATTTCTAAAAGGAGTCCAAGGGCTTTAGAAGCTCATGCTTGTGGCTACATGTCCTAACCACAGTTTTCAATACCGAGTTCACCCCCAAGTCCAGTCTGGCCAAGTCCTAATATGAAAAGGCTAAAATTAATATTTTTCCACCTAATTTTGTGGTCCTTTTGCACTGATTTTGGAAGATCAAATCCACATTTTCTAAAAGACCTATGCAATTAAATTTCAAAGATCACATTGTTAGAGAGGCTAATGCTTTGGTGGACGGTCTTGCTAGGGAAAGAGTTTTTCGTTCTTCTATTTCTTTTGATGTGTAATTCATTTATGTTTTACGTTGTGCCTATTGTTTCTGGTGTGTCTAAAGTGTTTTGTTTAGTCTCCCTCTGGGTGGGTGAAATAAAAGTTTGTTGTTAAAAAAATTTTTTTTTAAATCCAAACATTGGAGGTAGTGGTCATTTGACTGAGTGTAAACCAAATGCAACCACCTATTATTACTTAATTTCACTACAAATAATTAAAACGCACGTTCTTAATTCTTAAATTAACATCACTTTTCTATTTTGATGCATTTTATTAAAAATAATTAAGACACATGTTCTTAATTCTTAAATCAACATCACTTTTCTAATTTGATGCATTTTATCTTTTTCCACATTTTTTTTAAGTTTAGTGGTCTCCAGGGTATGACTCGGTGTAAATTGGCCGAGTCCCAAGCGACTTGGCCACAAGGGTAACCAAGTTGGCCCAAGTTCGAGTATTAAAACATTGGCCCTTACAGGGAAATGAAGTTCATTGAATAATGTGATTTCATCAAAGTGAGGACAGGAAAGTGGACTCCTTACAGAAATATTTAGCAAATAATACTATAAATGGTTTACAACAAAGTTGGGATGCTTGCATGGTGGGAAAAAGAGACGAGAAAAAAGTTGGGGAAGTGGACAGTGGACTCCTCTAACCTTCCATCATTTTAGGTTCAATTTGATAGAGCAATGAGAATTCAGCGCAACCACCAAGAATAGAGGGTTTTACATGGGAAGGTGGTTAATGAATTTTTTTTTTTTCCAGATCATCATAGATTAGCGATTCCTGAAGTAGAGGTCTTGGAATTGGGAATGCTTAAAATTTTCAGAACTTTCTCAGGCTAGAAAATCGTGGAGTGATACTGATTACACAATGCTGGATGTTGGGTGTCAAAGGGAGCCAAGGACTTGAGGGCAATTATGAAATTCAACAAATTTAGGATCAGTTTTCCTAAATATTTTGGTTCATCCATTAAAATGAATCAATACCCATCAAAAAATTCACCCAGAAATTTGTTCTAGATC
Source organism: Sextonia rubra (assembly GCA_037013555.1). NCBI lineage: Eukaryota > Viridiplantae > Streptophyta > Magnoliopsida > Laurales > Lauraceae > Sextonia > Sextonia rubra. The sequence continues at coordinate 16,944,377 of JASUAD010000018.1, forward strand.
AAAAAAATTTTCCAGACTTTGGACGAATTTTCTGAATTTTCCCAATTTGTTCTAGTTTGACAATTATGGTTGTGACTTGTGACTTTTTGAGGGATGAATTCTAAACTCTATGGTTGTGATGATATTTGAAGCTTAATGATTGTTGAATTTTATGATTAAAGGTCATTACCCAATGTGGGTCCTACTAAAGCAGGGTCCTCAAAGGATCCAAACTAGAGATAAACCTAACCTTTGGCAATTTTGCACAAAGTTGCTGCTCTCAGGTCTCAAACCAACGTTATCACTGATGGCGCCCAAGACTTTTACCATTGCACCAAAGCAATCACCCTACTAATCATTATGGGACATAATGACAGCGTTAATTTGTTTTGTTGACAACATTATTATTTGTTTAATTGTTATTACCATTCACGACATATTATGAGCCGATTTAGTAGAATACAATAAATGTCTCAAATCATAAATTTTAAATTTTAATATTAATCTCATTCATACATGGGCTTTAATCCTATGAGAAATATTCTCACACACCTACCGTGAGAACTTCTTATAGGGCCCACTTGTGGGTCGCATTTGGGGATGGGACCGAGGGAATAAAAATATCTATGTGGAACCACCCCAAATATCAAGTTTGGCCCCAATTACATATCCCTAACCCTTTCATCCGTGGCCCACAAATCCAATCCATTCGGATTGGTGCACAGTCGATCTAACGGTTTAGTAAATTCCAATTTGACTGAAACTTGGGGCATGTGACTATCCAGGTCCCTATGTATTGCAAGATTTGGATTGGGTGATAAATGGGCTCCACCTAGACTTCTCACAAAAAAGTGGTGAGAACTAGTTTTCATAGGATTATTACGCTTTATATATAGCCCTTATTTTTATATATTTTCAAAACTTAACTCCGAAACGTTTTGTTGAAATCCCAAATCAGCTGAAACATTTCGACTTGGAGGCCAAACCGAAACAGGGTCTGAAGCAAACTTCTCAACTATGCTAAAGGGCCTTGGAGAATGGACTTTTTTTCAAATAAGATGCAGAGAGTACTGCAATCTAACAGAGGCAGATTTTGTCAAATCAAAAGTTCGTTTTTTTGAGGATGCCAACTCATTAGCAAAACAGGGAGTTGTTAAAATAGACAAGTAGGTAGGCCCCACATAATTTTTCTTACATTTTCGGTTTCTTTCCTTTATTCTTGCCTCTTTTTTTAAATATTTTTCAGTTTTTGTAACATGCTTAGGTATATGCTTCTTATACTGATAGAACCTCACAGACTCTTTCTATTGTTTCAATGCATGCTGTTGTTATTGACAAACTTATTTTTAACTGTTTTATTCATACCAAACATCAGGAGTGAAGCCAAGGTTAGCCAAATGTTACTGTCTCTAGATTGCAATACAAAACATCGGAAATGAGATATTTAAACTGTTGTGACTTAAATGACACAGCATGTTTTCAGGACGAAATGATACTGTGACTGCTGAAGAATGAATCAGAAACTATAAATGACCCCACTGTCTATCAGCATATGTATTTGTTTCTATTCAAAGAGGAGAATTTTGAGCAGGCATAGACATAGTATACATCTAATAAAAATAGGGCAATTATCCCCCAATAATGGACTATCATCATTGTTTTGAGAAATTTCAGAGGATTTAAAAAATGGTACAACCTGTTGACATTTTCCCTTCAGATGGAATTTGCAATCGCTCATCACTTTTGGTTTCAGAATCGGTTGCAGCTTCAATCTCTTAACTCCGAGTTTTTTGTTCTGTTCTGCTCGTTTTCGTTTCTTAGCCAGCTGCAAAAATCAGAATTGGTTAAGACAAAATAACTTTAATATGCCAAAACACAGTAACATGAACAGTAAATGGAGAAGGAATAAACATTAGCATTCATTGATATAATTGTCTTGTGCCCCAAGTCAAATTACATAATACTCTATAAGTCAAATCCCAAACGGGCCATAAACAACATACAATGAATCCCTTCACAAGCACAGGAACTGATGAAAGCAAGCATCATACCTTTTTTTTGGCTTTTCTTTCCTCAGTTGGAGGGTTCCGTTTTTTCTTGTCACGAACTTTAGCATCCTGCAATGGATAAACACAACCACACTAGTTATATGAGGAAGAAAAGCACCATCCACTAGATTGTGAAATAACAAATGCAAAGCACAACTTGATACAGCTAAAAGTCTCCTTTCTAATGCAGGGAAAACACCATTTTTTGTCTCCATTTATCAATAGATGGGAAAACCACCTTGCACACCACACCAACCAAGCCATATTATGAACTTATTTGATAAGCCTGAAAACTCAGCAGTATCACATTGACTAAAAATTTTAATCCAAGGACCCATCAAGAATTAAAACAAAAAAAAAAGGTCCAAGGTCCAAGGATGTTAATAGTCTTATAAATATTATAGGCCAGTTCATGTTTAGATCTCTTGCACCAATAGGCATTTACGCAACTGTTATGTCAGTAGTAAAAATTATATGCAAACAAAGAGGGCTCAAATCCTATTGAAGAAAACATGGCCCTCTTTTTTCATAAAAGTTGGTGAAAGAGCCCAATATTTCAACAATTACTATGCTCTCTTCTTTCTTTTTCTTTCTCTCTTTTTTTTTAAATATCAATAATTACCATCCAGATGCTTCTATCCTAGATTTGTATCAGTAATAAGGATGGCTGATCAAGGAACATATACAACATGGTAAATCAGTAACATGCCTTCATTGTGGACATTTCCTTTAACTTGATCCCCTATTTTCAATGAAACTTCTCTAGGAAATCCGATACAATCCAAGGCATCTAATGAACCAATGGTATACTCGATTATTTATTCCTTTCATTTTTTTGTGCTTGCATTTTTTCATTTCTGAGTGCACACTTTACCTTCTCTGTCTTACTGCTACTTGGCTTCTTAGATTTATTATCCATGTTCCCCTTCACTTCTTTTGCCTTGAAATTTTCTCCTGCACAATTTTTCATAAAATTGGATGAGCCTGTAAAATCAGAGCCTTGTAACATATCTTTCTTGTCCCCTCTCAATTGTTCCTTACAAGTGAAAGCAAAACCTTCTCCTTGCTCATTGAAGCTATCAGATATCCTGCCTTCCTTTTTTTGCCTCTCCTCACAAACAACATCCTCAAGAATGGAATCATATGGCTCCATAAGACTCCCCAACTCAGTAGGGATTTCCCCATCTTCCATCTCCTGATCTGAAATCAAAGCAGCAGAATCATTTACATTGACAACTGCATCCAAGTTACTGCAATTCTTTGGTCTCAATGAGTTAGCACTGGTATCAGAAGAACATAATGCATTCAGTTCATGGCCCCCTTCTTGCATTTCATGCTGTGTGCATTCCCTGTCATTCTGTTCTAAGCCATTATGACCATCTTGGGTGTTGAACAATATGTCGGTGGTCTTTTCAATCAGGTCCTTTTGTACCGATGAGAGTGAACATTTTAGACTATCATTGTTGATGAGTTCATCATGCTCTTGTTGTTGTGCTGGTTGCCCTAACATGACATTTTCTGAGCTTCCATCGGCTGCTGGATCTTCCTCTGGTGACAATTTCTTGAATTCAGGATTACTGAAAGCAACAAGCTCCTGCCTCCCTTCTCCTTGCATTGCATGCTCCAGTTTCCCACCAACAGGTCTCTTTCCATCACAAAAAGAACTGCCGTCAGCATTGGTTGAGTTGGGACTTTCATCTGCACTTATGCCATTCCCTGTCAACAATTTCTCAAGCTCAACATTTCCACTATACGCTGATGCACCACTTCCTTGTGGTCTTATTATCTGCTCAAACCTCCCATTGAATGGACTTCCCCCACCACCAATTAATCCATTCTGGTTATGTATTGAAATATGGTTTTTTTCCATTGACAAGTTCTCCATTTCAAGCTTATCAATATCAACAGATTCATCACTCCCATTGTGTTGCATTACCTGATCTAATTCTCTATCCACCGAACTCCCTTGACCAGTAAAAATTATGCATTGAGCATTGATCAGTTCAGGGCTTCCATCCGCAACAGGAGACTTTTCAATGGACAAATGCTCAAACTCAGTTGCATTGCAATTAACGAATCCATCACTCCCTTCTCTTTGAACTACCTTCTCTAGTCCTCCCTCACCAAAGCCTTGTCCTAAACAAGATCCTACACATCTGGGTTGTGACAGAATTTTAGGCTGGTTGTCAAAACAAGATCCTACATCAGAGTTACTGATAGGAATAGCGCTTCCAGCTGTAATTGTATCGTTCTCCATTGGCAACTCTTCTAGCTTAAGCTCACCATGATCCTCATCTCCTTCCATCATATCTTGTCGCAAACTTCCACTCTGTGTATTCATCCCATTAGAGTTTCCACCCGCAATTGGGTCATTCTCCGTTGAAAGGGTCTCGAAGCCAACATCAACATCACTACCTTTGAATCCACCTCTACTTTTTTCTCCAACCAACTGCCCTAATTCCCTATCAATGAGACCCCCTCCACAAAGAATTACATTCTGGGTATTATCAAATTTAGCATTTTCATCTACAATCTGCACTGTACCAATCAAAACGAAATCCGAATCAACCTTATTGCTGTCACCTGACTCACAGTTCCCTTCTCCCCGTGTTATCAGCCCAACTTCCGCATCTATTGGGCTTTGTTTCTCAATTTCCAGAGGCTTTTCATCTGCAATTGTTTCTTTTTCCACAGACAGGTTCTTGGGTTCACCAGATTCATGGAGCCCCTCTCGTCGCACAGATTCCCTAACAATGATATCGCATTCACCACCAAAAAATTTGTTTGGGGCGTCAATCAATTTGGGGGTTTCATCTTCGACAAGGTCCTTCCCAAGCACCGGTTCATCTTCAACGAGGTCGTTTCGATTTCTCAACAGTCGGTTTGGAGAGAGATTGGGGGAATTGTCGAGAAAGTAGGGATCTTTGCATGGTTTTTGAGGTTCCAAGGCGATTTGAGGAGGGCGAGAAACGGATGAATCATGGGCAAAGTGAGAGAGGATGCGAGAGAGTGTACGGATGGTGGTGCTCCTGAGATGAGGTCTACTGGGGATAAGGAGAGGGATTGAAGGAGAGTCTTCTTCCATGGTCATACAGATAGATACAACATTGTTTTCAGGGTATTTCTTCTTCCTGTTTCTTGGGTTTAAGAAGGCGAGCCGTTTTTAGCTCAATGTCTAAATGATAGCGTCAGATCTCCACTCATCTAGCTCCTAAGGTGCGATCACTTCAGCTTCCACGTCATTGCCACCTGTAATCCCAACTGTAGCATCATTAGATTTACACAATCTATCAAGTAAGCTTGTATAATAAGCATAAATATGTGGCATCAATAGTGAATAAAGACAGATGATCAAGTGCGAGCAATAAATGTCTACTACTAAGCATAATCATGTGTGAGATACATACGGCATAAGAGGACCAGATATGACAAGTATATACAAGTACATCCTAACAAGTTTGCAAACTACATCTGGCAATCTTTTCTAAAATTCGTGGTTTCAAGAGGTGTGACCATGGTGAGAGCTAAGCAAAAAGGAACGTTAGTGCTGCAGGATTCCACAAGGGAATTTATGTGTATGGCCATTGAAATGAGATCAACGGTGGCACCTAGAGGGCAGAGCCACTCCCATGCAAGGCTAATATGCAAGTAGTAATAATCTAGACTAGAACCACACTCAGCGGGATCTAACTGTGATAGGATCGAAGCTGAGTAGTGTCAACTCATAATCCAAAGACTAACAAAGATATACTAGACTCTACCTTAAAAAAAGGTAAACAAATGAAGGAACTATCCCAAATGAAGCTTACTTATCAAATGTATTTGTAGGGTAGCTCTCCCAAATACAAGACCTTTCTCTAAATTGAGACCTAACTGGAGAACAAGTCCTTTACAAAAGGGGGTGTACCTAAGTCCATCGTATGTGAAAGCTAAAGTCCAATAACATAAACATCATAACTTAGCCATGAAAGCTACAAGGATGCATATACAACCCAACCAAATAATGAAACACAACAAAGGTAATATGATTGGTAGCGAGTCAAAGAATATTTACAATACAAACCTAAGACATAGATTGCGCTTGGCCAACACAATTCAACACTGTGTAGACCTAGGATCTCTGATGCCCATAATTTATCAAGTCCTCGACAAGGGAGAAAGGAGAAAACTCTCTCTATTCGATAAAGGCCGTTGATCACAATGCAAGACAGTCTTTAGATTAGATCCAAACGGCTCATCATCAAGATCATGGCGCAAGGCACGCTTTTAGTCTTTCAGATCATCTATTGTTTACTGCATGAGTCAAGATCCCTAGGTTTGGAATTTGTTGCAGACCACATTAGTTCTTACAAATGGGTTTCCAAACTATCATCGATTATTGGTAAAAGGGTCCTCCACAGAACTTAAAAGTCCAAGTTTGGTCACCCGAACTAGTCCCAACTCGAACTCAAAACTAGGTGTTCTCCGGTTACCTGTCGAAGTCATTATCCTTGGGGCACCTAATCATCTGCTTCGGGTAGCCTAATTACTTAGCATACGAAAACGAGTTTCAGGTCACAAATAGGCGCCCTAGTCGAGCACTCTAGGAGGGTCTTCGGGTTGCCGAATTCCTTGATTTTGCCGCAGTAAAACCCAAACCCTATATAGTGCCCGTGGGGGTGGTTGGGTGGGGTAAGCACTAACTAGAAAGGCATTCAAACCATTATTCTTTCGCAAAATGCAACTGAATGAAAGTAGTAAATGAGGCTGAAAGGGTATCTAGAATAAAGAGAAATGGGTGAATGACAAGTTGCATGTAAGGGCTTTAGCATCTGGTGGCAAGGTATAATGTAATGGAGGAGGGTAACTTACCAATTGCGCGAAGGAGGAAGGCGGCACTAGCTTGGTGGAGATGACAATGGTAGATGGCGATGGCTTTGGCCGCTTGCAAATTAAATCGAGGGTGGTCTTGGTCGTTGAAAGCAAGGAGAAGAGAAGAAGAGGAGATGCCGGGATCGATTGAAGAAGAAGAAGAAGAAAATAAGAGATGGGGGCCTTCAAATTCCATGGGTGAGTGGTTTTACAATATTTCATAATAGTCCATGACCCTAAATAACGGTCCAAGTAATCAGACGGAAAGGTATTTTCAAGGCATCGAAAAGGGATTTGCTGTATGTCACTTTAGACTTTTCTTACATACTTAAAAAAAAAAAAGGAAAAAAAATTTTCCAAAGTTAACCCACCCCTTACTCTTTCTATAAACCTTCTCTCTGCCTCCCTTCTCTCTCTCCCCTTCCCCACCTCTCCCTCCGACCGGGGCAAGTTCTGACTGGCAGAACGGCTCTCCCTCTCTCTCTCCCCCTCCCTCTTTCCTCCCTTCTCCCTTTCTCTCCCTTGGAAAGATCTCGAGTCTCCCTACAGCAAGGAGATCCTGGTCTCCATGCTACAGGGAGGCTGGATGCAGGGATGGGGAGAAAGGGGGAGGGAGAGGGAGGAGAGAAGAAATAGAGGGAGAGGAAGAGGAAGAGAAAGAATAATAGGAGGACGGTGAGGAGGAAAGGAGGAGAAAGAATTATAGGAGGAAAAGGAGGAGGGAAAGGGGGAGGAAAAGGAAGAGGGAGATAGAGAGGGAAGGGAGGGAGAGGGAGACTCTCCTCTGCCAGCCGAAGTTTGTTGCCGGCCGAAAGGAAAGGTGGGGAAGGGGAAGGAGGGAGGGAGGGAGGTCTGTAGGGGGAGAAGGGGTGAGGGCATTTTGGAAAGTTTTAGTTTTTCTTTTATTTTGTCTTTTTTTTCCCTGTGTGAGAAGAGTCCAATGTAGTGTACATGTAGTAGTTCCCATCAAATTAAATTAACTTATTTAAATCAATGGTTGAAAGTTTTTCATAAATTTCTCAATATCTACAATGTATAAAGCTTTGGTATTCTACACCAAAACCATGTTCATTCTTCAAATGAGATCTAATGGTTTGGATCTTGTATGGGGCCACAAATTTTAAAAAATAATAGTAAATAGTTTATTTTTTTAGCAAATATCTTAATATTGGTGATAATCCAGCAGTTAAATTTTAGTCTCAATGGTCATTAATCATATAAGCATTTTTAACCGTTTGGCAAATTTTAAACTTACAAAAATGTTCTCATAAGTCTGTAACTTCATCCAAAACCCCTCAAAACTACTCAACCACTAATCTAACATACATTGCTAATCAATTAACTACTAAATACAATTAATTAGCTACTAAATATATAATTAAGAATTAGAGTCTTAAAAGATCCAAACCATTGATCCTCTTTTCACTGCTGAAAAAGCCCATGGATCAAAGTTTAACCCTTGACTCATCGTTGTTTTTGAGGAATTTGTGAAAAATATGAATTATCGAATTATTAACATGTCTGTTTCAAATTGTTCTACTATTTTACGGAACTATCTATTTATTAAATATCTATTCTAGATAGATTTATTCTACACAGTTTTATTATCAATCGATATATTTGGTCAAATTGACTGTTTGATAAACATACATATAAGAACTTATTAGAGGTGCCTTTCTTTGTCAATCCAAAAAGTTACTTGCCCAAGGGACCACCTTCATAAAGACATGGGAGCCACCTTTAGGAATTGGAATATGGGCCTGCCCTTATAGTAGTGGAAACATGGGCCTCCTTTATGGTTGTGAACATGAGGCCCACTCTAAGAAATCCAATGTAGACCCACCATTATGAATTGTGTTTACATGAGACCCACTTTTCAAAATTATAACATTGGACTCATCTATATGAATTAGAACATAGTGCGCACTCATTTAGGGGCCGTTTGTTAATTTTACCCCATTGTAAAGTTAAAGTCATCTTTCATTTCAACACACAACAACTCAAAAGAATCAAATCAAAATACCACATTTCAAAAAAATTCTTCTACTGTTTTACACAAAAAAAGTCAAAAAGTTACTTTCTCATCTCACTAACTGACAAAAAATATCTACTTTTAACATAAAAAGTCAAAAAGTTAGATTATCTTTTCACTAAACAAAAAAAATGTAATTATTGGATTGATTTAACCCCTCTTATTTTTTTATTTTTTAAAATTACCATTCACCTCACTTCACTCTACCAATTAAATTAAGAAATGGTAACAATTAGAAGATGGCGCTCACTTTATAGGGGTGTTTGTTATTTTCATATGTGTTGTGAAAATTTTTATATATGTAAATAAGTCACATGTGAGTCATTTACCTATAAAAATAAATCACATGTGAAAATGAAATGCATTCAATCGATTGTCATTTTCACACCTTTTCATATGTGAATTAAAAGTAATCCAACTGCTCACCATTTATTTTAATATATTTGCCACTTTTTATGATTTCTTATAAATATCTTAAAATATATATCAAAAAGACTACATCTTCAAACCAAAAAAGGCGTTCTAAAGAGTTTGGACAGCTCAAATTATCAAGATGGGGCCCACAAAATTAAGAATTTCATATTTTTATTATTGGATCTTTTTGCAAGTTCTCAAATTTTATTATCATCCAATGGCTAAAAATTGGTTTCATAGCTATTTTTAGTCTTTACAAGAGTTTGGACGGTTATGATTTGCATTAGGTGGCCCACAAGAGTTGAACAATTGAAAAAGGTGGACTAGGTTCAATCACATTCAATGGTCTAAATTATTTTGAAAATATCTCTAGTTATATGATGATCCAACGGCTGAAAATTGATGCTTAAACCATTTTTGGCTTTTAGAAGAGTTTGGATGGTTCAGATTGGTATTTAAGGGCCCACAAAAGCGAAAACTTGCAAAAAGGCAAACTGACATATATAAGCACTGTTCACCCGCCTCTCAACAATGATCTATATAATGGTTTCGTAGCTGTGGAGGTCCAAAAATTTTAAGTTTATTTCCAAGCCAATCGCACACCATTTTCATATCAACTTTGTACACCTTATGCGTAAATGAGTGAAGACAAACGTAATGGTGTATAACTATTACGCATATGATTCATTTACGTATGTAAATCACCCAAAACAAATGACCCCTAAAAATCTCAATAAGGGAACACCATGAGAATTACAACAAGGACTCAGGAATTGTTGGACATGTGACTCACCTTTAAAATCACAAAGTGGACTCATCTTTTAGGAATTAGAATATGGGGCACACATTTTATAAAAATTTCAATGTGTCCACCTTTTTAGGAATTATAATGTGGCCCACCTTTTATGATTGTGATCATACAACCACTTCTAGGAATTACAAATTAGGGTCATCATATGTGCGTGGGACTCACTTTTAGCAATTATGGCAATTGGGGCCCACCTTTTGGAAAAAAACAATATAGAATCTACCGTCTGCTTTATTTTAAAATTTTTATGAGGTAAATTTTTAAAAAACACTTAAAAATTTTGCATTATCTAATCTACCATCATCCGGTGTAGGGGAAGAAAAGCACTAACAAAAGAGGAGCTCCACATAGCTTTTTGTAAGAGGCAAAAGCTCTAATATTTAAATAACCTCTAAATATAGAAAATACAAATTATAAGTTCAGCAAATGCTCTAATATATTCATAAACTCTCAATCATGAATTAAAGCTTATTTCTAGAGTTTCCAAATGGCGCATGTGCCCATATCTATGTGCAAAGCTTATTTTTATAGTCCTTCTTGTATGGTAGTCACTGTGGGCCTAAGTAAAAGTTATAGTCATTCATTCATATTATCGTAAAAAACATACTAAAACAAAAAACTTATGCATTAGGTTTATATGGGCCCAGGAGCTCAATCTTTGTCTAACCCATTTAACAGTGACTTGCAAATTTCTGAACTGCGACCTATTTAAATTTAAGGTGGATCCGGCTTCAGTCATATTTTGCCCATTGAAGGGACTATATGGGAATAGGCATGGGGATAGATGGTCAATGCATGTCCAACTTATTTAACTATGGGTAGGATTTCTTAACCCTTGACTAACCTAATAACAATACACCTCGAACTATAAGAAAAAAAAATATGAAAATGATAGAATCAGAAAGAAAAGAAAATAAAGAATCAAACCTGAAATGATTTGTAGGAAAACAAGTCTTAACAAGTAATTCACACATACATTATTACGTTCTTAAATATTTTCATAACTAAAGTTGTAGTATTAAAACCAAAAGGATCGCACCTATACACTTACCATTACAATTGAATAAGAAAAACAAAAAATATATATATATATATATAGGGATAGGAAATCGGAATATTTTGCATGGATTTCCTATGCAAGTTTTATGGACGGATCGAAGATAAATGAATGAGAATATTTAATTTATGTTTGGCAATCTTCTTAAATTTGAATTTTTGATAAAATATTCATTCAATTAAAAATAAAAAATAGATATTAAACTCATGGTGAAGAAAATATAATATCAAATAAAACCAATAGTAATAAAAATTTTGCAAAACTTTCAACTAATTGTCAATACAAATTCAATACCAAATAAAGCTCATTAAGGAAATATATAGAAGCCTCATAAATGGTTTATGCTACAAAACTCCCCTGCCGCTTTTCACAAAAAAATTCCTTTTTTAGCCTATTAAATTTTAACACGTATTATCAATATCTTTTTAAAATTAAATATCTCTTATTTTTTGCATTTTTCTTGTGAGGTGGTAGATTTTTATTGAACATGTCGAAAGAGACATAAACTCCTTTTTTTTAAATGAAGAGTTTTTGAGAATTCCTCTTCATAAATTCTCCTTTTATCATTATGAGCCCATTATAAAAATACACATCATAAGCCAATAAATTTATTTTTTTTTTCAAAAAATAAAGGCCTGAGATTAGTTTGTTACTGCTATTATGGTAACTTGTAATCGCATAAGGAATATTCAATCTACTTTGCCAAAAATATTAAGAACGAATCATCAACACGGTTCCCACGTCAAAGACAGAGGTATCCATATTTCGAAAACGATTTACATTGTGTTAATATATCCGTTGATCGATTTTGATAACTCGTGCTACAGTAACCCCTTCGACCTCATGCTACAGAGAGGCCTACGTGCCTTCTGGGGTGTTTTGGAAGATGGATTGTTCTTTATGAGGAAGAAGGATTAGTTTGAAAAGAAGGGTGGTGGGAGCCAAAAACATTTTGGAAGAAGGGTCTTTATGAGGAGTTATACATGGCTGGAAAGGAAATAGAAAGGGTGAAATAAAGAAGAGAGAGAGGGGTTACGGTTCATGTAAAAACGGGGTTGAGACGAGACGAGGGGACAACAGTGCATGCCTTTGGAGGATCTAAATGGAGTCAAAATCAAATTGAGAGTCAAAACCAATTTTGCTGATTTTCTCAATTGAATTCAGTTACTTTCATATATTATAATTATAATTGCATGCCCTTGAAAGAGGAATTCTTCACCAAAAATTCTAAAAAATGAGGATGCCCACTAGCGCGATTCTCAAAGAGGTAAAATCTCCCCTACAGGAATTTTCACAACTTTGTGGAATTGGCGAGAAATTCTCGAGGAATTAATTGTCAAACATGATCTTAAAATATACATGAAAATCATCTTAAAATTATAAATAAGTTTTTAATATTTTAGCTAACTTTATTTAAAAAAAAAAACTTTATATTTTAGCTAACTTTATTTTCCAAAAAAAAAAAATCTTATATTGTCATGTCCTATCTTATACATATATATGATATTGTCCGCTTTGGCATATGGGCCTTATGGTCTTGCTTTTGGTGGGCCTCAACTAACTAAAAAGCTCTATATATAATCCTAATTACTTTCCATCTCACAATCCATACCCCCCTTATGGCTGGACATCTCTGTGATGTAGGCATGCATGATATTGTCTGCTTTGACATATGTGCCTCACAGTTTTACTTCTAGTGGCCCTCAACCCACCAAAAGGCTTCACGCGAAGTAAGGGTATAAGCTTTACATATAATTCCAATCACTTTTCTCTCGGTAGTCGATGTGGAACTTTAGGATGTCACGTATATCTCAAAAGAACATCGAATTTTGAAAAATATCCCGAAAATTCTCCTAGTCAATAATACGACGAAAGAAATTTGTGATAAAAAAACCTTGTTTTGGGGGGGGGGGGGGGGGTTTGACCCAAATCCGTTGACTCCTCGGATCCAGGTTAGGCCTCAACCCACTGACCCATGACAGGCCCAACCCTTTTGCCAGTTGCCACTGTTCATCCAATATAGCACTTCAAAAATAATAAAATATCAAAATGTGGGGGTGAAGACAGCAGAAAACAAAGAATCATATCTCCATTGCCTCCTCCATGGTCATGACTGCAACTGTATCTTCTTCCTCTTCCCTTCTTTTTCGGGTCAGGGCTCTACCAGCAGCGTCTTCCAACAAATCTAATGGCAGAATCCAAAGCACATCACGTCTCTTCTTCTTGGGCACCTCCCGAAACTCTCTATTTCTCCATCCTCTCCTTCAATCTCGCTCCCTTGTCGCTTTCGCTCGCAGCAAAAGAAACAATGCTCCTACCCCAACAACCTCTGGCAGGAGCAAGGTAAAACAGACCCCACTTCCCTTTCTCCTCATTTCTCTTTTCGCTTTTGTTTGTATCCATGCATTTGACCATTTTTGGCAGCTGAATGATGTTCTTAGACATGGAATTCTGTTGTTTTGAGGTGATGGGAACTGGGAAAATATGCATGGTCTAATGGGTTTTTGTTGTTGCATCGATTTGGGTTGGTATTGTATTTGTATGGTGTGGGGTAGCTTTAAAGTTTGTTTGTAGAGAGGGTACAGGCGTATGATTATCTTTATCAGGGACTTATTTCCTAAGGGCCTGTTTGTTTTCCTAGGATGTGAAGAAATTCATGGTCAAGTTAGCTCCACCGAAGGATTATTAAAGAAGGGAAGGATGAATGGTATCGGATGAGACTGTGACTTTCCTAGGATTTAAATTACTAGCATGGTGGCTGGGTGTTCACTTTGCATCTTTCTTGTTTCAATTTCCATTGAAGGGGAGGTTATTTTATGGTCACTTTATAGATTTTCATTCTTCATGTTTAATCACTTATAGTAATACAAAGTCTAACAATTCCTAAAAAAAAGAATTCAATTACATGAAACAAATAGGCCCTTAGTTATGTAATTCTTTCGGTGTTTTTTTTTTCTCCTTCTATGGGTGGTGTTGGTGGTGTTTTTTTAGGCAATGGTGGTGGTGGTGTGGGGGTGGGTGGGTGGGTTGGGGAGTGGGGGAGGTGGATGTGGGTCCAATTGTGTTTGGGATGATTCACTTTTGGGTGGTGGAAGTTATTGGGAAAATGGTTTGTTTTGGTTTTGAAATTAATGGGTTTTTCTTCTTGCATCGATTGGGATTGGCGTGTTTGGTTTTAGTATCTCCTTTGAGGTGCAAGGGGCTTATTTTTTATTTTTATTTTTATTTTCTAAGGCAGTTGGTTTGATTGGAAAAGGGTTTCTGTATGTTGAAAGCAGTGGATGTTTGCTACATTGAAGTAGGTTTCTTTTGTGTCTGAGATTTCTTCATCAGCTTTAAATTTTGTAACTTCTTCTTTCTGTATCATTGATTTTGAAAGCTTTCTTTCCTTCTATTTTTCTTATTTCATTCCGTTTTTCCTTAGTACTGGAAACTGCTTTTATTTTATTTATTTGTTTTTGACAGCTTCCTTTCTTATCTCAGACCTGATTGTTTGGTTTTCTAGGTCATGCTTTTGTACTTATTTTATGTGTCATAACAGTGGTACTAGCACCAGATTCCCACCCGGCTGTGGAACTTGAGCTTTTGACTGCCTGGCACCACCCATATAAAGTTGAGATCAGCAAATGTTTGCTTTCTTACTTTGCCTTACTGGAACAACATATTAGATGCTAACTGTTGGGTGCTTAGGTTTTGTATCAGTTTTGGTGGAATAAAACATTGGATAACATGAGATTGCAAAACTTTCAACCCTTTTTATATTGGGAGTGCTGTCCTGTACGGCTGTACCACATGCTCTCTCTCTCTCTCTCTCTCTCTCTCTAACTTTGCTTATATGTTTGTGAAACCAACCAAAAAGTTGAGATATGGAATATGGGGAAATTCTTTCACCATTAAGGGTCAGGTTAATATGGACAGAAGTCGCTTGGCACATGTGTGCTTGTGTCAATATGCATGACCATGTTTATAAATTCCCTAGCGACATGAGTGGATTTGTACTTAGCTAGCTTTAAACTATAATCCACTTTCCTTTTGATCGTTGGCTGCCTTCCATGTTGCTTCCTAGCCCTCTTATTTTCCCATTACTTTTTTTTTTCTTCACTAGTTAGGAAGATTACAAAATTACATTTTTGAGTGCACGCTTGCCTTGTCTATTCTCAGCAATATCTCATGTTCTATATACTTAGTTCTTTCATAAAAACATAAAAAATAAAAAAATGAATATAACTTTTCATATCATTTATTTTTTCAACTATATTCTTTCTTTTGGCTTTGGTTTTTGGGTATTGGTTTGGCAAATCCGTGTATGCTGCTTTAATGGTGTGTGCAAGAGATTTAGTCTGTCCATTAACAGGAAGATTGTAACCTGAGTACAGATGGTCATATCAATCCGATGCATTATAGATGTCATCCAAGTGCAGGCAGATCTGTCCTTGAGGTATTGAGAATATCATTCCTTGCTTTCCTAACTTCATTTTTTAATTTGTTAAGTTTTGTTCCCATTTCCATTTTTGTTGTAGTTTGTTTTCGTCTTAAAAAGAAACAAAAAGGAGAAAAATAAAGCTAATGTTGTCAAGGATCTAGTGATCACTGATGCCATGATTGTTAGCTGCGTGGAGGATTGGTGGATTATAAAGGAGCTAACTAGTACCTTTGCTTAGACAAATAGGGTTTGTTTCCTATGAGAAGGTAGGGACAACATTGTGATCTGCATGCGAATTCCTCTGAGGCTAGCTTCTAGGCAATCGGAAGGTTAGCTTCATGTTCCATCCTTTGGATGCATGTGATCTCCAATGCCTTTATATTAAAATCTGAGAACGTCGGATCTTTAGGACTTTAGAACTAAACTTGATGGTGTACTTACCTTTTCCAAGTTATGGTAATCAGATGTAGGAGGTTTTACCGTAAAACTATTGGTCCAACTCAAGGGGCTCTGTTAACAATCTTTAGATATTCAGTGGTGGACCCAGGATTTTTGTATGAGGGGGGCAGATGATAGCCATAATTCTTCATTATTTTGTTGGGGCGAGGGCTTATTTTTGATGGGGACATAGGTCTGAACAACGTCCCAAACTTTATGTCTAGCCCATAAGAGTGAAATCCCAACAATGTGTGGTGGGGGCGACTGGCCCCAAATCCCGCTACCTTGGTCTGCCCCTATAGATGTTGGATGGGGTTTGATAAACAGATGAAGTTAGAAATTTGGGATAGAAAGTGAGGACTATTGTTCGAGATTGACATGGAGAAAGCTTATGATTGCTTAGGCTCAGACTTGGAATACTTATGATACAGAATTGGATTTGGGAAAAGGTGGAGACAATGGTTAATGAATGCTTTTCGTTAGTTTCATTATTGTTCTATTCAGCAGATCCCTATTGGTCTTATCCAATGGCTCTAGTGGTTTAAGACAAGGTGATCTCCATTTTCACTTTATCGGGCTCATGGAGAGTATGTGCAGTAAGAGATTGATAGAGGATTTGAATTAGGAGAGGAGCTAGAGTGCATTTAGGAGCTGCTTATTGTTGTAAACACCAGGTAGCAAGTTTTATTCATGTTAGCAATAATAACAATAAATTAAGAGATTTGGTTATTTCAGACTTGCAATTTTCAGATGGTACATTGTCTTCATAAATTTGGTGGTGGGCAACATTAAAGGAACTGTTGACATTTCAAGGAAGTGTCAGGATGAAAATGAAATATTTGCTAAGAGTACATTGGTAGGGGTTGTTGCAAGCAAGAAAAAGGACTCACTACTTGGTTCAAATCATTGGTTGCAAAGAGGATTGCCTTCCCATTAAATATTTGGGGGCTTCCACCAGGTATAAATCGACATTCATGTGTTATTTAAAGAATCTAGACTCTTGGGACAGAAGGTACCTAGAATTTGTGGGGTTGTATTTGTCCATGGGTCCTAATAGATGTGGCAGAGAAATTGATGAAGTCACAGAGAAGCTTTTTATGGGATGGGTACAATGATAACAAAAAGTTCATCTAATAAACTGATCAGGTGTCACACCAAATAACACTAAGGATACATGTAGAGAAAACTGGAGAAAGAAATTGGGCACTTTTAAATGGTGGTGTAGATTTTCCATAGAAAAGTAAGCTTTTGGATAGAAGTCATACCATCATAATATGGAAAAGTATAAGAGATGGGTGCTAGGTAGATTTGCTGGCGGTAATGACTATAAAACATGTGTGATGATCTGTCTTCGTGAAAGTTTCCTTGGGTTGTATGGAGTGTTGTCTTGTAAAGGTGTTCTATATATCTCTGCTGTGTGGTTTTCCCTTTTTTAAATAGAAGGTGGTTTTGAGTTTGTCCTTGGAGACATGGTCTGAGTTTGAGTTGTGTTTGTGTCCCATTTGTCCATTTTTTATGATTTTTCTCTATGTAGGGGTTATTCTAGACAGGGGAATTTGGAACTAAGGGTATATTTGGGAGTTCTGTTGGTGAAGTCATTTGGTAAAGTTCTAGGTAGTAGGTACTCCTGTTGGGTATTCACCTTTTCCCTAGAAAGGTTTGGTTCTACATCGGGTTTGAAGAATTGCTTGGACAGCAACACGATTCAAGACTGTCACAGTGGATGACAGAAGACAATGTGACTGGGAGATGGCTCCTCCAAGTGTGTACGCAGTTTGCTCATCATGCAGAATTAGGAGATAAATTTAGCATCCTCCTTTTTGTCCACTGCTATGATGCCTAGATACCGGCATGGATATGGCAAGGAAACACCATAGAGACTGTAGGGACACATATTTACATGTAAAAAACTGAAGTATCGGATATGATACGACACGATATGTAACTGTTTTGAAGTATCCATGCATCATAGATGTCTGTGTATGATATATAGTTTTCACTTTATCCGTAGTAGATTGGATTCTTGTATATGCTATTCTCTCTCATGAATAATGGGGTTCTGGTCCATTCCAAAGGGGGTAAGAACCTATGGGAAGTGCTCCTCTTGCATCATGTGGTCCATGTGGAAAGAAGAAAAAGAGTGTCTTTGGACAATTAGAACATCTGGAAGATGAGGTTTTATTTGTTTGGTCCACTAAGACAATATTAGCTCCCTAAGCAGTAGCAAGGAATTTAGGGGCATTATCTCATCGGATGTCCTGGGAGCTTTGATATTAGGAGGAGCATGCTAAGGATCACTATAGCGATTGCGGCTGGTGTAGTTGTTGGTAGCCAAAAACTACGTAGTGGGCGATGCATAACTGTAGCGGCGTAGTGGTGTCAATAAAAAAAGTGGTCAAAAATTTTTTTTTGAAAAATATCTGAAAAATTCAGAATATTGTAAAATGTTAGAATTTAATTCTTTTTTCTATAGCAACTAAGATAGAGGGTTTTCCTTTAGTGCTTAGAAATTTTGTATCACTGAATGATTATATAAACAGTATTGATTTATTTTTTCACATGTATTCATGTTGAGCTATTATGCATTTCTAAATTCATAATTCAAGTAAGCAATTTAGCATGATTGTACAAAAAAAAAGGATATATTAATTATAAACTATGATGCTGAGGAGGAATAGGAAAATTAGACTTGTTACTTGGAATATAGGAATCTTGACAGGCAAGAGCATGGAGTTGGTTGAGGTAATGAAAAGAAGAAGAATTAGTGTGGCTTGTATACAGGAGATAAGGTGGAAAGGGAATAAAGCTAAGGAGCTCATGGATGGGTATAAGCTTTTCTATGCAGGAAAGAGTAATACAAGAAATGGAGTGGGTATAATTATAAATAAGGATTTAAAAGAGAAAATTGTGGGGGTAAAGAGGTTTGGTGATAGAATTATAGCAATTAAACTAGTACTAGAGGAAGACATAATTCATATCATTAGTGCATATGCTCCCCACCCCAAGTAGGACTAGAAAAAGGTGTGAAAAGACAATTTTGGGAGGAGATGGATGATTTAATGCAAGAAATCCCAAATAGTGATAAAATTTTCCTTGGAGGGGATTTAAACGGGCATATAGAAAGAGATAATAGAGGGTATGAGAGAGTGTATGGAGGGCATGGATTTGGAGAAAAGAATGAATTCGGAAACACTATATTAGACTTTGCAGTGGCATTTGATCTTATAGTAGCAAATACTTACTTTAAAAAGAGAGATGAGCATTTAATTATATATAAAAGTGGGAGTAATAGGAGTCAGATAGACTTTTTTCTAGTTAGAAAATAGGACCGATTGGCTTGTAAAGATTGTAAGATTATCTCAGGAGAGAGTTTGACTACGCAACATAGGCTTGGAGTTTTATATATTTGCATTAGAAGTAAAAAGAGAGCAGTAGTAAACAAAATGGACCCTAAAACAAGGTGGAGAGATTTGAAGGGGGAAAGAGCAAATATATTTAAGGACAAAATGATTGAGAAAGGAGAATGGAATATTGGAGGAGAAACTACAGTAATGTGGAATCAAATGGCTAATTGCATTAGGAATGTTGCAAATGAGGTACTTGGAGAATCAAAAGGGAAGAGACATATTAATAAAGAAACATGGTGGTGGAGTATGGAGGTTCAGGAAGTTATTCGACAAAAAAAACATTGCTACAAAGTTTGGCAGGGGACTAAGAGTATAGAAAATTTTGAGTTGTATAAGAAGGCAAAGAAAGAAGCTAAGAAAGTAGTAAGTAGCACAAAGTTCAAAACATATGATGACCTCTATAATAGGTTGGGAACAAGAGAAGGAGAAAATGATATTTTTAAGCTTGCAAAAATAAGAGAAAAGAAAAGTAGGGACTTAGATCATGTCAAATGTATCAAGGACAATGAGGAAAATATTTTGGTGAAGGACAACGATATTATAGAAAGGTGGAAAGAATATTTTAGTAAACTTTTAAATGAAGAATATTTGGGCGATACAAGAGTGGAGGAGGATATTTCATTACAAGAGTATACTTTTCTCCGTAAAATTAGAGGGGTGGAAGTGAAGGAAGCATTGAAGCGAATGAAGACAGGAAAGGCAACAAGCCCAGATGGTATTCCGATAGAGGTATGGAAATGCTTAGGAGAGGTTGGAGTAAGTTGGTTATGTAGACTATTCAATAAGATACTTGTGACAAAGAAAATGCCGGATGAATGGAGAAGAAACATTATAGTACCTATATATAAGAATCAAGGAGATATACAAAATTGTACCAACTATCGAGGGATTAAACTTATGAGTCACACTATGAAGTTATGGGAGAGAATAATAGAGCAAAGATTAAGAAAAAAGACTAAGATTTCGGAAAATCAATTTGGTTTTATGCCAGGGAGATCAATTATGGAAGCTATCTTTTCACTTAGGCAATTAATGGAAAAATACCGAGCAAAGAGAAAAAATCTACATATGGTCTTTATCGATTTGGAAAAAGCCTATGATAGGGTACCGAGGAATTTAATTTGGTGGGTCTTAAAGAAAAGGAATGTCCAAAGAGGTTACATTGAAATTTTAAAGGATATGTACGAAGGTGCAATAACAAATGTGAAAACCACATGTGGGGAAATGGGCGGATTTCCCGTGACTATAGGCTTACATCAGGGATCATCCTTAAGCCTTTATCTCTTTGCATTAATTATGGATAAGTTAACTGTGCATATTCAAGAAGAAGTACCATGGTGTATGTTGTTCGCAGATGATATAGTATTGGTGGATGAATCAAGAGAGGGTGTAAATGCAAAGCTTGAGAGATGGCGGAGGACATTAGAATCTAGAGGCTTTAAAATAAGTCGTACAAAGACAGAATATATGGATTGCAATTTCAGTGGACATATACAAAGTGTTGAAACCACTGTTAAAATTGAAATCCATGAGATACCACGTAAAGATTTTTTTCGGTACCTAGGCTCGATGATTAGTAAGGATGGGGAGATTGACGAAGATGTGGAGCATAGGATAAGAGCTGGATGGCTGAAGTGGAGACTAGCTTCGGGAGTACTTTGTGATAGACAAATGCCAACAAAATTGAAGAGAAAATTTTACAGGACAGTCGTTAGACCAGCTATGATATATGGAGCAGAATGTTGGCCAATTAAGAAGACACATATTCATAAGATGGATGTAGCGGAAATGAGAATGCTTAGGTGGATGTGTGGTAAAACTAGGAAAGATAAAATTAGAAATGAGCGCTTTCGAGAACATTTAAGGGTAGCACCAATAGGAGATAAGATTAGAGAAACTCGTTTAAGATGGTTTGGGTATGTTGAGCGTAGGCCAGTATTAGCACCGGTGAGAAAAAGTTTGGATATACAGGTGGAGGGTCCATCAAGAGGTAGGGGTAGGCCGAAGAAAACATGGATGGAAGTCATCAATTCAGATTTGAAGAAGTTGCACTTATCGAAAGATTTAGCTCAAAATAAAACGGAATGGAGAAGTAGAATTCATGTAGTCGACCCCAACATGGTTGGGATAAGGCTTTGATGATGATGATGAAACTATGATGCTCAGATACGACATGGATACGGCAGGGACATGCCATGGACACGGCAAGTATACGTATTTTACAAATAAAAAGTGAAGTATGGGATACGATACTAGGACATAATACATTGCCCATTTTGAAGTATCCATGTATCATAGATTGTAAAGTAATGCTTAAATAAATTCCAACCTTCTAATCAAATAACAAATTAACTTTTATCAAAACAAATAATCTACTTTTGTTGAAAGTTGAGAAAAGAGTTCCTCTACTAATACCAAAGGGGGTGTTACACCAAAATATACCTAGAAAAGAGCCCTTAAGAGGAGCTCTCTATATCAACTTCAATTTGGTGAGATATTATGGTTTTTTTGTTGTTGTTGTTTTAAACATAGAAGGGTAGAAGAGTTGAAGATGAGAAGAAATAGGCCTTGTTATGTTTTTAAAAAAGTTATGGAAGTAGTTGGTAGTCTCACTCCATAGCTGCCCTGAAGTGGACATAGTGGCCTTTACGGATGAGAGTGGTGCTAAGTACCATTTAGCATATCGGTCATAGCAGCCACTATTTTGATCCATGGAGTAGATTAGAAAGATGACAAGGTTCATAGAAACTTCAGACTCAAGGATGCCTCAAATTCAATATAGATTGGCTTCTTGTGGCATACTAGACATGGATGCTACTGGATGGGTGTTAATAAACAACTCAGGTGAAACTCGTGAGATTAGTAGTACAAGAAGTTGAACTTTTGGCAAATTGAGAAGCGGTGAGGTTATTCAAAGAATAATATTAGGGCATGTAGTACTAGAGGGAGAACATTCTAATACAATTCAGTTGAAATCAGACAAAACCTTAGCCCCGTAAAGAGCTGAATCCATTTGCAAGGGAGATATGGGATCATTGTGATACCTTTGACTGTGTCATTTGAGCATATTCTTCATATAATGCTAATGAAGTGGCGAATAATTTGACCATTCAAGGGGCGAAAAGATATTCTGTTTATGGCCATAGATTGGTTTGTTTCAGTTTTTACAGTTGGTCCTTGAACTTTTTATATGACTTTTGTACAATTTTTTTGACACAAGCCTTTGAAGCTTTCTTACAATATCTCTGTTATCGTGCCTAGTTTTTTTGGTACTTTCTATGTTATCATTGAGTTGCAATTTACCTTGGGTTCCATGCGTGAAAAGAATGGCTTTAACTTAGGCTTTGAAGCTGGAAATGCATTTATGTATTGGATTGTACACTTAACATCATGAATGACAATGCTTCTACCTCTCACTGATTTGATTGTCTATAGATGTATGGCATAATAGCCCATTATCATCATCAAAAGCCTTGTTTGGTATGGCATAATAGCCCACGCCATGAAATTTTCATTCTCTTGAGAGTATGATTAATATGGGACTGATTCTTAAACTGGATAGAGATGCTACAAAAACGAAAATTTTGCGTTCCAATATTTTTTAAGCACTTTGCAAATGAGTAGTTAATTCTTGAATTGATTCATAGTTTTTGATCTGAAAAATTAGAGACCGAAGGAGGGACAGATATATCATAACATCCATGGATGATTACACTAGGTAGCCATGGTCTATTTATGAAGTAAATGATGAAGCCAAAAAATAAATTTGAAGATTACTAGAATGAAGTAGAAAACCAGCTAAGGAAAATGGTTAGGGCATTAGGATTGGATAGAGGTGGAGAGTACACCTCATACAAGTTCATGTTTGTGAATCATGTGGATATATTTATGAAACAGCTGCACCCTATCCACCCCAGCATAATGGGGGTAGGAATAAGGCAAGTAATATGCTTTTATACTAACTGGTGGAAGAGGATCCCAGCTCATTTTAAAAGGTTATGTCTGCTTCTGATTCTGTTTCATAAAACTTTTGGCATTACCACTAGTTGGTAAATGCATGTTATTGCATATGTAGAAACTTAGACCATATGGGTTAATAGGGATGTTTAGCTAAGGGATATAAGAAAAGAATTCAAAGAAATCCTGTTCAACAGCCATTAATATTACAATCAATTGAGTTTTCATGACTATAGCCTCATCATATGACTTAACCTGTGAAATGGATGTTAAAACTGCATTTTTAGTTGGTGATCTGGACGAAAGATCAATATTGACCATCCAAGCCATCTGTCATAGCTGGAAAAGAAAATAATGTATATAAAGTAATTAAATCTCTTTTGGGTCCAACACTGATGCTGGAAGGGAAGCAAAGTCTGATTCATTATAAGCCTAATAAACCCCGATCTTTAATAATCCACTCAAACATGGATAAAAGTAGAGATTCACCTACTGCTGATCTCGAAAATCCATCATACAGTCTTCAATCCAATGGGAGAGGGAGAAGAAATAAGTTAACTGTAAATATGCAACCATAATCAAAAGAAAAGAAATACATTCTCTTCAAGAATGAACGACGAATAGCTGTACCAAATTTCCCCTTTTGGACGTCATGCTTTTTTGCATTAATACTTATCCACATGTTAACTGATAAAGTAAAAACTCTTAATTTCATGTTGTGCAGGCCCTATGGTTAGGGTTTGCGGGGATTGCCAAACCACATGTCCGAGGACACTTCAAACATCTCTGTAGAGACAATAATGAGGACGCACCTTGATGCAGTATGGGCCCCACAAGTGGTTCCCTTTCAAATTAGATTAGGATTATGTTATTTTATTAGTAGCTTTCTACTTGCATTATTAGGAAAATTTCTATTAATAGATTAGGGTGTTTTATGCATTAAGTTTACTTTTATTATATATATGGCATTCTCTTTATCTTTATCCTCTCCCCACGAGCACGTCTTGATAAAACCAAGCCAGTTTTTGGTTGAGTCACCATCCCCACACCGGAAATCTCCTCTATAGGACGTCTCCACAACCAGAAAAAAAAAAAAAACCATCTACCTGAATTGCCAAAACCTGCTGTGATGTTGTTTACTATGGAAAGTTAATATTAGTTAGGATTTTTAATAATTAGTGTCCTATTTGCTTTTTTAATAATTAGTGTCCTATTTGCTTTAGTACATGAATAAATGATATTGGAAATCTCATCAAATTCTAAACCTAATCACATCCACTGATCATAATCCTAATGATAATAGAAACCTTATTTAAGAGATCCTAATTGCATTAAAACATGGAAAGAAATTAAGAAGACAATGATTGGAATTGGAGTCTACTTGTGCGTTGAATTCACTAGGAGTTGTGGACATCACTTACTGCCTTGAAGATCCAGCCACTTAAACCTTTTTAATCATGAGAAATGTATTCTTAAGAGTCCAATTTCCAGCAAACTACGAAAGGAAATAAATCCTTTCAAAGTATGAACGACCAATAGCTGTACCAATTTTTCCCTTTTGGGTGTCATGCTTTTTTGCATTAATTAATACTTTTCCACATGGTAACTGATCAAGTCAAAGATCTCTTAATTTCCCTTGTGTAGGAGTCTTGATCACTGATCAACTTCAAAATAGGAAGAGTTTTCAGATCAATTGAGGGCAGAGAAAATAGGATCTGCGCTTACTTTTAGACGTTTCCACTTTAAAGGGCTGTGGGCACCATCAACTGTTCCAATTTGCCTATATCGAAACTGTTTTGACTGCATAATTAATTCATCAGTTTTTAAATTTGAATTGAAGCCATCTCGATTCTGGACCATCCAGTTTATGACTTGATTCAATCTGCTTAATTGGGACTTTTAAAAAGACAAATCAAATGCCATTGGATCGATCCAATTCTTGTAGAAGATGATAATGCTTGATCAAGGATGTGATCCTCTAAAATTTTACCATCTGCTCCTGCATCGAAGACCAATATTGCAGTAACTAATTAGTCAGATGAGAGTTTGGCCATCTGATGCTTTCAAATGATTTTCAGGTTAATTTTTATATAGTAGATTCATTTAAGACGAATGTTTAGTTGGATGTTGACCTGTGCATGATGTGCTAATACTTGAAACCACTGGGGATATGATTATTGGAACCATGGATGTAAATATCGATAAATCAGCAACTGTAGCGGCCTGTAGTGTGGCGGCCGCTACGGGCCACTACACTTTGTAGTGGCGCAACGTAGTGGGCGAGGTTAAAAACCAATGCCCCCTCCTGCTTGACTAGTAGAACAACCAAAAAAAAAAAAAAGAAAAGAAAAAAACGAGAACAACAGAATCAGGCAGCATGACGATTTGCAGAGGAAGAAAGGAAAAAAGAAAAACAAGAGAGAGAAAGTGATACAGAATAGAGAGAGATGAGTTGCAGAATAGTAGAGGACATACCTGGTAATGCAGGCAGCAACAACATCCCGGCAGCATAACATATGACCACAGCAGCAACAGTAGCAGGCACAGCGCCGAGAACCCTACAACAGCAGCGAGCAGCAGGTGCTCCTCCATGGCTCCACCTTCTTCTTCTTCTTCCTCTTCTCCCTCTTTCTCAAATGTTTTGTTTGTATGTTTTGGGCGAAAGCTAGGGTGGCAAATGCCCTTTATCGTGCTGCTCCTGCCCTCACTTCTATTTTATTAATGGGTAAGTTAGGGGCCCTCGATGGGCCCAATTAATGAAAGGCATAAATGAAAATTAAATGGGCCTTTCAAAAAGCATTAAAAACCTTTAAAAAAATTAATGGGTTCATCCAAAACAATAAAAGTTGAAGAACCTTTTGTAACTATCGGTGGTCTCCACAATGAGGCAACAATGTTAACATAAGAAAGTCATACCATAGCCAAATATTGCTTAATTGAAATTGGATTTTTAGTTAAATTTCACTCTAATTGGAAATAGGGTCATATTTCACATCAAATTGAGTCATGCTATACATTGTTTTTCTATGAAGTTATTAATTATTATGTTATATTGTAATTTCACATTTGTTTCATTGACTACTTACTGTTGTTTTCTCTTAACTCTTGAGTATTGATTGTTCACTTTGTAGTTTTACTATTTAATATTGAACATAGTTTATCTTTCATTCTTGAATCTTGATGAAATTTCTTTATGACATTTTTGTATAAGCCTTTCATTAGTTTCCAAATTGGCATAACTAAACAACATGAATCAATATGAATAAAATTGATCATTCCTATTCTTTTCATTCATATAGTGATATAGGACCTCATGCAATGAGGGAACCGCTACATACCCTTATACTAGTTACTTTTGCAAAACAAACATATATTCCATCATTTTCCAATATTCCGTATTTTTTGGAATTTTTTCAAATTCTTTTGAAGACTTTTTTCAATCACACTGCTATGACGCTATGTAGCGCTACTACCACTGCGTAGTGCAGCCCGCTGCAACCGCTATTTTCATCCTTGAATGAAACAAAACTTTTCTTTCATGTGACTATCATAAAGCATTTTTGTGAAGCCACATGATCTAGGAATCAATATATTATGAGACTTTGAAAGATGCACACTAATACAATGACACTCTTGTGAGCAAATATCGGTGAAATCAATTTGGTTGTGTGTTTGCTTTTAAACCCTATCATCCGTGTATAAAGCTAGATGAGAACCACAGTGAATGCATATCACAAGAGTATCCTAGTGTAATGGAACATTAAATGTAGTTAATTAATGATGCAGTCTAGGCCCCAGCAGGCCTCTTCAAATTAGATTAGGATTATTATTAGTAGAATTCTAATTAAATTGTTATTAGGAAAGTTTCCATTACTAGCATAGGGTTTTCTTACTCATTAAGTTTGTTTCTACTATATATATGGCATTGTAGAGAAGAGATTCTCAGATTTGGTTGATTAATAGAATTAGGTTTTCCCAGAGAGGTGTGTCCTTGTGTTTGTTGAAGTCATCTTGATGGTTTGAAGTGTCCTTGGACACGTGTTTAGGCACCTCCACGCAAGCCCTAACCCTAGGGCTGCATCAATTAATTGCACCAGTATTGGTATTGCATATGCTGTTGGTTAGTTAAGTAAAATAGTAAATACAGCAGCAATCCAGGACATGATCTCTATAATGTTGTTATTACTTATTAGTGTGTTTATATGTCTAAAAATAAAGGATTATGGTTTTAGGTATGAGAGAAATCTAGCTATACTAGAGGGGTATAGTGGTGCTAATTTGATACTAGGTTCAAATGAATCAAAATCCTATGTGAATGCATTTACCCTAGTAGCCATTGTGGTCGTGGGGGAGTCTAAGAAATAAATGTGTGTGTCACATTACATAGTGAAATTGTATTTGTAATTTTGCCATATAGCCGAAGAAGAGTTGTATTGGCAAAGGAATTTGCTCATAGATTTACACTTGTGGGAAGATCCCGCAAATGCCATTGATTTGCATTGTAGTTATTGTTGGGGGGAAAAGGGAAACTTGCATTATAATTGTTAAGTTGCAATCATCATCATCATCGTCATGAAAGCCTTGTCCCAACTATGTTGAGGTTGGTTATTTTGTTTCTGTTTCTCCATTCTGATCTGTCTTGAACCAAATTTTCAGATTAGTTGCACTTTTTCAAATCCATTTTTTACTACCTCCATTTGCATCCTCTTTGCCCTAGCCCTTACCCTTGGTGGGCTATTAACTTGCATAGCCAAACTTTTTCTTATTGGCACCATTGCCAGCATGCGTTGGACATGCCCAAACCATCGCAAATGGGTTCTCTAATTTTATCCCCTATTTATGCTACCTCTAAATTCTCTCGAACTCATTCATTTCTAAATTTATCCTTTCTAGTTTTACCACACATCCACCTCAATATTCTCATCACTGTAATATCAAAAGCGAATAATTGGATGTATGATGGAGAATCCAGAAACAATTTGCATGACGCTACATCCCCAAAGGAGGGATGGTGATGATTTGGTTTGAGTGCCCTTGTCAACTTTGAGTGTCTCACTTTAAAAAGAAACTGTCTCATCTAACTCCCTCTTAAATAAGAGGGTGAAACTCCATAGTTGGCATCACATCTTGAAAATCCGAGCCACTAAGAATGAAGTCTCCCTCCTTCACTGAGTTGTCTTCAAATTTTACTCTAATTGGACTTGATCTTATCGTAAAATTGAGCATATGATTAAAATTACCATGTGCACAATCATATGGTTGGACCATCTCCTTAATTGGGGAAGTCCACTTTAGGGGAGGGCGTTTATTATGAGTGGCATGGATGACCATCTGATGGGGGCATCAAATCAAAAAACAAGAGAAGATTAAATCACATGGCCTCATTATGGATGGATTACCCTTTTATGGGGCTCATCCGTCACGGTTTGCAAGATCCACCGTTGGATGGTGAAAGGATGGAAGAAACACCGTTGAAGGGCACCTGGGCATGCAAGCAGAAGGCCCCACACTGGGATGTGTCAAGGGGGAGAAGATGTTGTTGAATTAAAGATGTTTTAATTTTAAATATGGGTCCCAAGCTGTTTAGTAGAGTAATGTAATAAAGTCAGGGTCCCACTATATGTAGTTTTATTTTAATGTATAAAGAGGAGGGCCCGCAACTTAAATATGCATACAGATATGCGTGCAAAGGGGGAAGGAAGACTTGCGCACGATATCCCATGCGCAAGTCCTCCCTCCCATTCGGCCAACCCCTTTTTTTGATTTTTTTTGATTTTTCTTTCTTTATGTCTTTAGTGAGACTTTATTAGATATTTTAATCTCAGCCATCCATTGTTTAGGGCTGAGTTTTCTCTTCTTTTTAAGCTGTAACTCCATCAATGGAGCTTTTATGAATGAATAAAAAGAAAACCCTTCTTCTTGAAAGCTTCTTGGAGTTCTCTTGGGAGATTTTTAGATTTCCTCGCCCTAGTTGGAGAGTTTGACATGAGGCCAAGAAATCCATCTTCTCTAAAGGTATTCTCCTTCTTTCTCTTTCTTTTGGTTAAGAACCCTAGTCCATCTTTTCAGATCTCCGCATTCAGCCTCAAGAAACCCTAATCTTTCTACTTGGATCTTTCCTAATATTGGCCAAATGAAGGAAGACCTTCACAACAGCCCTAGATCTGACGTTTGGCAATTCCAACACCTGTATTCAGATCTGAAATCTGATAAAATATAGTCCCCACAGCCCTTAGATTTGAGTCTCCTTCATATTGGATAGATATGAACCCTAGGATTGGACCCGATACTGCTTCATATTGGAAATAGCCCAATTTGTCATCACATACAGATTTGAATTCAGAGTTTCAGATATGAAAATTGATTGATCTTTAAATCCCTAGAATGGTTGGGAGTTCTACTTCTTAAAGATCCATCCCCTACTTTGGGGAAAATCACTTGCGGGCCGATTTGCATGACATATCAAAACAAATACTCAATGCTGAATTTAATTTTACCTATGTGCTGATGCCAATTTTATATTATTTGGTGTGCATATTATTGTGGTAATTGATCTCTCTATTGCATATCATTCATTAGTTCTTAGGTACTGCATCACCATCTATTTCCTATTAATAACCAAAGGCACCAAAAGCTCGAGCTGTAAGTGAACGATTAAACAATGTATATCATAGGTTCGATAGCCTCCCTCGTGTGGGGCTCCGCACATTGACAGAAACATACTAAACGACCATATGTGGATATAAACACATACCCTGGGATTCGAAAACACAACCCCCTTGGCTTTGATACCTTGTTAATAACTAGAAACACTAAAAGCTCAAGCTATTAATGAACGACAAAATAATGTATATCAAAGGGCTTTATAACAATCCAAAAATCTGGAGCTCTTCAGATTCTTAAGTCGTTATCATGATTATAATAAAGTAACATTCATTAAGTAAATTTCAAGAGCAAGTCCAAGCAAAATAAAGATTTAAAATCTCAATATTAATGTCTTAATAAGTCTTTACAGATTCAGCTAGATAAGATAATAAATCTAAGAAAATATTTCAAAATAAGGTTGGCCTCATCTATTAAACTAGGAAGTGCTTCGAACTCTCGATCAGCGATGCATGCCAAAATCTATAGGCTGATCAATGTCGTTTCCTTGCCCCGCCACGAACGCATTATCTGTAGTGGGGCGAACCATTGGTCAGTAACACTGGTGAGTAGAATTTCTAAAATCAACAATAGTACATCATACAATATTCAAATTTCATATGATTCTTTGTAAAGACATTTCATAGATTTACCCTGAATAGTAATTTCATAATCCCATTCAACAACATTGCTTACAATTGTCATATAGCATTTTCATAAGGGATTCATATTCTTGTCGTGACAAAGAGTCACCATCCTCAATTGAGGGAATTCAGATTCGTGTCGTGACAGAACTGTACCCATCATAGAAGTTCTTATGTTTCCATATGGATATTCATATTCTTGTCGTGACAAAGAGTCACCCATGAGGAATTTCATATTTGTGTCGTGATCAGACGACACCCATCTGATGTGTTGTCAAAGGAGTTCGTATTCGTGTCGTTTTCAGTCTGTCACCCATTTTTAATTCATAAGATCTTATGTTCCCACACAGGGTTCGTATTCTTGTCGTGATAAAGAGTCACCCATGAGGAATTTCATATTCGTGTCGTGATCAGACTGACACCCATCTGATGTGTTGTCAAAGGAGTTTGTATTCGTGTCGTATTCAGTCTGTCACCCATTTTTAATTCATAAGATCTTATGTTCCCACACAGGGTTCATATTCTTGTCGTGACAAGATTATCACCATTATTTGTCCGAAGATCAAATTAAAAAAAATAGATGCTTGTAATAATCAAATTGCTGATCTCAGTTTAGTATATAGACTTTATAACAAGTTCCATTAGCCAAGTCCACATACTTCATATTGAAGTTTCACCCCACTTGAATTCATTATTGGTAATGCAAGTATGTGGCATTGACCATATCTTTTACTCATTCATTTACTTTAATTTTCCTTATTCAAAATACTTGACTCACAGTTCATCAGTCATTTAACTCGTAATAGGATTGATACTTTACTCTTGAATCATCTCTCATATAGTCATAATTTTATTCATAATTCATCAATCATGGCTGCCATAAAGTTATCATTCATAAATTCAGCAATCATAGAGTTGAAATTAATAACAGTACACTTAGTTCAACATTATGATCAGCATTCTAAAAGCACTATATTTAATGTTCCTTCAAACGCAAGTTCTAAAGATGATATCTATCACTTCCAGAAAGGTTCAGTAAGGAGTATTTCTCAATAAAACAACGAAAATTTGTTAATGACTGGATCTGAAATGAAGACAGCACAATTTCCATCTTGTGCTCATGTTTTTCTGTAGTTTTCGCAATTAAAAGATCTTCTTAAATGAAGATAAATAATCTTTAGAACTTAGAGACTTTATCATAAATTTCTAGTAATAAAAGGTGGTGAATAAAGTCATACACAGCAATAAAAATTCTATACGGAGCTAATACAAGACAGAGGTCTTAAACTAGTTCTATTTGAGTTCTTGGATGGATCCATATTCATAGTGTTGGACTACTTGTCCCTTAACAGATGTAAGGACCTGAATTTGGTTCAGGTGGATCTCATGTCTGCACAGCTCACAAACAGTCCAATATTATTTTGACGACGTGAACTTGACATGATCCAATTTCTGATTTTATTTACACTTAATTTCATCTTAACCAGTGATGAAACTAGTAATTAGGAATCTCCTTAACCATATTATCAAGCTGAACTTTCATCTAAACAGAAAAGAGAGATTTTTAATACTCAATTTCTACAAACAGTCACCAAATTTAATTTTTATCAGATCTGTTCAGAACTTGTTCTTTGATTAGTAAATTCTCTACTGATCCAAACAGAAAAAAAATACAGCTTTGGGTCGTTAGACAGTCCCAATGATGCTTTCATATTAGAATATTAAGTCATATATATATATTGATAAAGTATTTGCTCAATCATATAATTTCAATAAGAGAAGTCTGTAAAACCATCTTTATTCAGTTCTGAATTTGATAATTGTAAATGAAGTTCTACTCACCTTGAGTACGTAATGAGCGACCCTAGATCAGACATCCACTATGCAAAAGCTCTTGTAGAATTCCTTTTGTTTCAGTTATCTAATATCAAGTGTTAGAATGCTATCTTTCTACCATAGTAGAAATGACCATAGGAGAAGTCCCTATTTATAGGGCCTTGGATGTCCAAAGGGGGTTATTCCAAACAGTCACAACTGTTGGTAAGTATCTCTTCCTTGAAGAGTCACATAGAAAAACTGAATGGTCACATCTATTGGTGGGTAACGAAGAGTCTCCCTTGGAAACCAAACAGTCACTACAATTGGATCTTGGGTCAAATTCCAGAACTGAAAATTTAGGTCCAACAGCCCAACTTACTAATGAATTGGGCTGGTCGTATGGCCCATGGTCCAACAGCCCAACTTACCTATGGCTGGTCGAATGACCCATAGTGTAGTGCCTGGTTGGCCTACTCAAAAATTCAGATTATTACAAAGGGTCTTGATATTACCCAATGGATGGGCCTCAATGTGGAGTTCCACACCCGTCATAGGAAGCGTGAATGAGATAGTTGAAGGACATGGCCTTCTAAGTTATACGATCATATCATTTACACTTAAATTGCTCAGCTTTTCAGGGCATTGGTGAATGAGTATTAGTGGTGTCCTCCGAACCATCTATGCCTATTGCAAGCATCGTGGTGCATCAAATGGTCACAAGTAACCAATACATGGATTTTCAACCATCCATGTCTACCATAGGCATCGTGGCCCATTAAACAATTTGAATTTAGAAGTAACCAATCAACGAATTGTCATTAATTAGTCCTAGGTGGATTGGTTTACATGTGATACTCTGGCATTGGCATGGTTTTACTTTGACTGGAGACAGAGTTAACTCTCAATCTTAAACAAGGAATAAATAAATGAATGTTTTGATCAGTTTGGATTCATTATGTTGAGTCCTATTATTTTTGTATTTTTAAACTGTCCTTGCAAAAGTTTTAAGACACATCCTCTTCAAAAAATATTGAAGTAAATGTAAGATTTTTCTTAAAAGTTGATTGTCAAGAAGATAAATATAAAATATTATTGCCCCCACCCAAAAAAAAAAAATGAAAATATAAAAAAAAATCCTGCTTCCTTGCATAATCTAACAATGAGAGTACAAGGTATAGAAATACCTATCGATGCTGAAGAACTCTGAAAAATCTGCAGTGTAGCTTTTCTATGCAACCGTACAGAGTTACTTCTCAATGCCGTAACTGAGAAAAAAAGCAATCTTGTCATTACGGCTTAAGTTGAATAAAACATGACTAAGCTGGCCTGACTGAAATACTCAGAATGCCCACCTAATATGATATATGTGCAAATGTGTTTAAGGCCTCGAATAATGATTTTGGTACCTATACTCCATTGTATTGATAATATTTTCACGATTGAAAAGTTGTAGTTTTTATATTCCCAATACTTTGTGTATGAAGGGGAGTTATGAGATGAGAAAGAAGATAAAAAAGAAATTTATAATTGGTAGATTTTGCCTGGTGATAAATATCAGGAATTTAGATTATTTTTTGTCCAGAATAATTATGGGTAACCCTCTAGGGTGTCGTCCATCAGATCAGTGGTTTAAATCATTAAAACATGGGCCATATTTTTGTTCAAAACATAGCTTTCCAACCTGACAGGTGGGACCAAAATTGGCTGGTTACTGGGTTTAGTTGACGAGGTTACTCATTGTAGGTTTTTCATAAAGTTTATTAATACATACTTGTAATAAACAAAATGGAGAAATATGTAAAAATCTTAATGTATATAGATTTCTAGAAAACCTATATGAACTTTATATAATTTTTAGTATCAATTTTAAAATTTCATTTAAGTAATGGTTCTGTGGTTTTTTTTTAATATTAAAAATCTTAAAAGACAACCCGCCCAACTTGGCCAAGCCAGGATGAGTTCAGAGTCTGTGAGGTTGACCTGGGTTTAAACAGATGAACAGATTTAGTTCTACTCTACCCAGTCATCTAGTATGTGAATGGTTGAGTTGACTTGGCTGGGTTCCTAGTCAACGCATGGGTGTTGGAAAAGTATGGCATGAAAGACATCATATGTGATCTTAGCTTTTTATGCATCAAGTTGCGTGTTTGTGGATAATCCCATTTTCTCTTTTCCTGCTTCAGTTTATTTCCACTGTTTGACAGAAGCCCATGTAATAGTTGGAAGTTGGCAGTTGTCACTTCCGTGAGGTTGTGGGTTTGGGTAATGTTGCGAACTGGGAAAAAAGTGATTTCCACTTTTTTTGTTTTAAGTAAAATGGAAGCCAGTTTTGGACTTGCCTTTACACAAGTTGGAATTTGTTACCTTCACCCTACTTATCAAACACTGGCACACAAAAATGTCTGTAGCTTGTGTCTTGGGTTTTTGGGTTTCCATTTTGAAGCATTTTGTGCTCTCAAGATGTATTTCATCAACAGTGTCCTGGAAACACGCTATGACACTGGTAAATATGCCGTGAGGTACAGTAAATGAATTTGGCCTGGGTAGGGTCAAGGGTGACTGTCTTGTTATCCAAATTATTTGTCTAATTTAGCATGCAAACTCTTTACCATTCAAGTCTTGTTGCAGAAATTATTGCAAGATGATTATGGAGAGGAAGATGATTTAGATGATGATGCTCTAGAGTCACTTTTTACCCAGCTGGAGGAAGATCTTAAAAATGATGGTCTATCAACTAATGACAACGATGATGAGATAAGCGAAGAAGATACGGTTAGATTGGAACAAGAGTTGGAGGAAGCTTTTGGTGATGTGAGTGAAGAATTATCAAGGACCACGCATTCAAATATGGAGAATGTAGATGGCTATGATGATGATACTGATGACGATGAAGAAGAAAAGAGACCTTTGAAGCTTAGAACATGGCAACTTCGAAGATTGGCTGCAGCATTAAAGATTGGTAGACGCAAAACTAGTGTAAGCTTACTTTTTTTTTTGGCATCAATGGTGGTGCAAATCTGGTCACCCTTTTGTGTTGTTTCCTTGACTGGTAGGGTTGCACATGGGTGGGCTGATACCAGTCCAAGCTAATCCCATTTTGTATATTCTGGATTGAGTCATGGCATAAAAGTTGTCCTCCGCCTAGTCCCCCTGTAAATTATTTGGTCCATTTGTGTAAATAAGTTCACTCTGGACTGCGCTACCTAGTTGGTCCTTTAAGCAGACAGGCTTAGGTCCAGCCTATTGGGCAATTAGGTCAACATCTCTGGTCCTGGGCCAGCCCAGGTGTCTGAAAGCCCAGCCCGTTGAGCTGGGCCAGGACTGTCCCAGCCCATTTGCCAACCTAATGACAGGAAATATGTGAAGTTCAATAACAGTTTCTCAATCAGGAGTGCTCTATGTCCATCCTTGTGATAATCTGAAGTTTCACTACAAAATCTTGCCTTTCGGATTATCCTAAACCACTATTTGGTCCCCTATCAAATGTGGACCATTGGCTGCATGTTCATTTGCAAGACTCCAATTTGATTGCTACAATAATCTGTAAGTGGAGTAATAAGGCGTGGCTTAGTGAGTGATGGTTTCACTGTCACTAGACGAACAGCTTAGAAGACTTAGATGGTCTTCAACTGTGTTAATTTTGATGACACCATTCCCTCTAATAGACCAAACCATTCATGAATTACCAAAGTATTAATTTATTTATTTATTATTTTAATATTCTAATGCTGCTGCTTCTTCCAGATAAAAAATCTTGCAGGAGAGCTTGGTCTTGATAGGGCTGTAGTCCTTGAATTGCTTCGTCAGCCTCCTCCGGATCTGCTGTTGATGTGTGCTTCTTTACCTGATGTCCAAAGCCCTTCAGAGCCAAAGAGCAAACCTTCTTTACCTGATATCCGAAGGCCTTCAGAGCCAAAGAATAAACCTTTTGAACCCGCACCCATGGTGACAGCTGAAAGCAAACCTTTTGAAGCATCACCTGTGACTATGACTGAAAGTGAACATATTGAACCTTCTATGACATATGTTGCAAAACCTGTGGATGTGGTCAAAGAACCGATCCATGTCATGCGAAAAAGGTGGTTTAT
This sequence comes from Sextonia rubra, assembly GCA_037013555.1. NCBI lineage: Eukaryota > Viridiplantae > Streptophyta > Magnoliopsida > Laurales > Lauraceae > Sextonia > Sextonia rubra. The sequence continues at coordinate 16,980,983 of JASUAD010000018.1, forward strand.
GCAAAAGCGGTTGAAGAAAGTGCAACTGGAAACTCTTGAAAAAGTTTATTTTCGCACAAAGCGCCCCACTGTGAGTGAATTATTTCTATGGGCCTGCACATTAGATTACGAACATTGTTATACCCATGAACCTGTACAGATGATGTCTTTCATAGTCATGTTATGCAACTCATTTCTGTATGGGAACTTTCTTTCTGCCAAAATATTACTGAGTTTCAGGGGTCTTGTGCATAGTTGCCAAGTTCGTTTCAGACCTCATTTTGGTTAGGCTCCAAAGTAAAACATTTTGGTCTATTCGGACATTTCGGCTTTCCAATTTGGATATTCATTTTGGGAAGATATAAAAAGATTATATATCTACTTAAAATATATATTCTACTGAGTATCAAAATTTTTAGGGGCCCAATTATGAAAAATAAAAAATCAAACATTACTTACTTTAGTACTTTACTCAATTTAATGGCCCACTTCATATTGATAATTTCATAACATAATTTATAAAATTTCTAATAAAATCAAAGTGATGGTGCAGATTCTACAGGGTGGGCCTAAAGCTGTAGTACCGTTCTTGCCTCAATTCATTTACCAATAAAAAAAAGTGCTCCCCCAATGTGTATGAATTCTGGAAGTAGCAATTCCTAGAATCTGTCTCATATCATTAAAAAAAGTGGACCACACAATCATTACTCATCTATGTCTCAAATAATAGGGCCTCACGAATAGTGTTTTGTCAAGATGTCTTCTTTATATTAAGTTACCATCAGTGAAAGCTAAAAAAGAAAAACGGAAGAAAGAAACACGATGAGGAAATGAAAGAAATCGAGGAAGAAGAGGAGAATTGACCACACTTGAAGCTCCACCTAGAGATTTGCCAACTGAATCTTGCTTCGGCTGTAGGAAGGAGTTTTATTGATGTATCTTTCTACTGCAAATAGTGTCGGCGAGTGTAGGATCCCAATATCATGTCTCTGCTATGGAAGAACCCCAAAAAAGGACAAGGGAAATAATATGCAATTGAAGATCTTGTGGTTGATCAGGGCTACATGCTTTTGAGGTTGAAGAAACAAAGCATTGCTGGAGAAAGGTATGTTGATCGAGTGGCTTGCCCAAAATCGCAAGTGGCTTGCCTTCATTTTTTTCTCTTCTTTTAAAGGTCGAAACTCTATTCGGGTGAATTGAGAGTCTCGGTTCCTGTTCCTCCAAAATTGGGAATTTTGGTCCATTATGCATGATTTCGCTTCAAATCAAATGAATATTGAACCCAATATGTATGTGTAGTGCATTCGGTTCAGTTTCCATATCGTATCAAAATAAATCGGGAATTTCGTCCGTACCAAATCGAATTTGATAACTATGGCCGTGTGGCACTGGGGAAAGAGAAATTGATGGTGGGGGAAATTTACATTTATCTTCACTCCCAATTTAGAAATTCTTCAATGTTTGCATATAACTACAGATATATGTGTATACATGTGAATGTTACCTCACAAAGACTTGGTTTTGCTACCCATTTCTTGCATTTGCCACATTCTTGCACATAACTACTATGACAAAATGTTGCAACTTGAGGTTTCTTGTCTCTATCTCATCCATATTTGCCCCCCTGTTTCTATTTCTCGGTTTTCGAAAATGTGGAATATCAGACATGTTTGTTTGTTACTCATCTTTGGTTCAACTAATCTAACATTAAAAAGTATCAATATGATGCAATTTTGGAAAGTTAGAGACAACCCCATAGGGATGTAAAATGGGCCGGGTTGCCTAGGCCTGGCATGGCCCAACCAGCCCGCCCCATCCGAGGCATAGGCCATGTTGGGCCAGCGTGCCCAGGCCTGTGGCTTGGCACAACACAACTTGTCGCTAGGCACAAGGACATGCATGGGATGGCCGCCCATGGCCTGGCATGACATGGTTCGTGGCCTAGTAAGGCATGCCCCTAGTCCTGTAAGCTCATGCTTGGGAATAGCAGAGACTTGTGTGTTTGTTGGTAACATGGTTCAAAATCGTGGTCACGGTCACTGTCGCAGTCATTGCGTCATATCGTGGTGCAAATTTTTGTTTTACTTTTACCCAAACAAAAAATCCGAAAAAATATCCAAAAAATTGAGAATATTATAAAATGCTAAAAAATGATACTTTTTTCCATTAGTAAACACTTTAAAGCAAAATATCAGTCCCCCCAAGTCATTACATCCTGTATCTCTATCTTATCCTTGTAAAACCTATTCCGAATTAAATGGATTTATATATATTAAAATAAGTTCAATATCACAAACTTTCAATGGATTGCAACCATAATTTTGGACAAATCATGAGTGTTAAACACTTAAAGTCAAGAAAGTAATAGTAGTAATGCAAACGTATAATACCCAATTACTCAATCAGCAAGTAAATTGAGAGTGACTTTCAACTTTCAAGTATTTACCGTCAAGATTAAATAATTAATTAAAACAACAGAGTATGAACATGGGAGGTATTGTGGTTGAGGAGAGAAGCCATCATATGAGAATCCACCAAAATCTTGCAAATCACTTGAGTTAGGTGAAAAGAGAAACTTGGGAAGCTTTAACATAGCTTGAAAAAGCCCCACAAATGGTTTGGGAATGAAAGAAATGAAAAGGGGAAAGAAAATTATAAAAAAATCATCATGGAACAATATTTTTCCATTATTTTCAAATTATCAGCCGTTATGGACCGTTATTACCGTTATGGACCGTTATTTTCACTGTTTTTTTTTTTGTTTGACACCGTGACTGTTATATTATAAATAATGCAACGGTACATGCTGTTATTGTTCATAATGGCCATTATTTTAAACGCTAAGTGGTAGGTGGATAGACATATGAATGTTGGTGGGTGATAGATGCATTGAGAAGGCCTATTTATGGCATGTAGATTTCAAAATTAAGAATTCAAATTTCAAGTGTTGAGGAGTGATATTTATGGCCCTCATACAAACAATTTAGTATTTATTTCATGTTCTTTTTTTTTTTTTGCATTTTTTTTAAATTTTATTTCAGTTTTTTTAAATTCAGAAAATGAACTGATCCCACATGGCACGTGGGCTGACACGACCCAGCATGGCATGAGCCTAGCCGTGTTGGGCCAAGGCCCAACCAGCCTAGGCAGGGCAAGACATAGCCCAGGTATGCCAACACAACCATTTTACATCCCTACCCCCACACAATTGGTTCTGTTTTTCCATCCAACTCGTCCATCCAATTGTTTGTGCTCTAGGTGAAGCCCATTTGGATACATGCCAATAACAGGGATAAGTTGGAATTTGATAGTCTAAGAGTAGGTTAGGGATGGTTTGCAAATCTATAGCATAGAGTGGTGTTGGTATACTTTGAGTAAATCCTAGGTTTGAAAGAAAACCACGAAGCCAAGCAAGCAACGGACTTAGCGCAATATTCAACTTCGGTGGAAGAGTTGGAGACTTTGTCCTATTTTTTTTTACGTTTCCATGAAATTAAGGAATCCCCCATACACATACAGCGTCCTGTTGTAGAACATTAGGTATCTGGACATCTAGCTCAATCAACAATAGAATAAGGCATGAGAGAAAGAGAGATGCTAGCCGTAAAAAATAATCCGTGGGTAGAAGTGCCGAGGATCTAGCAAATAATGCCCCAAGCATCAGCTAAATGAAGATGTTGGGGAGTTGTCATGAATGGACTTACTAAATTGATAGCATAAGAAATGTCTAGGTGAGTATGGTCAAGTAAAGCAAACTACCAACCAAGTGATGATATTACATTGGATTAGGAAGAATATTACCCAAGGTTTAAAAATTCAGACTTGGGACCTCGGGTAGCCCAAGTCCAAGTCGACTCGCACGACTTGGGTGAGTCGCATGAGAGTTGGACTTGGCCAAGTTGGGATCCATCCATTGCAGTACCAAAAAAATTGTTAACAAAAGGAAAAAAAATAATTAAAAAAGAAACCCACACCAAGCGCCTAGCCCAACCCTAGTTGACTCGAAAAAGAGAGGAAAAATTAAAAGGAGAAGAAGACCAATGTAGCGGGATCCCAACAACAACAAAGCAACATCGCTAAGGGAAAAAGGGAAAAAAGGGAAAGAAAATAAGAAGAGGAAGAGAGAAGAAGACCAGAGCACTGCAGTAATTACAACAGCAGAGCAACGACAATTTGCACCACTAGCAAAGGCAGCAACACTGCACTAGCAACAGTAGTAGAGCAGTAGCACCTCAACAGGAACAGGCCAGCAACAGCAAGCCTCTTTATTTTATTTTTTATTTTTTTTTATTCTCTCTCAAACTAGAAACTTTTTCCCATCCTTTTTTTTTTTCCATGGAAACCCTTTCCGCTTTTCACCTTATAATGCTCTGTCCCCCACCCTCTATTTAAATTGATTTTACAAAAGCAACCATCTTATTTTATTTTATTTTTTACATGAGTCAATGGGCGGACTCAACCGAGTTAGGAAACCATGAGATTACTTATGTTGTTGTTGAGTTTGAGATTCACTTGAAGAGGTGTGTCAATACGGTTGGAGTTTTGAATACGGTTGGAGTTTTGAAGACCTGCCATGTCAATAATATAAAGCGCATATTTGTGTTGATCGAGGATTAATCCTTTTCCGATTGGTGAACTTCAATAGCCAAGAAATAGGTCAGCAGTCCTAAGTCTTTGATATGAAAAGATTTATGAAGAGAGGTGTGAAGATGCTGAATCATTGTTGTATCTGTCCCAAATATGATGATATCATATACATAGACTAGTAACACACTTATCCATGTATATTATTGTGAAGAAACATTGAGGGTCATATGGGCCTTGACGAAAATTGAGTTGGAGGAGAGCTTCATGAAATTTCTCAAACCAAGCTCGAGGTGCTTGTTTTGACGATAAAGAGATCGCAATAAGTGAGTGACACTCCATTCCTAGCATATGAGAACCCTTCTGGAAGGTGCATATAAACCTTTTCCTTAAGGTCACCATGTAGAAAAGCATTCTTGACATCAAATTGGTTAGGAGGCCAAGATTGAGAGATAGTAACTGCAAGAACAGTGTGAAATGTAGTCATTTTTGCTATAGGAGCAAATGTCACATTGTAATCGATGTTGTACTCTTTGTTTATTCTCAAGAGCCACAAGTTGTGCCTTATATTGATCTAATGATCCATTGAATTTTAACTTCATGGAGTATACAATTTGCATTCAATTGGTTTTGCTAAAGGAGGACAGGGAACAAAATCCTAAGTATGATTCTCATGGAGTGCTTCTAAGTCTACTTGCATAGTTTTCTGCCAACCTTCTTGCTTTATTGCTTGAGAATAAGAATGAGGGATTTTAATAGATGATAATGTAGCAAGCAAAGAGGTGTGAGAGAAACCATAATCATTAGGTGCCCGGTGGAGACGAGTAGATTGTCAAACTTGAGGGATAAAATTCCAAGTAGGATTTGGATTAGGTGCAGGTGGTGGATCTTGAGGAGGTGCCGGTGTGGGAACATCAATCGTAGGCTGTTGCTCAAACACAAAATTTGGTTTAAACCTTACAGGAGATGGAGAGATATCATGTGAAATATCAGGTTAAATGGAGAAAGAATATTAAGGTTCATTGTAAAATTGGTGATGTAGGACGGACCCAAGGTCCCCATGGGTCAACTAGTTTGTGTGCCCAGCCCATCTATTATGAACTAGTCCATTGGGCCGGCCCATTTAGTTTATATCTTAATTTATTTTATTTAGTATTGCTTCATGGTTTATGTCTTTTATTTATTTAAAATAAGTTGTTTTAATCTTAATAGTAGGGTTGTTTAGATGGTTGAGATTCAATCTGGGTTTGGTTTTATCCTATTTCAAGCATTGTAATGCCTCTTTTGGAGATTAGACTTTGATTAATGAAAAAAAGATTGTTAGTGTTTTCTCTCTTCTGCTCTCATGCAGTTGGAAACTTTTCCTCACCTGTGATAAGGAGTTTGGCGTGAAGCAGCAAGGGCCCACAAGTGGTCCCCTTTTAAGTTAAATTAGGGATTATATTATTTTATTAGTAGGGATTTGGCTCAAAATAAAACGGAATGGAGAAACAGAATTCATGTAGCCGACCCCAACATGGTTGGGATAAGGCTTTGATGATGATGATGATGATGATTATTTTATTAATAGATTTCTAATTTCATTGTTATTAGGGAGTTTCCATTATTAGATTAGGGTTTTCTTAAGCACTGAGTTTCTTTTGTTATTTATATGGCATTGTAGTAGGTTATTATGAACAGTTTTGAGTTAATATAAGTTTTTGTAGGTTTTGTCGTTGGAGAATTCCTTTATTCTTCATGTGATTATTTTTGTGGAAACCCCATTGTGCAAAGGCATCCAAAGTTGCAAATCCTAACCTTAGGATTGCATCAATTAGTATCAGAGACGAATGGTCCATCACGGTCGTCCAGAGTGTTATCCACGATCTCATTTCCCCACCCAGCCGACACCCATCAATCAGAAACCCATCTGATCACTGTCATCCAAAACCCTTAACCATCCCTAGACTTCTCCCATCCCTGTTCACCAACAGTAACACTCCTAAACCCTTATCCCCCCACTCCCACCAAAAAAAAAAAAAACCCATTTTCTCCCCAAATCCCTGTCGAGCCCAATCCAAAAAAAACCAATCCCAGCACCATCGTTCTTCCACTAGCCTTAATCCATCGCTGAAAACCCTAGCACCCTAACCCAACGAAGCCCCCAAACATCGAAACCCCTTCCAGTAGGCTCCATTGAAAAAAAGGAGGTAGAAGAAGGAGGAGATTTGAGGGAGAAGACGTACCTAACACTGAGAGCACCACTGCCTACCATCATTGTCTTCCCATCGCCATCACCACCTGCCAGCTGTCCACCTTCTCTCCTATCGTCCTTTTCTCTCCCTGTTTGGAAGTAGTAGAGACGACACTAGGGTTTCAAACCCTAGTTTCTTATGGGAGCTGGTATCAAGGAGAAATAGTCACATGTGTCGGGGTGACTTAAGTTACAACCTAGGTCAAGTTGAGTTTAGGACTATGTCGAGCTGATTTGACGGAGTCAAACAATAAGCCCAAGTAGCAAAGCAAGCTATTGATATCATCAATGCACCAGCAAAAGCAGTCCACATTTAGATTAAGGGTTGGAATTTGTTCTTGCGATTTCGGCACCATCTTACATCAGATTTTTGATTCGCCTGTGCCAGCATACTTGAGGAGTACAAATCTACACCTCAGGCCAAACGTTATTTGAATTTGCATTTAAAAAAAAAAAGCCTCCTAAGAAGCAACTTGAGGTGGGATCTTCATCTTCTTTAGTGGAAGACTTGACTAGTGCCATTAGATTTAACCGCAACAGTTGCCAATTTGGAAACCACCCTGCGACAACTAGAAACTAGGGTGACAACTTTGGAATATAATTACCATGTGGATCACAATCAAGATGATGAAGAAAATATTCGGAATCAACGAGATCTGCTAGTCAATAATCCTAATCAAGATTTAGGGATTAAACTTATGATTCCCGAATATGATGAAAAATTGCAGCTACTGAATTTATGGATTGGTTAGTATGTGTGGAAAATATTTTTGCACACAAGCCAATAAATGAGCGTCATAAAGTTATATTGGTTGTCACTCGATTTCATAATTATGTGGCAACATGGTGGGCTGAATTACAAAGAAAAAAAAGGAATCAAAATATAGACCTCGTTGAAACATAGAATGAGATGAAGAATATTTTGAAGCAAAAATTCCTTCCTGTCAATTATGTAAGAGATCTGCGTTCAAGCTTTCAGGACTTGAAACAAAGATCCAAAATGGTTGTTGAGTATTTTGAAGAATTCTTGACTCTACAAGTTTGTTGTAGTTTGAATGAAGATGATATGTTGGTTGATAGATTTTTCAACGGGTTAAGAGTAGACATTCAATACGTCATTGTATTCCAAAATTTTGAGAATGTAGATGAACTCATCCAACATGTCATCAAAGCTGAGGGTATTGCAAATCATCAGGTACAGAAATTTAATGCATTTAAATGGGCTTTGCAGAAGAATTCATCTTTGCAAGATGCCAAACCCAGTGGTTTATCAGGAAAGATTTTTATAAAGACTCATGTTTAGAATAGGATGATTTGTTTTCATTGTCAATCGCTAGGGCATTGCGCAGTGGAATGTCCAAAGCGCATACATCTTATGAAGACTGAAAGTGATGAGAAAAATACCCTTAAAAGTGATGTGCAAGGTGCCCTAGATGATTTTGAGGGGAATGAAGGTAATAAGATTGAAATAGTAGATCCCCTAAAGGAAATTGACATGCCCATGGTCATCAAAGAGCCTCAGCAGATTGAAGGAAAGAATGGTTGCACAATAATATTTTTCGCTCACAAGTTACAATCAATGTAGAAGCATGCACAGTTGTGATTGATGGAGGTAGTTCTGAAAATACCATCTTTCAAGCCTTAGTGAATAGTTTGAAGCTGAAGGTTCGAAAGTGTTCGTGTCCATATTTTGCTAAGTGGCTAATGACAGGTGATGAAGTCCAAGTACGATATATATGTCCAATTACTTTTGCCATTGGTCAAGACTACAAAGATATAATTTGGTGCGATGTGCTACCAATGGACAGTGGTGATATCTTATTGGGATGTCCGTGGATATATGGCAAGAATGGAATTCATGGCATGCGCAACAACGCATACTTTTGCCCACAAAGGAAAGTATGTCACGCTCCATTTTATGAAGCTTGAACCGCCTAAGCAAGGATCACAAACCCGCTTTAATAATAATGCGCTTCACATATACAATGTCTACAGATGCAATTTCAAGCTATATTGAGTTCGTGGTCAAACTTTTTTCCAACCTAGGGGGAATGATGCAGCAAGGGGCTGCAAGTGGTCCCCCTTAAAGTTAAATTAGGGATTATATTATTTTATTAGTAGATTTCTAATTTAATTGTTATTAGGGAGTTTCCATTATTAGATTAGGGTTTTCTTAAGCATTAAATTTCTTTTGCTATTTATATGGCATTGTAGTAGGTTATTATGAAGAGTTTTGAGTTAATATAATTTTCTGTGGGTTTTTTCGCTGGAGAATTCCCTTCTTCTTTGTGTGATTGTTTCCGTGGAAACCCTCATATTGTGCCAAGGTACTCAAAGCTGCAAATCCTAACCCTAGGGTTGCATCACCAAGATTTTCAAGCTTTTGCCTGACCTAACCCTCCATCTTCCATTTCCATTCTACCCACGCCGAGCCTCAATATGTCGTTTTGCATCAACTAGAAGAAGTATTTTGTTTTAATGAAGACCACATTCCTAGAAATTTGAATGCATTTGATGTTTGGATCATAATAAATAAAACCTTTTTTCTTAGAACTTAGAAGCATAACGAAGGGGGGCACATTTAGTAGACTGAGCAATCAGTTTTATGCACTCAGAAAGAGGAAGATGAATAAAATAAACACAACCAAACGTATGTAAATGTGTAAATGTAGGTTGAGTGTTGTATAAATGAAGATATGGTGAATCATTATTCAAAGTTGAAGATGAAATGATTGATCAAATGAACCACCGTTGACAAGGCTTCAAAGGAGAATGAGGGCCGTTACGTATCGCCTACTACATAGTTTTTTGGCCACTGGCCGCTATGCCTATTGCAACCCCTATTTTGATCTTTAATAATGAGTCACCATGTTTTTGTTTTATACAACATAACCTACACACACATTTGCATACTTTTGGTTGTATTTGTTTTGTTCATCCTCCTCTTCCTCAACTCACACATGTGCATTTCTTGGTTATTCTTTTAATAAAAAAGGGTTTCTTTGTTATGATCCAGATATCAAACATAATTGGGTATCTAGTAATGTGATTTTCTTTGAAACACAATACTTCTTTTAGCATTACAGGAACCTTCACCTTTCTCTCTCTTACCTAATTCTTCCTCCAACATCTCTCCATCTCCTATTAGGTTTAAACTGAATTTCTTCTATGAGCAACCTCATAAGGTTGATGTTCCTACACTGCTACCTCCACAACATCCAACACCTGATCTAGATCTAGATCCTAATCAATCTTGTTCCTCAGCTTCAGCGGTCCTCTTGTCTGTGCTGGCCCCTAATTGTTATGATTTACTTTTATTATTGGAGTATTTTTCTTACATATAAAAATTTAATAATTTGAATTGATTATCCTTATAATAATTTCTTGGTCATGATTTCTTTGCTATGATTCAGATATCAAATGTATTTTGGTATCTAGGAATGTGATTTTTTTTTAAACACTACTTTTTTCAACATTGCAGGGAACCTGCACCTTTCTCTCTCATACCTGATTTTTCCACTGATATCTCTCCATCACGTCCTGTTAGGTTTAAACCAATTTTTTTCTCTAAGCAACGACGTAAGATTGATGCTGCCACACTGCCACCTCCTCAAGATCTAGCACTTTCACTTGATCCTGATCCTGATCCAGATCTAGATCCTAATTGGGATCTTGTTCCTCTGCTTTGGTGATCCACTTGTCTCAGCTGAGCCCCTTATCGTTATGGTTTTTCCCATACCTCTTTGTTTGCTACATTATCATTCATTACTATCCTCAATTCTTATTCTCGGGCAATGAAGTGGGAATGTTAACCAAAGGCTATGCAAGCTGAATTACATGGGATGTTGTTCCTTGTCCTCCACCTGCATAACCATTCAAGTGCAAATGGGTATACTCTAGTAAGATAGAATCTGATGGATCTTTGGATCGATATAAGGTATGCCACTTGGCTCTTGGAAATAGACAAGAATATGATATTGACTATGATGAGACATTTGCTCTTGTAGTAAAAATAGTTGAATCTGTAGATTCTTGTAGATCTAGGATTCTATGACAAAGTGTCAAGAAATATGGAATAGTAGAAAAGAGGGAAAAAGAGCAAAAAAGAGAAGAGAATTAGAGAGAGGGAGGAAAGATTATCATCCTTAGGGTTGGACGACACTTTCTTTTATGTATTAATCACGTTACCCATATTTTTGAGTATTTACACAGAAGGCCCAAGTATTTATTATCAATTACATGAAAGTCCCTGGATTACTAATACTCCCCCTCAAGCTTGTGCATATATGTTAACTATGCCCAGCTTGGATAAAGCTGCTTGTAACTCTTCCGTGCCCACTACTTTTGTTAGAGAATCTGCAGCTTGATCACTTGTATGAATATAAAATCGCTCCACATCCTCACTTTCAATCTTTTCTCTAATATAGTGGCAATCAACCTCCACATGTTTTGTTCTTTCATGACATATTAGATTCCTAGCTAACTTAATTGCCGAATTGCTGTTACTATACATGGGCATTGGTGCACCTTGTTTGAATCCCATTTTAGTTGACAGTATTTTCAACCACATCAATTCACAACACCCAAGAGCAGCTGCCCGATATTCAGCCTCAGCATTAGACTTGGCAGTGAAAACCTGCTTTTTGCTCCTCCGAGACACAAGATTACCGCCAAGCAAAGTGCAATTCCCTATAGTAGATTTTCTGTCTGTCAAGGATCCAGTCCAATCAACATCTGTATATGCTTCTGCTGTAATATGCCCATGTGCCTTGTATAAGATTCCCTGGCCTAGAGAACCTTTCAAGTACTTAAGAATCCTATGAACAACAGCTAAATGAGCTGTCCCGGGAGCATGCATGTACTGACTAAGTAGACGGACTGCATAAGAAATATCTAGTCTAGTGATAGTCAGATAAATAAGTTTTCCAATGAGTCTCTGATAGCCGTTTTGATCATCAAGGAATTCACTACTGTTTAAATGCAATTCATGATTTTGTTCAAGAGGTGTATCAACAGGTTTGACTCCCAATCTTCCAGTTTCTTCAAGAAGGTCAAGAGTATATTTTCACTGAGAAATAACTCTTCCACTCTATGACCTTGCAACTTCAATACCAAGAAAATACTTCAAAGTTCCAAGGTTCTTGATTTCAGATCCAGTTGTTAAGAACTCTTTGAGTTTATGAATCTCATCATCATCATTCCCTGTGACTACGATATCATCAACATACACAACAAGTATCACTACTTTCATGTTTCTTCTTTTGATAAACAGAGTGTGATCTTCATGATGCCTATTAAATCCAAAACTGATCACAGCCCTACCAAACCGGTCAAACCATGCTTGAGGAGGCTGCTTTAGCCCATAAAGTGATTTCTTTAGAAGACAAACTTTGTCCTCCTGCCCTTCCCTGTGACTATGATATCGTCAACATACACAACAAGTATCACTACTTTCATGTTTTTTCTTTTGACAAACACTGTGTGATCTTCATGATGCCTGTTAAATCCAAAACTGATCACAGCCCTACCAAACCGGTCAAACCATGCTTGAGGAGACTGCTTTAGCCCATAAAGTGATTTCTTTAGAAGACAAACTTTGTCCTCCTACCCTTTTACAACAAATTCTAGTGCAAGATCCATGTAGACTTCTTCTTGAAGGTCCTTTTGTAAAAATGCATTCTTTACATCTAATTGATATAATGGCCATGAGAAGTTAGTTGCCGAGGACAATATGACTTGAATGTTATTTAACTTCACCACCGGCGAAAAGGTCTCAAAGTAATCAATTCCATATGATTTGGTAAATCCCTTTGCAACAAGATGGGCTTTATATCTATTTATGGAACCATTTGGATTGTATTTTAAAGTAAAGACCTAGTTCCAGCCTACAGTTTGTTTTCCTTTTGGAAGAGATGTCAGCACCGCACCCATGTGTTGTTCTTCTCAAGTGCTCCCATTTCCTCTACCATTATCTCTTTCCACTTAGGGTGAACAAGTGCCTCAGACACGTGTGGGTACACTTTAAGATATTTTTGTAATGAAGGCACGAAAGATAGGTGACAAGTGGTTATAGGAAACAAAATATTGAATGGGATGATTAGTACGTGATCTTGTACTTTTGGGTAAGGCAATATGAAGGTCTAGATCAGAAGAATTACCTGAAGGAGGCTGGGGATCTGAACTTAGAGCATCAGCAGATGATGTCGATGAGGATGATGGTCTAGTCTTTTGCTTTTTTCTAGAATAAACCTTGAATTGGCTTTGGTGATGATTCTGCCGTTCTAGTCTTTGCAAAAGGCTTTGGCACTGTCCCTGGCTCCTTTTCATGTTGTTCATCTCTATAATCATCCATTTGTCCCAACTATGATGGTGGATGTATAGACTAAACCAGTGGAACATGCTTCCCCTGACTCTTACCATGGATTACTTCTTTTCCTTGTGAGGAGTAAAAAGGTACATCTTCATGGAATGTTTCATCCATTGTAACAACGTCTTTCCACCTTTACTAGGAAGATAACATTTGTAACCTTTTTGAGTTGGATATCCCACAAATATACAGTTTATGGCCTTTGGGTCTAACTTATCTCGGTTTTGTTTGGGAATGTGGACAAAGCAAGAACATCCAAAAACTTTTGGTGGAACTGGAAACAAAGGTATATTTGGACACAACACTTCTATTGGGTTTTTTCCTTCCAATACTCTCGAGGGCATCCTATTAATTAAGAAAGATGTTGTTAGCACACCATATGACCAAAACGACTTTGGAACAATCATTTCGAGTAGAGGAGCTCTAGTGACATCTAATAAATGCCTGTTCTTCTCTGCAACTCCATTTTGTTCAAGGGTGTACGCGCAGGAAGTTTGAGACCCAATCCCATTCTCAGATAAATAGGATTGAAACTCACGAGGCATATATTCTCCACCATTTTCAGATTGAAGAGCCTTAATCTTCTTATCAAACTTTGCTTCCACCATTTTATTATTTGCCTTGAAAGTATTAAAAACTTCACCTTTCGATTTTAAAGATATCTAGATGCATCATCAATGAAAGTAACAAAATACCAATGGCCATAAATAGAAGCGGGAGTATACTATACTTCAGAATGAACCAAAACAAATGGAAAGACACTTCTTTTATTAATACTAACCGGAAAAACACTCCTATTTTTAGCAAACTGAAAACTGTCACAATTCAAATGCTGAACATTATTTTTACCTTTAAAGCAGATATACTCCTAAGATTTTGAACTGGTGCCTGTCCCAGGCGATGATGCTGTCCATAACATTATTTCATTCTCTTCACTAGTAGTAGACTGTAAAACTCTTCCTTCTTTTTTTGCTTGCTCCAGAAGATATAGACCATTACTCTTACGGTCACCACTAATCATTTGCCCTGTGTTCAGATCTTGAAATATACAATGAGAAGGGAAGGTCAGAGAACAGTTGAGGGTTTTTTGTCAAAGCACTAACAGATAAGGTTAAGTGAAAAATATGGGACATGTAAGACAGGATAATAATAGATTAGGTAAAACATTGATGGACCCTTTTCCAACTATTGGTATAAAGGTTACATTGATGGACCCTTTTCCAACTATTGGTATAAAGGTTCCATCAGCAATTTTTACTCTCCCTAGCAACCTTTGTGTATAGGTATGAAACTCAGATTGCATACCTATCACGTGGTTTGTGGCACCTGAATCAATAACTCATGCAGGTGAAGAATAGGTAGAAGCCAAAGCTGTCGGGTTATGAGAAGAAGGGGAAGAAATCATAGCCACTACTGATGTTTGAGGTGCACCTTCCAAGGCTGTTAGCCTTTCACGGAGGATATTATGTTCATTTTGTAAATGTTGAGATCCAACTTCTGTAATAGCTTTCTCTTGATCACCATAATCGGTATTTTCTGACTCTAACAGGTTTTGTAGATGCATTTTGATTTCTCCCAAGCAAATTCCAACATGTTTCACAAGTGTGTCTATATCTTCCACAATATGTGCAGAATAGTTTATCCCCATCAGCACCTCCCTGGCCGTGTCCACCACCTATATGGCCTCCACGATTAATGGCATGACCACTGCCTCTGCCATTACCATTACCACCTCCATTTCCACCTCCTGAATTCACATTTTGATTTGCAGTGATGTTACTGGCAAGGGCAGGCCTATCAGGAATAGTAATATCTGTGGTTGTTCGTGTTTTCCTACGACCTTCTTCTCCTTGTAACAATGCAAAGACTGTTCCTATAGGAGGTAGAGGATCCTGACTAGTTACATGGGTACAAACTATTTCATACTCTGGGTTAACACCACCAATAAGTTCGAACACATCTATATCTTCCATTAACTTGGCCATTTTTTTTGCACGGCACGGTTCAGGACTAAGATATAAGTTCAACTCACGCCATGAAGATCTGAATTTTGCACAATAATCTCCAATAGACAGATTTCCTTGGGTAAATGTTGCAGTTTGTTTTTTCAACTCAAGTATATGGGCATTATTTCTTTTCTGAGCATACGCTGCTTCTATGTAATCCCAGAGTTCCTTGGCTGTATCAGAATATTTGAAACTTCTGCAATTCCCTCTTCCATAGAGTTAAGAATCCAATTCATTACTAAATATTCTCTGATACCCAATCTGAATATGTTGGTCTTCTTTTGCAGGTTCCTTAATGCTTCCAATAATATATCCAAGTCTTTTGGAGCTTCCAATAATGTATCCAAGTCTTTTGGAGCTTCCAATAGCCATTTTGGCTGAATATGCCCAATACTTATAGTTTGTACCATGGAAAAGACTTGGGGTAATCCTAGCATTAGGATTAACAGCATTACGAAGCTGTTGGGAATTGGATGTAGAACTCTCACCAGTTTGTTTGGACTCCATTGCAAATTCAGATTTTAAAAAACACACAGATTGCAGAAAACACTTCTTTTGATATTAAAGAAAGTTGAACAAGTCTATATCAGGTTCGAACCAGATTTGAACCCGGCAGCCGTGCCAACTGAACCACTGAGGATCTCTGAGTTAAACAATCCCTGTCTAACACCAAATAGGGTTGACGAACACCAAACCAGTTGACTGTCTTTCGAATCCTGCCACGATCTCAGAAACCATAGTTGATATCCCTAATCAACTATTAGATCATCATTTTCCAACCTAAAGAATAGCCTTTCAGGCTTCTACTCCCATAGCAGCAAGTCGACACACTAGTCGACTAATCAGTGGAGCCAGACCACTCAGCCGAACACGTGCACTTGTTTGGCTGGGGTTTTGCATTTCTTGAACCTTTAGAAAAAATCAGATCAAAGTCAGTAGATCTGTTTACTTGCTTCTCTTCCTCCTTATGTTAGGCTCTGATATCAAGCTGAATATGTAGATTCTTTTAGATCTAGGATTCTATGACAAAGTGTCAAGAAATATGGAATAGTAGAAAAAAGGAAAAAGGAGGAAAAAAGAGAAAGAATTAGAGAGAGGAAAGAAAGGTTACCATCCTTAGGGTTGGACGACACTTTCTTTTATGTATTAATCACATTTCCCATATTTTTGAGTATTTACACAAAAGGCCTAAGTATTTATTATCTATTACATAAAAGTCCTTGGACTACTAATATAACTACTATTCTCATTATTCTTGCTATTGTTGCTTCTCAGTCCTGGCTTCTTTACTAGTTCGACATTAAAAATGCCTTTCTACATGGTGACCTGATGCAGATTGACCTCAATGGTCATATGTGTAGGGCCCAAGTAGGATTTTATTAAGTAATTATATGTCATTATATTTTATGGATTGTAATTAGGATTTAGTTTCCTAGGTTGGTTAGATTTCTTAGGCTCTAAGTTTTCTTTTATTATTTATATGGCATTGTAGTGAAGAAATTCTTAGACTTTAATTATTAAATGGATTTGTGGATTTTATCCTGGAGGTGCGTCCTCATATGTGAAGTCTTTTTGACGATTCGAAGTGTTCCCGGATACGTGCTTCGGCACCCCTATGCAGCCCTAACTCTAGGGCCTGTATCAGTTTGGTATTAGAGCCTGTCTTTTGATAGATTGGCGTACTACCCTTATACCTCGCACTTTGCTCAACCCCATCAGAGCCGAATGATCCCTTGATCATTGTTGTGATTCCTATCTCCATCCATCATCCCTGTCATTTTGGCCATTGCCACCAATCAAACCTTATCACAACCCTGCGCCAAAAACCATCCCTATCTCTTGTCACCCTCATGTGCCCAGCTTCCCACCACCGCTGCCATCCACAAATTAGAACCCTAGATTGCAATCCCAAATTCCTTGCTGAATCGCCAACCCATCGAACAAGACTTAAAAACCCCTCAGTTGAGACCTACCTCTGTCAATAGCTTCAAACCCACACCCCATAAGGCTGCCCCAACCCATCTCTTCCCCAGTCTTCATCTCTGAGACTGCCCAAACCCATTAGCGATCACAAAACCCCCACACACTTAGGCCCCATTCTTGCCTCACTGTTGACATTCTAGAACTAGAACAAGAGTGGAAAAAAAAAAAAACCCAGAAAGACGACACAGAGTAAAAAAGGAAAAGGGGGAGGGGGGGGGGGGTGTTGAAGGAAGACGAAGAACGAGTGTACGTGGCATCGCGAGATACTCGGCTTCACCCACTGCTATCGTCATTGAATCACCTCGATTGCCCTTTCTGCATTGCTGCATCGTTACCTGCCGCATTGCACCACCAACTTCGTCACCCGATTCACTGCACGACGTCTGTCACTAGAAGCGGCCGCCGCCGCCGCCAACACCATCATCTCCTGCCATCCCTTGTACAGCTCCGTCGTCTTGCCCCAGTCTTCATCTTAACCACTAGCACCATTGAGCTCTAGCTTCCTCTCACCTACTCTCTTTTGGTGGAATCTAACAGAACAAGAAAGCAAACAAAAGGGCAACATAAACCATTTCTGTCGCACGTGTCATCTGAATCAGGTGTAAGGGTGTAAGGCCGGCAAAGGTCAAGTGGACCTGACCCATCTTGAAAGCCCAGTATGCAGCATCCAGGAGTGGCTTAACAACATACAACCAAAGCCCAATAGCAAGTAAATTAAAAAAAAAAAAAAGAGCCTGACATTAGCCAATGTAGTCCACAGTACATAATTGATCATATACTACGGTTAGAAATTATTTTCATGGTTTCAGAACTATTTGAATCTCAATTTTAGGTCCGTCTTCGCCCGTGTCCTTGTGGAAAGCAAATCTACATATCAAGTTCATCCATTCTTTAATCTACGATGAAATTCCATGATACCACAATCTACCACAATCTTCAACATACTTCAAAGATACAAATATGAAGATGAATATGGCTCCTGGTATTTTGAAAATCAAGTCTATATTTGGTCATTCCTTAATTTGAAACAAGGAGCAATGTCTGTTCTTGACTATTGTGGCATGTTTTCATGGCTCCAATACAAGTGTGGATTCGAAGATGAGGAAGAATATGACTTGATTATTTTTGTCAAAGGATTGAGACCAGAAATAGTGGAGAATATGAATGATTGTAAAAACATCCATGAAGCATATTAGAAAGCAATTCATGTGGAACGGATGCTTAAAGGGTATCATCTAGTGAAAGTTATGCCTCCAGAAGACAAGTCATTGCAAATAACGGTAGACTATGTTGAGGGACCAGTGACTGAGGATATGCAGACTAAAAAGCCAGAGAAAGACACAGAATTTTTCACCTCTACACTTAGCCTCGAAATTTCTTCTATGAGTAATAATGATCAAGAAGTGCAAGCACCTAGGTAAGAAGAATAAGTTGTTGCTGCCCCCTACATACATTCTTACATTGATTTTGTCATTGGGGATCAACAATGGAAATGGGGAGATGAAGAACGGCTAGTCTGAGATTGTGATTTGATGGTGCGACTTCCACATGTGATACATCCATCGGCTCGATCGTACATCTACATAGAATTCAACTTCCAAGACATAGGATGCATCATGATAACTTCAAATTGGGGAAGAATATTGCATGGAGTCTTCAAGATATGCGCAAAATCTCATGTTCAACCAATGGATCACAAGTTCATCCAATTGATATTTGAGCCAGGTGAACATTTACCGAACTCGAGGTCGAGTTCTTTCCAAGCCAGGGAGAATGATGCAGATTGACCTCAATAGCTATGTGTAAGGCCCATGTAGGATTTTATTAAGTAATTATATGTCATTATATTATATAGATTGTAATTAGGATTTAGTTTCCTATATTATTTAGTTTCCTAGGTTGATTAGATTTGTTAGGCTCTAAGTTTTCTTTTATTATTTATATGGCATTGTTGTGAATAAATTCGTAGACTTTGATTAGTAAATAGATTTATGGATTTTGTCTCGGAGGTGCATCTCCGTATGTGAAGTCTTCTTGACGATTCGAACTGCCCCGGACACATGCTTTGGCACACTTATGTAGAACCTAGGGCCTGCATCATGATCTTACAAAAGAGTTTTATATGTGCATTCCACAGGGATTCTCCGGTATCGCCAGTGGTGATGTTGCCCACTTATGGCGGTCCCTGTATAGTCTCAAATATGCCCCTCACGCTTGGTTTGAGAAATTTTGGGAAGCACTTCTCCAACTAAATTTCCGCCCAAGTCCATTTGATAATTCCGTGTTTCTTCACGATAAATCTGCATGGATAACTGTGCTACTAGTCTATGTTGATGATATCATCATTTCTAAGTCTGATACAACCATGATTCAACATCATCATGCCTAGCTTCATGAATCCATTTATGTGAAAGATTTAGGACCATTGACCTATTTCTTAGGTCTTGAAGTTTAGCAGGCTGAAAAGGGATTAAACCTTGATTAACACAAGCATGCCCTTGATCTCATTGAAATGACTGGTCTTTAGAACTTCACTCCTGTTGACACACCTCTTGAAATGAAAGTCAAATTCAGTCCTCACATAGGTGATCTTCTTCCTGATCTGATGTTATATCATTGGTTGGTTGGAAGCTTGGTTTACTTAACCTTTACTCACCCTGCCATCTCCTATGCAGTCAATCTAGTCAGTCAGTTTATGATGGATCCAAGAGATCTTCATTTAGCTGTAGTTCAACGCATTATTTGCTATGTTCTTGGCACTTCAACTCATGGCTTATTTTTTTCCAATTGGCACCTCTATTTCTCTCACAGTGTACTTTTGATGTAGATTGGGCGGGATGTCCAGATACACGACGTTCTATGATAGGATGGTGTACGTATGCGAGAGATTCCTTAATTTCGTGGAAATGTTAAAAATAGGAAAAAGTTTCTAAGTCCTCCACCAAAGTAGAATATCGTGCTATGTTCCCTGCTTGCTTTGAAAAAGTTTGGCACCATGGCTGGCTTTCAAACCTTGGGTTTCCTCAAAGTTTACTGACACGCCTCTATGCTGATAAGTGTGATCATAATTACTAGCAATCTAGTCTTTCATGAGCCCACTAAGTACATTGAAGTTGACTGTCACTTTATTCGAGATGAATATGTGTGCGACACTATTGGCCTCCCTTACATCTCCATTGGTCTACAAATTGTAGACATATTCACAAAAGGACTACTGAGACGAATACATCAAATATTACTTAGCAAATTAAAGCTTATAGGTTCTCCAGCATCGACTTTAGGTTAGTAGAGTAGGGTGTTTTTTTTTGGTGGGGGGGGGGGGGGGGGGGGTGGTGGTTTAATGAACCGTCAAAGCCCAAGTTCATGACCCAGCTATATATTATAAACGCCCAAACAAATGTATACTAAAGACCGAGCCAAAGGACAAAATCATATACAGCTGTTAGAAGATTCTTTTATTATGTAATTTATTGGATTGTAGCACAAAATTGGGCACTTTTGAAACTTTATCTGCTTGGTTGATCCTCATGGAAGGGCAAGCAATCTTTTCTTCTGTTCTCTTATTTTTCTACCTTCTTGTGAGAATGCCAAGTTATGTTTTGGCTCATCTTCTTTTTAAATTTTGGCTTGAACATGAGTTTGAAGAAGAGGGAATTAGTGCGGCCTTCATTGATTGTGCATGTGATAAGGCTCCAAGTCTAAATTGTTTCAATTTCTCCTTCATCTGTGCTATTTGGCTCGGGATTTTATGAAAGATGCCTTCTGTGCCATGTTGGTGGGATTTCATTAAAGGGGTCATTTGAGCAAATAAATTAATGCCACTTTTATCACTTTGTCCGAAACTCCTTAAAGCTTTAGAGCTCAAGGATTTTCGGCCATCAGTCTTGAAGGATGACTTCACAAGTTGCATTCTAAGCAAGGATGAAAATAGCGGTATTGGCGAGTGTGGCGGCTTGCCATCATAACACTATGTAGCGATAGCGGCGTAGCTTTGCAATTTGAAAATATCATCAAAAAATTCTAAAAAACTTTCTGAAAATCTAGAATATTAGAAAATGATAGAATACATTATTTTCTTGCAAAAGTAATCAAGATAATGGGTGTAGCAGTCTCCTCATTGCATGAGGTATTGTTTCATTGTATTAATAGAAAATAATAGTAATGATTAATTTTTTTACATGTATTCATGTTGTTATGCTAACTTAGAAACTAATGAAGGCTTATTAAAAGAACTATGTGATGAAGAAATATCATCAAAATAAACAATGTATTGAACTTGAAGCCAAGACTCAAGACTTAAAAGTTGGAACTTAGGAGTGCAATAGTAAACACTAAACAGTGAATAGTCAATATTCAACAATCAACAGTCAATACAACAAATATAGAATGGCATAATAATTAACAACTCCATAAAAACACTCTACTTGAGAGGATCAACTTTAATTTAGCAAGATCCTAAGTGCTTTGGTGTTCTTTCAAAGATAGAAGGGGGATCCTATGTGTTTTGGTGTTCTTTCAAGTATAGAATGGTAGAAGAGTTGAGTAAAAATGTTATTTGAAGAGAAGAAGTAAAAAAAAAAAGCTTTAATATGTATTTTAATTTTTTTTTTAAATAGCCATCAATCACACTCCGTAGTAGCCGCTACGAAAGATAGCGGCACTAAATTCAATTTAGCATAGCGGTCGAGGCTGCTACGCCCGAAATTGCAACTGCTACACTACATAGCGGCTGCTATTTTCATCCATGTTTCTAAGACCTGAGCCCATAGATTGGATGACCCTCGTTAATATCATTAGCCCATTACAAGGGCTTCGTACATAATACATAGGTTTTGGCTGGGATTCTTATAGCTAATGAGCTGATAAACGTAAGGAAAGGGGCATAGAAACAAGGGGTATCTTTAATATCGATATGTAAAAAGCCTATGATCACATGGGTTCGGGATATGTGGATTATATGATGGCTAGATTTGGCTTTGGAGATATATGGAGAGGCTGGATTTAGGAGTGCATGTTGATGTCATCCTTCTTGGTTTTGGTGAATGGACCTCGTCACTTATTTAAAGCTACCGGAGGTTCTTAGGCAGGGGCAACCTCTTTCTGCTTTCCTTTTCACAGTTATTGCAGAGACATCAAGTTCTAATGTCTAAAGCTTAGGCTAATGGCTCGATGGTGGTTTCAAGATTGGGTGAGAAGGGTTAACTAGTTTTAAGGTTGGTCAAGAAGGGTTAAATATCGCTCATCTTCAATTTATGGATGATTCTATCTTCTTTAGTGCTACTAATTGGGAGGGCATAGTGGTCCTGAAGAGAATTTTAAGATGTTTCAAACTTTGCTTGGGCCTTAAAATCAACCTAGTTAAGAGCTTGTTAGTTGGTGCTTGATTGTTCAGAAGAGAGGGTTAATCAAGGGGCTTTCTTGCCAGGTAGGTTCTTTGTGTATCATCCACCCATTGAAGGAAATCCAAGTCGAAAGTGATTTTGGGATCCAGTTGTAGAGATGAAAAGGAACTACCTGTCCTTAAGGGAAAGAATTGTTTTGATCAAAGCCTCACTATTCAATTTACCTGTTTATTATTAAGTTTCTTTTCAAGATTCTAGTGGCTATGAGAGAGAGATTAGATAGCACTAGAAGGGTGCAGCAAAAAAAAGAAGAAAAAAAGCTGTAAATGGTCCACTTCTTGTCAAATGGTGCTAGAGATGAGGAGGGGGAGGCTTTTTGACAAAGGGTTATTTCTAAATATGGTGAGGATAGTGGGTTTGGCGTCCTAGTAGCGTTTCTGGGTACATGGTGTCGATTTTATGGGAACATATTCTGAGGATCTGAGAGGAGTCTCATGTGTATGGTGGAAGTCTTTAGAAAAGGGGTTGGTTTTTGTGTGGAGGTGGGTAATAGAGTTCATTTTTGGTTTGATGATTGGTTAGGAGTAGGACCTTTACGCAATATGTTTCCTAGGTTGTGTCGTCTAGTGTAACAAAATGTCCACTGTTAAAGAGTGTCATGTGGTTGAGGGGGGTTTTATTTCTTGGGTTGTTTCCTCTGGGAGAACCCTATGTCAATCTGAGGAGTCCATGGTTGTGTCTTTGTTGAGTCTTCTTTCTAACATCTTTATTTGCAAGGATGTTGCTTATGCTCATATTTGGAAGGCCATCTTTTTTTCTCTTTTTTTCTTTTCTCTGGATCATTTTGCATATCTTGAGGAGAATTCTGGGCTCAGGTTCCAATGTTTGCTTGTTTGGTTCCTCCTAGAGTGGAGGCTTTTTGTTGGTCGGTGGTTTCAGGCAAGGTATCTATGTTTGATAGATTGAGAAGAAGATGCATATGTTCAAAGGCCATTTTGGAAATTTGTTTGATGTGTGACTGTAAGAGGGAGTCAATTAATCAATCATTTATTTTTACATTGTGAGGCCTTCTACCTTCTTCGGTGTCGCATCCTCTTTAGGCATGGTATATTTCATGGAGTTTCCCTAGGTCTTTGATTGGCTTGATTGAAGTGTGGGGGATGGTTCCTTTTTTGCTTGCAGTGCAACCTTATGCTGGCTAGTTTCCTTCGCTGTGTTGTGGATGTTTGGAAAGAGAGAAATGGTAGGATTTTAGGGGTCCTTGACTGATATTGTTGACTTGTTTCTCTGTGTGTTGTTAATTGTTAATAGTAGCTAAGTAGGCCTCTTTAAGGAAAGAATGTATAAACTTAAGGACAGAAGGCCTCTTTAAGGAAAGAATGTATAAACTCAAGGACAGACTTCATCTTGAGTAATTGGGATGCATCCATTGGTTATTAAGGGCCTTCAAAAGTGAAGAATATGGCTTCTTTGACTCCTATATAGTCATCATCATCACAGCCTTGTCCCAACCATGCTGAGGTCAGCTATATGAAGTTTGTTTTCCTGACAAGCTCTCTCTTAGACTATTCATGTCTCCATCATTGGATGATGGATCAACTTCCTTATTAGCAGAGCCTTATCTACATTTGCCTAGGCCCAATCCAAAGCATTGCTTCTTGTAAGTCCACATTCTAGCATGTCCTCATTACTTCATTTGAGGTCTTGCTGCTGGTAACCCCTTAGTTCACAGCTATGGGGCCATTTCTAGTCTTTGTGAACCTTTCCAAATCAGCGCAGATGATATTCCTTGATTTATCTTCTACCACAACTATAGTTACGTTTCTTCTTATGTGGTTATTCTTTAGTCTATCCTTCTCTAACTCCACACATCCATCTTAGCATGTGCATGTCTGTTGAATGCACTTCGACTTCTAATTTCTAGTTTCTTTATTGCCAGTGTTCTGTTTCCCAACAACGAAGGAGGTCTACCTGCTGTCTTGTGAAAATGTCAACTATCATGTGACCATGATAGAAGCCAATATGCTATGCATCATGCAAGTCAAAGTGCATTGCAGCTTGGTTGCTGTTTTATTTTTTCATTTTTAGTTGAATCGAACTGTATTGCACGTGCTGTCCAGTCGTATTGGCTGCTATGGGCAATCTCCCATGATGAGAGATTAGTTTTTATTAATCACAACCTTTAAGTAATTACATAGAATGCCTTTAAGACAAGATGAAATACAAGTTCAATTTTATGACATAAAGTAAAAATAGTTTTACTGTTGGTATTCAACACCTTCTGTGTTTGACATCCTCTTCTTTTATCATGACTCCTTACTATTTTTCATCTTTAATGCACATTACATGATCAAGATTGTTATATGTTTCATTCTTTGCCTTAGCTAATAGGTTTTCCAGCCACGCGTTTTACCGTCTTATACCTTGGTTCTAGCATTGTCCATTTTCTAAATAGCGTTTATTTATTAGCATTTACCTTGAGCTTCTGGATTCCACCCTCAAAGTTCTTTATGTGAAAAGCTTTTCATCCCTTTGGACTCTTCCGAGTGCCCTTTCTGCAGCCTTTTACAACTCACCATTTGCTGCTATGTTTCATTTAAATATGTATCCCAATTCCATTCGTCTTTCCTTATAACTCTTTCTGCAACTGTAATTAATGTTATCATTTTTAAATTTCACTACTTTACTCTTGGGTTATTGCTCTCTTATTTTAGTTTACTTGGAACTATGCTATCTGTAACAACAGTACCCAAAATCAATATCCTCCTATTATTGTGCTGTAAGGATCTCTTCTGGGATGATTTTACAGTCCTGTAGATTGACTGCTGTCTACGTGTAACTAATCTATTTAGGACTAGTTTAAGTCACTGTTAAGTGTTACAAGATGTTCATCCTTCTTAAAGTAAGTGGCATCTACTGCGAGATCTAAGGTCATAATCATGGTTTTCAAAAATGGCCACAACTGAGCAGGGTTGATGGTGATTCAAACTCGCCTCAGTCACTTATGTTGAAATAAAGTAAAAAAGAGAAAAAAGAAAACAAAAGGGTGTTTTTTAGTAAAATTTCTCTAAAAAGAGGGGAGAGAGAATAGTATAAGATTTGCAAAAAGGGGAAAGGGTTTCAGTCTCTCCTTTTGAAAAAGGGAGACGAGGGAGAGGGGGAGGCGGTTGGGCTGGCAAAAGGGTTCTTCATGTCCATTGATTCATCTCTCTCAGATCTGATGGCTCTTTTTATTTGTTGATTTCGACTATTTGGAAATCCTTTGGAATGTGGCTACTTGGGTTTCAAGGTGGGAGGGAGGTAGGGAGAGAGATGTTACTGCTCCTCCTGTTGCTGCTTTTCTGCACTGCTGCTTCTCATACAACTACTCTCCTACTGCTGAGTGTACTCTGCACTGCTATTGCTTGCTCTAGCCTGCTGCTGCTCTGATGCTTGAGTCTCTGCATTCTGCTGGGAGCCTAGTACACTTCTCTCATTCTCTTCTTTCTTTTCTTCTTTTCTTTCTCCCCCTTTTCTCTGCTCTGTCTTGGCCGACTCATACAACCCACCTGCACGTCACTGTCTTCCTCTCTTTTTCTACCTCACCTGCACTTAGCTAGGGCTGGGTGATGCAGGCCAGATCCATGATTGACCAAGCCATTAGACCCAAGATCAATATAGCCTAATAGATTAAAGTAGATTATATTATTAGTAGTTGTTTAGTTGTTTTATTAATATTTGGCAAGTCCAGTTGTATTTGATTTAGGACTTCTTATTTGTTTAGAATTAGTTGTTTCCTTTCTTAGATGATGTTTTGGTTATAAATAAGGTTGTAATCTCTTCAAGAGAGATAGACTTTCATATTGAATAAAGCTTTGGGCATTGGTTCTCAGTTGAGAGAGTTATTTGTCTTTGGTGAGACACCTAGACAATTTATCCCTAAGCCTTTTGGCTTGGAGATTAGCCCGTTGGCTAATCTTCTTCCCCTGCGCTGCTTCACTGGGGCAAGGGAATGGGCTTCCTTTTTTGTTTTTTGTTGTTTTATTTTTATTTTTGTTCCATTTTTTTGGGCATGAACCTGTCCCAGGCGAGTCGACTAGGACTCAGCTCTGGCCAAGTCAGGTCCCAAGTCCGATTTTTTAAACCTTGGTCATAATGAATTCAAAAATCACTTCTCTCATGTTGTTGTTGTCCAAACCCTTAATACCCCTTCTACTCTTCTACTGTAACCTTCTCCTTCTTTCCGTACATGACTGACCATTGAGTTCTCTTCCAAAATGATGCCTCCCCCATTTGCTAAATCTTGTAATCGTTCAGCCCTCGATTCCCAAAAATGTCTCATCCTCCTGAATTGTCAATGCAATTTTTATGCCCCAGAAAGGCAAGTCTTTTTTTCTTGTTTTTAATGTGAAGGCAAATCTGTTATTCAAAATATTTTTCTTGTTCTTAGTTTCCAAGACAGAGAATTGAACCTTCCATTCTTGTTTTGCCAATACTGCATGTAGTGAGGGTAGATCTCTCTCTCTCTCTCTCTCTCTCTCTCTCTCTCTCTCTCACACACACACACACACACACACAGACTCACACACATAAACATGCACATACGCACCACCCACCCACCCCATGGGTATTTTATGGTCACCCATCCCAGGTGGGTATTGCATGGTCAACTTAAATTGAAAATGCTTCCTTGATTTTGATTGCATGCTTGTAGATCCTTGCTTCCATGCTTGGCCAAAAGCCTGATGGATCTGTGTGGCACCAGCCCAAAATTATTGCTGGTCCACTCATTAGGTGGCATATCTTGTATAGAGGGAGGTATGAAAATTCTCCAAAGGTCCATATTCAATTATCTAAAAAAGAAGAGTGGCTCTCTAGCTTTTGGGCTAAGCCATTAGCTAGTTGTGTCTACCTTTTTGTTTTCTTGCATTACCTAAAAGTGTGTGGCACCAGTTAAGTTGCATGATGGCTTTGCTATTTGCTTCTTAGGAGAAGCGAATATGTACTGCCCTTACTTTTAGAAATCAAGCCAGGCCTTCCTGGCCATGAATACCTTGTAATTGTATCGGTTTTATGTTTCAGATAATTCTGTCACTGTAGTAGATTTCTAGAAACTTGCGCATTATTGGCTGTTACAAGTAGATGAAACTCATGTTGTATCTATCTTCTTTTGCATATATGTATTTGCATGTACATATGATGTTACAGACATGTATTTTTTCATGTTGTTTGTTTACGTATAATTCTATAATATGCTATTATTTTCATTGCTGCATGGCAGAATGCAATGATCAGCAGCATAGTGCATGTGACCAAACTGCCATGGAAAAGGGTTGTTAAATGGTTTGAAGACAAACGCCAAGAAGATGGAGTTCCTGACGAGCGCCTTCCTTACCGGCGGTCCATTCCTGAGACTGTTTCCACCAATTAATTGATCAGAATGCCTACCTTTCTTCTCTAGGTGACGTCTTGCCAGCTTGTATGCCTCGCATGACTTCATTTCTTGGCTATGGAGCCTACAGCTCACTGCCATGAACCTCGACGGGGAAGAAAGAGTCACTCTTGATGCTTTCCGTTCTAACTATCCGTACCAGGAAAGGAGGTACACATGGTAACCTCTGTAATTTAGAAAAAAAGAAATAGAGAAAGATATCCTATGTGACTTTGTTTGATTAAATCTACCCTTAGAATTTTGCGAGAATAACAGTACCCTCATTTTTTTAACTTAAAACTGCAGCCATAGAACGACTGTTGTAGGTGTATAATGTGCATTGCAGTTGCGATTCTTGAATCCATTTGTACCTGTATTAGATTTACCCACATTATTGACATATTTCCATGTGGGATCCTAAAAAAAGAAATGAAATACATTCAACCAACATGGCGATATTTGTTCTCTAAGGGGTTTTATTTCTTAGCTTACTCATGGTGGGTAGTGTGGTTGCTAGTTTTAAAAAATTGCTTAAAAACCTTTCTTGATGGCATGTTTCTTATATTCCTTAGTTCCCTATGGGTGAACCTTTCAAAGATATTTCAGTAAATGAAACACATTCATTTTCTTTAAGTGTTGATCAAAATATTCAAGGGCTGCGTGATATCCTCTCCATCGGACAATGCTAATATTTCTTATCTTTTCCATTCCGTTCTCCACTGGATTTCAATTCAGACTTGCTAGGCTTTTTGCCCGAGTTAAATGCTATGACATGGAATTTCAAGGCATTGTTCTGAAACTTAAGACCGTATCATAGATTGTTCACGGGGATGAATCGAATGGTATTGTAAGATTTTTATTTTTCTTAAAGAATGATAAAATATTGAGGATTTTACCAAAAAAATTTCTTTAGACTCCCTATAGATTAAAAAGGACCTCAGTATATATGTAACCACTGCAGTGGTCGCATGGGCTCTTTTTGGTTTTTTTTTTTTTTGAGCGGCGATATCTCCTCTCACTCGCATATACGAGTTTCTTCTTTTTCGTCTTTCCTCCTTCCTCTTTTTTCCTTCATGATATAGTGACTTCATTATCTTGGATTTGGGTGCAAGTGGGAGTTTATTACCAAAACACCCTGATATCATATATATCCATTTAAATATATCATCTTCTATATATGTTTTTCTTTCTTTCATTTTCATTTTTCTCTTTTCAATCTTAAGTCCTTCTCAGTTATTTTATCAAACACCCTATAGGTATGTCCCAAGTTAGTACATTTTTCATACATGTCGTCCAAGTGCTCTATAAATAGACGTCTCTCAGTTATTTTGTCAAACACTTTACTGGGATTACTCAAGTGTTCTAACCCATCATCATTTCATCTCATTTCCTTTGTATCCCTTTTCCTTACCATTTTAGTTCACAACATCTACAGCAAAGTTAACCTCTAACATTTTTTTTTCACCACCATGTTTAAATTCACATATCATCATCATCCGACTACTATCACCTGCGTGACCACCATTCAAAAACAAAGTTTTTTTATTTTTTTGAATCTGACATGGGTGGTGATATCCTCGCTTAACTGTGAAGAAGAAGAAAAAATGAGCAGGTGAGCGGAGACATCACTGCTGGCCAAGCATGTGATTTTTCCTGAATTTAATATGGATGGCGCTATCACCGCTTAACTGTGAAGAATAAGAAAAAGATGAGCAAGGAGCGGGGATATTACTGTTGGCCAAGCACGTGATTTTACATTTCGAGTGAAATCTCGATAAGCATAGATCAAAATATCGGCCGATACCGGTATGTATCTGCTGAAACGTATCAGTATGGGCTGATACTTTATCGATAAATGACACAGAAACGGTATCGGTTTTACATAGTTAAAATATCGCGATATATCGGCCAATATTTCAAAATATCCGCCGAAACGATATATCAGCCGATATTTTTAAAATATCAGCAGTATATATGAAATAAATTAAAAAATATGTAATCCTAATATTTTTCCCTCTTTCTCATCCTTTTACTCATCTTCAACTTCTCAAACACACTCCAATTGCTGTAACTCTTTCTTTCACTTGTAAATAAATTAACAAATCTTTATTTTGGTGGATTTGGTCTAAAAAATCACCAAAATAACTCTACAAAGGTGGGTATATTCTACTTCTTGTATTTTTTTTGGGTAATTATTTGTTTGGCAAAAGATAAATATGAGCCATGAATATGATAATTCCATTCCACTCTTTTTCTTTATGGTTCTATTATTTAGTATTTTAAAAATAGAGGCTTTTAATTTTTAAGTTTTAACTAGTTTTCACTTTTGTTGAGATTTAGATATTTTTTTAATGTTAAGAGTACTAATTATTATCTTTATTTTATTAGTAAAAAAATACATAATTTAATGAATCAAACTTCATAGATTTAGTAGTAGAATACGTAGATCTTCAAGATGTTAAGGATCTTGGTATATACTATACAAGATACCAATTACTAATACTATATACAAGTTACAAATAATTTGTATTTTCTAAAATTTCACACTAATAGATAGTTCATAAATCATAATGATGTTTTTTACAAACAAAAATTACAATTTTAGATAAGATAGCGATACAGGATATCATGACTGAGGGGGACCAATAATTTGATTTATACTTGTTACTAATGAAAAAAAAACATTGTTTTTGAGCCTTTTTAATATTTTGAATTTTTTGAATATTTTTCAAATTTTTTTGGAGCAAAAAAAAAAAAAAAAAGATCACACCAAGATGACTGCGACGAGCCGCTAACCGTGACCGATACCGATAGCATATCGGTTTTTGAGACCGGGTGATACCGCGACCGATACTGCGATTTTCATCCATGTCTATAAGGTGTTTGACGAAATGACTAAAAGAGATGCCTATTTATAGAGCACTTGGACGACATGTATGGAGAGTGTGACAGCTTGGGACATGCCTGTAGGATGTTTGATGAAATGACTTCGAGGGAATTAAGATTGGGTCAAAAGAGAAAAAAGAAAATGAAAGAAAGAAAAAGGGATGTGGAAGATGATGTATTTAAATGGGTATTTATCATATCGAAGTGTTTTGGTAATAAGTTCCTACTTGCACTGAAGTCCAAGATAATGAAGTCACCATATCATGAAAGAAAAACAGGAGGAGGAAGGAGGATGAGGAAAAAGAAGTTCGTATATGCGAGTGAGAGAGGATATTGCCGCTTAGCAAAACAACGAAAAAAAAGAAAAAAACCAAAAAGGGCCTATGGGACCACTGTTGTGGTTATATATATTTTATATTGTTTTTGATCTATAGGGAGCGTAAAATGATTTTTTTGGTTAAATCTTATAAAAAATTTAAAAAAAATAAAAATTATTATTTATAATCCATGGTAGCACAAATACAATGACAACTACGATTATGATGCAATTACATGAAGAACATCACTGACATACATTAAACATCATAAACGATATTGTAAATAGTTAAATATGTTCATTTGTCAATGTTATTGGGATAACTAAACAAGTTGCTATAGTTCTTTCTCACCATCATCAAAGCCTAATCCCAACTATGTTGAGGTTGGCTACTTAATTTTTGTTTTCCATTTTGATCTACCATCGAATGTTGGTTTTACAAAATATATGTTTGGGGTGAGACAAAAGTTTTACGCTGGCTTTTAACGTACCTAATGCAAACCTCTTGCTATAGTTGTATTTTCATTTTTGTTCTCTTTAAATCAATAAATAAGAATAAAATCCAAATACAAATTTACATGTTAAAATGTCTTTTAAAGATAAAAAAAATTGTTCATGAAGAAATATTGAAATTTTTTTAATAGAAATGAATATTTGATAAATCCTCATACATATAGTCAAAAGCATATTCCTTATGCATGTCCGAAGCCTTTCCAAATTTGCAAAAACCATTGAAAGGTTTTGTTAACCACTAATAACCTTTTAAAATAGAAATGCTAATTAAAAAAAAGAAAGAAAAAAAGTGGAAGATTATCAATACTAACCCCATGGACTATGGTTATTCTTGCTTAGCTAAATCGGTTAAGTTGTATGAGATTCACTAAAATATGTATCAAATTGTAAGATTCACACATGAATACTAAGATTCCTTTGTAAATAGGATTTGTTGTAAAGATATCCACTGTTTTTTTTTATTTAACCACATATTATGTTGGTTTTCGTATCAATATTCTTTCCAAAGATCCATCATCCATGCAAGGTGTTGGCATTGAGCAACAGAAATGGTTCAATGCATTGAGAAACCATTAAAATGGTTCCTTTATATTTTTATGCAAAAACATGATTTTTGCTACATTGGCTCAAAGAGTGATAGTGACAATTTGAAGGCCGAGGGATTGATACTTGGGTATATGTGTGATACTAGTGTACCGAAACCACTCAAGCATAAGTGTGTTGGCATGTGGAAACATAATTTTATAATTCTTTCTTTCGTTTTGTTAGTTCTTCAAATGCAAATTCTACTGGTTTGAATTTCTTGTGAAGTGATAGCTAACCATTTAAAATCCTTATTATGCAGGACCATATTTTCCATATTCTTAAATCTGTTTGCAGAAAACATTCCTTCAAAACTCATGGATATAATTATTTGAATTACACTTTAGAATTAGTTAAAATGAAATGAAGCGAATCCCTTCCACAAGCCAATGTTAACCAGATGTTAATATAAGCTTCTTACCCTAGTGATAAGAAGTGCATGTTCCTTAGGTAGGTAGCACAGCCTCAGGTGAGGGCAGGTCCCCCCCCCCAAAAACCCAATGAAAGGGTTCTCCCACGTCACCCAAGGTGTCCTTTGTCCCACCTCCCTTAAGCTGAGATAAAAAAAAAAAAACACAGATATTTAATGGTATCTTCTTAGTGTCCTACTTGATACTTTTCAATATTTGGAGATTTTCGTTGTATAGTTGTTATCTCAATCCATTGGCAGTTTTGGTCCTACACTACTATTTCCTTTTAATAATAATAATTATTATTAGTGAATTAATTCTCCCTTCGGTTTTCCGACAATGCTTCTTTCAGGGCTTCTCTGGTTATGAGAATTTCTGATCAGAATTTTGGTCGTTGGTAGTATAATTGACCACCACCTCTAGCATTTCAAAAACATTAAAAATTTTGAAATTCCAAAATATTACTAGGGGAAAAATCAATCTGAGAAATTGAAAGAGACAACAATGCAAAAAGATTTAAAATTACTTGAATCGTAATATTTTGAATTCCATCAAAGTTTTTCTAATTAAAGGTCTCTTTTTTTTTTTTTTTTTGCTGAAATGCAAAATGAATTGTATTAACAGGGGACCCAGAAGCACAGCAAAAAAAAAAAAAAATACACCCGATAAGAATTGCAGGCATCAAGAAAGTACAAGCCAAAAGAAAACTGAAGGATTTAGAGAATCTCTAGATTGGAGCAACGCAATTAACTCAATAATATATGCGCAAACAATCGACCACATAGCGGAAATTAAATAAAAAAACACAAAAGCATACACCACAAGAAAGCACGATTTTAATGAGGAAAATCCTAACTGGGTAAAAAACCACGAATCCAATAGGAATTAACTATCAAGCAAATTTAAATAGTTACAAAATATATTCACACCTTTTCGCATCCTAAGGACTAAGTTTTTATTGCTGCAACTACTTTTACTCACGAACACTACTTCACTATGCATTGTTCTCTACTTGATCAACTCGCAACTTACACGCAAGATAGCTTCACAACTTCTACAAGAGATGTAGAAACAACTGCTCTTTAGAAAATGAACTCCAATAAGTAATCTACACTTAGGTTAATGAGATTTGTGTTTCATACCCTAAGATTGGGACAAAACCCGTTTTTATAGTCTTTATTGCGTGCCTCGTAATAGTAATTCATTTAGGAAAGGATTTGGCATAAAATAGGAAAGTTCCACTTAAAATAAGAATAAAAATCTATAGGTCGGTGAGAAATTCGTACAGGCCTGATCAATCGAATCATTTGATTGATCGAATTAGGCCTCTGTCTTGACTCTGATCGATTGAGCAAGCCTTGATTGATTTTCGCAGATTTTCTTCTCTTCAGCTCTTTTGGCAATTTGAACCATAATACATAAAAAAGAATATAAAATATAACTTAATGAACTCATATTTTTATCCAACCCATGACTTAGCCAAAATACAAAAATCCTTACGAAAAGACCTCACTTTGTACAGAAATTGCAAGAGAAGGGGACATTAGAAGCCCAGTCGAATTAAAGTGGTCCCTAAAGAAAGCCAAATGCGTTAAAAAAATCTAGAAAACACGATACTTTCTCTTGTTCATATTATACAGGATTATACTCCCATCTGTAGTTAAAAAAACAAATGCATTGTTGCATGTAAGTCAAAATCCAAGTACAGATACTAGACGCCAAACGCGACCAACGTGCTACATATAATTGCAAGGAAAAGCTTCCAATGTCTGACCGTGGGTGGATTTCTTGGGCAGATCATAGAAATAGGTCATTTCTTCTCCTCCAGAAGCACAAGTAAAAAACGGAAAAAGAGTGGCAATTTCTTTCTAGAATCAAAAGTGGAGATTTGATGTTTCAAGTAACAGATATTTAAATTTACTTCTGAGTGGATTGCTGAAAGATTCTTGAAATATTAATAAATTCATGATATGATGGGAAATGATCCAGTGAGGACGGTCTGCAAGGAACATTTCCCATAGTTGGGCTCACTGTTTGGTCCATTTGGTTCATCCAAATAGACCACACACATGACCTCCTGAATTGCAAACGTCCAACATTTTTGGGCCTCATCCGATTTGATTGGACCGTTAGATTGGCTATACGCGCTCGCACACACACAGATATATATATATATATATATAAAGTCCATTTGGATGGGTGCAGTCAAGCCAATGGTCCAAACAAATCAAATGGAGCCTATAATTGGTGGACATGCACAATTTAGGGGGGTCATGTGTGGTCCATTTAGATAGACCAAATGGAGCACACAGTGGGCCCCATTATGGGAAACGTTCAATGTGGACTGTGAGGACCATCCTCACTGGATCATTTCCCATTATATATATATGACGAATTCTCAAAAACCCCCCATTTCAAAGGTAGGTTTTATATATATATATATATATAGGGAGCCCCTTTGCCAAGCACCAGTGCTCACCTTATGGTGAGCACCCCTATTTAGGGGCCCCACTTGGGGATGGGACTGAGGGGGTATCAAAAGATCTACCCTCCACCAGTCTATACATGAAGATGGAGGCCCAAATCATCATCCTAAGTACTTGATTAATGGTAGATAAATTTTCACCATCCAAAATGAGTGTAATCTGATCTAATGGTCCAATAAATTTGGAAGGGTGCCAAACTTGGTATCAGTAACTATCACAGGGGCTATTTGTTTTATGATTCACATGGATGTATTATAAGTTGAGCCCTACTAGAGTTTTGACACATGGTGCTCACCATATCGTGAGCACCGGGTGTTTGGTAGGTTATTCAAGCTCATGTGCTCATTAACTCCACTTGGGGATGAGCTAGTGGGGCCCACTTGTTGATCCATCTGAGTGGACCACAAAATGTGACCTCTACCAATAATAACTAATTTCCAAGCTTGGCACTCATATGAATAGACTAGACTATTGGATCGGTTGTAAACTTGTCAACTGTTAATCAAGTAGGTTGGTTGATCATCCAAACCAACAAAACACAAGTGCAGGGATCCCCACCGGTCCCATCCCCATGTAGGTTTCTAGGTGGGTCCCACACTAAAAAAATGCGTGTGAACACAAGAGAGGCGCACTCATGTTATTTTATACCCCTGAATTATTTGACAAGAAAAGAAAACAAAACTTATCCATGATCTTTTTAATCGAGGATCATCGAAATAATTGATAATCCTCAAGATTTTTAATTGGGAAATTAGAAGCACTTGTTCAGGAAATTTCCGAATTCAAGTGAAAATTGTTATTATCAGCACAACAACAAACTTATCCCATCACTCTGAAGTTGGGCGCTGAAAACCAGATTTATAAAATATGTTGCCTAATGATGCAACACACTTTATTTCGGTTTAGACTACACTTAGGAATTTGGATCACTCCTTTCGATTCTATCAATACCGGATAGGACCTGTGTAAATAGGAGGCGTGCATTTGGATGGTCTGCATGGATAAACCAATATGCGGTCTCACAAGGTAGCTTCTACTAGAGCATTACTCATATATATATATATATATATAAAAGTTTTTGCCCACAAAATTTTATATTTGTGTCTGAATTGCATTTTTAAAATTTAGCATAATTAATATGCCTATTCCTTTTCTGGAACTCACGGCGTGCATGAAAGCTGCTAGGTTTTAGCACCATGGGGGGATCTCTTCACACTAATTTACCTCTCATGAATTGACATTCATTTTAATTTGACACCAGTGTAAATTATACTTTGGACCAAATTCATAGAAGTAGCTTAAGTAACTCTTAAATTTTAAGTCCTCTACAGCAATGGTTGTGATTATCTAATTATGATAATATTTTGTCTAAAATCTTTTCACAATAAGGTCTTTCTATCCCACTATTGTGATTGACATGCATTCTAGTGGATCCCATGAGCTCTGATTTTGACTCTCATGCAAGCAATGAGAGAGTACCTTTCACCAGTAGGAAACTGAAATTGATATGACTTCATATAATGTAGGATTGTGCCTTGAAGTTTAGTCTGTAAAAATCATTTTATAAGTCACCTTAGTAAGTATGCCGGCGTCGGTCTAAGTAGAGGGAGGAAAGCTGCTTTGAATGCCAATAATTTTGGCAGTGAACTTGAAAATACGGCTTCGATGCCATAAATGTTGGGCAGTAATGCTGACGGAGGACTCAAATTGTTTTTTTACAACATCACTTCAATTCGTGTTTTCTATCCTAATCAAGTTTTTTACACTTTCAATAGACTTTGAGGCCTTTGAGAACCTCTATTTTGGATTGAGAACGAGATTTCTCACTTTGTAGCTGAGATCGAGATCGAGAGAGAGAGAGAGAGAGAGGGAGAGAGAGGAAAGCTTCTACTTGCTTAATTGCTTGGGAAAGGAATTTAGAAGACTATCATCAAACGTCATCTCCATCATCTACAGCATCATTCAATAATTGTGATCATCACTTGATACAAATAATCCTACCTTATTACTTGAGTTTTCTATTCATTAGCTTCCAACATATTAAATCTAGGGTGTGTATATGTTGCTCTTGAGATCTTTCAAAGGATGCTTACCTAGGAGTTCGATCTTAGCATTCTAGTGTGTTGTAGGATTCTTTATTTATGTTTCAATGGATTAGATCTTCTAGATATTTGGTTTATCAACTCATACTAGTTAATTAAGTCCTATGATCATATTTGTGTCAGATTTGACATCCTACTTGGGTTATCTATGTTTTAAGTGT
Organism: Sextonia rubra; assembly: GCA_037013555.1. Classification (NCBI taxonomy): domain Eukaryota; kingdom Viridiplantae; phylum Streptophyta; class Magnoliopsida; order Laurales; family Lauraceae; genus Sextonia; species Sextonia rubra. The sequence goes on from JASUAD010000018.1 coordinate 17,018,343, forward strand.
CCCTGTAATTCCCTAAAATCCAATATCATCAGGACCCTTGGATTTCAATGCGCCACGAATTTCACTTAATACAATCTTGGTGAAATCATCGGGCGGAATCTCAAACATCAAAAACAGAGCTTACTAAAATCTTCATTAATTAAAGAAAATCAAACATAAACAGTACTGGAAAATAAGTGGCCAAAGACCTTATTACAACACTGGAAAAAGAACTACGAAGAACTACACTTAAACTAGTTCTATATAAAGGACTGTCTAGCTTGTCATGCGCTCTAGTGGATGTCATCGTCGTCCAGCTAGCGGTTTAGCTTGGTATCTGAAAAACATAATTACCAAACGCCAGTGAGCTTACACTCAGCAAATAGCCAATCTACACATATCGGCTACCCCCACCATTTCATACCTACGACGCTTGAAATTTCTCGAACTACCCTCTCTCCCTCCTCCCTTCACTTTCCATGTCAACACTCATCAGAACGCTGGAGCCTTCGAGAACTGACGTCTAAACGGACGATTCCTCCGTTAACCTCCTCTATAAAATCCCCCAAACCCCTCACATCTCCTCCATTGACGTTCAACATGTTAGGCAGAGTCGTGCCACAATGCCTCTCCCTACGACCACTCTAAAAACAGGCCCGCGGGTGCGATATCGAATGCCTTAAAGACATTGAGTTGTACCTCTACTATCACCAATTGGTTTTGGTAGGAATAGTAGCTCAATGGATACATAAGATCCTACAAGTGGTATCAGAGCTCCAGGTCAAAGATTCGAGTTGCGGGAGTGCCATCGTGAGGGGGGGATTGTTAGGCAGAGGCGTGTCACAATGCCGCTCCCTACGACCGCTCTAAAAATAGATCCGCGAGTGTGATGTCGAATGCTTTAAAAGCATTGAGTTGTACCTCTACTATCACAAATTGGTTTTGGTAGGAATGGTAACTCAATGGGTGCATAAGATCCTACACAACAACTAGACAATTTATTAATTAGATTGTAGATGTTACGTATAACATCAATCTACCTGAATTCAAAAGAAAAGAAAATTAGCTGTGCTGGTTCCTTGGCTTCACTTCCTTTCTGAATGTTCTTTTCGTTAGTGCATAGGTGTTTATGATAAGGTGAGCATATAGGCCCCTCTACGAACAAATTGGAAGAACCCACCTATTTTTGTAGGGTGACCAACACTTCTAACTCGTCATCCTAACCTCATAATCAATGATAACTTTTTACCGATGAAAGTGAGTACATGAATTGATCCAATGGTCCAATTTGTTTAGAATCGTTCCAAACCAAAATTAATGACTATTAGTGGATTTATGTTATATGATCCTCAAATGAATCATAAAGTAGGCCCCATGTAGATGTTTAAGCATGTAATGTTCATCTTATCGCTCTGGGCCAACAACGTGAGGTGCTAGGGAGGCCATTGGAACGGAGTTAACATGAACCACAAGTGTGTGGTTGGCTCATAATGTACTATTGCCCCGTAAAAGGACTGATGTAACTTAAGCTGACCATATTTTAATAATCAACGTTTTCGTGTGGTTCTTGTGAGTTGTGACTCACAACACAAATCACGATGTCGGGTGGGGTAGGGGGGATATGGCTAATTGATTCGGGTTCCCAAATTACTACACACTCTAAACATAGGTTATTCACATAAAATGAATCTCACTCTAAATAAGAATTAAAATTGAGCTAGTGGCATTATGTCACCACAACTGTGATCTGAAAAAGAATCACACATGTAGTTGGCATGCAGTGAAAGGAGGACAGGCGATAATTGAAGACAAAAATAAATATGACATATAGGTAAGACATTTTTTTTTTTTTACAATGCTGACCCTGCCCACTTGCTCACCCCAGAACCCTACCCTCTATAACACATGGTTTGATTTGACATTTTTCCCTTCTTGGATAGGTTTTGGTGAACAATCTCAGTCCTTATCCAACAAAGACGTGGATCAATCTAAGAGCGTGACCTGATTATTTAGGATTTGACTTCCCTGTTCAATATATATATTGACATTACAGTCTTAGCGTAAATGAGTAGGGTATGATTTTATGTCTAACAAGAAAATAGAGTACGTGAGTTTAAATCATCGAGTACAATTCTAAAAAAATGCGTGTCAATGGTGAATCCAAAACCAACCCAACATCAACCGTGGCCACCTCTAGAAGGCAAATATAAATATATAGAAGGGTGAAGGTGTGGAGACGCTTCGGGTGTATCAAACGTATATAATTATTATCAATTCATCCTTGTTGGGTAATCATACAGAACATGCGGACTTTGACATTAACTTCATAGACAAAAACCAGCAAGAGAGAGAGAGAGACGGAGGGAGAGAGGGAGAGAGAGAGATCGATCTTGCTATGGCAGGTCTGCAGAGATCTTCAGTTTCATTCAGGAGACAAGGCTCATCTGGGCTTGTATGGGAGGATCGGTTGCTTTCAGAATCAGACACCAACCCAACAACACAAACAATCAACAAAGCCGACGACCCAGGATCTCAATCCAACTCTCAGAGGCCGACAGAACCAACAGCTGTGATCATAGAACGTAGCCGATCTGGTGGTGGCCGCACATGGCGCACTGGCAAAGTCTCACCTGCCATCGACCCACCTTCTCCCAAGCTATCTGCATGCGGTTTCTGTGGCGTTTTCGGGAAACCCTCTGCAGCCAAACAGCCCAATTCCAGGAAACGCTGATCCATGAATTTCATTTCAGCTATCTTCATCATCTTCTCTCTCTTCCTATTTCCTTATATATGCATATAGATATTGTGTTTTCATGGTTTGGGGAGTGGTGATATAGATTGGGAGATTGTAAATCCATGTTCAATGAGTTTGGAATATAGTTTACAGCAAAACCAACAGATTTTCTGCTGTTCATGTTTTTGGGTTTTGCCTTGGGGAAATGTTTGTAGTTTCTCCTGTTTGGAGAATGCCTGCATTGAATTTCAGTCTGGATTTTGGTGTGCAAGGAAATCTAGAGGGGATCTTCCCTTTTTTCTTTTCTAAGGTTAGAAATGATGGTAATGTTGGGTAATTATATGATGATTGTGTGGTAGACTATGATTAGATTCGATTGGTTGGGGGATGATTGTGATAAGATTATTAGGTAGGTTTTGGTTAACCTAAGTAGTATTAGTGGATCTATCCTCTGTTCCTCTTTTTGTCCCTCTCACTTATAATCACTCATTCGGCCTATGCCTTGGATAAGGTGCTTTGAAGAATATGATAAAAATTGGGTTACAAAAATGGGATATGCCATAAATCAGATAGGGATTTGTTTGGGGTCAACTATTTACAGTTTTCTTGGAAGTCCAAAACCCAAAGTTCTGTTAGAAAGCCAATTTTGGAAATAACGAAAGGATAAAAAAAAACGATCTTTTTTTTTTGTTTGAAAAAAAAAAATCTAATGGCGTTCACTTTTGTGAGTGATCAGACCATGGGTCTAGGCAGATGGAGATTTAAATTTAGATCGGTGCGAAGTTGGAGGAGGAATTAATTGAGAGGTTTTAAAAGGTGATAATTAAACTTGAGACATCTTCATAAGAATCAACACTCCTTCCAATTAGGATAAGGAGCCCTCCTTACTTAAATTTGACGTTTATAATTATGTTCTTTAAGATGAATTGGGAATCAATAATCGATATATATGATCCTCCTCCTCCCTAGTACATTTTATTTTATTTTATTTTAATTTTAAAGAATCCTTCCTAACACAGTAACTGTGATTCAAATTATCTCCACAAAGGTACTCGGTCCTAAGAAGATGCCAACTAGTTCCATCACTTTCTTTTATGAATCAAGGTATCCCTCGCCAGCAAGTCTTCAGACTTATAGACTTCGGCCCAAGGGTCATCCGATTCTGACGAGTAAGAACTATTTTTTGGGAGGTACATCTAAGTCTACACACATATTATCCAGATAACGCAAGGGCTTAGAGTCAAATTTAAGACCTTAAAAAGCAAATTCAAGGCTCAAATCCACTAAGCCACCGCCTTGACGGTAACTAGTTCCATCATGAAGGTACTATGCAATATGGTTGTTGAGATTAATTACAGCTATAAAAAAAATGGATCATGCTTTATTGGAGCAAGACTTTCATTTGTAAGTTTGAAAGCCTAATTGGTTAGCGTGCACTCTGCCTCTCCGAGTGCATGCGTGTACTATATAGTTTAGGTAGTTAGGATAGATTATAGATAGACCAACAAAAAAATAATATAAAAATAATCATGTAAATAAAACAGGCACGCCTCTCTCTCTCTCTCTATATATATATGCGCTAGAAAACTCTCGAAGAGTTTTTTTTTTAAATGCCCCTTCTAGTTGGGCCCACTATAGTGTATGACAATCATGAAATGCCATTGTTTGGAATCATCTAGAAGAGATACATACGTGAAAATTTTTTCAACTTCATTAAATTATCCTAAACCCTTGATCCATGACCACAAAATTTAATGGTTTTAAAGGCATAACTTTTTTATGATTTCAATCCAACAATTAGTAAAAGTTGGATGAGTGTTAAATTTAAGTTTTTTACCAATTCACATAAGGGAGTATGTATAAAATGATTGGATTGACTCAAGATGGGCTTCATGCCCTAAACACATAGGGGAGCAAAAGGGGTAGTTTTTAAAATATGGAGTTTTTGAGAATTCCTCTCTCTATATATATGGGGAATATTCATGTGCATATGTTCTTTATCATTTTTTTCGTGAGAACTTCAGGTGGGACCCATGTATGGTCAATCCAAATGGACTACACATACGACCCCCTGAATTGTACACATCCACTGATTTTTGTCAGATCTGAATTTATTAGACCGTTGCATTGACTGTGCACTCATTCAAAAGGAATAAATTTGTGGGTCATGGATAAAGGAGTTTCGGACATGCAATTGGGGCTAAACTTGGTATCTAGGGTAGTCCTGCATGAATCTTTCCACCCTCTCTCATCCTTTGGTGGGGTCCACTGTGGGCCCCATAGAGGAGTATGCACAGTCTGTGAGGGACGTATGCACATGAATATTCCCCTTTATATATGAGTAAAGTTCTTTTATGAACTTCCCTTGCCATCTTACAGTACAAGTCACCTAGTAGGGCCTACTTGGGACGTCACAAATCATTGAGTAGGGGGATTGAAAGAGAGCTTATCTGGTCTGCATTTTGTGCAATTGAACTCTGTACGCATTGGGTTGTTTGGCTCACCTTTTGGTCCATATGGGGCAAAGACAAGGGTTTTTTTTAAGCTTTGGGTGGGACCAATCTAATTAGTTTTGGCCACATTCGATCATCACATCATCTTCATCCAGGCCTCACAAGTTTAAGGTATACAGTTCATTCGGATGGGTGTGTAATAGATCTAACATGTGTATTGTCCACTCTGATAGGTACAAACCCAAGGGAGACATGTTTAATATAGGTGGGTTTTGGTCTACTCGGTTGGACTCTAGGCAAGGCCCTTGAGAAAGATTTTCATAAATAAAGAAAGCTCAATTAGCTTTTTCTTTAGCTCTCTCTAGCTTAGTTGGGTAACTTTTACTAAGTAAAGAGATACCTCTCACAGTATCTATGAGTGGTAAAATTCTAAGCCCATTGCGAGACCCATTAAAATGCAAATTGTGGAGGCTTGCAATGGACAAGTCTCATTATGGATAATATGTAAGGCACAAAAAAAAAAAAAGTAGATGTGTTATTAATGGTTTCCTAAGTAACATATTTTATTAGAATTAATCAAAAAAGGAGTGGCAAATTAGACCGGCATCCCATGGGGGATTAGTGACTGTGAAGGGTTTTGGATTGATAATATGTGGGTTGCATGAAGCACTAAAATGTTACCTCTCATTCCAAATTGCACCCCTCTCAACTTTTTGAGTCCTAATCCTATGGTGTCTTACCCAAGCTGAGGGGAGTCAAACTTCCTAGTGGGGCTCACCTAATTTGAACTACTCAAAATGGATACTCGTTCATTAAAGAGAGTGTTTTTAAGCTTTACATAAATAGGAGTTGGTCCCACCGTAAGATTAAACAAGTGATTAATAATGTGAATTATGCATTTGATTCATATATGAATTATTATGTGTGAAATTCCCATTCCAGAGACCATAGGTCAATTTGTTAGGGGCAACATTTGGTGATTAAGCATGCGAGGGTTCTAGTTCTTGCAAAGCCGGAGCAATGATGATAATGACAATGGCAATGGCAATGGCAATGGCAATGGCAATGGCAATGGCAATGGCAACAACAACAAGCTTGTGTTAATTATTGGTCGTACACTCATATCTTATGAATGGTTCCATACAAAAAGTGATATTATAGAGGCAGAAAAAAAGGCCTTTAGCAGCCTTTTTTTTCGGCCTCTAAAAGTACAAGCAGTTTTAGCGGCAAAATTATTTTCTACTCATAAAAGTGCCACAAAATCTTAGATGAGGAAAAACAATGCTTTTAGCAAAAGAAAACAATCTTCGCCGCTAAAAGTGACTTCTAGTGGCAGAAAAAAATCACCGCTAAAAGTCACATTTTTTGTAGAATTTCAAATGGAGTATAATTTGGGGACATCCACTACAAATGAGCGCATTCACTTTGAGTTATAACACTAATTCAAAGTGGTGTATATCTTGAGGAAATTCAAAGAGGAGGAGGGCATTCATTTGAGCAGTTTAGTTTTTCAACAGATGAGCTTAGGGTGTAAAACAAGCCGTGTCGGTCTAAGACAACCTGTTGTGAGGCCAACAAAGGTGTGCCTATGCCGGGCTAGGCTGTACCATGTCTAGCTCCTCCACGGGGTGGCCTAGCTTGGCCCAAGGCATGGCTGGAACCATGCTATGCTAGGTCGTGCTGCCCATAGGTTGACCCTTTTTTATTTTTTAAATCTTGTTTTGAAATAAATTTAAAAGAATTTTCTTAAGATTCTTAACTTGAAATGAAATTATAACTACTAAATAAATTCACAAACATTGAAAAACAACATGAATTAATTGTTTATCATTATTTGCTCCAAATAAGACATGGGTATAGACGATTGCAAATGTCTATGAAGGTGCCAATGCCACTTGCTAAATGCGAATTGTAAAGTCTTTTACAAAATATGCATTGTGCCTTATCTTCTATTTTTCTAGTGTGATCAATAATCCGAACTATTTTAAAATATTTCCAAACTTCAGCAATTATTCTTCTTTTCTTTCTCTCTGGAGAAAGAGAGCATCCAGAGAAGGTGAGCGCTCTTTCTACTTCCTTTTGATTTTAATCTAAAGCCAAATCCACAATGTCGAAATCATTTATGCTAGAGACAAGGTTGAACAGTTTTAATGGTCTAGCGTTTTCGAAAGCTTGAAGAGAGTTTTTAGTGCGCTAGGGAACTTAGAGAGAAAAAGAGAGCTTAGAGAACTTAGAGACCTTGAAGTGAGAGAAAAGGAGCTTAGAAAGTCTAGAGGTATTTATAACCTGACAAAGGGGTGAAATGACACAAAATACCCCTCATGTGACCATTATTTGGTAGTTGGGGAGGGTAACAATAGTAAAAGGGAAAAATTATAAAAAAGACATATCACGCCACTGTTTGAACTTTCTTTTTTAGTTGGGGTTGGGGGTTTTGTTTTTTGCGCGGGGGGCCGGGGGGGGGGGGGGGGTGGTGTGGTGTGGTTTATTTGGATTTTGCAAGGTTGGCTGAGTGCCCCTTGCCCAACATGGCATGACCAAGTAGGCATCCGTGTTGTGCATGGCCCAGGCTCGTTTGGGATGGCCCACAGCTTGGTTTTTTGCTAGTTGGGTCATGTTGGGCCTAGGTGGCCCGCCTATATTTACACCCTTAGATGAGCCCCTTTGTGGCCTCCTTCGCACTTGAAAGAGGTTTTAGGTTCAAACTTTTAATACCTGCCCAATATCCCAAAAGAATCTTCAAAGTAGCCTCACTTCGTGGATTTCATAGTGCAACACTTTTCTACATAGGCACAGATCAAATTCGAACTAATCTTGTTCATTTTGTGAAAAATCATATGGATGGAGGGAGTGAGGATCAATGAGAGATGCATTGGAAGAACTCCATCCCTTGCTCCCTTTTTTTTTTTTTGGTTTGTGGGGGGGGGGGGGGGGGGGGGGGGGCGGGCGGAACTGAATACATTACAATTCAACACTCACTCACACTATCCACTCAACTCATACATAGTAGGTAATTGGAACTCACACATTTGATGACACATGCAACTCACACATGCAGGGTAATGGGGGACCTACACATGTGAGGGAACAAAATACAACTTACACATGTGAGGAAATCAAAACTCACATATGAAAGGGACGGAGCAGCAAAGTTTGAACCTTTGACCTCCCAATGAGAACATGACCTTACTACTAAGGTAAGGAGCTCCTCCCTCTTTATTCTTTATTTTTTTTAAATAAAAAAGGCCCCTTTTTTTTCAGCTAATTATAACTTCAAAAAGGCTCACATGTTTGAAGTTTCTCATTTTTTACTAAAACCAACTTGACTTATGTGAGCAGCCCTCAGCTATGGAAATGGTTGTAACACCGCTCTTTGTCTGAAACCAAAGAGAATATGGGACAAAATGTCGGTGGATTCTTTGTTCATTCATTGTGCTGTGGGCAACACATAGTGGTTCTTTTGTCACTTGGTAAGGGTTCTTCGAATAAGAATATAAAGTCATTGCCAAAAAGTCTTGAGTTTTAGGGTTAATTCTCACTTATAAAAATATAATAAAGTCAAGCAAGAGAAAATAACTAAAATAAATAAAATAAAAGGGTGGGGGTGCCAAATAGTTTAGAAGAGGATCGGCCCCGTTCCCGGGTACCCCCTTTAAATCCCTTGGTAAAATGGGTTCAAAGGCCAATTTTTCAAATCAAAGCAATAATGCAAATGAGGTTTCAATTTGTGATTTCAATGTGTGTGTGTGGTAAACAGGAAATTGAAAAAAAAGGGTGGCCGATGGCCCAGTTGATTAATTAAGGGTGGTTGATTGATTAATCGAAAAGGTGGAAAAGTGCTTGATTAATTGAAAGGGTGTGTGAAATTAATTACTCATTTAGTCTCACCATTCTCATTGGTTCAACTTTAGAAATCAACTTTTATTCCCTTTGTCTTTAAGCTTAGTAAAATATTTGGTGCTGGAGGTGGAGGAAGAAAATCATCATTATTAAAACCTTATTCCAACCATGTTGGGGTCGGCTACATGAATTCTGTTTCTTCATTCCGTTCTATTTTGAGCCAAATCCTTCGATAAGTTAAACATTTTCAAATCTGAATCAATGACCAGGTGGAGGAAGAAAAGAAAAGGAAAATATTTTTGGTTTGAATTTTATTGATTTTATGGTTTTTTTGGATTTTTAAGAGGGGGCCTAGAAGGGCCTAACTAAGGGATTTAACTAATTGACTTTACGTGATTAGTACATTCAAGTCGATCATCCGATTAACTTGAATTCCTAAGGTCCTAAATTGTCTACATCATCTCTCCTAGTCTCCTAGTGGAATAGGAAAAGTGATGGGACGAACTATAATGCTATGCTAATTGAATTGGGAAATTTGGTGTATTCTATTATGCAAACAACTTAAACAGAATGAATTTCGAGATCTAAGTGGTTTGTTTGATGTGATTTTATTATTTGTTTGTTTGTTTTTGATCTTAAGGTTTGATTATTGATTGGTCTATGTGTGTTTTAATAAAGTGATCTAATGCATTTTAAGTGATTTACGTTTCTAGAAATTCATTTTTCAAGAAACCAGAAAGTTTAGAAGCAAAACGGGGCTACAAACTATGAACACTGGGCAGTACAACAACCTAGGCATAGGGATTCTAGTGCCCAGGTGGTTTGGTCAAGTTGGTGCGATTTGGGCCCCCTTCTGTGGACTTCAGTCTCCAGTTTGATTCTTTGGGTTTTGCTCAAGTTCTGAATCAATTGATTTGAAGGACTGGTGGTTACGTTGGTGAGTATTAGATTGGTTTAAATTGATTTATATGAAAGTCAAGGTAGGTTCAAATATTCTAGCTCCTATGTGGCACTTTGTGGATTTAGGGTGATTTATGGGTGGTTTGGGTTATTTGAATTTTTTTTATCAAGTTGATGTTTTAAGTGTTTTAAATTGAATTTTGAGTTGTGTTTGTCGGTGGATGGTTTAAATGCTAGGTTAGGCTCAACAATAGTAGCTCCTATGGGCACTTTTGGCATTTTGATGGGTCTAGTGTGTGTTTCGAGTTGTCTTGAGTTTCTATTTTTTTAATTTAATTAGTGTTTTAAGAGATCTGTTTGTGTTTTCTAGTTCAATTTGTTGATTTATTGAGTTTCTATTTTTTTTTTATTAAATTAGTGTTTTAAAAGATTTGATTGTGTTTTCTAGTTCAATTTGTTGATTTATTGCTCAAGAACAAGGTAGGCTCAATAATTGTCGCTCCTAAGTGGTACTTTATGGATTCGGGGAATTGTTTTGTTGATTTAACTTAGTTTTAGTTGTTTCAATTGTTTATGGTTTGTTATAGTTGCTTTTAAGGTTTTAGAACTTAGGTCATTGTTTGCAAGGTGTTCAAGTTGTTTAAGTATTACGTTTTAAGTCAATCAGGGTTTTAGGTTTTTAGTTTTAATTAGATTATTTAAGTCTTGTAATAGAAGTCATAATTTTAATGATTCTTTTGTCTTATTACTGAGTATTTTAGGTTGATACTTAGTCTTTTAATGTTGCAATTTGATTCAAAAGCTATGTTTTGAGTTTTTAAAGATCTCAAGTCGCAATTGCTATTTTAATTAATGTTTCAATCCACCTAGAAACAAATCTGGAAAACCTACATTATCTAACCTAATTTTTTGGGTTTTTAATGAATATCTTTTAATTTGTTTGTGGTTTATTCTCCTATTTACTAAAGAGCAAGAAAAGGGAAGAAGTGGTTTTGTTTTATGATTTTTTATGATTTTATGGTTTTGTCATTTCATGATGATCATCTAGGTGTGATGGTAATCTAAGTGCTAATGATGATCTAAATGTTAATGGCCTAAGTGATTTTAACAAACAAAATGATCTAACCTAAATGATCTCAATGATATGCTAAGAATGATGTTTTGATTGAAGTGTGTGATTTAAATAAAGTTTAACTAATCAGTGTTTTAGTTTGACTAATCAAGCAATCAAAACATTAATTCAAGAACAACAAGCATAGAATCGATCAAAATCATCAAACAACAATGAAGATAGATGAATGAGTATGAAAAATCAAAGAAACACGAGAAAAATGAATGCAGAGGGCAACCCGAGCGCAGAAAGTTGGTGCCCAGGTGGTCCGGGGACTTGTTTTAGGTCTCGTGCGTGCTTTCTAGTGATTTTCGGGACTTTTCTTATTTTCTAGAGACAATACGATTGTTCTGGCACGATGAATCTTTCGGATCTGAATGACAAGAAGCAAGAAGTACAAATTTGAGATCCTACGATGATAATTCATAAGATTCAGTGAAGACAATATGCTAGTATGGTAAGAATGAAGTGGATCTTCATGAAGTTTATATCTAAGTAATGAAGATGATGAAGTTGATGCAGATCTACACGGTATGTATCTAGAATAATGAAAATGATGTAGACCTACACATATTAATAAATCTAAGCATGTTTGTATGTATTCAAAATAATAAGATATCGGATCTAAGAAGACAACAAGTGAAAAATCTAATTAAGATGCAAATCTTAGTGCCATGTTGTGTTCATATATTCAAAATTATTATTAAGGGAAAATTTCAAAATACGGCTCAAGTTTTGCATAGATCACAAATTAGGACAAAAAAAAAAAAGAAAAAAGAAAAAAAAGGAAACATTTTAGATTTCGAAAGAGGACTTAAGTTTTTAAATTTCCTTTTAGGCCCGGACATCCGATGAGATTTTAGGTTTTTTTTTTGACGATTTTATTATCTTTTTCTCCCTAAATACCTAAAATGCCCTCATATCTCTCCTTCCCAACACCCAATTGGAATGGTTAACTGATGAGGAGGAACCAGTAAAAAGAAGTTTAGAGAGAGATTCTTCTGCATCAACCCTATGGAAGTCCGCATCTGTAATGTTGAAGAAGCCTTTTTTGCGTCTCTAATACCACTGAATTAAGCTCCTTGAATAGTAGAGTAGTGAGTTTTGTGAGTGGCCTCCCGGGCGAAAAGAAGTTGCACCGGCGGCGGTGGTGAGCCGCTGCCATCGACCGGACCCACTGGTAATGGCTCAGCCATGGAATCCAGATCTTCCCCACTCAAACGCACACCAACAAAACTGTAAGAACCCAAGAACAGTGGATCAGTCCCCCATCCACTCCTCAACACGTCTGCAAATCTCGCATGCTGTTGTTTATGATCTTGAACCATCCCATTATCATTTCCCATTGCAGCAATGAGAAATGAGGCCTTGGTGAGATTTCTGAGATGAATTCATATAACAAATAGAGAGAGTAGAAGAGACCCGTTCGATGATTTTGCTGTCCTTGAGAGCTTCGAGCTCAAGCGCCTCTTTTCCGGCAAATCATCGGAGAAGCACCCTCGAATTCTTATAAATGGGGGACAGAGAAGCGGTTCTTCTCATCCACCATGGGACCTTCCCTTGTTTTGTAACAGATGGATTCTGTTGGAAAGCAATTTGCAGGAAAGGGATTTGTTAAAAATCCCCATCTTCTTCTCTCTCCAATTGCAGGAAGAGCTTACTTACTAACAACGCCAAATCGGAGCATGGAAATGGCGTCCCTCTTGAAAGATGGCAGCAGGGGACTGAACAGAGAAGACCCATCTCGAGTCCCTGCCTTGAGCACACCTAGAGAGACATCAAAGATGACACCAAGGTTTTTTAGGTACTTTGTGGGTGCTCGCCGGAGGAAGGGAGAAAAGCTATTCGAAGAGGGTTCCGCGAAGAAGGGGTATGAGGGCATTTTGGGTATTTGAAGAAAAAATGGAGAATAAAATCTCCGGAAAACATCAAATCTTGCCCCAAGTCCTGATTTTAAAAAAACTTGAAACACCGAAGTCTTCTTTTAAAATTTAAATATTTTTCTTTTTTTTTTATCGTGATTTGAAATTCGGGGCTAAACTCAAGCCCTATTTTGAGATTTTCCCTTTTCGTAGCTGACGTATAGATAATGTGGGCTTATGTTAGGATTTTGTTAGTAATAAATAGGAAAGCATCTATTTGGCCAAAAGACAACCAGCAGAAGACTGCTAACTAATTTTTAATATCACTCTCTTGTCGAATAAAATTTAATATGGCAAGTCTGGAATAAAAGATGGATATTAGATTATCACTACATAGAAAAGTAATATATATCGAACTATAAGGATGAAAAGTTTCAATGCATTCAACCAGCTTGGTGCAATCTCATTTTCAGCTCAAAACCTAAAATTAAAACTCTTACCGTCTAGTACCGGCCTTTATTGACCATATCAAACAATGCGCATGATTATGTCAATTGAAGCTCATATTAAAGATTATTCATTGTGATACTTGGTGAGCACCATTTCCTTGGCTGCTGAGTGAGGAAAGCGAAAAAAAAAAAAAAATCAGTTGTTTGTAGAAAAAAATATACATAAGAAAAGGACTGATATATACATTAACCATTATTTAAAAAGGGACTCCACAGGACTCTAGTGCCAACCCTTCGCAAACAAGCACCTTGGGAGATGTTTCTCCAGCAATCAGGACATAGAAACCGGACTGGGGTTTGTCTTTTTGAGGCGCAGAGATCTAGTTTGGGGAGATCTGTTTTGTGGGTCTTTACTCGAGTCCGGCTTCTTTTTTCATGTTTTATTATTATTATTTTTTGAATGAAATTACTCATTTAAAAAAAATATACACACTCATATTGGGAGATTCAGCCTCTCGGGATTGCCAATCAATCAATGTTGGGTTCACAGGTTAAATAGTTGATCAAAACAAATAATGCTCAATTAATAACGAGCTAGAAAATAATTTGCCGGTTACTCACTTGATTGGCAACCCCGATTGTCATCTAACTATTCAGGAATCGGCTCTCAGACATGCCACTCTTTCCAACCGTGCAGGATTATTGTCCCATGGTGCCAGCTTCCTCTTCCCACCTGTGTGGGCGGGAACTTGGCCACAGGATGATAGGTCCCCCCACATCAGCGTGAGGGTTTCCCTCTTGTAATCTCAATTCTAATGCACGTGGCATCAACAGAATAAAATGTTCGATCGGTGACAGAAATATGCTATAATCATATGAAAATAATGATACCCACCTTATCATGTAAATGGGACCGGCTGAGACTAAAGTCCCAAAGGCATAGCCCTGGATAGTCAGGTTGCAACATAGATGTAAATTTAGTTTGTCATTTGGATTAATCATCATGTTGATGTCATATGTCATGTGGTATTGGATAGCTTATTTAATTAGCTTTCTATCAAAACTTTAGAGGCATTTGGTAACTCTAAAAATAATCTTTTGTTTATGACTTAAAACTTATTTATATATTAAAGAGTTTCGTAGACTTCTAAATATATTTTGTAATTTTATATCTTATTTACAAATTATAGATTTTGACCCTAAAAATAAAAAAAAGAGCTAAGGGTACTACTATTTTTAAAAGCTTTTTTTAATCTAAAGTGGATGGAGGTAGACAATATTGCAAGATTTATAAGCATTTTGGATGAAAATTATCGTTGCCACCACCACCGCATTCATTATCAAAGCCTTATCTTGATAAGAATAACCTTCTAGAATTTTTTAGATGAAGCAAATGGTAGGCTTGAACACCGTAAATTTTATCAAGAAACCCCAATTATCATGATTACTAAAAGTGAGGAAATTACCTCATGAATAAGAGCCTTTTTTAAAATTTTACCGAACACACTAAATGTAAATCAAAGTTAAAAGTAAATTTGTTTCATTTCAATTTAATCTAATTAGCTCTTATTAATTAGACTAAGGTTTTCAAAAGACCCTATGTTTGTATGGATCTAATGATACATTCATGATGAATACATTTTTGCTCCTAATGAATCTCATCAAGGAGAAGATTAATCAATGGTGGAGGATCGGGATGTGGAAGACACTGACACTCGACCAGAGATCGATGCATATTCCTAACTGTTGGAAGTCTCCATGAATCTCTTGATGAGTCACACTTCTTAAGGACTTCTTCACCAACAAAACCACATCCCCTAACTCCTAACATGAGTTTTGTACATGGGGATGAGACCCGATTTGCTAATCTCGGATCCTTTGAATCTCTATCTTACTTACAACATATCAAATCTTTTATTATAGTGAGGATCTTATTCTCTATTCAGAAATGTCATTTGTTTGATTGGATATGAGACCAGTGGGATGTGGGCCACATGATTTTCTACATCTCCCATTTAGAACAAATGCCACATACAACAAATATATCTCAGTCTCATGCATGTCACATGCCTTGCAAATGATTATTTAGACAATGCCTTACTGAGAGCATCAACCATCAATTTCTCTGACTGCATTTAGGATATTTCAATATCTTTATTTTTGGCCTTTTCCCTTATAAAATGATATTTTATTTTAATATATTTTGACCAGCTGTTAAACTTTTGCCCATTCACCATAGAGATGGCCAATGTATTATGTATGTTCATTGGGATAGACTCTTTATCCCTACTTAGATCTAAATCAAATAGGTTGTGCCCTAACTAAAGAGCCTCCTGAACTCTTATACTGTAGGCTATATTGTACTTCGACTGTCGATATAATCGTAGCATTGTGAAAATTATGAAAGTATGATGTTGACTTCACAATGATCAAGTGCAGAAAATACAAGAAATAACTACTTGCACAATAACCATGAATTTCATTTTTTTCTCAAATTTATAGTACATAGGTTCATGTTCTAGCCTTGTGGATACATGTTTTTTATAGAATTTATTTTTACAAGTATTCCATTTGGCCTTAGATGATCTCAAAACTGAATAGAATACAACATTTGACAACAAAAATACAAAGAAACCGCTGATAACTATTTCTGGAAGCTCATGTCCAATCAAGTCAGAATTGGTCGGACAAGGATCCTTATACGTCAATGTCTACTCTCTTTTTTGCTTAATTCTATTCCTATTGGCTCCCAAGACGTTCTTATGCCTGTGCCACTGAATTGGGATGGTTTAACCAAGTGCTTTGCTGGGTAGGGTTTGATTTTAACAAATATTTATCTCTGAAATTCATCACTATTTTCAAGGACTATTTTTGTATATATAACCCAAGGAAGTTGTTGGCTTTTATACCAATAGGTGTCCAATGTTGTGTCATTCTGGGTCCTTGTTTATGGAAAACCAAAATGAAGTTTAAGAGGGCATGCACAATAGTACTTTGATGGCAAAGGCACCATTTACTCCTTTTAAGTGAGAAAACATAGAAAAGACTAAAAAGTCATGGATTTTGGGTTAACATGGGTTGGAAAGACCATGAATCGTTAGCTTCTTTCTTTAGAGGAACACTTTAGAGGTTGAAGACCATATTTCAAACGTCAAGGAAGTGTTTTTGTCAGTTTTGATGTAGAATTTCTTGGAAGTGGTTATGAAAAGTTTTGGATGAGAAGAGTAGATTCTAAGTGTGCAAAAGGGTTTCTTGAGGCTTCAATTATTGCCAATTGTGCTTAAATGATCGTCCAAAGGGAGTATTTATAGGTTTAGGATGCAGTTGGAGGAGTTTTAATGAGTTTGAACTTGAAGAAGTGAAGAAATAACTGACTACATAACCATGTCTAACCAGACAATGACCCACTGAACGTGGGGTATCAATTAATGAATCCAACTTGGATGCATGTCGAAATGATTTTTGTTGTGATTTTGACATCATCCGTTGTGGGCATACATGAATTACAAGATTAACAAAGAAGCAACCACATACAAGAAGAGATACAGAGATTTACCTAGTTCACCCAAATAGGGCTACATCCACGGGCACAGAGATAATCATTTTCACTATGAAAAGTAAAGCATACAGAGACTCTTACTTTCTTATATCGTCTTTCTTACGTGGTGTGGGAATACCACGGCCAAAAGAGCTTTCACCTCTTTTTAGCGCAAGATCTAAGCTTACAGGCTATACACATATATAATCTCCGCTTTTTTGGCCACCAAGAAAGCCTCGGTACAATTACCAAAATACCTTTGGCCTTAAATCAGTCTCAGGCTAACCCAGCAGACTTATCTGGCTAAACCGGAATACAAGATATAAATCCAACAATCTCCACCTTGGCTTGGATTCCGTACAACTCGAGCCACCAAGAGATTAAACTGACAATGTCTTCATGTACCTTGCTGAATGGTACGTTACTATATCGACGGTGCAGTCTTCTTCCTTTAACATTTTGATATGTTGAACCAGTACATGAACTTTGAGCGAAGTTCATCTTCTCATCAAACTCCACCTCGAACTTAAAGTTCATTGACAAATCTGAGTGATATCGATATCTGAATTACTCATTATCTTGCCCCATCTTCAACATCACTTTGAATATCCAAGTACCAAAAGCATGCAAGCAAAATATATCGGAAATGCAAGTTCAAATGACTTCACAATTGTAGAACAACCTCTGCCTCCGAGCGGTCAAAAAACTCCATTTGACTTGACCTCCGATCAATCAAACGCATGTTTGACAACTGCTGATGCATCAGCTCCTCCTTGTTGCTTCTTCATTGGATTGGCTTTGGCAATATAAATGGCTCTGATACCACTTGTTATGATTTTGACATCACCTGTTGTGCGCATACATTAATCACAAGATCAACAAAGAAGTAACTACACACAAGAAAAGAATAGAGATTTACGTGGTTCACCCAAACAGGGCTACATCCACAGGCACAGAGATGATCATCTTTACTATGACAAGTAAAGCACACAGAAACTCTCATTCTCTCACATCGTCTCTCCTACGTGGTGTGAGAACACTATGGGCAAAAGAGCTCTTACCTCTCTTCAGCGTAAGATCTAGGGTTACAAACTATACACATATATAATCTTTACTTTTTTTGCCACAAAGAAAGCCCCGATATAATTACCAAAATACCCTTGACCTTAAACCAGTCCCTGGCTAACCCAGTGGACTTATTCAGCTAAACCGGAATACAAGATATAAACCCAACAATTTTTATCTGCCTTGAAACCATGGGGAATGTGTCTAAGACTTGTCTTTGACCTTTGAGGAAGACTTTATCTTCATTTGACTTCTACAAATTGGTTAACTATGGGTTTCCACCTCCATGTTCGAACATTTTTACATTGGACTATTTTGAGCCTTGCTTTACTTGGTTTTAGGTTTGAATGGTTGGTTTTAGGTTTGAATGGTCTTCAACTGTATTGAAACTATGGGTAAACCTTCTAAAATTTGTTTTTTGAACTTTACAAAAGATCTTATCTTAATTTGACTCCTACAAGTTTGTCAAAAGTGGACTTCAGCCTCCACATCCGAGCATTTTTGCATTGGACTGTTTTCGGCTATTTTGTGTTTTTGGCACATTAGAAATTCCATATGGTGCTAACATTGCAAATATTGGAACAAAGGCAAATTGAAGAGCAATTTGGGCAGAATTCACTCCCAAAAAGGTGTTCATTCAGATGAAGGAATGTTACAAGTGGCTCTAAGCTCATTTGAGGTGAATGAAAGGCCAAAGCGGAAAAAAATAGTTCCATGTGCCCACAGTTCAAACTATTCAGGCATCGACCCCAAGGGCTGTATTCAACATAGTTTCAAATGTCAAATCAAGATGAAACTTAACATGAAGTCCAAAAATGCATGACCGAGGTTCCCTCAAAGTTTGAAGACAATCTAAGACCATATGGGCCCAAACCCAAGAAATGCATTCACTCACTAAGTGATTGGATATTGACCCCTCTAACTACATTTGGCCTAATTCTTGAGGTCAAATATGGTAACTCATGGGCAAAGGTCATGAACTCATGTTAAGAGCATTTGCCAATGTTTAAATGTGGTTTCACATCATTTGGGTGCAAATTTTAAAGATCATTCCAAACACTAGGTACCTGGACGTAGATTGGAATTACTGCTTTTAGATGGTCAAATGTGATGAAATTATTTTAGGTAGTCAAACTTAAGTTCTAAAGGTATCACTCCAATTTTCAAATCACTTGGACACCATTTGGACCCAAACTCGGGGGTGCAAGCAGCTCCCGGATGCAGAATGAAAATGAAAATCCTACTTCCAGAAGGCTAATGTTAAGTCCACAAAATTACACATTAAATTATTTTCACTTAATTTCATGATTTTATGCAAATGAGCTAAAAAATTTAGAATCTCAAGATAAATCATCCAATTTTCAACATGATTACATGAAAACCATGATTCAATGTATTTTTCCCAAAATTGTGAGGAGTCCTAGTTTATTCAAGACTCTTCTCGAAGGAATCTCAGTTGCATTAGGACTCTTAACCATTTCTCAAATTGAGTTTATTTTTGTTGGAAATGCAATACTGGGACCTGCAAGCTAAGAAGAAATTTGGTGATGAATCTTGGTTAAAGTAGAAGACTACCTAGGGCCCACCATCAAAGCATGTGGGACATTCAAAGAGGGGATCCACTTTCGAAAATTCGCAATTTTGAATTAATTTGAAGGAAAGAGATAATTGGAAGTCTTAGTGATGAAGAGATAAAAGGAAGCTATCTACAAGTGGACATCCTCACTTGGATCTAAATTCAAATTGTTGCAAAGTTGTTATCTTTGGAGATTTAATCCAAGTGGGAGAAAGAAGATAAAGAAAATAATGAAGTGAAAAAGAAACCCATTTCATGGGACATCCCACACTCCTCATGGGCGACCAAAGTGAGGCCCACTTTATTTGTTGTACATCTTTAGGTCCCATCTCATGCAATGTTTGAAGATCCTCTACCCTTGAAGATTATGTTTAGCACATCTCATGTGGGACCGCAACTGAAGATAAAGCATGGAGAGCAATCCATCTGCTCAGGAACTCTATCTTCAAGAAGAGGAAAACACTTAAAACTCCCTAATTCTTTTCTACTTAGGAAGCGAAGGAGATTGTTGCTAAAGGAATACTAATCCACAAAAGAGAGATTAGCAAGACAGAAAGAAAAAAAAATTATAAAAGGATGGTGTGGTGGGGGAGGGGGGGGGGGGGGGTGTGGACGTCCATTCATCCTTTGGCCGTCTGGCCTCCCCTCTCCCTTCCCCCTCTTCTTCCCACTCCTTCTCTCGCCCTTTTCTTTTCTTTTATTTTTTGGTATACCGTGGGCCATGCCCAAGGACTTTACTTTTTGAGGAAGAAAGTTTTTGAGAGAGAACTTGTAAAGACGATGGTTTCAATGAAGATGAAAGTGACATTTTTTGCAATGGTTGGATGAGTTTTCTGATAAGTGTTACAAAAGAAGCTAAGTAATGTCTTTTAGTTTCTGAATTAATTCTTTCTGATGTCTCATGGGATGTGTGTTTAATTGTTTTTAATAGACTCACCTTCACGCCTTAGGCAACTTAGGTATTTAATTTTTCAAAATAAAAACTTTTAATTATTTATGCGTAGATTTGATAGGCTATGCTTAGGATTAATTTCTTTTGATGGTTTATGCTTTTTTTTATAGATAATATTTAAGTTTTTATGAGATTATGAAGTGATTATGAAATGAAAGTAGTCTTGGTTTTTAAACTTTTATTTAAAAAAGGCTTTTAAAAATATAGATCTTCCGTATTAGAAACATCATTTTCTTTCTAATTTGAGTAATAGGGGAAAAGTCAAGATTAATTCATAAAAAATAGATTGACACTTGGTGGATTTTAGATGCTCTAATCTCTTTGGATATTTGATTTTTCTTACTTTATTTTGATTTGGTTATTTTATTTTATTTTGAAAATCATTCACAATTTTTAGATCACTAGTTTATTAGTTTTACTTCAGATTAAAGATTGCTTGCTATCTGTTCTTTGTGGGTTTAACCCGTACTTCCCACTATTTTTTTTTTTGACAACTGTGTTCTTGCTGTTTAATGACATTAAAATTCACATCAACTAAAGGGGTGAAATCTTCTTGGAAGCTTCAAAATGTGTTCAATAATGATTTTCCAAAGTCTCATAACCATTGGAGGTCATTTGGACTCAATTCAAGCAAAACAATATTAATGTCCCCTCACTTGATAAAAGTTAGGGACACGGAATGGAAATCTTACATCCACATGACCAAAATGGATGAAACTTGCATGGAAGCTTCAAGATGTGTTTAATAATGCCGTTCCAAAATTTCAATGCGATTTAAGATCATTTGACCAGAAACATAGTTCAAACCACTCCCAACCCCTTGGCCATCAAACATGGACTACGATTTTGCATTAAATAGATTTCTAGAATGCCAAAGTTGATGAAATTGCACCGTAAGGTTAAGCACAAGCTCTGAAGAGATGATTTCAAGTTTCAAGCCAATTGGACATCATTTGACATAAAAACACAGAGACATGAAGTCCATCGGACATGGAATAGAAAGACCACTTCCAGACGGCCAAGGGTGATGAAACTTCATGGAAAGCTTCAAAACAATTCCAGTAATGGTTCACCAAAGCTGTTGAGAAATTGGAGACCATGTGGGATCAATGTAAGAAAAACAAGATCCAATTTCATGCATTCTACAAGGGTTTTAGACGTGGAGATTAAGGACTACAACTGGACAAGCTACAAGGATCAAATGAAGCTGAAACCACTTGCACAATACTCAGATGAAGTCCGAAGACATTCTCCAAAGGTCTCTGAAGATTGGAATTTATTTAGGTACAAAACAAGCCATAAGAACCTCCATGTCCGCGCAATGGTCTAATTTGCTTGGACATGGGCCCAAAATCAGTTATTTGCAGTTTTTTCCCTCTGTATTTTTGAATTCAAACCTCTGGCAACCTCTGTTAACTGCTTCCTAAGTCTATAAAGACTCATTGGGTTGCTATTTGCTGCACTATGTCTATTCTCAATCATCCAAAAACTCAGCAACACTAAGAATTTCCTTCAAAGACTTCCTTCCCACCAATACAAGGTGAGATTCTTTCTCAAAATCACACCAAGATATTCTCTCAACCCGTGAGACTAGTGCTTCAATTTCTGAAACTGTCCCTTTCAAAGGGAGAAGTCAAGTATTCATTGCATTACCAACCCATCAAACCCAAATTCATGACCAAACAGTCATCTTCTTTCATTTTCTCACTCAAAGGAGGATGGAGTACTCCCTAATGTTGTGCATGCCCTTCTCTTGGGTTCATTTTGATTTACATAAAATCCAAAGTCAGAATGACACAATCTTGGATATCCGTTGGCACAAAAACCAATAACTCCCTTGGATTGTACAAACACAATCCTTGAAAATAAGTAATGCATTTTAAAGATCGTCGTTGGTCAAAATCCAACCATGCACACCCAAAACATTTGGTAAAATCATCCTAAATCCAGAGGCAGAGGCATATACGTCCTTAGCAGCCAGTCGGGAGAGAGAAAAAGCAAACATAAGAGGAAGAAAGAGTCAAGGAAAGCCATGTCTGACTAGACAATGTTGTTGGACATGGGCTTCCTGTATAAATTGTAGTCAAGTAATTTAAGGCTTGATTTGGGCTCTTGTGGCCCTCCTTTTATGTGATCAAACAATAGAAAAAGGTTTGCTCATATTCAAGACTATATAAAGTGGTTGTGAATATTTATTGGTAAAATCTATTTCCTAAAGCCACCATAACAGTTTTAATAGCTGGTGACTTTGACCACTCTCCAATTTTTCTATCCACACATCCAAAGTACTCAAGGCTCCCTCGGCCTTTCAGGTTCCATAAAATGTGGTTAAGAGAGGAGGATTGTGAAGACTCGATTAAATACAATTGGTTAAAAGACAATGAGGTAAATGAAAAGAACATTTCTAAAACTTTAGTTTCCTTCAGTAAAGTTCTTATGAAGTGGAATAGAAAAAAGATCGGGAACGTGGAGGTGGTCATAAAATCTACTAGAGCTGAACTCGACTCTGTTGACACACAAAAAGCTTCAACAAAGATCCAAGAATAAGTTCAAACAAGAGACCAACAAAGCAAGCCAAATTGAAGACAAACTAAGTCCAAGTACATCAAGACAGAGCGCAAACAGCTCAAAAAAAAAAAAAAGTTAGAAAGGTTCTCTCAAAGTTTAAAAGGAAAGATAAGTTAAAAAGTTCAAAAAACAAGGCAAAACATGCAGTAGACGACTAAACATGCAGTAGCTGATCGAGCAAATGTAATAGCCAAAATCAAAATAGAAATAGCCAACCAGTACAACTCAACAAATATCCGATTCAGATCTAGTTAAATTTCTCTAAGGCTGATTTCAAGCACATCAACATGATTGAAGGGATGAAATCTCGAATGACAACCGAGCATAATTGAGGCAGGAGAGTAGCTGACTGAACAACAACACAGTCCCTATTCCCTTGAAAGTCAGATTTTTTTTTTACCTGAATCACTCCCTTCCTCAAATGACAACATGTACGTGGAGGCCTATAAAAAGCGCCGTTAGGTGACCATTTAAGGCATTCAGCCTCATCAACCATTCAAGGCATTGAGGATTCAAATGGGGATTCATCAAGCATCAAGCACCAGAAAAGCACCCTAAGGAGAAGAGAAAGAAGGCTCCAAACTCTGCCAGATTTAAGAAGTCTTAGACACCTCCACAAGGTACTTAGTCTTTGAGAAAAACTCAGATAATTCAGAAAGTGCTTTGACACCATGCAAGATCCTCTAAGAAAAACCCTAAAGTCCTAAGTCTGCGACTTTCTTCGTTTTCTTCACTTTGGAGTTGAAAGGGTCTATGTGTTCGATCATGGTCTTCCTTGGGAAATGGCACTTCGGTGTTCCTCAAGCACAATGATCTTAGACACCTTGGTTCATAAAACCATGACTCCTTTTGGGATTTGCACTTTACGAACTCGAAAAAAAAGTGATAGGTTATGAAGATTGCCTAATTGACTTGGAAAGGGGGCAATATGTGATCAATAGTGAGGAGTCTGAAACAAAGTGTGATCATTGAAAATTATATTATGGCCCACGAAGTGATCCACTCCTTTAGATCTAAAAGAAAATGCAAATGTATGGGTATTTACTTGATATGGCCAAGTTTGACAACGGAATGGAGTGGGACTTTTGTTAAAAAATTTAGCTACTTTTGTTTTTAATGATCGTTTTATCCAACTTATTAATGAATGTATCTCTTCTGTCTCCTATTCCATCTTACTAAATGGTCTCCCTTTGGTAATTTGTCAACAATTAGAGGATTAAGACAAGGCGACCCTCTCCCTTACCTTTTCATTTTGATGGCTGAAGTCTTATCTCGCATGCTAACTAAGGTTGAATAGATGGATACCATTCGGGGGCTTAAAGTGGCCAAAAGAGCACCTAGTATTAATTCACATCTCTTGTTTGGTGATGATAACTTCATTTTTTTTAATGCTAGCATTAAAGAAGCTAGAGGTATTAAAATTTTGTTGTAAAACTACTCTGATATTTCTCGACAACTTATTAATTTTCATGAATTTGTCATTTATTTTAGTAAGGGAGCTTTCCATAAGAGATGCAAATGTATTTCCACAATCCTTGGTATGAAGATTATGGACAAGGATGAGAAGTATGTTGGTAATCCCTTATACATTAAAATAAATAGGCATTTGATTTTTGAATCTCTCACAAATAAAATTTAAAAAAAAAAAAAGCTTATGGAAAATCCCCTTGCAATCTCAAGCTGGTAGAAATATCCTAATTAAGACAGTGGTCTCTGCCATTCCTATGTATAATATGTCTGTTTTGCTCCTCCCCACTAAAACCATAGATTCTATTGATAAAATGCTTAGGGCCTTTTTGGTGGGGTGAGAATGAAGGAAAAAGAACATTTCATACTATTAAATGGGCTGAATTATGTAAGACAATCTTCAATGGGGGCTTAGGGGTGAGAGATGCCAATAATAATAATTTTGTCCTTTTAGCCAAAACTTAATGGAGATGTTTAAGCAATGAGAATTTCCTTTGTTAAAAAGTTTTTAAGGTTAAATATTGTTCTAGATGTAATCTTTGAAAGGCAAATTTAGAAAAGGTCAGTTCTGGTTTTGGAAGGGGTTTGTGAAGGGAGTTGAGTTTATTAATGATAAGGTTCAATGGATAATTGGCAATGGAGAAAACATTTTTGTATGGAGGTGCAATTGGATCCCTTTCAAAAATGCTTAGAGAAAGTCTCTCTCCTCTATAACTAACCCAGATCTTAAAGTTACATACTTGTGGAATGAAGAAAATAAGTGGGACACTAATATTCTCAAAGACTCCTATGACAACCTAGCAGATGTTGAGGATATTAGTCAAATATATATCCCTAAATTTTCTATTAAGGATGAAAAAGTCTGGCCTTTTTGGAAAATGGCTAGCTTACTACTAAATCTGCTTATAGATTTATTTGTGGTAGTTATGAAATGAATCTCAATTCATTTGTAGACTGGAAAATCTTCTGGAAACTCTCTCTTCCTCAAAAGGTTCTTCGTTTGGATTGAAATGTCTTCAGAATGCTATCTCGGTAAGAACTATCATTAAAGCTAAAATTAATTATATGAGCAATTTATGTCTTATCTGTGAAAAAGAGGAAGACTGGATTGGCCATGCTCTCATGAGTTGTGACTACGCTAGGGCGTGTTGGTTTGGCTCTCTGTGGGGCATTATGTTCGATTGTACTCGGCATGTTGATTTAAAAGCTTGGGTGGACGAACAATTGTGAGCATGGCCATCTGACCACTCCTCTTCAGGATGATCACTCACAAAAGGGGATTCTTTACATATGATGGGCAATTTAGAAAGTTAGGAATAATTTCATTTATAGAGTTAAATCTCTAGACCCCTCTAAGATAATTGGTTTAGTTGAAAATTTTTTTTTGTTAACCCCATTTATCATCAGGGGAATTACGATTCCCTAAAAATGAGAATATTGTTGTGACCCCTTGTATTAACTAATAAAAAAGATCTTGTGATCTTCTTGGATGCAGCCTTCAAGATTAAGGAAGGGTTTGCTTTCTTTGAATTTGTTATGATTTTAAATGGGGTTATGGTGGATGCAGGTGCTATCTAAAGACCCGAAGTCACCTCATTAAAAGAGGCCGAAGTGAGGGTGGTCTTAACCACATTGGAAAAGGCAGGGAAGTTTGGATTTGCAAGGATCCATGTTTTGTTGTATGCCAAACAGGTTGTGCTTGCTTTGAAGGGAGTTTTTTTATTGGTCCATTAACTCTATTATTTTGAACATTAAAGTTGTAGCTCCTTTGTTTTGTCTTGTAGACTTCGATTTCTTTCCTAGGTCCCTAAATGTTCAAGAGCATAAGCTTCTAAATTTTGTTACTCTTTTAGGTAGGATATTGACTAGGAGTGGGTTTTTTGTATCCTTTTATCTGGGGGATAAGTTATTGGTTGTTTGTCTTTGTCTTTTTTTCCTGTTGTTTTCTTTCTCTTTAATGAAATTCCTTTTACTGAAAAAAGAAAAAAATTACAACAAACATTGATCCTTACTTATCACCCTTTCCCATTTACATGGTTGTGAACCAAATATGAGACACAGGTTACCCAAGGATGAGCTTGACTTGAACATTAAACCAATCACCTCCATAAGAGCCTATGGAGAGTAAAGCCTAGACTGTTTTGAACTCGACTTGAACTACATAAAGGTAGGGTTGGTAGTACAAAAATATCTAAATGAAACTTAGGCTTGTTTAGGGATCAAGTCCAACAAACCCAATATAGAGTATTGCTAGTGCTTGACATCGCATATTAATTTGAGCTTAAGTGTTACATAGTAAGCAAAAATACGAAAATCTCTCGTTATTGAAGCTTGGTGTGGGGAGGAGCAATCGTAATAATTTACAGAAGAGAATAAAAAACCTATTCAATACTCAAACTCTATTTAAAATTTAAATCGAAATCTAATAGCCCTAATTTTTATGCTCCATTTAAGAAATAAACAAATTGAAGTGCACAGTTCACTATCCCGATATAGTCATCCAAGGACAGATTATGCCACATCTTAATAGTAGACAAGAACAGGTTGCTGATTTGTTCTCTACAATACTCAACTTGCTAACTTAGCCATGTAAAGAACACGCTGACTTCATGCATTGAAATGTGTGGGGTCCATCTTCCCTCTTCCTTTGTGAAGTGAATTAGGCCAGTGACATTAAAAATAGATCAAAAAAGAATATCTTAGCCGGTAGTTGTGAAAAAATGAATTATTTTGGTGCATAACATGACAAAAAGTCGAGAGAAGTAACTTTGCAACTAAAGCAGTGGTAGCTACAAAGGCCACCCATAATCACTAGTCTGCTTGTCCGGGGCAGATCCAAGAATTTTTTCTTTGGGGCGCCACTATTGAAAATTTTTTTAGGACCACATATAAAAAATAAATATAATTTTTAAAATATATAGAGGGTTTTCTAATTTTTTTTGTTTTTTTTTAGTTGTGGGGTGGGGTTTTTTTTTGGGGGGGGGGGGGGGGGGGGGGTGGGGGTGCGCATAGCCCTTGTGGCCTCCCCTAGATCAACCCTTGCTGATTGTTTTTATTTTTATTTAAGGTTGTATTTTGATCAAGAACGGTGCCTTAAGTCCTTATCACTGAAGTATTTAGAATTTTTTACTTTAATTTTGATTTTAAAGAAAATAAAAAAAAAGTGAAAAAAATCCAAAACAACCTCCAATGGACAACCTGCAACTCAATCTATATATAGAAACATGAAATGATATGCTGATGTACATCACATCTAGAGATAGAGAGCAATTGACCAGGAAACCATGGAATGGTCCTCACCTAAACGAACTTAGGAAATCTCAATAAATTCAGACATGCGTCCTGTCACTATTTGCACAACCAAAACTCCAAGTAAGAATGGGAATCCGATTCACCAAAGCAAAAAACAACAGAGAAGGTTAAATTTCGATTGAGAAAGTTGAATCAAATCATGTGTTCAAGGAAGGGAATGGCAGAAAAAAAGCCGATGGTCAGTTGCATCTCTCCCTAAATATAGAAATAAGAAGGAAAAGAGTCTCATTTGCCAAAGTGGCATGAAGTACTTGGAATAGATAGCAGAAACAAAGCAAGGACATGGTGGAAGAAAAAGTCTTATTAAGGGGTGTTGATTGCTTTAGGGACCACTAAAGAAGAGGGCCTTGACACTAGAAGCAACTATGGTTTTTGCTGGCAAATCCAACTTCGATGCAGTTTTGGACAAGAATAGATACAGGCATTGAATGTCCCAGAGTAAAGCTAATTTTTCCCATTTTCAAATCTTGCCAGCAGCGTGTGTTACATCCATGTTTGGGAACCATCTATCCATACATATCTTTACTTGGGTATTAAGGATCATTAAATCTGTGTTAATTTTTGGGCCCATGGCCGATTCACTGGGATGATGAATTCCTCTAATGTGTTTCGGCACCATCCATCTCTACATATCTCTCTGCATTGTTAATGATCAGAGCTGGCCCAACTCAGTTTAATTAATGCGGCCCTTATCTAGAACCATACGTGCGGATGTGAATAGTGAATACGCAAATTTAATCATAAGATACGAATAAGGACATAATGGGTCATCCATAAACTACTCCTAAAAGAAGAAAGGAAAAAAGAATCACCCATAGACTATATCCCATGCTGAGCCTGAGCACAGGCTGCTTATGTTTCATGTTGAAGACGGTCCTGTGTACCCAACAAAAAGTATGACCCAGATGGTAAAAGGCACACATGAAATTAGGCTTGGGCCTCGCAAAGCCAAGCGTTAAAAATACAAATGAGAAGGAAAGAAAGGAGTGATTGAACCCATTCGCAAACCTCACTTGGTTCTTCTAACAGCCTTTCAAAGTGGTTAAGGAGTTTGCCAAAGAGAGTGGAAATGTAGCCCAAGAATAAAAGACTCCCCTCTTCAGTCTCGGCCTGAATCTTTCAATTATTAGGCCTGGTCCAGCCTGATTAATGCCCAATGATTTAGGCTAGCTATGAATGGGGTTATAACTGCAGGACGAGCCAGGTATTGACCTAGTCCAAACACAGGTCTACTGGCATGTACGTCATATGGACCACAGCTTAGTTGAAACCCAAAATCCCAAATTCCAAGCCCAGGTTTAGTTCACGTTCACAAGCACAATTTCGATACCCGAGTCAATGCGAAGCCTGAGCCCAGTTCTAATTCAACAGAGGCTTCAGCATCCACCCCCTAGCCAGAGCCCTAATTTGAACAAGCCCATCTAAATTGGAATGTCATCCAGGCCCGAATGCAGATGTGCGTCAGGCCCGACCCAATTTCTACCCACGACTATCAGCACCCATGAATGTGCCATCATTGTCAAGCTCACATTCCAGAAATGGCTGTCTCTTCTGTTCACACTCTCTACAAAAGCTCAGCACAAGCAGTGTGAAAAGAGGAACATGTCTACACGGTTGCAAGATTGCATCCCTGAGCTCAGTTACTTCTCTGTCCCTCCTTCCTTCCCTCCAAGAGCATTGCTTCTATTTCTCTTACATATTCATTTGTCACATTCGTGGGGTTGTAGCTATGAGAAAATTGTAGAAATGGGAGTTCCTTTGGGCCCAAAACAGTTCATGATCTTCTAAAAGATTGTGCTTTGGACTGAAGGGAGCTCCTAATTCTCCTTTTCTCCTTATCTTAGTAGAATACCTCTATTGGCCTGATAGACTGTGCTTGTCGGTAAGTCTTTATGATCCCTTAATCACGTAAATATGGGTAATGATAGCAGCCATAATTTGGAATATTAGCCGATATATATTGTTAATGTGTTTTTTTCTTTTTTTTTTTTTTTTAATGTCAGTACCATCCCTACATTTGACCTATCATTGAGTGTGTGTTTTTTTTTATCTGTCCATGATGGGACTTTTCAAATTTGATGATTTGGGTCAGTGGACGTCTATTCATCTGGTTATGAGAATCTTGGACTTACATGGATCTTTTCAAATCCTAGATAGATTTTGTATGGTTTGTTATTATGACCAACTGAAGACTCTGGACAGAGTATTATCGCTCACAAGTCACAACCATTTCTACAAAATTTCGTTCCAAGGAAGCTACTCTCATTATATTGTCCGGTTCTTTTTCAAATTAGGTTTTTTTCAAATATTATTAAAAAATGTTGAAAATAGATGGCTGTTAGTTAAAAATAATAAATAAATAGTAAAAAATAATAGATAAATACAAAATACTGTTAGATTCTATTCTTTTTCAGGTTTTTCCCACTTTTATTCCCATTTTATTGCGACTTCGGAGATATTTTTCAAAATATTGCAATATTATTAGAAAGATAGGGTTCATATTAAAATTTCATGATATTATGACATGATGCTGATACTTGTCATGGTGCTTACAACTCTGACTTTGGATCGGATGTCTACTAACATTCGATAAATTTAAGCTTTTTGTTGCTAATTTGTCTGATTTGACAACATCACGCCCTTGTCATGGTAGAAATTGAAAGGAATAATCCACGGTAAGAAGAATATTTACTAGTACCATTGACATAGAAAGTATTAAGAAAATTTTGACCCCTAATCAAAAAAGGAATGCGAAGAGAGTTTGGCCTTTTACTATTAAAAAAAGTTAGTACTCCCCACCAAATCTGTTTCCAAAATTCTGTCCTCGTAATGATACTAATGTTGACTCTTCTGTAAATCAGAAGTCTTTATAGAAAACTCCCCTTCCTCAAAGAGAGTTGTGTTTTGGGTGGACATATGTCTCAATTAAGCTATCCATGTCAGGAAGATGATCCATTGTAAATCTCTTAATAGTAATACTTGATGTCTGATTTGCGAAGTCACTGAGGAGATGATTAAACATATGTTTTATTCCAATGTAATCAGGCTAGAGTCACTTGGGTTGG
Organism: Sextonia rubra; assembly: GCA_037013555.1. Lineage (NCBI taxonomy): Eukaryota > Viridiplantae > Streptophyta > Magnoliopsida > Laurales > Lauraceae > Sextonia > Sextonia rubra. Next base: position 17,049,214 of record JASUAD010000018.1, read on the forward strand.
TTCTAATTTTAGATTTTTATTCCAGTATGTTCGGCATATCCAGATCTTTGGCTGGTGGAAGGGCCTCTTTGACTCTCTGTAACTTGATTGATTCACCTATTAGACACCAGCCTAAAGCGAGGGTGTTGGCTTTTTTGGAGGCTATATGGAAGAATATAAATGATTTTATCTTCAGGGTTAAGGATATTAAGTTCTAGAAATCTGGTGAGTGAGTTCAGTATTTTTTCAAATTGAGTTTCTGTATATGCCTAAATGCCCAAACAAACTTCTTTAAACTGATTTTGGAGAAAGATATGGCTATGGTGCGTTCAGATGTGGCTTTCCGAGCTGCAGATGGAGAAGTTGTATTCAGCTTCACAATTTGGCTCAATGGTGCTCTCTTGTTAGCATGATTGATGGAGGGATCTGAGGTCAATTCCTCTAAAGAAGCAGTCGCGAGGGCTATCCTTTTTCACCCATTGTTTCTGCACGATGAGGGGATTCTTCAAAGATGATTTTTTTTTCTCTCAGATGCCTTGGAAGTGGTGCAAGTGATCAATGGGGATTCGGATTGGTCCATTGATCCAATTTTGCATGAAATTAAAGATTCAATTCGATCTTTTGAAGTCTTTTGTCTCTTACATTCTAAATTATCGTATTTTAGGTGTGACACAGGTGTGGCGTTGGGGTCATTTTAGCAGGGGGATTTGGTCTGTTGTTGCTCTATCTGTTTCTTGGTGCCCTTCTGTGCTTCTTCTTCTTCTTCTTCTTCTCCTCTTTTTTTATTTTTATTTTTTTTATGCATGATCTCTTTAAAGGATAAAAATTATTTTGTCATGTTATCTAATTCAATTTTCTTTAAAATATGTGCCTGATAACCATTAGGGACGTCCATTCAAGGGGAGTATCCTCATCTTGGATGAGCCATGATGGTAGTAAGAGCCTTTCTATGGTATACACATCCCCTTTGAAATATTTAGGATGCCCAGGATTTATTTTAGATTTTGATTCGATTACTACTTTATGCAGTGGAAAAATAAAAACAATCAATTACACAAACAAAACAACACCAATTTTAACGTGGAAACCCAAATGGGAAAAAACCATGAGTCCAAAGTGGATAAAATCAATTACTAACTTTCGCATTATAAGATATATTCATAACCCTACAGCCAATCTCTCGACACAAGTCGTTGTACTTATTCTTGATAGATCTTCACAGCACCCAGTCTCTTGGTGCCCCGCTATCGGTGTCTTGTTATTCACAATGAACAAGTCCTTTCAGCAAGAGAACAATCTTTTACAAGGAAGTAAAGCCACAAATCTCTTATGATGAAGTAGAAACATCAACTCTAAAATTTGAAAATTTCAGCTCAATATCTCATGAAAGCTTTAGATATTCTTTCCAATGGCAATCTTAGTTTAGAACTTAGAGAGCTTTAAATGTTGTATTGTACTTAGGGTTGAGAGAAACCCTCTTGTTATAGCCCATAATTCATACATTAGGTTTAGAAACAAAATCCAAGTGAAACAGGAAATTCTGGCACAAGTAGTAAAGGTTGTCGTGTAGGTCGGTCGGCTTCTGCCATCTGTGCGCTTGAGCGTAGTCAAATGGGTGTTCAAGCGTGTTTGCCACTGTCTTTGGCGCTTAAGCCCTGTTAAACAGGTACTCGAGCGGGCTTAATTTTCCTGTGCGCATCAGCAAACTTCCCAAGGCTATAACTTAATTGTTTTAACTTTGATTTATGCAATATTGGGCTCTACGGATATTTAGTCGAAATGGGTTTTTCAATGGTAAGTAGCTTGACCATATTGGAAACTCGGTTTATGAGATATGACCTTTTTAATCTATGTTGTCCTCAGAAAAATGCATTAATTTGCAATATCTTCAATTCAACTTATCCGGCTAGCAACCACAGTCTATGCTAAATATAAAATATAACTCAATGGACCCAAGTTTTTCCTAACTCATGAATTAGCCAATACGAAAGTCCTAACAATTTCCCCCTTTGACAATTCATGGACAAAACTTCCTATACAATACATCTACCAAAAAATAAACCCAAAAATACATTGAGTAAATTGAAATTGCAAAAAAAATATTGTATCTTCAGCTCAGCAACCAATTGAAGAATAACTTTAGTATTAGAATATATCTTCAGTTTCTTGAATCATATTTTCAATATTTAAAACTCTCTCTTAATGCCTCATTTTCTCCCATTTTGTCCATAATTGATAAATTTTTTGTGACAACATGCAGCATATTTGTCAATCAGGATCCAGCAGAAGCTTCCCCTTAATTGCGACTCCCCCTTAATGATATATTCGTATTAGCATTGGGAGTTGGTGCTTGAACTTCTTGATCATGGGATCTTGAATCTTGGTACCCACACTTGTGCATTTAAGATTTCAGCATAGTGTGAACCAAAATAGATGACAAGCCTTCCTTCTTAACCCAAACTCCACTAGATTTTGGTGTAAAAAACTGAGTTCTCTATTGCATAAGTTTAGGCATAGCTTTGAGCTTGTTGCAATGGAGATGGATATGTTCTTGTATTCTACAATGCTGACATGTGGGTGCTCATATAGTTTTAGGACATGACTTACTCTTGGATGCACATTCAACATGTTTTTTCTGTGCAGTAAGTTGTATAATGGGTGCATGTATAGTGCTTTTAACAAAGACTGTATTACCTGTAGATTTTGATGTTGAAACACCATTAGTGTACCGAAGATCAGTCTTGTCAGTATGTAGCTTCTAAATAGTCAAAATGTGGTCAAATGTAGTTGAACTGGCATGCGTAGCAATAGGAGCATCCAGCTTTGTCAATGCTGTCTTCAACTTGACATTCAAATCATCAATCTCAACCCTCTTATTCAATACTTCTGTTCTCAAAGACTTATTTTCTTGTTTTTCAGAGTCAGTCCCTCAAGCAAAGAACCCTTACTTCCTTCAACAAGGATGATTTGTGCATGTGTTTTTTTCAAATTCTTCTTAAGAGATAGAATTTCAACTTCAAAATTTTCAAACTATTTCATAAGTTTTGCATCATGCAACTTTAGTTTCTTGCTCTCTCTAAATAAGAATTTGTGCTGTGCTTTCTAGTCAACATTCTCATAAGAGACTTCATCATCATTATTATTATCAACAAAATTAGCATCAGATGGTAAAAATGTAGCTATAAAAGCCATAAACTTTTCTTTCTCCCTTTACATATCAGGTTCATTTTCAGGGAACTCTTCCTCATAAGCAGTTTCATCAACATCCTAAGTGATGTTCAAAGCTTTACTACTGCTGACTGTGAGTTTCTTTTTCTTATTAGTACAATCATTAGCTATATGCCCATAGTCTTGACATTCAAAGCACTTGACTTCCTTTGAGGAGCTAGTATTTCCTGTTGCAACCAGTTTATAACCAGTATTTTTTTTGTCATCAGCTTTTTAAACTTTCGCATAAACTCAGAAGACAATTGCATATCCCCTTCTTCAGAATCAGATTCAGATGCAACTTCCACTTTCTTCGATCCTTTGGAAAACTTGTAATTTTTGGTAGTTTTCAAAACAAGTCTAGAAGGTTTTGACAGATAGTTAATAAATTTAGTCTTAAAGGTTTGAAGGTTGCCAACCAACTCATCAAGTCTCAAATTACTCAGTTTATTGGATTTGGCAATTGCAATAACCTTTTGATTGAAACTAACCAGGAGAGACCTAAGAATCTTTTTCACAATCTTCTTTTCAGGAACATATTCTTTTAGGTTGTGACTTGAATTGATAATATTATTCAATTTAGTATAAAAGTCTTCAAACCTCTCCTCATTACTCATCCTAAACAGTTCAAAAGCAGATGATAAGCTTTGCATCTTAACTTCTTTCACTTTTTCAGTACCTTCATGAATTGTTTGAAGGATGTCCCATGCCTCTTTTGCATTCTTATAACTAGAGATCTTATGAAATTTAATCATTGATATTCCATTGTAAATAACATTCATAGCCTTGTTATTACATTTGTAGGGATATATTTCATCTTTGGACCATGAAGCCATAGGCTTTTCGATAGCGTGTCCTTCAATAGTGATAGTAGGCAAGGAATACTCATTCAACACTATTCTCCAAACTTCTTCATCTATTGATCATAAAAAGGCTATCATACGTGTTTTCCAATACGCATAGTTAATAACACCTTTCAAAAAAGGAGGTTTCACAGTAGAAAAACCTTCTTCATTGTTGAATTCCATTGTAGAAAATCCTTTAGATCAACACATAACAATTTAGTGTGACCCGCTTTGATACCAATTGAAATATTTAAAATGCCCAGGAATTATTTGAGATTGTGATTCGATTACTATTTATATGCAGTGGAAAAATAAAAAAAATCAATCACACAAAGAAGACAATACTAATTTTAACTTGAAAACCCAAATGGGAAAAAACCACAAGTCCAAAGTGGACAAAATCAATCACTAACTTCCATGGTATAAGATATATTCACAGCCCTATAGCTAATCCCTCGACACAAGGTGTTATAGTTATTCTTGATAGATCTTTACAGCACGAAGTCCCTTGGTACTCTGCTGTCAGTGCCTTGATCTTCACAATGAACAAGTTCCTTCAGCAAGAGAACAATTTTCTATAAGGAAGTAAAAGCCACAAATCTCCTACGATAAAGTAGAAGCATCAACTCTAGAACTTAAAATCTTCAGCCTAATCTCTCATGGAAGTTTTAGATAATCTCTCCAATGGCAATTTTAGTTTAAAACTTAGAGAGCTTTATGTGTTGTGTTGTACTTAAGGTTGAGAGAAACCCTCTTTTTAAAGCCCATAATTCGTGCATTAGGTTTAAAAACCAAATTCTAGTGAAATAGGCAATTCTTGCACAAATAGGAAAGGTTTTCGTGAAGGTCGGTAGGCTTCTGCTATTTGTGCAGTCGAGTGCAGTCAAATAGGTGCTTAAGTGTGCTCACTACTGTCTTTAGCTCTCAAGTCCGGTCAAACGGGCGCTCGAGCAGGCTTAATTTTCCTGTGCACATCAGCAAACTTTTCAAGGCCATATCTTTATCGTTTTAACTTCGATTTATGCAATCTCGGGCTCTACGGATATCTACTTGAAATGAGCTTTTCAATGGTAGGAGCTTGACCATATTCGACTCTTGGTTTATTAGATATGACCTTTTTAATCCATGTTGTCCAAAAAAAAAAAAAATACATCAATTTACGTTATCTTTAATTTAGCTTATCCGGCACAACCACAGTCCATGCTAAATATAAAATACAATTCGATGGACCCAAATTTTTTTCCAACTCATGAATTAGCCAATACAAAAGTCTTAACACCCCTTACACCGTGGAGCTCGTGGCATGGTTTTGCTTAAGCGTCTAAAATCTCTTCTGAAAAAGGTTTCTTACCTGAATAGAGAATGTGTGCCATATGTCAAAGCTCCATGTAACCACTCACTTTTAATCACCAATAAAAAAAAAACAATTCACTTTTAATCACCAAACAATCTACCGTAAGAAATGGACAGTCAACATGGTTGATATTAGTCGGTTCGATTTGTACTCACCACATGGCTGCAGTCACATATTGATATTAGTCAGTTTTGATTATCGTTGTGATCGGACGGAAAGTATAAGTATCGCTAATATATAAAATCATCAGCTAGGACAAGAAAGTCGTTGCCCAGTTTCACTCAGTAATTCAAAGAAGAAAGGTGCAGCTAGGCCGCGGCCAGGGTGACAATGGTCAACTCACGAGAGTCCAAATTATTTGATGATGGAAATCACAAGAAATCTGGTAATTCTTATCAGTATATAGGACACCTTTATTAAAATTGAGACCATTCAAAATAACTATGTCCCTCTTTTGTCTGCAGTAACACTATGTTAGCCTGATCATGTGTAAAAATATATGTAATTTTAGTAAAGTTTGATGAGAGCTGCAAAAAGTGCACACATTTATTTCTCAAATATTAGATTTTTAATACCTAACCCACACGGAAGATCATTTCTGAATTTCTCGTAATTTTCTTGGCTCTAGGTTATACAGTTATTATAGTGGTTTGGCCATAGTTGTAGTTTTTTCACTGTGCAGGTGTCGGATGGACCCCTTTAATGGAGCTGTAGTATACAAAAGTTTTATATGTATGTATATATATATATATGAATGGATGGATGATACATTGATACGCGTATATCTATATAGGCTATGTTGTAAAAAAAAATATAGTCCAATAATAAATAATTTCATATAAATTCAAATTTAATATATTTAATTTAAAATGTATTCTTTTATAAATAATACACTTCACAAAAATAATCTTCAAGATTATTAAAGATGATATGTTAAACGTTTTAGAGATTTTAGGGATATTTACAATGTATATATATATGTAAACAATTCTACAAAATAAATGCTGACTAGTCACAGGGATTTGAATTTTTGCCCAAAAAATAAGAAGATAATTGAACCTCTAGTTGTGTTTTTTACCAGATTGCCCATAGGTTATGAGATCGCAACTATATTCACCCATTCGCAAGTAGATCAATCTGAATTACATTATTCAGCAAATCTCGCCCCAGTTAAAGATGGACTCGATTCACGTTAGGAGTCCCATGCTTTTCATCGTCTACGCTCTAATTGTTAACAAATGATATGCTGCCGCCGTCACTGAAGAATTTTGTTGGTCACATGAGCAATCATGCAAACAGCTGTGTCATAAGGATAAAAACTATACGCATTCAACCAACCAAGAAGCCAGACCTCATTTTACTAGTCACATTGCTCCAACTAGAAACAAAAGCTGTTTCCTTAACTGAATCCATTGGTCATAAACACAGTGCAAGAGCTCAAATTTTTTCCATTGTATCTAAAGTGAGGTGTAAGATCCCATATCTTAATTTAGTGTTTAGCATTAGTTAATTGTGTATTAGTCATTTAAACTCATTTAGAGTCTAAATAAGTATGAACTACAGTTAGGATCATGTGTGCAAAGTTTCATTGGGTTCCAAACTAGTTTGAGCATAGGAGGGGTGGTTTGCAATTTTAAGAAATTTAAGAGGGCTTTTTTGTAATTAATGATTTGTAAGGTTTTGGGCTCATAAGGTATATAACCTAATTTTTATAATTGAATAACTTTTCTACCTTGACTCGAACCAGACCCTCAAAGATTATTGAAAACCCTAACAAGCTACTGAGGGCATAATTGTAATTAAAAAAAATCCTTTTATCCCTTTTAACCCCACAATGAATGATCCTTTCCCTCAGTTCTCATTTCTCCCCTTTCTTTCCCCTTTTCTTTCACTCTTTCTCCCTCAATCTTCTTCCCAGCCAATGGAGTACCATTAGCCCTAGCCACTGCCAGTGTCATTTTCTTCCTCTCATGCCACCAACCTAGGTATATCCTACTCGAGCTTTCGCTCTTCCAAGCTAACCCTAGGTAACATCTTTCTCTTGTGTTAGTAGGTCATTTGAGTTTTGGGCCTAGGATGGAGTCTAGTTAGCTCAGTAGCTCCCTCTCTTTATTTCTATAGGTTGCGTTCAGTTGGGATTGGGTCTTTTGCGTTTTCGAGCTTCCGGGCATCTCAGTGAGCTAGGGTTACCCGTTTTCATTGCATTTTCATCAAAAGGCAAGTGGATACCCTTTAATTGTTGAAGATATGCTTTGATTCTAGCATGCTATTTGATCTTGTCTTGCTAAATTGGTTTAATTGGAATATATTGCTAGAATTAGGTTTTTTGCGAATGGAATGAATGGATGGTTGAAATGGAGGATGGTGGATCTTGGCTTAAACGCCAATGGAGAGGACTAGGCCCTATGTAAACTTTGTTCCAGGTTTGGGTTGAAGAGGGATGTGTTTCCCCCTATTTTGAGTAAAATAGAACTTGATCGCGCTTAAAAATGATGTGGTGATGTATAACAGATTCAGTGTCCAACATTCACGCACTTCAAGCGTTAAGAAGAATGGGAATCAATTACAGTTCATCATTGAGTTCCTTTTGGTTTACATGGGTTCTAATGCCCTGACCGCGGGGATGCAGGTTGTTTATATGAGTTTTGCAAAGTTTACAACCCCTCCCTCAAGTCTTAGATGTGATCTCAATTTGGAAAATACAAGAAAATGTACACAAAGTGCAAGAAAATGCAAAAAAGAATGAAAAAATGGGGGTGACTGTGAGCCACGGTCACTGGCAAGTGCCAATGACCGTGAGTCACGGTCACTGGCACCTGTCAGTGACCGTGAGTCATGGTCACTGACAGACAGTTACTTTTAGGTCACTATTGTGCCTCCGTTTTCGTGCTGTTCGTGCTGATTCTTCTTCCAAACTTTTTTCAAGTGTTGAAACTCCCTTTTATGACATATTGGGGTATTGGATGACCATTGAGAAGATCGAATTCGACTATGGAATCGATTGAAAACTTTATAATTCATCATTCTTGTTTGCGGACTGTCTTTGTTTAAGTCCGAAAAGGGTATTACAGGAAGCCAAAGTTGTGTCATTCTGAACCTATGATTTTCAAGGAACAAAATGAGGCCCAAAGGGGCTCATTCATAACCTCTGTGATGGCCAAGAAATCCCCTAGTCGTTACTGCATGTACATAGTGTGTTCTGTAATTACCCTACCCTTCTCCTCTTCCTTTGAATCTTTTTGCTCACCTTGGTGACTAAAGATGGAAGGGAATGGTCGTGGGATTGCTGCTTTTCTTGATTGAATGCCCATACGTTTGTTCAATTCTATCTTTTTCTCTCTGTGTGTTCTCCCCTGCTTCCTTCAAACACTCTTTTTTTTTTATAGAGGTCCCAGGTGGTTTTTGGTGGTTCTTGGGAGTTGAGGGGAGTTGTGGGAAGTTTGATTTCGAAAGGGAGTAGAGAAAAACCGCCCAAAACTGCAGGAAGTGTCCTTTGGGGGTCCGTGACCACAGCCGCGGTCACGGACAAGGCCTAATTTCGGCTTTTTGCAGTTGCTGCTCGTTTTCACCTGTTTGGGGCCCAAAAGAAGTCCAATCGCCACAAAACTTGGAGGGATGCTTCTTGACACTATTTTGACCATTTCATAAAAGTTTCATCTCGTTTTGACCATCTGAAGTTGGTCAACTCCCTTGATGAACAGGCCATGGTCACGGACAAGGCCCGATTTCGGTTTTTTGCATTTTTGATCCGTTTTCACCTGTTTGGGGTCCGAACGAAGTCTAATCTTGATGAAACTTGGAGAGATGCTTCTTGAAACTATTTTGAGTGTGTCATAGAAGTCTCAACTTGTTTTGACCTTTTGAAATTGGTCAACCCTCTAGTTGACTTTTCATGAAAGTGGGCCCTTGTTTCAGTTGTTTGAAGCCCAAATGACCTCGGTTTGGTTTGAAACTTGGAAGAAATGACACAAGAACATCTTGGAGTAGACCTCCAAATTTCATCAGCTTTGGATGCGGGGAAGCATGATTTCAAGCAGTGGCCTATTCATTGCATGTGTTAAGTCACTATTCACCCTACATTGAGGTAGTTAGCCTGTTTTCTATCCAAACAGCATCCACTTTAGTTGAAACTTTAGGAGAGTAACTTGGGGCATTCTTTGAGCATTGTCCCAAATTTTATCAGCTTTGGCCTTCTGGAAGTAAGATCTTAGTCAGTGACCTCCTAACTCGAGATTACTGTCCTCTAAGCTGACATGTAACGAAATTCGGACCAGACGGAGTCCTTTTGACTTGAAAATTTGCAGAGTATCTTCTGAGCATGATTGAAGCTTTGCGCCCAGATTTCATCAATTTTGGACATCAGGAAGCAGGACTTTGGTCAATAACCTCATAGCTTGAGGGGGGATTGACACCAAGTTGACATGCTTATAGCTTTTGGGTCCGGTGATGTCTGTTGAACTCGAAATTTTGTAGGGCCTGTCTTGGGCATCATTTAAGCTTCCTCTAGGAGTTTCAACTAGTTTGATCTTCATGGGATGTCATTCTACACGGGGACCTATAGAGCATGGTATATGATCATCTAGACCAAGGTTGGATCCAAATGATATCCAAATGTTTTGAATCCTTGAGGAGTAGTCTTTAAATGTACTTGAAAGTATTTCGTTGGATATGAGCTTGCTTCAACATGTGGAGGTGCCAAGTCCCACAGTGATTCCCAAGGAGCTAGCGAAGAGTCTCTGAAGCTGATTTCAGCTGGGATGAGGTCCAAGTGCTTTGAAAACTTTGGAACTTTATAATCTAGCTTGTAAATGCCTTTGCTGCATTATTTGTAAAAATTTTTTATAGGTCAATAGAACCCATATTTCTATAATTTTGAAGCTTCTCGGTAAGCCAAGACTGTGGTAGGATTTGGCCTTTGATGAGCCCATGACAAACCGAGGGCTTATTAAGAAATGTGCTCCACTCTCTATAAGCAGATGAGCTTCGGGACACTTCTTTTAAATGTTTCTAATGCTGTTCTTCGATGATCGTTGGCTAGCTGAGGAGCTTATTGAGAAAATGTCCCTAACCCTCTATGAGTAGGGAGGGCTTGAGGAATCTGGATTTTATTTTCACCTTTTGTTCTTCAGCGAGCTCACGACGAGCTAACAGTCTCACTAAAGAGCAATGCTGGGCAAGCGGAGGGTTATACCCTCGGGTAGCTGAGAACTGATGGGAATTTCCTTTAAGAAAGGGATTTTCTGGGACTATTAGGCTTGGATCTTGGAACCCTTGGCCTACTCTATTGAGGACCCATTAATGGACCGTGAGTAAGGGACGTTGGAAACTAACATAATTGTTTGCAAAAAATGAGCGAGAATGATATGAATTCAATCTCACAAATTTCAACAATAGAGAAAAATGAAAAATAAACTACTAATGTTCATTCATCCCCTTTGTGTTACATGGGTTCATGGCTTTGATCTCAGGGATACAGATTGTTTACATTTTTACACAATTTACAATCCCTCCCTTTGGCCTCAGATATTGTAAAAAATGGACAAAATAAGAGAAAAGTTACATAAAAAACCAAATGTACAGACATAGGAAAATATAGGTTTGTCACCGAATTGACCATGACGAATTTAGTCATGGAAACTTGTAAATGGTTGCCAATGGATGGATACACCTCCGCCTCTGGGTTTTGGATGATTTAAACTATGTTTGGGAGTCTAGAACTTCAATTTTGAATCACCACAGCCTTTGATGATCACCACATTGGTTTATGGGCTGCTTTTGGGCAAATTAGATGGGATTACCAATGCTTGTTTTATCAAGATGGCAAAGGTTGTATCTTTCTAATCTTATGCATTTCAACTATTAGAATGGTGCCAGTGAATGGTCTATTCACCACCTTTAGAATGGCATGCACGCATACCCCTAAGTGGAAAGACCAAAGGAAGTCCATGATTTCATCACTGCGTTTTACGATGGCTAGGAGATATGTCTTCATTGAGTTTCAGAGAGCTGAAGAGTGTCACCCTATCTCTAGTCCCACGTCTTACCTTGTATTGGTGAGAGGAAGTACTTGGGAAGAGGATTGAGGAATGCTCCAAGTGTGGAAGCCTTCTAATGCCTTGCAGATGATGGTCTCTATAGATGCCAGGGAATGCTCAAGAATGCCTTGTTCAAAGGGTAGAGTGCCCTTTTATAGAGTTTAGGAGTGGTTGGGGTGGTTTTAGGGAGTTGGAATTTGAATTAAAGTGAAAACAACATGAAAACTATTCAAAACTGCCTTACACTTGTCCATGAGAGAATAGATTCTGTCATGGCAGATTGCACTGTTGGGTTCGTGACCACTGGCGATCGGTCACGAATGTTTTTGGCTTAACTAAGCTCTGAATTTGATGAGACTTGGAGGGATGTATTCTAACATTTTTTAAGAGTTCTATAAAGTTTCATCCCATTTTGACTTTCATAAGTTGCTCAACTTGATCCCTTTGTCTCTAAGACCGAGTGGTTCTCGATCATGGAAGCTTGATGAGACCACTGGCCATCGGTTATGGACGGTTTTGACCCAAATGACCTTTGTTCTTCTCAAAACTTGGAGAGATGACTCTTAGAATGGTTTTAGGAGATCTGTGGGAGTATCATCCCAATCTCCATGAATTGATCAACTTAACCCTCTTATTTTCATGTACAATATAAGTGCGGTATGGACCACTTGCTTAGTAGATTTGGACCCAAATGGCCTCTAATGGTCTTGAAACTTTCAGGAACTCACTTTGAATATATTTGGAGTTCTCATAATGATTTCATAAGATTTTTCCTTGTGGAAGCACTTTTTTGTCTATAACCATAAGATGTTGATTCTGTAACCATAAAGTTTTAGGCAGTTCATGGATTATTGTCCAAATGAGGTTGGACTCCTATGAAACTTTTAGACGTTGATCTTAAACAGGTTTTGAGCCTCGTATATGAATTTTAGTTGGTTTGGACTTCTGGAGATGTGTGTCAATTTAAGACCACAGGATTTTGGCTTTATAATCAGAAGGTTTTAGGCAGCTCATGAATTTTTGTCTAGATGAAGTTCGATTGCTTTGAAACATTGAAAAATTGATCTTTAACACATTTTAAGCCTCCCATATGAATTTAAGCGAATTTGGCCTTTTAGAAGTACTTCTCTATCTATGAACAAGGAACTAGTTTCGCGATTGTGTAAGCAGTCTCTGTTTTGGGTTCAGTTTAGAAGAAAGTTTATTCCTGCACATGTCCAAAGAGAGAAAGAAGTAGAATTCATGGCATTGCAACAAGAACAGATGTCTATGGCAACTTATGTACATACCTTCACTCAGTTGTCACAATATGCAGAGGATATGATCAATATGGAGGAGAAGAAAGTTAATAGGTTCATCCTCAGTCTGAATCCGATGTACAAAGACTATGCTACGGTTTTTCAGAGGCTAGTCACCTTTGATAATGCCGTCGATAGAGCATACTCCGTGGAGGCTAATGCCCATGAGAAGAGAGTGATGGACCCTTAAAGAAACACAACCTTTGGTGCTAAGAGGCAAGCACAAAAGAAGATGAAAGGTGGTCAAGGTAGTCCTGGTAAAGCAGTTGTGAAATGCGATTGTTGTGGAAAACCTCATAGGACTAAGGCATGTCGGAGGAACATCGGAGCTTATTTGGTTTGTGGTTTTATGGAGCATTAGATGGTTCAACGTCCAAGGTACAAGCCTAACCAACAACCACGGCCTGCCGCACCCATTTCTCAGGGCAAATAGCAACAACCACATCAAAGCTTGAAGCAGAATTGCTAGAATGCCCATGCATAAGCTGCTACTCATGAGAATACCGAGGATGCTGATGTGCTAGATGGTATTATCTCTATAGCTAATGAAGAAGCACAAGCATTGTTTAATTCGGAGTTTACGTGTTTGTACGTAGCGCCTCATTTTGTTGTTAAGCTATAGAAGTCGACTAAGCAGCTACCGTATGTATTGATGGTGTCTACTCCTGTAGGTAATAGAGTGGAGTGTAGTTTATACTACCCCCACTGCGATGTTTGGATTGAGGTTCGTCGACTCTCAGTTGACTTGATTCTACTGTCTATGTTAGATTTCAACATCATCCTTGATATGGATTGGCTGGAGAGATATCATGCTCGTGTGAATTACTATAACAAGACGATTCACTTTGATTTGGGTAATGGGTTCCATTTCGAGGGAATTAAGAAGAAATCGTCTAAGCTAGTCATCTTAAGGCGGATAGAATGATATGCAAGGGATGTGAAAGCTTCATTGCCTTTATCTCCAAAAAGAAGGAGCTTAAGAAGCTTAAGGAGATCCTTGTTGTACGTGACTTCCCGAATGTATTTACCGATGAAGTCCCTGGTTTACCTCCTATTAGAGAGGATGAATTTTTTATAGAGCTGGTGCCTGGTATAGCTCCATGTAGCAAAGCTCCGTACAGAATGGCCCCTATAGTGTTATAGGAATTAAAGAAGCAATTACAAGATTTGATCGATAGGAGTCTCATATGCCCTAATGTGTCATTGCGGGGAGCCCTGATGTTGTTTGTATAGAAGAAAGACGACACTCTTAGGATTTGTATTGATTATCGGCAATTGCACAAGGTGATGATCAAGAATAAATATCCACTGCCACACATTGATGAGTTGTTTGGTCAACTCTAGGGTGCCGCGTGCTTTTCAAAGATGGATTTAAGATCTGGGTACCATCAGTTGAGGGTTAAAGAGGGTGATATTGACAAAATAGCCTTTAGAACAAGGTATGGCCACTATGAATTCTCGCGATGCCTTTTAGTTTGACTAATGCAGCTGTTGTGTTTATAGCTTTGATGAATAGGGTTTTTGCTCCTTTCTTGGATCAATTCGTTGTAGTCTTTATTGATAACCTCTTAGTATATTCAAAGACAGCAGAGGAGCAGGCAGACCATTTGAGAAAGTCACTACAGTTGTTGAGAGACCATCGATTATATGAGAAATTAGAGAAATGTGATTTTTGGTTAGAATAGGTGGCTTTGTTAGTTCATATCATTTCACGAGATAGTTTAGCAGTCGATCCAACGAACGTTGAAGCAATTGTAAATTGGCAAAGACCAAAGAATGCTATAGAGATTAGGAGTTTTCTTGGACTTGGAGGTTATTACAGAAGATTTGTTCAAGATTTCTCCAAAATATTGGCTCCATTGACAACACTAACTCAGAAGAACGTGCCATTTGTTTGGAGTGAAGATTGTGAGTCAAGCTTTAGAACTTTAAAAGAAAAGTTAACCACCGCCCCAGTATTAACATTACCTGATGGTAGTGAAGGATTTGTGATATATTCAGATACTTCTAGAGTTGGATTGGGTGTGTTTTGATGCAAAATGGCAAGGTAATTGTATATGGCTCTAGACAATTAAAGGAACATGAAAAGAACTATGCTATGCATGATCTAGAACTAGCAGCTATAGTTTCTGCTTTGAAACTTTGGTGACATTATCTGTATGGTGGAAAGTTTGAGGTATATTCAGATCACAGTTTGCAATATCTTTTTGAATAGCATAATTTAAATATGAGGCAACGAAGATGGCTTGAGTTTATTAAAGATTATAACTTCCCTATCAGGTATCATCTGGGAAAATAGAATGTTGTCGCAGATGCTCTTAATAGGAAAGCAATAAATCTGAATACCTTGTTTAGCACAACATTGTTCATACAAGTTGAATTTAAGGATAGGTTGGTGGAAGTAAAATTAGTGGATGACTTGGAGATATTTGCAATACAATTGCCTTTCAGCCTGAAATAATTCAAGCAATCAAAGATAGACAGTTTGAAGATCTTAATCTAGTATGGATTAAAGACTATATCCTAAATAGACCCGATTTTTGTTTGGAAGATGGTGTTTTGTATTTTAGAAATAGATTGTGCGTTCTAACTCACAATGGCATGAAATAGAACCTTATGACAGATGCTCACTATGCTAATTATACGATATATCTCGGTAGTACAAAGCTGTGCCGAAATTTGAAGGATCGGTTTTAGTGGAACAACATGAAAATATAAATCGCAGGTTTCGTGCTTAGGTGCCTTACATGCCACAAGGTGAAAGTTGATCATCAAAGACCTCCTGGTTCCTTGCACCCATTGCATATTCCTCAGTGGAAATGGGAACAGATCAGATGGATTTCTTATCTGGTTCACCCCCAACGAGCAAGAAGAATACTACAATTTGGGTGTTTGTAGATATGCTAACAAAGTCAGCACATTTATCCCTTTGAAGAAGGGTATGACATTCTCAGAGACGCCAAAAAGTTTGAGGATGAGATTGTAAGATTGCAAGGTACGCTAGTCTCTATAGTTTTCGATCGTGATAGCAGATTTGTATCATCGTTTTGGAAGGCTTTTTAAGAAGCTATGGGTATCAAACTCAGTTTCAGTACTGTGTATCATCTACAGACCGGTGGACAGTCTACACGCACTATTCATACATTGGAAGATATATTGCGTGCTACTGTCCTAAACCTCGACAAGGAATGGGGTAAGCACCTTTTATTATGTGAATAAGCATATAACAATAGCTTCCATGAAAGCATTGGCATGGCTCCGTTTGAAGCATTGTATGGACATAAATGTCGGAGTCTAGTTTGTTGGGAAGAAGTCTGAACGAGAAGTTTTCATGGAGCGACCATCATCGCAGAAACTATTGAAGAAGTGCAAAAAGCAATTGAAAATCTGAAGGTTGCTCGTTCAAGGTAGAAAAGTTATGTTGACACCCGTAGGAGAGACTTCGAGTTTCAAATTAGTGATTGGGCTTTTCTAAGGTCTCCCCTATGAAGGGTATGATTCGTTTTGGTTAAAAGGGCAAGTTGGCTCAAAGTATATAGGTCCATTCGAAATCAAGAGTAGAGTTGGTGATTTGGCCTACAGGTTAGAATTTCTTGTCGAATTTTCTGGAGTTCACGATGTGTTTCATGTTTCGATTCTCCGTAAATACATTCGAGATCCTACCCATGTCATTCGGTATGATGATGTTCATATTTAGCCAGATGTGTCTTACATTGAGCATATGTTCCATATCATGGATACAAGAGAGCAAATACTGTGTACAAGGACTATATGATGGGTCAAAATACTTTGGGAGCACCATGGTCCCAATGAAGCCAAGTGGGAGCAAGAGGAACAGATAGCTTGACAATATCCGGAACTCTTCACACATATATGTTTTATTCAGAGGACTGAATGATTCCTTAGCGGGGGAGGGTGTAACACTTCGACCCAATTAAGCATGTTTAGTGACTAATTAAGTAAGTTATTAGCTAATTAATATAGAATTAGCTAAATAATAATGTTTAACATTTCATTAGGCTAGATTTAGTTAATTTTTATCTTATTGAGGCTAGTGGGTCATGTTTAGGTTATGGATAGGTAGTTGGGTTGAGTTTAACCTTAACTAGGTAGATGAAAACGCTTTTTTACAATCTTCGATTTCATGGTTTTATATCATACATGCATCATATTGATATTATCGCATTTGTTTCGTTGAGCTCGTCAACCTTCGTATTTGACTTGAATGGATTCAACTTTGTTTGAATTTGTTAAACCCTCATTTGACTTTAATTGAAAATACATCAAGAAATATAAAATTTTTTATAAACCCCAGAAAAAAATTGTGATTTAAAGGGAGCCAAGAACCCTTTCAATCGATCTTTTTTCTTATCTGTGTTGCTCTCCCTGCTCCAGTAGTTTTTTTCTTTCCATCACCATTTCCTCTTGAGATTACGGTGTAGGGAGCTTGCATGTGTATTTGAAGGTCATCATCATCACCTCCATTATCTTCTACTTCTCCCCATACCATTATAGTGTAAGAGTTGAGCATCTCTTCTTTCAAATTAGATCCTAAGGTGAGATCTCGTAGCCATTTATAGATCTATTGAATTAATGGAGTCCAGGAGACCTTCATTTCAAACATGTACTCATCTTCTTCATTATTCTTTACATACTTGTCATATTAGGGTCAAGTTCAGTGTTATTCTTCTCTATTTGAGCCAAGAGGAGGAGTATTGGATTGAATACCAGTTTAAGGCAAATATAAGCTAATTAATGTTGAATGCATGTTGGCATTTTATGGATCATGTAAGTCTATTTCATCTTTAATGTGCATTCAACCCTTATGTCTTCGTTCTTCTAAACTTCTACTATATGTTAAAACTCCGTTAATAGATGATGAATTGTGAATAAAAAAATGAGAACTTGAGAATGAAAAATGGATGAGAATAATTGAAACCATAGTAGCATGGAGCTATAAGAATTATAGACCGAAATGTAAGTCAATACAGAAACAGCTTCAGCAAACTTGAAGCTTACGGCTAAGCCGTAAGCATGCTACAGCTTGGAATCCAGAGAGCCAAAAACTATAGTTTCCTCTATAGCTAAGCCACGATTAAGTAGTGAAATGCGCTACGGCTCAGCCGTATCTTAGCCGTGACTCAACCATAAACACCATACGACTAAGCCGTAGGCTATTCTATGGTTCAGCAGTAGATGCAAATGAACAGAACTGAAACTATGGCTCAGCCATAGTGTAATATATGGCTAAGCCATAGAACAAATACCACTAAGCTAAAAACACCTTGAACTAAAGGATTTCTCAGTGACACTCTAAAGACTTTGTAAGACCTTAGTTCTTGAATTCCTTTCACCCTACTTATTGGCCCAATAGAGCAATTATGCACCATGAAGGGTCATGAGGGCTGAGACTCTTTCATAGGGTGTTGTTTATTTGTTTAGTGCCTCCCCATTGGTGTTGATTTAAGAAACTTCAATACACATTTTTTATATATTGTGACACCAAAAGAAAGACAATCGTGTATCGAATAACTTAAAACTACATAATCATCCATGGTTAGAAACAATGGATGACTATATTAGGGTTGCTTTGTAAATTACCTTGATTCTATTACTTTGAATTGCATAGCATGTTGGGTTATCGTTATTGCCTTCTATTATTGGAATGATTTTGAATTGAATGATCATTGTATGAACTCATTCTACTTGAAAATTTTATTGATATACGCTTCTCTATTATCAGTGTTGAATTGAGTAAGAACGAATTGCACATATAAGGTATGGTTCTCAATGAAAGTATATAAGGTTCTCAATAAAAACGAATTGTACGAATTACTCAAATTCAATTACATGAATCGAAATGGTCTGATTTTACTCAGCTTTAGTCTTATGATACCTGCCGGGATTGACTTTGGTGTAATAATTGAATGGTGCCGCTGCAGTGTACCTTTGGAGCTTTTGGACTCCGTATGCGTAGAGACCCATTCGTACCTTTGGCCGGGTCGATGATGTTCTCAATGCAAAGATCCCTAGAGGGAGGATATAATAAATGCAGCTGCCAATTAGCAAAGTATTTCATCTTATTAATTCTTATATCGTGTTTCATTTAATGCACAATATGCCTAGTGTACTGAATTGACTTTTATTGATCACTTGTCATTAATTCTTTTAGATACAACGCGTATTACTTTAATTGTGCTAATACTTTGCTGAATAATCTTATTCACCTGTTTTCTAATAGTGTTTTAGGCTTGGATTTCAGTCCCGTTCTTACGAAGATCGAGGAGGCATCGGAGGGCATCTGTAAGTTCCTTCCAGGCCTTGACAAGTGGACAGCAAAAGAACTCTGACTGATCCCTTCTATGGAAAGCGAAATGATCATATTTAAGCCATTATGGTGTTTAGGATTCCATTGCTCTACCTTAGTATCATTTTGTATGCATAGATCATGATTCCTTATTTTCGAGACTTGTATATCATTTTGTTTATGTATATAAACTTTATTTTGGTTTTGTACAATTCATGTTATAACTGTGTATAAACTTTTAGTTAAATGTGTCATGTAGTTATCTCTTATGCATTGTTTCATGAATTGATAGCTTGGGAAAAGTGTTACCTTTGACGAAAGAAAAATTTTATTTGTGATATTGACAGGCTTCTGCGTATTGAATGCGTGAACAAATGTCTGTTTAAAATACCTTACATGTGTAAGTATGTGAATATCCCTTATGTAATTTCGTCTCGAGCTCGGTTCAGATGTGAATTACACGGGAGTATGCATATCATACCTCGAGATTAACCCTAAACCCATGATTCTTGGGCTTGTGTTGTGACAGAAATATATAGCAATTCCCAAGGAGTTTGACTTGATTACTTTATTAGAGAAAAGATCTATCAGAACTATCTACATTAACCATGGTTAGCTCATTTAAGCCTCCTAACATTAAGCATGGTGTGAGAGGTGTTACACTTCTACATGGGTGCTTTGAAATTATCATGTCATTAAGATTTGGTTTCTATTGGACTTTTTACCAAACAATTCATGCTCAACCTTGGAGTTTGTAAAAGAAGGAAAAAAAAATGAAACATAAAGGCTTGATTTCTATCAAACTTGTAATCAAACACTTTGGTAAAAGAAATATTAATGCTCCAACAAAATAAAAAATAAAATAAACTACGAAATAAAAACAAATGATGATCATTTTAAGACTTGTGGAAAGGAAAATGATACGAAAGCATATGCATGGTGATAATGGAAAAAGAATAACTTGAAAACAATATAAGGCCTTGTTGAGAGGTAGAACAAATGCAAAGAGAGTGAGAAACACATGAGCAAAAGTTGGGATTGGAGTGACCCAGCAGCACTGATAGTAGTAAACATAGAGAGGTTCACTTGTATAGCCTTGGTAGAGGAGGCTGTGGTAAAGGAACCTTGAAAAGAAACCAGAAAAAAAAGAGCAAAAGGAAACTCATAAGTCTGAAACCGGCCATAAAAAGAGGGCGCTTGGTGCAAGAGACAGAGTACATGGTGAAGGTGCGGTCAGGGTCCAAGCCTTTGGTGTTTGACATTGTAAGATACTACAGTAGCGGGCTCAATATGTGGGTCTTTGCTTAAAGAATAATGATTTTTTTGCACAACTCAAGTCCTAAAGCAATTTCAGAGAACCAGTTGCGTAGCATTTCAAAATACTAATATTGATTTTAGACAATGTTTTGAATAGAAACAAATAGTATCAAAACTCACTATGGTATTTTGTTTAATAGCATTTGCCTATCTAGACCCAAAGTATATACCAAAAAAAAAAAAAAGACAAAAAGAAATAGACACCACCAAAGCTCACTATGGGTTTTTCACGAACTCCATTTGTATATGGAAACCCAGAGTACGTACCGCCCAAGAAAAAAGGATAGGAGAACAAAAATGAAAAATGTATATCGTAAACAGAGGAAAGACGTGTAATACCTCTAACTAAAGAGTCATGGATTCTCAAGCAAATTGACCTCACAAAAAAGAGAAATTCTACATCATAAAAAGGTCATCAAAATATAAACCACTAGAATAGGAGCAAGAGAATTGAGAGAAATTGCCTGAATCATCTTATGCATGATTTCCATTCGCTATGAAATCGAAGGAAGTTGAGGGTTTCAGCACATTAAAGAAACAAAGAAGCAGTGAGTATTGGAAATAGGAAAATGAATAGAGTAGTTAAAAAGTTTGCAAGTTTTTTAAAACTTGCAAATGAATCAATTACAAAATTAAGAAAAAGGTGAAGATTAATAAAGAAGGGGTGGTGTAGGAGTAATATGATATGGATGGTGGTCAATAAATGTCCGATATAAAGAGGTGATAAAAAATTCAATGCATGCTATTAAAAAAAGGTCAAAATTGTAGAGGGTCAAAATCAAATCTGAAATTGCTATTTAGATTTAGTTTGCTTCATATTATACTAGCACAAAAACCCATGCTATGTTTAGGTATACTTGTTAAATTTTGATTAAACAACATAAAAAATAAATAATTTACATTATAAACTAAATATTGATAAATTTAGACATTATTACATAATAAAAAATAAATATTAATAGAATTTATAAAATTGTAAATGACAAATAAGCTTGGAATGTACATAACTATAAACTATAAAGTTTTCACTACTTATTAGAAAACTAAATTTAGACTAATGATCATAAGCAACAAAATGCATATACCATTTGTGCAAGATGGAATTTGAATATACAAAACAGCAAATGAAGCATCTCGTTCTTCCACCTTCATCTCTAAACTTCCTCCTCATTGTCTGCTATGTAACCTAGGAAAGTAAAGCAACAAGATTAACACATTAAGAGGTAGAATGAGAGCTAAAAGGAATAATTGATGAGAGAGGAAGGAGTGCATGGAGAGGTGGAATTGATCCCCCTCAGCGAGTGGGTTGCATGCTCGTTAAAGTTGGGGTAGAATGGGATGGAAGTGGGGAGAAAACAGTTATAGCAACTGGAGATAATTAGTGGTCAAAATTTGAAGTTACAATCAAAATTGGATCTAGAACCCTTTATTTTAATATATTATAATATAATTGCAATTACTTGTCTCCAATGAATAATCGTGGTCAACAAATTTAGCAATCACAACTATCTGAAACAAATCACTTTGCACCATCCTTACAAAGAATTGGTAGCTATAGTGAAGATAGGGAAGGATCTATTTGCAAATGATGGAAGAGGGATGTGGAGTTGGTTCGCAATGTGTGAACCTAGATGAGTAATTCAAAAGAGACTTGAAAGGAAGAGAGGGATTTAGGGTTTCAGTAAGCCAAAAAACGAAGGAAGAACAAAGGTTCTTCAGGGAAGAACTAGAAATTTTGCCTTTGGGGGTCACTGTGTTAAGCCAACATAATTAAAAAAAAAAAAACCACACCAAAAGATCTTTGACATTGGGGTTTTTTCAAACTTTTTTAGGTGACCAACATAAAAAAAAAATTTCATAACACTAGGAGATTTCTTCAAATTCCTACAAGGGACATGGAACCCGTAGCCCACTTTCGTGGCACCCCTATTCTTAACATAGGCCATCCTGATTCCTAATACCAGTGGGCAATTTAGTGGCGAAAAATCTTGAAGGTTTCCTTATTTATTTATTTTTATTTTTTCGGAAAAAAAATCAAATCCATATCACTAAATTAGTGTTTGTGAGATTCTTTATAATATTTTTAGTAAAAATACCTAGGTTTTAAAGTTGCTTAATTAGATCACATGTGAAAACAAATTATATACAATTCAATTTGTTAGTTAGTAAAAGTTCAATGTGTGTGAAATTGGATAAAGTATCAACTATTAGAGGGAATGGTAAGGTGCATAGTTGTCAATTCTAATTCAATTTGGCTAAAATGGCCAAATAAAGGGGATTTAACACAAAAAAACCACTTAGAGGGGTCGAACACCGAAAAGAACTTTGTAGTTCTGATAGCACCATATTAATCCTTAGGGTTCTTTCTTGTTTCAAAAAAAAAAAAAAAAAGTGGGGAGCAAAGGTACCATCGCTCGTTAAACAAAGATAGACAACTTTTCTTTTCCACTTTCAGCCATAGTATCTCTTGCCTTCCATAAACCGAGAGAGAAAAATTTTCTTTTCCTTTGTCTTCACAAGAAGTCTCATGTTAAGGCTTTTCTCTGGTTTCCACTAACCAACTCTTCCCCTCTTAGGTAATGGAAGTGTATAGAATCCAAGTTCAAATCCTTCTTGTGCACAAAAAAAAAAAAAAAAATGGTTTCTTCACCGATGAACCGACGAAATTTAATCATCCACTTGAAGAATAGAGTGGTAAAAAACACCTTTAGCATTGTAGTTTTTCACCTCAAAATGGGCATGTCTCCATCATCTTCTTTCCATTCTTTTTTGTTTCAATACATTGATGATCAATGGTACCATCACTGAATGACACTAGTGTTGTTCATACATTAAACGATAGAAAAAAAAAACACCTTTAGCGGCGGTTTTTTATTTCCACTGCTAAAAGTTAGTTTTTGTTTCTCAAAAGACACTAGTGTTGCTCGTACTTCTTGCTTTAGAAAATATATCTTTAGGGGCGGTTTTTAATTTCAATCACTAAAAGTTACTTTTTGCTTTTTGGACTTTTAGCAGAAGAACTAGAAAACGATAGCTAAAATTAAGAGAAACCTCGTTAATGTTATGAAACGAGAAAGAATAGAAATAAGATGATGGAGATGTGTCCATTTTGAGGTGAAGATCTGCGATGCTAAGGGTTTTTTTTTCCGCTTTCCTTCAAGCGGAGGATTCAGTTTTGTCAGTTCATTGATAAAGAAACTGTTTGTTGCGGTGCACAACAAAAATTTGGACTCGAATTCTATCCACCTGCATTGACTGGGAGGAGAAGAGTTGGTTGCTAGGAACTAAAGAAAAGCCTTAAGAAGAGATTTTTTTATGAAGACAAAGGAAGAGAAAAGTTGCCTCTCTCGATTTATGGAGGGCAAAAGATACTGTGCTTGCGAGTTGGGCTACGCATCTTGGATATTTGACTTTAAATTCTCTAAACTAACTTCAATTGTTGTTCAAGTAAGAGATGTCGCATATGCGAACGGTGATGGATTAACCAGGAGTTGGTTGGTGTCCACTCCTTGGTATTTAGGTGCATTGCATGGTTTTCCTAATGTACATTGGATGTACATGTCTTTAGGTCATACCTTGCATTTGTATTTGGACTGTGGGGAGGTTGACAGTGTGGGTAATTGGTAACCAAAGGATTACTTATATTGTCTATGTTCGAATTATGATTCGAGAGCAATTCCTCATTTAATGATCCCATTGGTGTGTTCGTAGCCCCTTCCACTTTGACTTAAAATTTGAGTCTGACCGCCTTTAAGTTTTGGTCTATAAATATATTTATGTATCTTGAGGTCTATTGATGACTGCAATAGATTGATATTGAATGGATAATCTCCTAACGGATTGCTTAGCATCCGATATTGATGGGTTTTACTCGATACTGATAGGATTTACCCGATATTGACAGGATTGACCCCCTGAATTGACATTGAAATATTTTCCAATGAATTGAAGGGTCGACCACCCTATTGCTTGAACTTATATGCTCACTCATGTAGAATGGATTAGGATTTCTTTCTTCTTCATTATTGTTATTATATCTCCTTCATATGATCATATAATTCATACTCACTTTCGTACTGTATGTTTATTACTGTATGAGGAGAAGGCGTAGGGTGAAGCGCGATAGTGCTTAAGTCACCTAACGAGCCCGTTTGGGGTGCAGATGACGGAGTCGGACCCTTCTAGCCTGGCACACGAGTGATGTCATTTTGAGCTAACATCTTTTGGGTTATTTTTTTGGGGCCTGAATTTTTAGTGGGATTGTAATTAAATATGTCGTTAACTTGAAACTCTAACTTTAAATCCAATATTTTTTGATGTGCATACCCTATATTATATTGTGATATCAATTGCTAGATAAGGCTTCCATAAGTATTGATACATGTTTAGTTTCCTGAACTCACCACGGACTAAGGTCCTGTTAGGCAGAGGCCTGCCACAATGCCGCTCTCTACAACCGCTCTAAAAACAGACCCGCGGGTACGATGTCGAATTCCTTAAAACACTGAGTTGTACCACTACTATCACCAATTCGTTTTGGTAGGAATGGTAGGTCAATGAGTGCATAAGATCCTACAAGTCTTATGTGGGATTAGGAGCCATGTGTTGCTTTAAGCACGAAAAATTTTATTTGGCCCCTAATCTCACAATTAACCCTAGATTTACGATGTGGGGGCGTGACACTGGTCATTGCCCTCTTAGCTTTCATTGTAAACTATAGGGAGTTCTGCCTTTCATGGCAGCTGCATGCCACTAATCCACTCGCAAAATATGTGGTTCAACTTAAGTCATTGTCCAATATCACAGGGCGAGAAACTCTTTTCTGCATTATCTTAAAGGACGTAATAGCTACGGTCAAGTCCATCATCAACCTGAATGAGCTTCACTGCCAGTGCCCCTAGTATATTTCGCAAGACAAAGCTCCTCTCTCTAATGATGAAATCTTAATTGATGTTTATTGGGCTATCAAAGGCATTGTTGTGTGTTCCAACCTAAGCACTGGGCTTATGAATATGAGCAATCAGTAAGTTCATGATAAGCCACTTGCTTTTTCTATTATAGTTGACAGTTAAGGATGTCAATAGCTTGGATTTAGGTTGAGTTCAAAATTAAACGGCATTATGACCTGATAAATTTTATGACTAACAACTACAGAACTAGGCTAAGATCCGGCGGTCAATTAGACCGAAAATAGTGCTGTGATTTTGAACATCACCCGTTGTGCACACACATGAATCATAAGATCAACAATCAGCCAGCCACACATAAGAAGAGACACGAGATTTACATAGTTCACCCAAACAGGGTTACGTCCATGGGCACAGAGATGATCATCTTCATTATCACAAGTAAAGCATACAGAGATTCTCGTTCTCTCACTTCGTCTCACCTACGTGGTGTGGAAACACCACGGCCAAGAGAGCTCTCACCTCTCTTCAACTGCGCAAGATCTAGGGTTACAGACTATACATATATAATCTCCGTTTTCTTGGCCACCAAGAAAGCCCCGGTACAATTACCAAAATACCCTTGACTTTAAGCCAGTCCTTGGCTAACCCAGTGGACTCATCCGACTAAACCGGAATACAAGACATATACTCAACAATCTCCACCTTGGCTTAGATCCTGTCCAACTCGAGTTACTAGGAGATAAAACCGGCAATGTCGTCACGTACCTTGCTGAATGGTACGTTACTGCACCAACGATGCAGTCTTCTTCAACATTTTGACATGTTGAACTAGCACATGAACTTTGAGCAAAGTTCATCTTCTCGTCAAACTCCACCTCGAACTTAAAGCTCGAAACCATTGATGAATCTGAGTGAGATCGATATGTGAATCACTCACCATCTTGCCTCATCTTCAACATCACTTTGAAAATCCAACCAGCACAAGCATGCAAGCAAAATAGATCGGGAATACAAGTCCAGATGACTTCACAATTGCAGAAACCTCTGCCTTCGAGCGGTAAAAAAATCCATTTGACCGGGCCTCCGATCAATCAAACAAATGTTTGACAACTGCTGACGCATCAGCTCCTCCTTGCTGCTTCTTTATTGGCTTTGCTTTGGCAAGATAAACAATATCACATGCGATCCGGAAAGCATGTGAATCCCAAACGAACAACTTTGTTTAATTCAGCAACCCATTTGCAACTAGGCCGGCGACTCCTACTATTAGGTTTGCAACAACAATCAGGTTGAGTCGACCCGATTCTGGCTTGAATCCACATCTGCTCAGATCTCTTCTAGATTTCTGCATCAAGTTATAGATCTCGTCACTATGAGCATGCTGGAAGAAACGGATCTGAAATCCGAGTCCGGATGGCTCCGATATGGCAAAAATGGGGTTTTGAGCTTTCGATTTGGTCAAACTCCTCGTTGACCGTCAAACAACCAATCTTCTTCCACAATCATGTAAATCTGCTCGAAATGAGTCCGTAGGCGCAAACGGATCTCCGATCGGACGTCGGACGATCAAGATATCTCAGAAACAATTTCAGCAGTTGAAATTAGTCAAATCTGCCTATTGACTAATGCTGACGTCACTGCTGACATCACTGCCTATTCTGCTGGGCTTCTGAAGCAGACCTGGGTCAGGTGAACTGAACTGAACTGCTGGATTGAACTGTCTGCTGGGCTGGACTCTGTGCACACGGATTAAATCTTACCCGACCTGAACTCGATTTGGAATGCACTTATTGCTGCCTGGGCTTCGCTGTAACCGGGTCAGGTCTAACCCGATCTGGACCCGAACTTGGCTTGAACTGTTTATCTTTCTTCTGGGCTGGGCTTCCCTCTAAGTGATTAGGTTGATTGCGACCCGACCCGGCCTACACTCGTGTTGCTGGACTGGCTGCACCACAGGTTGGGTCTGACCCAACCTGAAACTTGGACCGACCCGCACTTGACACTTGATTGGGCTTTCTCCACGGCGGGTCAGGTAGACTTGCCCGACCTAAACCCAAAACCCAGAACCTGGGTCGTCTATCTCACACAAAGTCTATGTTTTGCGTTCTGCAACTGAAAACGGGGAGCGACGGCAGCGACCCTTCTTCCTCAGCTACGGCAGCGAGGAACTGGCAATAGGGACGGCTGGCGGCTACGGCGACGGCGAGACTGGAAGTCCGGCGAAGGTTCCGGTGATTTTTTTTTCTTCGTAGATGATTTTTGTCTCTTATCTTCTTCCTCACAGAAATTCCGGCAGCCCTATTTTCTTCTCCAACGACGATCTGTAGCCAAAACCCAACCAAAAAAGAGAACCCTCTTCTCTGTCTTCTTCAAGTTCCGATTTCTCTGTTACTGCAAACAGAGATCTGATTTGCTCCTGTGGCAACGGCGAGTACAGCGGTCTGTGAGCGGCGTTCTTCTCAAGATCTGGAAAACCAGTAAATCAAACCAGCCGCGATTGACTCCGAGATCTAAAAACATGTGAATCCTTTTTCCTCCGATCCTAGCGAGACCGGAAACCAATCTCGTCTTCTTCTTCGATGGTGGCCCAACCAGAGATCACGAAACTGATCTCTTTTTCCTCTGTTTCGAAAACAGAGATCCGAACCCTTCGATAAGGATTCAATTAGTTGATCTTCATGCACACAACTCCAAGCCACTGAGCGATCTCCACCTCGCTCAGAAACCCAAGGAACACCACCTTGGCTCTGATACCACTTGTTGTGATTTTGAACATCACCCGTTGTGCACACACATGAATCACAAGATCAACAATCAACCAGCCACACACAAGAAGAGACATGAGATTTACGTGGTTCACCCAAACAGGGCTACGTCCACGGGCATAGAAACGATCATCTTCACTATCATAAGTAAAGCATACAGAGACTCTCGTTCTCTCACATCGTCTCACCTACGTGGTGTGGGAACACCACAGGTAAGAGAGCTCTCACCTCTCTTCAATTGCGCAAGATCTAGGGTTTCAGACTATTATATAATCTCCCCTTTCTTGGCCACCAAGAAAGCCCCAGTATAATTATCAAAATACCCTTGACTTTAAGCCAGTCCCTGGCTAACCCGGTGGACTTATCCGGCTAAACTGGAATACAAGACATATATCCAACAAATAGAGTCCAAGGAACATTTTTTTATGTTGGGTTCCCTTGGTAGTCTCTAAATGCGGCCACCATTATTTCGAGCTCATGTTTTTTGGTCCAAAATAATAATACTAATAATAAAAAATAAAATAAATGAGATTGAAATGATCAAACGTTCAACACAAGTTAATAAAGAAGAGCCAGGCGTTCACTTTGTAGCAGTGAATGATTTCCCTTGCCTTCTATGCATTCTTTATAAATTATTAAAGTTTCGCTTCAACAAATTCAGAAAATACAACTGAAATTGATACAGATGGGGAAGGACACGCGCATGTGTCTAGTGATGTTTGTTGCCTTGAATCCGTGTGTCTTGGATAACTCAAGCTACTATTCCCCCAACAGTAGCATGAAGACCCGTTTGTCTTCAGCTGTGATAATTCTCCTTTGACTGAGTTTTATCGGGGTCATGTGGGTGATCTGTGTTGATGGGTTGTTGGGCTCGAGGCCCATGACCTTAATCACAATATACTAGGCCAAAGCTAATTTGAATACAAAACTTAATTTAAACCGTTTCAGGCATGACAAGGCATAGCCTAATCCAAGGGCTTCATGAATGTGTCTAGGACTCGATTGTCATTAATTGGGCCCAAATTCAGGTCCTATACCTAAAATTTTCGGATGTCATCCTTTGGATGATTGATATGTAGGTAGCTAAGTAATGACCATTTTGCTTGATCATGTTTTTGTATGATTATCAGCTATATATAGGGAAATATTTAAGTGCATCCATCCCTCATCATTTTGGTAAGCGACACTTCTTTTTTAGTAAGTATTAATGATCAAAAGGACAAAAAGGGACACCATTTTGACCTTTGATAAGTCAAAAGAGGAAATATCTCTCACCAAGATGGTGAGAGATGGATGCACTTGAATACTCCCCCATATATATATATATATGAACCTGCTGTCAAAACCTTAGAGACACATGTGATCGAGGTGATAAATTGATAGGTGAGTAACATATGTGAATTGTACAAAAACCAATGAATCTAATAGTTATATTGAGTAATCAAATTTGCTTCCTCACAATCTTCTATAACAACCTGCATCTTGTGGATCCTCCCACAAAGGGGTCATTTTAATGTAAAAACACTTGTATCATACATTACAAAGAATGTTTGCGTGATTGACGATAGGCTGTTGCATTTTGTCCCATTTGCGCAGAGGAAAAGGAAAACGATAAAGCTTACTATAGGCGGACAGAATCCATGAAAACTAACAACAATAACAGCATGGAGGTTTTCATTGAGTTGATTCAGACAAATGATCACAAGCCTCTCTTGAATCGTGACACCAACGAAAAGGTATGCTTTTTAGCTTGCCAAAAAATCTTCATTTCATTACTTTGTCTGCTAGCTAGAATAATCATCCTTACCCCGTTCTCGAGTATTCAACTTATCATACCCGCTCTATTTCCAATCCATTTGACTCGAAATCGCTAATAGTAAGTCATTTTCTTAATTAAATAAAACAGGTGGCATTCGATAAACTAAAGAGCAATACAGTGATATTGTTTGTTGGGAAATATACCCAGAGTTTGGGATCAACTACGGTACGCACAAATCACACAATCACGAGCAATTAATCAAGTAACTACGAAAAATATAACACACAAGCAATTACGTGATTTGACCAAGATACCTAAGTCCATGAAAAAAGCTTATTCTATTCCTCTCTCTCCCTGCTGTGTTCAACATAACTCCACCAGGGTTTAGGGTTATACGTCACATTAATATATAGATCCCGTTTTCTTCGCTACCAAGAAAACCAATACATAATAACTTAAATACACTTAACCTTGAACCTTGGTTTTCGCTAATCCAAACAATTGATTCGGCTAAACCATAATATAAGACAAAATCCAACAATCTCCACCTTGCCCTGGATTCTGCAAATTGCTTGAGCTACCTTGAGATACCCAATAATGTCTTCGTCTTCCTGTACCTCGCTGAAAGATAAGCATCCGTACATGGTACAACCAAACACGGCTCCTGCATGGACAATCTCAGTATTGTCTGATATCGATCAAGTCCAAACTGACTTGAGATCTCCTGCACCTCACTGAAAGGTATGCCTCTGCACTCGTTGTGATCGAGCGTGCTTCTGGCACCCCCTTAGCTCGAGGTGAACCCACATTCTCATCGATGTGGTAGGACAATCAAGTCCAAGCGTGGCTTGAACTTCTCATTCGTGGACTTTCCAAATACTTTCATCTCAGTTTTCCGAAGTGATCCAGCCAATTTGTTGCCATCCTTGCCAGCATTCTTGCAACATGATGACTTCTCACCTTCATC
This sequence comes from Sextonia rubra, assembly GCA_037013555.1. Taxonomy (NCBI): domain Eukaryota; kingdom Viridiplantae; phylum Streptophyta; class Magnoliopsida; order Laurales; family Lauraceae; genus Sextonia; species Sextonia rubra. Next base: position 17,079,957 of record JASUAD010000018.1, read on the forward strand.
TGGTAAAGAAAAAGTAACCCTCCTTTCGATTACACGTTTCTCTGGGGCTGCAGCATTGAGGATCTTCTGTACTTTGCCTTTAACTTGGTGTTCTAGCAGTTTTGGTCCTTTGTTAATGGCCTTCTTGGAAATGTCTGTTGCACCATTTTCCAATTTTTCATCGAACTCCACCTTAACTGACTTTTTCTTCCATTTTACCAACAGTTGTGATCTTTTGTTAATGGCCTTTTTGGAAATGTCTGTTGCACCGTCTTCCAACTTACCATCTAACTCCACCTCAACTGACTTATCCTTTTTCCTTGGAGTTGCTCTACTTGTACATGTAATTGTACCTCCTGCTAACGTATAGAGACCTTTGACTAAGTCACCCTTTATGATGACCATTGCTCTCTTAGCTACCTTTATAACCCCACCTGCTACATGCACTTGTAGCCCTTGGAGTCTAAGGTCCTTAAAGAAATAAAATTTTTCGTAAATCTGGAACATGCATTACATTCATCATGGTCCGTACCATCCCATGAAATATCTTAACTTTCACTGTTCCAATTCCGATGCACCTGGATTCAGCATTTTTGTCATGAAAACAGATTTACCCTCACAAGATGTATAGGTGTTAAACATGTCTCTACTATAGCACATACGATAGTCATAACTAGAATTTAAAATCCAGTAACTCTCAGTGTGATCCATACCTTTGCTAACCGAAATAGATTTGATCAAACATGCTACCTCGCCATCCGAGCTTTCTGTTACACTTGTATTGTCTGAATTAGATTTTTCTTCCTTCTCTAAGTTCTTTTTCCGCTTCAAACAATCCCTCATTATATGGCCTTTCTCATCATAGTAATAGCATGTGAAGACCTTGCCTTTTTCCTTCGACTTTGAGCGATTCTAATCTTCTGATACTCTATTCTTCGTTCTAGATCTCCCCCTTCTTTGATTTGAACTTGATGCTACATTAATACTTTCTCCACTATATTTTTCTTTATCACTATTCATGATCTCACTCGTTACAAGAGCGTAGTAACATCATTCATGCTTAAAGTATATTTCTTATATATCAGCGTTGTCACCAAGTGCTCGTACAATCGGGGTAGTGAAGACAAAAATAGTAGTCCTTTGTCTTCTTCTTCGAACTTGACCTCAATGCTCAATTGTTGTATGACAAGCCTATTGAACTCATTGAGATGCTTCGACAATTATGATCCTTCTGCCATCTTCCGGGCATACAACTCTTTCTTCAAAAACAGTTCATTTATTAAGGATTTGGACATGTATAGGCTCTCTAACTCAGCCCATAATTACAGAGCAGTGTTAATTCCCATGACCTTGTAGAGAACGTTATCGTAGAGGGTAAGATGAATTGCACTCACAGCCCTTCGTCTAAATCTTCCCAACCATCATTGAACATCTTCGCTGGCTTTTTTGACTTACCATCTAAAGCCTTCTGTAGACCCTTTTGAATTAAGACATCCTTTATCCTTCATTGACAAAGACTGAAATTGTTCAACTTGGTGAAAACCTCAATCTTACACTCGTTGTATATCTTGATTTGTGCCTCCTGAATTACCTTTTTTTCCTATTTGTCAAATGGTCAATCTCATCCATTTATCTTGTAGATTTCATCACCTCGAGTACACTAGAGGAAACAGATCTGAAATTTGACTTTGGGTGATATCGCATAAATAATTTTCTACACTCTAATTAGTCAACCTTCCCTGTTGACCATCAAATTGTTAATCTTCTTCCACAGACGCGTAGATTTCCTTGAAACAAGTTCATAAAACAAAACAGGGTGCATATCTGAATCCGCATGACCTTGAAATTTGCAAAACAATTCTGGCCATTGATCTAGTCAAATCTCCTATTTGAGTGGTGCTGACGTCAACCCTGCTGCTGCTTGATGGGCTCTGCTGTAAACGGGTCAGGTCTAGTCTGACCTGACCTGACCTAGACCTGGCCTGGCCTACAACCAAGATCATAGATTGTTCTTCTCCTTCCCCTTTGTTCTGTAATAGAGGAGCAGCTTGGCCCTTTTCTCTTTGCTGGCAGGTGTAGATGGCGAAGAACCGTTGAGGTAGCTGACGGCCGAGGCCTTCTTTTTCCTTCCAGCGACGATGTTGGCTGCAACGACGATTTGGTTTGGCAACGACCATCGGAGTAGGGTTGTGTGATGCAGCAGTAGCAGGCAGTGGCCCCCTTCAACTCAATGGATCTTCTTCTGTGAGAGGAAGAGATCGAAAAACCAACACGGCCCTGCAACTCTGCAAATGAGAAAACCAGAAAACCCATTTCTAAGATTACTGAAAGAACCCTCTTCTACGATCTTTGTTTCCTATTTGGCAAACCCAAAACAGAAACATGAAACCCAGATTCCCTACAAGTACCAAAACCCTAGGCTTGATACCACTTGTTGGGAAATATACCCAGGATTTGTGATTAAGCACGACACGCAAAAATTACACAATCACAAGCAATCAATCAAGCAACACAAAGAAGATGATATATAAGCAATTATGTGGTTCGACTAAGATGCTTACGTCTATGGAAAAAGCTCACTCTATTCCTTTCTCTCCTTACTGTGTTCAACACAACTCCGCCAGGGTGTAGGGTTGCACATCATATTAATATATAGATCCCGTTTTCTTAGCCACTAAGAAAACCTAAATATAATAACTAAAATACCATTAACCTGAACCTCGGTTCAGGCTAACTCAGACAACCGATCTGGCTAAACTAGAATACAAGATAAAAGCTATTATGCCCCAAAAACTGAGTCGGATCCAAATCCGGTTCTAGGAGTGTGAGAATTAGGGCAAATTAAAATTTTTTCTTAAATAACCACACGGGCCCTAATTCCAGGTGGATTGAAGTCCTTCGTATGGTTATGCTTAGTGATCAAGCAACCATAATTACACGTAGAACTAAAAACGCAATAACAATGCCTTTCTTAGCCTCCAAGTCGCAAGAGAGAGAGAGAGAGAGAGAGAGAGAGAGAGAGAGAGAGAGAGAGAGATTGTTCCATATGGACGAGGCACTGACCGAGGAAGGAAATGAGCAACTAGCTACTTGAAAAGTCCAGCTCCATAACTCCTTGGTGAAGCTACATTGGAAGAAGATGTGAACTAATTGACGTAAGCCCAAGGTCTTGATGTAGTTTTATCTGGTGAGTCGAGGTCGTGTCCACATGAAGCTAGAAATCGCAGTAAACCTATCCTATTTGAACAACTAGTGGTTGCCTATTAAAATTCAACACAAAATAATTCAATCACTAAACTAAAAACTAAAGTTAAAATTAAATTACAAGTCCAAAATAAAAATTACAATGCCAATAAAAATCCTATACTAAAAATCCTAATCTAAAAGATTGCAAAAACATTAAAGGCATCAAACCACCAATTGCATATAAATAAAGAAAATAAAAATTCAAAAATATTAAAATAAAAGAAAATAACAATATAGATTTCAGATTATCAAGTTTTGAATTTCAAATTCCATTCTTAGGGTCAAAGAACAACTCAGAACTACACTGCCAAACATGGTCAGCCACCCCACATAAACACAATGCATCAATCTAGTGAAATAAATTACTACGGATTACAAATCATTGTTTGATCCATTGTACATCACTAAGACATGACCATGAATTTAGAAATATCAAATCTAAAAACAAAACTAACTTCCACTCTAATTACATCAAACCCAAGTCAAGGTAGCTCTCCCACCACAAAACACATTATCTCTTGATCTTCGCCAACATGCACCAAACAAGAAGAGAGGTGGAGGGAGATTGGATACATGGAGAAGTGGAATGGATCCAAAGAGGTCGGCCGAACCCAACTTGGATTGGGCGTGTGGAGGGTGGAGATGATGGGTCTATGGAGGTGGATGGTGGTGAGGAATATGGAACGAAAGTAGGCTTGGTGTGGTGTGGACGTGCCAAGGGTGAGTGGATCTGGGCCTGAGAGAGGAAGGATTATGGGGTGGCGTATCCAAAGTCCAAAACTACCGGGACTCCTCTTTTGCCCTTCTTCTTATCTTTAGTTTTTATTTGGTAACAACTTCATCTCCTTGTTAAATTTTAAAACCCATTTGAAATCTCTTATTAGAATCGGCCCCCACTTTAGTTGGATTTTCAGTCTTCATAATATGCACATGATGAATCATCATCTTTCTTGAATTCTAAGAGAGGTGGGATCAACATAACTTGGTGGCCGTGGAATGTAAAAAAAAACTGGGTTGGACGTTCTACTTGGGAGAATCTTCTTCAATCTTAAATTCATGTAAAACCTTTATCTCTTTGTTTTATCTTTATCTCTCTTTCCCAGTTCAATTCAAACTAAATTGAAAGAGATAATTCCACTATTAGATCCTAAATTAATGGAGAGGCCACAACTCATTACATGGCTGTAGAGTTGGCCAATTACACAACAAATCTCCACAAACCTCTCCTCTCATATTTCTCGTATTTATCAAGATTTGACATCCTACATTATCTCATTCATCACCAAGACAACTCTTTAAGATTTATGTAATCAAAGATTGGTCAAAGGATCTGAGAGATTCCTTCCATGTAAATTGTAACTATTAAAAATAAAAGAGATTTCCACACAGTTTTGTGTGTGAGACAATATTGAGAGTGGACGTAGGCAAAATCAGCTGAACCACTATATATTTGTTTTATCAGTTCTATGGTATCAGAGCCGCTTTGTGACGCACGTCCAAAGATCCTCAATCGCTGCCCACAAATCATCTTCCTCTTCCTCCTCACCATCACCCAATGTTCAACACTTCCTCACCACCAAATTAGTTCAAAACAACTACCTGCTATGGAAATCCCAACTGCTTCCTCTTCTTGGAGGATATGATCTCATTGGGTATATTGATGGCACCAATCTCTGCCGGCCATAAAAGATATCAGATCCTGCCAATCCTGGTAAAACTATGCAAAACCCAGTGCATATCAACTGGGTAAAACAAGATCAACTCCTCTTGAGTTGGATCACTGCATCTTTTACTGAAAGTGTGCACTCCAAGGTGATTGGGCTGCCTCCATCTCAAGATGTTTGGATTGCACTTCACAAACATTTCTCCAACAAGTCAAGAGCCCGTCTTCTTCAGCTGAACTTACAATTTCGGACAATGAATAAGGGTGCCCTCTCCATCGGTGATTATCTTCAAAAAATCAAGGCCATCACAGATCAGCTGGCTGCATCTGGCCATGCAGTTCCAAATGAGGAGATTCTGTTATATATCTTAGGTGGTTTAGGCCCAGATTATGATGCTCTCATAACCTCCATCACCACACGCACAGAGCCCACTGATTCGGATGAACTTCATGGCTTTCTTCTTAGCCATGAACTAAGGATTGATCAAACCCTTGCTTACCAAATTGAAGCCCCACTACCAGTAGCAAACATGGCCCAACGTGGCCATCGTCGTGGGTCAATATCGAGGTCGTGGCCGGGGCAGAAACTACCAACAAGCACCTCATCAGAACCAACACAATCCTAGTAGTGCTGGTGCTAGTGTTAGTCGAGTTCCATCCAACCAAACACATGCTTAACGATTTGGACAATTCTAATCGTGTTGCTTGCCAAATTTGTGGTCACAAGAATCACACTACTATGACCTGCTATAGCAGGTTCGACCTATGCTATCCAAGGAGACCAAGCCTCCCAGGCCTTTATTACATCTCATGTGTCAAACCAAGTTGCTCCTTTTGATCTTGCATGGTACCCAGATTCTAGTGCAACAAACCATATCACAGCTGATCGGGAAATCTCTCACTCTATTCTGAGGACAAAGGCAATGACCAACTCCAAGTTGGCAATGGAATAGGTTTACACATTGCTAACATTGGGTCCTCTTCCATTTCTACTACCTGTTATCATTTAAAATTGCATGATATTCTACATGTCCCTCATATTACAAAGAACCTCTTATCTATTTCACAACTAGCCAGAGATAATGATGTTTATTGTGAATTTCATGCGATCGATTTTTATGTTAAGGATCGAGCCACAGGGCGGACTCTTTTATAGAGCAAAATTAAAGATGGACTCACTATCTTCCAGTAAAGTTCTCAACCAAGTAGGCAATATTGGGTGTAAAGGCATCACTTGCACAATGGTATAGACAGTTAGGACATCTGTATGAAAGAATAGTGCTTTCTATTATAGCAAAAAATAAGTTGCCTCTTGTGCAACAACATGAGATTTCTTCTATTTGCTCTTCTTGTCAGTTAGGAAAAAGCCATAAGCTGACTTTTGGACTGTCTAATTTTATTTTATTAGCACCTTAGAACTAATGCATTTGGACTTACGGGGACCAGCCCCAATAACAGCGTCTCATGGACATCTGTTTTATATTCACTTTGTTGATGATTTTAGCAAATTTTCATGGTTTTATCCACTCACCCACAAATCTGATGCTTACAATGCTTTTATAAAGTTTAAACTTCAGGTTGATAATCTTTTTGAGACAAGAATAAAAAATCTCCAAACTGAAAGAGGCAGAGTGTTTGCCTTTCAAAACAAATTTTAAAGGCCAATGGAATTGTTCATCGGGTTTCTTGCCCTTATAATCCTGAACAAAATGAAACAGCTGAGCGAAAACATCGCCATTTAGTTGAAACTGGGCTCACTCTCATGACTCATGCTTCGATACCATCCCAATATTGGGATGAGAACTTCCTAACAGCTGTTTTCCGCAGAAACAGGTTACCATCACCTAATACAAAGAACAAAAGCCCATTTGAAATTTTATTTAAGCGTCTCCCAGATTATACTATTCTCAAAACCTTTGGATGTTTATGCTACCATTTCTTGTGACCCTACAATAAACATAAATTGGAATACTGGTCATCAAAATATATTTTTCTGGGTTACAGTTTATCTCCTCATGGGTATAGATGCCTTAATTTATAGAAGGGGTATATGGTTATTTCTCGACATGTTGTATTTGATGAGTGTATTTTTCCATTTGCTGAGCTTTTATCAACAAATCATGAATCATCAAAAGGCTCACAAGTGCAATCTATCCCTCACCCTTTACCTATCATCAGACAATTCCATTACTCACCATCCAACAAACCATGGCCTTCACTCCAACCAAAACCCACTATATCAACTATCCACCAGGCCCAACACAAAAGCCATTACTATCAAATCAAACAGAATTCAATCCTACCCAAACCTATCCTATCATCTCAATTGAACCTTGCCACACAACCTCACAAGACAATCCAACTTAGCGGCCCATCACCTCAAAATCAATCCATTTCTACTCCAACCATACTGAAACCAACACCGGCCAACTCTCATTAATCCACCCCAACCAAATTGAATCCACACCCTCATTAACTCAACTAACCTCTGGTATTTACAAACCAACCAAGTTTGTCTAACACTCATCATTTAAAGACACGTCTCAAAAGATGGCATCATTAAGCGTCGAACTCTATTAGCCACAAAACATCCATTACCTAAAGCCCTTCTTGCATTTACTGAGTGTATCGAACCAACCTTCTCCACTGAGGCAAATAAGCATCCAAAATGGCATCATGCTATGCATGGTAGAAGAATATAATGCTCTTATCAGAAATGGTACCTAGACCCTCATACCTAGGCATCACTCTATGAATATAATATGTTGCAAATGGGTTTTCCTTATTAAAAAACAAGCAGATGGTTCTTGTTACCGCTTCAAAGCAAGACTTTTGCCAAAGGTTTTCATCAACAAGAAGGCCTAGACTATGATGAGACCTTTAGTCCAGTAGTTAAGCCAACTACAATCCGTGTTGTGCTATCCCTTGCTCTTATGAATAAATGGATTATAAGTACCTTGATGTTCAAAATGCCTTTTTGCATGGAAATCTACATGAAGATGTTTGCATGACCCAACCCACCCCCCCCCCCCCCCCCCCCCCGCGATTTCTTAGATCCAACTCTTCCTACACATGTATGCAAACTCCAAAAACTATTACATGGGCTAAAACAAGCCCCAAGAGCTTAGTTCACTCGCCTAAGTACTCATCTCCAAGACAAAGGCATTATCAGATCAAAGAATGACTCCTCCCTATTTATTTGGCATTATGGGTGACATACTCTTATCATACTTATTTATGTGGATAATATAATTCTAGTTAGGTGCCCCAAGGAAGATATTGATCGTCTAATATACTATCTTGGAAAAGAGTTTGCAATTAAAGACCATGGCCGATTATACTATTTTCTTGGAGTTGAAAAGTTGGAGCCACATTACACCTTTCTCAATCCAAATATATTTGGGATTTATTGGTAAAATACAAAATGGATGGTGCTAAATCCTGTGGATCTATGACGAGATTTAACGACAACCAAAGTGGTTCGTTGCTGTATATATTATATTTTGCGTACATTCCCCAATATCGTCCCAAATGAATTTCTGTCCTAAGCCCAAATTCACACCAAAATTTTTTTGTAATGACAATTCGAATTTGTCTCTGAATGATGTTTTTATTGAGCGACGAATGCTTACTCATGGCCAAATCTGGAAATAATTTGGCATGCGCAAAACTAAGGAATTGGAAATGATGGCATCCTCAAAAAGGAAAAAAAAATACTTAAACGATTCACATTAAATGATCCACATTCTTCTTCACTTTATCCCCAATTCGTCACTAGTACTCTCGCACTTCTCTTTCTATTTCTCCATTAGCATGTGATCTCTCTTGCCAAATCTTTCTCTGTCACAGGAGACTCTATCGGTCCCTTTTTCGTTTATACTGAACCATGCCCTCTTTGAATCTCCCAACCCAAACCCCAAATTAAAAAAAATCCACTTCATAAAAGAGCCAAATCTACTGGCCTCAAGTCCCATCATCTTTGTCTCCTAAAAATCCATCCACAACAAACCCCAAAAATCCCAAATCAACCACTGTCAGAACCAGCATCAGAATCAAACCCCAAGCGAATCACGTTGTATCTCCGACCTCCTCATCCCATCTCAGTAAAATATATATATATAGAGAGAGAGAACGTACAGAATGTGTACGTGTTCTGCTACCCTCTCATGGCGCCACGCCGCCACCATCATCTTTGACGGGGTCTATATCGCTGTCCTCCAACTCCTCGACCATCATTAAAAATTGTTACTGATTGTTTGCCAAAAGTTTTTTTCTTTTTTTTTTTTTTTGGCAATAGAAAATGGAATTTATGTGACATCATTCAAAATTTAAGTTTTTATCATTCGGACGAAAAGGTTGTACTTGGAGAAGAATGAGAATGAAATTAGGGTGGACAATAGAAAAATTGCATTAAGATCTTCCTATTAATATTGCAATATTGTGCTGATTTGCAGAAGATGGAACCTTGTGATATTTAAGTTCTTTGTCTATTTGGGAGTTCGATTTAGTGATGTGTGAGGACATGTGTTGGTTTTGTTTATTGCGGTGTAATAGGTTGTAGCAGTCGTAGGTGTGACCTATGCAGAGAGGTATAGAATGGTCTGGTAATGTGGAACATATTATTGGTTTTTTAATGACTCACAGTGTCTAGGATTTAGAATCTTAGGATATAAAAGAACATGACATTTTCTGTTTTAATTGGTAATGAGGCATTGTTCTCAAGGGAGAAGCTAAAGTGAGAAGGATTGTGCCTTAAAAATCTACTTGTAGAAAGTGTATATGACCATGTCAGTTAGGAGTTTGCTGTATATTTCGTGTTCAACCACCAATTTGTTGTTGCAATAAAAAAATTCTCTCTTTTCTCAACCCATCGTGGTAGTTACCTTGAAAATCACCATAAGCTTAAATTAGAGCCTAGAGAATGTCTATTTTTAGTTCCATGACGAAAAGAAGAAAAAAATAATCAGAGTTGTAGACAAAAGATAACTTTTATCTTTCATTTGATGGCGTGAACCCTTATTAAATTTTGGATCATTTTTTTTTAAAGTTTGTTGGATTCTTTTATTCAATTTAAATGAAGAGCACTATTATAATATTTTGTAATAGTTGGTTGTCTCCCATATTATTTGAAGGTTGCCTTCTTGAAATAGTAAGATTCAAGTAAACGGTTGGAGCTACTATGCTCTGTCATGTGAGGGCTATAGTTACATAGGCGCTGATAATTGTTTTGCTAATATATTTTGCTATTACATGGAAAGAAACTATAAACTCTCTTAATCTTAATCTCAATCTAACCTAATTTATCATCCCAATGAACAAGATGCTTTACCCCGAACAAGATGCTTTACCCCGAACAAGATGCTTTACTTTATACTCTTTAATGGTATGGTTTTTCTTTTTTTTCCCCTCCCTCTTGACCGGGAGAATGGAAGATAAATTATGGGACGTAAGATGTGCCATGCACACTAAGAAGGAATGAAGGGGTACCATCCATTTCCTTTTCATCTTTTCTCTTCCGCAAAGAGAAAAGAACAAAAATAAAAAAACCTGTGATGAAAAAAACATCAAGGGGTCCTGTATTGCGAATAAATCATATCTAATCACTGTTGCGTGCATAGGTCACATGACAACAACAATTTAACTTTGGGTGTGATCGTTTGATGTCAACATAATATTTGTTTGGTTTTGCGCCATTAGATTTTATGGTTGGGTTTTCTCATTATTTCTTTCTATTCCTTTTGATATATTGTTTGGAAGACATGGTTGGAAATTGCCATTTTAGGAACAGAACTAGCTGGAAATGTGATCTGGGTCTTGTTTGTCACTGTGGATTTGATCTGGGTTTCTTCTGTAGCTGTCTCTTATTTTGATAAATCCGTGCTTTGTTTTGTAATTCTTCTCACTTGGTTTTTGATTATCTGAATTGAAATTTCACTGAAATTGGACAGAGATTGATAGATTTAATGTTATCTTTTTTGTAAAAATATGATGCTATGATTTATTTGATTGGTAAAATTTTTACCATGTATTATATATTTCTGTATACTCTTCTAGACCTATTATCTTTGTTTTATCTTAATAGACATCCCTATTGTGGAGGATGACAGTTTTAGGTACAAATATCGATATCGATAAGCAACATCAATTGATACAACCTTGGTTCCTAGGATTTTTTCATAATGTTACAGGTTACATTTCATTGGTAAATCTGAAAAGGCCATGTGCTTGAATGGATTTTGTCTAGAAGTTTGTTCTCTATTTTTTGCTTCTTTGATTTTGCCTCTTTTGCATTGTGTAAGAAGAAGTTAAAGAGGACTAAGAATTGATCATCTTTGCCCTAATGATCAGTGTTATCTGCATGGTAAAAGCTTCGATTTTTATTTTGTTTGATGTTAAAATTACTACTACAACTTTACTGCATCTCTTACTCTCTTGCCCCCTTTTGCTCTTTCTCTTTAATCTTTTCTGTAGAAATCAGAATTTGAATAGTTTATCTTCAAAATTAAAGATCTGATTTTGATTATACACTATAGAGATGTAGGAGTATTCAGATCTTAATGGAGATTTGCTGGTTATAGCGTGAGAAATCATACAACTGTATGGAAGGATATATAATGTGCTGATTTTGAAAGTTTTGTTTGTTACAAACAAGAGAAAATAGGTGAGAATGACAAAAGGTGACTTCAATATTCATAAGGCCCAAAAAAAACTGTGAGGAATTACTAGGATTGGATGTGGGCCAATGATTAGATTTAATTTGAAAGATGGAATATGGACCGTAATTTGTAAGCTTTCTGATGAATCTGATCTTCCTTCTTAAGCTGTGAATAAACAAGTTGAGAATAAAGTGGCTAAAGGTTTCCAAATAATTCCTGATATTAGAGAGCCAACAATCAAGTTGCAGGAGATTTCTAGATAAGAAGATTCTTTGTAACCCAACTTTTACTTATTTTCAGATGTGGAATTTGATTGTTGTTGTGGGTTCCAGATGGGATAACTAGTACTTAGTTGCCTTGAAAAGCTTTTGGTTGGACTGCAGTAGCATGCAAAACTTTTTCTTGATAGTAGCCCACATAGTAGGAAACACCCTAAAAATCACACAGAATCCAAGTAATTTCAATTACCAATTATCTGATCGTACTCCCACACGGCAAGATAGTATGTGATACAATTAGGCATTTTTGTTAAAAAGTGACCATCTCCGTTATCACTCAACCTCATGAAATTGGTTCAGATGAAGCCTAAACAGTTCTGTAACCACATCAGTTAGTCAAATTCAAAAGGATTCAATCTGAAAGATTAATGCAAAAAATTCTGCAACTTTATGTATAAGGTTTCCTAGCCTTTGCAAGCAAACTGGACGTGCATGATAATGTTCTTGGTTAGATGCATTTGGACATTGTAGCTACTAATTAAGCTTGATACTCAAAGACGCATTTGTAAATTAGTTATTTGAGTTTCTTCTAGTTTTATAAGCCCTCAAAAGCTCTTTATACTTTTGAGAACCTGTGTATTGTAAGATGATGCCACATAGTAATATTTTACATTATAGTTGGTCATTCAGTCAGGTACTTGCTGATGTTTCGATTTTCAATTAGATTAACTTGCATTTATACTTCTTTTTCTAATATGTATACTAATCTTGTGAATTTTTAACTACAATTCAATCAAGATGGATGAGGCTAGACAACCATTATCAAGAAAAGTGCCCATGTAAATGAGTCATATTATTTGTTTTATGTCTACTTTCTATTTTGTGTCTTTGCTTTGCTTCAGTGAATAAAGTCTGTCATTGAAGTTTACAATTCCCCTTTTGTGTCCCTTGATCTTTTCCTAGAACATGCCATTAGACCCCAAACAATGACATAAGAATCACAACTTTTCATTTAAGGGATGTGAAGCTGACTGGGTGGGTTTGTGATGGTGAAGTTGACTGGAGATGATGGATTGAAAAAGAGGGTTACATGCTGGTTGGGGTTGTTAAAAGGTGTTGAGTTTTGTTGAGAGGGGATGTTGGTTTGGTTATGGCTTTTAAGTTGAGTTAAATGGGTGCTCGATTAGGTTGTTTGAGAGAGAGGATGAGAGAAACATGTGGCTAGAAGCGATGATGATAAGGATTTGATGGAAGGTTCGCTTGACTTCCCATCACCATCTGTCCTATGACACACCTGTCTGCCTCATCCAACATTCATCATCTCAAAGTGAAACACTATTCCAAACCCACCCATTTCCAACTTAACTATTACAAAAGAAGTAGCAGCTCTTGCATATCCACTGAATTTATCATAAGGACTCGATGATATTATTTTTTGGGGTCCCAAAAACAAATAGAGTTTTCATGACAGGAAATTTGTATGAATATCTTTCCTAGTAAATTGTGATTACTCTAAGAAGTCCTTAATCTTCTTAGTCCTTTGTATCCTGATTTTGCTATTCATACTTGCAACCATAAAACTACAAAAAGACACAGCAATTGGTCAAACAAGTCTGAGCAAGTACTCAGCAAGTCCTTTGTGTCCTGATTTCTTATAACATATGTTAAATTTTTTTGTTTTTACTTTGTTCACAGATTGACGATGGAACTATCATGGACTGTTGTTGATGAGGGGGTTTTTTTTTTTTTTTTTTGGTACTATCTGGATGGATATTCAGATTACTATTTGGACATTTGTTATGTATTACTTTTTATATTTGAATGGATACTTGGATGGATATTTAGATTAATGTGTTATTTTTATTTTGTGATGATGTGAATGCGAATGTTGTGGATATGATGTGAATGCAATTGTTTTGATGATGTGAATGAGAATTGTTGTTACTAATTGTCTATTTTTGGCAACAAATTCCATCATCGTTAAATGGTCAACCACGTTCTTCAAATGTGTGATGACCATCATAGGGCGACGAACAAATTCGTACCTAAAGAATGGACATTTGGGGACAAACCCTTGCTGATTAACTATTTTTTTAGGGATGAACAATTTTGTGCTTAAAGGTTGGACTTTTGGAGAGACCTTTGCTCGTCACTGATTATCTATTTTTGGCGACGAATACATTCGTGCTTCAAGGTTGGACATTTGGGAACAAACCTTTGTTCTTTAATGATTGTCTATTTTTGGTGACGAATTTCATCATCACCAAATGGTTAACAATGGTTTTCAAATTTACGACAAACACCATAGGCGACGAACAAATTCGTGTCTAAAGGTTGGACATTTGGCGACGAACATCATAGGGCGATGAATAACTTCATTTTAAAGGTTGGATATTAGGGGGCTTTAGGTAGGATATTTAGCTACAAACACCATAAGGCGACGAACAAAATTATGCCTAAAAGTTCGACATTGGGGGAAAACTTATATTTGTCACTGAACATATTTGAGATAGGGTTTTTTCAACAATGTGTGGATGAATTTTAGTGCGTGGCTAAAAGTTTTTGGCGACGAATTTTACTAATTTGGTGATGAATTTTGTTTATCACTAAAAACCTTCCTCCTTGTAGTGAATGTACTTTCCAAATATTTAGGCACACGACTACTTGATGGATTAGAGTACAAAAGTATTGTGGGGGCCCTTTAATATTTGTCCTTAAGAAGACCTAATTAACCTTTGCAGTCAATAAAGTATGTCAATTCATGCACTTCCCAACAAGTAGCCACTGGATAGATATGAAGCAAATTCTTTGTTATCTCAAGCATGCAGTACAATTTGGTTTATTAATTGAACCCTTCACTATAGCTACCCTCCATAAATTTAAAGATGCAGATTAGCCAGTGTGCATTGACAACTGTAGATCAAGTTCCAAATATGGAGTCTTTTTTTAGGCCGAATCTAGTTTCTTAGAGTTCAAAGAAACAATCTACCATTGCTCGTTCTAGCACTAAAGCAAAATATAAACGATGAGCAAATGCAACTTGAGAAATCTTATGGATTTGCTCTCTCCTTCAAGAACTTAACTGCAAAGTAATATTAGTTCCAACATTATGGTGTGATAATTGGAGTGAAAATCCCATATTTCACTCACATATGTAGCATGTCGCAATTGATTTCCATTTTGTAATAGAATTAGTCACCCGCAAAACATTACAAGTCAAATATTTATCAAATAAAGACCAAACTGTAGATGTCTCCACCAAAGGATTGTCATCTCAATGGTACTCTCTTTTTTCATCCAAGTTGAAGGTGCTACAATGACCATCATCTTGATTTGTTGTTGGGGTGGGGGGGCGGGGGGGCGTGGGTTGGTTAATTACACAACAAATCTCCACAAATCTGTCCTCTCATATTTCTTGTATTTACCAAGATTTGAGATCCTACATTATCTCTTTCTTCACCAAGACAACTTCAAGATTTATGTAATCAAAGATTGGTCAAAGGATCCTAGCGATTCCTACCATGTACATTGTAATTATTATAAGTAAAAGAGATCTCCACACAGCTGTGTCTGTGAGACAATATTGCGAGTGGACGTAGGCAAAATCAGCCGCACCACTATACATTTGTTTTATTAGTTTTATCCAACAATTATCTTTAAAATTTGCAAATAAAATGGGGTCCACCCTAGATGTGGGACACAAGCATGGGATGTGGTGTGTGGGTCCATTTTTAACACTTCCCACAACAAAAATATTGAAATTTAAGAATTTCCTACAAAAACAGAAAATCATGTATTTGTAAATCAATTTATCTAGCCTAAATAAGTGCACAAATTAATGTAAAATGATGCTATAAATGTGTCATTTTATGGACTCATCATAAACATCTGATTAAGAATTGTTATTGCATGGACAGCATCTTAGAGCGAGCTAAATTCCAATAAATTAAGCTCAAGTATCAGTTGGAGTTGTTTGAGCATGATTTTCAAACAAAAGCAAGAGATCTAGGGAAGGATTCTATGGTTCCAGGTAAAAGTGGCCCGATTAAATTTTGCCCCTCTTGGATAGATTAGATTCAATGCAATTTTTAAAGAAAGCTCTCCATTAATTGCTTCTTTCCACGACAAGAATCTCTAGTGAAAATCGTAGGAGAGTTAATAGGTGGACTTGAGAAAGAAGGTTGAGGATGGCCTAAGGCAGATTACGGGAATGCAGCAAGAAGAGTTTCTAATTAAAGCAAACCCCTCTCATATCTTGAGGAAGGAAAAGGTTCGGGAACCAGTCTGCAATAGGAGAGCTGTTTACCCATGAATTTGACTAGATCCTAGCTGATAGCTCATTCCCAATTGCCTATATGTTGCCTTGATGAAGTAAATGAGTTTGATGCCTTACCGACCTCCAGATACATGAGGCAGAAAGAGGGTTCTTAGGGTACCAAATGGGGTTGTTCTTGAAATTCTTTGCTTGAACTAATTGGACCAAAGGGAGTAAGAGGAGCTGACATGCAGAAATGAGAACTTTCATACTTCTAAAACCTAGCTCACCTTCAAACTTGGGAAGGCATAGCTTGGTCCATCTCACCAAGCGTCTCTTCCTAGGGACAAAATGCCTAGAGCAAAGGAAATTTTTCATAAGATTTTTGGGCTTTTTATAGACTAAGGAAGGAATTGGCAACACCATGAGGACACGCATTGGAAGACTTACAAGCACATGGTTGACCAGAGTTCAACAAAGTAAAAGAGTGCTTCTTTGCTTTCTAGCCAATGTATGCAAGAGAATACTGGCTCTATGGTCTTGGAACAAGCATCGGTGTGCAAATCGACTCTAAGCAAGCAGAAACTTGATTATGGAAATTCTAAATGGGGTGCAGCACCAACAATAATTAGGGAAGAGGTAAATGGAGATGCATATATTATCAAAACCAGTATAATATCAGTGGAGAAGAGCCAGTAACCATGGAAGAAGAGAAAACTGAGGCAAATCTACTCATGGTCAAACAAAGTTCAAAAAGTGCTCGGTGCTAAAACTGAAATAAGGTTGGCACTAAGCATCAAATTGTTGGAGTAATTCACACATCAAAGAGAGAGAGAGAGAGAGAGAGAGAGAGAGAGAGAGAGAGAGAGAGAGAGATCCAGTTTTGGAGAAGGAACTGCTCAGGAAAAAGAAGTTTCCATAGTTCTTCTCATGAAAGATGTACATGACCATAGTTCTTCTCATGAAAGATGTAAATGACCAACATGATGTGTGGTATTTGAACTCACAGCAAATAACCGATTGTGCGGGATGATAAGGGAAATCTTAAGTAAATGGACCAACACACCTCATTAGCATTTCAAGCAATCTATCAACTATGTCCAAAAATAAGCACAACACTTCATGACTTGGAAAATCCTAGATAGTGATTTTCTAATATGTACTTGATAGAATGGTGGTCTGCTATGTTTGGGTTGACAAAACATATGGGGATCAATGGGATTGCAAATAAAGCTAGCTTGGGCAGTCAAATTTGTTATATATATTCACAAATCTTATTATAAAAGGGAACCATATCATTATTTAATAAGATAATGAGGAATGGGCTAATCATGTTTTTTGAAGGTTGAATGCCCAAAATGGGATTGCATATAGAGCTAACTTGGGCTATCAATTCTGTTATGTATATTCACAAATCTTTTTATAAAAGGAAACCATATCATTATATAATGAGATAACGAGATAATGAGTAATGGGCGCTGATCATGTTTTTTGAAGGTTGACTGCCCACCTTTTTTCAAACCATCGATCCCCATAAGTGCTGTCAACCCAAACATAAAAGACCACCATTTTGTCAAGTCCATCTGGACAATTTTCCGAGTCATGATGGGGTGTTCTTATCTTTGGACACACCTGATCGATTGCTTGTAATGCTAATGAGGTCTGTTGGCTCACTGACTTGTGATTTCCTTTTCAATTGAAGATGGAATCATTTGAAGAGCTTGCAGAAGATGTTCAAGGAAATGTAAGCTTGGGAGACTTGTCAAAGCTTCTTGTACATGGTAAGAAAAATTATAAAATTCATTAGAAAGATGGTATGCCTATATTTCAATGTGTATTATGTGACTAATATGAAAAGCAATATTCTTAGTATTGGAAAACTCCTAGAAAATGGGTATGTAATATACATGGACAATTTCTCTCTTTCATTAAAATATTTGCTTGGGAGACATATTGCTTGAGTTCAAATGGCAAAGAATCGCATGTTTCACTTTATCTCAATACAATGCTAGAGAAATGTTCCCATGGACTTGTAAATGATAAGTGATGACAATGGCATTCTTGCTTTGGGGCATCTTCATTTGAACTAGCTCAAGTTATTATCTACTACCAACATCATCAACATGGTGCTGAAATATTAATGAGATACCTAGCTACCAAGTTCCCTTGAATGTTTCATTCTACTATATCCTAATCTTGGTTTTCACAGGTTTGGTATTTTAAAACTATCGGACTCCTTATCCCTTGTACTTTCTTCACAAAAAAGAAAAATAGAACTCCGTCTTATGTATCCCTATATCAAATCTATAATCGTCTCACATCTTTAAAAAAATACAATCTTCTTTTTATTTCAACATATGAACAAGAAAAATCCCACTCAAATTTAATAGAGTTTGTAAACAGGTTGGGTTGGACTAAATGGATTGAATTTGGTTATTAAACTGGTCATGCACTCCCAATCCACATCCTACCCTTGTATTAAACAAGTGAAAAACTTCTAAACCTCATCCATTGTGGTCAACCCAACCTGACCCACTTTAACAAGCATAAGCATCGAAAGTTATTCGGGTTAGGTTGACCCACATATCCCTCATTCGTGAATTAATTGACTCAACCTGGTTCCCTACCTAACCCAAACTGAGTTGTGAGCTTAACCTGGGTCCAATATTTTCCAACAATTATTTGAGGCGGATTACCTAACGTAGCATTTGTAAAAAGTGGGTCCAAGGTCAATTAACCTGTTTATTTCTCTTGCATTGAACTGTTACGTGTAAATTCCAGTCCTTCGTGATTGTTTTGAAACTCAACCACATTTCAAGAACATATTAGGTTGGTTTGTTAGCTTTCCATCTGTAAAAGGTGGGTCCAATTTTGGCCATAGTCCATTGACTCAAAGGAGGGGTCTCTCCCTCATTGGGATTTGGACTAATCAAGTTGTCATTAAAATTTAATGAAAAGTTTAAATGGGTATTGCAGGTCAAGTGGGTTAGGTAAGTCAACCACAACACAACACATTTTTCCATGGATCAAACCAATGACCAACCTGCATATTATGTGGGTCTGGTTGTATGGGTCATATGCCGGGTTGTGGTGGATTAGGTTGGGAATCGTATTGTACGGGTTATATGCAGGGCCCCTTGTAATGGACTATAGTAGAAAAGGTTCGATTCGATCAATCAATCCAATTTGATTTCCGGCAGTGCAAAATAGGTGTGCAATGGCCAATTTCACTATTTATTGATGGTAACATAAGGATGCGATAACAATCCTAGATGATAAAGGGAAGATTAGAAACTCATGACTTGGACTCGACTCATCCAATAAAAAAAAATGACTAGGATAGAGTTAATGCGAAAACTTGGGAGAGACATTTAAAAAAAATTCAAGAATATCTAATAATAAATTTATTACTTATAAGATATAAAAAAATACATTTAGTTACATTCATTCATTATAATCAATTCAAATTAATAAATTTATATATGTGACAATGGTACAATGATAAGGACAATAAAAGGAACAATATTGCATATTACATAATTTGTTAGTCCAAAAATTGAATGTAAAAGACCAAATATAAGTTTCAAATTATTCATCATTTTTAAATCATTTACTCTAAAAGGGCAAATGTTGCATGTTAGTTATTTTGTTAGTCCAATCATCAAATGTAAAAGATCAAATTTAAGTTTCAAATTACTCATTACTTTTAAATTATTGACTCTAAACCTAATGAATAATTACTTATAAAGAAACTTTAATTGCTTAAAATTAGATTGGCCGATTAAATAGTTTGGAATGCAAATAAATTATTAAAATGAAAAGACTTAGGTGCGTTTCCTGTATTTTTTACTTAATCATTTGTCAAAATGAGATAACTAGGGAGAATCAAAGAGACAAGAGTCAATATGGAATGTTTTCCAACCATAAGAAGATCAATATCATTAAGTGATGAAATTTGCCACCCTTTGCTAGTTGGCGTAGTACGCTTTAGCAGAGGCATGTAAAACCTCATAATTACCCCCTTCTACCTAGACAATTATTCATTACTCCGAAAGTACCTACTCCTTCTTCTTCTCCACCAATCACAATGGAGAACGAGGTCAATGGACTCCCACAATGTCAAACCCCACCGACCTCATTCTCCATCGTGATTGGTGGAGAAAGGGAAAGATAGGTACTCCAGGAGTACTGAACAATTACTTCTCCTACCTCTCTTCGAAAAGCAACATTGATTCAAATATAGCCCCATCCACCACCTTGTTCGATGTAGACTCCTTTGTAGACACCTTTTCTTCCATGATTCTTTACAAGATTTAACCATATTTGATTGAAAATAGCAACAAAAGGCATCTTTTTAGGAATTTACCCTGTGGTGACGTAAAGGAAAAATTTTGGTGATTGTTTACATTTCATTTCACATTTTTATCTTGAAATTAAATTCAATTGATATGCACACCAAATGCCCTAACTGGCTAAAAGAAATGATAAAAAAGAAGAAAAACTAGATAAAATTGCAGTTCAAAGTTCTCATTTCTATGATCCATTTCGTTTAGCCGTCCACTCGCATAACATCTAATATACCTACTTCTCTCAGATGACATGTGAAGGTTTTGAGAGATTTCTAGAATGCTAAATAGTCAGACAATATGTAAACTCAGTAGAAATTAACTAAATCAATACAAGCATACACCACAAGAAGGTACGATTTTAATGTGGAGAACCCCAATGAGGTAAACAACTTTGAATCCAATAATGATCAACTACTACGCAAAGTCGAACAGTTACAAAATATACTCACACCTTTTTTACACCGTAAGGAATGAGTTCTTCTTGTGGCAACTCCTTTTGCTCACGAACATTTATTCGCCACGCACTTTCTCTACTTTATCAACTAACACCTTAATCACTCAAAATGGCCTCAAAATCTGTACAAGAGACGTAGAAGCAATTGCCCTCTAGAACAAAACTTTAACACTTCAACTCTCAAAGAAAGCTCTAGTGATCTCCAAAGTATAATCTCCACTTAGGGTAATGAAATATGTACTTAGGATTGAGAGAGAACTCCTTTAAATAGCCTTTATTTCATGCCTCGTAATAGTAATTCATCTAGGATAAGAACTGGCACAAAACAGGAAATCCAAATTCAAAAGGGATAGGTTTTCGTGCAATGACGTTTCATTATTTTCACATAATCGCAGTTTCATAATTACAAATAACACAATTTCTACAAACTTTCAAAGGCTATAACTTTATAGTTTTAGCTCCGATTGATGCAATCTCAAAATCAACAAATATCTATTCGAAACAAGCTTTCCAACAGTAAATCACTTACCCATATCTGATGCTTGATTTGTGAGATATAACCTTTTAAATCCATGTTACCATTAGAAAAACACTTCAAAACATTTCAATTAGTTGCTCTTCCTTTGATTTATTTACTTCAGTGTATCCGGCGACTTATAACATAGTCCATACTAAAAGAAATATGAAATACAACTTAATGGACTTAGAGTTTTATCCAACCCATGAATTAGCTAACATACAATAATGCTTTCAATCTCCCCTTTTGATAATTCATAGACAAAACCGCACATGCATCCAATCTACCCAAAAGATAAAACCAAAATTACATTGAGTACATTGAATTACAAAAAAAAAAAAAAATTACTATCAACACATAGCGCTGTATCAATTGCACCAACAATATCAATTGAATACCATGTATCGTTAGCAACTCTAAATCTTCAAATCTTTCCTTTGAATTGAACTTTCTCCTCCTTTTAATCCATAATTGACAAATAGAATAATGTTAGCATATAGCATATCTATCAATCAAGATCCAGCAGTAGCTCTCCCTTAATTGTATCTTCGTAGCAACACTAGGATTGGGCATGTAGACTGTGACACATTCCTTTTTTTGTACTATTCACAACGTAATTTGTGCGTGCAACATTTGGAGTAGAGTATGCATTACTTAAAATAAAATCGGATTTACCTTTAACTTTTGAAGTAGATGCACCTTTATCATAACTGAGACAGTTTTGTTATGAAGCCTTCTTTGATTGCTCCAGATGTCTTCAAGAATTTTTAAACTAGTGTTCATCTTTTTTAAATAGGCTTTTGTAGAATCCAACTCAAGCAACACAATCTTTAATTTGTCATTCACATCATCTTTTTCAACTTGGCAAGAGCTTAACTATTTCTTAAGAGACTTTAACTCTTTTTCATATAGCTCAAACTCAACATACAATAAGTCATATTTTTTAATCACTGAATTTCTCTCCTTTTCCACGAGTTTAACCTTTGCATGTACATCCACAAATTCAGCCTTGAGAGACATAATCTGATTTTCAAAAGCTTTTCACCTGTGTACAATCTTATTTCCAAACTTGGTCGGCTTAACACAATCTTCACACAATGAATTGTACTTCACTTCCCCATCTACCTCTTTATCTTATGGGTCATCATTATCACTATCAAAACTACTATTAAAAGAAATACATGAAAACCTAGCCATGACAGCTATATACTTAGCATTGGTAGTGTTAGGAAGTGGATTTTCTACACCTTTATAATCATCAATTTTACAACATATCTTCTTTTTTCTATTTGCACACATAGATGCTCTATGACCAAACCCTTTACATTCAAAGCATTAAATAGATCTAGGTTTTTCTTTTTAAACTTAAATTTGAACATTTTTATGTTAGATTTTTTATCTTTCAACTGAGATGGATTTGTCTTCGATGTGCCTTCTTGATTGAGTCCCATTTTAGAAACCACAATAGATCAAACATAGTAACTTTGTGTAGCCATCACTACTTGAAGGTTTTGGGGGATTTCTAGAATACCACTTAATCAGACAATATATAAATGCAGTGAAAATTAAATCAATCAACATAAGAACACACTACAAGAAGGCATGATTTTAACGTGAAAAACCCTAACCGGGTAAAAAAACATTGAATCCAACAAGAATCAACTATTAAGCAAATTCGAATAGCTATAAGATATACTCTCACCTTTTCTGCACCCTAAGGACTGAGTTTTTCTCGCTGAAAACTCTTGCTCATGGGCATTCTTTCATTGTGCACTGTTCTCTACTTGATCGACTCACACCTTGATCACTCAAGATGGCTTCAAAACTTCTATAAGAGATAAAGAAGCAACTGCTCTCTAGAACAAAGCTTTAGCACTTCAACTCTCAATGTAAACTTTAGTGAAGTTTATCTCCAAAGCGTAATCTCTACTTACATTAATGAGATTTTTACTTACGGTTGAAAGAGAACCCCTTTAAATAACTCTAATTTCATGCCTCATAATAGTAGTTCATCATGGGTAAGAATTGGCACAAAACAGGAAATCCTACTTCCAAAAGGAAAGTTTTTCACGCAATTGTAGTTTTATAATTACAAAAGGCATAATTTCTACAAAGTTTATGGGGCATAACTTTGTCATTGTAACTCTAATTGACGTAATCTTAAGCCTGTGCGTATCTACTCGAAAAGATCTTTCCATCAGTAGTTCTCTTGCCCATATCCAATGCTCGATCTATGAGATATGAACTTTTTAATCAATACCATACTAAAAAAACACTTCAAAACACTTCAATTTATTGCTCTTTCTCTAATTTATTCACTTCAGTACATCGGGCGACTCATACCGCAGTCCATACTAAAAGAAACATAAATACAACTTAATGAAACCAAATTTTTGTCCAACTCATGAATTAACCAACATACAATAATGCTTTTAACATGATCCCATGGCTCTCCTTTCACGGATACTTCAAGTAGTTGGGCATTTTATTGATTTGGCAATGGTGATGATTGCGGTGGTGGTAATGGTGATGGGTGGTGGTGATGATAATGGTAGTGTTCATGGTAATGACGATGAGGATGATGACGACAATGGTGATGATGATGAGGTGATGGTGGTAGTAGTGTTAGGGCAGTGTTTTATATGGTGATGGTGGTTTTGAAATTTTCCTTAAATTTATAAAACAAGAAGGAAAAGTAAATTTAGGTAATTTGATATCAAAGGTAGGCTGCATCCATGGATTTGAAGCCACACATTAAACCCAAATAAAGTTTTGTATAAGAAATTAATCTCATAATGGACCTTACCCTAATATTACAATGTAGTTATCTTGAAACTTTTTTCAACAAATATTATAATTTGTAGCGATGCCAACAATTAAAATTAAAATCTATTACATTTTTAAAAAACTACCAACCAATAAAAATATTACTTTTAATATTGCACTACTCTATTCTATACTATTGTCTTCTAGCAATATTTGTATTTGTAAACTAGTCACCATATGCTGAGGAATGGATACACTGGAATATTTTCAACTATGTAAATGTTCCTCACCATATTGTATACTATCCATTCCTCAGCATATGGCACTACAACAAAATTCACTTTTGCCAACACACAACAAAACGTTGGAAAAAATCAATAAATGTTGGCAACATACTTTACCAACCCAAAAAAATGTGTTGGAAAGGTGTTGGTAAAAGTATGTGGGGAGTGCCTTTTGCCAACACAAACAAAAAATGTTGGCAAACTTTGATCTTTACCAACATAAAATGGTGTTGGCAAAATTAGATATAACATGTTGGCAAAGCAACTTTTGCCAACACAAATTAAAAATGTTGGCAAACGTTGATCTCTACCAACATAAACGGGTGTTGAGAGAAGTAGAAAAATAGGTTGGTAAATAAACTTTTGCCAACACAAACAAAAAATGTTGGCAAATTTTGATTTTTGCCAACACAAAATGGTGTTGGCAAAATTAGAGATAACAAGTTGGTAAAGCAACTTTTGCTAACACAAATTAAAAATGTTGGCAAAAGTTGATTTCTACCAACATAAACGGGTGTTGAGAAAAGTAGGAAAACAGGTTGGTAAATAAACTTTTGCCAACACAAATAAAAAATGTTGGCAAATTTTGATCTTTACCAACACAAAATGGTGTTGGCAAAATTAGAGATAACAAGTTAGTAAAGCAACTTTTGCTAATACAAATTAAAAACGTTGGCAAAAGTTGATCTCTACCAACACAAACGGGTGTTGAAAAAAGTAAAAAAACAGGTTGGTAAATAAACTTTTACCAATGCAAAATACAATGCTACCACAAGTTAAACTTTACCAACACGCTATGGTGTTAGCAAAAGTAAGAAAAGAAATTGGCAAAACAACTTTTGCCAACACAAAAAAGCATTGGTACACAGAAATGCGTTAACACACATAATTTGTGCTGGCAAAAGTAATTTTGCCAGTTTTTTTAGTTTTGGAAAAAATGTTTTTGCAACCTGTTTATACCTGTTTATATCACATCCAAACACATTAACAATACAGTAAATACAATTCCAAAATATGAGCACATAAATGAAACATTTATATTAAAAAAGTTAACATATACTTCAAAACATATATATCACATCGAATAAACATCAAATGTTTGCAAATATCTTAAAAGAAAGATAAAAAAATATCAAAGTACATA
This sequence comes from Sextonia rubra, assembly GCA_037013555.1. NCBI lineage: Eukaryota > Viridiplantae > Streptophyta > Magnoliopsida > Laurales > Lauraceae > Sextonia > Sextonia rubra. The sequence continues at coordinate 17,105,488 of JASUAD010000018.1, forward strand.
TATCAAACTAGAAGTCTGTCTATTGCAAAACAGATGCTAACCAAGAGAAGCCTCATCATTCCCTCCAGCCAATGTGGCATCACCACTACTGCTCCCTGGACTAAATATAGGGACGCTAGCTGGATCTATCCCTGTTTTTTCAGCCACCATTAGCAAAAAGTTTTGAACTTCTGACATTTGACTCTGATATTTAGCAACCTGCTGGCGTAGAGTAATCAACTCAGTATTAGTTGCTTGAGACTGTGTAAAAGATGAACAGGTGTTACGAATCCCGTATCCCAATGTGTAGGCCGACCTCTTTCCAAGCACTTCTTGAGAAACTTGCATCTCAATCTGTGGATCTGGGACATCTGACTGCGACAGTGAGGTAATCTTTTCCACCATGATAGCCTATTAATTTTGAATACATTAACCTCCAACAAAAATATAACAATGTAGTTTTGGGTGTTTATTGCAAATGAGTTAGGTATACGTACATGACGTTGCTCAGCAATGTCGTTTATCCACACACCTCCCTTTTTATGACGTTTGTGAGTGTCTGCGAATCTATCAGGCATAGACTGTTGTACACCACTCTCCTTTGTCTATTATTTCATTTGATAAATCAATTATACTAATTAAACACTGAATTTTATAATAATACTGTAAGAATTTCTAAACATGCACTCACAGCAATATCAGCTCGGGACGCAAATGATCTGGAGCCGCTTGTATGATTATATTTCAGGGCAGCTCGAGCAATTTTCCCATTCTCTGACTTTTTCTGCAAGGAAAATATAATCAATTAACAAGATGTGTATATAAAAAAAGAATTGGAAGTAAAAGATTGACAATTTTTGTATATTTATATAAATTACGAAGAGTAGCTCTAGGCTATATACCTTCCACTTGTCATTATTCTCCCACACATTTTCGATCATCCACACCCAGTCATCTGGTTTACAAGGAGGATCTTTAATGCTCTTGAGGTCAGCCACTCCCTCCTCCTTAAGCGCAAGGTACCGCTTGTGTAAAATGCTTTTCCAATACTTCAACAATTTTTGGCACCTTTTATCAATGATACTTCTGACCAACTCATTATTTGTGTAATCCCCAAAGTCAAAGGTTTGCTGCATTTGGAAACAACAAAATTACTCCAGTTAAAATCATAAATAATATGTTTGAAATATATACATTATAAAAATTACCAAAACTCTTTGAATAATTGACTCCCTTAATCCACTATCAAGTTTTGCAAACTTGATATCTCGGAGTGGTACAAAAGATCGAATTTGTTCTCCAAGAGCACTCGCCAAGGAAGGGGCCCAATAACCCACTATGTCCTTTTGGTCAAAGTCAATTTCAACTGGAATGGCATGACCGAGTTGTTTTCTAAATTTATCCGCGCTCAAACCCCGGAACGCACCACGTCCATGCATTTTAGAAGGTGCTGGAACCGATGCTGTTAAGACAATAATTTAATTTGAATTAGTTTATAAAAAATATTAAAGTAAGGACAATTTGTTATGTATATATAAAGCTATATATTTCTCACCAACGCTGCTACCAATAGTAGGTGGACTGGTCATCTGGTCAGGTAGGGCGGGTTGTGGGACTTGATTAACTATAGCCACCACAGGCATGCTCACTGCATGATTGGCTTCTATTGGTGAAGGTTGCGTTGAAGATGAACCATGGGCATGCCCTTCACATGATTGACCCCTGCCTCTTTTCTTTGACCACGGGGCCATATGTTTGACCTAGCATAGCAGAAAAATGAAGTATTAGTATATGAGTCAATAATTGGAAATAACTTGATATATTTAGAAACAACTTGATATATATGCAAATGTGATTATAAACAAAAAATAGGAAACATATTTGAGACACACATTACCTTCGATGCGTGAGAACCAGCATACTCATCATCCTCATAACTACCAGTATCTTCACTGGAAGAACTCTGTCCTTCCTCACCCTCGGGTGGTACATACTCCTCGTCATCATCATTTGCCACTGACCTTATTCTCTTTCCCTCTCTTTCGCATGTACTCGTGGTCCGTCTATGTGAACCGAGCATCAAATCTGCCGCCTTACTTAACCCTAACTCATGAAGTTTCTTTGAGTTCTCCTCAATAGTTTGCTTTCTCTTCTTCTCCAAAGCATTCATCTTAACTCTCTTTACCCACCCGGGCATGACAAACGATTTGCCGCCTTTAGGCATTTTTTTGGCAACTATATATGAACATGTTATTTAATAAAATGAAATATGACATAAATCAATAATATGAAATGAAATATGAAACAATATTGAGACATTTAAACAAAAAATGACTATTCAATCATAACACATGTCCATACATGATTAAAGTAAAGAACAAAAACTACATCTGATAATCCATATCAAGATCTATATCAGGATTGGGCAATCTCTCCATCCCATCGTCTTCGTCATCTACATACTCTGCCAAGGTGTCATCCTCATCACTGTCATCATTTATATGCTCTGGCCTTATGTCATTGATATGAATGATCTCGGGATCCCTATCATCCCTATGGTAAGGAAGATCTATGTCTTCATCATGGATTGAGAGACCAGAAGTGGATTTATCTTGTTGAAATGCATCAGCATCATCTCGCTCTGGAACATCCCATATTCCACGGTGCCTAACCCGTTCTACAATTCTCCAATTTTTGCCTTTGCTAGTATCATTAACATAGAATACTTGACTCACATTACTTGGTAAGACAAATGGATCATCTTTATACCAACGCCTTGTAACATCAATAGATGTGACATATTTGTCATTGTAAATTCTGCTTCTATGACCTGTGTTATACCATTCACATTGGAACAGAACCACTTTACCCCCATATAGATATCTCAACTCCCATATTTTGCATAGATAACCATAGAAATCAATCTGTTTTCCTTTATGGTTCCCTTCCACGACCAACCCATTGTTTTGGCACCTACGACGGCTTTCACGGTCTCGAGTATGGAATCGGATGCCGTTAGAGATACATCCAGAATAAAAATCAATAATAGGATCGGGACCATTTGCCAATGACCAAAGTTCTTCAGTTGCTTCTGCTGACCCTTGAGTTCGCAAATCATTCATCTACATTATCAAAATATGAAAAGTGCACTAAGTTAATATCAATTGTGGTATAGTTCATTATAACTGAGTGGTTTTCTTTTTTTTAATATATCTTACCCGTTTTTTGAACCAATTTGGAAATTCTTCTTGCTGTACCTGAGCTATGTCACGTCCTTGTGGAATTTGCACAATACTCTTGTGTTCTCTACTCAAGGAAATCTTAGTTCATTAGTATCTAAAAGCTGTATAAAAATAAATGAGTGTAAGAGCTATATGTACATGTAATTAGACCAAACTACATACTCTAAATAAGGTAGGACTTCGTCTGTATTGTATAACACAAACCAATGCGCCATTTCCTTTTCCCTCTGTGAAGGGTTGGAAGCCCTTGAGATAGGTGAGAAAAGACGGACATGTTGGGAGAAGATCTCCATCCCAGAGCCACGTCCGCCACCATCGTCATTCCGTTCTATTTTATCAAACCCTTTTAGGTACATTGAACAAAATGTAAGGCACTCTTTGACAATATATGACTCGGCTATTGAACCTTCAGGGCGTGCTTTGTTGGTTACATACCCTTTTAGTGTTCCAAGAAACCTTCAAACAAACAACAATTATATTATAATTACATAAGGAAGAGAATTACACAAATGAACAACGAATTCACCATAAGAAGGTATCATTTACCTCTCGATCGGGTACATCCAACGGTATTGCACCGGTCCAGCAAACATAGCCTCACGTGGCAAGTGAATAGCTAGATGGACCATCACATCAAAGAAAGCCGGAGGGAAGATCCTCTCTAGCTTGCAGAGTATGAGAATTATTCTTTCCTGTAATTTTTCCAAATCACTCAGCCTTAATGTCTTCGAGCAAAGCTCCTGAAAGAAGCTACCCAACTCAAATAGTGTCGTCCATATCTCCTTGTTCACAAAACCACGCATGCCTATAGGAAGAAGACGCTGAAGGAGGACATGACAGTCATGACTTTTCAAACCTGATAACTTGCCATTTTTTGAGCTGACACATCTCGAGATGTTGGCTGCATAACCATCCGGGTAACAGATCGATTTCAAGAATTCACAAAAACCATCTATCTGTTTTGGGTTCAGCGTGTAGATTGCTGGAGGCTTCACAATGGATCCATCTTCATTCCTTTTTAGGTGTAATTCTGGCCTTATGTGCATATTTTCCAAATCATCACGGGCCTTATAAGTATCCTTATTCTTCCCATCTATGGTCATCAGAATTCCATAGCAGTTTTCACATATGTTCTTCTCAATATGCATGACATCGAGGTTGTGCCGAAGATTCAATGATTTCCAGTATGGTAGCTCCCAAAAAATGCTTCTTTTTTTCCAACCTATTTGTTGATGGTCACGAGGTCTTTTCTTGTTAGAAGGAGCCTTCCCGAACTTGACTTCCCGCAGATGATCTTCTTCCACCTGAGCTACTACCTTTTCCACCGGTAACTCTAAGGATCTTGTCTGAAGCTCACAATGTCCATCAAACCTTTTGTCCTTCCTCCAAGGATGGTTCTTAGGCAAGTAAGCTCGATGGCCCACCCACCCAAGCTTATCTATCAACCTGCGGGACATTGGATTATCGTTGCAAATGGGACAAGCATAGTAACCTTTTGTTCCCCACCCAGACACGTCACCAAATGCAGGGAAGTCATTTATAGTCCACATGACAGCTGCATGCATCCGAAATATCTTTTCAGTCGAAGCATCATAAGTCAAAACCCCCATCTCCCATAGATCCTTCAACTCGTCAATTAATGGCCTTAAGTAGACATCAATGTCCTTTCCTGGTTGATTCGGCCCTGGAATAAGTAAAGATAACATGAAAAATGGGTCCTTCATTGCCTTCCAGGGTGGCAGATTATAGGGCATAAGTATTACCGGCCACATGCTGTAAGAAGTGCTCAAGTTTCCAAAAGGGTTGAACCCATCGGTGGCTAAGCCCAACCTTACATTGCGGATCTCTTGAGCAAACTTTGGATAATTCCGATCAAAGTCCCTCCACTCCTTATAATCGGCTGGATGACTCACTAACCCTTCATCGAGACGCTTACCACAATGCCATCTCATGTCATTCGTTGTCATCTTGGACATATACAATCTTCGCAACCTCGGTGCCAATGGGAACCAACGCAGTATCTTGTGAGGAATCTTCTTACCCCGGCCATCATTAACCTTGTACCTAGACTCCTCACATATAGGACATCTTTCCACTTTAGCAGTCTCCTTCCAGAATAGTGCACAATCGTTTTTACATGCATCGATAAGCTCGTACCCCAACCCCAAGTCACGAAGTAACTTCTTGCACTCATACATTGATCCGGGAACTATATTTTCCTTTGGTAAGAACTTCTTGAATGTCTCCAACATCTTGTTAAAAGAATTATTGCTCCACCCGTATTCTACCTTCACTTGTAGCATCTGAATGACGAACGATAGTAGAGTATCTGACTCCTTACATCCCGAGTACAAGCCTTGTTGAGAGGCCTCCAACATTTTCTCAAAGTTCTGTACATTCTCTAGCTCTATGGTATCATCCTCTATGTAAGTCCCCCTATAATGGTCCTCCATTAATTCATCAATATCACGATGGTCCTCGTCGAATTCATCCACAATCTCATCCGACTCATCAGGTTGTGGAATCTCCCCATGATCTAACCAAACAGTGTAGGATTCCCTCATCCCATATCTGAGTAGATGACGTTTCACGGTACCATACGGGTGTGTAAAATGGTTGCAACAATTTGCACACGGGCACTTAATCTCTACAACCCCGGCCAAATGATTTTTCACAAATTCAATAAACGAATCCACTCCATCCATATGCTGCTTACTAAATTTATCTCTAAGAAATATCCAACTCCTATCCATATCTGATCACATACAAGTTTATTATTAGATAATCAGAGTAATAGAATTCACAATATTAAAAATAGGCAAAAAAAATCAACCTCTTTCATTTTTAGATTTATATTTGATTTCAACAATTAAAACTAATATTTTTCAATTGAACAATAGATAGGTTAAAACTAACCTAACAATGGATAAGTTTAAAAGCTTAAAATTTTTTAGTATTGCCTCAAAGAAATCTGGACTCATTTTTCTAATGATAAGCAAAGTTCAATTTCTAAGCTCCACCAGAATTAAAAAGGAGAGTATTATCATGTTATTTAGAGTTTTCTTTTTTACATTAGAATACGTCATCTCAAATTGACAAAAACAACTTTCACTTGATTGTATGGTTAAACATGGTGCTAACATATTCAGACTGTTAAACATTTTATTGAGCATTTAAATATACTTTTATGATTTTAACTTTCTTGAGTAGTAGTTTTCACAAAGCTTATAATGTTTTTTTTTTAATCTTCTCTAGAGTTGCTTTATTCTTTTCTCTTAATTTGTTAATTTCAAGCTAGGATCTGTTAATAATACTAGTAAATTTATCTCTTGTAGCCATAGGTGGGTTGGTTAGGATGCTTATATATGGGACAACAATATTTTATATTTCTTACTAACTTACTACCAAACATGCCTTTAAGAGAAATTTATTATAGTTTTTATTTCTTATAATGTTTTAAATTTTTTGAATAGCTTCTTTATTACAAATTATGCTACCTGTGCTAAGCACAGGTGTGTTTAGCAAATTACCAAGTAGTGTGAAATTTTATCAAGACATAGTAGAGAGAGGGGAAATTATTTTGAACATTTTGGATTTTATATAAGTGGACGTAATTGTGGGGCACACAAAGTGGCAAGGTTATGAACATGTAATTGAATAAAATAAAATATAAAATAAATCAATAATATGACATGAAATATGTAATTTCAATGTCAAAAAATTTTAATTAATCTTAAATCCTAGCTCAAACACATGTAAAATTTTTCAATTCAACTTAAATCTCAATTTTGACACTCACATATGTTTAAAAAAAAAAAAGGCAAGAGCACAATATACAATCATGCTACCAATTTGTATAAATGTGTGTGTATTTATTTAAATAATTATATGATCAATGCACTTACAAAAAGCTAACTAAAAATAGTTGTCCTTTTTAAATAGGCCTTCATCCAAATTTCACTATATATAATCTCCCTTGATGAGTGGAGCCCTCCTCAATAATACTAGCATATTGTCTCCTTTTTTTATTTCTTTCTAATGCTTAAGAGCTTTATTATTTGATATGAGAAGAGACTAAAAGGCATGGGCAGAACTAAAGGGGTCCAGCAGGGGCCATGGCAACCTAAAATTTCAAAAACACCCTTTAAGTTTTCAATATGTTTATAACTTTTTTTTCTTCAAAGGCCCCTCCAAATTTTTTTAGAAAAGCTCCTATTTAATTTGAAAACTAGATTTATTTCTTTGTATAGGCCCTGAAAAAAAAATCTAAATAGTGGGCCCCCCAAAGAAAATTCGTGGGTTCCGCCTGCTAAAAAGATGCTAGTCGTCTTAAAGTAACCATGTGGGTGGGCAAAGTGAATCGATGCAACTGAAATTATACCCTATTCACTTTATCCCAATTAAAAGAAAGAATGATCCCATTAACAAGAAGAAGGAATATATGAATTGATATTGAACCCCAACTATCTTTGAGCCTGCACAGCACGGCTGTCTATAAAAACCGAGTTCAGCTTTAACTTACAATTGTTGGGTAGCTTCAGAGTTGCAACACCAATCTCTCTCTCTCTCTCTCTCTCTCTCTCTCTCTCTCTCTTGCAAATAGTTAGGACTGAGATTGGGCCAACATGCAGGACCCATTTTTTGTTGGTGGTCCGCAGTATGTAACTCGGGTAACTCGACGGGTTTACGTTAGCAACGAGTCACCAAATGAACTATTCGAGCCAACCCGCCCATGATTAGGCGTGGCTACTATATAATAAAAGGTGTGTTGTTATTAAATTTATTTTTTAATTGATCGATTGGTTAATCTAATGGTATGCCAATTACCAATTCGAGTGAAATTTTATCAGGGTATAATAAAGAGAGGGGGAATTGTTTTGAACGGTTCGGATTTTATGCAAGTGGACCCATTCGTGGGGCCACAAAGTGGCCATTGTATGAAGATACATACATGTATGTATGGACTATGAGCATTATAAAATTAAAAAGAACCATCTGGATGGTTTTTAATCTCCTGATCGATCAAAAGAGAGGAGCAGAGCTACACCGAAAAGGGAAAGGAGAAAGGGAAGGAGAGGAGGAGGAGGAGGAGGAGGAGGAAGAAGAAAAGGAGGTGGCCAAGCATGCAAAGTGATATCCCCAACCGGATCTGGTCGTCTGCGGGATGGAGCGGCTGGGGGAGAGAGTGGATCTGGTCGGTGCAGCAGAGCTACACCGACTCAAGAAAATAGAAAAGGGGAAGGAGAAAGGGAAGGAGAGGAGGAGGAGGAGGAGGAGGAGGAGGAGGAGGAGGAAAAGGAGGTGGCCAAGCATGCAAAGTCTGCGGGACGGAGTTGCTGGGGCCGGATCCAGATCTGGTGTCGAATCCAGATCTGGTGTCGAAACAGATCCGGCTGGAGGAGCCAGTGCCGTTGCAAGTCGAGACATGACAGAGAGAGGGAGAGGGAATAAGCAGGTGGAAAGGAGAGGCATGGAGGAACAAAATTCTCTTTTGGGGGCTTGCTGTGGATGACTTGTTAGGAAACAGAGATGCTGGGACTTGAGGCCCGTAGATTTGGCTTCTTTTTGTAGTGTTTTTTTTTTTTTTTAAATCTGATGTTTGGTTTGACAGAGATTTGGCGAGAGAGATCACATGCCAATGGAGAAAGAGAAAGAGAAGTGCAAGAGTTCTAATGAGCAGTGGTGATTGGGGATAAAGGGAAGAAGAAAGAACATGGCTCTTGCCAAACTATTTCCAGATTTGGCCAGGAGTAAACGTTCGTCTCTCTCTGCATCTTTTAATTTTTTTTCTCTAGTTCTTCTTCTTTTAATCAAGTACCCCAGATCTGGATCATTTTGGTCTGATTTCTGCAATTAGGATGATCAAATGCTTTGCATGGAATAGATTCATAAAAAAAAAAAAACCTTACCTGCAAATTGACTGGCGTCTTCTTATTGCTGGGACAATGGCTGGGGTTGGAAGAGCTTGACCAAAGACAAGCTTGCAGCAAAGGCAGGACGGAGGAGATGATTCTCGTGGGAGATGTGGAGAAAGAAAAATAGCAGTGCATGCAATGTGGAGGACCGGAAGACACAGAGACATTAGTAGAATCTTGCCGCCAAATTTTTTTGTTTTATTTGGAAAGAGAATTCCTTAATGATTTCTTTCCTTATTACCAAAAGTCTATATTTGGTAAGTGCAAATCCTGGTTGAGGTTTTTTTTTTTTTACTATGTGCCCCGGTGTCTTGAACATGCAGGATTATTTCCATCATCATCATAGCCTCATTCTAAGTGTTACTCATTAGATGTTGAGGGATTTGGGTTGCACTGAATTGATGACATAATTTAACATAATTTTCTTCAAAGGTGTGAGTGTTTTTGAGATGGTTTCTAAGTGTTTTTTAGTGTTTAGTCTTCTTTTCTTGATTGATGAGTGAGTTTTCTAAGTGTTTTTTTGGTCTTGACCATTTTTCATGGGGGACACTACAAGATTAAAAACACCAAGGGTAAAGCTGATGCAAGAGAGTGCAACAAGGGTCAGGCAGCTCTCTGGCTGTCCCCCCTTTAGATGTAGAATGCTACATTCGTATCACTTTGTCTTAAATTAGACAATGATGTGTCCTGATAGAGGGTATTGAATGCAGAATCTGGTTTAGCTAAACCCTTACTTTGGTAAACAATAAATTGATTAATGCTCATTTATTTGTTGACATTGAATTTATAAAAAATTCATCTTTACAGAGTTTTATGCCATCTAACTCTCTGTTCGTATTATTTTAAAGAGCAGAGGTTCATGCTGCTAATTGACAAATTAATGGGTTGGGATTTGAGAATTTGCTAGTATTGCAAATACTTTTTTTCTTGTAAAGTTTAAAATATATGAGAATTTAAGGACTCAAGGGGAGAGAGCTGATGATGAGAATTATTGTGTTAAGCTGACCTTGAATAAATAGGATATGGCTAACATCATGGGGGGTGGGTGGTTGTCCTTCACACTAAAACCATCTTACACTCTTAAAATTAAAGATGAAAAGGGGTTATAGATTGGTATTGTACATAGAATTGATAAGAATCACTAGACATTCGTGCAGTATTTATATTAATTTATACTTGCCTTAATTATTCAAAGCTTTACCCAATTCAAGCTTCTTAGCTCCAAATTAAGAGAAAACCCTAAATTATGTAAACCTTCCATGGAAGAATGCATGAAGAAGAAGAAGATGAGATGCCTGCACTAGAGATGAGCCTTCTTGACTTAGTTCTGCTCAAGAAATTAAAATAAAGGTGGGCTTTCTACCCTAGGGCATGTTTGGCAATGAACATCGGTGCGGATTTTCAGATCATGGAAAACTCATGTTTGGCTATGCAAGGAAACTGAAAAGATGCCTTCCACTTTCCGCTCTTCATTGGAAATCCATGGTCCCCCCCCCCCCCCCCCACCCCCCAACAACACCCGATCAGATTGCTTGCAGAAAAGCGAAAGAACAATATTTTTCGTGTGATTTGCTCAACACACCTTTTTTTTTCATCATATTAGTGGGTGGGCCTCCATTGATGATCTAGACTGGTAGATGTGAAGAGGACCCTTAAAACGGCTATGGAACTAAGTTTCAGCCATTGATTCTTAGTAGATGTGATGATATTTTGTAGAAGGTGATCAATGTTCCACGTATAGCCTTGGACTTCTGTGGGCTTCTTTTGAAAAATTTAGACTGTTGATCTGATTTAGAGGCTAAAAAAGCCTATAGGACCAAATTTTATAACATAGGGCCTTGCAGATTATGATATATTGGTCAAAATGGTCAAAACTATTGATTTTTTAAAGGTTTCTTCCTTGAAAATCATTTCTTTTGCTAAACCTGGTTTTTTTTTAAAGAGAGGATTAAGTGGTTCTAGGCTTCAAGAATGATTTTTTGAAACTATAGAATCATCTCATCCCCATGGACTGTTGCCAAACGTGCCCTTGGAAATTCTATAGAGCAAACAAGGAGATGAAATCTTGAATTTCAAAGGAAGAATAAGCACAACAAGATGATAGGGATGAAACTGAAGGCCTTGGCTCTTGTATGCAAGGTCTTCTATGACATGGAATTGATGAGACAGATAGAGATAGAGCATGGGGAAAAGAGGTATAACTAGCTAAGAATTGGTAAAAATGATCGAAAGGGTGTTCCCACTGTTTTTAAGCTAGGTTTTCTGAAATTTACAAGTAGGTCCCTTTGTTGTGTTTATTTTACAAATTGAGTCAAATAGACTCTAGTTGGGTCAAGATGGGTTCGAATTGAGTACAACTAATATGAAAGATGACCCATATGTTGAAATACACATGATGCAATTTTAATTATGCAATTATGATTTTAAACCATAAAATCTGAAATTACGAGAAGGTCCTTGACTACTTAAGGTTCAAATTCAACCCAACTACTTATCCATGAGCCAAACCAAAAGAATATAGATTAATTTAGTATAATTAAGTATCAATTAGAGTAAAACAAGATTAATTATGGTTAATTATGATTCATTTTGGTTTGGACATGCATTCAGTGCTCCAACAACATTCAACAAAGTGAACTTTGCAGGATTTTAAACTTGATACAGGTAAAGGTCCCAACACAGATTTCTTATATATGTAGTTAAAACAAACAATTAACCTAAGTTAACAAGTAGTCATTTGGGGGGGTGGGGTTGTGGAATCTCTCACACCATATTTTAGACTTTTGTTAATGTATCACGTTTACTTTAGAAAATGTATACATTATCTCCACCTTTCAACAACGTATTATTTTATTTGTTGGAAGAAGTATCTTATTTGCCAACACATGTTATTAAGTTGGCAAAATTACCGATTCTTACGACCTTTTCCAACATATTATTTGATATGTTGGTAAAAGATAACCTTTAACAACACATATTTTATTGTGTTGGCAAAATGGTACTTTCACCAACGCAAATAATAATGCGTTGGAAAAGGTAACCCCACTTCTAACTTTTTCCAACACATTCTCATTTTTGTTGGTAAAAGGTAACCTTTTACCAATGCATATGTTACTGTGTTGGCAAAAGGGTAAGTTCACCAACACAAATAATACTTCGTTGGCAAAAGTACTTCCCCCTTATGACTTTTTCCGATACATTCTCATTTGCGTTGGTAAAAGGTGACATTTTACCAACGCATATTTTATTGTGTTGGCAAAAGGGTATGTTCACCAACACAAATAATACTTCGTTGGCAAAAGTACTTCCCCCTTATGACTTTTTTCGACACATTATCATTTGCGTTGGCAAAAGGTAACATTTTACCAACGCATATTTTATTGTGTTGGCAAAAGGGTAAGTTCACCAACACAAATAATACTTCGTTGGCAAAAGTACTCCCCCTTTATGACCTTTTCCGACACATTCTCATTTGCGTTGGTAAAAGGTAACATTTTACCAACGCATATTTTATTGTGTTGGCAAAAGGGTAAGTTCACCAACACAAATAATACTTCGTTGGCAAAAGTACTCCCCCTTATGACTTTTTCCGACACATTCTCATTTGCGTTGGCAAAAGGTAACATTTTACCAACGCATATTTTTTTGTGTTGGTAAAAAGGTAAGTTTACCAACACAAATAATACTTCGTTGGCAAAAGTACTCCCCCCTTATGACTTTTTCCGACACATTCTCATTTGTGTTGGCAAAAGAGTATTTCTACCAATGCAACTAATAATACGTTGGTAAAAGTATTCCTTCCTTTGACTGTTCCCAACACATCCTCATTTGTGTTGGCAAAAAGTACCTTTGACCAACGCATTTTGGGTTGTGTTGGTAAAAAGTGTTGGTAAAGATGTAATTTGTTGTAGTGCCACAAAATGCATCATTGCCTACACATTTTGCCCACGAAGCTCCAATTTCGTAGGCAAAATGTAGCTTTTTCTGACGCATATAGGGAATGCATGGGCAAAAGGAAGCATTAATATCCTAAATGGGTTGCTTGGGTGCCAAATTGAAAAGATCCTAATATATCTCCTTTTGAACCAAGAAGCCTAAAGAGAGGACAATGTCATGGCCTTCTAATCAAGCTTAAGCATGCTTGCTTCATTTGTCTCAGCCACTTTTCTAATTTCCAAACCACCTTCTTATTTTGGAAGTACAAAAGCTCCCATTTGATGAGATTCCTTTTGGTTTGAGTGGAATTTGATGACGAAAGGAAGTTCCTCATTATTCTTTCAATAAGCAAACAAGTTCTAACTGGGATGGGAATGGCAAGAGAGACACATGCACTGGGATGCTACCTAAACCATGCCTTACAAGAGTTAGACGACATGTAAAGGAGAGAGACTTCATTTTCCATCCATTTAGTCTAGATCTCAAGACATCCAAAAGCTTCAAGGAGTGTCTATCTCTAGGGCGGCCCAGAAAGAGAGGGATTCCAAGTTAAGATGATGGAAGAGTGGCTTGTGGTATAGCAATGATGGAGCAAATAGACCATTGTTTGAAGGAGCTGCATTTACCAATGAAGAGTTGGCTTTTAAAAAGGTTAAAAACTTGGCCTGCAATACTTTGGTAACTAGAAAAAGGATTCTTGACAACTTGGAAGCTTCTTTTAGGAGCTTTAATAAAAAGCAGAATGCCATCTGCAAACAACAACTAAAAAGGAGAGGCATGGATGGGGGAAACAGCATAAATTTTCCCATCCCATCCCTTTGGATGGAGTTGAAGCTGAGATTGAGAATCTCTTCAGCAAGGGTGAAAAGGTAAGGGAAGAGAGGTTCACCTTGACGAAAGCCAAAGGAAGAGCCAAAGAAGCCACAAAGAGTCCCATTATCTAGAATAAAACATTTAGAGGTAGCGATCAATTCTTTAATTATAGCAATCCACTTATCCGTGACATGCAAGAATTTTAAGGATTTGAAAAGCAAGGACTTTTGTAATTTGTCAAAAGCCTTGGAAATGTTAAGTTTCATGCAAAGTGCCCCACCCCTAACCTTTGAGTTTAATTTTTGGAGAAGCTTATTAGCCATGATAGCATGTCATTGATGGATGGATCTCCATTTTACAAAGGCTGCTTGGTTAGGAGATATGAGATTTGGGAGAATGGTGGAAAGCCTTACTGCCAAAAGTTTTGAAATAATGTTATATGAAAAATTGAGCAAACTAATTGGGTGGAAGTCTAAAAAAGAGTGCGGAGATGAATTTCTATAGATTAATGACAAAAGGGATGCATTAGAAGCTCTCAACAGGCAGCCATTTTGGGAAAAAAAAATACTTAGAAGTAGAACAAACATCCTTACCTATAATATGACAAGTTGTAGTGACAAATGCTCTATTAAAGCCATCTGAACTTGGGGAATTGCTCTTGTTGAGAGAGAAGACTACCTTCCTTATTTCCTCATTTGTTAGGGCACTAGTTAAGAGAAGATTGTCAATTTTAGAGATTGTCGGGCCTTGCACTTGAAATAATTACTCAGCGGGGAATTCTTGTTGGGCTTTAAATAGGTTGGAGAAGAATTCAATAGCCCTTTAGTTGATAATAACAAGGTCTTCTATGGTCTCTCCAACCATTGAGATTTTGTCAATTCTATTGCCTTGCCTCTTCCTTTGGCAGAAAGGTGGAAGAAACCAATGTTGCTATCGCCATCCTGTAGCCATTTGCTTCTTGATTTCTATCTCCAACGGGTTTTTTTAGCTTTAAGCTAATTGTGAAGAAACACTTTTGCAAGATTCAAATCAGCTTGGTGTTGTTCAGCTGGTGAGTGATCTAAAGACTGTAGACAAGAGGTGACCTTAGATAATTTTAGATCTCAATTCACCAAAAGTGGATCTACTCCATCCTTTAAGGTGCCCTTTGAGGATCTTGAGCTTTTAGGCCAAGATGAATTGAGGATTTCCTTAGATCTCACTGCTCTAGCATTGCGTAACCTGTTGCAAGAAGTCTAGATGGCTGGTCCACATCTCTTCAAACTTGAAAGGAGTGTTTGTGGCTTGAAGGGGGATAGAATGGCAAAGAAGGAGAGGGCTATGTTCTGTTGAAACTCTAGGCAGGTGGGTGATGGTAGGGTCTTTAAAGTGCTCAATCCAAAGGGTATTAGCAAAAGCCTTGTCTAAGCGAGTGGTAGTGTAAAATCTACCTATTTGATGTTTGCCTAAGTGAACCAGGGCCCTGTGTATCCTAGATTAGATATTCTTGTAGCCATGACCATATTGTATAAGTCAAAGATTGAAGGTGTTGATGGAGGGTTGAAGATAAGCTTCATGGTGGAGAGAATTGCATTAAAATCTCCTAGAATGCACCAAGGAAGAGTAGTGAAAGAACTGGTAATAAGGTGCTACCATAAATTCCTTTTGAGCCTGAAGTCAATTGAGCAATAGATTCCAATGATGCTACTAGTGAGATTGGTAGTGGAGTCTCTAACTAATATGGATAAGTGTTGATTGGAAGCAATTAAGACAGAAAGTCTGAAATTTGAGTTATTTTTTTACAGACACTAGAGTTGGCTGACAGAATTGGAAGATGGGGAATTGAAGACAATGTCGAAACCAAAAGAGAATAAGCCTAAGGTAGAAAAGGATGGGAAATGAATCATCAACTCTGAAAGAAAGATGAGGTCTAGGTTGTGGGAAAGGAACTCTGATCACGCTTGAAAATGGTGATGAATGCAGCAGAATCAAGGCCAACATCCACATAATTCAAGCACAAAAAGACTGGAAATTATTACAGATTATCATTAAATTTTCTTTTGTTTATATGGGTTCAATGTTCTGACCTTAGGAATGCAGGTTATTTACAAGTTTTGCAAAATTACAACCCCTCCTTCTGCTCTCAGATGTGATCCAAACCTTGAAAATTAAGAAAATTACATGCAAAAATATGAAAAATGTAGAAATTGAAGAAATTGGGAAAAATGGGGGTGATGACGTGGCCACTATCACTTACAGGCAGCACCCATTTTGACCACTGTTTATCCTAGTTTTTGCCTCTGTTTGCTTTTATAGTTCCTTCAGGTGCTGGAATTTGCATTTTTCTAACTTTAGGAGTGTTGAATGATCGCCAAGGGCATTGAATTTGACTATAGAATCATCTACAATCTTCGATAGTCACCACTTCTTTGTTATGGATCGCTTTTGTGCAAATCCGAAAATGGTGCTTTTGTACAAGTAACTAAAGCCAAAGTTGTATATTTCTAATCCTATAATTTTCAAGGAACAGAATGAAGTCAAAAAAGGCTTGTTCACAGCCTTAGAAATTGCTTAAAGCCCCTTTAAATAGGAGAACTAAAGAGCCGCAGTCTCATCTATTGGTGTGCTTGATTGCTTTGAAACTCATCTTCTCTAAGTAATAAGCTGGTGTATCTTCCTCCTCTGAACCATTTCTCACCTTTGGTTGTGAGAGGAAGAAGAACGGAGGGAGAACTTGGAAGTTTAATGCTTAAGAAGCCTTGTAATCTTGCTTGGAACCTTAGAATCCTTGCTTAAACCTTGGTTAATATCTTTTGAAACTTTTCAAACCCTTTCCCAAGGGCCTAAACTTGCCTTTTATAGACTTTGGTGGCAATTGGGGGGGTTATGGGAAGTCATAATTTGAGATAAAGTAGAGAAAACTGATAAAAACCATCGGGAACCACTTTACAGGTGTCCGTGACCGTGGCAATAGTCACGAACAAGCCCAATTTTAGGTTTTGTGCATATTTGACCCGTTTTCATCAATTTGGGATCCTAACGATGTCTAATCATCACTAAACTTGGAGAGATGTTTAATAACACAATTTGGAGTGTTTAAAGAAATTTCAGCTTGTTTTGATCTTTTGAAGTTGGCAAACCCTCCCTTTGACTTTTCATGAAAATGGGCACTTGTTTCAGCTATTTGAGGCCTAAATGACATCACAGTGACTTTAAACTTAAAGGGATTAATATTAGGAGTATCTTGGAATATCCAGCCAAATTTCATATGATTTGGATTTGTGGAAGTAGGATTTTGATCAGCAACCCATTTGTCACATGTTCTAAGTCAATGTCCTTTTGCGTTGCAGACAGTCAGCTTGTTTTCTACCCGAATTATGTTCAATTGATTTTAAGCTTTGAAGAGTATACTTTGAGTACATTTTGAGTCTCTAATCCAAATCTCATTAGCTTTGACCTCCTGAAAGTAAGATTTTGGTCAATGACCCCAACGCTGTTTTAGGGGAGGGGGGGGGGGGGGGTGGTTATTAACCCCTGAGTTGACATGTATCTAAAATAGGGTCAAATGAAGTCCTCTTCGCTTGAGAGTTTGCAGAGTTAGTTTTGAACATGATTTTAGCTTTCATTCAAATTTCATCAACTTTAGTCATAAGAAAACAGGACTTTGGTCAGTGACTCCAAGGTTTGGGGGTCACTGATCCAAAGTTGACATGTTGGTCGGACTTTGGGTCAAACGATGTTCATTTGACTTGAAATTTTGCATAGCTATTCTAAAATATAATTTGAACTTTCCCCAGCGATTTTAGTTGATTTTGACATGTAGAAGTGTCTACTGTCACAATGACCCTAAGGAGTTGGGAAACAATCATTGAAACTTGAATTTGAGTTGAACGAAGTCTAAATGATTTGAAACTTTGAAGCATTATTTCTAAGAATGTTTTGGAGTTTCCATATGATTTTAAACCCCTTTCGTAATCCAGAATCTTGAGTGTGTTTAGTGACCACTAGGTTTTAAGTCAATGAACCTTGAATCTGGTGTTTCTCTGAAATTTGAACTCCTGCAATCTGAGTTCATCCAAAGTCTTCTGAGTGAGCTGCATTAGTTCTTAACATCTCGATGCAGTACTTTACTTGATATCCCCTAACCCTAGGGTTTATGTGCCCTTAAGCTTGGAATTTGTTTGTAATGCTTTGATTGCAACACTTGTAATGTTTTGTGATTTGTTATGGGTCAACAAGTACCCCCTCGAGGTGCAATGATTACAAATAACAATCATTGTGCTTCGAAATAGCCAATCTGTGAGAATGGATGAATGAATTGATGAAAATATAGTTTTATCTAGGTAGATTGTAGGCCTTTACTTGAAATTTTGATAAGAAATCATGAAGGGTTTGATGATGGAATTTTAAAAAAACATAAAGAAAATGATTTTCTTTGCCCTATTTCACAGATATCAAACGTAGCACTCTGTGGGGACTATGAGGAACACCCACAAAAAGAAATCCCTAAGGTCTTGGAAATTTTAGAATTTTAAAAGTTTGGTTTGGATTTTGGAAAGTGGATTTGATTTTCTCGTAACCTATTTATTACAGATATCTAAAGTAGCATATCTATAGGGGCTGTAGGGAACACCCACCCAATAAATCCCTGAGGTTTTAAGAAAAATCAAGGTTTTGGTATTAAAGTGAATTTGGGTTTGAAATTTTCATAGCTTTTGGTTTGTTAAAAAAAAAAAACAAGGTTTAGGTTTTGACTTGGCTCGACTTGAGTCAAAATGAAGTGAAATTTTAAAGGAATTTTAAAGGAGGATGGAATTTTGATCCAAAAGCAATTTGAGATGACGGCTCAAAACCAAATTTAGTTCAAGAAAAATTTGAAATTTGGATTGGTTTTGAAAGAAAACCATTTCTTTTTTTTTTTTTCTTTTTTTGAAATGAAATACCCAAAGTGCGTTCACTCTGCCGTGGGAAATCATTTTTTTGTTCTAAGTAAAATACCCGAAGTAGATCCACCATGTGTTATAGGGATTTGAACGATCACATTTGAGGAAGTGGACCACTAAGCAGTGGGTCCCCCGGTCAGAATCACAGTGGCTATGTGGGAAAAGTGGTGTCGGTGGGCTTGAAAGAGCATCACGTTGTGGACCCCACTGATTTGCACGTCATGGACCCACTGCTTTGAATTACGCAGTGTCCGTGGACGATAGAGACAGCAGCAGTCACGTTGTGACCATGGGACCTGAAGTGAAGCCTTGTGCTTGTGAGTAAGTGAAGGGTAATATCAGTGACCGTCGACCCCAAAAAGATTTTAAAACAATGGTGACGGTGGGGATGAGACATGGTTTATAACAACGTGTCTTTCCTCTTTCTTTCTTTTCACCATTTTGAAAATTCAGAGGCACGTAGAGCCAGAGCATCTTTGAGCACTCCTCTTCGAATTGCAAGCAGAACCAAAGTTTACTTCTTCTTCCCAGGCTTCATCAATGGCGGGTAAGGATTTCAAGAACACCCATTTGCTCACTAATTTACACAAACACAGACCAAAATTCCAAGGGTTTTGCTCACGGTTTTTGGAGTTCTACATGTGACGAATTGGAGTTTGAGGCTTGGCATTATTGTTTTCATTCTTTTTTTTCTTTTTCTTATGCTTCTGATATGCTATTGACGTAAGAAGCATGCCTGAGCATTCTACTGTGGGGGAGTTTGAGGCTTGGCATTATTGTTTTCATCCTTTTTTTTCTTTTTCTTATGCTTCTGATATGCTATTGATGTAAGAAGCATGCCTGAGCATTCTACTGTGGGGGTTTTTGTCACGCCCCCAAAATTGGGCCGGATCCAAACCCGGTTCCAGGGGTGTGAGAATTGGGGCTAATTAAAATTTTTTTAACATAATCAAATTTTTTTAACATAATCAATACGAGCCCCAATTCCGGGTGGATCAAAGTCCTTCGTGAGGCTATGCTTGGTGATCAAACAACCATAATTACACGCGGAACTAAAATCGATACTCATCGCAGATGGATATCACATAACAACCATGTAACAAATCTCATTAATAATAAAATTAAGGTCAAGTGCTTCGAAGCATAACCATTAAAGTTATAATTTCAAAACAAATAAATTTAATAAATAAACTAATGGTCCAAACATGACCTTATTACATAACCTAAAGTTTTCGAACTCTGCATCGCACTAGGACACCTCAAATGATGTCATCGGTGCTCCACTCAACAACTCCGCCATCTGGCGGAATTTCCTGCGTAGCCTGACCCTCGGGTTCGGCACCGGTAAAGGAACCTAAACACCAAAAGTAGTGGATCAGATTGACATAATCTGGCAAGAGGGTAAACTGCAAGCAATGGATTAATTAACTGAATTAAACAAAAGTATTCATTATGACCAAAAATATATCAAATGCAAATCCCAATGGCATGAATGCACAGAAACGGGTATTCCCGCGGATAAATATACAGAAACGGGTAATCCCGCATACAGATAACAGAAACGGGTAATTCCGCAGATAATAACAGAAATGGGTAATCCCGCATATAATAATAGAATCGGGTAATCCCGCAGATAATAACAGAATCGGGTATTCCCGCAGATAATAACAGAAGGCACAGCTGTATACTATAGTCCATAGTACACGTTGACCCGATAGCATACGTCCACCTCCGAACTGCAGTCGGTCAGATATATATATACATATATATATTTACAAATGCATATATATACCAATGCAGAATGAATCATGATATGACACCCTTAATCCCAATATTCATACCATTAACAATTTGGGTACGTAAACTTTTATAATTGAAAATGTATTGTGTACAGGTATCAATTCCAGTTTTTCTAAGGGTAAGCACTAAACCACCTAACGGTCATAGTTAATTAAATATACACATGAGAACCAACCCTCCTTCACAATGAAAATGTAAGTCCACGATACCGATATACTACTTTTGGTGCCTATCATGTGGTGCATCCCGAATCTCACATTCCCATTCTGTATGTAGTCTAATTCTCATCTGAATATTAAATTAACTTTTCTAAAATCCATGCTTCATCTAATCTATCCAGTGTGCTTTACAAATTGGGTAAGTATGTTCAACTTCCAAATCCAAAGTTAAATAAAGTCATGATCAAAAGGGAAAGGGGAATAATTAATTTTTTAATATCATTGTTGTGTATAAATACACCTTATTATTTTATACGAAACAAAAGGTACAAATCTCGGATCCCAGTTTGAAATCAAAATCAAATTAGAAATCCAAATTAGAATTATAAATACAATCTAATTAAGATTTAATATTTACCAAATACATCTTAGTTAATTTTAAATCAATCTAAATAAACATTAATCAAAATTACATAATCCTCAATTAAATATATAAATAATCCTAACAAAATTTCTAATAACATGAACGTAACTTAATTTAATAGAATCAAATCTTTATTAGTATACTAGTCCTTTAACTAAATTTATAACCCTCTAAACATTATAATCACTATTCCAAAATTCTCATTTATTTTATTTATATAAATATATAAATATACAAATATTTTTTATTTAAACTGGGCCAGCCCAACAGAACTAGCCCAAACCCGCTCACCCGGCCCAGCAGGCCTGGCTGCCCAGGTAGCATGTGCTGCCTAGCTGGCCAGGCAGCAGGCGCTGCCCGGCTGGCCAAGTAGCGCTGCTGCCTGCCCAACGCAGGTAGCGGTATGCAGCAAATTTTTTTTTTTTTTTGAAAAACATATTTTAATATTACATAAAAGAAAGAAATTAAATCTCCATTATTAATCCAAATCAAGATATCAAATTCAAACAATGAAATCATATGAAAATTTAAATATAAACGAAGAAATCCTACTAAAAACATATTATCCAACAAACAAGAAAAAGATATTGCAAATAACCAAAAGCATTGTTTACAGTTATCCACTTGCTTGGATCTCGAAGCCAAAAGCAAATCTGAAGAGTAGAAGATCCAACCTTGGTTTCCCCCTGGAGAACTTCTAGGGCTTGGTTGCAGAAGAGAGGAAAAAGATGGAAGAATGGGGAAAACCCTAAGAGTAGAGTTTATATAGAGAGAGGGTTTTTCCAAATTACAAGGGAGGGCTCCCTGCTTTCTAGTGGGTTTTAAAAAATTCCAAAAAGAGTCCTTTGGCCTAAAAGGGTCCAATGACTCAGGCCCAACTGTGTTAATTCAATCCATTTGACCCTCTTAACCCAACTCAAACCCGACAAACCGGTATGACCCAATATAAAAATTTGGGACTTGACAGTTTTGCCCAAGTTGGTCACTGTCCGAGCAAATCCCACGGTCACAACTTGTTTGATGTAATGCCTGTTTCCTTTTTCTTTCCTTTTTATTTTTCTTATTCTTTTCTGTGCTTTCCTGTCTTGACTAACGCTAGCTTTTCTCACTCGCTGTACTTTATCTATTTCATGATTTTACACCGAAACACACCCCAAATTCTCAATCGATGCCCACAGTTTTGAGGGGCTCTGTAAGTGATAAACTGGATTTTAGATTTCAACTCTCCTCGTCTTGATTTTCTTCCATGTTTTTTTCTTTTGCCTTTGATGTGAGGGCTTTGTTTGAACTTTGAACTCTCTCCATGGTGGCTTGGGATTGGAATTTCCAAGCCAAACCCCGTTCGTGCAAGCCCACGATCACTAGTAGCGTAGTTTGGGCACTTCTCACGATCACTCCCTGCCCCTTCTCCTTATTTATTTATTTTTTTCGTTTGTTTGTGTTGTTTCAAGCTCTAGTACTTAACTCAGTCAAAAGGCTTGACGAGAGATTGGTTCTCAAACATCCTTCTCGCAAGACCCAAAAGTAGAACTCTACGAGGCTTCCTCTGGTCCAAGCACTGTTTGGGGAAATTCACGATCACCACCTAGGGTAGCACATGAGGCCTTGAACTTTAACATATTTGTAAAGAAGTCATCCTCCAACAAACTTGTGATGAACAAGCTTTGTCTAGGGAATGTAGAACCTTGGTAGAACATTAGGCTTCACTACTTCACTGTTGGACCTTGTGAGAGCATACCCACCTGTTCTGCTTGGACATTGCACAATCTGAGCACACACTTGGATTTTGCAAATTGTGGGAATTGTAGGGGGTTGAGAAACGACAGTCCACTTGATCCTCAACACTCATAGTGTAAGGTACAAGCTGATGGATCCGGATGAGGAGACTCTGTCACGCGGCCGGAGATCTATGTGCGTTCCGGTGATGGGAAGCTCCGTGGATCTCTTCGCCTCTTATCTTTCCTACGGGAATAGAGAGAATAATAGTATTCATACTAAACCCTAGGGCTCCCTTATCCTTATATGGACAAGTCCCGAAGAGTCACACTTACTAGAGACATCTTTCACCAGAAGCCCACATCCACTGATCCTATTGGGAGTCTTATTATGGGGCCCAGATCAAGCCTTACACTAAAGTGGGATTGCATCTCTGTTGGCATCTGCCTTGCTTGATCTGACGTGAGACCCGTGGCATGCGGGCCACACGATTTCTTACAATCTCCCACTTGGCACGAATGCCATGTACATCAAATATTTCTCAGTCCCATACGCATCACATGCTTGGCAAAAACCTCTGCAGGCAAAGCCTTGGTGAGAGCATCAGCCATTAATTCTTCTGAAGGCACATAGAAAATTTCTATATCATTCTTTTTAGCCTTCTCTCTAACAAAGTGATATTTTATTTCAACATGTTTTGATCGGCTTTTAATCCTTTGCTCATTCACTATAAAAATGGCCGACGTACTGTATATGCTCATTGGGATAGGCTCCTTTTCATTTATTACCTCCAAATCACACAAGAAGTATTTTAACCAAAGAGCCTCCTGGACTGCTGTACTGCAAGCTATATACTCTGCTTCAGCTATTGACATAGCCGTGGAGGTCTGTTTCTTGCTACCCCAAGAAATTGCACCTCTTCCGAGGGTAAACACATAGCCAGTTGTTGACTTTCTCTTGTCTAAATCACCGGCCCAATCAGCATCTGAGTAGCCGCACAGTTCCAGGACTTTACCTTGATAACATAGGCAAAGATTCATTGTTCCTTTGATTTACCGCAGAATCCTCTTTACTGTATACCAATGCGGTAATCCTGGGTTACTTAGGAATCTGCTTACGAGACCCATGGCGAATGCAAGATCTGGTCTCGTACACAGCATCGCATACATGATGCTGCCCACAATTTGAGCACAAGGTTTTGATCTCATCATTTCCCTATCCTGCTCATTTGTGGGTCATTGATCGCTTGACAATTTTGTGCTCCTGCAGATGGGAGTATTAATTGGTTTACAGTTAGCCATATCAAACCTTTTCAACACAGCTTCCAAATAGGGTCTCTGTGATAAAGTCAATATCCTATTCGGACGATCACGGGTTATTTCAATGCCAAGGACATACTCTGCCTCACCCATGTCTTTCATCTCGAATCTTGACTTTAACCATTGTTTGATTTCATTTATGGCTTCCAAGTTATTACTAGCGATCAAAATGTCATCCACATATAATGACAAATATAAATAACTACTCCCACTGCGTTTAATATAGAAACATGTGTCTGCACTATTGGGGACAAATCCTATTTCACATATGGCTTGACGAAATTTTCTATACCATTGTCTTGAGGCCTGTTTTAATCCATATAATGTCTTATTAAGTTTGTACACTTTGTCCTCATGACCTTGCACCACAAAACCCTCGGGTTGTTTCATATAAATTTCTTCTTCTAATTTGCCATTCAAGAATGCTGTTTTTACATCCATTTGGTGCAAGTCAAGGTCACGACATGCTACCAATGCTACTAAGGTTCGTATGGATTGGAATTTTACAGCCGGAGAAAATGTCTCCTCGTAATCTATTCCTTCCACTTGTGTGAATCCCTTAGCAATTAACCGTGCTTTATATTTATCCAAGGATCCATCCTTTTTAAATTTCTTTCTAAGAATCCATTTACATCCAATGGCTTTTCGACCTTTAGGTAGATCTACCAATTGCCATACTTGGTTCTTTTCAATTGATTCCATCTCCTCTCTTATAGCCTCTAGCCAACACTGCGCATCATGCGCTTTAACCGCTTGAGAGTAGGAGGTTGGATCCAAATCTTGCACGGTTTCCAATAAACTGCAATAATCATCTAGATATGCCGGTTGTTTCCTCGCCCGAATCGGCCTGCCAACTGGCTCATCAGGTTGTTTAATCACCTCAAGTGGGCCCTGCCCAGGAATTCTAGGTCCAACGTCCTCTTCGTCGGAACCCCCACTTGCTTAAACCCCCTTGCCCATAGAGATTTCATATAATTCCACACTCTGTGGTCTTACTCTAGGACTGACCGTCGGATCCTCAAGGAAAAATACATCTCGGCATTCCATGGTTATCCTATTATCATGATCATACACATGATATCCTTTAGAATATAATGGGTAGCCAACGAAAGAACAATTTTTCTTCGTTTTTGCTTGCAGTTTATGCCTTTCCTGTGGTGGTAGCAGCACGTATACAGGGCAGCCCCAAACTCTCGCATGTTCTAATTTTGGTTTGGTACCAGTCCATAACTCATATGGAGTCTTGGACACATTCTTAGAGGGTACTCTGTTTAAAATATATTGTGTAGTGTTTAATGCTTCGCCCCACAAGTACAACGGAAGACTCGCATGGCTAATCATTGACCTTACCATATCCATTAAGGTCCTATTCCTCCTCTCGGCCATGCCATTTTACTGTGGGGTATATGAAATTGAATATTCATGAATGATCCCCTCACGTGCACAATATTCTTTAAACAATTCGGAAGTGTATTCACCCCCTATATCAGACCTAATCATCTTTATTTTCTTGCCTTTTTGATTTTGGACCCCAGCAGCATATGTTTGGAACATTTTTAATGCCTCATGTTTATGTTTAATGAGATACACATACCCATATCTGCTGTAATCATCAATGAATGTAATGAAATAGTCCTCTCCGGTTCTATTGTGTACATTCAATGGTCCACATATATCTGAATGAATTATGGTCAATATTTCAGAACTTCGAGTTCCTTTTGGAAATGGTTTCTTAACCATCTTCCCACTTATACATGGTTCACATATAGGGTACTCAATTTTACCTAGGTCCGGTAAAAGTCCATCTTTTACCATTCTATTGATTCTGTTTTTATTAATGTGGCCCAATCTCAAATGCCATAACATTGCCAAACCATTCATGCATACATTCACACAAATAGAATAATCAGAAGTGGACTTTATTTCATTATGAAGAATATCCAGCAAATACAAATTTTCAGAAAGAAAACCATGGACTAAAATTTTACCGCGCATTCCAATAGTAACCCCATTATCTTTAAATCTAATTTCGAATCCATTTATTGCCAACTGGCTCACAGAGATGATGCTCCTCCTCATTGTGGGAGCAGAGAAGGCATTGGAGAGATAAAGGGGTTTGCCGGTTGGTAAGGGAATTTTGACTTTCCCTATCCCCAACACATCACAAAATGTTTCATTCCCCATGTATATACTTTGTTCTCCGAGTTTCATCTCTTTGAATTTGATAAATCCAGCCTTGGTCCTTGATATATGTCAAGTGGCTCCAGAATCAATCCATTAATTCTTATCATTGGTGCCCACCATCATGGACTCAGTGACCATCTCAACATAATCTCCGTGTTCTTTGGTCACGTTACCTTGCTGGCTATTCTCACCTTTTTTCTTTCTGCATTGAGAACTAAAGTGTCCAGGCTTCCCACAATTGAAGCAAACACCATTTTTAGGCCCTTTTCGCTTTGGATTGCCTTTAAATTTCTTTTTATTTTTCACATTGGTGGTTAATGCACCGCTATAACTTTTAGTTTTGGCAACCATAGCAGAATTTGTACGTGTTATACCACGGGCAACCTACCTTTGTCCTTCAGCAAGTAATTTTGCTTCAACCTCACTAAGGGTTACACCCTTTTGAAGGCTAAGGGTTTGAGACACATTCTCCCACGAAGGTGGAAGACTCATCAGCAAGTACATGATGTGAAAATCTTCGTCCATTTCTTTTCCCATGGCTGCAAGGTTACTATGTCGGACCGACATTTTGTCAATGTGATCCCCTATAGATGACCCCTCTGGCATCTTATAATTGACATATGCGCTAAATGCCTCCATCAGATGAGATTTGTAGGTTTCATCATACTTGTCCATGGCATAGTCCCAGATTTCTTTTGCTGTGGTAAAGTGCTCAAACTGTTTCACCAACTCACTGGATATGAATCCGATCAATAAATGCCTTGCTGATTTGTTATCAAAGACCCATTGCTTATGTAATTCATGGTCCTCCTTAGAGGCATCATCAGCGGGCTTAGGGACCGGATCGGATTCAATCACATAAGTTAATCCGTCAAAATGCAGCAACGCTTCCATCTGACGCTTCCACACGGCTAAGTTCTTGCCGTTAAAAATATCAGCCTTTGCAAGATCATGTAGGGCTGAGTTGGAAGACATGATTTTTATTTATTTTTAATTAAAGGATGGGTTAGATACCACTGACCGTATGAGGGGAAAATATCACCCTTTTATCTGAATCAATGGATCGTCTTCCTTTTGCTGCTAATGCGTAGATCTGCTCGCAAGGATTCTGTAGAAGCAGACGGATCGTCGATCTGACTCCGAATGGCCAAAATATCGCAGTTTGAAATTTGACGGTGATCCACACGATGGATCCACACCCTTGTCTGCGTAAGGTAACGATCTCTGTGTCATGCTTCCCAAGGCAAAGACAGTGACGGCTTGATCTTGTACTTTTCGTGGTCGTCACGCTGTCGTTATGTTTCCAACTGTTGTAGAAAAAGAACGCAAGGAAAACACTGTGGTTTTCCACCTTGGTTTGCATGCCGCCCACTATGTTGTCAACCAAAGAGAAGATGAAAGAACAGAACTTTTCTCCAAAAGATGACAAAAAAAGGACAAAAGCCAATGTACTCTTTCCAAAGCCTCGTACTTCAAGACAAGTCAAAAAAAATTTCTCACTTATCTTGTCTTGGGTTTTGCACTTGTAATGTAAGACTCTCAATGGCGTTTTCTTCCTACTTCAAGTTGCAGAAACAAAACGACGGAGACTCACAGATCTGAAAAAAATCCAGATCTACTTAAATCTACGGTGCTTCTGCAAAATCTGAACCGGTAAAATGCACTGCGCCGGGCTCTAATACCAATTGATGGATCTAGATGAGGAGATTCCGTCATGCGGCTGGAGATCTATGTGCGTTCCGGTGATGGGAAGCTCTGTGGATCTCTTCGCCTCTTATCTTTCCTACGAGAATGGAGAGAATAATAGTGTTCATACCAAACCCTAAGGCTCCCTTATCCTTATATAGACAAGTCTCGAAGAGTCACACTTACTAGAGACATCTTCCACCAGAAGCCCACATCCACTGATCCTATTGGGAGTCTTATTATGGGGCCCAGATCAAGTCTTACACTAAAGTGGGATTGCATCTCTGTTGGCATCTACCTTGCTTGATCTGACGTGGGACCCGTGGCATGCGGGCCACACGATTTCTTACACAAGCTAGCTCACCTGGGCCTCTATGAGAGTTCTTTTACAGCCATCAAACTGAGTAGCCATAAGGTGCACTTCTTTTGCTTTTGATGATAAGGTTACTCCCCTTAAATCTCCACAAACATGAGAAGTAAAAAAACTCATAAATATGAGTGGCCAATTAGAGAAACCGATGGAGATAGGATTAGCTTCCGGTCAAGTGACCACATGTACTTTGAGTACAATTGCCAATGAGCTTTTTATAGTGTCTTTCTTAACCACAATTTTCAAAGCTAATTCACCCTTCCTTGTTTTTTTCAGTTTCGACCTAAGGAGCACTTTTCTAAGTTAGGGTAAGTGATGCTGACCATTTTTGTGTGAAGCCAATAAATACAATATCATCTTCTGTTCATTGATAACAATTGATGATCTTGTTTTGAAATTAACTTTGCATAGCAGTATTTCCTTCATTAGCGCTATATGCACTAAGAAAAATGGTAGTCTCGAGGGTGGTTTAATTGCATTAGAGAATGGCAGAACTAAATGACTTTGATCAAGCACTGTTGCGAAGACATGTTGAGAGTGGTATTACCACACAAAGAGTGCCCTATTAAAATAGGAAAATATGCAAGGCCATTCTCGAATTGTTTTGCCATGCCACCAACACCTTCATTACCCCGAACATGGAGTTAGGATTTTTTTTATGGGAGATGAAGAAAATCGTTGGTTTATCACACCACGGTGAGCTTTATAATGAAACCATCCCATCCAGCGAGGAACTGGCCACCATGGATGATGAATTTCCGGCTGCTTATTATCTCCTCTTCGCTCTTGAAGATTTAATTTAAACAAGCAGTCAAAGCTGGGGTAAAATTGACCTATGGATCGATCGGATGAAAACCACCATAAGCCACTTTTTTTTGGATGGGGGATACTACAAGTGGAGAGAGATTATCCCCTACAAAGATCCCGAGAAGACGCTAAAGGTTGTTCATCATGAGAAGTGTGACTTTATGCCATATCTCGTTGCCAAATATTCGGACTTAAAGATAAAGTGTTGGCTCACTGCATTTTTGATAGCTTGGCTATCGAATGTTCTTTTTTTACATATGTTGGAAGTGAAATCAAACTTGGTTGCATATATCTCGTGCTCAAAATGGCATTTGGCACTGGCCCGCTCTTGGTCTAGCTTTCGTGGCA
Source organism: Sextonia rubra (assembly GCA_037013555.1). Taxonomy (NCBI): domain Eukaryota; kingdom Viridiplantae; phylum Streptophyta; class Magnoliopsida; order Laurales; family Lauraceae; genus Sextonia; species Sextonia rubra. The sequence goes on from JASUAD010000018.1 coordinate 17,135,107, forward strand.
TACATGTCAATCGAGCTGAAGCTATTAGCCTTCACAGTTAGAGAGGGGAAGGATTTCATCCAGCATTATTCCAAGCCTTTGTTGTACACCTGGTTTAAGTACTAGTGCAACGGGCTTCATTCGCATAGTGGTGCGCCAGGAAGTATTTATATGGAAGGTGTGGTGGGCAGAAGTTGTTTGATCAATGCCTCAATGCCCACACTATGGCTAAATTACGCTAGCACTTGTGTAATTTCAATAATTCTATTGCCTTCTGCTCCTCAATGCCAAATATTGAAGTTCTGACCCACACAAGAAATGCAATAGAACCACTGAATGACAAAATTGGAGAAGGTGGTCGAGATGTTGACCTGTTGATTGAAGAGAAGAATTGGCTCCTCAGCTTGAGACCTGCGGACTTGGTGTATAGGAAGAATGCTTATATCAACATCCAACCATATGTACCCGCCAGGTTTTGCAAGCAATTCAACTTTTATTAGGCTATTGTAGGAGCACCTTGCTACTTTTGAGGCACGCTTGGCTCCCTGTAAGATGTTAGAAATGCCTAGGAGTTTTATCAAGAACTTGGCACTAGAGCTTGATTTGGCTATCCTCATCTTCCTCAGGCTAGATACATAAGCGGCTTTGCACAATGGTATGCAAAAAGCACCACTACATTGTATAGACGCACGAAAGCAATCCTCACATAAAATGGCGCATTCCACCAGTTCACATGAAAGGAGAGAAGGTGGAGAAGGATCGCTTTGTCCCGGCCAACTTTGAAAATTGGTTATTTGACTAAAATAAATGGCTAATTGGTTTAGTTGCAGAGTCTGACATCTGCAAAGCCCACAACTTATTGAAAGGTGAGGGAGATGAGGACTACTTGTCTTCTCCCAATGTGACTACAACCAAGATGTAACAAGTTGTCAATGAAAATTTTCAAGAAAGGGAGAGTCTCGCTGAGGCCAAGCAAGCTAGTAGAGCTACACTAGACTTCGGGTCTAGTTCTCGTACTGCCAGAGCCAAGGTATTAGTTGGTGAGCAAACGAAAAGGTTAGAGGAGGAGCAAGCCGTCATGCGAGTAGCTACAAAGGTAGACTTGGCAACTGCCAATTCGTTGCCAACAGAGGCACAAGTAACTCCTACTCTAACATAAGCAGTAAAGTGGACGGAGACAGTTGCTGAGTCAAGGCCATCAGTTATTCCATCAACAAAAGCTCCGACATGCCTAGTACTTCACAGGAAGCTTCAGGCAATGCGCTCGAAGAGAGTGACCAGAGCTCGTAGAGGCAAAGGGACTCCATCGAAGAAAAGGAAAACCAAAAGCCCTGGAACTTGTCGCTCCCAGAGGCTAAGAGCTAGTAAGTATTTTTTATGACATTTTTTACTTGTTCTTATTCTTTTCTTGTCTTGATGTTTGCATTTTTTGTCTTGTAGCCTCATTAGTTCAAACTTCGGCCGTTAAAGAAATCTCGAAAAAGGTGGCCAAAATAGTGGAGGATTATGCCTCCGACGATGCAGATGACAGGGGAAGTGGCTTTGATACCCCCACCACCGAAAAAAGAACCAAAATTGATATTAACATTTAATTTGATTTTGAGAAAGAAATTTTTGACTAGGCAATGACACCTAAGTCTAGAAGAACAACTGCAATGGATGCGCTAACAAAGTCCATTGCCGTGGAGAGACCTAGCGATGATGTGGGTGGTGCCACTGCTATTGACAACGTAGCTAACGGCGTTGTACCCATGGAGCCAACTTTGGAATAAATGAGTAGAGGTGAAGCTTATTTTGGTGCTACCGTTATGTCTGAAAGAGATGTTGTCCCTCAAACCAAATAGCAAGAAATTCTGCCAAAAGTCTCTAAGGGACTAATTACTGATGTCTCAACGGAAGAATGAGAAATTCCTAGCACTACTTAGGGTATTACTGCATAATCAACTCCTGAAGGTAAGCCTTGACTTGATGATTGAAAGTTGAAAATTTTATTCCAAAATCTTGATTTGATCCCTTTTTGTTGTTCCTTCTTAGTTACCCAAATGAATGAAAACGTCTTTATTTTGCCTCCCACATCAGTGAGAAAGCATTTTGGGTCACCGATCGAAGAGCTAACAAGGAAAGGTCTTGAAGCTCCGATTAACTTGGACAATATTTCCATCCATAACAGATACTTCGAGGCATCTCTAAATAGTACCTTGAAGAGCGATTTGCGAAGGATCATGGGAAATCTCTCCACTTTGGATTTACCCACCAGAAGTGTCAATGACAATCCAGAGTTGTCATTAGCACTCATTTTATCGCCAATCTACACTATGCCTCTAGTTGTGCCGAGTGTGATCCCGCTGGTGAGTGTTGATTTAGAAACAAGATCACATGCAAGTGAATCGCTTGTAGCCGTTGATGTGCCGAGGACTAATGCAACTCTAAAGGTTCAAATAGAGCAAAATGTTGAACCTATTGGCACAGTGGAAGAGGAAGTTGATATTAAAATGGTCCTAACTGAGCAAAATGTTGTGGCAGAGCCAATCATAACGAAAACTAGCCCTCTTGCTAAGAGGAAGTTGGTTCTTGAAGAAGGAGCTGCGGATCATGGATGATGATGTTCTTGCCATGCCGGTCACCCATAGCTTCATGCCACCCAGAGTTATAACGCCTTCACAAGTACATTTTAGGGCTGAGCAAATAACTCTTATGAAAAGAGCAGAAGGTCCAGCTGCAGGTGAAGGTTCCCGAAAAGTACTGTTGAATGTTATAGTAACACCACAAAAAAATCGAGATCCTTTTACCACTTCTTTTTACAATGCTCACATGAATCACATTTTAGGGTCAAACGATGTCCATTTGACTTGAGATTTTGTATGACTGCTCTAGAATATAATTTGAACTTTTCCAAGAGTTTCAGCTGATTTTGACATGTAGACATGTCGATTGTCATAGTGACCACAAGGAGCTGGCAAATAGTCACTGAAGCTTGAGTTTGAGTTGAAATGAAGTCAAAATGCTTTGAAACTTTAAAATGTCATTCCTGCGCATATTTTGGAGTTGCCATATGTTTTTTAGCCACTTTTGTCATCCAGAAGCTTGAGTGTGTTTAATGACCATTGGGTTTTAAGTCAATGAACATTGAAGTTGGTGTTTCTCTGAAATTTGAACTGCTGCAATCTGAGCTCATCTGAACTCTTCTAAGTGAGTTACATTAGTTTTGAACATCTGAATGTAGTACTTGACTTGGCATCCCATAACCCTTGGGTTTATGTGCCCTTAAGCTTGAAATTTATTTGTGATGTCTTAACTACAGCACTTGTAATGTTTTGTGATTTTTTATAGGTCTACAAAAACAAGTTCCTAAGCACTCTTTTAGTAGGGGCTTTCCAATTCACCCGTACAGTTCCAATAAATAACCTTAACCATTGAGAAAGGGGGTTGGAAGAAGACCTTTGGAGTGCTTAGTGATTGGTCTAGCTGAAGAAGTTGACTTGTTAGGGAGCCTCCTTTTGCTCTGCTGAATAGAGAAGCCTAAGAGACCTACAGTCAAGCTGATTTCATAAGAATGATTATCTTCTAAAAGAAGGCAGTGGACGTGGCACTCAGCTTGCTGAGAAAGCTCCTTGTTGTGTGACTTAGCTTGCTGGGAAGAAGGCTCCAAGTGTTATCCATTACTATTTGCTTGTTGAGAAGAGTGCTACTTTTGTTGGTGCACCATTTGCTGAGAAGGCTCCATTTGAAGTGAAGAATTCTCCACACTACAACAATATGCAGTTTTGGTGACATTTATTACCGACGTTTTCAAAATTTCGTCGTTAACGGTTACTTTTTACCGACACAAAATTATTTCCGTTGGTAAAAATAAATTTTACCGACGTTTTATAGGAAACGTCGGTAAAACAGTACATTTTACCGACGAAAAGTTATTTTCGTCGGTAAATAACGAATTTTTAGCAACGAAATTTTAAAAAACGTTGCTAAATTTAATTTTGCAGAATTTTTCCAACGTTTATTGAAAACGTTGTTAAAAGTTATTTTCACTGACAAATATTATGAGTTGGTAAATTAAATATTGTTTTGTCCTTTTTTAAAAATAATGTTTACCGACATATTTTTTCGTTGGTAAACAGAAACGTCGTTAAATTTTGTTGCCGACGAAATTTTGTTTTTACGAGGAAAATTTATCGTCGGTAAAAATCCGGAAATTTTGCCAATTTTCGCCCCCTATCTTTCCCTTTTTCCTTCGCCGGCCTCATCTTCTTTCCCCTTTTCCTTTGCCCGATCACTCGCTGGTCTCTCTCTGTCCCGATCTAGTTGTTGGATTCTCCGCTGGCTCGCTCGCTCTCTTCGGCTCGCTGGGTTATCTCTCTCTCTCTCTCGATCTGCTCTGGTGCTGGGTTCTCAAGCTCGCTCGCTCGCTCTCTCCGATCTGCTCTGATCTCTAATCTCTCTGATCTCTCGGTCAATCTCACCCTCTCTCGGTCTCTCTTGCTCGCTCTCTCCGATTGATCTCACCCCTCTCGGTCTCTCTTTCGGTCGCTCTCTATTACCCTTTTTCGGTCTCTCTCTTTCACTCTTTCTCTCTCTCTCTCTCTCTCTCAGTCGATCTCACCTCTCTCGATCCCTCTCTGCTCTCTCTCTGTCTCAGTCGATCTCACCCTTTCTGTCTCTCTCTCAGTCACTGTTTCTCTCTGCTCTCTGCTCTCTGATCTGTCTCTCGGTCTCTCTTTGATCTCTCCCTCTCTTGGTCTCTCTCTGCTCTCTCTCTTTTTCAATCTGCTCTCTCTCTGCTCTCTGCTCTCTCTCTCAGGCGATCTCACCCTCTCTTGGTCTCTCTCTCAGTCACTTTCCTCTCTGCTCTCTGCTCTCTGATTTGCCCCTCGGTCTCTCTGATCTCTCCCTCTCTCGGTCGCTGGGTTCTCTCTCTCTGGCTTAGGCCAAGATGGGCTTCATCCAATCATTCTCCTCCTCCTGAAGCGTCCAAACCCAGGACGAAGATTTCTGACCATCTATCCGCCGTTATCGACGCCGTTAACGATCGCAAGCTTCCTCCCGAGCTGCGTGGCCGATCCAACGCTATCAGGTATAACATATCTATCCAAGCTTCTTTGTACATGAATCAATTCAAATAAAAAGAAAGGAAATTTGATTGCCCAGTGAATGTTTGTGGAATTGCCTATGAGGTGTTGTTGGGTTTTTTTTTTTTTTAGCTTCTTCTGATTGATTGATTGGCTGCTCTCGATCCTTTGTGAGATTTTGGATATGTGAAAATTTAATGGGATGAAAAGAGACATTTTGGATGAGCCCTTGGTCCAATGGTCCTATTCCATTTGGATATGTGAAAATTTAATAGAACCAGTGTAATTCATGGGGTTCCATGTTTGTTAGCTTGTTTGAATGTATCATAAAGTTGGCTCCACTCTATTGCCTCTTACCGCAGATGAACAGTTTCCTATATATATATATCACTATATCACTGATATTTATTAATTACCTTTTAATAAGAAATATTTTTTTAATCTCTTCCATTCGATTTTGGTGCAGCAGATGATCATTCTCAAATGTCATGAAACTGTCCTGACCAGAAAACAGTTTACTTTAATACATGATAATAGTGGTTATTATAATCTACATTCTACAATTATCGTTTTTTTGGTAAATATAAATAGGAAGAAAATATGTTGGTGACACTATTCACAGTTCAAAATAAAAACCCCAAATCTGTTTTGTGGCCCTTTGCTGGTGGAATGATGCCTTTTCATTTGGGTGAGCTTGGTGGCGCAAATGGATGGTCCTCACATTAGAATACCAGTTAACTATGCCAACACAGACTTGGGATTAGCAGGATGATTTTTGCCCAACTCTCAAGCGATCTGCGTACTGCAGAGATGAGGAAAAAAAATCTAAAACATGGTTGCTTAATGCTAATGGATTGGAGGGGTAAAGGAGATTTTCTCTTCCGTGCAGTGCTCTGCAGGAGTGCTCATCCAAACCATCCCGGCACAGATTGAAATGGATTGCAGAGTGTAAGAGTGCTAGAGAAAATCCTCTAGTAAAGTAAACCGGACCTCATGTGGTAAAGTAAACAGAACAGCATGTGTCACAAGGAATCTTTATTCCACGTACATGATGTACAAAGGGAACCCTGTGACCTTTTTTAATCCATGACAGTATTACGGCTAGAAGTCCAATCCTAGTACAATGGAGAGAAATTCAAGAATGGTTCAGCTGGGATAATCCAAGAAACGATGCTGGCCGTGAGCATATAAAACTTATTATTATTATTATTATTATTATTATTATTATTATTTTAGAGGGTTTTATGAAAAAAACTTCTTTAAATGACCACTAAATACGATTAGTCTCATAATTTTATTGTGCACTAATTGGGTCCCATGGGCCTAATTTCCTGCCAAAAATTTTTTTCTAGTATAAATTATTTTTTAGTATGAAGGGCTGAGTGACGCAGCATACAAATATATATATATTGAGTTTCTTAGTTTCTTCTTTGCCACCCCAAAAATCCCCCACTCTCCCAAACACCATATTTTCCTTGATTTGCGCAATTTCTTCAGTATCTCTCTCTCTCTTTCTCTTGCTCCCGCATTTATTTGTTTCTCTCCCTTTTCTACTGATTGTTCTTGTTTTCTCTCAGGTGTGCCCAATACCTTGAATGTGCTAACGAGTTTTCCTCTTTTAGTGGTTGGGGTTCTGGGTCTTGTACTCTCCCTCCATGGAAACTATTTCGGCGTCAAGTGTCTAAGTGTGCATTTTTTTAATGTTTGTGGAATGCAGGTTTCCTGTAGCCATTTGTTTGTGGCATGCAGGTTTCCTGTAGTCATTTTTTTAATCTCTCTCTCTCTCTTTCTCTCTCTCTCTTTCTGTGTGTACCAAGATGTGTTCCTGTCCGAGTATAAACAATAGAAGGCCTTGATTGAATTTACTATTCAACTCTCTCTCTCTCTCTCTCTCTCTCTCTGTACCAAGATCTGTTCCTGTCCAAGTATAAACAATTGAAGGCCTTGATTGAATTTACTATCCAATGTCCTCTTAAAGTTGGATAAAAATGCTTTACAGAACAAGGTTACATTTGATTATTGTGTTAAAAGAAAACTGACAGAACAAGAAAAGTTGTTGGGTTTTGTCCTGACATATGAGCTTTTAGTTCGGAGTTCTTAAAGTGTCCGGGGATAGCATCTTTCTATTTCTTAAACTGAGAGTTTTGTTCTAAATATTTCTAATTGCTTGTGATTAGGTCAGATATGGATAGGAGTTGGATATTACACTATCAAAACCGATTTAGTACAGAGTACATTGCCGGGCTGAACTCATTTATTGATTTTGTAAAGGCAAATTTGAATGGGGCAGCGGTCATTAGGTGCCCATGTTATAATTGTTGTAACCATCGGAGGCATGACTATAGAATCGTGAGAAGTCATTTGCACATTTATGGAATGATAGTCTCATACCAACGGTGGATAGCTCACGGAGAACCTATAGTTCAACCTAATGATGCGGATGAGAGCGAGGATGAATCGGAACAGAATCAGGATGAATACGATGAGTTGATAGAGGACCATCATAGGGGAACTTACTTATAGGAAGATACTCAAGAGGGGGGATGATGTGTAAGATTTTGAAAGATTGTTGGAAGCTTCCCAGCGTGGCTTGTACCCAGGATGCAAGAGCTCAGATACTCTGTTAACGTTTGTTATCAGGATATTGCATGTGAAGGTCGAAAGTGGGTGTAGCAATAAGTCATTCAACAAGGTCCTGCAGATTTTTAAGAACTTCTTACCCGAAGGTCATGTGGTGCCAACCTCAATTTACGAGGCGAAGAAATTATTACGTGAATTGGGCATGGGGTACAAGAACATAGATGCCTACAAACATGATTATGTGTTGTATTGGAATGAAAATGCTCAATTGGATAAATGTCTAGAATGTCAAGAGCCTAGGTACAAGGTCAATTATGGCAAGCGAAAGAAGATCCCTCATAATGTACTCTGTTACTTCCCATTGACACCGAGGTTGTGCAGATTATATATGTCAAGGAAGACAGCCACAGATATGAGATGGCACAGTGAGAAGCGTGTTGATGATGGGATAGCGAGGCATCCGGCTTACTCCATGGAATGGAAAGAATTTGATAAGAAATATCTAGAGTTTGCTTGAGAGACACGTAATGTGAGGCTGGGGTTAGCTACCGATGGATTCAACCCTTTTGGTAACTTGAGCACCTCTTATAGCATGTGGCCTATCATACTTATGCTTTATAATTTGCCACCATGGATGTGCATGAAGGAGCCATTTTTTATGATGTCATTACTTATTCCCGGACCAAGCTCACCGGGAAATGAGATCGATGTATATTTGAGGCCCTTGGTTGATGAGTTGAAGGACTTGTGGGATAATGGTGTATCCACTTTTGATGCCTCCACTAAACAGACCTTTCAGATGCATGCGGCTGTGATGTGGACTATAAATGACTTTCCTGCATTTGGTAACTTGTTTGGGTGGAGCACAAAAGGATATAACACTTGCCTCTCATGTAACGACAGCTTGTTGGGGGTGAAGTTGAAAGATAAGATTGGGTATATTGGCCATCAAAAATACTTGGAACTGAACCACCAACGGCGTAGAAGCAAGGCCTTCAACGGTCAGCCTGAATATGAAAAAAATTCTTTGGATTTACTGGTGTAAAAGGTATTAGACCAGCTAGAAGAACTAGCCCTGGTCCAGTTTGGCCAGAATAAGAAAAGACCGCGTGACTCTGGAGAACTGAATTGGAAAAAGAAAAGCATCCTATATGAATGGCCCTACTGGAAGTGCAAAAAACTTCGACACAACCTTGATCCTATGCACATTGAGAAGAATATTTGTGTAGCATTGGTTGGAACAATTTTGGGCATAAAGGGCAAAACCAAGGATACGGAGCAAGCGCGTAAGAATTTGAAAAATATGGGCATCAGGCCAAAGTTGCATCTAGTGGAGAGGGGCGATGGATCTAGCTTGAAGCCGCATGCCTCTTACACTTTGGAATCAAAACAGAGAGATGCCTTTTATGAATTCTTGAAGTCAATAAAATATCCGGACGGCTATGCGGCAAACCTCTCAAGGTGTGTAACCTCGAAAAATGGTAATTTATCTGGTTTAAAGAGCCATGATTGCAATATCCTTATCCAACGCATCCTTCCTATTGGTATGCGTGGCTTTCTGAATATGGAGATTTGTACAACATTGTTTGAGTTAGGCTCTTTTTTCCAAGACCTCTGCTCGAAAACACAGAGACATGATGATTTGAAAAAATTAGAGGAGCATATAATTTTAATATTGTGCAAGTTGGAGAGGATTTTTCCTCCTGTTTTCTTTGATGTAATGGTTTATCTATCGGTTCACTTACCGCGCGAGGCCATGCTTGATGGACCGGTGCAATATCAGTGGATGTACCCGATAGAAAGGTAATAGTTAATGACTATTGAGTAATTGTTCATTTATTATTGCAATTGCCTTGCATTGAAAATCATAAATGATATCATTGGTTGTTTAAAGGTTTCTGAAGACCCTAAAAGGGTATGTTCGCAACCGAGCTCGGCCAGAAGGTTCGATCGCCGATGCTTACATTGTCAAAGAGTGTCTTACTTTTTGTTCGATGTATTTAAGGCAAACTGATCGAGTTGAACGCTATGATGATGGTGGCGAACGCGGCCCGGGGATGTCAGTATTTAGACAAACTGTCCGTCCAATCGGACTGATGGCAAGGGCACATGATCCTTTGCAGGAAGAGCGTGACATGGCTCATTGGTTTGTGCTGAATAATACCCCTGAGGTGGAGCCGTATCTATAGTATGTGCTTCAATCTAATTATATTTATGCATTGCTTGTTAATTGTTTGATTTATTCTCTAGTTTTAATTATTTACTAAAAGTTGCCATGAGTAGGGTCCATAAGAATTTAGTACAAAATCAGCACAGTGGAGAAATCGGGCGTGTACAACGAAAAGAATTTGCCACATGGTTCAAACAACCTGTAAGACATATAAAATTTTATTATTTTAATTGCTATATATTATTGGATTACGCTTCAAATGACATGAGTGTAATATATTTGTCTTAATGTGCTTATGTAGATGAACCAATTACGAACTAGTGAGTCACCTAAAGCTACTGAGGAGATTTGGTCATTAGCAAATGGGCCCAGATCATTAGTGAATCTATATCAAGGGTGTGATAGCAATGGTGTCCGATATCACACTAAAGACCGTGAGAATTGTCGTAGAAGTCAGAGTAGTGGCTTGGTTGTGAATGGGGAATACGAAGGAGAGAAACACAACTATTATGGATACATCCACAAAATCTGGGAGTTGTCCTATTTGCATGGGGGTAAAGTGGTTTTATTTGAATGTGAATGATACAACACTAGCACCAAGCACAAGATAAATATTGAAGAACATGTTACAAGCATTGAGATAACGGGTCGTTGGTGTAAGGATGATCCATTTGTACTACTAAGCCAGGTGACACAAGTCTTCTACGTCAATGACACCATTAGCGGAAAAAATTGGAGAGTTGTAGAACGGGTCAAGCCTCGGGGAGTATGAAATGTACCTGCTAAGTGGGATGATGATGATGATGATGATGCTTGTAATGATGCATTTCAGCAGGGAGAAATGACATATGTTGTCCCAATCCTCGTTGATGGTACTAATGTCCAATACTCTAGGGATGATATAGATCCTGAGATTGTTCTCAGTGATGAGTCAGAAGACGAGGAGGGCCAAGAAAAGGATAAAACACTGGTGGAGTATGAAGATGAAGAAGACAATGATGTACTTAGTCAGTCTGACTCTGACATGGAATATGACATGTAGTGTGTGATTCAAGTTTTGCACTTGTAATGATTAAGTAAATTAATAAAGATCTTACCTTACAGAATGACATTGTCTGAAAGTTCATTTTCTCTTGTGATTTGTTCATATATGGATAAAACATTTCTATATTTTACGTTTTATGCTTATTTAAATATATTATAGTTGCAAACGATGGCAAACAGAGAGAAAAAATGGGTCAAACTAGGAGAGCTGTCCCGTCACGTACAAGCATTCAATTATTTATTAAAGGGAAAAAGGACAATTAAGCAGAATGCAGATAAACTTGTTTCTCTAGGGCTCCCGTCGACTGCTCGTGCTATATTTGGTTCGGCTAAAGGGACAAACGGGATCAGAAAGAAAATGGTTAGTGGGAATAATAACGACGAGAACTACAGTCCCCCACAAGATGATGACGTAGATGACGATACATTTTCGTCAAAATCGATGAGGTAATCTTTATGTGAATGTCTATGACATGCGCTTTAAAATATTATTTTTTGATAGTGACACCCATGCTAAAATAATATTATTGATTTGAGCTAATAAATATTTATTTTCCTTGTTACTTGGCTCTAAGTTAGGTTGCAGATATGCCTCAGCAGAAGAGGGCTAGGCATGCTCGGAGTATCACAGCTGCACTTAGGTTAGCTCGTGCAGCGAGCACACCTAAGGCTGCGACACAACCTCAGTTGCCGATACAGCCACTGACTACATAGGATGTACCATTGTAGCCGTCTACCTCATTGACCCAGCCTCCTACCACACAGTCATTGCCGAGGGTATCTCCACCATCCCTGACTCCGCCGAGTCCTCATACACTTGCTAGCAGTGTTGGTGAGAAAATTATGACCTCTTAAAATCTTGGATTCACTTCAATTTAATGTTTTCTATTTACTAACTCATTTAGCACGGTCATTTTAACAGCATCAGCCCCAGTCTCGGAGGTTCGGAGTCGTGTAAGGAGAGTTACGTGAGGAAAGAATGTGGCAAAGCTAAGGAAAGAGTTGGGTCATAACATCCCAGTTTCGATCCCCAGCTCGAGTCATAGGCCAGAGGGGGAACATGCACCATCATTGGTTAACCATCTTGGGTTAGCCATTAGAAACATGGCCCCAGTCCGACCTCATGGCTGGAATAAGCTTGATAGTGGGATCAAGCTTGCGGTCATTGGATTAGTTCAGGTAAACTATAATGAGAATTATCAACCAAATTGATCATAGTTGTACTCATCAATAGAAGGTATGGATTATATTTTATTATTACTAATCGTTATATGACTCTCTCTTAATTGTAGCAAATATTTGATATTGGGGACTACGAGGGTGATATGCAGCTCAGGGCAGACATTGACCGCCAGTGCGGGATTTTGTACAAGAGTTGGAAATATGAGCTGCATAGCCATTATCTCGAGCTGTTGGAGCAGGGAGTTCCCTGACCCCAGGACCACCCGGCGGATGGCTGTGATCCAGCCGACTGGCAGTTGATGATCTCGCAATGTTGGGAATCACCACAGTGGAGGGTAATATTTGGATGTTGTCTACAATAGTTAATTATATTTCAACGTAATTTTATTAGGTATGATTCAATGAAAAAGAGCTATTGTATTATTACTCTTCTATGTAGGCGAAGTCGAAGAAGGCTCAAGAAAGTCGAGCCAAACTACCATACAATCATACTAGTGGCTCCAGGTCATTTGCATCGAAGATGTCTCTGATGGTACTAATTATATTCATATGAGCAAACTTGATTAAGTTTATTAATTTATCAATATGTAGGTTCATTTCTAATACAAGTTAATTTCAAATGACAGATGGCACAGAATGCCGGTCAAGTGCCTCCTATTACTCAGTTTTTCCACAACACCCATTATAGACAAAAGAGTAATTCGTGGGTAAATGATGTGGCTCAACAGAGATATGTATGTTTGCTCTTCGATTCAACTTTGATCAATAATTATGTTAGAAGCATTCTAAATCCCTTATTGATTTGAATGGCAGGAGGCCTTGGTGCAGCGGACGGAGGAGCAGTCGCAGCCCTCTGTCACAGCTCCGATGACTGAGGAACAAATTGTTGTTGATGTGCTTGGGAAGAGGTCGGGTTATTTGAATGGGTATGGTATATACACGAGGACCTCTTCATCTTCCACACAGTCTCGAGCGCAGCATCTTGAGGTGATCGCCCTGTGCGAGTAGCTAACTGAGCAGGCTAGGAGGCAGGCTGAGCAGGACAGGCGGCAGGCTAAGTAGGACAGGAGGACAGCTGCACTCGAGGCCCTCGTTTAACAGCTGGCAGCTACAGTAGGGATAGATCCAACAATCTGCCTCAACGTCTCTAGAGGGTCCAGTTCTGCTAGTGATGGCACAGCTACTGCAAGGCGTGATGCGACCCCTTGGTTAGTATAATATTCTCTTGAAATATTAAAATGACTATAATGGCAAGTATGTCAAGTAGTAGAATTTACATGTCAAATATGTCAATGGCTGTGGAATCTGGCTAAAATTCGCCATCATCATTAATATCTTGATCCCCTGTTTCCCCATAGGGGATTAAATGCAAAGAATCCAAGGAAACTTCATTTGAAATGGAAAGAAGCGTCATTGGAATGCAAAGTTCAAAAGGAATTTTAGACTTAACCCTGTTTCCCATTGGGCCTTAACCATGGAAGGCTAATAGCCCAAATATCTCTCAGATTAATATTTTAGACTTTTCTCCATGTAGTGGCCTGAAAATGAATGGTTAAGACATAGAAAGCGTCTTCATTGATCCATAAATAGCCAAAGATTGAAGGGTTTGGATGCCCATGTCCACCAATCATCCATATGGATCTTTGAACTACAGAGCCAAAGTTTATGAAGCCCTTTCTCTTAAAACTATGTAGTTCATTTGAAAGTAGTCAATACCATCGATTATATTGCAATAAAATTTATGTAGTTCTTCTCAAGTAATTAACAGCACTGATAATACCGTAATACATTATGCCTCTTTAGTTTTATAAAAGTAACAGAAACTATACAAATCATGTTCAATCTGTTTATTTCCCTTTTCATATATTTCTCTAGTCATCTTTTCATATTTGTAGTATTTACTAATGATGAATTTAGAAAACACTCGTTAATGCAACCCATATGAAGAAAGGTAGCAGTCCTCTCATTTGGTTGACTGGTCTTTAACTGGTACATAGATGCCACACAGAAACAGTGACTTCTTTTTAATTTTTTGTGTAGATACAAAGGACTTGATAAATTGTATGTATATTGCTTCAGTTTAGTACCACAGTACTGTAAGGATCTGATTTCACAAGTCTCTTGTGACAAAGTTTCAATTGTACTTCCACTTGTGAACTTTTTTGGTGTTCCATTGTGAAGAATTTGTTTTGAATTAGAAATGATTCCTCTTAGTGTTGTAATCTCTTCAAAACGATTTGGGGCAAGCCCTGTTTTCATTCTTTACCATGGAGATATATTAATGCTTGCAACATCATGGCTAGAGTGTTGCTGTGTAGTTTGCTCTATGATTCCTTAAGTACCCTCCGTATTATACAGAAGGTTCACGAGACAACTCAAAGGTATCAATTCCTTAACTACTCCTAGTGTGGACAGTTGCCACTTGCCTCCTAGAACTTCTCACGAATAGCATAGCTGATTTCAAGATTTCTGGAGTAGAAGGACCTTTCTATTGGATGTTCTCTTAACTTTAATCCTACACTTCTAAAGACACTGGGAGAAAAGGGAATGTGATATGACCCAAGTCTCGTGATACATTGAGTATGGACATTTTGAAAATCAGTACATAGATAGATAAAAATTTACAATCCCTATCAGAATATATATCATGGTATTTCAGCAAGTAAAAGTGGCCCCCAAAATTAAATTTTTTTAGCATATCATGTAACCTATTAACATAGATATTTCAGAAGGGCAAAGTGGCGCTAGAGTAATCTAAGGTGAGAACAATCTATGCCTTTATCTAATATCATTTATCTCTCATTTTATTGTATTCAATGATGTTACATTTGTAATTTTTTTATGTCATTGAAAAGGTTCTAATGTTATTTTTGTCATTACAGATTGATGGACGAGTTTGGTTTGGTTCGGTTGCAGATATGGAGGAGTTTTTTTTTTCAATTTAGTCTATCTGTATTTGTATATTTGATAATTATATGGGATTGTATTATTGTAATATTTGCTAAATGAGATGAATGATTTGATGAGAAATGGTGATGTTTGTTTGTTTATTCGGTAATTCTTGTATAGATGGATTTATTTTTGTTAAATAAAGGTGCATGAATAGCAGATATAAACAGGTTTATTGGAAGATTATAATGAAAAAACAGTAGATACATTGTAAAAAAGATCAAATTATTGCCGACGAAAAAACACTTTTGCCGACGTTTTAAAACGTCGGCAAAAGTCAATTTTAATTTCTATTTTTTTAAAAATATATAATTACCGATGTTTATGATCGTCGGCAAAAATAAAATAGTTGAATTTACCGACATTTTCTTCGTCGTCGATAAAAATATAGAAAAGATAAACTAAAAGCAAAGTTGAATTTACTGACATTATAAAACGTCGGTAAAAGAAAAACAAAAAATAAAAAAATTCGGATTAATTTACCGACGATCGATTAACGTCGGTAAATATCAATTTTAAATTTTGATGTTTTTCTGCAACGTCTCTAGAATGTCGGTAAATGTAAATTAAATTCTAAAATAATTAAAATTCCTTACCGGCGTTAAGTTATCGTTGGGCAATGTAAACTTTATATTATAATGATATTGAAATGTGAAAAATAAAAGTTAATTAAAATCGTTATTACTTAGCGACGTTATAAAACGTCGGTAATTTCTGTTTTAAATTTTCGCCGACGTTAAGGAAACGTCAGCAATATATTTACTTAAAATTACAATGACATTAAATAATTTTTACCGACGTCATATATCGTCGGTAAATGTCGGTTTGGTAAGTATTAGTTTCGACGACGAAACATTTTTCGTGGGTAATAATTTTTTCTGACGTTAATTACGTCGGTCAATGTTGATTATAACGTCGGCGATAAAATTCCACAACGAAATTATTTTCGTCGGAAATAAGTTTCACCGAAGTTATTGTACGTCGGTAAATGTCGTAAGTTAACGTCGGTGAAAATTATTTTCCACGACGAAATTTTGTTGTTAATTGTTGTAGTGCCATTAGCTCTTGACTCAGTAACAAAGTGTTATAAGGGATGGCTTTGATGGGGTCCATCATGAGGCAATGGTCTAGGTTCTCTAGCACTGAGAAAACATTACAGACATCAATAGAGGGAGCAAGGATTTTCTGAAGAATTGCTAAGGTTAAGTCTTTTGGTAAGGACTACAAACGATTATCCTTGGAGAAAAAGATGCCTTGGATTTGGTTTGAATCACAAGGGGTTGGAAGGGTAGGGAAGGAATGAGGCTCTTTTGGATATTGCAGGTGGTTTTGCGCGTAGATGACCATATCAAGACAATTTAATTGGTCAATGGGGTCATCTGTGTGCTCTGGTTCCCCTAAGCTAGAATCTATCTTTTGGGGAGACAGCAGAGGTTATGGGATCTGGTGAGACAAGGCGGCTGCATTGGGAACATTGGGTGCAGGTGTTGAGGTGTTGTTCTCAGGAGTAGTAGCTGCATGGGACGTAGGTCGAGATTGTCCCCCCTTGAGCCTTTAGTATGGCAGTTGGAAAGGGAGTGACCAGAAGATTGGCAGATGGAACAAGGTATGTTTTCATTAAGTATTGTCAACTCCACTTCTCCTTCTCTTTCGAGGTCTACCATAAGGTTGGTTGGCCTATGTTTGGAGAGCTTCAGATCGACCAAAACCCTGCATAACAGAGGATCTTTTGAGAGGCAATAGTTTCATCCACTCTAATCTGGTTCCCCATCGGGCTCACAATAGGGAGGAGTGTGTTGGCTTCAATAATGGTAGGGTACTCCTTTTATCCTAATCCATACAGGGATGATGGAAGGCCACGCAAGGTTGTCCACACTAGGGCTCCATGACGGAATATACATTTTCTTTTTAGCTAAAATGATGGGGCTTTGGGCTAGCAGGTAGTCTTTGTCTTCTTGAGAGACTAGCACGGAGATGAAGTGGCCTTGCTCGGTTAGAGAGATGAGGCAGGGTCTAGAAAGCTTCCAACTAGAATTGAACCTTTGCCCAAGCCATTCTAGAGATGGCCTAGATCCAACAAATCTGCCAATGATGCAGCATTGGAATGACTCCTTGCTGCTCTGTATCATTTGAAGGGGTATTTTCAAGGTGGGTTTTCCATTTTCCCAAGTCATTATAAGGACCAAAGGGAGGGAGGGTGGGGGAACTGGTGGGCTTATGAAAAGGCTAGCAAACACGGGTTGTGAGGGAGGGGATATATGGGGCTTCTTCCTATGCATCCATCCCCCGCGGACTTTTAGTGTACACTCCTTCATGGGGTCCATTGTTCACCCCACGAAAGGTTTAGATCGGGGGGAGGGGGTGAAGGATGGAGAGATCCATGCGAGACCACCCCACACATCAAGTTTAGTCCAAATTACATGTTCTTAACCCCTTCATCCATGGCTCACAAATCCATTCTATTAAGATCGGTGTACAGTCGATCCAATAGTCCAGCAAGTTTGGATCTGACCATAACTTGCGGCATGGGTCTATTAGGGGGTTTCCTGTGTGTTGTAAGGTTTGTATTTAGTGATAAATTGGCCCCACCTAAAGTTCTCATAAAAAAGGTGGTGAGGGACGGATGCTTATGAAGATTCTCCTATATATACATGTGTGGAAACGGTCTTGTCCTTTCGAACCAAATTTGGGGTGCTCATGGGCCGGGTTAGACCAGGCTGAGCACAGCCCGAGCCCAACCTAGATTAAAGTCATTAAGCCCAGGCCTAGCCTAAGCCCGATTTAGGCCATAACTGGTTAGCCCTGGCCCAGCCCATATAAAATCTATTAAGCTTGAGCCCAGCCCTATTCGAGCACAATCATTAAGCACCTTTAAGTTGGTCTCTAGTGAGGCCAACATAGGTATATGCACCAATTCGTAATTATAAATATGGTCACATACAAATAAATCCATCTAAAATGCAAATTTTTTTTTATTAAAAGTGAGTGCAATTTTCTATTCTTGTAGTTGATGTTGCCTCTTTTTTTAATAAAAGCATATAACTTATCAATAAAACAGAACCGCATTGGTGTAACCAAGAGATCTTTGTCTAGTACAAACGAACTAGAATGAACATTGTTTGCTTTTTGAATAGTATTTTTTCATATATGATTTTTAAATTTTCTACTATGGAAGATTTATATACAATGTAAGAAACGTAAGTAGGGAAAGTTGCAGCTTAATACAATTAGTCGGGCCGGGCTGAGTTTTGGGCTTGCTACCACTTAGCCTAAGCCCGGCCCATATAACAAATGGGCCAAAAATTTTAATCAAAGCCACACCCAATGACTTATACCTAAGACCCAAGCCCAAGCAAAAGCGGGCTGGGCTTGGGCCCAGGCTGAGCTCGAGGCAGCCCAACCCATGAGTATTCCTACTCACCACATAGTGAGGGAAGGTTGCATAGTGATATTCTACATATATACATAGGAGCTCCTCTCCTAAGCTCAAGCTTAGGATAAGGCAAGCTCATGTGTGTGGCTCATGCTTGTGGGGCCCACTTAGGGACCCACATGGGGATGAGGATGGGGGATTTGAAATAATTTCTAGGACCTTCCTCTCTGCAAAAAATCAGCCCCAACCATGGTTTTTATCATTTTCATCTGGGTTCAAAAAAAATTTTAGTGGTCAATAGTCCATTTGAATTGTGCACACTTGATTCAACGGTCTAGTAAATTCGAATTTGATAAGAATATAGTGGACACGTGCAATTTAGGGGGGGTCGTGTGTTTAGTCAATTTGGATAGACCAAAGGAGGACTCCAAGGGTTCGGGCTTACAAAATTTGTCATATAAGCTTGATCTTAGGAGAAGCTTACCCTGTTTATATGTATATATATATGGGAAATAATCTATGAGAACTACCTCTCACCATTTTTTATGAGAGCTATAGGTGAAGGTCATCTATCATCTGATTCAAATCTTGCAATACACATGACCTCCTTGAATATCATACACCCCAAGTCTTGGTCAAATCAGACTAGATTGGACTGTTGGATTAACAGTACATTCATCTGAATGGACTGGACTTATGAGTTATGAATGAAATGGTTAGAGACATATGATTGGGGACAAACTTAATATTTTGGGTGATCCCACATAGATCATTCTATTCCCTAGTTCTATCTCCAAATGGAAACTACAAGTAGGGCCCATAAAATGTTCTCATAGTAAGTTTGTGAAGACAGTTCTCAGAGGATCAAAGCCCTATGTGTGTGTGTATATATACATATCGCTAGGCACTTTTTAAGAGAAAATGTACCTCCTCGATGAGCCCACTAAGATCATGTATATGGATTATGATAGTTCATGGGATAGAAAGATCTAAATGAGGCCCATTAATATGCAAAATCTTGAATGCAAAAGATCATTGTAACATTTCGGATCCATCACCTCAAAATTTAATGATTGAATGCCATCATTTTATTATAATTTCAATCCAATTGTGAAGGAAAATATGGTGTCAAATGTCGATATGTGACTTTTACATTGACGTAGTGGACGTGAAAAGATTAAATTAACTCAAAGTGAGCCCCTTATTAAAAAAAGAATATTTTTAAAGTGAAATTATTTTTTAGAATTATATATATATATATATATATTCTCATTATTCCTGTTACAAAAGTGAGTTAGAACGTGGTATACGTAGGTGGAATAAAGAAAACTAGAGGCCCGAATTTTCGTCGTTACGGAAAGCCATTCCAGCCTTCGCAAGACAGGGCCGAGCGTCCATACGTAGACCCGATTGGGCGGCAGCGGCCATGGTGCTGCAACGATGAATCATGTTACCGTTGTAATGTGATATATTATCATGATGTATTACATGACCAGCGTTTACGACAAGTGTTTACTAGATCTTGCCATATATGTTCTTTCTTTTCAGGTGTCTCGATTCATTCAATTCTAGCGATGTTTGTGTAGCATTGCTACTACCATTAAAAAAGAACAGATGAGAAGGAGCATGGGGGAGGATTTCAGGACTAGTGGTCAATATTAAAGTAGGGTCGGATTAGACTTTTTCTTCCTAGTAAGGTCGGATTAGAAAACTGAATCAAATAAGCAGGTTCGATATTAGCGTAGAGTCAATTAGGGTGGGTTATTAGCAGTGGCCCAGAATTTTTAAACTATGGTTAGGAAGGACCATACTTCTCTAGATTGGCAAGTACAAATGACTTTACTCATGAGCCATAGAAAAGTGAAACTCTATACTGAGGCTTATTTGTTGAAAAGATTGAAACTGCCCAAAACTTAAACCTTTCCTCATATGGGATGAGGCATAATTTTATCTTTATAGAGATGTATCCCACAATAAGATACACAAAAGAAAAATATGAAAAAATATTTTATTTTATATATTATCTATGTTATATGCTTAACTTCATAGTGGAACAATTATATATATTAAAACTACAATGAAGGAGGCCTATGGAGAGTGCTACGTTAGCACCATTTTTTTTTGGAGTGTCACGTCAGTATCCCAGAAAATGACAAGTGGCACCAGAAATACTAACTTTTCTATGCTCACTCCCTTTGTCACCTCACTTCCCTAAAATCTCTCTTTTCTTTGTCACCATTTTAAACTATTTCCTAAAATGTTTACCCCATCCACATGCTAGGTTTATGTCTTGTATTCTGGTTTAGCCGGATGAGTCCACTGGGTTAGCCAGGGACTGGTTTAAGGTCAAGGGTATTTTGGTAATTGTACCGGGGCTTTCTTGGTGGCCAAGAAAGCGGAGATTATATATTGTATAATCTGTAACCCTAGACCTTGAGGCAGCAGTTGCCCGTGGTGTTCCCACACCACGTAGGAGAGATGAGGTGAGAGTGTGGAAATCTCTTGTATGCTTTACTTGTTATAGTGAAGATGTTCGTCCTCCTGTGCCCGTGGATGTAGCCCTGTTTGGGTGAACCACGTAAATCTCGTGTCTCTTCTTGTGTGTGGCTTGTTCGTGTTTGATCTTGTGATTCCGTAGATGTGCACAACGGGTGATTGTCAGAAAATCACAACAATTGGTATCAGAGCATCACAACAATTGGTATCAGAAATGAGGTTGGTGTTCCTCGGGTTTCTGAGCGAGGTAGAGACCGCTCGGTGGCTTGGTGGTTGTTGTGCATAGAAGATTAACAGATCGGATCTTCTTTGAGGATCCGGAGTTCTGCGATTCTCGTTGCAGAAAAATCAGAGATCACGGGTGATCTTTAGTTGAGCCACGGATTAGAGTTTCCAATCGGAGAAGAAGAAGACGAGATTGGGTTCTCCGGTCTCGCTTGGATCGGAGGAAAAAGGATTCACATGTTTTCGTTCAGATCTTGGAGTTGACCGCTGCGGTTGGGATCGGATCTTGTTGAGTTTGGATCGGAGAACAGAGAAACAGAGGATCTGGATTTTTCTGCAAGTGTTCTTGCAGGAAAAGGGAGAAGATTGTCTTCGCCTTGTTGCAGCCACAGATCTGGTTTGCCTGATCATCGGAGACGATGGACTAGATTTGAGAAAACAAAAAAAGGGAAAAAAATCGCTGCAGAATCCGGAAGCAGAGAGAAATCGCAGAGGATTTCTCGGTCCAGAGAAAAAAAAAAAAACTACTGTTCGAACTCATCGGGATGTTCGCCGAGATTTTCGACGTCTCCGTTGCCTTCGTCGGAAGTCTTGATGAAGAAGAGGAAGAGCAGAGGTCGCTGCTGCTCTTCTGCTGCCGGAGAAGACGACCGCGTGCAGCCGCCGCCGCTGCATCGCCGCTGCCACTGCATCGCCGCTGCCACTGCATCGCCGCTGCCAGTCCCCAATTGCCGTTGTCGCCGCCGTCTCCAGTCACCGGGATCGTCGTTCCGTTGCTGTCGCAGCCGACCACCGCTGCAACCATGGCTGCCGTCGCCGAGGATGGAGAAGCCCAGACGGTTCCCCTGCTGCGAATCAGAGGAACGTGTGACCAGAGGAAAGAGGGAAAAGAAGAAGGGCATTCGGGCCGGGTCAGATCAGGTTCGACCCGACCCGGTTACAGCACAAGCCCAGGCACGAAAGGAAGTGCAGTTCCAGGTCAGGTCAGGTTCGACCCGACCCGCTAGCATCAAAGCCCAGCAGTTCAGAGCCGGTTCGGTTCGAGGTCAGGTCAGGTCCGACCCGACCCGTTAGCAGACGGTCCAGCTGTCACGACCCGAGCCCAGAAATCGGGGGTTAGCGAAAAGCCAAACCAGTGACACACGTACTCCCGTGCACGTGCACCCAAACCCAGTCCAGCTGCACGCACACAAGGGATCTAACACGTGCGAAACAGACGAACGCGGAAGCTGTAGATATCATAGCAAGCAACAAAGAAAATAAATAGCGGAAGCCAAAGTAAATACAAAACGGAAATGACAAAGACAATTGCACTGATATAAAACCAAATACACACCAAAATCAATATATACAAAATACACAGAAGATAAGTCCAAAGTCCAAAGATCCAAAGTCCAAATACAATCTCTCAAAAACCAAAAACTCGAAAAGCCACTGGAAGTATGCATGAACGCTCTCGGCAGAGATGATCAGGCCCACTCTGCCAAACCTGAGGGTGCCTCTACACTTGCCCCTGCAGCCTCCTCGACCGCCGGGGAGCTGGGCAAGGTATCTGTGCCTGCAACACCACAGACAACACAAATGAATACAACGATCCAGCAAATATAAGTAACAGAGATGAAACACTCATAGTATCAAAGCTGAATAAATGACAGAATAATGATTTCAGAATTTCATCTTAATAAGCTAAGCAAATCGTGCATAGAAGTAAAGCATGATATGTGAATCAAACATAGAAATACTGACTAAGTGGCTACTACGTTAACCAAGTTCTCTCCAATAGAGAGCAGAGCAAAGCAGAGCAGAGGAGAACACCACTGACCGGGCCAGGGTACAAGTGGGTCTCAGGTTCCTGGGTTCCGGGGTCCCAAGACAAAGCGACACTGCAGTGAATACAGAGATACAGAGATCTAAGCCAGAGGTAACCCCGTCGGGCATCCTAGGGCTGAGGCTGAGTAGAGCCAGACTAATACCAATCAAATCAAATCCATAGAAAGGGAGATTATCCGCTTTGGACTCACCGATGACAAAAACCGGATCTTATCCTCACGTATTAACCTCTGGGCAGAGCCACCAGGGAATACCCAAACTCAGAGATAAACAAAGCCAGCAGAGCATAGATATAAATCCAAAGCACAGCATAGATCAAAGCATAGTGCGGAACGAAGCATAGAACAGAGATACAGGACGAAAACAAAAATGACTACGGAATGCATAAACTTAGATTAACAGAACAGAGGGCAAAATCATAAACAATATGCAATGCATCTCAGATTAATACGGAGTCAAGGTTCATTACAAGCCAGTCCTAAGCTAGTTGTTCACTGTCACTAACCGTGCATGTTGATGTAGTTTTAAGTTAGTCAATACACCGTTGCCATCAAAGTGTTGCGAAATCTTTGCGTGCACCGACGTCCCTTAAACCAACACCCATGGGGAGGTGCTTAACAGTGAAACAACACTCACATGAATAAGTCACAGCCTAACAGACTATTCATGCGTTCCAAGAATCCATTGGGCCGGTTTACACGGGTGGTTAACCTGTATTTGAGCCCTATAGGTCTCACCATCATCCTAAGTTATGTTTCAGAATTGCCATGCCTAACGGTTTAGCTATGAGGGACCTATGGTTGAGCCGAAGACATCTTACGCGCTTGTCGTACTATGCACTACGGCTTCACCTTGGTTCCATTCAAAACACAGCTAAACGGATCATCTTTCACTTCTGATCTGATGCCTTTTTCGGCTGAGCTACAGTCAGTATACGGCTTAGCCGTAGACCAATCCACGGCTTAGCCGTAGCCTCACCGTAGGAGTACTGATATCAGAAAAGTTTCGACTGATCAGAGATTTAATTCACGGCTGGGGTACGGTTGGGTCACGGCTAGCTTACGGCTCAGCCGTAGGACAAATTACGGCTTAGCCGTAGCCTAGCCGTAGAACAAAAGTGAAATTTCAAGTCTCTGGATAGTGAGCCGTAGAAACTTACGGCTTAGCCGTACAATGCAGAACACGAATTCGGGATAGTTACAGAAACTGAAATTTGGTACAGAAACATCTCCAAACAAGCTACAGAGGTTCCAAATTCACAAAATGTGGCTGTAAAACATGCTAGACAAAGAATAAGAAGTGAATCAAAGCCATCAAACAAAACACCCATATGTGTTATCAAAGCCTGTACTTATACTTGCCTCAAATCTGAAATCCACTGACTCAAGCTCCAAATCCACTAAAATCAAAGCAAATCAAAGCAATAGCACATGCATGAGATGAGGGAAACACACATAGCTTGGAGAAGGAATCCAATCGAAGATGAAGAATGCAAAACCCACTTACCTAAGCAATATACAGAGATGAGAGAATGGAGAAGAGAGAGGAAGAACCCAATCAAACAAAGGATCCCAATCTACAATCGATCAAGAGAAGTGAAGAGAAAGGGAGAGGGAGAGAGAGAACGAGAGGCTTCCCTGGAGTTTTCTCTTGCATGCAACGTGGAAACAAATGGGCAGAGATGAGAGACATCTGGAGCTGAGTTGTTTATATATGTTTTGGAAGTTTAAGTCAAAGTCCAAAGAGTCTGGGTTATTTACAAATCAAGTCACATGAAGGTCCATCTTTCCCAATTGACTCCAAACGGATCTGACACAGTTACGGAATTTGTCGAGCTCAATGAAATACACGTGCTGACACCAAGATGATGCAAAGATGATATGAGCAAAGCAAAAGCAAAATTACAAAAAAGGGCTTAGAACTGTCTATTCCAAGTCAAAGGTCACTCAACTACCTATCCAAGGCCCAAAACCAAGTCCAAAAGAAATAAACAAAACAAAACACACTAATGAGCCACTAATCCGGCTCAAAGGGGATCGGAGTGTTACACCAGCCCAGCGCATATTGCAGTTTAGTTCCGGGTCAGGTGAACCCGACCCGGGTCCGCTCCAGAAGCCCAGCAGACTGTGCAGTGACGTCAGCAACGGTCAACAGGCAGATTTGACCAGTTTTAACGGCTGAAATTGTTTCTGAGATATCTTGATCGTCCGATGTCCGATCGGAGATCCGTTTAGGCCTACGGACTCGTTTCGTGCAGATCTACGCAGTGGAATAGGTTGATTGGCTGTTTGACAGTCAAGGAGGAGGTTTGATCGATTGGAGAGTAGAAACTTGTTTCTACGATATCGGAGCCATCCGGAGTCGGATTTTAGATCCGTTTCTTCCAGCATGCTCGTGTCGACGAGATTTATAACTTGATGAAGAAATCTTGAGGAGATCTGAACAGATGTGGATTGAGGCTAGGATTGGGTCTACTCGACCTGGTTGTTGTTGCAAACCCAATAATAGGAGTCGCCGGCCTAGTTGTAAAGGGTTTGCTGATTCAAACGAAGTTGTTCGTTTGGGGTTCATATGATCGCATGTGATGTTATTCATCTTGCCAGAGCCAAGCCGGAAAAGCAGCAAGGAGGAGCTGATGCGTCAACAGTTGTCAAACATTTGTTTGATTGATTGATCGGAGGCCCGGTCAAATGGTGTTTTTTGACCGCTCGGAGGCAGAGGTTTCTGCAATGGAGTCATCTGGACTTGTATTCCCGATCTGTTTTGCTTGCATGCTTGTGGTGATTGGATCTTCACAGTGATGTTGAAGATGGGGCAGGATGGTGAGTGATTCAGATATCACTCAGATTCGTCAATGGTTTTGAGCTTTTAGTTCGAGGTGGAGTTTGACGAGATGAACTTTGCTCAAAGTTCATGTGCTGGTTCAACATGTCAAAGTGTTAAAGAAGACTGTATCGTTGGTGCAGTGACGTACCATTCAGCAAGGTACGTGAAGACATTGCCGGTTTTATCTCCTAGTAGCTCGAGTTGTACGGAGTTGTACGGAATTCAAGCTAAGGTGGAGATTGTTAGGTTTATGTCTTGTATTCCGGTTTAGCCGGATGAGTCCACTGGGTTAGCCAGGGACTGGTTTAAGGTCAAGGGTATTTTGGTAATTGTACTGGGGCTTTCTTGGTGGCCAAGAAAGCGGAGATTATATATTGTATACTCTGTAACCTTAGACCTTGAGGCGGCAATTGCCCGTGGTGTTCCCACACCACGTAGGAGAGATGAGGTGAGAGTGTGGAAATCTCTTGTATGCTTTACTTGTTATAGTGAAGATGTTCGTTCTTCTGTGCCCGTGGATGTAGCCCTGTTTGGGTGAATCACGTAAATCTCGTGTCTCTTCTTGTGTGTGGCTTGTTCGTGTTTGATCTTGTGATTCTGTAGATGTGCACAACGGGTGATTGTCAGAAAATCACAACACCACACAACTCACATCTCTAAAATTCCTACCATTTAATGGAAGGGAACCAAATCTCAAGGATAAAGTCATACTATACTAATTTTGATTTTCAAACCAAAATCAAATCTCCTTTAATTCAACTCCCCAAAATGGTTATTGCAGTCCATTTGTATATTAAAAGGGACAATTAAAAGGCTGATACCATACCTGAATTGAGGAGTCAGATCTAGTTCCCATACCCAAATTTATGGCTGCAACGTACCATCCCAAATTGGGACCCAAATATATATATATAGTGATAATATCATGATCATCTAAGAAATGCACAAAATGACAGTGAGATTAGAGTAATCATATCCTTGGCATATTTTGCATATTGCTGTGGTGTTGTGAAAAACTATTGTTTTTTCGGAACTAAATCCCTAAATTTTTCTTACTCTTTACATTCTACAAATTGGAACCCCACTACTTGATAGCTGATGACTTACTCCTTCTCTCTCTTATCTATTTGTTTCATTTCTTCCCCTAAAATCTCTCCTCTCTCAACGCCTAAATAAGGGAGAGATTTGCTTGGGGAATTTTTTGTGGGGGAGAATGGATAGAAGGAAAACATGTAGATGTTGAAGAGAGAGATTTGGAAGAGAGGGGGGGGGGGGGGTGATTTGGCAAAGATTTTAGAGTGTACAATAATGTTTTTGAATTTTCATTAAAACCTCTCCCTAAAGCCTCTCCCTCATTTTAATGAACCTAAAATCTCTCCCTCGTCAACATTTCCTACCATCGTCTTACATATTATATATCTCATTTTAATTACGTCATAACAAATTTATATAGTGTTGGCAAACTTTTTCGATTTCCAAATCTCATATGTCATCTTATCAATATTTCAAATACCAAAAGTAAATGAAGACCACTGTTTCTAGGATGTTTTTGAGAAATTGCATTTAGAGTGTGTAGATTTCACACCTTTAGGATTTCATGATTGGATTGCCTTTTTCTCTCATGGATTTAATTGTGTAGATCATCAGGCAAGTCTCTCTTTTATCACACATTTCTTGTTTATTTGATTTTTTAAATTCTAAAATGTCCCTCTATCTTATTGCACACCTTTGGGTTTCTAAGTTGGATGTTGACAATGAAAAAATTGCAAAGAGTACACACATCAAAAATATATAATTTTAATCTCATTCACTATACCCTTTGGATTCCTTCATTGGATATTGACAAGGAAAAACTGACAAAGAGCACACGCATCAAAATATATTATGTTAATCTTTTTGTGGTTTAACATGTTAATCTCATATATTAATCCATTTGAAAAATATTTCTCTCTTTGCATTATTGTTTTCAACAACTTTGTTATTTGCTTATTCTTTAGGATATAATTTTGTTAAAATCATGAAATTAATCCACTTGGAAGAAATTTCTTTAATTAAAACTTGGTCTACGAGATACTATCATAGGAAATAATTAATAATTGGTTTGAAGTATTCTTTTGATATTTTTTTTCCTTAAAATGTTCCCCCAAAAAATCAAATCCTAATAATATATTTGTGATTTGTAATTTTCCTTGTTGGGACCTCCTAGACTGCCCCACATTCTTGGACTTCTAATATGGCTTAAAGGGCAGACTTGGATTTGAAATGTTGTACCAAGACGCGATTTATTGATGCCTGAACTGGTCCAAAATTAGGCCCAATATAGCCTATCTCAAATTGAACAATTGTTGTATAGATTTTTTTTTTATGACCTAAGGTATCCCTCGTCAACAAAGCCTTCAGACCTTTGGCCTCCGGCGCAGGAGTGACCTGATTCTGACGACCAAGGATTATTCGCCAAGATGACCAAGACTCAATTACCTTTCATGTTGGTTGTTTTGAGTTTTAAACATTGATGATTTTCACATTATATATATTAAAGCTATAAGGAAGGAAGCCTGTTGAAGGTGCTGCATCAACACATTTGTTTTCATTTTTTCTAGAGCACCACGTTATTATCCAAAAAAAACATTCATAACTAAAAGAACTTTCACTCGAGCTGGGTGTTCATCTTTTTAGATGGGCTGGACTTGGGCTAGCCACTTTTCCACCGCCTCACCGACTTAGCCATGAACACCCTATTTACATACATAAAAGCCAATTTAATGTATAATACATGGGTAAAGATAAATGACCCCTCGGGAATTTTTGTCTTTAGATGAAGATTTTTGTCACAAAAGAAATTGAACCTAAACCGAGAGGAAGATTTGTCTTCTTCTTTTAATGTTTTCATAATTTGTACTCGCATTGACCAGTTGAAATCGTTGAATATGTCACTCATAGCATGAATTGAAACTTTGTTAATCTTTAGTTTAGGGGCTTAGAATATTGATTTGGACCTTAAAGATAGAATCCTCCTGGGTGTAGAATATAGATTTGGACTTTAAAGATAGAATCCTTGTTATGTTATATATTTTTTTACGGGCATGTTTGTGATGGAGAATGGAGGCCACTGACAACTTTTTCCGCTTTCATATACAAAATGAGCCTATTTCTTTAGTAGAATTCAGAGAATTCTTCTCCCTAGGATTTTCAAATTCCCAAAAAATGTGGAATTCCTAAATGCTTTATTGTAACTGAGCATCCAGAAATTCTCTCAAAAACAGAAGGAGATGGAATTTTGAAATTCCCAAAGCCACTTAAGTCCTTTCAAATGGCTGAAATTTATAAATTCTTATAAAGAAACATAAAATTCCAAAATAATAGCAGATTGTTATAAGATGTTATTATCATAGGTGGATGCCCACATTGGGACCCACATGAGATAAAGGAATTACTAAGGTTTAGGGTTTTTCCTTATTAGGTTGCTTGGGGAGGAAGCAATCTTATTCTATAAATAAGATCCTCCTCCCCCCATTATGTACACAGAGATCTCATTAATAATAACCTCTCTCCCTCCCCTCTATCCTTCTTTGATCTGGTTCTCTTTAGATTTGTAACACGTTATCAGCACGCTCTATTGACCCCTTTTTCGTCCTTGGTGTACGTCCGTTCTTCTGGCTTTAGAACTTCATCTCTTCCTCTCCTTGGGTTCTACCGAGCCTACAGAGATTCTCAAAGAAGGTGATGATTGGGATCTACTCCGCAACATGGTGGACTTTGAATGTGGTGTTCAACATCTACAACAAGAAGATACATAGGTTCCCTGTTTCGGTTTTCTCTGAGGAGACCGAAAACAAAGAGGATCCGGGCTTTCCTTGGTTGCAGAAGCTAGGGGAGAACGGACGATCTGGGTCCAGGCCAACCCAGGTCGGATCCAGTTCGGGTACAGATCAGCTGGCCCCAGCCTAGGATTTTCCTAGCATGCCTGATTAACCTACGGTAAAGATCCGACACATAGGACCTCAAGAGGGTTCTTCCGTGCCCACAAGATCATAGGTGGGCCAGAGTCTTATCGTTGTAGAGAAAGGAGTATCCCGTTGCCGGATCGGATTTGCCCGGAGTTGTAGAGGATCCGGCAGAAAAGAGATCTGAAAGGCGGGGCAGATTTGATTTTTTTTTTCTGTTCCAGCGTAGAGAAATAGGAAGGAGCAGAGGTTCTGGGCTTCGTCGTCGTCCCACCATTGTCGGATAGGCCAAGGATTAATCTCCGCTGCAGTCGCTGTTCACCAGCAGATTTTGAAATCAGAGACTGATTTTCGTAGGGCAGAGTTGACCGAGCAATCAACGGACTTGTCCCGTATTGTTGCATCGCAACTCAAAGGTCGGGACTCATGTTAGTTCCGTGTTGGTTTCTGTTGAAACCCAAACTGGTCAGTTGTGCCAAAGGAAGAAAGTGATGAGGATATGGGATTCAGCCTGTTTGACTAAAGATCTCTTTGGCAGAGAATGGTCTCCTGCACGTGAGTTAATAAAAAAAAATTTTTTTTTTTTGTATCATGTTGTGCGATTCAGGTGTCACATGGGGTGTTCCCCATTTTGGGCATGGTGCACCGAGGCACCACAATCAATTGTGATGCCTCGGGCCTGGATTTTGGGCAAGTCAATCCACATTCGGGTCAGCCCAACCCGAGTGAGGCCCATAATCAGTGTGACATCACTGATGATGTCAGCAAATCATACGGTCAAAGGCAGATTTGACCGGATCGATGGTAGAAAATTGTTTCTGCAATATCTTGACGATCCAAAGTCCGATTTGAGATCCGTTTGTACCTATGGAAAGCTCGTGAGCAGACCTACACATTGGCCCCAAAACGAGGACAATTTAAAGGTTAAGTAATTTCTCCTTATTTTATGACCATTTATTTGTTTGATAATCTGCATTTAACTTTATTCCTTTTAGATCTATAAGTATTTATCATTTTAATTCGAGTGATAAAATTATTTCTTATCAAAGAGATCATGATAAAATTAAAAATCATGGATCATAAATAGAACCAGAAGTTCTATACAAGTAATTGGAACCTGAAGTTCCATACGATATTTAGAACTAAAAGTTCTATATGGAATCAACAACTCGGACTCGAGATTCCATAAATTCTTTTAGCCTATGAACCAGAAGTTCATTTGAATCCGGACCAGAAGATCCGTTGATTATTTTACTCTGAAACTAGAAGTTTTCAAATCCGCAATATGTACTCGAAGTTTCATATGATACTTAGAACTAGAAATTCTATATCGAATAAATAACCTGAATCTACAGTTCTGTATGTTATTCTAATTTAGAACTAGAAGTTCTAACTCGGACCTGAAGATCCATGAATTATCCTAATCTAGAACCTGAAGTTCTAACTCGTACTAAAAGATCCATGAACTATTCTAATTTAGAACCAGAAGTTCTGATTCTTAAGTTGAGAACTCGATGTTCTAAACTTCAATTTCTAAATTCTTCATCACATTTTTATTATTATCTTTGATTGGATGTTAAGAACCTGAAGTTCTACATTTTATCTCTGTTTCTCATATACATTTATTTTTATATTCTATAACATTATACTGCATGCTTGATATAATTACTTCGGTATAATTATCACTAATGATTATCTGAAACTTTAGTTTTGATGAATTTATTATTGTCAGAAGCAGTAGTTACAAATAATAGAACCTGAAGTTCTATATCCAATGAATAACATGGACCCGAAGATCCATACATTATCTGGAACCAGAAGTTCTAAGATTTGGAATATGAACCCGAAGATTCATATTCATAATTAAACTTGGAGTTTTGATTTCTAAAGATTCAC
Organism: Sextonia rubra; assembly: GCA_037013555.1. Classification (NCBI taxonomy): domain Eukaryota; kingdom Viridiplantae; phylum Streptophyta; class Magnoliopsida; order Laurales; family Lauraceae; genus Sextonia; species Sextonia rubra. The sequence goes on from JASUAD010000018.1 coordinate 17,166,667, forward strand.
AGTAGTGTAGATCAATATGAAGGCTATGAAATCAAACCTGAAGTTTTGATAGAACCAGAAGTTGTGATTCAAACATGAAACTTTGATAGAACCAGTAGTTCTAAGAACCTGAAGTTCTATCACTAGCTTGAAATATTGACAGAACTAGAAGTTCTGATTCATCAGTTAAGAACCCGAAGTTCTAACTTTCTGATTGGCCAATTCTTCATTATATTTTGTCATGGGATATTGAGAACCCGAAGTTTTATTTTTGTTTAATTGTTATTGGTAAATCGACCTTTACACACTCTAAAAGGCTTGGTGATACTATCAAAGCCAGAAATAAAATATCCCTGAAGGATATGGCATACGCTCTTATTTTTCGCGCCATTATATCCCCATTAAACAGAGATGATCACCAGCAGATGGTCATACACCCAATGCTTGAAAAAAATACCAGATTAGTCAATTAAAATCCCTCCAGAAGAGGTAGATATAATATGTTCTCCCCGTAGAGATGAAATAAACCACCCCAGGAGAGGTGATTGAGAAGGCATTTTGTTTGGAAATTGGGTGAACCACCAGCATGGTCTAGAAGACCTACAACTACTTTTATGAGTTTGAACATTGAGTTCAGTTCTTAGATATTTTGTTGAATGCTAGGACTTATTTTTAATCCCCCGTATATTATGTTATATTTGCTTTGAATGCTGAATTGTTTAGTTGTTCTTACTTTTATTTTTGCAATGCGATTACCTAGTTATGTGAGTTTATTATTACTTGCTCTATGGCTCATGGAATGCATGAAACTGAGGATAATATCTGTCCGGTAAACAGTGTAACAAAACACACTACATTGAAAAAATCAGAAGTTTTTCTCTGAATTAGTGTTTCATTCATGCACGGCATCGATCATAGCTGTATCCGTACAAATACTTGAATGCTCCGGAAGAGTCTACATAATGGTATTTGTACATCATTACTAGTATTGACAGCCAGAAGCTGATACTAGAAAAGTTAAGTGCATTCTCCTTATATTTTAAGGCTATATTACAAGACAATCTTTAAAAATCGAATCATATTCGATTATGAGCAAAATGACAAAGTTAAGCCAGAAGCTTGTTATTCTAGGGGTCCTATGCTCTGGTAAATTATTGATACTTCTATTACGTACTCCTTAGAGTACCATCTATTGACCATCCTTTTCGCAAAGGGTATAGTGTGACATTAGTGAACTCATCAAATCCTGCCTATTAGCACAAATTATTACACTTAGGGTACATTTCCTTAGGCATATTTTTTTATAATTTTATAAGACTTGATAGCGTAGGTTTGTGACCTGCATGAACTCAGAACGTAGACTCTATGTTGGTTATACTTCACCCTAATTAATGGATATCTAGACCCAATGACAGGAGATATATTCATTGTTCGTTTTTGCTAATTGTCATCTTGATAAGACAGTCTTTTCGCCGTTAGGGGGAGATAAGAGAGTTCCTGAAGAACACCTTATTCCTGAAGAACAATCCGTTCCTGAAGAACGGCGAGAATTAATGTGGAATACTTCCACTTAATCTCATCTTGATTTATGTACTTCACAATGTGAGAATGAAGTACGGAGAATTGTGCACTTAATTACAAATGAATTCCCTGATGCTTTTAATGATGCAGCAAAAGTGACTAGGTCACATGTATCGGCTATGAACACACAAGCACGAATTAATGCCCTTGTAGAACAAATACGAATTAGTGTTCCTGAAGAACAAAGTCCAAATATGGCAACAAATGAATCTATACACGCCAGAAGCGTGATAGAACTATAGGTTTCAAGGACTCAGCTTCCAGAAGAGGAGAAATGAGCAATTATATCCCAATCATACTCCAGAAGAGGTATACTCCCGAAGAGTTTATGATAAAATCCACTCTCTCCAAATTTCCTGAAGAAATTAATGTCCCGGAAGAGACACGAGTCCCGGAAGAGACTCTAGAAGCCCCTGAAGAGGCAATGGATACCCAAATAAATAAAGAGATCTCTATATTTTATAATTATTCAAGAGAGAGAGATGGAATAGAAATGAAATTATCATCGATGACGCATTTGTATATGCGGTAGCTACTCAAATATCAAGGAAAAATGAGAATGATGATTGGGATACAAAACCACGTTCTATAAATGAATGTCGACAAAGAACATATTGGCTAAATTAAAGAGATACCATTAAGGAATTACAATCTCTAAATAGACGTGATATATATGAACCTATAGTACAAACCCCAAACAGTGTTAACCCTGCAGGTTACAAATGAGTGTTTGTAAGGAAAATGAATGGAAGGCAAATTTGTGATACAAGTTTTTCTGTAGAAACTTGGGATTGAAAATATCCACAGACATATATATATGAAAATCCCATAAGGATTTGCTTTGCCTGAAGCAAAGTAAGAGAGTACGTACTCAATATAAGTAAGACGTTTATTGTACAGCCTGAACATTCCAGAAGAATATGGTACAATCGTCTTAGTAAATGTCTATATAAAGAAGAGTATGAAAACAATCCCATTTGCCTATTTATCTTTATACAATCCTTAAATGGATTTATAATAGTAGAAGTTTATGTTATTTACATAAATAACATAAATCTAATCGAGACTCCAGAAGAGCTCGCGAAAACTATTAACTATTTTATCTCGACCCGCAGATCGAGAGAAGTTCTAATGAGATTTTTATTCTTTATAAATATGCTTCCCATATATAGTTTTGCACCAAGGCTTTGGATTGGTATTAAACAAATGCTATGATATTTATGTCTGTTTTATGATTGAAATCAAATTTTGTAGGATATACAGATTCAAGATATATCCCTGATCCTCATAAGGATCGATCATAGACATGTTATATGTTTCTTCATGTCAATATCATTATTTTTGATATTCTACTAAATTGACTATTGATAGCTACTTATTCTAACCATGCTGAGATTTTTAAGCCAGTGGGGAATGTGTATGGCAAAAATATTTAACTCAGCATAGATGTAGTTCTTGTCAATTACCTCTTAGTACAGGTATTGCGAGCATTATTTGCAAAGACAATGGGGCATGTATTCAACAGATTCAAGAATGATGCATTAAAGATGACAAGACGAAACACATTACACCAAAGTTCCTCTTTACTCATGAGCTTCAAAAGAATAACAGGATTGAAGTTAAGCAAGTTTGTTCAAGCAACAACCTAGCTGATCAGTTTACGAAGTTTTGCCAAAACTCAGTATTTTAGAAATTGTATACGAGATTGACATGCTTAATTATATACAAAAATGTTATCATCAGGGGGAGTAGTCAATCAGGGGGAGGCATCCTGAAGTATGCTACGCAGGACATATGTGCGCTGTACTCTTTTTCCTTCTCTAGGTTTTGTCCCACTGGGTTTTCCTAGTTAAGGTTTTAACGAGGCAGCATTATGCACGTCCAACACCAAGTCAATGATCCTGTAGAACGTTGTACTCTTTTTCCTTCGCTTTGGTTTTTATCCCACTGGGTTTTTCCTTTGCAAGATTTTAATGAGGCAACTGTCATTGAATGGTGGTCATCCAAGGGGGAGTGTTATAAGATGTTATTATCATAGGTGGATGCCCACATTGAGACCCACATGAGATAAAGGGATTACTAAAGTTTAGGGTTTTTCCTTATTAGGTTGCTTGGGGAGGAAGCAATCTTATTCTATAAATAAGATCCTCCTCCCCCCATTATGTACACAGAGATCTCATTAATAATAACTTCTCTCCCTCCCTTCTATCCTTCTTTGATCTCTGGTTCTCTTTAGATTTGTAACACAGATCACCCATCACATCATACTTTAAAATCCCTAATGGCACAAATTCATGTTATAAATTCCTCAAAAGAAACGAGCCCCCACGCTAACACTGCCCCTCTCACCCCAAATCGTTTTCCACATAATCACCAAAAGCCAGCTGCACAATCGTACCCTAAATGTTGCTTTTTTAAAATATCTTTTCATATTTTGTGGGTACTAACCTAGGTGGTTCAATTGATGACAGACCTGACTGATGCGGGCTTGAACCCCTGCACATGTTGGGGGAGTTCAAACATAGCCATTTGGGTTTGAAAAGGGACTTTCAGCCACTAGCGACGTTGTCCCTGTATTCTCTGGCTTTATTTGCTGGGACCGTGTTGCACACTGATTTGAACCACCACCTACCCCCCACGTGTTGCACACTGATTTGAACTAGCCACCCCTCACGTGTTGCACACTGATTTGAACCACCCACCCCAACGTGTTGCACTGGAGACCACACCCCCACCCCCACCCCCACCCCCACGCCCACGATGTGTTGCACTCGGCACCCAACATGGTTTGGGTTTGACCCCATATATTATATGAACCCCCCACCCCTAGAAAACTAAAAAAGAACTTATATTTTCTTAGCAAGATCTCCCACAATAATTTATGTATTGGCCCTCTCAATTAAAATTTTCTTAATGTGCCACTTACTTCATGATAAGTCCTTAAAAATACATTATTTTATATACATTCTATGATATTGTAAGGACTTATGTATTAAAAATCTCTTCAATTAATTAGAAATAAAGTGTTTATGGGTTTTAGCATCATTGTAGTATTTTCATACAAAATTTATTCCAAAATCACATTTTTTTATAAAATCATAAAACTTTCCATTTTCGGATTTCTATTTTTAGTAGGTGTTTCAAAATCTTTTTTTTATGATATATTTTATCATCATATTTAAGTTAAATCATGATAAATGATAAGAATTTATTGTGTCATTGTCAATTGGGCCCACATTAGTGCATTAGTGACTTTCTGTTAAAATTGTCATTTTAATTAAAAGTTGCTTTCATGTTTAGGGAAAATTGAAGACAAGAGTCTCACTCTTCAATTATTGCATGAATCTAAATTTGGATTTCAAAAACTCAAATTGGAATGAAAAAAGGACAGCCTTGGTAGAAAAATTTAAGAAAAGGAAAGTCAAAGAAGAAGACATAAAAAATGGAAAGTCAATCCTGTTTATATTTGAATAGCATGGATTAAAACAGTCATAACTCTCAAACCGAGTATTGGATCGGAGTAATCTAGGTACCGTTGGAAAGATCTTTTCTAGTAGATATTTGTGGAACCCAAGACTACACAAATTGGAGCTAAAACGACAATGTTATGGCTTTGGGAAGTTGGCTATGTATTTTTAGACAGGATTGTATAAAATTCAAGTCTTGTTTTGATTTTTGAAAGTGAGTGTGGAGAGAAATATGCACAAGAAAATGGACTAAGAATCTTTCTACTTACTATTTATTTGCTAACTTTTGGTCAAAGAAGGTAACCAAACATTATAAAAGGGATTTAAGGGGGGAGTTGTCCAACACACCACAAGTGCTCTCTCTCTCTCTCTCTCCATCTCTCCTCCACCCCAAGATGGGTTAAGCCAACCTTCTTAGGTCCCATCCACTCTAACCATTCCACAATCTTCTTCATCCTTGAAGCATAATTTAAAGAGAAGACAAGTTGCAGAGCTAGGTAGGCAACAAATCTTTCTTGAAGTTCATGATCTTTGGGTAGGATTCATGTAATCGTTTCAATTCAATAAATTTGAATTTATGCTTATTTGAATTGAGTTTTTCATTGTTAAACTAAGTTAGTGATATGATAGTTTCACCATAGAGTTAACATCGTATGTTTATGTATAATGATAATGCGTATTTAGTAAGGTGGATCTAAGTTTACTTTGATTTCATTAAATAAGGTTTTAAATTCAAATTTAAAAAATTAAAATCCATTTTTTCTCTTTTATTTATTGCATTTTATTTTTATTTTCAGATTTATATTATTCACTTTTACTTTCATTCAATTGGTGGTTTAATTATTCTATTGTTTTGCAGTTTCTAGTTTCTAAGATTGTTTTAGATTAGGTTTTATTTCTGGTTTGTAAGTTTAATTTTAGATTTATGATTGTGATTTTAATTTAATTCTCAGTCCAGTAGGAAATTATTTTATATAGATTTGATTAGGATAATACTAGTTTTTCAATAGGACAAATTGTGGGATACATAGTTCTCTGTGGATACGATTTTGATTCACCGGTTAAAACTATAATTGAGCATTTGCACTTGAGGCAATCAATCACTTCACATGAGTATTTAAAGGTGAACTTCTACCTTTCCCAAATAGCATTATGGCTTGTTTTTTAACCAAAATTCCTTAAAAGAATTTGGTATGTTGGTGAAATCATAACATAATATGATGGCTTATTTTGTGACGTGCAAATCTCATTTTGTTTTTTCACCCAATTTTATGATTTTTAGCAACCAAAAAAGATATCAAATGACCTTTCAAATTTTAGGAATTCTAACCCTTTTGTCTTTTAGTGGAATTTAAGGAGCTTAAATTACAAAGGAGCACGCTTTAAAAAAGAAAATACCAAGGTGGATTTTGGTATTCCACTACATCTGTGAATTTAGAGAATTTCCAAATAGGACTTCTTTAAATTCTAGTAAATAAACAAGCATTATAAATCTATTGATAAAATGCTATCTCGATTCAAGGAATGTGTAGAATACTTATGCATTTTAAGCCGGTAAATATTCAAAATATAATAGGCACATGTGAAAAAATGAGACATACATACCTATGCAAAAGAAATGAAAAAAGAAAAAAAGCGCAGATTTCAAGTTTAAAAATTACAAATCACAATTTTTATTCAATGTAAGTTAAAAATTTGTCGGTTTCTCCACATTCTTTCAAATTGCTCTGACCCCACTCTTTATTATTATTATTTTTTTCTCTTTAACTAGCTGAGATTCTCTTATCTTCGGTGAAGGTGGCTGGATAAGGGTGTTCTCACAAATGCAAGTCTAGTGGTATCCGTTCCTCACCCATCTGCATCAGTACCCGCGTGCGGATAATCTTCTTTATTTTATTTTATTTTATTTTTCCAAGTACCAGTCAGTGTGAGAAGGGTTGGAGAATCGTCTATAAATAGGCCTTTGGTTGCAGTTCTCAACCACAGCCATCTCTCTCTCTCTCTCTCTCTCTCTCTCTCTAAAGCCTGTCTGTCTTGGGCACTGCTGATTAGTGTAGAAAATGGAAGTGATCTCGAGCCAAAAGAGGGCGGTACGGCAAATCATCTCGATCTCCAGTAAAAAGAAGGCGGTACAGCAAATCATCTCCACCCACTCACCCGATCGTGACAACTTTGATGTTGATAAAACAACCCTTCTCAGCATGGCTCAGGAAATTCTGTGTAGCGAAATCCCTACACTTACCTGCGTACTTTCCAAACTCCCTCCTATCATCATTTATTCCACTTTGATCTTGGTTTCAAATCTTGGCTAAGGACATCCTGTGTAACCAAATCCCTACACTTGTCTGCGTACTCTCCAACCTCCCTTCTACCATCATTTGTTCCCCCATTTGTCCTGAGTTTGAAAAGCATTGTTTCTTGACTCTACAATCATCTTGTGCCACTTCTAATGTCCAATGATTCTAATAATGACCTATCCTATTTCTTTATTTTTCATTTTAGCTCCTACCATGTAAAAAATTCTGCCACCCACATGGCTTTGGTACCATTTTTTGCAATAGACTTAAAAGTTAGTAAGATGAAGACTTAAATTAAAATAAATATAAAATATGACGGGATCTAATTATAATATTAATGTCTTTTGTTTTTAATGACCTGATAAAGCATCATTCTTACTTTTTTTTTTGTGAAGTGTATATCTTTTTTTTTTTTTTCAGTTAGTGGTTTGAGAAGACTTTTCTTTTTTTTTTTACTCTTTTTGAAAAAAGGTAAAATTTTGAATTTTGTGCTTTTGATATGTCCCATTTATCTTTGGGAAATCTTCAAATAAAGCTTTTAAGTTTTTGCTTGATTTTAGAAAAGGATAAAAGTTTCAAAACTTTTTAAATTAGTTCCTAAGTTTTTCAATTAAGGACATCAATCTATTTAAAGCTATCTTCTGACAACTGTTTCCCTCAATTCCTTTTTAAAATACTTAGATTACCCTTCATTGAAATAATACCGTTATTCAATTTATATGTATTCTTCTCATTTCCTTCTCATGCATCATTATGATGATTATGAACAACCAGCGTCCCCAAGGCAATCGACTGCAAGTAGTGGCTTCCAAAATCATGCCATGGGTTTAAATGAAGGGTGATTTTGGCATTTTATGAAAATTGAGGAAAAAATTAGCCTCGAAGTACCTATAAATTGCCAGATGTCCTTAATTGAAAATTTACTAAAACACCTTGGGACTAATTTAGAAAGTTTTAAAACTTATCTCTTTTTTTAAAATAAGGTAAAAACTTAATGCCTTATTTGAAAATTTTCCTTTATCTTTTTATGTTTCTTAAATACATGCTTCACTTCACTTTACTCTACTAGTTAAATACTCAAATAGTTAGATAATTGAAAATCGATAGCGAAGCTTGTTAGTTTGACCTAATTACTTAATCTCTTTAATGTATCAAATCTAATTAATACACTATGTATATCACATGCTTACCTGACTCCATGTTAGATTAGGCATGTGACTGAATATTATATTATTCAAATTTGATTCGTTAAAGAGATTATGTGATTAGGTCAAGCCTAATAGAGCTCACCATCGATAGTGGAGCCTATTAGTTTGACCTAATCTCTTTAACGGGTCAGATCTAATTAATACACTATGTATATCACACCCACGTACCTAATGACAAATTTGATGTGGAAAAAACAACCCTTCTTGACAAATTTACTATGTTTATTACACGCATACCTCACTCAATCTTGGATTGGGCATGCATGTGACTTACAATTATATTATTCAAATATAATCCGACTTACAATTATATTATTCAAATATGATCCATTAAAGAGATTATGTGATTAGGTCAAAATTATTAATAGAGCTCACCATCACCACAATCATCATCACCAAAGCTTTATTATAACTTTGTTGGTGTTGGCTATATGAATTTGATTTCTCCATTCCTCTATATATATATAGACAATATTTATGTGCATACGCCCCTTACTGTTTTTTTGTGAAAATTCTAAATGGGTGCCATCAATCACCTAATCTAAACCTTGCAATGCATAGGGAATCTACTGATCGCCACTTACCCCAAGTTTCGGTTATATCTGAATTTACATGACCGTTGGATCGGTTGTGCACTGATCCCAAGGGAATGGACTTGTGAGTCACGGATGAAGGAGTTAGAGACATATAATTAGGATCAAACTTGATTTGTGGAGTGGTCTTGAAATGATCTTTCCATCCCCTAGTTCTCATCCCTTGGAGGGTTCCATAGTGTGCCCTACAGAGCAAGATGTACGATCCTTTTGTGTGGGCAGTATGCATATATATAGATTCCCATATATATATATATGTATGGCAAGCTTCTCTTAAGCTCAAGCATCTATAAGAAATTTTGTAAGCCTGAGCCCTTGGGCCCACCTTAGGTCTATCCAAATGAATTAAATACATGACCCCTCCGAATTGCACATGTCCACCAATTTTTGGTTGAATTCGAATTTATTGGACCGTTGAATCGACTTTGTACCGATTTGAATGAGCTATTGACCATTAAATATTTAGGGTCAAAATGGAGATGATATAAACCACAGTTAGAGCTGATTTTTTGTAGAGAGGAAGGTCTTAGGGAGTTCTTTAAATCACCTTATCCCCATCCTCATGTGTGTCCTCAAGTGGGCCCCATAGGTGTGAGCTACACACTTGAGCTGACCTTATCCTAAACTTGAGCTTAGGACAGGTGCTACGATATATATAGATATATATATATATATTTAGGGGAGGCCTCTCTTAAACTCAAGCTTAGGATAAAGTTCCGCAAGTTCACGCTTATAGGGCCGACTCTTGGTCACCCTTGGTCCATCTAAATGGACCAAACATATGGCCACCCCCCCTCTAAATTTTAAATGTCCACCAATTTTCGGTCAGCTCTGAACTTACTAGACTGTTTGATCAATTGATGCCCATTCGAATGAACTGTTGACCATTAAACTTTTGTGGCGTGAATAAAGATGATAGAAGTCAGGGTTGAGGCTGATCATTTTGCATGGAGGAGAGCCCTAGAGAGTTATTCAAATCCCCCTCATCCCCATCCCCATGTGAGTCCCCACGTTAAATATATGTATATATATATCATTATCAAAATCCTTAAATATAGAACATTCTTTAGATTTATCCATACTACAATTAATATCTTTTTGGGCTTATCCATTCTCCTTGGTGGGGAATGGCAAATCCTTTCCTCATCGGCATTTTTGCTAGTGGAGCCCACCACATGTAAATACAAAAGAGAATAAAGTTTTAGAATCTAAATAAATAATAATAATAATTAACCAATGGTAAAAATGGAATCAAATTTTAAAAAGATGGTGAAATCAATGGTCCATATCATTTCATTGTGAGTTTGGATTTGATTTATAATGAATATAATTCACTTTGACTATATAGTAGTATTCATTGAATTGTATTGCTAATTGGAACTGAACCAAGTTTTTGTTGCCGCCCTTGTTTGATCACGCACATGGAATGACATCAATTACTGTAAGGCTAGTGCTAAGAGCATTTCATGTGATGCATTTGGGAATATATTTTGATGCAGGATCTGGTAACAGATTCAATGGATTTAGTATCCCAGCAAGGGATAAGTGAAAAGCTAGCATTCACCATCCATAAGATTGGGTGTCAGGTAATTTTGGATTCAATTGTTCTCATCTTTCTAATTACTAAGCATCTTAGCTATATTGACACCAGATGCATGTTTCCAGTTGTCATGCAATTGCTCTGGCGGGGGAGGCATGAAGTCCGTAACACTCGCAGTGTTCGAGGCACTTGTGAAATATTCATGGGAAGATAAGCTGGTGTTAGCCCTCTCAGCATTCGCTGTAAGCTATGGGAAGTATAGTCTTCTATCGAAGCCACCTGACACAAATCCACTTGCCAAATATGTGGCTCAACTTAAGCCATTACCTGAAATCAGCGACCTAAAGAATAATATCATTGGTCTCTTGAATGTTGTAGTATGTGTGACCAAGACTGTCATTGAGCTTAATGATCTTCTCTCCCAGTACAATTCTCGTGACAAAGCTCCAAGCTCTGATGATGAAATCTCAATTGGTGTTTACTGGGCTGTCAGAGGCATTATTGCTTGTTGCTCTCAAAGCATTGGCCTTATCAACCAACAGTAAGTTCAAGCCAAGCTTGCCTTTTTCTATTGTGGGTGAATGCAAATAGTTTGGATTTGGGTATGTAACTGGAATATGACCTGACACCTGTTACGTCACACAATTGTTGACGTAGACTGAGAACCAGTGGTTAATTGGACCCAAAATGGGCTCATCCCGTAAATAGGGCCACCGTTATTGCTAGCTCATCTTTTAAGCCTAAATATATAACTAGAGGAGACCCAAATCGAATGCAAAATTAATTTAAACACATTGTGGGCATCTCAATAATAACTTGACTCGGCAGATTCTAATCCGAGGGGTTCATGAAAATGTGTCCTAGTTTCGATTGTCAATTGGGCCCAATTTCAGGGTCAACACCTAAAATTTCCGCATGCTGTCCTTTTGAGTAATGATAAATATATAAGTAGTTTTTGACATTAGTAATGACCATTTGCATGATCGTGCTTTTGTGTGATTATCTTTTATATGTTTTAATGAGTTTGACATTGTAATGTTTTTCGAACTGAATTGATTTCAGGAACATGGTCTCCATAATAGAGACAAGGGAGAGACTGATTGAACTAACTGAAACACTTAACATCATCCATGGGGGTCTCGCAACATTATTGGGTGAGCATAATGCGTGCCAAAACCTTAGACTAAATTGTACAAATACCAATCAATCTAACTATTATTTTATATTAAATCAATTCTTTCACATCGAGAATGCACTTGTTGACGATCCTACCTAAAAAAAGGCATTACAAGGTAAATGTTTTGAATAGTATAGTGCACACTATGATTGCATGATTGATGATTGGCTGATGCATTATGACCTATCGCGCAGAGGAAAATAAAATCGAGGTGGGTTACTATAGGATTCAATGCCTCATTCGAAGTATCCACGCTGACAACATGGAGATTCTCTCAGAGTTGATTCAGACAAAGGATGGTAAAGCTCTCTTTAACGGTGCCACCGATGCAGAGGTAAGCTTTTAACTTGCAACAAGATATTTTCATTTCATTACTCAGTAAAGCAAGGAAATAGTCCTTAACCCCGTTGGAACTAGGTTAAGCTAACTTAGATGAATGCAAATATGGAGTTAAGATGCCTTCTTAACGGTGAATAATTGTCAAGTAGGTTGGATATGCGAATGATGTCCTTTCCTTATCCTACCTTGTTCACAAAATTCTCTGTTAAACTCTCGATGTGTCCCATAAGTACATTGGTAGAATGTCCTCAATATATTATAAGTCCTTCCAATTTGTTAATATTGTACATGCCAGTTTGCGGGTTTTCATACTCACACGTGCTATTTCCAATTCATTCTCCTTGAATTAGCTAATAGCAAGTCATTTTTGTAACAAAACGAAACAGGCGAGCTTGGATGTACTAAAGAGCAGGACAGTGATATTCTTCATCTCTTCCTTGGATATCACGGTGGAAGAGGTCCAAGAAATTGAACAACAGGTTTGGAAGCCACAGAGGCAGTATGAAGTAGTTTGGCTCCCAATTTGTAACACAGACACAACAGTGGAGACGGATGAGATCGAAGAGCAAATACGGAGTAAGGCAATCCGGATGAAATGTCACTCACTACATTATTGGACACTCCAGTCATACGTCATTCAATACATCAAAAAAGAGTGGCTTTTTCAGAAGAAGAAAGAGATGGTAGTATTCGATGCCTATGGAAAGGTCGTCAACTCCAGTGCATACACCATGTTCATGATATGGGGAAGCGCGGCCTACCCTTTCCATGCTCAGACAGAGGAAGCCCTTTGGAGAAAATGGAGCATTGAACGGCTTTTGATTGAAGGAGTTGTTAGTGAGAAACTAGAATGGGTAAGGCTTAATATTCTTGCATCTCAAGAAACAAAATCCACTTTGTACTTTCTATACAAATTGTCTACTCGTACGAATCCAAAATTCTTCCCTTTTGATATTGTGATGTAGAGGTAGAATTTTTAGCATGATTGTGCTAATGCACTTCATTTTCATTTCTGATAGGTTGAAGAAAAAAGAGCAATATACCTCTACGGAGGAGATGACTTGGAATGGATTAGGACATTCACAAGTAAAACGAAAGAGGTCGTGAAAAGCCAGGATATCAACATAGAGTTGATATATGTTGGAAAGAAGCACACAGAGACTATAAAGAAGGAGAACTTGAGCGAGGTTTGGGAAGGGCAGAAGCTAACACGATTCCAAACCCGCTTGAATCGGATATATCAGCTCAGGATTCAACTTGGTAAGTCGATTACAGAAGATAAAACATTGAAACAATTTAAGATGTTACTCGATGCTGGTGGCGACGGTCAGGGATGGACAATTATAGGTCAGGGATCAAATGACATGGCTATCATTTTGGATGAAAAATTGGCCATAGAGTCTCACATTCACTTGGAAAACAAGGTTGAAATCACAAAAGAGAGTTTCATTTCCACACTATATGGAGCGATAAAAACTGCGAAAAGAAGACTCAAATCCCAAGAAATGGATAGTGTGCACAAGCACTGCGATCACATTTTCGTCCCCACGGGGCATATGGTGTGTGTGGACTGCCAACGCCCATTGGAGAAAGAATCCATGCATCATATTCAGGTGATGCATCAAAAGATAATCAGTTCTAGCCACTCTGAATCAGTTGCAGTTGGCATGTCATCTCCTTCTCCGCCTGTCAGTAAATAAGCAACATCCCCACCCTTTCAGAACCATTTGGCGTACGTGCCATCTTATCGTTGGTGTGTCTTTTGGAGTGAATAAGTACCCTTTTGAGTATCTTGTTATGGAGTGACTTTGTATGGTTGTTGGAATGGAGGAAGCTACAAAATATAAGGCTGTCTTCCGAAGCCATTGACGTTTCCTTCATAAAAATTCTCCTTCAGTAGGAGGTCTTGATCGTTCCTATGACTGATTAACTCCGATTATAAGCTCTTCAACTGATATCACCTGCAAAAGAGAGTAGCTTGCATCAATGTCTATTCTCTAAATAAGATGTTCTGTCCCATTGTTTGCTACTGTAATGTTTGTATGTTCGGTTGTAGTTTCTTGTGTGTTTTCTAGTGAAACGTGGGTCCTTTTGTTTGTCATGCTATTGTTTGCCTCGCTTCCAGTGATTTTTGTCGGGTTTTACTACGAATGGCCGAGTCTAGTCCAAGCTTGGGTATGGAATTATCTATATAAAGTCCGCTTGCGTGGAGCTAACAAGCCGTCCGACTTAACCAAGTTACATTTTGAAAGAATAATAGTTGAATGATGCCATATTATACATTAAAGCTCTATGAAGTGAGGGCCGCGGAGGGTGTCATATGAGCACCCTCATTTTTTCTTTTTTCTTTTTTAGGAGTGCCATGTCAGTAATCCAAAAAATTACATGGGAAATCAACCCTAAAATCTCTCATCACCCTCATCAATTCAACCCTAAAATCTCCCATTCTACCACTATCCCCCACTCCCTCTTACAAGCTTGCCCTCATTAATTCAACCCTAAAATCTCTGCCTCTACAATAGTTTTAAATCTTAATGTTCAAAATTTAAAATCTATCCTAAAAGACTTTAAACCTTGACACAGCTTAAGGCCCCAATCAAAGTATGCTTTGTAGATAACCAACAGCAATCACTCAAAGCAAACCAAACAATCACACAATACAAATGGACACAGGATTTTTACGTGGAAAACTCAACCGGGAAAAAACCACGGGACCTAACACCGGTCCGTCAAGAACAATCATTATGAAAGAATAGTTACAAGACTACTTACTACCCTTTACCCAGTTGGACACAACTTAAAGGACTGAAGCTCTTCTTGTCGATGCACACGCCGTTCACCCTCTTCTGAATTGATCCCCAAGCCTTGATGCCACTCAAGACGAACAAGCACAGCCGAGAAAAGAACTGGAACTTAGAAGTAGTAGTTGCAACACATGTAGGACAGAATACCTTCTAAGAAGATAAAATCTCTCAATAGATATTAAGGTTTTAATTTGGAGAGAGGATGATCCTTCATGGGAGTCCTTTCCGACTTTAATTCATGAAGGATAAGGAAGCACACGAAGCATATCCAGAAAAATAGAGCTTTTGAATCGTACATTTGCCGACACAGCCAGTCGATCGACTACCCTATCCGATCGATCGGTCATGGGGTCCGATTGATCGGGCACTCAGCCGACCAGTCGGTCTTCAGTTCTGTCTGCAGGTATCTGTTTGGGAGAAATTCGACTGATCTGCCATCTTATCCGACCGGTCCGAGGATAAAACACCTGCATTCCATTGTCCAAGTAAAAGCCCATCATCTGTGACTTCCGTAGAGTCTTCAGTCCATCTAGAACATAAAATTACAACTCTGGAAACCCAAATTTTGTCCATCTCATGAATTTGCCAGCATTACATTCCCTTTTAATCTCCCCCTCTGGCAATTCATGAAAAAAACTTCCTAGACTGAACAATCTACCCATATCAACCCAAACACAAAAAATAAACATGAAGGCTTGAAGATTTGGCAACTCTTGAAAGGAAATCCTAAAACACACAAAAAAAAAAAAAAAAAATTCTAAGCACATAAGATCAGGTTAGCGATATAATCAACATAAAAAAATAAGCAACACAAGTAATGAATCAAAATTATGCTATGTTGATTAGACCATCAGTCCAAACATAAACATATGAGAGGTGAATGATAAACACATGACTATAAGATGAATAACATGGTCAGCAAGCAAATTGCTCTCCCCCTTTTTGGTCATGAATTGAGAAGGGGGTTAGCAGCAACAAAAAGAAACAAACAGCCATAACAATTAGGAACACCGAAGATGATCCAGGATGGAGTCTAAGTTAGACTGAAGCCCACGAATCTCGCTATGCACTTCACCGCGAAGTGTCTGAACCTCGCCATGAAGGAGTTCAAGATAAGCAGCCTGATCACAGAGAGAATCTTCAAAGGCTGATAACCTGGCATGAATAGAGGAAGCATCAGGAACATCCTCCTCAGTAGCAAGGGTAGGAGCAGGGGCTTGAGGAGCAGGCTGACGAAGTTGAGAGCGAGATTGCAATAGAGTACTCATGGTGATGGGGCTCGGTATGGGAATTGTGATATCCTATACATTTGGCATGACACCTTGGGAAAGAAGAAACCAGGAGACCAGAACACCGTATGGTAGGGAAGCATTCTTTGCAATAGAGTGAGCTCTGTACATAGTGTCAAAAATAACCTGTGGAAGGTCAATTGGATGCCCGCCGCCAATCACATACAGTAAAGATCCGACCTTGTGATAAATCTTCGAGTGGTGACCTCGTGGCTCAATATTATTCTTCACAAAAATATTAAGAAGCCGGTAAGAATCTGTCAATTCCCATTGCTTCAACAAGAGACCATCAGGCTAGTCACGAGGCTGATCACATAAGGTAGATGCAACCTCATCAAAGTCAATACTTGCGGAATCCTCCTCCATCTTAGTAGGATCAAGAACGGGGATCGGATATTTGGCATCCGGAGTCTGTTCAATCGCTAAGAAACGGCTAAGAGACCTGGGAGTAAGGGACACGTGCTTGCCTCGCACATATGACTTGATGATGCCTCCAGTCATCTTATACATATTGTTATAAAATTCTCGAACCAAGTCAAGGAAGACTTCAGTATGGAATGTGTACAATGACTTCTAATCTCTACGTGAAAGCCAAGTTCCAAAGTCGAGTGTGCAAAAATATAGAGGATTTATTGGCCGTTCAAATAGCACAACTCGTTTGCTAAAAATATTTTCATGCTGATGGGCCTTTTTTTCCATCATAAAACGAATGGAGTCAAAGGTGGGAGCCAATGAGCTACTTGCAACACCTTTTCTTTTAGGGGCAATAGCCTTTTTTGGAGCCATTTCTGTGACTAAGCAATGTAGGTGGTAAAGCACAACACAAAAGGATATAGAAATGTTAGCGAAATGATATATAATAAGAAGGAAATTCATTGAAGCATTCCACCGAACACAAGGCGTGCACATGTAGTACCAAGCTTGAAGAAACACAAGCTAGTAAGACGAAATGCCCAAACAGTATACATGAACATCCACAAGCATCAGCACACACACATCACAGTGAATATAGTAGCCAAATGGAAGAAATGGAAGAGAACCATCCAATCCAACTAAACACAATCCATCGGCATCATTTTTCCCCCTTTTGTAAAAATGATGGAGGGAGAAGATAAAGGCACAAACAAATCAAAATAAGGAAGAAGCAAGATGAGGAAAATACCTTTGGAATCAAGGAAAAAGAAGAAGAACCGAAGATGCAAGGGTTTGCACAAAGAAGAGAAGAAGAGCAAAGGAGCACCGCAGAGATGAAGCAGGTGAAAAGAAATGAAAAGATGCGCTGGAACTTATTGTGTCCAGACATGTTCGACCGGTCGGATGAATAACCCGACCGGTCGCAATGCAGTTCTGGAAAGCATATAACTAACAGGTCCGACCAGTCTGATGAGGAGCTCTACCGGTCGGAACACAAAACTATGAGGTTTTTTTTTTTTTTTTTGAACTCACAGAGTGTATCAAAGAAATAGTGATGAAGGAAATAACAAAACCAATATAGAAAATTCAACATACCAGCATAGGACTATTAACATGAAAACCATCAATGTTCAAAGACGATGTTTTACCGTAGTTAATAAGCCAATGAAGCCGAGGTAATATACTGGGAACTCAATGCTTTTGTCATCTCATCTTTCTTGCAAATATATAGGAAACTCAAGATGTTGTAGATTTCTAGTAATGCCAGAAACACTCCCCCTGAATAAGTAACCCTTTTTTTTTTTATGAGATTTGAACACAGCACGATCAACTGTCTCTTGTATTACTTTGAATGAAGTGAATGAACTTGATAATCATGAAGTGATGCATTGAGAAGTCCCTATAATTCAGTGTACTAAAATAAGTAGGCCTAGGAACTAAAGCAAAACAAAGTAAATTGCATATCAGATAATCATGAAAACAGTAAATAAAACAGGCATGTGCATGCTTAAAGTGAAGAAAGGAACCGTTAAGGATGGAGACCAACTCCATGAGATTTATGAAGAGATTCAATGCGAGAAGGCTCAAGAGATTTAGTAAACAAATTTGCTAATTGGTGCTTAGTTAGAAGATGTTCCAAAGTTAGAATTTTGGTTTCAACTAATTCACGAATGAAGTGATGCTTGATATCTATGTGTTTTTTTTTTTTTTTTGTAAATGCTGAACGGGATTCTTTGAAATATCAATAGCACTCCTGTTGTCACAATAGATCGTCATGAGATCTTGCTAAATACCATAATCTGCCAACATCTACTTTATCCACAGTAGTTGAGTACAACAACTCCCGGCTACAATATATTTCGCCTCAGCAGTAGATATGGAGGTTGAGGTCCGTTTCTTGCTATGCCATGTAACAAGATTGTTGCCAATGAAGAAACAGCCTCCTGATGTGCTCTTCCTATCATCGACACAACCAGTCCAATCAGCATCTGAGTGTCCAACAACAGTTGTATTGGTATTTCTGCTTAGCCAAATGCCATAATTGATCATTCCTCACACATATTTCATAATGCCCTTGACAGCCTTGACATGGGATTCCTTCGGATGTGACTAATAATGAGCACAAACACCCACACTGAATGCAATATCAGGTCTATTAGCAGTTAGATATAGCAGACTCCCAATCATGCTATGATACAATGTATCATTTACATCTTTTCCATCTAGATCTAAGCTGAATTTAATAGAAGAACTCATTGGTATCCATTCCTGCTTTGATGTAATCATTTCAAACTTCTTGAGAAGATTAGTGGCATTTTTCGATTGCGAAATGAATATACCATCTGCACTCTGTTTTATTTGTAATCCCAAGAAGAAAGCCAATTCTCCAACCATGCTCAACCCAAATTCACTGGCCATAATATTAGAGAACATGTTCGCCAAGTACTGTGAGGTTGATCCGAACACAATATCATCGATATATACTTGAGCAATCAGAATATCATTATTCTCATTCTTGATGAACAAGGTTTATTAGCTCCTCATCGACGAAAGCCATTCGCAAGGAGAAAAGTGGTTAGCCGTTCATACCATGCGCGGGGGGCTTGCTTCAAATCATACAATGCCTTGTTCAGCTTATATATGTGATCAGGAAACTGCTGATCTTGAAATCCTTTCAGCTGCTCAACATACACTTCCTCATTTAAGAGACCATTCAAAAATGCACTTTTGATATCCATTTGAAAGAGTTTAAAGTTTAACGCACAAGCAAAAGCAAGCAGGATGCGTATTGACTCAAGTCTGGTTATGGGGGCAAAGGTTTCATCAAAATCAATGCCCTCAACTTGTGTATAACCTTGTGCCACCAGCCTAGCTTTGTTCCTTACCCAATTCATCTGTTTTATTTTTGAAGATCCACTTTGTGCCAATAACATTAGTATATGTTGGTTGTGGAACAAGTTGCTATACATTATTCCGTTCAAACTGTTCTAATTCTTCATGCATGGCATTTATCCATGAGTCATCTTTAAGTGCTTCTGACACATTATGAGGTTCAGTAGTAGAAATATAACAAACATAACTTACCTCATCACTTACTTGCTGACGAGTGCATCTAGGCTCATTTACATCTCCAATGATATTAGATAATGAATGATGTTTTCAGGCTTTAACTTTAGGATTTATCCTAGATGACGTATCTTGACGAAGAACAGAAAGTTCTGTAGTGGGACTTTGAGAAATTGTAGGTGTTTTTGGTTCTTATTATTCTTTAGAGGAGTCAACTAGGTTAGTGTTAGATGGCTTCTCATCTGACTCTTTTGCCTTTGGAGGGTTGTCCAGTTTTGCTTCAGGATTATCATCCTGTAAAGAAAAAGAAGTAGGAACAATTACTTCATCATCATCAGAATTAAACTGTGACTCTGCATCATCTATTACCACATTAAATGATTCCATAATGGTAGAATTACGCAAGTTAAATACTCGGTATGCTTTGTTGTCCAAGGAATAGCCAAGAAACACACCTTCATCGCTTTAGGAGTTAAATTTCCCAAGATGTTCTCGATCTTTAAAAATATAACACTTACTCCCAAAGGTTTTAAAGTATTTAACTGTTGGTTTCCTACCATTCCAAATTTTATATGGAGTCAACTTAGTTCTAGGTCTAAGATACACCCGATTGATCACATGAACAGAAGTGTTTACTGCCTCAGCCCAAAATTTTTGTGGAATGTTTTTACTGTTAAGCATAACACGGGCCATCTCTTGTACAACCCGGTTTTTTCTTTCCACAATTTCATTTTGCTGAGGAGTGTTAGGGGCCAAGAATTCATGTTTAATTCCATTTTCTTCACAAAAAGATTGAAAGAAAGAATTCTCAAACTCTGTTCCATGATCAGATCTAATTTTAGGAACTCCACCAAATTGGGCACCTTCATCCGTAATCAATTGAAGCCATGAGTAATAAAAGACATCAAAAGTTTCTGATTTCTCTCTTAGAAATCTAACTTAAGTGAAATGTGAGAAATCATCAATAGTAATGAATATGTATTTATTACCTCCATAAGATCCATATGAAGTAATTCCAGTGGCCTAAATGTAGTCTTTTGGTCAAGTTTTTTTTATGGGGTGACCGATTTTGCTTACCAAGTTGACATGGGCCATAGACAATGTTGGAGGGCTTCTGAATTTTGGGAAGACCTTGAACTAACTCTTGTTTAGAGAGAAGTTCAAGGTTAGTATAATTCATATGACCTAGACGTTGATGCCACAGATCAACAGTGTCTAACGAGGTTAAGTAACAGTGTAGGCTATTAGAATTTCTAACAACATAGCAATTATCTGAATTTTTCTTTCCATGAAGTACAGTCTTTTCCTCTTTATTAACAATGTTGCAATCATTCAAAGAAAAATGCACTTTATGCTCAGATTCACAGAGTTAGCTTATATTCAAAAGATTTGCTTTAAGACCATCAACAAGAAACACAATGTGTACAATACCCTTACCAATTACATTGGATTTATTCCCATCACTGAATTGAACGCTACCATTATCACACTTCTCAAGAAAAGTAAATAATGATCTATCACCAGATATGTGTCTAGAGCACCTGCTATCCAAGTACCACACATGTGAATTTTGTGCATGAAGGGCAGTAAGGACCACATTACAGTAAAGGTCAGACTTTCAAATCCAGACTTGTTTAGTCTTGACCGTTTAAGGTAAGAAATATCTCTGCCTCTGTTGATTTCGGGGTACGTTTCGCAATTTATTGGAATAAGGTCTTATATGTCCTTGAATTCCACAAAAGTGACATACATGAATGAATGTAGCATAAAACGCCTTCCGATTTGATTTATTTGCAAAATTCACTTGTGCATGTGCTTGAACGGTGGGTACAGAACTGGTTATGGTGGTACCTTTAATAAACTTACCTGTATTCCATGATGTAGAACCAAATTCAAATCCCAGTTCTCGTTGATCAGCACTTGACTTCTGGACACCTAGAATTTCATCAAGTTTCTTTGAGCTCGTATTCATCCTTGTTAGATCAGCTTTGGCTTCATCTAGTTCTACAGTAGTTAAGTGAAGCTTGTGATTGAGTGATGCATTTTCTTCTTTGCTAGATCTAAGTTATTCTCTCACTATTTCTAATTCGTTGGAAGTCTTAATTGACTAATCACGCAGTAAGGTCCAGCTATTACCTGCATTAGTCAACTTCTTAGTTAGAAGAATATTTTGTGAGTCTAAGATAGATATCTTACCATGAGCCTCTTTCAATTCCTTCTTGAGAGATGCAGTCACTTTTTCAGAAATCTCCACTTTTCGTTCAAGTGCGTCGTTAATCAAGGCGACTGTTTGTCAATCTTTCAACAGCTTATCATATGCATTCAATAATTCTTTTTCAAACCAGGGCATGTCATCCATGGAAGAATCACTATCTGAATCTGAAGCAGACCCTGCACTATTGGCATTCTCAACAGAAGAGCTGTTAGATTGAGCCATAATAGTAATGAATTTACTTATATTAGATGATTCCGATTCCGGAAATCGTTCCTCTTCTTCAAATCATCAACCCAAGTGACATTCAACACTTTACCCTAATCACCTTGATTTCTCAAGGTTCAATTAACACATTGGGATGCATAATGACCAAAACCTTTGCATTCATAGCATTGAGTGTTCTTGGGAGGTATCTTGGAAGAATTCTTTTCAGGCTTAGATGCAGGATTAAAAATTGGCTTAACTTTCGATGTAAAATTTGACTTGTTTTTTTACTTGTTTTTCTTATAAGCCTTCTTCAAATCCTTTTTCTCAGAACTTTTCATTGCCTTTTTGAGTTTTCTGACCAGAAACACATCAAATTCAGGATCATCAGAGTCTGGTTTAGAAACATCACTATCATTACCAGATTTGGAAAAAATTAATGCAATACCCTTTGATTTTCTAGTTGACCTTAGATTGGCTTTAAACATTTGTAAATTTCCAACAAATTAATCAACCATAGGGTATCCAAATCACTAGTTTCTTCAATTGCCACAACTTTATGATCAAATCTTTCAGGAAGAGATCGAAGTATTTTTTAAACAATTTTATTTTTAGGAATGATATCTCCTAAATTAAAGGTTGAATTTACCACATCATTAAGTTTTGCATAAAACTCATCAAATGTTTCATTTTCTTCCATAATCAAGGTTTCAAACATAGTTGTCAGTTTTTGAAGTTTAGACCTTTTAACCCTTTCAGTTCCTTTATAGACAGTTTCCCAAATACCCCATGTTTCTTTAGTAATGTTACACTTAGAGATTCTTCTAAATTCTATTGGTGAAACACCATTAAAGATAGCATTCATGGCTTTACTGTTAGCAAGAAAAACAGATTTTTCTTCCGTAATCCACTGAGCCATAGGTTTAGGGATTTTAACATTCCCATCAGAAACAACAGTTGGTGGAACATACGCAGTATGAATGGCTTGCCAGACATTAATATCAATGGACTGTAAAAAAGAAACCATTCTTACTTTTCAATTGGCGTAATTTATTCCATCCAGTTAAGGAAGTTTATTAGTTAAAGTGCCATCTCTGGGAATCCCCATAGCAGACATATGAATGGATCTAGAGACTACGGTAAAAACCTAGTCTGATACCATGTGAAAGACTTTAAACCTTGACACAAGTTAAGGCCCCAGTCAAAGTATGCTATGTAGATAACCAACAACAATCACTCAAAGCAAACCAAACAATCACACAATACAGATGGACACAAGATTTTTACGTGGAAAACCCAACTGGTAAAAAGCCACGGGACCTAACACCGGTTCGTCAAGAACAATTATTATGAAAGAGAAGTTACAAGACTACTTATTACCCTTTACCCAGTTGGACACAACCTAAGAGACTACAGCTCTTCTTGTTGACGTACACTCCGTTCACCTTCTTCTAGATTGATCTTCACGCCTTGAAGCCACTCAAGACGAACAAGCATAGCGAAGAAGAGAATTGGAACTCAGAGGTAGTAGTTACAGCACATGTAGGATAGAATACCTTCTAAGAAGATGAAATCTCTCAATAGATATTAGGGTTTTGATCTAGAGAGAGGATGATCCTTCATGGGAGAGGTGTTCCTTAAATAGAGAGGAACCCTAGAGTCCTTATCGACTTTAATTCACGAAGGATAAGGAAGCACACAAAGCAGATCCGAAAAAATAGAGCTTTTGAATCGCATGTCTGCCAACACAGCCGACCGATCAGATACCCTATCCGACTGATCGGGCATGGGGTCTGATAAATCAGGCACTCAGCTGACTGGTCGGTCTTCAGTTCTGTCTGAAGATATCTGTTTGTGAGAAATTTGACTAATTTACCATCTTATCCGACCGGTCCAAGGATAAAACAGCTGCATTCCATTGTCCAAGTAGAAGACCATCATCTATGACTTCTGTAGAGTCTTCAGTCCATCTAAAACATAAAATTACAACTCTGGAAACCCAAGTTTTGTCCATCCCATGAATTTGCCAACATTACATGCCTTTCATATCCCCCTCCCTAAAATCTTTCCCTTATTTTATTAGCCTGTAAAGTCTCTCCCAACTCACCATCGACAACAATTCCCACCCCCTGCTAAAATCTATCCTTTGTCAATTTGAAACCAATCTTTCTTAAATTACCCCTACCTCATTCCCTACTCCCTTCCTCCCTCTTCCCCTTCCCCATCATCCCCTCCATTCACTTCCTACCACCTCTGCCCCTCTCTTTCCCTCTCCTACTCCCCACCACATCCACCCATCTCCCTCTAGCTCCCTCCTTCTCTCTCTCTTCCTCACTCCCCCTCTGTTCTCTCACCCAGTGTCACAACCCGAGCTCAAGAGATCGGAGGTTAGCAAAAATCTAACAAGTGACACACGTCCTCCCGTGCATATGCACTTAGACCCAATTTAGATGCACACGCACAAGGAAATTTCACACGTGCAAACATGTATGCGGCAGCTGTAGGTATCAAACCATAACATAAAATACAAGGGACCAAAAGAAAGGATATCCAAAAGCTCACATAAAGGTGACAGAGCTATAAACTGAATAAAGTATAAATATACAAATCAGGGATAAACCGATGGCATGGAATGAAGACAATATGCATGTATGATATTGTCGCACTCTGATGGAGTGATAACGCACTCCGCGAATCCGGAGAGACAGCTGGAGTCTCCCTAGCAATCTGAATGATCGACGAGAACTCGGTCGAGGGGTCCGAGCCTGCAACACCAAGGACAACTTATGAATACAACAATTCAGCAAAGTATAAGCAATAACAAGATAACACATGTTGTATCTAATCAAATAAAAGACATGAATAATCATGGCAGTTCAATTTCGTATTATAGGCCATCATGCATTCAAATTAAAACATGCTCTCAAGATTAATGTATATATAACATGTACGTACTAGGTGGCTCCTACATATGCCATATGCTCCCAAAATAGGGATCTTATATCCGTGTAAAGAACACCATGGGCCAGATGAGTCTCAGTTTCCTAGGGTCTAAATTCCCCAAGACGTATCCTTACTGCAGCAAGGCCATGTAATTATACTAAATTCACCCCATTGGGATCCTAAGGTTGAGGCTTAGTAGAGCCGGACCATATACAGTCAAACAAACATAAGAACATGCATAACTTATCATAACATGCATATCATACTGTGTGCATAGCATAACATGTATCTTTTATCAGAACGTGACGTGCATGTATTGTCAGGCACATATCAGACAAATTAAGAGGTCATACGAGTTAGACTAATCATAACCAATCGAATAGAACAAGCACATCAATCTTAACAAATCATAATATAGAATGAATACCAAATCGAGACTACGGAAGCAAGATAACAAAAAGATAAAGGCTTATCCATTCACATGAATCAAATGGGTAGGATTGAACATGCAAGACCGCTGTTTCACCCGGGATAAACCATGGACAGAGCTAGGAAATATCCAATCATTGCCCCAGCGCAAAACGCTTATAAAAGGGCAAAGACCGAAGCCAATATGCAATGCATGTCAGATTATCTTGCGGGAAGCATGATCTTTTACTAGCTAATCCTCTTCTAGTTATCTAGTGTTTCTAACCGTGCATGATGATGTAGTTTTAAGTTATTCGATGCACCGTTGTCTAGTGTTGCATTGTGTCTGGAATGTGCACCGAAGTCCTTTAAACCAACACCCATGGAAATGTGCTAAACAACCGGATAACGTACATGAATGAATCGCAGCCCTCGAAATCATTCATGCCATACGTTTATACCATTGGGCAAGTTCAAGTGATCTACATTCTATCATGAAGGCCATATCAGTCTCTTCCTTACGCCTATCCTTGTTATTTATTTTTTCAGGGGTGGTATGGCTTAGCTATAAGTGAACATACGGCTTAGCCGTAATATGCACTACGGCTCAACTGCGGTTCCCCTTACTGTTCATTCACAATTATGGTTCAACCATGTTTTGTTCTATGGCTCAGCCGTGTTCCATTCTACGGCTTAGCCGTAGCACTTTGGATGGCTTAGACATGATTGGGCCGTAGAAGGTCTGGAAAAATACTTAACTCTTAGTTAATCCAGAAAATTCCACCCTGTACTGATCTACGGCTATGTCACGGCTGAGCTACAGCTCAGCCGTAGTTCATTATATGGCTTAGCCGTGTCCTGGCCGTAGAAAAAATCTGGTTTTTTAACTCTCTGGACTATGAGCCGTAGGCAATTTACAGCTTAGCCGTAGACTGCTCGAGGTTATGTTCTGAACCTATTTTAGAAACAACTGCATGTGTACCAAGATAGCAAAATCACGTGAAATAAATGGAAACTCACACAAGTTGGGCTATAACTATATTTTCTAGGCAAGATTACAGGAGTTAATCACAATCAAATATTTACCCACAACTTAATCTTACCTGCAACTAGACACACAAAAGGTTGATGGAAAAGAAGAGGGCACAAAATCCCATCCTTGACCTTGATCGTGCAGAGAAAGGAAGAGCTGGACGTTGAGAGAAAATAAGAGAATGAGGAATGAGCGAGTCGGTGGAGGTTATAAAGATAAACATTAAGACAAATTGCAAGAAAGCCCACGCTATATGACTAATTACAGTTCAAGTCAATTACGAGTCCAACGAAAACAACGCCATATTTAGCAAACGAAGTACTTACGAGAATCACTGAGCATAACAAAAGACATGTATTAATGTTAAGATGATGCATGAATGACATCTTACAAAATCTAAAATTACGAAAAAGGGCTTATGTCTACCTAAACCAGGTCAAACTCAACCCAACTACCTATCCATAACCCAGAACCAAACAAAACAAGATCAAAACACAATTAGCAACCTAATTAGTTGCTAAACCAAATTAAGTTGGGTCGGAGTGTTACACCCCGCCACCCAATCCCTCCACCAGTGCTGCCGCCCAAACCCCACATTCCCACCGATCCCTTTCGTCTCTATTCTCTCTCCCTCACTCCCTCTCTCCCTCCCCCCTCCTTTCTATTCTCTCTCTTCTTGTCACCACCCAATTCCCCCTCCATCTTCCCCTCCCCCCCTCTCTCTTTCCCCTATCTCTCCCTCTTTTTCTCCCTCCTTCCCTCTCCCTCTCCCTCCCAATCAACAGTGATAGGACATCGACCTCTGTCAAAGGGTTTGAGTGTTGGCGGTGAAGGGGGGGATTGGGTGAGGAGGAGAGAGAACAAAGAGGGAAGGAGAGAGGGGTAGAGGTGGTGGGGAGTGGGCGGTAAGGATGGTGAGGAAGGGGTGGAGGGGAGTGGGGAGAGGTAGGGGTAGTTTAGGAATTTAAAAAAATCTCTGTATGTGAAGAGATTTTTTTTTGAGTGCCAATAGCGACACTCTAATATCAGTAAAATTTGATATTGTAAGATTTCACTGTTGTAGAACAAAATAGTTTCATATTATAATAATGTGCCATGATGATGTTTGGTAGTATTTCGAAAGATTCAATTCCTAGAGATTTCATCCTAAAGGGATATGAAGATGGAACAAATCTTGCATATTTTAGTAGAAAGTAAGATATTGTAAAATATATTCTAAATTATCTAAACACCTAATTTTAGGTAGGTAGATTATATCATAATCTAACCTTTTAAAATATCTTATTGCCAGGCACCCCTTTAATTACGAAAACTTAAGCAAAAGCCAATGCTTATCACAACATACATAATAGATAGTTTTGACCATCCTTTTCAAATCCCCACTTAGCTCAAATCTCTCTCTCTCTCTCTCTCTCATCCCCACAACTTTCTATTTGCCTTTCCAATCTCACTTCGGACGTGTAATAATCACTTCTGTCTTGGATGACGTCCAAGCACAAGCTAACTAGCATTGGTAATCCCTCCCTCTCTCAATGGGCCACTCTATGAGTTTGATTAGTGTGAATCATTTGATATTTATGGGTTGCATCCCTTCTACCTAGGAGATGTCCTATGGTTGAGAAGATCCTAAAAAAAAATGGAGTGCTAATGATTGTTGTAAACAATTAAAAGAGGCTGGGTTTTCTGTGCTCTCGTCTCAACATAAGAATAGATTAATAATTTTGTATATTTTTTATAACAGATTTTACAGAGATGTATAATTGATACAAAAAGATTACAAGCTGATTTTTAGAAGATTAAAATGAAAGATTACAAGATGATTTTCAAAAGGTTAAAATGGCATTCTTTACAAAGTAGATTATTATATATATGAAGAGAATTCCCCCCTTCGTAAAAGAGAACGAGAGAATGACAAGTGGCATGCTCTGCTATTTCCCTAAAATCTCTCTCTCAACCCTTAAATTTTTGTGTCTCCCCTAAAATCTCTCTCTCTCTCTCTCTCTCTCTCTCTCTCTCTCACACACACACAAAATCTAAAATATCTCTCTTCTATCCTAAAATCTCTACATGCCATATCCTCCCATAAAATCTCTCCCCTATTTCTCTATACAATATTTCATAAATAAAATTTCTCCCATACTTCTCTCTATCATTTTCTAAAAATATATCCCCATGGCACATGATGATGCATTTGTAGAGTTCCTATAATAAGTGGGCCATACCAATTGTGGAGAGCCACTTAAAACTTAACAAGAGTAGTATGTTGCACTAGCCCTAATAAAGATCCTAGGAAGAGTCCTATATGTCCTACTAGGGCATGCCAATATTGTCATGTGGATTTGGCATGTAGAGGGAAAGGAAAGGGACATTGGAAACTCATGCCAACAAATTATATATCTTATCTCATTCCATTTTCAAAATAATTAACTACTTATCTAAATGCATTTCTCAAATCTTATAAGATTCCATTATATACGTTTTCTCTCTTTAAAATCTTATTTCAACACATTTCTCTTTACAATTACCCCTCTATACAAGATTTCCTCCCTCTCTCCAAGTCTTACCAAATTTTAAGAATTTAATTACAATAGCAACCTTTTTAAATTACCTATAAAATAGAAATTGTTATACATTGTTACCTTTAGAAAATGCTTGGGATCATCACTATTCTAACCTAACAATGAACCCCACAAACTTCTTGTAAAAATAATATGGTTTTCTTATGAGCAACTTTTTTATAATGCTAATTTCTTTTTGTGAATTTCTTGGACTAATGTTGGAATTTATCCTATATTGTGAGAACGTCTTGATGAAGTAGTGATTTTGATATTTATCACTATTCTCATTTGATTTTTACATTTATTTCTATTCTAGTTTATATATTCATAAAATTTCTCATTTGTCTTATATTATAAATTAAAAACCAAGTGAGAATTATAAATTAGAATTTTATTTATGGATTGTTTATGTTTACTTTTCTTATTATTTATATTTTGAGATATGAAATTTAAGAATGATGAATAAAATAGTTGTTTTCCTTTTAATAATATTTTTTTCCCAATATATAAGCAACAAGGCCCGTGCTGAGCTTTGGACAATAGTTATTTTTTTAAAGGCATATATATATAATTTTCTCTTTATAAAAAGGACAAATTATATTTAAAAATGAAATAGGCCGCATACTTAACATAATTAATTCAAAATGATATAAGTGATTATTAAAAAAAGTACCATTTAACTTATGACTTAATATTATAATTACCAAAATCCATAATTAGACAATATTATAATTTTTTTGAAGTAATTTACATCGATATTATTGTTTATTATCCAAAAGTAATAAAAAAACATATCACTATTAGTAAACTTATACTAATGATACTTCATAAGGCTGTTCGTAGCAAGTGCACTAGCCTAATCCTATAACTTTGAATATTTTTGAATGTTCAAAGCATATTTATAATGACTTGATATTTTTTGGTCATACAATTTTGTTGAACTTGTTAAATGTTTTATAAAAAAATATGTTTTTGGGCACCCATAATAGGAGCATGCCTTGCAATTGCATTATTTACTGAGTTATCTCATAATATGTTTCTTATCTAAGGTGATTTATTTTGAATAGGTAGAGAACTAGCCCTCAAAATTAAATTTTCAATATTTAATGTGGGGCACACCTCAGTGCAGGCTAATCACAAGGGCAGGGTGGGATTGAGATTTCTTAATGTAAATCAAAGTTCAGACAAACATCATCACCATATTTAAGAATCCCAAAATATATCAAATCATATTAATAATTGACTCACTAGTAATCCAAATCAAACTTCCCAAACTTGTTGTAATTGACATACAAGGAAGTGGGCCACACAAGAAAATTAGCAAATTCAAAAGTTCAACCGCTCCTTAGCCAAATACTCCCTTGCAAATATAATTTTATACATCTGATAGGTTAGATTTTCTAACACTTTTCCTTAATATTTAATTTTAACTATATTTGTGGAAAGTTTTATATGATAATGTTCATTTATATTTTATTAAAATATTAATACTTTTTAATAAAAATTAAAATTTTAAAATAAACTATATTTTTCTCCATTGCCCGCATTGGGCACTGGCCTTGAAGCACTAGTGTATTAAAGCTACAAAGAGGGAGGCCTGTAGAGGGTACTACATCAGCACCTTTCCTATTCTTTTTTCCTAGAGTGCCACGTTAGTTTTTGAAAAAATGACACGTGGCACCAAAATCATGAAATTCCATTTACTAACTCCCTCTACCACCTCACTTCCCTAAAATTTCTCCTTTCCTTACCACCATTTTCAATTATTTCCTAAAATGTCTCCTTCATATCCACTGTTTCCTCTAGTACCTCACTTTTCTAAAATTCCTACCATTTAATGCAAAGGCAACAAAATTTCAAGGATTAGATTGACAGTTAAGTTTAGATAACACATAATTGTTTAAACATAAAAAGATCCCATTTGATAAATGGATTGCTAAAATCTTTCCATCCCTAAAATCCCTTCTCAAAAAATTAGAAGCTGCATTATAGCTACCCTAAAATTTCTCAATCCCTAAAATCTCTCCATCCCTAAAAACTAGGTTTATAATCCATGCACACTAGAACTTTTTCATTTTATAGAGAGTATTAAATCACTGCAATGAAACCCCGCGCATTGTCATGGATGAGATTTTTGTATTGTGTTTGCATGTTGTCACAAGACCAGTATGGGAATTATGTTGTTCAGGTTCGTGATTTTGCTTTGTGCCTTTCTCCTATTACTCTTGGCAAAATTGGTATTCAATTTTGTAGTTGTTTTGTTCGCAAGTCTCTATGGTGAGTGGTAACCACAACCTAAGTCCCACTAATTCCCTAATAGGTATTATTAATCCTAAAATTCCTAACATCCCCCTTTACCATCACTAATATCTCAAGCTATCACTCATCAGTGATCACTATGAACACACAAGAGAGAGAGAGAGAGAGAGAGAGAGAGAGAGTAACAAAATAATTTCTATGATACCTTTCTTCATGTTAAAAGGTTTTCGAGATGTTCCCTGAGATTTCTTTAGTCACTGAAGGCCTCCACACTAGGATAGTAAATTTTCAGGGACTCATCAATATTTTTATTAAAGTTAAGCTCTTTAAATAATTAGAATGAGAAACAATAATAACAATAAATGCTTATTAGATTATTGCACACTTATTTTCTTCTAGAAAAAGAAATGAGCTTTTCTTCAAAAATGTGTGTTTATGGATGGGTGGGTGGGTGGGTGTGAGACAAATCCTATGCTAGTTTATGTATTAATAATCATCATACTTTTTCCAGTTTAGCAATCCTCTTTTTTACCTTTCTGAGCTTCGAATAGAAAATGACTTTTCTTCTGAGAAGCCAATATTATGAGTAGTTTGACATGATGAGTTTGTCTTCTGTTTTGTATTTTCATCTTTTGTTTGTTATACTTATGCTATTATTTAAAAAAATCTCAGGGATGCAATATAATAATTTCATTTCAATGCACCTATGGTTTCTGTTAATTTTGTATCAGAAGATATATTTGCAATACATTGGTACAATCTGTTTCTAAACTCCAGTTTAGGTTTATTCATCCATGCATTGCTCATTTGTTTCAAACTTGGGATATTCTATGTTTTCTCAATCTTTCAGTCTTTTAAACATGACACAGATATGGCTTGGAGTAATGAACACAAAATTTATGTATAAAATGGAAGTATTAGATATGTTGCCTATTCTAACGTATCTTGGTGTCTATTTTGAGGTATCGATGACTATTCTTTTTTTTTTTCCACACTATCTCTTTTTTTGCTAAAAGGCAATTTTGTATTGAAATAGAAAGTAGAAAAGATACAAAGGCTTAAAGACCCTAGAAGAGAGATGAAAAACAACAAACTTAAAAGAAAAAAGTGAAAAAAATAAGGGTACCCAAGAAAAGAAGGAAAAGAGGGACGACTGAGAGCTAAGCACCAAGGCCTTGGTGCAGGCTCAAAAACTTGCAAAAAAGCCTCAAGAGGCCTAGCAGAAAAAACGCTTATCTATTTGCTTGAGAGAGAAGGAGAGAAAGTCTGTCAGATAGAGTTTGATAGAGTTTGGCCATCGTCTGGGAGACTCTACAATTTTTGAAGATATGGTCATTGCGAAATATCCATATAACAAAAGTGGTGGTGCAACTCCTTTTAGAGCCAGCTGGTCATAGTTGAGAAAAAGCTTATGCTAGATGGAGGTAGGAGAAGTAGCAAAAATAACTTGACATTTAACCGCTTGAAGAATCCAATCCCAGTGAGAGGTTTCTAAAGAGCATTTGAAGTGAAGATGCAATTTTGTTTCTGAGCTACCTTTGTAGAGAGCACACATAGAGGCCAGACTGATACCCACTGATTAAGCCTAAACTTGAGTCAGAGTCTTTCGATGCAACAGTCTCCAATAACCGCAGGCCTTCTAGAGTGCAACATTCGCCAAGCCTCCTTGAAAGAAAGAGTTAGGTCCGAATGGGATTTCCAATAGATGCAGTCTTCACCTAGCTCATAAGGAGAGAAGTCTTGGGTGGTTGTGATCAAGAAATCAGCTATAGAATTTAGAAGGCTCGTAGGAATGGCCCAGTTGTTACCATTTGTAAGAAGAGCCACCTTTTGGTTGCGAGGGAAAGTGAAGGATAGGAATTTCGTCGCAATGCTAGATTCGTTAGCCCAGGCGTCATACCAAAGGCCAGCTAGATTTCCATTTTCTATACGCCGCTTGCTTTCCATTTCAAGGAAATGAGCATATTTTCAAATTTTGTGCCAGATACAAGAACCAGGTTTTGAGAGTGAAGGGGCATCAGTTTGGCTTGTTTTTGAAAAGTCTACCTTGTTGTGATTTTCTGAACATCACCCGTTGTGCGCATCCACGGAATTACAAGATCAACACTAAGCAAGCCACACACAAGAAGAAACACGAGATTTACGTGGTTCACCCAAACAGGGCTACATCCACGGCACACGAGGACGAACATCTTCACTATGACAAGTAAAGCATACAAGAGATTCCCACACTCTCACCTCATCTCTCCTACGTGGTGTGGGAGCACCACGGGCAACTGCCGCTGCCGCAAGATCTAGGGTTACAGACTATACATATATATAATCTCCGCTTTCTTGGCCACCAAGAAAGCCCCGGTATAATTACCAAAATACCCTTGACCTTAAACCAGTCCTTGGCTAACCCAGTGACTCATCCGGCTAAACTGGAATACAAGACATAAACCTAACAATCTCCACCTTGGCTTGAATTCCGTACAACTCCGTATAACTCGAGCTACTAGGAGATAAAACCGGTAATGTCTTCACGTACCTTGCTGAATGGCACGTCACTGCACCAACGATACAGTCTTCTTCAACACTTTGACATGTTGAACCAGCACATGAACTTTGAGCAAAGTTCATCTCGTCAAACTCCACCTCGAACTAAAAGCTCGAATTTCTGACAATCACCCGTTGTGCGCATCCATGAATCACAAGATCAACAATCAACCACACATAAGAAGAGACACCAAGATTTACGTGGTTCACCCAAGCAGGGCTACATCCACGGGCACAGGAGGACGAACATCTTCACTATGACAAGTAAAGCATACAAGAGATTCCCACACTCTCACCTCATCTCTCCTACGTGGTGTGGGAGCACTACGGGCAACTGCCGCTGCCGCAAGATCTAGGGTTACAGACTATACATATATATAATCTCCGCTTTCTTAGCCACCAAGACAGCCCCGGTACAATTACCAAAATACCCTTGACCTTAAACCAGTCCTTGGCTAACCCAGTGACTCATCCGGCTAAACTGGAATACAAGACATAAACCTAACATACCCTTCATCCAGTCGGCCCAGATGGAGGTAGTGGAGACAACCGCCCACCCAAGCTTGAGGAAAGAGGCCTCATTGTGCTCATGAATTTTCCCGATGCCCAAACCCCACTCCATAGTGCGGAGACAAGCCATGTCCCAATGGATATGATTTTTAGGGGATGTAAAAACTTCAGCAGACCATAGAAAGTTTCTCATTAGGTGCTCAATGTCATTGATTTGATTTTGGAAGAGGGAAAATCATTGCAACGTTGGTGACCATGTTACCCAGCACATGTCTCACAAGAGTTGTGCGCCTAGCAAAGGAAAGCAATCTGGATTTCTAGCCCACAACTTTGGAGATGAATCTGTGAAGCGTGGGGTGGGGGGAAATGCTGCCTCTTTGGACTTCCAATGAACAGAGAAGCACCAAGATACTTAGAGCAAAGGGGGCTCGGTGGAAAGTTTACTAAAGCCAACATTTGCCTTTTGGTTCTTAAGTTGCATTTGCTAATGAAAAATCTGCTTTTGTTTGAGTTCAATTTTACTGAAGCTAGTTGATAGTTGGTTAGGGCAGCGTTTAGAACAGCAATACTTTTTTTCGCATTATCCTTTTTTAACTTAAAGGTCGGAGTAGTATACCAACAAATTCAATAAAGACGACTTTTTATCCGTTCAGGCTAATCAATTCTTGCTAGACCATAATGACTTGAAAAATGGTTAGGATTTAATTACTTCTTTTGTCCATAAGCATGTAAATTATGATTGGCTATATCAATTAAATTGTGCATTCGTTTCTTTCTATTGTTTTGAAAAATAAGTAGAATTGCTTTCACGAGTAAAACATTGGAACTTGCTATGCTTGGTTGGCTTCTACATTTCTTAGCCACTGTACTTCTCCATTGAAAGGATAGACCCAAAACTGAGAATAATATTAGTATATTATTTTTTAATCTTTTCGCAGGTTATGATCATTGTAGAATGATAGCCATGATACCTACCTTGATCGATGATTTGATATGTAGGCCACGATGGTTATTTACGTGTTGGGAAAAATGAAAAGAAATTATATGTTTTTGTAGATTCAATCTCATTCATGGATGCTTATAATTTATTACAAATATTATATTTTTCAATTTTATTGAAATAAATTTTTAATCATTATAATTATCACTTTTTATATTTCTAAATAATATACATGTATACTTTTTTTTGGCATAGGCCTTTGTTGCTAGTATTCATCATATGTGTGATGGCTTTGATTCTAATGATAAAGAGCTAAGGTGGTTGGCTTCTTGTGATAGAGAGGCAAGGATGCTTGTTTATGATCTTTGCTGATTGGATTTGATCCATGATTTATGGGCTAGTTGTTACGTCCATGAATTTGCACAATTTAGGCATCATTTTAGATTGGATTAGGGACTTAATTAGGTTAAATGCATTATTATTCACTCAATTTTATCATTTCATGTATTTTCATCTAAAAATTGGAATTTGTACAATTTTTGCACATCTTATCCATTAATTAAGAATGTTTGCAATTTTTCTCCGAAGAACCCCAGTTGGAGTAGAACTCTGTCAGATGGGTCCCACTTCAATGTGGGCTCTTCAGTATTTGATATGTTTAATTAGAATGTGCAGAAAATGAAATTTGTAGGACCCACAAAACCTTGGATGATTTGGGTCCCACTGCTTGAAGATCCACACACTTAGAGTTCATTTGCCCGTGGATCCCATCTGAATATCAGCTAAGGCTTCCAGAAGATCTTATCTTACTCTATTGTACCAAGAAATATTCTTAGAGATAGAGTCCACTGCAAATTAAAATTCAATCCCGTTTTTCTCAAAATAGCTTATCTTAAAATGACCATAACTCTCAATCCAGACGTCTTATCAGTGCAAATGACCTACTGTTGGAGAGCTCTTTCAGAGTAGATGTCTGTGGAGCCTAAGATTGCACAAATCGTAGCTAAAATGAGAAAGTTATGAGCCTGAGAAGTTTCATGTACATTTTTAGGCGGGATTACAATTGCATCTACACCATTAAAGTATAACTGTTGCACATTTCTCTGTGGAGCCCATAAGAAGATCAGATAAGAATGCTTAAAGCTTCCACTTCATCTTATCTCTAAAATCTCTCTCATCTAAGGAGATGAACCCAATCAACATGCAACTGATCTTATCTCTCAATCCACCAAAAAGAGATCCAGATTTAATGAACCTGAAGAGCTAGAAAACTATAAAAGGAGGCCATGGGAGGCTCTTCCTCATCCCAACCAGATTTGGAAATCCCAGATCTCTTTCTCTCTCTCTCTCTCTCTTCTCCACCTCTTCCTTCCATTAAGTTCTATTTTTATTTTAAAGGTATTCTGGAGCCTTGTTCCATAAACTAGGATCTAGAAGAGAGAACTCTGAGAGACCATTGTATAAGAAGAAGGAATCAATGAAGTTATTTTTGATGTTCCTTGCAGTGGTGGGTTGAGTTTCTGATTAGAACGAAAGATGAAGCTAAGTATTTTAATGTTCTAGTTTATATTTATTATTTTACTCTTTTCTGATTGTCTTTTGTTAATGTGCTTTTAAAATATAATAATAGATCTGTCTTCATGCCAAAGGCAAACCTCTGATTTATGTTCTTAATGAATAAATTTTGATCATTTATGATTACTTTGATAGATTATGCTTAGATCTATAGTTATCTTTGATAGTTATGCTTAGTTTGATAAGTGATGCTTAGGATGTTCATTCTTTTATAAGGTGAAGGAGGTCTTGGATATTGATTTTATTCTTTAAGTTGGTTTTTGCAATAGTCAAATTATCCGGATCAGAAACATTGACTTATTTCTGATATGAGTAATAATTGAGACAAAAATGTAAATTAATTACATAAATTGGATTTTTAAATAATTTAGTGGATTTTGGCTACTCTGATCTATTTCTTATCATTGTTATTAATTTTTTTAATTTCTGATTTGCATATCGCACTTCTCTTTATTATTATTTTCCTTTTGAAAAAAAATTTTCAGATTTTTAATTAAAAAGTTTAAAAGTGCTCTCTGTGGGATAGACCTGTATTTGCCACTGTCTCAACAAGACAACTGTGCACTTGCAGTTTTAAGTAGATTGATTAAATTCACATCACTAGTTATTACACCCCATCAAGGTAAGTGGTCGCTCACGAATGGATAGCTTACAACAAGATGTTTTAAAAGATTATGTGATATTGTATGTTACATTATGATAGAATCTACCTACCTAAAAATTACATGCTTAGCTAATTTAGAATGTATTCTATACTATATGACTTTCTACTAAAAATTGTGAAACTTCTTTCTTCTTCACATTCTTGTAGAAGTAAATATCTAGGAAATGAATCTTTCAAGATACTACCAAACGTCATCACTTAAAATATGGTACTATTTTATTCTACAATAATGAAATCTTATAATATCCATTTTTATTAATATTATATATTGTGTTTATCCAAACACCCCTTTAAATCTTTGCTTGGGTAGTCCTTTTGTGAAAAGGAAAATTTTCAAATAAGGCCTTAAGTTTTTTTCTTATTTAAAAAAATGACATAAGTTTCAAAATTTATCAAATCAGGCCCTAAGTTTTTCAAGAAAGTTTTAATTAAGGACATCTGACAATTTAAAAGTACTTTCTAGTGAGTTTTTCCCTCAAATTTTTTAAAAATACCAACCTAGAACCTTTAATGAGAGGATGGGCCCAAACTTGGAACTAGAATTGGTTCGGAACCAATTTCTAGGTTCCAAAACTGGAACCATTAATGAATACATGGACTGAGAACTAGAACTGGTTCCATATATGGGGCAGGTTTAAATCTAGGTCTTTGTCTGTGTAGTGAATTATTTGGAGAAAAACTATTTTTTATTAGAAAAGTTTCAAAAACTTTGGTAATATGTCCGGTCTTAAGTCCACGGGTCAAAACCAATGTGGAACCGAACCCGAAACCGTTTAGGTGTTGTTTGTTTGCTAACATTTACATATGTAAATGTTACTAATGCGTAATGGTTACCCAGGGTTATGTTTGTTTGGGTTGATTTACGCATGAAGTATGTAAAATGGGTGTGTAAATGGTGTGAGAATCACTTGGTTTTTTGCCAAGATTTTACACACCTCAGTAGGTGGTAAAAGGTTTCCTACATCACTGTTATGAGGCAGATGCACAGTATTTTAGGCGTCATCACCGTCCATCACATGTTTTTGAATTTTTATGCTTATTTGGGATCCTAAATGTAAATGTGAACCGTCTATCATCTTTAAAAGGCCCATTACGGCTAAAATACCAAATCTCAACCGTTGATTCTTCCTAGAATGTGAGATATTTTCAAAAACATTCATGTATAATATCTAACCATTCTGGATATATGTGGGCCCCATATTCATGATCTGAACTGTTCAAAGTCTTTAAAAGTCCCATTACGACTATGACACCAAATTTGACAACTTAAATCATC
Organism: Sextonia rubra; assembly: GCA_037013555.1. Classification (NCBI taxonomy): domain Eukaryota; kingdom Viridiplantae; phylum Streptophyta; class Magnoliopsida; order Laurales; family Lauraceae; genus Sextonia; species Sextonia rubra. The sequence goes on from JASUAD010000018.1 coordinate 17,205,544, forward strand.
ATGGATGATGAGATATTTCCCAAACAATTACAACCGTTGGATGGACTACTGTTTTTTATGTGCTGTGTTGAAGTCCCTTGAACCCAGTTCCATTTTTGAAGTTTTTAATATATGTGTGGACCCCACAAGCATGATCCAAACCATTGAAAGTCTTTAAAATAACCAAAAAGGCCATGGGACCATATTTTATATTTTAGTTCTTCACAGATTTTTTTTATATTTATAAAAAAAGTTCGGATCTAAAAATCTATAATTTTGAATTTCTTGGGCCCCATTTTCTTGATCAAAACCATTGATCCTCTTAAAAATGGTCATCTTTTGTTTGGGGGTCAAGTGTCATGCATTTATTCATCATATATTTTAATGAATTTGTGAAAAATGGTGAAGATTTTTTTGTAGAAAAATGCTCAGCCGTTGGATGCATTCAAATTTACATGTGATGAGGTGTGAAAATGACAAACATGTGATTATGTTTCACATGTGACTCATTTGCATATGAAAATAACTCACATGTGGATCATTTACACATATAAGTCATTTTCATATCCCATGTGAAAATGACAAACGACCCCGTAGGTCATGGGTGAAAAAATAGGACTCAGACCCAATCCCATTTACTTATTGAAACCTAAGTAAGAACCCAAATCCGGTTATTAATGAGTCGGAACCTTTGGATAATCAGAGAATCGGACACCTATTTGCAACCCTAGTTGTGATAGAGAATTGGTTATTTTGATAAATGGGTTGAGTGTAAGAGGTTGACATTGGCTAGGTTATTCTAGATAGATGGGGGGTTGCAAATAACAAGTGGAGTATGTGAGAGAACCAAGTAAAAAACTACTACTTTGACTAAGCCCATCAAAAAGAATAAAATGATACTTTGTAATAACATGCAAAAAATATATATATAATAAGTCATCTTCGTAACGCCTCACCCCACGCGAATGCATGATATTGTCCGCTTTGATCCATGGGCCTTACGGTTTTGCTTTTGGTAGGCTCAACCCACCAAAAGGCCTCGTGTAAGATAAAAGTGAAAGCTCTACATAGTCCCAGACATTACAATCTACACCCTTAGGGTTGTATGTCCCTATACAGTAGCCTGCTAACCCTCTTGGCCCATCCACATGGAAAACCACCTACTTGCACTAGACCATGGCAGTGTTATCCTCAAACCCAAGAATAGGGGATTAGGGTGGATCCCGAGGTGTGGCACACATAACCCGTGGCAATCTGTCCATACCATGTCAAGACACATATGAACTACAACAATGGGTGTGAGAAAGATCCATAAATACGTAGCAATTATTTCAATAACAAAGCAGAAACCTGTGAAGTACTCCGCAATCATCATAAACACTAATAAAGCATTCATTCATTAAACATACCAAAGTTTGTTAAGTAGTCCATCACATGCACATGGTATACAAAGATACATAAACATATACATAAATCCAAAATGACATGTCTATCAATCGATTACTCCAAAAATAATATAGTGATGATGGCATGATTGAGATATAAGCCAAAATATGGTTATACCCAAAGCAAGACCAACATGAACCCCATGACGCTCTACGTAGGATGACTAGTAGTAAATGTCATCCTCATTCCACTCATCTACATCCTAAGATACCGCTGTGGTTCCCTTAGAGGCCGCGTCGATTTTTTGACTGGCAATGAGTTCTGTACCTGTAACGCCAAGGGTAGCACTGTTAAACACTATAATTTAGCAAGTATAAGAGTATGTAAGGCTATCATACTATATCAATTGAATTTAGGAACATATTAATTCAAAAAGAGTATTAATGGAAACTAGGCATGTTGTGCATGTGATTAAACATGAGTAAAGAATCATAAATGGAATATAGTAACACACTAGTTAGTATCCACAAGGCTATCTTCTCTTTATGAAGAGCACATATCATACGATAGAAAATCACTAACAGTTGAGCCATAATCCATCTAACTATGCTAAGAGTGCTAATCAACTCTTCACAAAACTACTGTAGTAGGTAACAAATGGAATACCCTTATTTGGTCATGTTGACCCTCATATGAGAACAAGCTAAGTGATGTAGACTCAGTATATATATAAAGATCGATCAATATTCATAACCTTTATACTTATCATACATAGCGATCGTCTCATTCTTAAACAGAAGCATATGTCGGTCTTGAGATTGTATGAATCATATAACTAAAGTTGAACAGTAATTCTGACTAATTGTATAATGCATAAAGTAATGAGCAAAGAGTACTCGAACCCTCTCAACCTTAGTTACCTTTTTCTTGGCTCACGAGCTTACACTTTGTAGAAGCTCTGTCTCCGATTTTGCCTTAGGGTTCACCTAGGAAGAATGAGTATATGATTTAATCATGTTGAAGGCAAGACTTATATTAACAAGATGGATGCATTTGAATTGAAAGATTAACAAGGATATTTACCAGCCAACCTTAGCTAAGATAATCTATATTTCCTTAGTCATTCAATATGATGTATTCATAAAACATACAATGTCAATGTGTTACCAAAATCTTAATATTACATTATATAAACAATGGATACCACTTCTTATGCTAACACCCATAACATGATATCAGAAAACAAATGAAAAATCAAGGGGAAATGAGTGGCAGCTCCACACTCTTCCTTTTTAGAATTTACTTGCCATTTGGCTAATTTTTTTGAGCTGAAAGTACCATTTTTAAGGCCCTACATAGCCTTTAATTGTACTTAATATCCTAAGGATAAGATTTCCTTTAAACTTCTCTCTACGGTCTTAAAAGAAAGATAGAATAACTCCCAATTGATCCCCATTTTTAATAAAAGAAATAAATTTTTAAGAATAAAAGGGGGCACCCAAACGATCGAGCAGTTGTTTGATAAAACTATGATCTGATCGATTGGCCCTGGAGTTTTGAGCTCCTGTCAAAATCAGCTCTGAACTGATTTCTCTCTCCTTCCCACTTTCCACTCTAATTCACCAAGTAAACCCTTCAACACCTTCTAACACCCTTCTACACCACAATTTGGGTTTCTCCTTCATCCAATACCCTCATCCATTTATAATTACCTTCACTAATATTTAAAGGGAAGAAAAGCAGTAGCTTAGCATTGGCATGAAATTCATCAAGAGTCAACATAATTAAGCATACATGTAGCAAAATATACACTTATACTTGCCTTTAGCCTAGTGCTTTACCTAATTCAAGTTTCCTTTTAGTTTAACAGTGAAGAAAGCCTCAATAGAACCAATCCTAAGATATGTAAGAGATGAAATGGGTATGAGCTGAATACATGTTACAGATTTGGGTCTCTTTGACTCTTTGGAGTTCAAAGAATTGAAATAGTGATAGAGTCCTTACCTTAGAGAGCTATAGAGAAAAAGAAGAGATGGAATTATAGATTCCAAGGGAAGAAGATGAGCAAGAAGGTGATGAGGAAGAAGATAGGAGCCTCGGCTCTTACATGTAAGGGCTCAATATCGACATTCCAGCTGTTAGGTAGAGGAGAATATAAGAAGAGGAGGCTCCAGCAGAAGTTCTTAAGGAAATGAAGGAGAATGAATGGGTCTAGGCTATTTTAATTCAAATCTTCTGAAAATCGCAAGCAAATCCAGTTTACTTATAGGATTTATAATTTAAGTAAAGTGGACTCTAGTTGGGCCAAGGTGGATTCAGATTAAGCTGGGTCAAACATGAAAGAGATCTATTTGCCGAAATATACATGATGCCATTAGTATGATACCAATATGATGCAAAACCATGCAAATTTAAGTTACGAGAAAGTCTTTGACTACCTAAGAAAGGTTTGAACTCGACCTAACTACTTATCCAAGACCCAATTCTAAGGGATTTGGATTGAATTAGCTTAAATAAGTATTAATTAGAGTGAAACAAGATTAATTATAGTAAATTATGAATACCTTGGGTTTAGACCTTACATCTTTCCCTTTTTTAAGATCATTCGATCCTCCGAATGCATCATACCTTAGGTAAAAGTCCTTAATACTTCTCCTGAACTTCCTCCTTGAGCTCCCACATGGCTTTTTCTGGTTCATGGTGCTCCCAAAGAATTTTGATCCATTTAGTAGTATGGGTACGTAGCACTTAGTCCTTTGTGTCAATGACATGAAGAGGACGCTCTTCATAGTTCACATCTGACCTCACTTGAATGTCATCAATCTCGAGAACATGTGAAGGGTTTGGAAGGTACCTCCTAAGCATCGATATGTGGAACACATTGTGAACTCTAGCAAATTGAGGTGGTAATTCTAACCAATAAGCCAAATCTCCAACTCTGCTCTGAGTTTCAAAAGGTCTTGCAAACCATGGAGCAAGCTTATCCTTCTATCTAAATCTATTAGTACCTTTTATTAGAGAGACTTTCAAGAAAATCATGTCTCTCCAGAGGTCTATCACAATAATCAACATAGCTATTTTAACGAAATCTAGCAACCTTCAACCGGTCTTGGACTTTTTGCACTTTTTCCGCTATATCTGCAATGAAAGTAGGTCCATGGTGGCTTCTAACTCCAACTTCTTCCCAACACACCTAAGTATAAGGCTTCAAATGGAACCATTCTGATGCTCGTGTGATAACTGTTGTTGTAAGCGAATTCATACAAGGAGAGATGTTCATCTCACTTTTTCCCAATATCTAACAAGTTGGCTTGAAGCAAATCCTAAAGAGTTTGTATTGTATGCTCCGATTGTCCATCGGTTTGAGGGTGATACACAATATTAAAGTTAAGATTTGTACCTATAGTTTTCTGAAAAGACCGTCAAGAGGAAGATACAAATCTACTATCTTTGTTTGAAATTATAAAAACTGAGATACCATGTAATCGAGTAATTTCGTTGGTGAATATCTCATGAAATTTCATCCCTTTCCTAATAGGAATAAAATGGACTGATTTTGTTAGTCGATCGACAATTAGCCATTTAGCATCATGGCATTTACTCGTCTGGGGTAACCTTAAAACAAAAGTCCATCAAAATATTTTCTCATTTCCACTTTGGAATATGCAGAGCGTGTAATTAATCGAAAAGCTTTTTATGTTTAGCCTTTACATGCTAACAAGTAAGACATCTTGCAATAAAATCTTCAATATCTCTATTTATTTTATTCCACCAGAACCTACCATTCAGATTTCGATATATTTTGGTACTCTTGGGGTGCATGGAATATCTTACATGATGTGCTTTATTCATAATTACTTCTTTCAGATTTTGAACTCCTGGCACACATAGTCTATCCATGAAGTACAACACACCATTAATCATCATGAAATATGGTCTCTGTGATATATGGTCACGAATCTTGATAACTCTAGATCTTCAAATTATTTCTCTTTAATCTGTTGTATTAAAGTTGGTCGAAGACAGACATTGCTACGCTACTAGCATGATCTTGTCATCAACAAATTTGATTTCCACATCAAGGTCTTGAAATTCTTCTACTAGTAACCACTTACCACAGATAGCTGCTATTTCAATAGTTGATTTTCAGCTAAGAGCATCCGCCATTACATTACTTTTTCATAGAAAGTATTTTATTATAAAATCATAGTCCTTTTTGAATTCTAGCCAACAGTGCTGTCTCATGTTGAGGTCAGGCTGAGAGACTAGATACTAAAGACTGCAATAATTACTATGAACTACGAATTTCTCACCATACAAATAGTGTCTCCATAACTTTAAAGCAAAGACGACAGCTGCCAACTTTAGATCATGTGTGTCATAGTTCTTTTTATGTTCTTTTAACTGCTTGGATCCATAAACTATAAGCTTCCCATTCTGCATCAATACACATCCCAATCCGATTCTTGAAGTATCAGTGTGTATGACAAATCAACCACTACCTTCTAGTAGAGATATGATTGGGACTAAGATCAATTTCTCCCTAAAGAATTAGAAATTTGTTTCACATTCATTCTACTAAACAAATGGTTCATTCTTTAGAGTCAATTTTATCAAGGGTGCTGTTATTTTGGAAAAATTTTTAATGAATCTTTGATAATAGCCCACAAGACCAACAAAGCTTTGTACTCTGCCACCGTCTTTAGACTTTTGCAACTAGTTATTGCGTTAATCTTAGCTGGGTCTACTACAAGTTCATCTTTACAAATTATATGTCATAAGAAAACAACCTGTTCCAGCCAGAAATAGCATTTCTCCAATTTGGCGTATAATTGATGGTCTCTCAAAACCTGAAGTGAAGTCCTCAAATGCTCAACATATTCATCTCTAGTTTTGGAGCACACTAATACATCATCAATGAAGACTACTACGAATCGATCGAGATAAAATGTGAAGAATCTATTTATCAAAGCCATGAATACAGTTGGGGCATGGGTTAATCCAATTGGCATGACTAAAAATTTATACTGTCCATATATCGTTCTGAAGGTTGTCTTGGGTGTATCTCGATTTCTAATTCATAGTTGATGATATCCAAATCTTAATTCAATCTTTGAAAAGTGTGTTGCAGCCTGTAACTGATCGAACAGTTCATCAATTTGAGGCATTGGATATTTGTTTCTTATTTTCACCTGATTCATCTACTTGTAATCTATATACATTATAAGGGTGCCATCTTTTTTGTTCATAAATAGGACAAGAATTTCCCAAGGTGATGTATTAGGACAAATGAATCTTTGTCGAATAAGTCTTGCGACTGTACCTTCAGCTCACGTAATTTTGCGGGTGCCACCCTTTACGGGGGTCTAGAGATGAGGGTTGTACCGGGTGCAAGTTCTATCGGAAAACCTACTTCCCAAACTAGAGGATGATTGGGAACTTCATTTGGGAAGTCATCCGAAAACTTGCAAACTACCGGAATCTTCTTTAACTTCTTGGGTGGCTTCCTTTTAACAATGAAAGCAATATACCCATTGCAGCAACTTTGGATTTGTCTCTCTGCCGAAGTGCTGAGATCAACCTAGTATTTGAACTCTTTTTCTCACCTTCAAAGACAATACTTAGACCGGCTATCTACCGTCATAGCGATGGTCTTCTAAAAACAGTCCATACAGTCCCTGTACTTAGGCAACCAGTCCATGTCTAGGATTACGTCGAAGTTATGCATTGGAAACACGATGAGTTCCGCTGGCAATAGCATCTCACCAATCGAGACTTCACAGTTTGGGTAAAAGACTTCACAAACCATCTTCTTGAGTACATGGGTGATGACAGTTAACAGGTACGGTAGTTGCACTGGCAACTCTCATAACCTACTAAAAAATCGCAATGTAACAAAAAAATGCAAAGATTTGGAATCAAACAGCTCTTTAGCTTTTACATTACAAATAGAAACTTTTCCTTCAACCACATGGTTTGCCACTTCGGCTTCCTCATGGGTTAGCACGTAAGCATAGCTTGTCTTTGGGGTCGGTTTTTATTGTCCTTGCCTCTGCTGGCCCTATTTATCTTGGGCTTAACCTGGTCATGCTTGGCCTTGTCCTTGTCTAGCCTGTTGTTACTGATGTGGAGGAGCAGGTGGTTCTACCCTAGCAAATTACTGTTACTGCTATTGCAGGGCTTGAATGGTATTCTTCCTCTTTAGGCATTTCGACAAGTGGTGGTCCATTGATTTGTACCCAAAACAAGCTCCAGTAGCCTTTCAGCATTTGTTCATCTTGAGTTTCTTCCCTCACATGCCACAAAATGGCCTTGATGATCCTCTGGCAACTCATTTTTTTTTCTTCGAGTGCTACAGATTTCTTCTAGAAGATGGGGCATTTCGTCTTGGTTCCCCCAAAAATAGGCTCTTTTCTATTTCTTCAGTTGCACAAGCTCTCTCCATAGCTTCATCATATACTGCTGGACATTAGAAAGCCATAGCATGTCCTTTAATAGCTAGCCTCAAACCTTCGAGAAAACTTTTGGTCTTCTTCTCCTTAGTATCAATAAGATCCAAAGCAAGCCGAGAAAACTAACTAAAGACATGCACCTGCAACTGTCATAGTTTCCTGTTGTAAAGTGAGAAATTCTGCTTTCTTTTTGTGGTTGACATGCTTTGGAATAAACTTCTTCCCGAACCACTTTTTGAAAGTATCACAAACAATAGCTTCTGGCATAACTTTAATATGTTCACGTCTATTCTTTCACCATGTATCTACAACATCTCTAAACATAAATGTAGTTAAGATCACTTGTTGCTTCTTCATGCAAGTTATCAAATCGAAGACGTTCTTCATATGCACAAATCATTCATCTACCTGCAATGGATCCTCTCTTCCTGTAAATTCCATTGCTTCTCTTTTCTGAAACTTCTTATACAATGAATTGGGGTTGTGAACTTGACACTACCTTTCCAATAGAGCTGCTAACTACATTTGCATCTCTGCTTGATTATCATTACTTGCAGCCAACTGTTGTATCATTAGCATGAAACGTTCATCTAAAGGATGAGGAGGTGGAGGCGGCAGGGAATCCACATCATCTATCATGACATCATCGCGATCATTATCTCCAAAGCTGTTGTTGGTTTCAGATCCGAAAGCCACATAACTACAGATATATTATTGATTAGTCACCTACAACACCTTAGTACATAAACCAAACTATAATATCATATACAAAATCTATTCCCGAATAGAACCTATCGTACCCTCACCACATATACTAGGATTGCAAAGTCTTACAACTGACTTATTAATGTCTCTAATACCATGTTTACCTATATCATACCCCGAACTCGAGAATTGGGGATTATGATGGATCCCGAGGAGCGGCACACGTAACCCGTGGCAATCCATGCTATATCGAGGCACAAACGAACTGCCATAAGTGTAATTCTAGAAGAAAAGTGTTAGAAAGATCCATAAACATGTGGCAATTATTTTAATAATGAAGCGCAAACCTATGAAGTACACCTCTAATCATCACAAACACTAATAAAACATTCATTCATTAACATGTACTAAAGTTTGTTAAGTAGTCAATCCACATGCACATGATATACAAACATACACAAGCATATGCATAAATTCAAAATGATATGTCCATTAATTGATTGCTCCAAAAATAGCATAGTAATGATGGCATGATCTAGATATAAGCCAAAACATGGCTTACCCTAAACAAGCCCAAAATGAACCCCATGATGCACTACGTAGGTTGACTAGTAGTAAATGTCATCCTCATTCCACTTATCTACACCTTGAGGTGTCGCTGTGGTTCTCTCTAGGGCTGTGTTAGCTACCTAACAAGCAATGAGTTATGTACTTATAACAGTAAGGGTAGCACTATTGAATATGACGATTTAGCAAATATAAAATATATAAGACTGTCATGCTGTATCAATTGAATTTAATAAATTATTAACTGAAGCAATAATTTATAGCACTCAAAGCTTTAGCACAATCTGTCCAAAGGCTTGTCTAGAGAAAAAAGGTATCTCAAACGTGTATTACAAACTTAGAATAGGAAAATGGATGCCTTAGGGTTGAGAGTGGAACCCTTTAAAACTCAATTTTCATGCCTTAAAGTTATACTTCATGTAGAATAGATACAGGCAGTCTTGTCACAAAAAAGAAACAATTTCGTGTGAGAAATTGGGCTTCTATTTGTCTTCCACTTGAACGAATGAACTACTTGATCGAGACGATGGCAGTTCTGTAATTAAGTGCTGCAAACTTCTCGAGGCCATAACTTTGTCATTTTAGCTCCGATTTGATGCAATTTTATAGAAAAGAAAAGTTGTACATCTTGGTTTAATGAGCGACAATATTTTTGCTCCCTACTCTTTTCTTTTTTCTTTTTCTTCATACCAAAAAGGACCTTGAGGATCAATCTGGCACTATTAGAGCTAAAGAGTTCTTTTTAGTATTGTCGCTCCCTACTTTTTTTCTTCTTTTTCTTCGTACCAAAAAGGACCTTGAGGATCAATCTGGCACTATTGGAACTAAAGAGTTCTTTTTAGAGTTTTATCCATCCAAGTGGTCTTTTCAGTATAGAGCTTGCACCCTTACCTTGCATGAAGCCCTGTGCTTAGAACTTGCATTTCTATTGTGATTACAAGCTTGTTTGCCTAGTGATAAACAAAACCTTCATTGTGCACTCTAATAACAGTTAGGTATGACAATATCATGCCTGTGGCATTCCTAATATGAGGCCTTTTGGTGGGTTGAGGCCCATCAAAATAAAACTGTGAGACTTATGGGCCAATGTGGATAATATCATGCCTTCATATGGGGTGGGGCATTATCTCGACTAATTCGAGTGTGGGTCTTAGCCATGGTCTAGTACAAGTGAGCGGGTTTCCATGTGGGCAGGGCAGTAGGATTGGCAGGCTACTGCACAAGGATGTGCAGCATATAGGGGGTGAATTGTGACGTCCTAAAGTCCCATATCAACTATAGAGAAGAATGTAAGTAAGCTTATATGTAGAATTTTGCACCCACACCTTGCATGAGGCCATTTGGGGGTAAAGGCCCACCAGAAGTAAAACCATGAAACCCATAGGCCAAAATAGACAATATCTTGTAGGTGGCTGGAGTGGGGCATTATACTATAGTTGAGGAATTTATCACAAGGCTTAGAGTTTTAGACTGTATTTCTAAGCCATCAACAGTTTCTTGTGATAACTCCATTGCAGTTTACTTTTCTTAAAACAATAAGAGTGAGAGTGCAAACAGAAACATTGATATCAAGTATCTTATTGTTAGAGAATGTGTTCGAGAACATCAAGTGACTGTTGAGAAGATAAGCACTAAGTTGATGGTTGCAAATCCTATGATAAAAGGGCTACAAACCAATTTGTACCAAAAAAAAAAAAAAAGTGGAGCATATGGGATTTGTTATCTTTTCAAGTGTTTAATTTAGTATGTACCTTCAAATGACATTTAGTTTAGTAATTACAATTACATTTTGTGTTTCATGGTATGTCTGTCATTTTATAATTTGTATACATAAAGGTATAATGAATGACAAACTGCCATTTTGGTCAATGAAGTAAGACTCGGGATGTACTTTGATGGCACATTCATATAGAATTATGTCTCATAAAAGTATACATTTAGAGGGAATCAATGATATTGTAATACATGAATGGTGATTTTCGATTTATAGATTATTTACCACCATGATTTGTATATTAAAACTCTTTACTTGAAATACAGTTTCTTGATTACCCCAGAAGGAAGCAAAATTTGTTGGACATATGTGGTCCTCATGACCACATGTCTAATGTTTTTGGGCCCACAGTTTGAGCCCACTAATTTAAGATGCTTTCCCCTTTTAGTTTTGGTTTTACTATATATAGCTTGGATTCAATTTTAGTAAGCCCAATCAATTAAGATATCTTGGTTGACTAATTTTTGAGCAATTAAGGAAACTTATCTTTAATGGATTTCTTTGATGGGAAGAAATCTCTTTAGGGTTTATCTATAAAAGTGGTTTTCCGGTCCTCTCTCTTAACCCATGAGATCTGAAAAGTACCCATCAACTCTCACGCATCTTGGAGTGGGTGATAAGGGAGATAGGAGAAAACCCTATTTGAGAATCAAGATCCACTCATCATCAAGATCATGGCGCAAGGTATGCATTTATTTTCTTGAGATCATATATTGTTTAATGCATAAATCTAGATCTTTAGGTTTGATGTTTTATTGCAAACCCTATTAAATCTAACAATGGTATCAGAGTATAGGTTCTGATTTATGCATTAAACTTTTCATGGGTGAATTTTATTATTATTATGATGATTATGTTATGTTAAGACCAATGTGGCTCATGTAAGATCTACATCTCAGCATCTTGTTTCCAAGCATGTTTTTGGTTGAATATCTATCTCTGTCTCTTTATCTCGATGATAGTTTGGATGAGTGCTCTCACCTCTGTAACATCTGTTGATGTATCATCAACCGGTTCATCATGCCATGGTGAATTTATTAGTTATGGCAACATAAAATAAACATGGGATTTACTTTAGTATTGTCAGATCTAACTGTATAAAAATCTCCGATTTTGTTGGTATGTATCGGACTAAATTTTGCATAAATTATGGGATTTCATTAACTTGATGCATATCAGTTTGGTTTCAATATTGTTTTTTCCCTTTTAACGGTATTATTATTATTTCGGTTGTCGTATTGAACAACAAGCACAAGAGCCATAGATAAATAAACAAAGAAGTTCAGCTGCCAGAGTGGATCCTATCCCGCCTTTACCAATGAAAAAAAAATGGGAGAGTCATCCGTCTAACGAGAAAATGGAGGCGTGAGATATTACATGATCAAAGGCCTTGTCACGAGCTGGACTCGAACCAGCGCTTTCCAGATGCATGATCCGGATTTTACCCTTTTCTGATTGTGACTTTGATTACCCGGTTCGTCATGCGACAGACTACATCCGGGGGTCGGTTTGCCCGACCATACCATGCCCAACCCCCAACCCATGACTAACCTACTCAAAGTAATAGGGGTGATTCAATCCAGCCACAAGCGTACCTGTCCTTCTAATTGCTCTGATCTATCCAGATAGGTTGGGTTTGCTCTGATCTAAGGAAGTTGATCTATACCCATATAGTATATATACATATAATTCACTTTTGGCTTTGCTAGTATAAAAAGAGACAGCTCTGTAGCATATTTAGCTAGTAACAAACAGTGGTGAATTAAATTGGCTGGATTGGTTAGATCAACCATTCAATTGATAATCTGACAATTTCAGTTACGTTTGATGTTGGAATTTCAAACAGTGTTTTCCAATAAACTTTGGTGATCAAATTTGTCAGGCTAATGGTTTGGATCATCTATTTTAGTTTTATGACAATTTTCTTTTATGCCTAATGTAAGTAGAATCATTGGATGGATTTTATTAATTATCATGCAATTGTTAACCTTTTGTCTAATTGCTATAATTTCATGGTAATATATATGTTATGATTTTATAATTTTTTTTAGGGGTCTTGATTATTTATTAATTAGATTGGATTTTATTTTATGTCACATTTATAAGGTTTTAAAATTTTTTTTGGGCCATTTTATTTTAATCCATGAAAAGTGTCCATGCATATTCTGGATCCATAGATATTCCATAATTGTATATTTAATTCATGGACCTATTAAATTATCACAACGTTTGATAATATGGATCAGTTTTAGAGAAATCATGGCCTAATATTTTAGTATTCACCACTAGTGACATTATAACCAATCTAGATTAGACTCCTTCATGTCATTTATAAATGCTATTAAATTCAATTGATACCTATAGTTTTAAGTAGTGCGGTAGTCACCAAAGTGGCCCTATTATGAAAGACTTATAGGTATTACCTGAAAGTTAAGATCCCTAACACTATTTATTGTGTAAGGATAATAGCATTAGACTTGCGATCTTAAATTAGGAGAGTGAGAATTGGCCCAAAGGTTCGATTGCCACTCAAATAATTGTAAGACGGAATAAGGTAACTTGATATATGTACCTAATTGGGAATGGTTCATATACCCAAAGGCATAAAGCCTAGCGAATTACGTTCATATTATCACGTTAGCCTTATGGATGAATAGTTTTCATTCACAAGTAATCCTATTTGCATTTTACAGTCTCGACCCAAAGGAGGGACTTTGATGATGTACTGGATCCCTGACCAGATTGGTTCATTTATGTAAAGAATCATTCTAGATTTCTGTTTTAGCGTGAACTCAAAGCATTTAAGTAAATTGAGCCTTTTTCTTTTTCCCTTTATGTTTTCAACATTGACCCCTACTGCCTTGAATGGACATCTCTCGAACATACCTATGTTGAATGGATCAAATTTTACTGATTGGAAAAAAGAGCTTTTAATAACCTTGGGTTGCCTTAACTTGGACACTACATTATTGGAACCCAAGCCCACTGATCTTACTGAAGCTAGCTCTCAAACTCAGAGAGCATACTATGAAAAATGGACCAAGGCCAATTGATTGAGTCTTATGATGATTAAAAGGTCCATTGCGAAAAATATTCGTGGGTCAATTCCTGATAATGAAAATGCTAAGGCCTATCTTGAATCAGTGGAGCAACAATTTCAAGATCAGATAAGACTTTGGCAGCTACTTTGATTGCCAAATTATCTTCTATGAAATATAATGGATTTAGCGGGATCAGGGAACACATTATGCATATGAGGGATCTACCGGCCCAACTCAATACTCTTGAAATGACCATTTCTGAGAATTATATAGTCCAATTTATTTTGAATTCTTTGCCCCTTTTATTTGGTCCTTTCAAAATTTCTTATAACACCCAAAAGGACAAATGGACTATGAATGAGTTGGTTTCTATGTGTGTGCAAGAAGAAGGTAGACTTAGATAGAAAGGGCAGCTATAGAAAGTGAATCTTGTCTCTTACTATCCTTCAAATAAGAAAAGGTTTTTTAAGAGTAAGAAACACTTGAAGAAAAAAGACAAGAAATCTGCTCTGAGTGACCAAATTGGAAAGAAAGGCAGTGAACCAAGGTGCTTCTTCTACCATAAAAAGGGACATCTAAAGAAAGACTGCTTGAAGAGACAAAAATGGTTTGAATCTAGAGGTATATATAAGTCCTTTGTTTGTTATGAAACAAATCTTTTAGATGTTCGTTCAAATACTTGGTGGATTGATTCTGGTGCCACTGTTCATGTGGCAAATTCCATGCAGGGCTTTCAATCAAACGGGAGTCCAAGTAATGAACAAAGAAATATTTTTATGGGGAACCGGCTAGAGGCAGAAGTGAAAGCGGTGGGGACTTGCAGATTGATTTTTTATTCTGGATTCCAGTTGGACCTAATTACCACGTTTTATGTTCCTACAATAAGTAGAAATTTAATTTCTTTATCCAGACTTGATTTAGAAGGTTATACCTTCTCTTTTGGACAAAGTAGTTTGAATATTTATAAAAATTAAGTTTTAGTTGGTGGTGGTATTTTATGTGATGGTCTATATAAGTTGAATCTGGATTCACATTTTGCTAGTTCTTTACTTACCATGCATGAGAATAATTTTATGAATGTTGGTGTTAAGAGAGGAATTTTTGCTGAAAACTCCTCGAGTTTGTGGCATAAAAGACTTGGACACATCTCCCTTGAGAGATTAAAAAGATTAGTAAATGACGGAGTATTGAGAGCTTTAGATTTTACTGATTTTAGTATTTGTATAAACTGCATTAAAAGCAAGCAGACAAACAATATTAATAAAAATAAGGCCACAAGACGTTTGGAGCCACTTGAATTAATCCATACAGATATTTGTGGTTACTTTCCCACACCATGTTATAGTGGTCAAAAATACTTTATCACTTTTATTGATGATTTCACTAAATATGGTTATGTCTATCTATTATATGAGAAATGCGAATCTCTAAAAGCCTTTGAAACTTATAAGGCCGAAGTGGAAAATCAATTAGACAGGAAAATAAAGGTTGTGAAATCTGATAGAGGTGGAGAGTATTATGGCCGGTATGATGAAACAGGTCAAAATCTTGGCCCATTTGCTAAATTCCTGGAAAATCATGGTATTTGTGCTGAATATACATTGCCTAGATCTCCGCATCAGAATGGTATGGCTGAAAGACGTAATAAAACGCTCATGGAAATGGTATGGAGTATGTTAAGTAATTCTACTTTGCTTGACTATATGTGGGGAGAAGCCTTAAAATCAGCTGCATATATCCTAAACCGTATACCCACTAAGGTTGTTCCAAAAACTCCTTATGAGTTATGGACAGGTAAGAAGCCAAGTTTAGGACATTTGCATGTTTGGGGTTGTCCGGCGGAAGCTAGAGTTTATAACCCACAAGAGAAGAAATTGGACCCTAGGACTATCAGTGGGTATTTTATTGGATATCCAGAAAGGTCCAAAAGCTTTAGATTTTATTGCCCTACTCATACCACAAAAGTTATTGAAACCGGAAATACCAGATTCATAGAAAGTGATGACATTAGTGGGAGCAATGCACCACGAAACGGGGTATTTGAAGAACATCGGATACCTATACCATCACCGATGGAAACGGTTAGAGTTGTTATTCCAAATGACTTCGTTCAGAATGATACGATGGAAATACAACCTACTATATCAGAAGCGCCACTAGATGAGAATGTCATTCACAATGATGTGATGGAAGATATCAATCATCCGAATCAAGATTTGGCCGAGGCACAACCTTTAAGAAGATCTCAAAGATCTAAAAGATCTGCTATATCGGATGATTATATTGTTTATCTTCAAGAATTTGATTTTGATATAGTTGTCAAAGAAGATCCGGTAACATATTCACAAGCCATTAAAAGTGATGATTCGAATAAATGGATCGATGCCATGCAAGAGGAGTTAAAATCCATGTCTGTAAATAAAGTCTGGGATCTCATCGAATTGCCTCAAGGGTCTGTAGCTATAGGATGCAAATGGATCTTTAAGACCAAATGAGACCAAAAGGGCAAAATCGAACGATTTAAGCCCAGACTTGTAGCTAAGGGATTTACTCAAAGGGAAAATGTTGATTATAAAGAGACCTTTTCACCAGTTTCTTCAAAGGACTCTCTTCGAATCATGATGGCATTTGTAGCTCATTTTAATCTAGAGTTACATCAAATGGATTTGAAAACAGCGTTCTTAAATGGAAATTTAGCTGAAGAGGTATATATGAAACAACCAGAAGGCTTTCAGGAAAAAGGCAAAGATAATCTAGTTTGTCGATTAAAGAAATCTATATATGGGCTTAAACAAGCTTTAAGGCAATGGTATATTAAGTTGAATGATATCATTACTTCCTTCGGGTTTAAGGAAAACATTGTTGATCAATGTATATACCTGAAGATCAGTGGGAGCAAGTTTATTATTTTAGTCCTGTATGTAGATGACATTCTACTTGCGACTAATCATCTAGGCCTGTTGTGTGCAACAAAGGAATACCTCACAAAGAATTTTGAAATGAAAGATATGGGCGAAGCATCCTTTGTACCTGGAATCGAGATTTTTAGAGATAGGTCTCGAGGTGTACTAGGATTATCACAAAAAGCCTACATTAATAGAATTCTTAAAAGATTCAATATGCAGAACTGTTCTAGAGGAAAAGCACCTATATCAAAAGGTGATCGATTCTCCAAAGATCAATGTCCCAAAAATGACATCGAGAGAAATTAGATGCGGGACATCCCATTTGCTTCAATTGTAGGAAATTTCCTGTAAGCTCAGACTGGTACTCGTCCAGATATCAGTTTTGCAGTTAACATGCTAGGAAGATATCAGTCTAACCCTGGCATGACTCATTGGAAGGCAGCAAAGAAAGTCATGAGATATTTACAAGGGACTAAAGAACATATGCTCACTTATAGCAAATTTTATCACTTGGAAGTGATTGGATATTCAGATTCAGATTTTGCTAGATGCCTTGACACAAGGAGATCTACATCAGGATACATTTTTCTCCTTGCTGGTGGGGCTGTTTCGTGGAAAAGCATTAAACACACTACAACTGCTTCTTCTACATTTCAAGCTGAATTTGTGGCATGCTTTGAGGCCACTAATCAAGCTGTATGGATACGGAATTTCATTTTTGGGATTCAGATTATGGACTCCATTTCTAAGCCGCTGAAAATTTATTGTGAAAACACATCAGCTATTCGCTTTTCTAATAACGACAAGAGTTCAAGCGCTGCAAAGCACTTTCAGATAAAATATCTTGCTGTTAAAGAAAAGGTTCGGGATAATATTGTGTCTATAGAGCAAATAAGTACAAAGCTCATGCTTTCAGATCCTATGACTAAAGCATTACCGGCAGAGGCCTATAATGATCATGTTAGAGAAATGGGTCTCATTGTGTTACTTTAATGTGTGTGGTTGAAAGGATTTCTGCTTATTTATTTGACACTTTAGTTGATAAATTTTCATTAATGATAAATTTGTTCTCTTGCTCATTTTGTGTGCACCATTTATTAATTATTGAAGAGCAAGATAAATTTCATTTGGACCATAAATAGGAATTATGTATACTCTTATTATTTTCCTCGATTTATGACTTAATTAAATGAAATTACTAATGTTGTGGTACATGGAAGGAATTATGTCATATAATTAATGTTTGACCATCATGATCCGCATTATTGATTTCGTTTAATTACAGTATATCAGAATTAGCATAAACTGATTGACTGGGCTATTTTTTTTTTAATTGAGTGGTCACTCGTCGGGATTTTAAAATTTAGTCGAATCCAAGTTTAGTCATAAAAATATTTTTTTTTCAAAATTTTTTTCTTTTCTTTTCAAAATTTATATATATTATAATAAAAGGTGGATTGTTTTTATATGGTCGTCATGACCAAGTGGGAGATCACATATGTGTGGTCATTCGGACCAAGTGGGAGATTATTGGACAAATGTGGTCCTCATGACTACATCTCTAATGTTTTTGGGGCTCACAGTTTGAGCCCACTAATTTAAGATGCTTTCCCCTTTTACTTTTGGTTTTACTATATATAGCTTGGATTCAATTTTAGTAAGCCTAATCAATTAAGATATCTTGGTTGACTAATCTTTGAGGAATTAAGGAAACTTATCTTTAATAGATTTCTTTGATGGGAAGAAATCTCTCTAGGATTTATCTATAAAAGTGGTTTTCCGGTCTTCTTTCTTAACCTACGAGATCTGAAAAGTACCCATCAACTCTCACGCATCTTGGAGTGGGTGATAAGGGAGATAGGAGAAAACCCTATTTGAGAATCAAGATTTACTCATCATCAAGATCATGGCGCAAGGTATGCATTTATTTTCTTGAGATCATATATTGTTTAATGCATAAATCTAAATTCTTAGGTTTGATGTTTTATTGCAAACCCTATTATATCTAACAAAATTGACTTTGATGTTTGTGTCAATTTGGGCCAAGTGGGAGATTGTAAGACATATCTCACTTGGAGACATGCGGCCCAATATTGCCACTAACCCATTAAGCCTACTTAATAGTTATACAACTTTCCTAGCTTATCTTCAATTATCAAGTTAAAAAAATTTTATTGGACATAAGTGCCCATTCTTTCATTTAAGGTGACAACTCTCTCTGATGGGAAAAGCGTGTGAAGTGATTTTCTATGAGGGGGTTTCTAATCTAGCAAGAAACAAAAGGTGCCTATGATTCTATCAATCTCATTCATAAAGGAATCGTGCATGGGTTTGAAGGTTGTATTTTTCTTTTCAACAAGACTCAAGTCCTCTTTGGTTTTCAAAGGTCAAAAAGAAAATCAATTTAATCACCATGGTAGAAAGTAAGTTCCTTTGTATTTCACATCATGAATATTGATATTATGCCTACATGCTTCAAATGAAAATTTCCTATCAAAGTGAAATTTGAGATTTGTAATTGTGTTGATTGCATTTATTTTGAATTGTTTAGACTATAATTATGTGGGTCACATGGTGGATTCTCAAATATCTTACTCATGAAAGGGGTGTAATAGACATAGGGGATTCGGCTTTGGTTTAAAAACTTGTTTTTGACTTTTCTTGGCTTATATGAGTAAACTCAGCTCATTAAACTTGTTTGAGTAGGATAAGTCTAATGAGTTTGGATAAATGTAAGCATGGACTGGACCGAAGCTTGCCAATCAGGTTATCAAAATCTTAAGACTACGGCTGTGACTAGTGATGAGTCTCATATATAATTGCTATCACTGAGTACTGAATGAAGAGCTCACGGACCCCAGCCCCGACAAGCAAAAAGCATGACAGTGGCAATGGGGTAGACGGCTGATTCAGGGCATAAAAAATAAGCCCTCACTTAGTGGTGTTAATGGGCTGGTCTGGGATGGGCAGACCTAAGCCATATGCAGGCCCGGCTCAAGCATGACACTGGCCTTAAAAGTTTGGCCCGAGCCCTCCCATTCAATCAATCAGGCCTCTCTGCACTGGTCTTCTTATCAATTTTGTGGGTGTTCGTTCAATTGTTCGAATCAATTAAATTAAATTATTTGCATTCCTTACATGAGCAGGGCAGTGCTAGGCTTTGGGATTTCTATTATTTAATCCAAGCCTAGCCCAATTACATTAACGGGCCATGACTGTATCTTCAAGCGTAACCCAGAACAGGCTGGGCCCGGATCAGGCCAGGCTGCCTGGGCCATCAACAACCGTAACTTCAAACCATGAAATGAAATCTATGGTCTACCACTGGTTGACTGAAGCAACATAACTTTGAACAGCTTATTTCTAGACTATACGTCTATACTAACGAGCACGGCCCATTTTAAGCACAAGCCACTCAACAATCTGCATTTACCCGAGTGTCACTAAATCAGAGTTAGTCCCACTATTAGATCACCGTGTATAGAATTTATTACTATAACACAAAAGGAGCAAAGTAACAAAGTTATAATCAGGAGTCTACACTTGAATACTCGAAAGGTGTGCCACTCTGCGTAGCATGAATTTTAGGGTCATGAGTTTTAAGTGGTAGACCCCACTAAATAATTCAAATGAGCACTACACTAAAAGGATCCGAAAGCCCCGGTGGCTGCAGTTGTCCAAGCAGGTGCTGTTATCCTTTATCTTTTTTTCCCCATTGTAAGGAGCAAATCAGAGGCTAGCTAAGATGTATCAACCCGAAAACTTCTCCAGAATTTCCTCATCCAAGATTCAGCAATTCAACTAATCGGTGCTGATATGCCAATCATGAGATCGGGGTGTATCAGCAAGTCGGAGGGCCCAGTTTAGATTGATGTTTCGCACTATTTAACTTTCTCTAACCATCCATTTGCCTGAACGATCATTTCGAACATCGGGATTAATAATCAGACCAACGTTTGAGAAATAGTTAATTTGTAATTTTACTTACTATGTGGACGGTCTGGATTGCACGAAGCCAACTCCAAGTCTTTTATGGTGTGTTTGCCAAAATAAAGTCATTTGTTGGTTTAACTCCTTTTATTTTTTTTTATCTTTTAAAATTACCATTAACTCACTTCACTCTATAAATAAAATTACCAAATGAGCCCAAACGTCGAGTTACTACAAACAGGGATGCAAATGGAGAGGTTGGAGTCATATTGGACCAGGAATTTGCATTATTATTTTCAGACCCGGCTGGGATAAAAAAAAAAACCTGGATCTCTATTACCCTGGCTAGCATCATGATCAACTTCTTTTTTAATTTTTAACTTTTTGCTTAAAATAAGAACACTAATATAGAAATGCCCAACAAAAATTTATTTTAAGCCATACTTGTAAGTGACTGAAGGTGGTGGTCCACTTGACCATCACCCATTTTCATAACGGATTCAGAAACGGTCATCTCCCTTAAGGCCATTCAGTACCATTCAATCCATTTCCGTTTTCTGCCATTACAGTCCATGAAACGTTCAAAGTTATGGTCTTCTGTGATGGGGAGGAAGGCTATAAAAGCCATGGGACTCTCTTGTCTTGGATTACACGAGCTTGGCATTCCCATCCACGAGCCTGCATAAAGAGAAGAGCAAGAGAGTCATTCGTTTGTTTTTCTTCCAGCTTCTCCAATTAAAGTTTCAATGGAATCAGGTATGTTTGCAGTTCTGTTTCGATTTTAATCCTGCCGTTGTATGGTGAATCCAATCCGTTAACTTGATCCGAAATGGGCCGTTTTGGTTAACAAGTGGTATCAGAGCCAATGGTATTTGTGTTGGACGGGTTGGAATTTCAGAAAAACCGGACCTCTGTTTTTCGTTTTTTGCCAGAACAGTTACAGAGCAAAAAAATATATATATATTTACAGTGGACCGTCGCCTGGGGCAACGGCCATCCGGCAGCAGGCGCTGCGCGCTGGCGCAGCGGCGCAGGCGCAGCGCTGCGCCCAGCGGCAGCGCCGTATCAGAAGAACAAAAAAAAAAAAAAAAAAGGTTCTGCAATCGTCGGCCGGCGACGGGAAAGGACCGGCAGCCACTGCCGCTGCCGTCGCCGGCCTCGGGCGGGACCCCAGCCGCCGTCCGCGGCCCCTGCCGGCGTGACTGGGGACCCCGGCTGTTCACCGTCTCTGTGAAGGAGACGATGAACAGTACGGGTCGAGTTTCGGGTCAGCAGGGTCGCTTGCGGGTCAGGCCGATGACCTGACCCGACCTGTTGTTCCTGACCCGGACTGTAGATCTGGATCCGACCCGGCGTACAGGTCAGGCCCGACCCAACTGACCCGGTTCAACTGGGATTAAAATAGACTGGGCACCGGTTTCGGGTTTCAGTCCGACCCGGGTCGATTGACCTGACCCAGCCCAACATAACAGAAAATATAAATGACTGGTCAGGTCCGACCCGACCTGACCCGACCCAGCCCAACCTGTCAAGCCCGATTGGACTGAACAGGTTATTTTATGACCTGGGTCTGACCCGACCCACTGGCCTGGCCTGTTTGAATAAAGTATTATTAATCTTTTTGATAATTGTATGTTTTAAATAATTAAGTCATTATAAAATTGATCCGTTCCGATCAGAACCGTCCATTTGACATATTTAAATGCTGTAATTATTCTGATGGGACTGGATCATTTAATTATGATCAGATCAAGGCCAGATCAAAGAAAAATGGACGATCAAAACCTTATTTTAATCATAACGGACACATATGATATCGGATTTTCGATCCGCTTCTTTTGTTGTGTTCCTTATGATGAGATCTACCATAGTAGTGAATTTAATTCCCGATCCAATGGTTCAATGATCATATCATAAGGTTTTATGCATGTTTAACTCATTTAATTTCATGTTTTCCGCTTATTGTTTACATGATTAATGTTGTTTGAGTTATAATTTGTTACATGCATGATTGTTTGATGAATAAATTAGTGTCATAGGTTTCAATTTGGAATTATGAGTTAATTAGGTAGTCACCAAAGTGGCCCAGTTACGATGAAACTCATATTTTACATATTGAATAAGAGATACCACATATGACACTTAAATTACAATTTCACTTAAAGGATAGATAATCGACCCAAAGGAGTTTATCTTTCGATTATTTGAATATTGGATAAAACACATTAAAGGATGTTTTGTGAATTCGTGTTGATCTATGCCCAAAGGTGGGATCTCATTTATTCACTTGATAAATTGTGTTTTTATCAAATAATTGAGAATAATTAAATTAACATGTTGCATTTGACCCAAAGGTTATTTGTAATAGTGTAAAATGATTATTTTGTTGTAAGTTTCCCTGTGAATTCAAAGCATTATAGAATTGTGAAAATAATAGTTTATATCTTCTTTTACAGCTTCTTCCTCCAGATCATTGACTCTTCCCTCGTGCTTAGGGACAATTCCCTTATTAGATGGATCCAACTACCCCGAATGGTTAGACATGTTAGCATTGACCATAACCTTTCTCGACTTAGAAATGGCCTTAGATGAGCCCATGCCTCCTGCCCTCACCGATCAGAGTTCTGCGCCTGAAAAGGCGAAACATGAACAGTGGCACAAATGTGACAAGAAATGCCAAAAGATCATAATGACTTCAGTTTCTAAGAGTATTAGGGGATCACTTGATCCAAAGAATCATGCCAAGGAACTCTTAGAACAGATCAAGTCACAATTTGAAGTGACTGATAAGGCATTGGGTGCCACATTAATGAACAAATTGACAAACATGCAGTACGATGGGACGAAGGGAGTTAGGGAACATATCCTACTCATGTCTAATCTTGCATCCAAGTTGAAGGATATAGACATGAGTATCTCAGATGGATATTTGATCCAATTCATTCTGGATTCCCTTCCCCCTGCATTTGGCCCGTTTAAAGTTACTTACAATCAGAGCTCTAGTCGGTGGACCATAACTGAACTGATCGCAAGATGTGATCAAGAAGAGAGGAGGCTTAAGGCTGAGGGGCAATTTCAAGTAAACTTAGTCTCCCAAGTTAAGGGCAGGAAAGTTTTTAGAAACCTCAAGAACAATGCCAACACGCCCAAAGTAGATCCGAAAGGTCAGAAACCGATGAAGAGAAAAGGGAAGAAAAGGTCCGAAAAATGTCACTTTTGTGGCAAGAAAGGACATTTCAAGAAGGACTGTCTCAAAAGGAAAAATTGGTTTGAGAAAAGAGGTAAGCAAAGAAATTTATCTCTTGTATGTGAAACCAATATTATTAATGTCCCATCTAATACATGGTGGGTAGACTCTGGTGCAACCGTTCACATTTCTGGTTGTATGCAGGGATTCCTTTCAACCCGGAGGCCAAGTGATGGGGAACGAACCATCGTTATGGGGAACCGGAAGGAGTCAAGAGTCAAGGCAGTAGGCACATATAGGCTGGTGCTAGATACCGGATTCGTTTTAGATCTGCCGAACACCTTCTATGTTCCGGAGATTTCCCGAAATTTGGTTTCCATTTCTCAATTGGATGTGAAAGGATATGTTTTTAATTTTGATAGCGGATCTTTTAAACTATTTTTCGATAATATAATGATTGGTTGTGGTTTATTGTGTGATGGTTTATATAAGTTACAGCTAGATATTTTATATACACAATCACTAACTACACACCATGTTTCTTGTGGAATGAATGCTGGCATGAAAAGAGGACTGATAAAAGAGAACTCCTCCATGTTGTGGCATAAACGGTTAGGACACATCTCGAAAGAGAGAATGTTGAGATTAGTGAAGGATGGGTTATTACCAACCCTTGATTTCACTAGTTTCGGTGTCTGTGTTGACTGTATTAAAGGAAAACAGACACAAACAGTCAAGAAAACTGCCACACGAAGTTCTGAACTTCTGCAGTTAATCCATACGGATGTTTGTGGAAAGATAGATATACCTTGTTTTACAGGAGAACAATATTTCATCACATTTATAGATGATTACTCACGTTTTGGTTTTGTCTATCTTATTAAAGAAAAATCTGATGCTTTGACTATGTTCAAAATATTCAAGGCAGAAGTAGAAAAGCAATTAGATAGGAAGATCAAAATTGTGAGATCGGATCGTGGTGGTGAATACTATGGTAGGTACACTGAAGCGGGCCGTAACCCAGGTCCGTTTGCAAGATTCCTAGAATCCGAAGGTATTGTTGCCCAATACACAATGCCTGGAACTCCTCAGCAGAATGGAATTGCTGAAAGAAGGAATAGAACTCTGTTAGATATGGTTAGGAGTATGGTTAGTAATACTTCGTTACCCGAGTCTATGTGGGGTGAAGCACTGAAGATGGCCATGTATATTTTAAATAGGGTTCCTAGTAAAGCAGTTCCCAAAACTCCTTTCGAGTTGTGGACTGGAAGGAAACCCAGCTTAAACCATTTCAGAGTTTGGGGATGTCCATCTGAAGTGCGAGTGTATAATCCACAAGAAAAGAAGTTAGACCCTAGAACTGTGAGCGGATTTTTTATTGGTTATCCAGAGAGGTCTAAAGGGTATCGATTTTACTGTCCTAATCATTCACTAAGAATAGTTGAGTCCCATAATGCTAAGTTTTTGGAGAATCATGACAACAGTGGGAGTAGCGAGGCTAGAAACATTATATATAAGGAGATTAGAGATGGGCCTCAATCCTCTACTCAAGATGGATTAATGATTCCACTCGATATAGGGGCATTCCCAGAACGATCTGTTGATCCAATTCCTCAAGATACACAACCAACTCCTCCAATACAACCAAACATTCCTGAAGAAAATCCGTAAGTATTGAGAAGGTCAACTCGTATGAGAAGGCCTGCTGTTTCGGATGACTATGTTGTGTATCTAGAAGAATCGGATATTGGAATTAAAGAAGATCCAAAAACTTTTAATGAAGCTGTACACAATGACAATTCTGATAAATGGTTAGATGCTATGAAAGAAGAATTAGAATCCATGGCTGTAAATGATGTTTGGGATCTCGTTGAACTACCCGAAGGGTCCAAGACTGTAGGTTGTAAATGGGTCTTTAAGACCAAAAGGGACTCTAAAGGTAAAGTTGAACGATTTAAAGCCCGACTAGTGGCTAAGGGATTCACTCAGAGAGAAGGTCTCGATTTTCACGAAACCTACTCTCCGGTATCTAAGAAAGACTCATTCAGAATTGTAATGGCTCTAGTAGCTCATTATGACTTAGAGCTATATCAGATGGATGTTAAAACAGCATTTTTGAATGGGAATCTTGATGAAGAAGTGTACATGGAACAACCTGAAGGGTTTGTTCAACAAGGTAATAATCAAAGGCTGGTCTGTAAGTTAAAGAAGTCGATATATGGGCTGAAACAAGCTTCCAGACAATGGTACTTAAAGTTTAATCATATTATTACATCTTTTGGTTTTACCGAAAATCCAGTTGACCATTGTATTTACCTTAAGATCAGTGGGAGCAAGTTTATCATTTTAATCCTATATGTAGATGACATTTTACTAGCCAGCAATGACCTTAGTATGATCCGAGAAACTAAGGTATACCTTGAGAATAATTTTGACATGAAAGATATGGGTGAAGCAACTTTTGTAATAGGAATCGAGATATTCAGAGATCGATCTCGAGGATTACTCGGGTTGTGTCAAGAAGCCTATGTGCAAAATATTCTCAAACGTTTCCGAATGGAAAGGAGTAAATCACAAAATGCCCCTATGTCTAAGGGAGATAGGTTTAGTAAAGATCAATGCCCCATGACTGACATAGAAAAGTTAGAAATGAATAAATACCCTTATGCGGCAGCAGTAGGAAGTCTAATGTACCTGCAGACATGCACGAGGCCAGATATTAGTTTTGCAGTTGGGATGTTAAGTCGATATCAAAGTAATCCAGGCATAACTCACTGGGTAGCTGTCAAGAAAGTGATGCGTTATCTCAACGGCACTAGAAGATACATGCTCACATATCAGAGATCCAATACGCTGGAGGTCATTGGATATTCAGATTCTGACTTTGCGGGTTGTCTCGATACTAGAAGGTCAACATCTGGTTACATCTTTCTGTTGGCTGGCGGGGCAGTCTCGTGGAGGAGTGCAAAGCAAACGCTAGTCACTCCATCCACATTTGATGCAGAGTATGTGGCGTGCTTTGAAGCCACGGGTCACGCATTATGGATGCGTAACTACATCAAGGGACTTACAATTATGGGCAGTGTTTCTGAACCGCTAAAGATTTACTGCGATAACAATGCTGCTCGACTTTTTGGGCAGAATGACAAGTGTTCCAGTAAATCAAAGTTTCTGGAAGTAAAGTACCTTGTTTTGAAGGAAAAAGTGCGAGATCGTCTAGTGTCAATTGTTGGAGCTCCATCGAAGCTCATGGTTGCTGATCCATTAACAAAGGCATTGGCGCCAAATGATTTTAAAGACCATGTATTGAGTATGGGATTGAAAGATATGCCTTGAAGGAATCAATGATGTATGACACTATTCAATGATCAATTAAAGAAATGATTTCGCAAATCTTACTTTGTTCTTATGGCACATGTGATTATTATGAAACACAGTAAGAATATAAAAGTGTTATGACTTTATAGTTCCCATTAAAGTAGTCATATTAAAGTTAAGTTCTTGATTAGGAAAGGATACTGGTGTTGTGATTGTGGAAGGAAATATATCGTAAAGATGTGTAACCGCCACAATTCACATGAGTAAACTAACTTAATCACAGATGAAAGACCTTAGCATTACAGTTTTCATGGATGATCGGTGTTTTTTTTTTAAAAATGATGCGCATCAGTTAGAGTCGTTTTCAAAATTCGTTTGCAAAATAAAGTATTTTTGATATATATATATATATATATATAAACTAAGCAGCTGTATGGTGGTCATATGGACCAAGTGGGAGATTGTAAGTGACTGAAGGTGGTGGTCCACTTGACCATCACCCATTTTCATAACGGATTCAGAAACGGTCATCTCCCTTAAGGCCATTCAGTACCATTTAATCCATTTCCGTTTTCTGCCATTACAGTCCATGAAACGTTCAAAGTTATGGTCTTCTGTGATGGGGAGGAAGGCTATAAAAGCCATGGGACTCTCTTGTCTTGGATTACACGAGCTTGGCATTCCCATCCACGAGCCTGCATAAAGAGAAGAGCAAGAGAGTCATTCGTTTATTTTTCTTCCAGCTTCTCCGATTAAAGTTTCAATGGAATCAGGTATGTTTGCAGTTCTGTTTCGATTTTAATCCTGCCGTTGTATGGTGAATCCAATTCGTTAACTTGATCCGAAATGGGCCGTTTTGGTTAACAATACTATGTCAGTTTGGAGGTCATACGTTGATAGCCCAACTCATTTATTAGTGGAAATTTAAATTGAGTCTTATAAACAGTAGGGTTGCAAATGGGCATCCGATCCACAGATTGCTCAAAAGTTCCTATTTATAAATGAGTCCCGGTCGAAAACCTAATTTATGTTCTAATTAGTAAAACGGTATGATTTTGGATCCATTAGGTTCCGATCCGTAGACCCAAAACGTGACACAAGAGCATTTGATATTGCAAATTATAGGTTAAAATCAACTGAGGTTTGATATTTTTATATTTTATTTTAAAAATAGTAAATTTGATTTATTGTTATAAGTTAAACGATATCCTTATTTTAAAAAAGAATTAAAAATATATAAATGTTAAAAAAGTAAGAACTAATTTTAGAAATTAGAACTAAATCTTTATTCCCTAAACAGACTAATTTGGAAACTGAATTTGGATCCTTTTGTGGGAACTCATTTTAAAACCAACAGACAAGAATCAAATTTGGAACCAAAACCATCATTTAAAAATGGATTTGAATTCGAATCCGAATCCAGTGTTTCTCCGATCTAGATTCAAACTCTTTTGGCAACCCTATTGAAATTGAAAAAGGACTACAATAGGTTCAAAACAGGTTTTCCAGCTTTTGCAAAGTGCAAAGCTAAAAGACAAGTTAAATGAACGGGCCGAAGAAGTTCCAAACCGTCGTTTAGCTGGTCGGAACATCGGGATTGTGTATCCGTTGCGTTCCAACTGGCGACTACAGTCCAAAGTTAAAAACAGTTTTTGTAATAGACTCACTCAAGCAAGACCATCTGTCACATCTATTGAAATCTGACGCTTCTCAGAAGCCCACGCTCGCCTTATCCTGACCTGATCTTCAGACTTATCCACGCTCATGAGTTCAGAACTGTCAGATTCGTTTGGATCGAACGGCTGTAGAACAAGAAGCGGCTCGAGACTCCTTCCACCGTTGTGAAATTGCATTCACCTTAAAAAACCCGGCCTCGGTGTCCTCAAACCATCTCAAGGAGAAAATGCAGGCAAAAGAGTCCAACTCGGTTGTTTCAGACGGAAATCAAAGAAGGTGTGATTTCCGAATTCCTCATTTGGGTCATCTTTGTTTTCACTGAAATCTCATTGAACAAGATTTAGTTTCTTTTCTTTCTTTCCGCCCATGCATGGTTTTGGAAAAGAGAGGAAATCTGTGTCAGAAACTCGTTTCCAGTTATTCAATATTCTGAATTTGATTTGTGAAGTGCTAATGGAAAGTGACGGTGAGGTGTGGGTGGTGACGGAGTCCGGGAAGGAACCGGCCGGTCCATCATTGTCCGGTCAAGATATTCCCAGTCCGACCAGGGTCAGATCCTTGGCGAGGTGGCACAGGGAGGGAGGGCAAGAAGCCCTGCTGAAGTGGATCACAATCGCATGAAAAGATTGGGAATGTAAGAAATTTCATTTCTCTAGGATTTGGATTTACGACTCAAGGGGTGGAACTTGGGCTCGGTTAAGCCCGAGAGCCTACTAGCAGATTGATCGATGGCAAGCTTAAAGGGTTCACTGATAGGTCGGTCCTCCTTCGGTCAGCTTAAGTGGTTCATTTCTCTAGGATTTGGTCGTGGTTGTGGTCCGGCTCATGAGGGTTGGGTTTGTATAGATTTGAAAATGGGTCGGTCTTGGGGGATATACAGGCCTTGACTGCCCTTAAAATTAAATAATTGTTACAATATTTAACATTAGGAAAGCAGCTTTTGTGCATATGATCATACTAATCAAACCATGAACCAGTTCTGGCTTGGCTCTTTTGAGGGTATATTCAAACGGGCCCTCTTGTGGCCCACAAAATTAGGGCTTTCGGTTTTTCCTAAAAGGATCGAGAGTCGGCTTACCAGGCCCGGCCCAACATGGCCATCTCATGTTTCTTTTACATATTTATTTTAGTCCCTTAGACTAGGGATGGTAGTTCTAAACCCGACTTGGAAATGCTAGACTAGGGAAGGTAGTTCTAAACCCGACTTGGTAATGCAAGGATCAAGTTGCCGGCTGTGATTTGTTAGACATTTCGTAGATGATTATAATGGTTTGTGCTGACTTCTTCCCTATTCCATCTTCATCTTTTAGTTATTGATTTATTTTTTGCAATGGCGTGCCTACTATTTCTTTTCTATTCTAGAGTTTCAAAAAAATCCACATTTATTTAATTTTTGAAGTGGGTTGATCCTTATAGCTGTTTGTGAGAGTTTTATGTATTTTGAGTTGCTTTTTCCTAATTCAACTATTTTTTTCATGAGAAGGATGGGTTATGGTGGTTGAATTTGATCTTCTTTGTGATTATGGATTTGAATCTATTAGGACATGTTAGTTTGCATGGGTGTCAAATACATATGAATTTATAGTCAAATGAGCTTTGAGAAGGATTATTGAAGAGCTGATGGATGAAGGATATAAGAATTAATAAGGTAATGGACAAAGGAATATTTAGGTTTTGTTTGTTTTGTCTGACACCGCATTTGCTAGCGTTTTCGTTGCTTTTCTCATTATCCTTGCTTTTGTTGGTTGAATTTTTATTATTATTCCTTTTTGGGGAATTTATGTTATATGTATGACTGGTATATGCTGCTTGTTGCATTGCATTGCATTGCTGGTCTCAGACCCAGATATGGAAGGGTTAATGTACGGTTCAAAGTTGGTGTCCAATGGTGGTGTAAGAAAAATAAAAAAAAATTAGTCTTTTATCCTTTGCCTTGGCCCAACAAGGGTCTCGGTAGTGCAAGCCCACTGAGGGCTTTTGTTCATCTCAGGCTTGACCCACAATATCAAGGGTAAGGCTTGGACAAGCTAGGACCTGGCTTCAGGCCCGGCTCTTTGACAACCACATGTTTGAGTTGGGTTCATGGTAGTGAATTCCATTTCATTTCAGCTGAAATGGCTGGAATTTTTTGCTCCGGTCCTAGTTCTAGTCCTTCGGCCAAAACGAAAAAGGGGTCAAAAAATTTTAGATTGAATTGTGGTCAATTCTTGTGCCCATTTCAGTCTATTCTGGCTCATTTCGGTTTGCATCTTAATTTTCACTGATTTTTTTAATTTTTTCCTCAATATCTATAATAAGGAACATTCATAATTTATATTGTATTTTTTATTTTCTTTTTTTTACATATATGTATATATATATTTTATTTTTCCTAAAAGTTTTACCAAATGTTTAAAATACGAAAATATTTCATCTTGGAAACTAGACCAAAATGATGGTCAAAACAGAATTGGCAACTATGGTTGGGTGTCCCATCTCAATTTTATTTGAACTTCAATGTATACATTGTAGTATCCCGTCATTGTACACAAAATAATCATAAAAGCCTCTTTGGTCGGCTTAATGTTGAAAGAAGAAAAGGTTGAAGAAGAGGAGGAAACGGCCAATTATCAAAAAAAAAAAAACAAAACAAAACAAAACAAAATAAACAAAAGACCCAAAAGAACTGTGTGGATACTTGGTGACAGTAATCTTCTCTCTCAAAACCATTCGAAAAGGGAGTTACAACTTTTAAGAGGGTTGCAATGTTTGGAGATGGTTGGAGTGGTAAAATGAAGGGGATTAGATTACTAATAAAAACGATGAAGAGACAGGAAGAAATAAATTGTGAAAAGGGGTTTTGTTAACAAACAAAAAAGATTTAGTATTATTTTGAAAATCGAAATTGTATCGTAAATCGTTCGTATCTATGAATTTAGTCCGAATTTAAGCAATATTTTTTTTTTCAAATCTGATTTTTTTTCTTCTCTTTCAATTATGTAACTTAGATTTTCCAGCAACTTAATCATGTAAAACAATCCACCATATGATAATGCATGCAATTATTACAAATCCAACCATCAAACTATGTAAAGAAATAACATGACAACAATAACAACATGATAAGTAAAATAAAAAAATGCAGGAATTTAAATATAGTGTGCAAGGAAATTAAATGTAGTAACGGCAAGAATTTTGATGTAGTAAGTACATTCTTCTTCTTCAAAATTATTTTTTAAATAGGTTCATAATTTGAATCATACACTTAGGGCCTTTGGATCGTCAATCCAAACACTAACAAGTAAAGAGACATAAATTAAGTACCAATCACCCAAGCACAAGAAATAAAAATTGAAAAGAGAAATCAACACTTTTACTAATATGTGATGTTCTTACATAAAAGAAATAATGAATTTAACACAGTAAACAATCAATATATTAGAAAAACCCAAGGGAGTGTGATTTCCGGGCTAAATCTCCTTGAGGACTTCAATAGAGAGAGAGAGAGAATTGAAGAAGATGAAGTATAATAGTAATTCTAGAAGAAGGTGGTCTATATTTCCATTGAACTTTAGAAACATCCAATGTGCTCTTTAAATAAGGCTTGGGCTACTATTGTTTGTCTCCTTAGATCTAATTTTCTCTCATTGGATCCAATCTTGTAGGATTAGATCCTACTTTGTAGCAAAAAAATCCCTATCTTTGGTAAGTCTCTTTCTTGCTTTTCTCTCTTCTATCTTCTTGCACTTGTCATCTTTCCTTCCTTAGCAAATTCTCTTTTGACTTCATTTGGGAGATCTTTTTAAAGATGAGATTTCCACAAATCAATTTGGATAATGTGCTAGTATTTCCACTTTTGTCTTTTTACAATGTCACTTTCCATTATAAAAAATCTTCTTTCTTGATTTGGCCCTTAATGAATTTTCTTTGATTTTCTTGAATTATCTTCAAAATAATCTTGAGATTTTATACAAAGAGAGTGGACCTCATCATCTTTGGATGTCCAACACATGTGTGAGTGCACACATATGCATGTGTGGGACCCACTTCACCAAGTTCCTAAAAAAAGTGAATTATCATTTATAATAATAATTTTAATTAAAATCGATAATCTCACTAATGTAAGCCCATGCCTCATGAATGACATCATTCTAAATGATTTTTACTGAATTAATAAATAATGATGAAAGATTGAGTCATTTCATGAGAAAACTAATTTTGCCAAAACTTTTCAAAAATAAAATTCTAAAAATAGCAGATTTCATGAATGTAAGCAAAAATGATATTTTTTTTGCAAATTATGCATGAATGCACTCCAATGATATATATAAATGTACAAAACTATGATTTAAAAATAAATGAGGCTCCTTAGATTCGGCAAGTCCTTAAAATGGTCCAACATGTATATGAAAATATACATTTTTAATGACTTATTATCCCACAAGCGTGAGCTTATGAAATTTTATCCTAACCTCGTGCTTAAGAGAGCCTCTTTCTCTCTCTCTCTCTATATATATATATATTCAAGTGAGAACTGGTTCCACTTAGCAGCCCATCCAAACCATGCAATAACAGAGACTTCCCATAATAGTCACTAATCCCAAGGTTTGATACCCATTTGAATGGATTCAGTTGGCGGATGGAGGGTTAAAAATTTTTAAAATGAAGCCATTAACCTTGTGGGTCATGGAAAAGGGGTTGGAGGCATGGAATTGGGGTTAAGC
Source organism: Sextonia rubra (assembly GCA_037013555.1). Taxonomy (NCBI): domain Eukaryota; kingdom Viridiplantae; phylum Streptophyta; class Magnoliopsida; order Laurales; family Lauraceae; genus Sextonia; species Sextonia rubra. The sequence goes on from JASUAD010000018.1 coordinate 17,239,169, forward strand.
ATGATACTTATACTGCTCCCACATAAACTTTTCCATCCCCCTGATCTTTACTCTAGTGAGAATTGTTTTCACGGAGTTAATCGTGAGACTTGTTATGGGGCCCCACTTGATAGGACTAAGGGGATGGAAAGATCTATGTGGGACCATTACAACTATTAAGTTTGACACCAATCCGATGCACCTAACTCTTTCATATATGGCCCATAAGTTTAATGGCTTCATATTTAGAAAAAAAAAAAAGAAAACTTAACCATCCATCCAACAATCAAATCTATTTGCATAAGTGCCAAACCTTAGAAATAGTGACTATCAAGGGGTCCTCATTTGTGCACGGTTCGATGGGTTGCTCGGTAGGCCCTACCAATAGTTTTCATGGAAGCATGGTGAGAACTACTTCTCACTTAAGTATTTTCCTACACACACACACACACACACACACACACACCCCATTCACATATTTCATATACAAAACCCTATTTTTATAGAATTAATGTCATTTCTATGCAAGTATGTATCTTTATGACATATACATAGGGATTTTTGCAAAAAAGATTACTCTTAAACATTGATTAGATGAATTGATCATGGAAAAATAGAATTAACTGATTAGGGTGTGATACTTATTTTGTTTATAGAATTACTTATGTGATGATATCATAGACTATGTGACGATATCATTACCAGCATAACGATATTGTTATCCACTTGATACTCATTTTTTATATATCTTGTGCAACAAAACCGTTGTTTAGTTTCTCCATCTCTATTTTCAATGAACTTTCTCTAATTATTAAAGACTAAGAGAACAAATATACACATAGAAGGGATGAACACATCAAATCCGTTGAGATGATACACGTTTAAAAGACTCATTCTCTTCTTTTTTGAATATTCCAATGTTGAAATGCTCTTGTCTACTAGATTTCTACTAATTAGGTAGTGTTTGTCAAATCTACTTTTTACCTCTTATTGGCTTAAAACGGTTTCAAATAGCTTTTAGGTTGTTTGGTAGTCATTTTCCGCTATCTTTTTCAATTGGAGAATAGACATAAAAGATCTGCTTCAAAAAGCAAGGGAAATGGGCTTATTTGAAATAAAGATTGAAGTCTGAAGCGAACAAACTTTGCAAAGCTTCAATAATTTTGAAGTTCCACAGGACACTACACTTTTTCCTTTTAAAATGAAAAAAAGATATGGGCCTCCAAATCACAATCCAAACCTTTGGATAGATTCATAAGGTCAAACAAGACTATGGGTTAAAGTGTCAACCGTTGGATGTTCATATATTTTGTGATATTTGTAACAAACCCCAAACACATAGATCACCATCTTTTATTTTTGTGGCTATGTACTTAAACATTACAATTATAACTGTTAATTCTCTTTGGAAGGACAAACACAACTATGAACTCAAATTTTACTGTCTAATTCTTTGCGGATCTCAAAATATTTGCAAAAAACTATTGGCCGTTCATTATATTGTTCTTGCCTAACAATGTTTAGGACTTTGTTCACACAATCCTTTAATTTTTTTTTTCATTTTTCTTCAATTATGGGAACCTAAACTATAATCTGAACAGTGAAAACCCTTAAAAAGACTTAAGAATATCTGCTACATAAAATTTCCGCCATTGATCCTTTACCAATCTCTAGAAATTTGCAAAAAATGTGAACTGTTTGATGTTAATTTCTAAATTTTGTGGGCCTCTATATTGAGATCCAAACCATTGATCCTCTTTGGAAGGCTAAACACAGCCATGAAGTTGAATTTCAACCATTGATTCCTTATGGATCTCAAGATATTTGCAAAAGATATCGACCACTGATACAAAAATGTTTATTTCAGTAAAGTTTTGTGTGTTACCAAACTGTTCAATAGCATCTTTATCAATCAAGGCTACTTGAAATTCATATGGATAAGATCTGCCACCAAACTCCCTGAAGCCTTTGGTAGTGGTGATCATCATTGATCTTTATTTCAACATCTTAGAAGCTCTTTTCTGTATTCAACAAATCTAACTCTTAAAAAAAAAAAAAAACTGCCTAGTTAATGGTTATAAATGCAGAGATTAACTAATCGAGAATGGGTTAGGCCTATGGTGTTGTTGAAGTTAATGGCCTCTTTACCTTTGTCCTCTTCATTTTGTGCTTCTGTTCCTTTGTTTTGCTTTTATGCTTTCTTTGTTTTGTTTCTATTGTCACGTCTTCATTTCAACTTTGTAAGAGTTCTCTTTTAATTAATGAATCTCTTTTTATCATGAGTGCTTGAATGATAGACTAATTCTAAACAAAAAGGGGAGAAAGGGAAACTCTTTCCGTTTTTGGATCTGCCTAAAATAGACCTGGACCAAATTTAAAAGATGGCTCTAATTGTTTAGTTCTAGTTATAATTGGGATCAAACAAATATTCATAACCAATATTTAAGACATCCATAGTTTTGTACGGTCCAAAAATGGGCTCCATGTCTTTCATTTTCTTTTTGATCGGAACCATTGATTAATTTTTGATATTTAGAGAAACTTTGTTGAATGTAAAAATGGAGAAACTAAAACATCAGTTTTGGTGCACAAGAAATATGCAAAATGGGTTTCAAGAGGATAACAATATCGTTACACATATAACTATATTGCCACTTGGGTAATGATATGGTCACGATGGTAATTCTATCAAAAAAAAAAAAAAAGAAAAAAAAAAAGAAAGAAAACCCCATGGATTGCACCCTAATTCATTAATTTTGTGTTCCTTTTATAACCATTTCATCTATTTAGTGTTTAAGGCTAATTCTTCATAAAAATCCCATATATATACTGACTTGCACATTGAATCATTGTGTGCACACCTTAATGTGGGCTCACATGGCCCCCACTTGGGGTTGGTACCTATGGGGATCGAAAGATCTCCTTGGGCCTTTATCTTTGCAAAAAATCAGGCCCAACTTTAAACCATATCCTCTCGACGTAGGCCCCACAAGTTTAATGGTGCACAATCCATTCGATTGGATGGGTGTGCAGTCAATTTAATGGTTCAATCTATTCGAATGAGTACAAACCGTGGGGGGCATGTGAAATTCAGAGGGTGAGTGTCAAGGGTGCGGTCGGATGGACATTAGGTGGGTCCACCCCTGGTGCATATGATGCACACATCAATGATTTACTTGATTTGTATTGAAATTAGTTTTTGATTAGCTAGAGTTGGCGATTTAATTGTATGTTTTTAACTTTTATTTTTCACTCTATTTGTGTTTTAGAATTATTCTTTTTGCTTCCATTTCGTTTATTGTAATTGTGTTCTAAAGAAATCTATTTGATGGTGGGCCAACGTGGGAAAGGAACCCGCACAAGTAGGAAAGGAGCCTGCACATGCGGGAAAAATGCCCACAAGAGTAGGAAGGTAGCCCACACACATGAGAATTGGTAGCTTACACATGGTTCGAATCTTGGGAACTGGATGTGAAGTGGGAACCGCCACTCCTTACCTGTTAAGTAAGGAGCCGTTCTCCCCGTGAGAACTTTTATGCATTTGTTAGTAATGATAGACATCTATTTAAAATCTATTGCCAATCTCTTTTTCTTTTCTTTTTTTTTTTTTTTTAACTTACATATGTTGAGAATCTCATTGGTTGGAGTTCCTACTTTTTAAAGATGTCAAATTTCAAGCCTTCAAATTGCCACATTAGCGTTTATATGTGATTTGGCATCTCCAAAAACATCTCCCTCGAAAATGCTATTAATGGGAGTTGCAAGCCATTGGGACAGGCTTGCGATGTGTGAATATCAGCTTAGACTGCCAATCTGTAGCTAGGGCCCCATTAAGTAGGATGTTGTTATCACGGGCCTTAATGGACTACTGTTTGAATTTACTTTATTTGAAATGAAGGCTGCTAAGAAATAGGGTGTCGGCCCAACAAGCAAGGGAGAGGAAGAAAGCCTACTTAAATGAGCTAGAGGTAAAGGTGAAGGACATGGGGGCCAAGAACTCCAAGCTCAAGGAGAGGCTTTCCACCTTGCGAAACGAGAACAAGATGCTAAGACATGTATGTGTGAATCTCCATTCATCAGCACCATTCATCCATGATCACATCATCATCATCATCACATGATAGAATGTCACATTCCCTGTAATGCATGGCATCTTTGCAATTTTTCAAGTCAAGATTCTGTGGTGCAGGTCGGACCAATCTAATTGTATCCCATCACAACCCCTTTAGTTATCGAGCCTGTTATCAAGGCATACCGTTAGCTCTTGGGCTTGTGGCTCCCCAATTCGACGGACCTAGTCACACTCACAGGAACTAAAAAGTGCAAGTTGAGTTTTATGTTGTATGCACTACTTAGCAGCATGTGAGAAATGGCCACAATAGGCCTATGGAGCTCGGCCTAAAAGCTTGAAAGACCTTTTTCTATTGTTAATTTAGCGGACCATTTTTATACTTGGGCGTTTATAAAATGTATAAATCTTCTGTTTATTGACTCTTTGTGTAAAGAGTTGTTTTACGTATAGCATGTGCATTAGAGATGTAAATGGATTTAGTCTCTGTCCAAAACATAGTGCATCTGCTTTTATAGGATTGAATGATCCTATCTGTTGGATCTGGGTCTAGCATAAACTAAAAAGATAGCGGTCCAGTTCAAAACATAAGATGAGAACTGGAGCTGATGAGTGTATATGTAGATCAATGGCTTCATATCGGATCAATGAATAAAAAGTAGAGGCCTGACAAAAATAGCATGATTCAAGCTTTATATACACAGATCTGGATTTGAATATGGATATAAAGCAGATCTAGAAATTGGTTTCATGCACACACACTTTTTTTTTTTCTTTTAATCAATGACTTCAAACATCTCGATAATCATATACCCAACCCTTCAGGCATCTAATCAAGATTTATTAGTGCAAAATGTGGTGCTGTGGAATGGAATTTGTTGGAGGGTGAGAACAAGCAGCTTTGTGCATGAAGTGGGTCAGCAATGGCAACTTCAGGAATGCCTTGTATTATTCCTCTCTGCTCTTTTTTATTTTTTGGGTTGGGTGGGGGTAGACAATATTTTAAAAGTTCCACAAAAAAAAAATTGCAAAATATATGTAAAACGAATTTCTTGATAGTATTGTCATATTATATTTATAGATCATCACCAAAATGGAAATACCAGGACAATATCACAGCAATAGCAGAACGTAAACCGATAGTTTGTTAATAACAATTTAAAATATAGTTTTATAGATTGCTTTATATTAGCTACGTACTTAATTATCTTTTCCAATTATTTAATTTTTGTGACATTTTCCTGATAATATTTAAGAAAAAACATTTGACACAAGTAAGATATTTATGAATCATTCAGCATATCTGATTTTCCCTTTTATTTTCTTTTGCAGATTCTGAAGAATACCACTGCTGGTAGGGGAGAGAGTATAAGTGTTACTGAAGGGTCGATGTGTGTGTGTGAGAGAGAGAGAGAGAGAGAGAGAGAACAGCTTTTGATGGGGAGAAAATGGTACTCGCCAATCCTACAGTGAAATCAAAGGCGAACATTTCATGGATCAGGTAGCGTCAGCCATCAGCATCACCAGATGATCATGTAATAATCTTATTTATCCTTTTGTATATAAGATTTTCTGGACATTCACATACAATATTTACATCGAAGCAACATGATAAAATCTGCGGAAGCATAGAAAACATTGATCCAAGTATGAGGTATCACAGTTGTCAAGCCTCCAAATCGTAACTGGGGTAAAACATGAAATTAGGGGCCAATAAAACTTTTTTGTGTTTAAAGCAACACATGGCTTCTAGTTAATCCTGCACATGATCTTAGTCTACTGTGAGTTCATGAAGTTGAATATATACCAATACTAGTGAAAACGTTTTCTAGCAATTGATATCAAAAATACAATACAGAGTATCCATATCAAAAGATACTGAATTTAAAGTTAGAGTTTCAAAGTTAACCAAATATATTAGTTCTAAGTTCACTAAAAACTGAAGCCCTAAAGAATAAACCCAATAAATATCCAAAATGATGTCAGCCCAATGAGGATCACTTGTGTGCAAGGTTAGACGGGTCTAACTCTATCATCTGCACCCCACACGGGCTTATCAGGTGGCTCAAGCGCTTGTAGCACTTCACCCTATGCATCCTTCTCAAGCCGTAGAAAGGATTGGTACCTACGCACCAATACAATATCATCAGACTACAATGAGTGAGTAAAAAGAGAACATACTATGATAAACATACAGTATCAAACGGAGTATGAATAATGTGATCATATGAATAAAGAACAATAATAATAATGAAGAAGGAAAGAATCTTAATCCATTATACACGAGTGAGCACGTAAGTCCAACCAATAGGGCGGTTGACCCTTTAATTCATTGGAAAACATTCCACTGTCAATTCAAGGGGTCAATCTTATAAATATTAGGTGGAACAAGTCAATGTATATCGAATGCCAAGCAATCTGTCAAGTACGGAGATCTCCCATTCAATATCGACCTGCTATAGTCATCAAAAGACCTTAAGATACATATGTATATTTATCAACCAAAACTCAGAGGCTCTCAAACTCAATCGTTTAAAACTCAAAATCCCCATCTGGATGGGAAAAAAGTCAAATTAACATTATATGGTGTTGTAGTAAAAAAGAAAATCAAGAAAAAGTTCTATTCACACCCATAAAAATTTTAACATATTATCAGATCTCAAATAGGCCCAAACTATAAACCCATAAGAAAAGAAATATACCCATAAAAACAAATAAACCCTCCACCAGGCATAAAGATCAAAACCCATAAAATCAAATAGCAAAAAATAGGAAGAAATTGATGTGGCCAAATCAATATTGCCCTGCATGGCTTGCTAAGGGTATGTCTTGGAAGCCCCTGCATCGGCCTTAGACTGAAAGTGATGTTCCTCATCAATCATTATTTCTCTTCCTCTCACCCTTTCTATTTCATATTTCCTTTAGAAAATTGTCCCTTTGTGTCTCTATTTTACTTCCTGATAAAAGAAATCATCATATATAATTGTAAAAATCACATTGAATAAATTCACTTCAAAGAAAAGGATTGCATGTATTCTTGAAAACATGGGCAATACTCCATAATTTTTAGATGCGAATCAATGGAAGAAAAGAAATCGAACCTTGGGCATGAGGGAGTGGAATCTTGCGTATGGAGATGATGAGGAAGCTAATATTTGAATAAGAAAGATGGAGGAAAGAAACACCTTCAACCGATTAGAAAAAGGAGAGGACCAATGCATCTTCTCATGGAGTTCCTCTTCATTTCCCAGGAGTTTACTAGAACACAAGGAAGCGCCTTGGCATTTGGGAAATGATGCTCAAAGGGGAGAGGGATTTTTTTTCCTTTTTTTGATAAAGGAACGGTTAAATAGTTAAGAAATCAACGGCATGTTTTATAACAAGATTATTAAGGGAAGGAAACATGATTTCTAGGATATCCATCAACATCCATGTTTGGTGCTGGCAAAATCTTTAATAATTTTGGTGGAATCAAATCTCTACTCCTTGTGATTTCCAGATTCTACCTCCTCCATCAGGTTTTTAAATCATCTCATCCAAAAAAAGGGATAAAAGAGGCTAAATCCTCACCCGAAAGATAGGGATACTCATGGGTTGGCCCAACTTAAGCCCCATCCAGGCCTAGCCCGCCTTGGCCTTGGATAGGTAATTAGGGCCCAATTAATAATTGGGCCTATTAATGATTGGACCGAGCTTGGATTAAGTTGTAGAAAGCCCAATTGACCGCCTACCCTGTTTAAGGAATGTATGAAATTAGTACAAATAAGTACCAAAATGACCACAAAATTAACAAAAAGCCCGATTTGGCCAAGCCTGATTGATTAAATGGGTAGGCTCGAGCCTGACTTTTATGGCCTGTGTCGTGCTTGGGCCGGGCCTACACCAGTGTTTCTAAAGTGGGGTTGGACCTGGATATACTTTAGTTGGCCCAGCCAAGCCCATAAACACCTTTACTGAAAGAGTATGCATTGCTTGTGAAAATCCTCAGTTATTTCATAATTTTAACCAAATGTGGAAGAAGAGAAATCCTCAACTATAAAATCCTGAGTAAGAGTTTTCATTTTCTAATGATAGTAAGGAATCCTTAACCTGTAAAAACTTGATGTGAAATTAAATTCAATCCTTTAATATTGCAAGTGCACAATTGTCCTTTTGAGACAATGGCAAGTACAGGTCGAACCCATAGGGAGCATTATTGAAATCTTTGTTTTTTTTTTAAAATTAAAATCTGATTTTTTTATGATAATGATGAGAGAGATAGAAAAATTAAACAATAATATGACTGAAAAATTTTAGATCTAAAGTACATAAGAAAAAAAAATGAGAAAATGCAAATCAGAATGTCATGAATCCATTAAGTAGTCCCACCATCATTCTATGCAATTGATAAAATAATTTGTCCCCCAAACCCTTCAAATAAGAATCAAATCAATGTTTCTGATTCAGATAATTTGCCAATCAAGAGCACAATTTTTCACAATTTATTTAAGATAAAAATCTCCTTCACCTAATGAAATTATGAACTTAACTAAAGATCACATATTATTCAAAAATAGACTATCAAAGAATTTTAATCTAAGAATAATCTATTAAGAAAATATACATGATTAAAGCATTGCTCACATAAAAATTTAAATGACATAGGTTGTCAATGACAAAAGGCAGATTTATTTTTATAATAAACACACAAGAAAAAAAATATATAATTGAATCAAATCACATAGAATAATGATGAGAAATACTTAACTTTATTAGACATTCCGATCCATAGATATATTCCTCCATTGCAAAATATATGATTTTCATTGAGCACTTCATGGCAATTATAATTTTCTCTCACACTCTTCTAGCCTAGTTCTAGAACAGGGCTCCAAAATACCCACAAATATTCTCTCTTTTTATACTAGAGAAAGAGGAAATGAGAAGGGAGAGAGGAGAGAGAAGTGGAGATAGGGATTATAGAATTGGATGGTAGTGAGGGGCATGAGAGATAGAGAGAGATGGAGTGTCCATCCTTTTTGGTGGGTGGTGTTCCTTTTATAATTTTTCTCTTGTCTCAAGGCACCCATGGAATACAAAGATTTGCATGGGTCTCATGATCGTGCAATCACTTCCAACCCAATCATATTCTCATCCTCTTTCCAATTTTGTTATCATATCCCATGAGATGAGTTGAATATAAGGATGTGTAAGTTCCTAACCCCAACTAACCTTGATTTACACCAATTCATCTTGTTTTATATTAATTAAACCTTATTAAGTTAATTCAATTCAAACCTTTTGGGCTTGGGTCGTGGATAGGTAGTCGGATCAGGTTACGACTTTACTTAGATAGTTAAGGACCTTTTTGTGATTTGTTCTTGCATCATATGGGCACCTCATTAGTTGCATCTTGTGTAAATTTTCGTATAGATCATTTTTCATGTTGGACTTGATTTGATCCGAACTCATCTTGGCTCAACTGAGGTCCATTTGGCCTAAACTGTAATTTTTTAGAAAGTTTAGACTTGCGTGTAAACTGCAGGGAAATTTTATTTTAAAAGAGACTCAACATCCCTTTGTTATTTCTTCTTTTCCTGGCTGCTGGAGCTGTTTCTCTCCTTCTTCTTTCTCCATCTTCACTTTAAAATTTGAAGTTGCAACAAGGGTTAGGGGTCTTATATGCTATGGGGATAGTCTTCACCCATCATCTCTTTCTTCTTAGGATCATTTTCTCTTTGGGAAGTACCTTCTTCTTCAAGCTATAGCTCACTAAGGTGAAGGCTCTACTTCCATTTCATATCTTAAAGCTTGTTAGAGTTAAGAAGACTCAAATCTATGACATGCATTCATTTTTGCATCACATTCACATTTGCATGTTTTTATGTAGAAAACCCACTTTTCATTGGAGATTTTTCCTAATCACACCCCAAGGAGGAATTGAGCAGGGTCAAGCACTGTGTAAGGCAAGTAATAGAGTATATGGAACTAAATGTATGTGTGATGGTTGATTCTTTGATTGATTATTTTAAATTCTTAAGTTACAACTCCTTCTTTCTTATGAAGCATATGTATACATGTTTAATTGAATGAATTAGATGGTGAATAGGGAATGGGAGGATTAGGTGAAAAATGAATAACTCTTAGGGACACCTTGAAGCCACTAAAACTCCTTGTAACCCTTTTCACTCAACATCCTGCATGGTGTTTGGTTTTAGAATCGACTTCAGAATTTCTGAAGTTTACAGTGAAGCTACGGCTAAGCCATAAGTTTGTACGACTCAAGATCCCGAGAGCACAAAAATCCAATCTTGTACTACGACTGACTCACGGCTGCACCATAGAATGAACTACAGATAAGCCGCACCCATTCCGTGCGGCGAACTTTCCCGAGAGCCTGAAATTCCAATTTCCTTCTACGGCTTACCCACGACTACACCGTGGAATGCACTACGGCTAAGCCGTACCTAGCCGTAACCTTAGCCGTAGGCTTAGCACGGCTAAGCTGTACGCCAATATATAGCTGGGCCATAAATGCATATGAAATTAAGGAGAAAACCTGAGCCACTAGGCTAAGCCATAACATGTACACAGCTAAGCCGTAAGAGCATTGTGAACTTAGGATATTAGGGATTCTCAATGACCCTGTAGAGCCTTACTGATGGCACATTCTCTTCAACTAAATTAGCCCAATGGTGATTAAATGTCAAGGAGGACAAGTGTAGAGTTGTCACTCAGCTCCTTCGATTTTTCGGAAGAGTTCCCAATATCGCGTCATGGGTGTTGGCATAAGAAGTGATGTCTTTCATATACACAATATAATACCAAGATACGGTAACACAATGACACCAAAAGTTTTATGATTACATCGTGCTGAATGAACTTGGGATCACGAATTATCTAGCATAGGGTTGGCTAGTAATTTCCCTTGATACTTACCCAATCCGAATGCATTCATATTGTTAAAATACCTTGCCCTCAACATGATTTATTCATGTACCCACTCTTTTAGGCAAAACCTTGAAACGAACCATACCTGAGCTTCTATTGAGTGCACGTCTGACAGGCCAGAGCTTCTACTAAGTATGTGCATACTAGTCAAATGGGTGTAGCCAAGGTTGAAAAGGTTCGAGCTCTCTCTTAGCTCATATAAGTATGCATCATTAATTATCAGTTACCTTGTTAATGCTATTTTTCATGATTGGATATGATTTTAAGACCGATATTTCCTTATGTACGATATAATAAGATGACTGTAATGAATGAAAAATTTGAGTTGAGTCGGTCTTGACACATTGAGTCAATACCACTTAGCTTGTGCCCTTTGGGTATCTGTATATCGCTACTGCAGTAGTCCATAGAGGAGTTGTCGGTGCTCCTCGGGAAGCTAGCTTGATCCCCTAACGACCCATATGTATGTTCTCTTTTGAGAGAATAAAGCCTCGTGGTTGCCAATTAGTTTGTAATGATATCTTGTTTGTGATTCATAACTCATGTTTACTCGAACACAACATGCCTAGTGGGCCATTATTGCCTTTTTTGATCAGTGGATATTATTAAATTCATTTGATACATTATGCTAGTTACATATAACTCTATATTTGCTTATCCATTGTGTTAACAGTGCTACCCTTGGTGTTACAAGTTCAAAACAAAATCCCAATACGAAAGTTGATGCGTCCCTGGAGGGTGCCCCAATGGTACCTGGGGGTATAGGAGAGTGGAAAGATGACGATGTCTTTTACTAGTCGTCTTTTGGAGTGCGTCAAATTTGTTATGTTGGGCTAGTTATGTTGGGCATATGTATGAAGATGTTCAACTAGATATTGTGTATAAGACATGTTTTATATTTTGTGGACACGTTTGTGATAGGAATGCTTAATTAAAAGACTTCAGTTATATGTATGATGATATGATATTCTCTTTTATGTCTTGCTTATGAACATTACAGATGTATTTCACAGGTTCGGCTTTATGATAAGTTTTAATTTATGTGTTGTTGGTTTCACCTTATATGTTCCTGTGAAATCTCCCTTGTAGGAATTCATGCATATCTTTTCATGGCATGGATTACTACGGAATTACGTATTCACACCTTGGGGGGCTCATTTTTAATCCTCAATTCCCAGGATCGGGGCGTGATAGGATGTTTGTACCGCATGGAGGATTCCCTTTTAAATTTGCTCCAATCTTCACATGTGATGGGTTGTGAGGATCTTTGACCATAGGTTGGGAGAGATCATCCAGCTAAAAATTCTCTCTTGGATTTGACATTGTGAGTTAGAATAGGATCACCTTCCATGTCAACTGATGTGGGTGATTTGTGCATTGGATATACATGACAGGTAAGGAACAAGATTACTCCAAATGACAAGAATAAATTATAGAGATCTTTCTCATCCAATCCACACTATTTGTGATCTTTTCAGCATATCCACCATGTGAACATGTGTATTCCTTGGCAAACACTGGTGCTTATGGATTCTTTAGTGCCACTTGAAATTGGACATTTGATTGGGTCCACCTCTTGGAGTTAGCACACCCTCCTTACATGGGCTTAAGCTTGGTTTGGCTTGACCTAGGTGTTGAGTTGGTTTGATCACTTCACTTGGTCCCACATGAGTGTGCATAAAGAAAAAAAATCCTAAGATATGATCTTCAATTTTTTAGCACAATAGGTCTCACAATTTTGAAATTCCTTGGAGTGAAGTGGGTTCCATATCTTCCTGCACATTCTAATTAAACCCATCAAGCAATGCTTGCCCAGACACAGTTCTACTCCAATGGGACTCTTCAGAGAAAAAGCGCATAAAATGCTAATAATGCAGAAAATGTAAAAAAAATCCAAATCCTAAGTAAAATTGCACAAAATGGTGAAAATGAATAAAAACTTGATGCCATTCACCTAATTAAGTCCTAAAAATATGCAAATCCATGGGTTCAACACACCCTTAACCAGCCTTTTGTTAGTCCTTTAGCAAAAGTTATGAAAAACAGTGAAGTTCTTTGACCTAATCTAAGATAACAAAAAAAAAAAAAGAAAAAAAAAAGAAACGAAACCACTTTCTCTGGTACTCTCGGTTGGATTTAGCATATGCAACAAGCCCTTAGGAGTAGGTTACCCTAGTGGACGAGTCTTACCTCATGAGGGTTTATAGTAAATACACCCACAAAATTCTTTTTCAAAAGCAGTAAGTGTCATGCCCCGATCCCAGGAATATAGGGATTTGAGTGGGCCCCTGGGCGTGGATACGTAATCCCGTAAAAATCCGTGTCCTGAAGAATTTTGCACGAATTCCTATAAGGGAGATTCCACAGGAACGTATGAGGTATGCCAATACACGTACGAATATAACTCATCAACTCATCATAACTGAAATCCTGCGAAATACTTAGTAAGTATCAAGAGCAAGTTAAATGCACATATCCTTCGTCATTTATAGATGTATATATATACATACATAACAGTACCTAAGTCTTCAATTACATTTTTTTTTCACAATTTGACATTGTACTGAAAGGAATTAAGTACAGAAAGTCCCATTGCTCTTCCTAAAGAACAAACCAAAATGTGATTGTGATATCTCCATAATTGACGCACTCCGTGGGATGACTAATAAAAGATATCGTCATCCTTCCAATCGTCTATACCCCGAGGTACCATTGGGGCACTCTCCGGGGGCGCGTCAACACCCGAGTTGGGACCAGGTTCTGTACCTGCAATACCAAGGGTAACACTGTTAACATAACGGTTAAGCAAGTACTGAGGCATATGAAGGAAATATAACATAATATATCAAAGGAACTCAACAGTATACACTGATTAAAGGAAAAGTACTGATGGTTTACTAGACATATGTTGCATGAGTGATAGTGGATAAGAAAGTACAATTCAAATGTCTTACATACTAATTGGCAACCACGATGCTCTATTCTCCCAAAAAGGGAGCATTCATATGGGTCGTTAGGGGATCAAGCTAGCTTCCCAAGGAGTGCCGACATCTCCTCCGTAAACTACTGCAGTAGTGACATACATATACTCAAAGGGCACAAGCTAAGTGGTGCCGACTTGGAATCAATCATACTAGTCATAACATACATAAGGAATAGTCAATCATGGAGGCAGACGAACAATTAAACAAAGCATATGCATATGGGCTACAAAGGCCCGAACTTCGGCTATACCCTTGGCTAGCAAGCACACACTCAGTAGAAGCTCTGGCTTGTCAGACACGCACTCGTTAGAAGCTCAGGTCTGAATTGCCTCGGGGTTTACTAGAGGAAGTGAAACCGATATAAATCATATTGAAGGTAACGTATTTTAGAAAGATGCATGCATTAGGATGGAGAAAGTACCTAAGAAATCGTTACTCACCCTATATTAAGTAACCCATGATCCCCAAGGACATTCAACATGATGTACTCATAAGACGTCCGGTGTTGTTGTATTACCACGTCTTGGTATCACCTTATATGCCTATGGGACACCCCTTCTTATGCCAACATCCATGACTTGCCATTAGGAGATCATCCAAAAATCATTCATTCTTTCCAACATGTGATTACCAGTGGGCCAATGTAGGGGTATGGAAGGTGCTAATACTAAGGCCCTACAAGATCATTGAAGGTTCCTAACATCCTGCATTCACTAGGTTCTTACGGCTTAGCCGTGTACAAGGCTACGGCTTAGCCGAGTGGTTCTTGCTCCTTTTTAAATTTCAAGCGCATTTACGGCTTAACCGTATGTTGGCTTACGGCTTAGCTGTGCTAAGCCTACGGCTAGGTTACATGAGGTTACGGCTTGGTCGTAGTGCGTTTCACAGTACAGCCGTCGGTAAGCCGTAGAAGGAACCAGGTTTTATGAGCTCTTTGGAAAGCTCACCATAGAAAGACTTACGGCTTGGGTACAGGCTGGACACGGCTTAGCCGTAGTGAAATTCACGGTGTAGCCATGAGTAAACCGTAGTACAAAACTGGGTTTTGCTGCTCTCTGGATTTTGGGCCGTAAATACTCACGGCTTAGCCATAGCTTCGCCGTAAGCTTCAGAAAACCTGAAATCAGTTTTATAGCTCATTTTTAGTATGGAATCAATACAGAACTGACTTGTGGGACAATTATAAGGCTCAATTATAATGCACTTGATGGAGTTCAACCCCCACACACCCTCTTATTCCATGTTTACATCTTGGCTCGACTCATACCACATTTGTATCAGTTAAAAACAATAAGCTGAAATTGGAAAAATGTAAGGACCTAACTCAATAGTCAATAACTTAATCATGCATGCAATCCAAATGACTCAATTACTTGCCTCTTAACAGTGTTAACCCTCTCAAACTCTTTTTTGCTATGTGCTTAAGGGAAAATCTCTAAATTGAAATGGGTTCTCTACAATAAAACATGCAATGAACGATGAGGTTTAGATTCACATGCATGTCATAATTTGAGTCTTCTTGACTCCAACAAGCCTCAATATATGGAAAGGAACAAAAGCCCTCACTTTAGTGAGTGGTAGCTTGAAGAAGAGAACACACTAAAGAGAAGTGATCGGGGAAGAAGAAGAGGAGGAAGAAGATTCTCCCACCGTTATATGCAAGCTCACCCCAAGCCTAGTAGCTCCCCAAATCTTAAAGAGAAGATGAAGATGGAGATTGAGGAAGAGAGGAAGAGAGCACTTCAACAGCCACGTGAAGGAGAAGAGGAGGAAAGGAGAAAGAACGTTGGGTTCTTCTCTTTAAAAGGTTTTCCTCACCTTGCATGCAGGCCCTATTGTTTGGGGACATTTACGGAATAGGTCATGTGGCCAAAAGTTGGCCCAAAATGAACCCAGATCAGGTTGGGCCCAACACGAAAGATGATCTACACGAAAAATTACACGAAAGGCAATGGACGAGGTGTTCATAAGAGGTAAGAGCAATTTACAAAAAGGTCCTTGACTACTTAAGTATGGTCCGAACTCTGCCCAACTACTTAACCAAGGCCCAAACCCAATAGTCTCACGTTAAACTAACCTCAACAAGGCTTAATTAATATAAAACAAGATTAATTAACATAACTAAGATTAGTGGGATTTGGGACCTTACAGTAAGGTAAAAGAAATTTCTCAAAAGAAAATTCACTTTTATCAAATACTTTCAAAATATGGAATGATCGAGAATTCAGACTTTTCAAAATCTGGTCCATATTCTATTTTCAAAAACTTTCTCAAATTTTTACCAAGACTTGTGTGCACAGTGAAAAATGTATACATCACTATTAGCTTGAATAGTCCACACCAATACTACTTAAACAAAATTTTCCTTTAAACCGTCCGATCCCCAAACAATCCAGCCACAATAAGCTCCCTCCTCTCAAGGCTACTATGACAGCTTCACACTGCTGTCAGGGGTCGAAAAGCTTCTCCATTCCTCTTTTTTTTTTATTTTTTTCCCCTCTTTTTTTAAAATTTTTTTAACACTCAACTTTTTTAATCACATGTGACTGTGCAATGTCCAGGTCCCTTAAGCTTTCTAATTAACTTATGTAACGAGCATTTGGCCAATGACGCCCAAACCATATGGCTTTAAGGCACTAGGTATGGATATATCCCTGTGGGCTTACTAGCTTGAATTAAAGAGGCTACGAACCCAAACTAGTCACAAAACATTATTCATTACTCTTTTTTTTTTCAAAATAATGAGGAGAAGCACTCCGATCCCCAAACAAAAGGTACCCTTTTCACTTTGCCCATATTAATTCCCTTTGATGAATTAGGAGAGAAAAATATTTATGAACTAAATCTCAGGTTCTCGTTGAATCTTTCGGAAAAATTCTAAAAGAAAGCATTTTAACTTCCTATCCAAACTTCGAAAAATGTAAATGTAAAGTGTATATAATGGAGACAAGTTTAGGTAATTTTTTTATGAGCTTTATTATTTACAAAAAGTGGACTTTCTTTTTACTTCCTTCCAAAATTTGAAAATTCTAAATTTCGTAAATATCTTCAATTCACCTTAATTCCTTTGAAAACTTTCTTTTCCTAAGAACTTCTTTTTTTTTTTTTTTTACAAAATAGTGAAATAACCTAAGACATAAAATAAAATGTAGCCTAAGTTGGTCCACCTTAGACCGACATAGGGTCTTTTAACGTCAGATTCCTAGATGAGTTGACTACTGTGGCTATGTTTCATCTTGCCTCATCAAGTATTCATTTTGGTTCTAACTGATGTAACCCGTCTCAGACCAAATTTCTTTGGTCTTACTCAGCAATTCTTGAATCAGTAGTTTTCTCCTTTCTTTACTTGATGACGACCAAACTAATCCATTGCATCTTTTTCCATTTTCTCTAAAAATTTAGTCACAATTAAATCTCAAACAATGGTAACAACAATCAATTCTCTTAGCTCTACGTTTAATGGCATCAAGGCTCCTACCATCAAATGGCAGCAATTGTTTGGCTTTCATTTCCTGTTCGAAGGCCTCCTTTATTTTCATCACAATGATGATCTTGATGTCGGAAGGAACATTAAGCTTTGACACAAACCAAATGCACTGAATGTAACTGGAAACCATTGGGTTGCCTCCCAACAAGCGCTAAGTTTAACGTCTTCAGCCAGACCAAAGATTCCTATTTTTTTTAAAAGTAAAATTGAAACAATAAATTTTTTTTTGAAAAATATAAACAAGCAACTAAGTTACGTGGACCCCAACCTAGACTGAACATTATCCTCAATGTGATAAACAAAAAAAAATGCAATGGGGTGAATGCGATGAAGATACTTACTCTAAGTAGATGGGATCCTGAAGAAGGATCTCCTCAGTATGCTTGTCTTTCAGCTAAGCGGTTTCAACCGTTGACCATTGACTTTGAAAAGAACTTCATTTTTGGGGTTTTCAATTTCCACAGTACCTTGAAAGTAAACAGTTCTGACAATGAATGGACCAGTCCACTGAAATCTTAACTTCCCTGGAAAGAGATGTAACTGGGACTTATACAAAAGGACTTTAATACCTGGTTCACATGATTTTCTTAAAATGGACTTATCATGGTTTAGCGTCATCTTCTCCTTGTAAACCTTAGCATTCTCATAGGCATCATTCCTAAGTTCTTCCAACTCATTGAGTTGCAATTTGCGCAAATTACCTGCAGTGGGTAAGTCAAAATTGAACTTTTTGATAACCGAATGAGCTCTATGTTCCAATTCAACAGGCAAGTGACAAGCTTTCCATAGACCAACCGATATGGGGACATCTCAATAGGTGTTTTGTAGGAGGTTCACTAGGCTCATGTGCGTCGATCAATCGCAAAGACTAGTCTTTCCGAGTGGGATTGACTGTCTTTTCCAAAATTTGTTTAATTTGACTATTCAAAATTTCTGCTTGGCCACTTGTTAATTTGTGGGTGATAAGGTGTAACAACTTTATGGATGATAGAATATTTTTTTAACAAATGCTCAAAGGGATGGTTGCAAAAATGAGTGCCTCTGTCACTAATTATTGCCCTAGGAGTACCAAACCAAGAAAAGATATGATCTCTCACAAACTTATTGACCACATGGTGGTCATTCCTTTTTGTCGGTATGGCCTCTACCCACTTGGAAACATAGTCTACTGCGAGTAAAATGTAAAGATTTCCAAAAGAATTTGGAAATGGCCCCATAAAGTCAATTCCCCACACATCAAAAATTTCCACAATGAGTATGGGATTTAAGGGCATCATATTCCTTTGGTTGAGCTTACTGAGCTTTTGACACTTCTCTTAGTTCAGATAGAAAGTGTAACAATCTTTAAAGATTGTGGGCCAATAAAATCCACACTGCAAAATTTTTACAACTGTCTTTTTTGAACTAAAATGGCCTCCACATGCATGATTATGGCATAATGAAATGATTGAGTAGTGGTCATGATCAAGGACGCATCTCCTGATGATCTGCTCTCGCCAGTACTTAAAAAGATATGGGTCATCCCAGAAAAAGTACTTGACCTCAGATAGAAATTTTGATTGATCTTGTTTTGACCAATGGCTAGGCATCTCCCCTGTAACAAGGTAATTGATTATATTTGCAAACCAAGGGATCTGAGAAATACTCAACAATTGTTGATTTGGAAAATTGTCATTCAGTGGGACCTCATTGAATGGCTCTAAAGGTAACCTCAAAAGATGATCAGCCACAACATTCTCACATCCTTTTTTGTCTTTTATTTCCAAATCAAATTCTTGTAATAGAAGTATCCACCGAATCAATATGTAGATGATTTTTTTTTTGAAAGAAGATACTTTAAGGCTGCATGATCTGTGTAGATGATGATTTTGGACCTCATCAAGTAGGACCAAAATTTCTCCAAGGCAAAAATCATAGCTAGCAATTCTTTTTCAGTGGTTGCATGATTTAACTATGCATCATTGAGGGTCCTACTAGCATAGTAAATCACATGAGGTAATTTCCCAAACTATTGACTCAAAACAGCCCCATTGGCAGTATCGGATGCATCACAAATAAGTTCAAATGCAATGGTCCAATCAGGTGGCTAGATTATAGGAGCTAAGGTTAGCTCCTTTTTCAGTCTCTCAAAGGCCTTTAGACAATTTTCATTAAATTTAAATGGGGTCTCTTTTGTCAGCAATTGGTACAAAGGTTTAGCAATTTTGCTAAAGTCTTTGATGAATCTACGATAAAAACCAGCATGGCCCAGGAATAATCGAATATGCTTTATAGATCTTGGTGGTGGTAATTTTGAGATTAAGTTTTAGAAATAATGTGTCCCAAGACTATCCCTCATTTTACCATGAAATGACATTTCTCCCAATTTAAAACCAGAATTTTCTCTTTACACCTTTTAAGCACAAGGGACAATGGTATAAGCGGTCCTTAAAAGAATTGTTAAAAACCAAAAAGTCATCCATGAACACTTCAATGAATCTCTCCACCATGTCAGAAAATATGCTCATCATGCACCTTTGAAAGGTGGCTGGTGCATTGCATAGCCAAAATGACATGCGTCTGTAAGCAAATGTGCCAAAAGGACAGGTAAAAGTGGTCTTTTCCTGATCCTTAGGTGAAATTGGAATTTGATTATAGCCGGAATAACCATCAAGAAAACAATAGTAAGCATGACCGGCTAACCTTTCAAGCATTTGATCCATGAATGGGAGGGGAAAATGATCTTTTCAGGTCACTGAATTCAACTTCCTATAATCAATGCAAACCCTCCATGCAGTCTGTATTCTAGTGGGTACCAATTCATTACCCTCATTTTGAACCACTGTAATTCTTGATTTCTTTGGTGCCACTTGTACCGAGCTCACCCATGCACTATTAAAGATGGGGTGGATCACCCCTGCATCCAATAATTTCAGAACCTCTGATTTGACCACTTCCTTCATTATTGGGTTTAGTCTCCTCTGTGGTTCACGAAAGGGTTTTGCATTTTCCTCTAAATGGATTCTATGTTGGATCACAGACGAGCTTATTCCATTGATGTCTACTATGGACCACCCTATAGCTTCCTTGTGTTCATCTAGAATGTTTATAAGTTTCCCCTCTTGGACAGGATCCAAGTCTGAAGCTATAATCACTAGAAGGGTTTTTAGGGGCCTAAAACACATATTTCAAAGTATCTGGTAGCTGCTTGAGTTCTAACTTAGGGGACTCTACAACAGATGGGACAGGTGGTGAAGCAAATGGAGTCAAAATTTCATGCTGTGGTTGCCACCTAGTATAGTTCATGACTGGTGTTGAGTTTAACAGAGCATTGACTTCCTCAATTTGTCCATCTATGTCAAAATCACTTCCAAAGTGGGCTAGACAAGCCTCTAGTGGATCATCAAGATTAAAATGGGGTGAGTGATTTTCCACTAATTCATGAATATAAATGACTTAAAAAACCACATCATCCTCATCAGGAGGTTGCTTACTAACATTAAAAATGTTCACCTGAACAGTCATGGTCCCAAAAGAAATTTGCATCACTCCATTCCTACAATTGATCAAGGTATTTGAGGTGGCTAGGAATGGTCTTCCTAAAATCACTGGTATTTTGGGTTCAGCCTCAGATGTGTGTTTTGTATCCAAGACAACAAAATCGATGGGAAACACAAAGTCTCCAACTTTGATTAGAACATCTTCGACTACCCCTTTGGGGTATTGAATCGATGCATCAACCAATTGCAAGGTCACATGGGTCTTTTTCAACTCCCCTAAACCTTATTCTTCGTAAACAAAGTACGGAAGAAGGTTCACATTCGCACCTAAGTCTAGTAAAGATTTCTCTATGGGATAGTCCCTGATTTTGCAAGAAATGGTAGGACACCTTGTGTCTTTGTATTTTATCAGGGTTGGACAGGAAATTATCAAGCTAGCTTGTTGAGCTAGAAAAGCCTTTTTAGGTACATTGGTAGTCCTTTTGAAGGTGCAAAGGTCTTTCAAAAATTTGGCATAGGCTAGAATCAGTTGGATAGCATCAAGTAGTGGAATGTTGATTCCCACTTATTTAAATACTTCTAACATTTTATCCAACTGGGCAGTTGATTTTCTGGGTCCTAGCCTTTGGGGGTATGGTGCCTTGGGTATGTAAGCCCTAGGAGTGGGTTTACTAGGTGATGGTTCAACATTCAAACTCGGTTCCTCAGTTTCCATATCCTTACTTGATTTTTCCTCAGGTTCCTTGGGTGGTTCTACTTGGTTATCAACTTGTGCACCTAACCTAAGAGTGATTATTGATTTGACCTGCTCTGGGCCTTTTCCTTTATTATCATGAACAACTTGGCCCTTAGGACTAGGCTTAGGTTGACTAGGGAAGGTTTTCTTGTCTCTGGTGCTCATGGAATTGGCTAGTTGGTTCATCTGATATTCTAATTTTGCAAGGGTCTGAGTATGGCCATTTAAAATTTGAGTAGTAGTTTGCTGGAATTGAGCAGTACTTTGAGACATGAGTTTCATGGCCTCTTCCAAGGAATCAACCCTTTGGGTTAGTGGATTAGGGTTGAAATTGGGCTTTTGGAAACCAAGTGGGGCATTGGCTTGAGATTGGATAGGTTAAAATTGATTGGCCTGTGATGGGCCACCCTGAGTTGGACCCTTGGTCCAAGAAAAGTTTGGATTGTCCCTCTACCCTGGATTGTATGTGTTCAAGTATGGGTCATACTTTTGTCGATTATCAAAATGAGTGTTTTGATAAAGGGCGTTTACCTCCTTAATATATTCGGCCTGACCCAAAGTTGTTAGGTCAATTTCACAGTTCAAGGCCTGATTATATTCAGTGACTCCAAAGTGTTTGGAGTGGGCGTTTGATTCATCTCTAAGGCCTCTATCCTCCTCATAAGTGTGTCCAATTTGGCCTCTACTTCAATCTTGGGTCCAATTTGAAACATCCCTCCTTTCTTAGGAATGGAGGGTTTGGAGGGCTCCCTTTTGACAAGGGCCTACTGCAATGCATTATTAGCAGTTTCTTCCAAAAATGTCCATGCTTCATCCACTATTTTCTGTGAAAATTCCCACTACAAAAAAGATTCTACCATTGCTTAGTTAGGTAATCCATGCCCTCATACACAATCTGGAATGATCGAATCTTTTCAAATCGATGGTGGGAACAATAAAAATAATCAAGTTTTTGACGCCATTGCCGGGGAGCCAAATCTGAAATTTATTTTTTTATTTAAATCTGTTTTTTTTGAAGGTGCATTCATATTCATCATTAAATTGTATTCATAGTTATTCAATCATTTAGTTTGTTTCCTTGACCATGTTTGAAATTAGTCGTAGTTTGTTTTTTTAATTATTTTAAAAAAAAGAAAAAAATTGGATTTTTCTGATTTTTTTAGTATTTTCTTTCAATTTAGGAATAAAAAAATTTTAAAAAGAACTTGAAAAATTTTTTTTTCAGAATTTCAGAACTTAAAAATTCAGTTAAAAAAAAGGTTTTCTTTTGATTTTTTTAGAATATTTTTTATTTTCTTTTAGGATTCTTTTTGATAATAAAAAAACTGTTTTTTTAAAGAAGTTTTCTAATTTCAAATTTCAGAAAAAAAGAAAAAAAACTAATTTCTAGGTTTCATTAGAGTGTTTTTTTTAGTATGAGTTTGATTAGAATTAGGTTTATTTGATTTTCTCAATTTGAATAGTTTAGATAATTTTGCAATTTTATTAATTTTTTTGGGTAACTTAAGAGTTATTATTATTTTTTTTCTTTCATCTCTTTTTTCTAGATTAGGACAACATTTCAATTTTTTTTTTACAGGAGTTTCATTCAAATTAGGAATTACTAACACTTTTTTTTTTAATTTTTGGTAGTTTTCATTTGTGTGGAGAGATTGGACGAAAACAGGAAACTGCGGGGATTGCTATAAAAAAAAAAGTCCAATGACATTGAATTGCTTGCAAAAACTGCTAAAAGAAGATGTACCTGCATAAGATAAGATTTGTGTGGACTCACTGTAAGATCGTCTATCATTAACCGACGAATCTCTTTCTGCAAGTGGGCTTAGTTAATTTAAAATTTTATAAACTGCGATTGCTTGCGTGACACACAATTTAAATTGGACCAACACACTTAGTTAAGGGCAACTCATCCCAAACAAAATAAGGACTGGATTTCATCACTAGATCCTTGCCCATCTAGGTTTAACCATCTCTCACATTAAGATCATAAGCTTAATTAAAATCAAGTAGCAACGAGACCCTAGGATTTGGGCTCAGTAGGACGAAGACCACTGATGGTTGGACCAATTGTGCTCCTTGACTAAAGTTGATGCCCAAGAAAGCCTTTGCCCCTGAGGGTGCGATAGTTTGACTATTCAGGGAACTGATCCTTAAGCGGGTTCATCCCCACCACTCCTTCGTGGTTGCCTGGTCAACTAAGGTTTCATAGGACCGAATTAGAGGCCCAAGTGTTCTCTTCACTAGTTAGGAGCTATCTAGTGTCTAGGTTAACCCTATGACCTTTCTTGTGATCAATCTTTGTGCGTGACTACTTGATTTCTGCATCATATTAGGATCATTAGGATGTTGCATATAGATCAGGTTAACATTTTTTTTTCTTTTTTATTTTAGGGTTGAACCTGGTGCATGCGATCTAAAGCTAAGAAGAAGATATTGTGGGAATGCAAAAACCATAGGTTGATCAGGATAAAGCCCGAGTTAGCATTAACCATCATAGGTAGTTCATCAAGTTTTAAAGAAAAAATGGCTGAAGGAGGGCAAGTGGATCCACCCATGACTTTGAGGGATTACATGTACTCCACCAAGACAGCTCAACCATCTTGTATTAGGTTGCCCTAGACTAATGCTACCTTTGAGATCAAATCTAGAATGATCCAGATGCTCCCGGTGTTCTGTGGGGTAGACTAAGAAAACCCATATCAACATATTAGGGAATTTGAGGACATTTGTGGGACCATGAGAATAAATCATATGCCAGAAGATGCCCTCAAGCTTAGATTATTCCCTTTCTCCTTGAAAGAAAAGGCTAAAGCCTGGCTTTATGCCTCACAGGCTTGGTCCATCACTACATGGGCTAAGCTAGTCGAAGAATTTTATAAGAAATTCTACTCCAAATAGAAAACCACTTCGATTAGGCAAGCCATCAATGAATTTTATCAGATGGATGGGGAGACACTCCATAATTATTTGGAATGGTTCAAGGACCTTTTGATCCAGTGTCCCCACCATGGATTTGAAAAGATCCGATTGGTCCAGATTGTGTATGAGGGCATGGATTACCTAACTACGCAAATGGTAGAATCTTTCTGTAGTGGGAATTTTACATAGAAAACAACGGATGAAGCATGGAAATTTTTGGAAGAAACTACTGATAATACACTGCAATGGGTCGCTGTCGAAAAGGAGCCCTCCAAACCCTCCATTCCTGAGAAAGGAGGGATGTTCAAGATTGAACCCAAGATTGAAGCAGAGACCAAATTGGCCACACTGATGAGGAGGATAGAGGCCTTAGAGATGAATCAAATGCCCACTCCAAACACTTTGAAGTCACTGAAGTATAATCAGGCCTTAAATGGTGAAATTGACCCAACAACTTTGGGTCAGGCCAAATCTATTAAGGAGGTAAACGCGCTTAATCAAAACACTCGCTTTGATAATCAACAAAAGTATGACCCATATCTTTTCTTGGACCAAGGGTCCAATTCAGGGTGGCCCATCACAGGCCAATCAATTTCAGCCCATTCAATCTCAGGCCATTGCCCCACCTAGTTTCCAAAAGCCCAATTTCAACCCTAATCCATTGACCCAAAGGGTTGATTCTTTGGAAGATGCCATGAAACTCATGTCTCAGAGTACTGCTCAATTCCAACAAACTACTACTCAAATTTTAAATGGCCATACTCAAAACCTTGCAAAATTGAAATATCAGATGAGCCAATTGGCCAATTCCATGAGCACCCACTCCCCCCTTATATGGTTCAAGCTCGGTTTGGCTTGACCTATGTGTTGAGTTGGTTTGATCAATTCACTGGGTCCCACATGAGTGCATAAAGAAAAAAATCCCAAGATATGATCTGCAATTTTTTAGCACAATGCGTCTCACAATTTTGAAATTCCTTAGAGTGAAGTGGGTTTCACATCTTCCTGCACATTCTAATTAAACCCATCAAATGTTGAAGAGCCCACTTGAAGTGGAGCCTATCCGGACAGAGTTCTACTCCAATGAGACTCTTCAGAGAAAATACTAATAATGTAGAAAATGTAAAAAAAAATCCAAATCCTAAGTAAAATTGCACAAAATGGTGAAAATGAATAAAAACTTGATGCCATTCACCTAATTAAGTCCTAAAAATGTGCAAATCCATGGGTTGAACAGTGATGGCGGTGGAGTTACAACAGGAGGGCAAGGTGATGGCGGTGGAGTTGTGACAGGAGGGCAAGGTGATGGTGGTGGAGTTGTGATAGTTACGAGGAGTACCATGTACGTTTCTACTTCCCTGTCTCTTCTACTTTTTCTTCTTCCCCCTTTTTTTTTGCTGATGGATTCGATGAACGGTAATGAAAGGGTGGGGGTTTGGGAGTTCGGGTTTGTAGTTGGAGAGGGGGTCAAGGGTGATTTTAGAATAGAGTAGTGGGTTTTGGTGGGGTTGTTGGGTATATGGTTTGAAAGGGGTGGAGCTTACTATCAATAAAGGGCAAAGAGTTTCGACCGAGGCCTTGGTTGGACTAGGAGTTGTGGATCTGCGATTTAGGCAGGGTCGACGGCGATGGATTAGGGTTTTGGAGTCATGGGGGAATGGAGAGATGGGGTTTGGGTTCTATGAGGGTTTGAGGAATTTTGAGGCTCATTAGTGGGTTTCAAAGGAGGGTGAAGATGGTTGAGAAAGATTGAATGGTGTGGAGAAAGGGTTTTGCTGGGTCTGGGATGCTGGCGTTAGTGTTAAGGGTGGGAAGATGAAGGCTGGGGCTTGCGGAAGTGGGTTCGGATTGGGAGGGATGGGTTGGAGAAGAACTAAGGAAGATTAGGAATGGGTTTTGGTGACAGAGGTCGATAAAAGGAATAGGCCGATTAGGATTTAGGGAGTGGGGAGAGGTTTGACTAGGGTTTTGGTGGTGGTAAGAGATGGTTGGTTCAAGGGTTATAGTTAGGGTTCCGATGGTTTGGGGTTATGACGAAGATGAAAGTGGTCATTAGGTGTGGTTGGATTCATGAGGAATATGAAGGGAAGGGTTTTTGTGGTGGGATTTGGAGGGTGACAGTGAATTGGTGGGCTATGCTTGAGAGGATAAAGGTAACAACCGTGGGGAGATGGGATAAGTTACCTTGAATTGGTGATTAAACGGACGGTGATCCAAGATTGGTTCTTCGCTTTGATACTAATTGATGTAGTGCGGGGAAGAAGAATAGCCAACGGGTTAATCTCCAAGGTAAAAGGCTTAAGGATAGAATGTCTAGGTACCTCACCAAAGATAAACAAATTGAGAACTAAACTCATAAGTTTATTGATATCAATATTGTGTGTCCCATGAAGAGGGATTACATCTTTTTTTTAAAGCTAAGATACTTTCTAACTAAGGAAATAAACCATTTCAAATCAAATAAGTAATCCTAAACCAAACATAATATAAACTTCTAAAAATAAAAGAATCCGAATAAACTTAAAATTCTAGAAAGCTAAAAATCCTATAATAATTATAGTTGAAAATTCTTCACTGGGCTTGGACCCAATGGGCTAGCCAATCATGAATTTGGCCTGCATCAATCTTCCTCTCCACCATCTTCTTCCCCATCACCCATTTCACCATTTTCAAGTTAATTTGTTTGGGAAGCCTTGTTTCTCTTCTCTACAACTTATAAGCTAAAGACTCTCCTTCTTCCTCTTTCAAACCTGGAGAGAAGCTAACAATTCCCATTAAAGATCAACCCACTTTTTTCTCCATCTCTCTTTTGCCCCATTAGTGTTTTTTGGGAGGAAAAACTACCTTAAAGCTTACCAAAGAAAGAGAAAGAGCTTGTTTTCTTATCTACACACTTCCTAAGGTATAAAAACCGGTCCTCTTTGGAATTTGTGCCAATCATTGAATGAAAATCTCATTTCATAGCATTTATCATCATTAATCTTGTCTTTTCTCATGCATACATGATTAGGGCCTTGGATTGAGCTAGAGATTGGGGGTTCTTGCGACTTTGAGCTTGAATTAGGGCTAATCACTGGATTAAGGCAAGTATAACGAATTATAGGTTGTGTGCATGTTCATTTTTTGATTTTACAAGTGATTTCTAGATTATTAATGCTTTTACAGCTCATTTATTGCTTCTCATTAATGAAAATAGCATGGAAATGGATTGGATCTCCAAATGAATGGTAGCTTAGAGGAAAACCCATAAAGGGGATTATTCATGGAGGAAGTGTAGTGGAAATGGATGTCGTGGGGTGTAAATGGATGATTCACTGAGGATTATTGCTGTTGGAACCCATGAAAATGTGTCAAATAATGGTGGAGATTGGGAAATCCCAACTGTAGTTTCGCCAAGCACACATGGGAGCCCGCACGAGCACCTATGGAGAAAAGTTTTGATTGTGAACAAAATGTTGCATAGGCTAGAGCATACCCCACACATGATCAAGCACACCCTCTTTTGGATTACCAGCTAAAGCACATGCTCAACCCCGCTCGAGCCTGCAAGGCTAACCAACCCAAATTTTCTTTAAATTATTTTAGTTTCTCTAAGGTCTAAACATGGTTATACCACCATTAGTTAGATACCTATAGGTTGTGATTGGCTTGTCGATATGGACCAAGCAGAACCATAGACACTAGGAACACCCCTATGATCTCATAAAGTCCTACTTAAGGAAACATTTCTTAACTATAACTTGACCAAAGGAGAAAATGGGACAAGGAAAGCATAGGGCTCTCGCCCTTCCTTGTTAGATGTACGAGTCAATTCCAAAGTCATGCCATCATGTATGGGCATAAGGGTTCCAATGTTCATCTTATACACAATGGGACACCAAGGGAACGGTAGTATATGACATCGGGGAACTTATGCTCATGTCGAACTCGAAGGGAAGGGACATGAGCATCTTAGAATGGGATCGGATTGTAAGTTATCATTGAATTCCAACAAATTGGACATGTGTGCATACTGTTACATTACCTTCACACTCTTATTCTATTATCAGTTGCATTGATTTCCTTTTTTATTTATCATTATTGTTACTGTATTTCGCCTCTTGTCACTTACATGCTCACAAGTTGCAAACGTAAGTCATGAAAGCAAGAATGTTAAGTAAGCAAGTACAAGCACAAGTATACAAGTTTTATTATTCCTTGATTCATAGGTTGGCACCACTGAGTTATATTGATTGTTACACCACTTCCCCCTCTTGCAGTAGTTATTGATTGATAGGACTTAATCGATGCTCCTCTAGGAGATCAGGGCAATTGCCTAATCCCCTAATTGATACCGCTTATTGATTGTTACTTTCCTTTTAGGGAAAACTGATTATTACTCTCCTTTAGAGAGAATTAAGCAATGTGGTATGCCAACTAGTGAGTATATTATGTTATCTTTGTTCCATTACTCATGCTATAACATGCTAGTGTTCCTAGTTTATTTTTATTAGCTTCTATAATTATCTTCTCTTTAATCATATTGACACTAGATACTATGTCACTCCCCCATTTCTCAAACTAGGGTTAAACGTGAGATTAGGGCCAATTTATAAATTAAAAAAATCTGTGTTTAAGACAACACATGCACCAACAAACTACAATACGTGGCCCCCAATCATGGTCCCATTTTAGATCGAAGTCCGTGGTGAGTCCATATATTGGTTAATATACCAATTAATACTGTGGAAGCTTTATTAGAGACAAAGGGTACAATCAATAGTTCAGAGTAAGCATGTAAATCAATTACTAAAGTTAAAATAGACAACTAAAAGATATGTTAATTAAATGGCCATAACTAAACTCTTAGGCCGACAAAAGTAAATAGACAATTACCTCTAAAAGCATGAAGGCACTCTTGTGCTAGCCATGACACATCCGAAAATGACATCTACACATCACTTGAACTTAACCGCACTAGGCTCAACCGCCTATGGTATCTCTGGCGCAACACCCATAGGGAACGTATACTCAAAGCCTATGCACCATTTAAAACAACATCAAACTACAATAGTAGTTGTAAATAAAAATAAACTATGATAATATACATATCAAAATGGAATAAAGACAGATATGATCTTAAGAGTGATAAACAATAAAGGCATAAGAAAGAATGGAATTCTAATCCATAGCTATATAAATAGGCACAACCACATAAGCCAATATCCGAGTAAAACCTAGCCCATAATGCTGTAACGCAATCCATCTTCGGATGCTAAGCATCTTATCCATAAACGGTGGATCAACACACCTTTGGATGAAAAGCATCACGTCCAAAGTCATAGAGCACAAGGCGCCGTCCATAATGGTTGGTCAATCCGCCTTCGGTTGTATCACACCCTATCTAAAGTCATAGGACACATCCGTACCAATACTGATCTATGCAGTCATCCAAAAGACACCGATCCCACACAACACACACAGGTCGGCTCAGTGGTGTACGGCCAAAGATTCCTAAGTTAAACGTGAAGAGCTAGCTAAATCCATTATGCCATACAAATATTGAAGAACTACCCCAGAAACATGATTCGGTCCACAACCATAAATCTATATTGATAATGAGTAGTCCTCCCGTATCCCAAACACAGAGCCAAGCTTCCACAAGGTCCACATAATGTAAATAAAGGGGTATCATCACTAAAGAGACAGACCACATATTAATAATGCAAAAATATGCAAGCCCGAAGGCCAATGAGGAATTAGAAGCCATCCTTAGGTTAATGATTGCAATTTGTGTGCCCGTTAGCTTTACTCAAACCCTAGGTGTTGTACTGTTGGGTAATTAATTTCATTTAAGTTATAAGGGTGCATAGCCCAGGTTCAACATCAATCGGGTTCGGTTAATTTGTGCATCATACACAAATCATGCCACCCATGAGAGGTACATTTGCCCCCCAATGACCCTCATAACAAGTCCTTAAATACTCTCAATATGTACGTAAAAAGACCACATAAGCAATCCCACACATAATAATCCAAAAAAGAAAAAAAAGGGGTTTTATTCTTGTTCTTCTCCATTTTTTCCTGCATATAAGATGAGTATTTCCACCCATCCATTTACCACATAATAACCACCTCCATTCATCATTCCTTCCATCCAAACATGATCACATCATATTCTAGTATTTTAATATAAAATCCAAAATAAGCAAAGGGGTGTACAAGTGGCAAATCGAATGCTCAACCAAACACATATGCACATCATCAATGAAGTATGTAAATCCACTTGCCTTGATGAGAAGTGGAAAAATGCTAGAAAATGGACATGCTTTAGCTCACCAACAAACCCAATTAGAGCTTCAACTTGCATAAATCCAAACCCAACTCAAATTAAACTTACGTATAAATGCAAATAAGAGAAGCTAATGAGCATCGGACACTTTTTTGTATCGGTTATCTCTAATTTCAAACATTTGAAAAGGTATTTTAAAGAGCCCTTTTTTGTCAAAAGAAAAAAGAATTGTATTTATAGGGGAGATAGTGATTTTAAAAAATAGTTTTAAGGGGCCTTACTCTTGAGCCACCCAATTAGATGAATATATGATTTTTTTAGTAGACATATTAAATTAAGTGAAACATCACTCAATCACCTACTCTGTTAAAATGATTCTAAATATAATTAATTCAAAACATGGTTTGTGCTTGTGTCGTTGATAAGGAATAGGTTGAAGACATCAATTGAAATAAAGAAAAATAAGAGAGACACAAGTGACATGTTTATAGCATTAAGGTAATTTAACGGATATATTATTCAACCCTCATTGGGGGCCTCTTAATAAAATATCAGGTCCTTATGATGGGTGTATACAAAAATGGTTGTAAAAGTAAAAGTATCATTTTGATAAAAGTCAAGCAAAATCCTCACGATGGTTGCTCATTACCATCAAATCTGCATGTTTTATGAGAGATATTAAAATGCCAAAGCAGGGGTCTATTTACAAATACTAAAACCAAAGGGACCTATTTACAAATATTAAGAGCCTTAGGGGATATATGCAAAAAACTCTATAAAAATGCATGTAGTTATCAAAATACATGGGGGTTTTCTGAGGATTTTAAGGGGATCATATGTAAAACTTTATAAAATTCTCTTAATGTCAAAGGGTTTTCAAAAATTTTCGGGAGCCATGACCCCTGCTAGTAGACACGACCAACACTACCTACCAAAACCAATGAATCTAAAATATAACAAGCACCCTTAAGTAGTTGCAATGGATATGTCAGCCCTTTGCTTTAAAATAAGACTCATTTCCCTTTTGGTCAAACCATCTTTAAGACAATATCATAGCTCTGCCCAACTCAGCATGATATTGTCTGCTTTAGCCCTCATATACACATGTAGACTTCCTAGGTGGTCACCCATCCTAGAACTGTTCGCACACTGGCACGCTATAGCCCCATCTAACTCAGCATGATATTGTCCGCTTTGGGCCCACATGTGCACACGTAGACTTCCCAAGTGGTCACTCATCATAGAACTGCTCCCACCGGAGCACACTCAACTCCGAAGTTCCTAAGGAATTCAGGACCACACTGGCTTAAAACCTATCATTTTGAGTTAATACAGGGTTTGACTTATAAGCCCAAGATCAGGACAGGGCTATTTTCCGTGTGGGACTTGTAGAGTAACCTGTATCCTAGTGTTCTTTACCAGGTGATGGGCACACAAAATTTTAACCTGATCTACTACCTTGGCCTAAGCTGGTCGGATCTCACAGTTAGTCACCAAGCTCCACGAAATTCGCTATATGTCTTATTTTAAATAGAACTTACAAAGAAACTATCGTCTGATTAATCCTTCCTATATGATATTCATTTAGGACCCCCTTTGTTGAGCATTGATTCTCAAGATATGGTGTGCACCACTTTTTGTAGTACCTACTTGGGGATAGGAACTGTAGGGGTGGAGGTCCGTACTAAGCTATATATAGTGACAGAGGCTTGCATCATTGTCCTAATCACTTGATCAGTGGTTGACAAGCTTTCATCACCCTAAATGAGTATGTAGTTGATCTAACGATCTTATTCATTTGAATGGATATCAACTCCCTATTTTATGTCCACTTAGATGGATCATAATATGGATCCCACTAAGTATTTAGCATGCTATGCTCACCTTATTATGAGCACAAGTGGTTAGCAGAAGTTCCTTCTTTCATTTAGGATAACTTAAATCCATTAGATCTTGATGCTTTCTAAGTCATGTAATGAATTGTTAGAAGATAATGGGTAATGTTTCCTTTTTCTAGTGACATTGGCCTAGTTTCATCCTCTAAAGTATATGGCATAGAGAATTCCCTAATTCAAGGAGTGAAATTTTCATAGTGGGGCCCACCTAATAATAATCTGACCACCCTCTCTATGTATGAGATGTATTCAAATTTTACTTTAATACATGTTGGGCCCACCATTGACATGTGATTAGTACACAATTATTAAATAGGATTTAATAATATGTAATAATAATGTGTAAGATTGTGTTAATCACATGACGGTCATTTTATAGCGGTGCCAACAATTACTGGAGTGAAGTTTGGAGAGATCCAAAAACACATAAGCAACTCAGATTTTCTAGTTGGTGCCCCAGAAGTTAAAGTTATTAACTTGAATTTCAAGTGAGAATACTCAAGAGGATTTGAACTCCCCACAAACGCCACCCACTAGCATTGTCATGGATGAAAATCACGAATTCGATTGGTCCTAAAAATCGATATGGTATCGGTATTGGTAGCGGTTCGTGGTCCGCTGCTACCGTCACGGTGTGAATTTTTTTTTAATTGAAAGAAGTTTTAAAAACATCCAAAATATCCAAAATATTAGAAAAGATTGGATAACAATAATTTTTTATTAGTAACAAATATAAATCAAATTATCAGTTCCCCTAAGTTATGATATCTTGTATCACTATTTTATCTAAAATTGTAAAATTTTTGTAAAATCCATAGCTATGACTTATGAACTTTCTATTAGTGTGAAATTTTAAAAAATATAGTATATTTGTTATTTATATATAGTGTGGGTATCTTGTATAGCAGTATATACCCCTATCATAATTCATTATTCACCATTCATCATTCATCAA
Organism: Sextonia rubra; assembly: GCA_037013555.1. Lineage (NCBI taxonomy): Eukaryota > Viridiplantae > Streptophyta > Magnoliopsida > Laurales > Lauraceae > Sextonia > Sextonia rubra. The sequence goes on from JASUAD010000018.1 coordinate 17,272,873, forward strand.
TCATCACTCAATTATGAACCAAGTCGTGAAATTCAAGAACATGAACATCAATATAGCATATTACATAATGATAGTAAAACAAATCATAAAGCGATTAGAGAGACTGAATACATACCTTAATTCCAAGTGGAGTGTCGCCCAGGCTTGATATCATCATCATCATCATCATCATCATCATCATCATCATTTCTTCTTCTTTAGTATATGTTTTAATAATATGATCCAAACTCTAGCATTGCACTCTAATACCCTTGGTCATATTAATATTGTTGCTGAAGAACAAAGATCCCTTCATAATACGATGAGCTATCTTTAGTAGATTGAGATGACTGGGGTCCAAATTTAATTCAAAGAATTGATGAGGAATAAAAATGGCTTTGGGGGCCCACATTGGATCATCTCTTGCTCATACCATGGTTGTGACGGTGGAACTAGAAGCATCAGAGGTGGCCAATTAAGGTTGTATCTAATTTCTTTTATATGGATAAAAGAAAAGGTGCTCCAATTTCTTTTACAGTTTGACGATGATGTAGTTTTACCAAGGACTTTAATTGCAATCGTCTTTAGTGTTGGAGCACTCTTCCGTAATTCAACCACTATTCAGCTAAACTAAAAGAAATAAGATTAAACATTTAATTTTTTTTATTTTTGAATAACTAAAATAGAATTTACTATTTACAGTTTACAATCCTTATCAGGACATGTCTACATAACAGCTCTTCGCGCAGTGGTGCCAAAAGTTCCCAAACCTTCATTATACTTATTAAATTGGAGAAGACAAAAGACATTATATAAGTTCTCTACTTTTCCATTTACGTATTTAGTTGGTTGCCCTAATTGCCTTATTAGTATCATTTGCTAGTCTTTCAATAACATTTTTCAGCTCTACTGGAATTTCATCAATTATGTTTTGATCCAAAGATTCATATCAAAATTGTGGGTTGGGAAATTAACCTATTAAATGCAAAGATTTAAGTGAATAATGTATTAAGAAGAATTTAATACAACAATGAAAGTGAATAAGAAATCATTCTCCAGTTACTAGCAGTGTGTAAATATGATGTAATTGATGCTTTTGACAACCATTGATGGTATTTCAGTGTTTGGTATAATATCTACAATTTGCTTTAATAGCTATATTTACTCTCTCCATGGCCTCATGTAAGAATTCCATAGTTGGCTTATCATCATTAGAGGCTCAAGAACTTTCATTAGAGGCTCAAGAACATTTAAGCAATTTCTAACATGAGGCCAAATTTTATTAGACTCAATGGTCTTGCATACTTCTTCTGCTTGAGGAGTTGCCGCTTTCCCCACTTATAATTCATCCATTCATCTGATTTGATGAGTTGGAGGAGTCCTCATTTTAGACTTGTAAACACTCTCGATAGCTATAAAGTGAGTGGCAAATCGAGAAATGCCAAGTCATAGTAGTTCATGATTGTTTATAAATTTCTTCTTCATTGAAAAAGTCTATAAGATTGTTAGAAGAAATTAGTGATTTCTTTATCTTTTTAATCACTTTTTTCATGGCTTTTCTTTTGGCAATTTTTTTAAGCATCAAGTCTATGTAATGTGCTACACATAGTGACCCAAAAATATTTATCCTCTGTTACATGAGCATTATTCCTGCTTTCTTTATGTTTGCAGCATTATCGATTAGAACTTGAATTATACAATCTCTCCCAATATCATTAATCATATTATTAAATAACTTATTGATGTATCTAGCATCTTGAATATAATTAGTTAGATTAACTAATTTGATAAAAATTGTTCCCAAAGAGCAATAAACTAGAAAATTCAAGAGATGACATTTTGTGAAGATCGTCCACCCATCACACATTAGTTTGCAGCCCTTTTCTTTTTATATCCTCTTAAAAGTCTCATCCAGAGCTGTACCGCTTCATATTCTTTTCTAATACAGAGATAACCATCAATCTGATATGGTGTGGGTGCCTTTATACCTGGACCATGTTCCACTGCTGCATCTAACATGGTGGTAACAGAAGGAGAGTTTTTCTTATGTGGTGGAGTTGCTGCATCTAAACAAAACTTTCCAACAGCTCTTACCAAAATTTCCCTTGCTTTATTAAAATTTCCTTTCAGTGCTTTTACAATGTTGAGTTGCTTGGATGTTGGTTTTTTGTATGCAAACGAGTCTGTTGGACCCACCACACCTGATTACGAGCCGCCTATGTAGGAGGTTAATCATCCTTCTCAATATCTTGAAGGTGGAGTTGTTTTTGACTAAATGCCTGACGCAAACACCCTCCCTTAGCTCTAGAGGAGCCACCCTCATCGTATTGGTCACCTTTTATGGCTGTCTCATATTGCATCCTTCTTTTCTCCTCCTCCTCCTGAAGTGATCTCAAACGTTCTTTCCTACCCTTCCTCAAATCTGGATCCTCATCATCATTGGAGGAAATAATTTCTCCCTCCTTAAACCCAAGAACTTTTTCTCTACATGCTTCAAATTCCTCCCCTCTTCTTTTCTCTCTAACAATTTTTTTTTGTTTTTCTGCATCCAAAACCTCTTCCATTTCTTTTTTCATATTAGGCGGCACTTTAGTACACTTAGACTTAGCCTTGCCTATGAGCCAAGTGTTGCTTTAATCTGGTAATCCCTCTATTGATATATATATATATATTTTTTTTTCTTTTACAGTAGTTGCATTTAACCTTATGCTTACTTCTGACTTCTTCACCATGGCTTCATGCCGTATCAATTTCATGCACCATTTTTTTTAATCTCCTTTGACTTTCTACAATATATATCTATATCTTTTATATTGAAATGGTGGCATGGTGCATTTCTTTTTATGGTGAAATCATATTGACATAAAAGAACTTTGAAAATTTACTATAAATGAGGTAGACAATGATCATGCAGGCTAAAAGAATCATATTTATGGTGAACTCATCAAACAAATCATATTTTGATATTAAATTATTAAAAATCCAAAAATAAATAAACTTAAAAAAATCTAAATCTTCTAGATCTATATATTCTACCTCTAGATCTACCAAAATGCTTCATAAACTCATGTAATTGCATACCAAAATACAAATTGATTAAAAATATTCTTAGTCTTAAGTTTAACATTTAAACATTTGAAAAAAAACCCCTAACTTCAACAAAAACCCTTGTGCAAACTTAAAAAATCATATTTATAGTGAAATCATCAACAAATCAAATTTTAATATTAAATCATTAAAAGTCCAAAAATAAATTCAAAAATATAAAAATAGTGACATAAAAGAACCATGAGAAATTGTCATACTTGAAATATTACAATGATTATGAAAAGTTAAAATGCTAAAATAATGGTGAAATCTTCAAAATATCATATTTTAGTATGAATTTTGATCATTCCACCCGGAGCGCAGAGGTAGCCATTTGTATCGCCGTTGTTAAGCCATGTGAAGGCGTTTTAAGGCGTGTTGTTGGTGTGTAAATCCTCAAAGCGTTAGATACTCGTGGTGGATTTGATAAAGAATTACTCAGTAATACAAATGATGGCTAAGTTTATTAAGAAGATTGTACTTTCTTCTTCCTCATCATCAAATTCCTTATCTTCTATGTCTATTAAAAATAGTGAAGAAATTAGCTATGATGATTTAGATCAAGTTATTTGCGACTGGACAATTCCAACTGTTCAAAAACATGAAGTTTATCAAATGGGAAGCTTTCAATTAAAATCAAGTTATAAGATAAAAACGATTGAAAGAACTGAATCTATTACTAGTAATATTCAGCATCTTTCTTTAATTAAGCCCCAAGAAATACAAGAATATAAAAAAACATATAATTATATCCATTTTGGCTTAGTGCAAGTTGCTCTAAAGCCTTTAACAAGACTTGGATTAAGAACAGAAGCTCTCATGTATGTTCAAGATACAAGACATAAAAAATTTAGTGATTCATTAATAGGAATGGTTGAATCAAGTCTGGCCAACGGCCCTACTTTCTTCAACTGTTTTCCCAATTTCTCTGTTTCTCTTACAGATCCAGGAGCACATGAAGCCCTTACCTTAGCTATCCAGACAAAAGGTCTTGATATGAATCCTCATAATCAAAATCTTGCCCTTGTTTATCGAGTTTATTATAAACTAATGAATTCAGTTGTTCCAGGCATAGCCTATTCACATCAAGCTAAAGGTATTACTACCTTATTCCAAACCAATTTAAAAAATAAAGTTAATATTCCTAAACTTATCCAATGGAATGATATTAATTTATCCGGTAAATGGCTTTTAGAAAATGCTCAACCAGAAAAACCTAAGGAAAATCAAGATATTGAAAACATAATTGAACATGAAGATGGAAGTGTTGAAATAAATTTCCAAACAGACTCTAGAAATACAACCCCTACAGTTTATCAACTTTCTAAAAAATCCTATTATCATCCTCCTTCTGTGGTAGGATCATCCATACAGGAACCACCTCATATAAATTTAAAGCCTACAGGACTTGTTTATCCTTCTTATCAAGCTTCTCCATCTCATACATACAAGCCCTCAGAAGCTGATTTCAATATAAATGTTATTGAAAGTTTTGAAATCGATAAAGAAATGTTAAAAAAGAATTTAGCTGCGCATCCTCTAACAAAATCTTTCTTTAAAAATATTTCTTCTGAACATCAAGACTTTTTGAAAGAAAAATGGTATAAATACATGTGTGATAATGAAATCAATATTTATTTCTTTGATTGGCTTAAATTAGCCATGAAGAAAAGATATAATATTGAAGATTTATCCATAAATATGATAACAAAATTAAGTTCATCATGGATAATAGCCTCAACCAGTTCTTCTCCCCAAAGAACTGAAGAATCTATACATCCTCCTTTACATCAAATTTTTTATAAAGACACCTCAGCCGTACCTCTAAAAGATGTTGCAAAAATCCAAGGAGATAAAGGAAAATCTGACTTTGTTTACAAATCAGATTTATGTCATGTTTTAGAACAAAATAATTATACAAATATCAACCTTCATACTATTGGCCAACAGACGAATAGAATTGAAGAGAAAGTAGAATCTATTGTCAAAATCCATGAAGCATCCTCTTCTTCTCAAAAAGTAATCAAGACACAAACTTTAGGTTTTCAGGGTGAAATCCTGAGAGATATAAAGTTAGAAAAGAAACCTTTAAAATTTTCTGACGAACTCATTAATCAATTATCACACAGTTTTACTAACATAAAACTTCAAGAGCATAAAGACCAAAAAGATGAAAAAACTATAAATGTTTTAGGCTCAACCTTAAAAAATTCTAATTCTGACTCAGATTCTGAAGACTTAGCGTCTGAAGAAAATCCTCTAGAAGAATATCAAGATTCTCTACAACTCAATAAAATATTTAAAAGACAAAAGCCAATTGTTACTACAGCTAAAACAAGAAATTATTATCCACGACCAACTCCAGTTGATCTTCAATTTGAAGAACAAGCTACTTTAAATGGTCTTAAATTTGAAAGCTCATCAATATATGAATGGAGTGTAGATGGATTATCTGAATATCAAATCATCCAATTATGCCAGCAGATGATGATCTATGCTTCTACAATGATAGCTGCCGGTAATGATCATAAACATGCAGCAAATGCAGTTGTCCTTGGTTTTACTGGACAATTAAATGGTTGGTGGGAAAAATACTTATCAGATCTAGAAAGACAAACTATTCTAAATGCAGTAAAAAGAGATCCATCCGGAAACCCTCTTATTACTCCGCAAGGACAAATGATCCCTGATTCCGTTTATATGCTTATTAGCAATATCATTGAAAAATTACTATAAATGAGGTAGACAATGATCATGCAGGCTAAAAGAATCATATTTATGGTGAACTCATCAAACAAATCATATTTTGATATTAAATTATTAAAAATCCAAAAATAAATAAACTTAAAAAAATCTAAATCTTCTAGATCTATATATTCTACCTCTAGATCTACCAAAATGCTTCATAAACTCATGTAATTGCATACCAAAATACAAATTGATTAAAAATATTCTTAGTCTTAAGTTTAACATTTAAACATTTGAAAAAAAACCCCTAACTTCAACAAAAACCCTTGTGCAAACTTAAAAAATCATATTTATAGTGAAATCATCAACAAATCAAATTCTAATATTAAATCATTAAAAGTCCAAAAATAAATTCAAAAATATAAAAATAGTGACATAAAAGAACCATGAGAAATTGTCATACTTGAAATATTACAATGATTATGAAAAGTTAAAATGCCAAAATAATGGTGAAATCTTCAAAATATCATATTTTAGTATGAATTTTGATCATTCCACCCGGAGCGCAGAGGTAGCCATTTGTATCGCCGTTGTTAAGCCGTGTGAAGGCATTTTAAGGCGTGTTGTTGGTGTGTAAATCCTCAAAGCGTTAGATACTCGTGGTGGATTTGATAAAGAATTACTCAGTAATACAAATGATGGCTAAGTTTATTAAGAAGATTGTACTTTCTTCTTCCTCATCATCAAATTCCTTATCTTCTATGTCTATTAAAAATAGTGAAGAAATTAGCTATGATGATTTAGATCAAGTTATTTGCGACTGGACAATTCCAACTGTTCAAAAACATGAAGTTTATCAAATGGGAAGCTTTCAATTAAAATCAAGTTATAAGATAAAAACGATTGAAAGAACTGAATCTATTACTAGTAATATTCAGCATCATTCGTTAATTAAGCCCCAAGAAATACAAGAATATAAAAAAACATATAATTATATCCATTTTGGCTTAGTGCAAGTTGCTCTAAAGCCTTTAACAAGACTTGGATTAAGAACAGAAGCTCTCATGTATGTTCAAGATACAAGACATAAAAAATTTAGTGATTCATTAATAGGAATGGTTGAATCAAGTCTGGCCAATGGCCCTACTTTCTTCAACTGTTTTCCCAATTTCTCTGTTTCTCTTACAGATCCAGGAGCACATGAAGCCCTTACCTTAGCTATCCAGACAAAAGGTTTTGATATGAATCCTCATAATCAAAATCTTGCCCTTGTTTATCGAGTTTATTATAAACTAATGAATTCAGTTGTTCCAGGCATAGCCTATTCACATCAAGCTAAAGGTATTACTACCTTATTCCAAACCAATTTAAAAAATAAAGTTAATATTCCTAAACTTATCCAATGGAATGATATTAATTTATCCGGTAAATGGCTTTTAGAAAATGCTCAACCAGAAAAACCTAAGGAAAATCAAGATATTGAAAACATAATTGAACATGAAGATGGAAGTGTTGAAATAAATTTCCAAACAGACTCTAGAAATACAACCCCTATAGTTTATCAACTTTCTAAAAAATCCTATTATCATCCTCCTTCTGTGGTAGGATCATCCATACAGGAACCACCTCATATAAATTTGAAGCCTACAGGACTTGTTTATCCTTCTTATCAAGCTTCTCCATCTCATACATACAAGCCCTCAGAAGCTGATTTCAATATAAATGTTATTGAAAGTTTTGAAATCGATAAAGAAATGTTAAAAAAGAATTTAGCTGCACATCCTCTAACAAAATCTTTCTTTAAAAATATTTCTTCTGAACATCAAGACTTTTTGAAAGAAAAATGGTATAAATACATGTGTGATAATGAAATCAATATTTATTTCTTTGATTGGCTTAAATTAGCCATGAAGAAAAGATATAATATTGAAGATTTATCCATAAATATGATAACAAAATTAAGTTCATCATGGATAATAGCCTCAACCAGTTCTTCTCCCCAAAGAACTGAAGAATCTATACATCCTCCTTTACATCAAATTTTTTATAAAGACACCTCAGCCGTACCTCTAAAAGATGTTGCAAAAATCCAAGGAGATAAAGGAAAATCTGACTTTGTTTACAAATCAGATTTATGTCATGTTTTAGAACAAAATAATTATACAAATATCAACCTTCATACTATTGGCCAACAGACGAATAGAATTGAAGAAAAAGTAGAATCTATTGTCAAAATCCATGAAGCATCCTCTTCTTCTCAAAAAGTAATCAAGACACAAACTTTAGGTTTTCAGGGTGAAATCCTGAGAGATATAAAGTTAGAAAAGAAACCTTTAAAATTTTCTGACGAACTCATTAATCAATTATCACACAGTTTTACTAACATAAAACTTCAAGAGCATAAAGACCAAAAAGATGAAAAATCTATAAATGTTTTAGGCTCAACCTTAAAAAATTCTAATTCTGACTCAAATTCTGAAGACTTAGCGTCTGAAGAAAATCCTCTAGAAGAATATCAAGATTCTCTACAACTCAATAAAATATTTAAAAGACAAAAGCCAATTGTTACTACAGCTAAAACAAGAAATTATTATCCACGACCAACTCCAGTTGATCTTCAATTTGAAGAACAAGCTACTTTAAATGGTCTTAAATTTGAAAGCTCATCAATATATGAATGGAGTGTAGATGGATTATCTGAATATCAAATCATCCAATTATGCCAGCAGATGATGATCTATGCTTCTACAATGATAGCTGCCGGTAATGATCATAAACATGCAGCAAATGCAGTTGTCCTTGGTTTTACTGGACAATTAAATGGTTGGTGGGAAAAATACTTATTAGATCTAGAAAGACAAACTATTCTAAATGCAGTAAAAAGAGATCCATCCGGAAACCCTCTTATTACTCCGCAAGGACAAATGATCCCTGATTCCGTTTATATGCTTATTAGCAATATCATTGAAAAATTACTATAAATGAGGTAGACAATGATCATGCAGGCTAAAAGAATCATATTTATGGTGAACTCATCAAACAAATCATATTTTGATATTAAATTATTAAAAATCCAAAAATAAATAAACTTAAAAAAATCTAAATCTTCTAGATCTATATATTCTACCTCTAGATCTACCAAAATGCTTCATAAACTCATGTAATTGCATACCAAAATACAAATTGATTAAAAATATTCTTAGTCTTAAGTTTAACATTTAAACATTTGAAAAAAAACCCCTAACTTTAACAAAAACCCTTGTGCAAACTTAAAAAATCATATTTATAGTGAAATCATCAACAAATCAAATTTTAATATTAAATCATTAAAAGTCCAAAAATAAATTCAAAAATATAAAAATAGTGACATAAAAGAACCATGAGAAATTGTCATACTTGAAATATTACAATGATTATGAAAAGTTAAAATGCCAAAATAATGGTGAAATCTTCAAAATATCATATTTTAGTATGAATTTTTAATAAATCCAAAAATAAATAAACTTTTAAAAAATCTGAATCTTGTAGATCTATATATTCTACTACTAGATCTACCAAAATGGATTCATAAACTCATCTATTTGCATACTAATTTATAAAAAATACATTTTACATTTAAAAAAATCATAACCTTCACCGAAATCCCCAATTTTAATGCACCAAATAATATATCAACCCCCAAAATGCACAAATCCAAGTGAATAGGTGTAAAGAGAAGCATCATTGCTAACTTTTTTCCTCTTAGTCTCTTACTAAAGAAATCTTTACAAAAAAAGAAAAAAAAAAGAGAAAGTACAAACCTTAGAAAGAAAAAAAAAACCCTCAAAATGCATAAATCTAAGAAATATGTGTCTTTTTTATGATTTTGGAAGTGAAATCCAAAGTGGGCAGCAGTTAGGGCTTGAATGGGAGAAGATGAGCCACTTCTAAGCAAAGAAGATGAAAAGTGAAAAAACTAGGGTTTCCAATACTTTAAACCATGGTCGATATTTTGAAAATATAAGCCGATATATCGGTTCGACTAATATTTTCCAAATATCGCAAATATTTACTGATAATTTGGTGATATTTTGTTGAACCGATACCGAGACCGAGTCATAGCAAAATATCGGCCCAGCATCGGCCGATATTTTGATCCATGAACACTGTGTATCAAATAAGGCCCCAAATGATTTCAAAGTGGGGACCTCTAGCTCATTAGAGAACTTTCTAACGACACGAATAATTTAAGTGTGGGTAAACAATTTAAGTGAGGAAAATGCCCCCAACCCAAAAAAAAAAAAAAATTCCATTGCACTTACAAGCATTCATTCCATCCATTCGAGGTGCATCCAATATGCCGGAAGCCTTTCCCATAAATGAAAGTCCCCCGCAACAAGACCCTACTTGCAAATCTCATCAGCACACGGATACCAGTGAGTGGGCCCTTTGTTACACCTATCCATTTAAGGCAGATTTGCCTTCCCAAAGCTAATCCGCGTTTCTATTTTACTCGTTCTAACGTTCTCTATCTCAGGTTTACTGGTTTCTAGTCTCTCATCTCTCTCCAGGCATGCTCGTACCTTTCTCTTCGTCTAACAACATGGATTCTGGACTCTGAAATTCCGGATACCAGTTACTTCACAAATGTTACATCACCAATCATATACAAGAAGAGAAGTGTGAAAGAAGGAAGAAAGATTTCAACCAAACGCTTATCAAGAATGTGGAATTTATAAAAAAGATAAGCAAAAATTCGAAATTGAAGAAGACAATGATGGGTTTGGAATATCACCACACAAACACCACCCCACCCCCCCCCGCACCACAACCCCCCCACCCACCCCCCCCCCCCCCCCCCCCCCCCCCCCCCCACCCCCCCAACAACAATACTCTAAAAGCACAGAATGCCTACAAATCGAAAGAGACCACCTGCACCTGTGAAACCCAGACGAGTGCCAATGAAGAAGAAGAAGAAGAAGAAGAAGAAGAAACATAGGTGTGTGGATTTGTCTCACAAGAGATGGAATCAATGTTTAAACCCGTTTCTTGCAAGACCCAATTTCTGAATCAAGAATGCAAGAAAGGGAGATATCAGTTTTTATCTTCTACTTCCTCTGCTCTTGTTGCATCAATAATGGATAGTGTCTCATTATGGCGTGGAATTCCTCATGTGAATTTAAATTCTTGGTGATGCTGTTTTCTTTTTCCATTCTGTTTTTGGGTTGAAATCTTGGTTGGGGTCACTGAGGTAGAAAGACCAAACAAGATGCTCTTCTTCTTCCTCTTTTATTTTCAAGATAAAAGCTGCAGTTTAAACCAATTACAAACAGAAAGGGCGGTTCGTTTGTTTTCTGCTTCATCCATCAGTGGTCCATAATTGAAATTCTAGATCCCTAAAATTACTCTCCCACTTCTTTTCTGCACCATCATCTAAGTCATTATAGCAATATACACACCATCAGATTATACTATGGGAGGTCATAGGCATTGATTCTGAATGGATGTGGAATTGCAAATATGAGATCCACTGATGGACAATTCCTGATGGGCTTTGTGCCCACTGATTTTAGAGAATCCTCTCTGCAAAATCTTCTTCATTTTTCAAGGGAAAGGTGATATGGTGAAACTCTTTAAACCGTAACACAGGTTAAGGTCCCAACTAGATTTTGCTAAGAAGATAACCGAAAATAATAAATCTAAGAAAACTATCAATCACCACAATGAAGATAGACACGATTTTTTACGTGGAAAACCCACGGAAAAAACCACAGGACCAACCATTGGTCTACCAAGAGCAAGCATTCTGCAAGAGAGGTTACAAGAACTATTTACTACCCTTTTTTTCCAGTTGAACACAACTTAAAAGGACTAGAAGCACTACAACAAATTGAAGATGGTCGACTGAATTTGCTGACGCAGCCTCAACACATCGTGAAAAATGCGTTTCGCCGACACACCATAGCGTTGGCAAAGGTTTCCTTGATGGTCCCCCTTCACATTGGAACATTTCGCTGGTAAAACAGAATGGCGCCATCTGGATTTTGGAGGAAAAATTTTTCTGACATGAAAATACTTTTTATTGATGCATGACAACGTGAGGAAAAAAATTTAATTCAAACAACGCACTAAATGTGTTGGGCATTCTTAAAACCGATTTGCTGACATTGGTATTGCGTTGGAGAAGGAAATTGCCGACGCTGGTTATGAGTGTCGGGGAACGTCTTAAAACAAATACAACAAATTTGCTATGTTGTCTTTAGTCTCTGCCCTTTGTTTCTTTTCAGTGTCTGAGCTAACTTGTCTCCACTTCCATCCCCTTTGTTTCTCCTCACTGTCAGTAGCAACCCATCTTTACATCTAGTGCAAACCCATCTCCCCTCTGTTTCTCCTCACTGTTAGCACAAACCCATCTCCCCTCTGTTTATCCTCACTGTCAAAGGAAACTGATCTCCACAGTCATCCATCTATCTACCAATCTCCATCATCCACCACCACCATAGCCAGCCCCTTCCCACAGACCGACCCCAGCGACCATAACCTCATCCCAACCCCTGCCCTTCCTAGATTTGAAATACACCCATCCCCCGCCATACCCACAACCCAAAAGCCCACTTCTACAAAACCCCTACCCTACACATAATCCAGAGCGCTTTTCATCTTTTGAAGCCCCATGACCATCGTATAACCTTGAACACATTCGACCCATCCAAAACCCCTCCATGCCAATCTGATGCCACCACCCTCCATCCCATCCAACATCCATCAAACTAAAAGAAATGTAAGTAAAAACCCTCTCCATGTCAAAACCAAATCCCAACTCCCTAATCGACCCACCCTTTTCCCATCCCAAGCCCCAACCATCACTGCTAAAACCCAGCCAACTATTCGACCCTCTCTGATTTCTGTCACCAAGCACAAAACCCAGTAGAAACAAAAAAGTAGAAGAAGACAAAGAAGAGTGCAGCAACAATGAAGGAGTAAACAGAAGGTAGAAAAATACTTGGACGAGTGGACTTCTTGGCAGGTTGACATCTTCTTCTTCCTCTCCTCCATTGCTCTTGTGAGTTCCATTTTTCTTTCTCTTTCTCCATCTCTGTGTTTGGGTGTTATGATTATTGGGTTTTACATGCTTCTTCTAAAGCTTTTTTTTGTTTATTTCTCCAGTTTGGATGCCCATAAGTTGAATTCCTTTAAATTCTAAATTCAAAAGAGAAACTCTAAATTCTAAATTCTATTTTCTTTTTCTTTCTTTTTTTTTTTTTTGGAAAGTTGAAAATTTATGTTCTTAACTTCACAAAAGAAATATATACATATTCCGTTTTAGGATTTTTGCTTATCAAATAGAGCATTAAGGAGATCCTTTGAGCTCTTATAGATTTATTGAAATCTCATATTCTTATAAGAGCTAAAAAAAGCATGAAAAGCTTTGAATGAGGTGCTACAGAAATCAATTTACTTGCTTTACTTGAGAGGCAATGTATGCTAGTTGAATTTTGTATTGCTTTTTCAGCTCAGCCAACACCTCTCCCATGGTTGGTCTTTGTGATGCATCTTGCCCCACAGAGCTTTCTGCGATAGAACCCACCTTTCTCATGCTTTCCACATCAAAGCTTCCCTTGAAGCTCTTAACTATAACCTCAAATGTACTAGCTTTCAAGTATGGCTTTGCTTGCAGTCAACCAGTCAAATTTAAAAACAGTAAGACCAGTTGAAATGAGACTGTTGACAAGCAGACCACAACCACTGCCTTGTCATCTTAACTCAACAAAATATCTTTATCAAGAATCCAAAACTTTACATACATTTCTCTCACTTACTAGGCTTGTTAATATTTCCAACTTTTTTGGTGTTACCCTCAAATCAATGTTAGTTTCAATTGTTTGTAGATGTTTTAGTTTGTGCGGAAACTATTGGTTTGCTTTTCAATTCCCGCTTAAGTGCCCTAGGAAAATTGTTAGCAGGTCACTGGATACTATACTGCAACTCCACATGTTCCTCATTGGAATGATCTAGAGGTCCTGATTAATGAATTAATAGGTTGTAGTACATCTTTTTCTAGTTCTTTTATAGGATAATTACAAAATTTCATTTAAAAGGACAAACGAGCAAAAATTAGATTAAGATTTATTAACATGTTTAGTATGCCCAAAGGAGAACAAAGAGAGAAGCAATAAAGACTTTCTACTCGTAAGTTGAACTTAGAAGAAGGCTCTTTGAAAATGTGCCAGTTCTAAAAGATTTTATTTTATGCATAGTAGATCCATTGAAAAGAAGAAACCAATTACTGCTAATGACTAGTTTTCTTGCTGGCATTCAGTGCTTAGGTAGGTGACCTGTGAAAACTTGGGGCAGTAGGGTAAGTTTACCCTTCCTAAAGCCAGTGAGATGTGTTTTTTTTTATTACTTCCTTTTAAAATCCAATGAGTTTTCCTGATTTTTGCCCCCTAGGCTTTAGATTTGTGGAAATCACTAAATCACCATTTTTCTGGGTTGTTGCTATAGTTGGATTTGGTGCAAGAATTGGACAGTTGCTGGATTTTTTTTTTTTTTTTTTTTGTGTGCTTGCAATAGTTTTTAGAAGCCGTTAAGATGGGTTAACCTCCTACCCTTGGCATGGGCTTAACCTCCTACCCCTGGCATTAGTTTAAAAATTAAAAATGACAGAATCATAGTTCTTCTAAAAATATTTAAATTAAGAGAACTAATTCTATGACTATTATCTTGGTAAGTCTGAAATTCTTTTTAGCTTCTCTTTTATTTTCAATTAACATGCTACTATCCTGTTTATTTTTAGATTGTTAGATACACAAAGTGATGTTTGTGTTTTTTTTAGATATTCTGATGAAAGGAGATGTGAGCAGTTTCATATAAGGGCAGGTGGGCAATGGGGTGATCTTGAATGTGATTAGCTTATTGATTAACCCCTATTAAGAAATGGATAAGACTTGGACGACACTGGATAGTCAAGATCCCAAGGTGAGAATTGGTCGGGAGTATCGTGAGGGGGTGAAATTATTTATTAAATTTGCAAAGGTGAATGCATAGGATTTGGTGCCCATGTAGGGTTTGCAAGAACAATCATAGATATAACTGAAACTATGAACTTTCATATTTGCCGTTGGGGTATGCAAGCATCCTACAAGACCTGGATTTACCACGAAGAAACAATACCTCATATGGATGAAGTTGTCGAATCGAAACATGGGGCTGAAAATGATTATGAGGATCGGGATGAATATTGAGAAAAGATGGAAGACCATTACATGGGAACTTCACCGACTCTGAGGCCGTCCAGAGTAACACGATACGTCACTTTGAAATGATGATGGATGCTTCTCGGTGCCCTCTTTACCCGTGTTGCTCTCCAGATAACACTTTGCTACATTTTGTCGTTAAGATGATATAGCAAAAGGTGGAGGGAAAGTGGAGCAACAAGTCTTTTAACAATGTGATACAAATACAGAGGGAACTCCTGCCAGATGGTAATCTTGTTCCTGATTCAATTTAAGCAACAAGGAAGATACTGCGTGACTTAGGACTAGGATATAAGCACATTGATGCTTGTCTAAATGATTGTGCCTTATTTTGGAAGGAGAACATAGTTTTAGATAAATGCCTGGCATGCGAAGAGTCCAAATATAAGTTAAATGATAGGAAGGGAAACAAGATCCCTTATAAGGTTTTACGTTACTTTCCATTGACACCGAAGTTGCAGAGACTTTGCACATCCAAAAAGATTGCCACACACATGAAATGGCACAGTGATAAATGCAAAGATGATGGGATAGGTAGGCATTCGGCTAATTGTTAGGAATGGAAGGATTTTGATAAGGAGCATCTCGATTTTGTTGGGGAGACCCGTAATATACGGCTGGGGCTAGCCTCGATGGGTTCAACCCTTTCAGGGACATGAGCGCGTGCTATAGTATGTGGCCTGTTATACTTATGCCATACAACTTACCACCCTGGATGTGTATGAAGGAACCATTCTTCATGATGTCGCTGCTTATTCCTGGACCGCATCAACCTGGAAATCATATTGATGTTTATCTTCGATCCTTGATTGATGAGTTAAAGGAGTTGTGGGAGAATGGTGTTGAAACTTATGATGCCTTGAGCAAGTAGAGATTCAAAATGCGTGCGGCTGTGTTATGGCCCATAAATGACTTCCTTGCATATGGTAACTTGTCTGGGTGGAGCACCAAAGGTTACAAGGCTTGTCTCACTTGTAATGAAGATTCGTTATCGATTAGGTTGAGAAGGAAGCTTGCTTAATAGGCCATAGGGCTTACTTGCCTGAGCGGCACACTTGGCGACGTAGTAAGGACTTTAACGATAAGTATGAGAATAGAGTGAAGTCATTGGATTTGCTGCCGGTGGAAAAGATACAAGTACAATTGGAGCAGTTGCTGAAAGCAAGGTTTGGGAATCATTTTAGTAACAAGAAAAGACCCCGTGACCTTGAAGACTTGAACTGGACGAAGAAAAGCATTTTCTATGAGCTACCGTATTTTAAAAAACTAAAGCTTTGACACAACATTGATGCCATGCACGTAGAGAAAAATATATGTGAAAATCACCTCTGCACAATGGTGGGCATAGACAAGAGGAGCAAGGACACAAAGCATGCCCATTGAGATTTGGAAGATATGAAAATTAGGTCAGAATTGCATCTACACAAGAGAAGCAATGGAACCCTTGAGAAGCCCCATGTATCCTACACATTAGGCTCAAAAGACAAAGATAGTGTTTATCAATATCTAAAATCGATCAAGTATCCAAATGGCTATGCTGTAAACCTGTTGAAGTGTGTGACCTCGAAGAATGAGAAATTAGCGGGCCTGAAAAGCCATGAATGCCATGCTCTTCTGCAGTGTCTTCTTCTGATTGGTATGTGTGAGTACGTGAACAAGAGATATGCACAACACTGTTTGAGTTGGGTAGCTTTTTCGAGGACATTTACTCGAAGACGTTGAAATTGAGCCACTTGGAAGAATTGGAGAATAGGATACATGTGATGGTCCATTTGGCAGTTCATTTACCACGTGAAGCTATGCTTGTTAGACCTGTACAATATCGATGGATGTATCCAATCGAGAGGTGATTGCGTTATTATCTTTATATTGTTGATTATTGTCGCATTTTATTTTTTTGATCTTATTGTTTTGCGTGTTTAAAGGTTTTTGGGAACCCTGAAGGGCTATGTCACCAATCGAGCTCGGCCAAAAGATTTGATCGCTAAGGCATACATTGCCAAATAGAGTGTCAATTTTATTAAGATGTACCTAAAGGGAGAAGTTCCTGAAGAACGAAATGATGATGGGGGCAAGCGAGGTCTAGGGTTAGGTGTCTTCACGCAACGCGTTTGTCCCTTTGCACCTATCAAGAGGGCTCCCAATGTGTCCAATAGGGAACGTCACATGGCCCATTGGTTTGTGTTGTATAATAATCCCGAGGTCATACCTTATCTAGAGTAAGTGGTTTGGTTTAACTAATTGTATGCTTTACATGTAAACTTTCTGATCTTCCTATGTATCACACCAATTTATGTGTCACCCTCTCAGTAAAGAGCACAAGAGGCAAATGAATGAGCCCAAGGGACGCAACATCACTAATATACAACGGGAAGGATTTTCTGGATGGTTCAAAGATCATGTACGTAAAGTATATGCACAATAAATGTTATCAACCCGAAACATTAAGTACTCACAGGTCTAATTTTTATGTTAATGCAGATGAATCAACTAAGATCTCATGGGGCTCCAAAAGTAACCGATGAACTGTGGGCATTGGCAAATGGTCCCAAGTGTCTCGTGCATCAATATTCAGGATGTGAGGTTAATGGCATCCTGTTCATCACCAGAGACCGCGACAATCGTCACAAGAGTTAGAAAAGTGGGTTGGTCGTCGAGGGGGACCATAATGGGGAAACAATTGACTTTTTCGATTTTGTGACCAATATTTTTGAATTGTCATATATCAATGGTTCTGAAGTGGTTTTGTTCAAATGTGAGTGGTATAATACTGGTCATAAATCTAAAATACATATTGATGCACATATGACAAGCATTTATGTTAGGGATCGGTGGTATGAGAAGGATCCCTTTGTCTTGCCAAATTAAGTAAATCAAGTGTTGTAACAATTTGCTCCGCACTATCGAGGTATTGTCCACTTTTGGACTTTCTAGGAGGTCACCCATCTTAAAATTGCTCTGACTAAAGCACGCTTAACTTTACAGTTTTTATGAAAGTCCTCATGGTTTTGTTCCCAAAAGGCGTCTCGATAGTTTAGAACAGATTATTACTTATATTCTTTCATTCAAATGTACTTTGGGACTGGGTCGTTACAGGCCCCACCGGATATGTCCCCATATCCACATATCTCGAACAATGTCGGACCAAAGACGACCTCATCAGTGATGTGGGACTTCGTTCCTCCTCCTTTGTTCCCCCCCTATTTGTGGAGGGCAGGATTCGAGAGGGAGGCATGATTCGAGCGGTCCTCTCCCACCACTCAGAGAAGAGCCATCTCCTTCTCTGATACCATCTGTAACAATCCGCTCCGCACTATCAAGGTATTGTCCGCTTTTGGACTTCCCAGGAGGTCACCCATCCTGAAATTGCTCTGACTCGAGCACGCTTAACTTTACAGTTTTTATGGAAGTCCTCACGGTTTTGTCCCCAAAAAGCGCCTCGATAGTTTAAAACAGATTATTACTTATATTCTTTCATTCAAATATATTTTGGGACTGGGTCGTTACAAGTGTTCTATGTCGATGACTTCAAATTAAGCCCAAACTGGAAAGTTGTAGAATAGGTCAAGCATCAGGGGTTTGGGATGTGCAAGAGCGAGATGAAGAAAAAGGCCAGAATGTGATAAACGAGCCATATCAGCAGGAAGAAGCCACTGAAACTGTTTCAATCCCTGTTAATGAGGATTTTTCCTTTTGTTACACTAGGGATGACATTGAACCAGAGATCATCCCTTAGGATAATGAACCAACGGCCGATGGTGATGAACCAATTGCCGATGATGGTGATGACAAGGATGAAACATTGGCAGAGTACATAGATGAAGAGGAAACTAATCAATCCAACCCTGATATTGATTTTGATATGGAATTATGATATGTAAACTTCTTTTTTATGTGTACGGACAAATATTTTAATGCAATGCAATCATTAATTTACCTTTCAATTGGCTAACAATTGTGTGTTTCTTTTTTATAATATGTGGTGATTTTATGTCAATTTATTGATCTTAGCGGCCAAAAATGCCGAACAAAAAAAAAAGTTTATGTCAAACCCTGAGCATTGACCTAGAAGAAGAATGCTTTTGAGTCAGCTAGAAATATGAATATTAAAAGGAATATAACCCGAACAAGTGAGCTGGGTGCACGGTAGTTGGAACGAGCACTTCACATAGAAGATTTAGAAGATGAGGTTATTATATCTTACATCAAATGTTAAGACACTTGTGATATTTCTTGATTTTATACTCACTTAGTGTGTTATTCAGGTCGTGCACATGGGCCCAAGAAACGGCAACCAATGTAGTATAGACACTTAGGCCACGGTCCCAGATGGTGTTGCCACTCAGCCTGAAATCGGTGGCAACGAGCCTACTATGTCTAGCCCACCTACTACAGCCAGTAGCATCGATAAAAAATATTGGACCCTATTATTTTTTTTCCATACTTTTCATATATTTCATTTTTTTTTATGTTGAATACTCATATTTATCTGTGGTGGTTGTAGCATCATCCTCTCAACGTGTGAGGGGTAGGGTGGTGGGCCATGAGTCAGAGAGGAGGATGAAGATTCTGGGTAGTAGGATGTTTGTTCCACCAGGTGCTTTATCGGGGGTGTTCGAGGGTGTAAATGGCTCTACATTTGTAGTCAAGCTAGGGAGTCATATTCGCAGGCTTGCACCTTTGCATAAAGAAACATAGGGAGCTATTGATGATGGGCGCAAGGAGGCAATCATAACTGCAATGGCGGTAATAAAACAATCTTTTACTTCTTAATCTATATTCATGAGCTTTATTGTTTTAGTGTCCCCCTTATAGGTCCGAATTGACAACAAAAGTTTGACTTCGGCGACTGGAAGACCAATGCACGTGTGGCAGTTGCCATCGGGAAACTAGCAATGCATATTTACAGGGAGTTTAGGGCCGAGCTACACAAAGCATATAAGAAGTTATTGGAAAAGAGGCATGATCCAAAGCAATGCCCATATGATATGCAAAGGCTAGCCCAGTGGATCTAGCTGATAGAGAACAAATGGGAGACGGAAGGTAACTAAATTATCCAACATGTGGGTCTTCTTGTCACATTTGTTTTTTTTTATATCTTCTGTCTCCATTCTGGTGGCTTCTATTATGCTGATTTTTCTTCTTTATTTGGATGTTTTATTATTTCTATGTTGAATTTCTAGATGGGTTTTGTTTGTGAATGCAATAGATGTTTTCAGTCCCTTTATTTGTGCAACCCCATGTTGGCGGTAATTACAATTGATGATTTGCTGATAGTGTAAATGCTTGTTGTAGAGTTGTTGAATTGATTATTTCTATATCATTGTTTATTCTTCAATTTATGTGGCTTTGAACTTTATAATAGTAAGAATAAAGAATGAAAAGTACAAAACTCTAGTCAAGTTCATGGAACAAAGAAGAGTTTCCTTTTATTTCATGTAACAGTTTCATTTTATTTTTTTCCACTATGTTTCCATTTTTTGTTTTCTTCTATTGGTTGTGACTATGTTTCACATGGTGTAGTAGCTTAGCACAAGCAACACCACAAATAGTGCAGAAATTTCCATACGTTAACATGCTGTTTCAAATCTGAAAAATGCACAGTTTTTGAGTTTAAATTTGAAGAAAAACAGGGTGCAACTGGATCATTGGTCTGAAACCAATTCGCAACTGAACAACTAGGATCATTTTGAAGTCTCAAAAATTTATCTGAAACTTCAAAATGACTAGTTGATATTTCAAACTCCCTTACATGGTCCCAACCTTCTGTTTAAGCTATTTTTAAGTAATGTGGTATGCATTTCTATTGTTCTTAAACATTCCCCTACATGGTCCAACCTTCTGTTTAAGCTTGTTTTATTGTCGTCCTTGATCTGCTGGTTCCTTGTACTAGGGATTACTGTCTTCAATTTATTTGTCGTATCAATTCTGAGGACTGATGAGACTGGTTTTGTTGTGCTCAGCTAATTCTTATGCTTCTTTTCCACTTGCTTTGCATTGGAATAGCTACATGCTCCATCATGTTGTTTGGATTTGACCCTTATATTATTTTGAGGGGACTAAACTAAGTAGTCTTCTTAGAATTGTTGTAAAAGAACTCCACATGTGGTAAGACAAGTTGTCTACAATGGGGGCAATTAGCGTGTTTCAAGCCTTGCCATTAGTTTATGGACAATAAACACTCTTTTATTTAAGATCTGTACTAGGCTTGCACCACAATGTGTATGAGATATGACACAAATTTCATGTGTCTAAAGTAATTGTCTTTGAAATGCAACACAGACTAGCACCTTCCTTGAAGTGCAATTTCACTATCTTTGCTACATGAAATGTCTATTGACTGTGTAGAATACTCCTTCTTAGACAAATTATCTCTCAAGTTGCTAACCAATAAACCCAAAATGCCTAGGCGTTAAAGGTGATGCAAACTAAAAATATATCTTGTATTGTTGTGAATATTCTCCTTTCTATCTTGCTTGTAAGTCTTTCAATTTTTATTTATCCTGTAGCAAATATTCTCCTTCCCATCTTAAAATTGAAAAAAAAAATCCTTGCTATCTCACCTATAACTGTGCAATTTTTATGTCCAATTCACATTTCTAGACACAACTCAGAAAAAGGATCAAACCAAGTCACCCTTGCAGTGCATAGTAGACTCTAACATAGTGGCTTTCAACTAAGTCATTAATCAGTTTGTTATGTATTTACCTTATGCTTGTGAGAATAAAATGAACTCCTCAAAATATGCTACTTGATGGGTCCGGTGAAGCCTGATCTAGGGTAACTGTGTAATAAGTCGGTCTAATCTGGACCCTTTGTTATGAGGGCAGATCCGACGGTTGTTATTGCTTAGGGTTACTATTTATTAGGGCTTTTGTTATTCTGAGGGTGTGGTGAGAAGAGAGAGTTGGTTTTCTGCAGAGAAGAACCAAAGGAGAGTTGTGTGCTCTTGTAATCACGAGGAGAGGGCTGTTCTTCTCGTGGGTGATCTCTAACAATAGTGAAACAGGTTTGAATCTCCGTGGACGTAGCCCACATCGGGTGAACCACGTAAATCTGTGTCTTTTGTGTGGAGTGTTTGGTCTTCTGTTTGTTTTCTCTTTTCCCAACAACTGGTATCAGAGCGTCAGGTTCAGATCGTGGGATCGTGGAGTTTCGGTTTACAGAAACTTGGATCCGAACTCGATCGTCGACTGTCGCACGCCGTCACCGGAGGAGACGACCGGAGAAGAAGAAGAAAAAAAAAAAACTGCCTGCGTCCACCCCCCACCCCCCCCCCCCCCGGCTGCTGCCACCACCGCTGCCAAGCAGCAGCGCCACCTTCCTCGGCCGCCACCACCTGCTGCTTCGCCCGGATCAGCCGCAGATCACGCTGCCAGATCTGCGCAGCAGATCCGGAAATCACGCGTCCAGTCACCGCCAGATCCGGAAATCACGCGTCCAGTCACCGCCGAGATCCTTGCCGGGATCCTCGCCGTCTCTGTCGCCGGAGAGGACGTCATCCGTTGCAGCTGCTGCACACCGCCGCCGGGCCCACGCCGTTAGACGCCGGATCGCAGCCGAGGACGAAGACGAAAACTGCCCTGGTCTCTGTTGCAGAAACAGAGGAAGGAAGAAGGGGAAGAAAGGGGTCGGGTCCAGGTCGGGTCCAGATCCGGGTCAGGTCAGGTGCAACCTGACCCGACTGCAGTCCAGTCCAGAGGCAGTAACAGCGGGTTCGGGTCAGGTCAGGTGCGACCCGACCCGATTTCAGTCCAGCCCAGCAGTTCCGAGGTAGTTTGGATCCGGGTCAGGTCAGGTCCGACCCGACCCATTATCAGCAGGTCCAGCCCAGTCAGCAAGTTCAGGCCGGGTCAGGTCAGGTCCAACCCGACCTGTCTGCAGTCGGCCCAGCCCAGCGCAAACGGACAGTTCCGTCCCGGGTCAGGCGAACCCGACCCGGGTCCGCTCCAGAAGCCCAGCCGGCAGCGCAGCGACATCAGCAGTGACGTCAGCAACGGTCAATGGCCCCGTTTGACCAGATTTGACAGCCAGAATTGTTTTGCACGTTTCGAGGTCATCCGGACTCCAAATTGAGCTCTGTTTTTTTCTGTGTACTCGTTGCAACGAGATCTACAAGATAGACGGAACAAATTGACTGTTTGACTAACAAAAAAATTATCAAGTAGATAGAGCTTGGTTTGAGTGGGAGCAATGACGGACGATACAAAGCAAACAATTGAGAAGTTCAATGGTCAGAACTTTGCATATTGGAAGATGCAGATAGAGGATCTTCTTTATCAGAAAAATTTCTATCTGCCACTTGGAGGAAAAGCCAAAAAGCCTGCAAATATGTCCGATCCAGAGTGGGAGGTGCTTGACAGAAAGGCTTTAGGTGAATCATCAGGAAGTGCATTGAATGTAGAAAACAGAGGAAGGCATACAGAAAGAGGTCAGAGTCGTGGAAGATCGAAATCGAGAAGCAAGTCAAGATCGTCAAAAGGCAAGATTACATGCTGGAATTGTGGCAAAAAGGGACACTTAAAAAAGGATTGCAGAGCCCCAAAGAAAAATAAGCAAAGGAACGGTAACAATGATAATGATGGTGATGCTTCCGCAAATGTTGCAGGTGATACTGTTCATGATGCTTTAATTCTTTCCTTTGATTATAAATCTGAATCTTGGGTCATAGATTCTGGTGCGTCCTTTCATGCCACTGCACACAAAGAATATCTCCAAAATTATGTAAAAGGTGACTTTGGAAAAGTTTATCTCGGTGATGATGAACCTTGTGATATAATTGGCAAAGGAGATGTTAAGATCAAATTGCCAAACGGAGGCACATGGCAATTGAATGATGTCAGGCATGTACCAAGCCTTAGAAGAAACCTCATATCTGTTGGTCAGCTTGCAAGCTCTGGTTATGTCACAACCTTCGGAGGTGACTCTTGGAAGGTGACAAAAGGGAGTATGGTTATTGCTCGCGGTAAAAAAGAAGGTACTCTTTACTTGTCTCATAGCAGTACTAATTCCATTGATGTTGCAGATAAAGGCACAGACACAAACACATGGCATTGTAGACTCGGACACATGAGTGAGAAAGGGATGAAAATCCTTCACTCGAAAGGTAAGCTACAAGATCTCGAGTCTTTGGACTTAGAGTTCTGTGAAGACTGTGTTTTCGGTAAGCAAAAGAAAGTCACTTTCTCCAAAGTAGGGAGGAAACCAAAATCAGAAAGATTGGAGCTGGTTCACACGGATGTGTGGGGACCTACACAGGTATCTTCTCTTGGTGGATCTTCTTACTTTGTTACATTCATTGATGATGCTACTAGAAAATTATGGGTTTATCCTATGAAACACAAGTCTGATGTGTTTGGTATTTTCAAAAAATGAAACAGGTTTGAAATTGAAATGCCTGAGGTCTGATAATGGGGGTGAGTACTGCAGCAAGGAGTTTGAGGAGTATTGCTCCACAAATGGAATAAAGCGAGAAAAGACCATTCCTAATACACCACAGCAAAATGGTGTGGCAGAGCGTATGAACAGGACCATTGCAGAGCGTGCCAGAAGCATGAGGCTGCACGCTGGATTGCCAAAGCAGTTTTGGGCAGAAGCAGTGAGCACTGCTGTATACTTGATCAATCGTGGGCCCTCGGTACCTTTGGATGGTGGATTACCAGAGGAAGCTTGGAGTGGAAAAGAGGTAAATCTTTCACACCTAAAAGTATTTGGCTGTATCTCTTATATTCATGTTGATGCTGAGAAAAGGGACAAACTAGATCCTAAATCCAGAAAATGCACTTTCATTGGATATGGTTCTGATGAATTCGGTTACCGCTTCTGGGATGAAGAAAATAGAAAGATCATCAGAAGTAGAAATGTTGTATTCAATGAGAAAGTTTTGCATAAGGATAAGGATACTGTGCACAAGGATAATACAGAGTACTTAGACACAGAGGATGTTCCTGAAAATGATGCACCTGAATCACATGAAAATGTAAACCCACAGGTGGAACCTCACACACCTACACCGGTAAGAAGGTCATCCAGGGTTCATAAGCCTACACAGCGTTATTCACCTTCAATGTATTACTTGTTGTTAACTGATGGTGGTGAACCAGAATGTTATGAAGAGGCAATACAGGTTGATACTCGGGCTAAGTGGGAGCAAGCCATGGAAGATGAGATGCAATCATTATTATCAAATCAGACATGGGACTTAGTTCAGTTGCCTGAGGGAAAGAAAGCATTGCATAACAAGTGGGTGTACAGGTTGAAGGATGAACATGATGGCCGTAAGAGATACAAGGCCAGATTAGTTGCAAAGGGCTTCCAACAGAAGAAAGGTATTGATTATTCCGAACTGTTTTCTCCTGTGGTTAAGTTAAACACAATCAGAAGTGTTTTGAGCATTGTGGCCGTAGAAGATTTACATCTTGAACAATTAGATGTCAAAACTGCATTTCTCCATGGTGACTTGGAAGAGGATATCTATATGTATCAGCCACAAGGATATGCTGTCTCAGGAAAGGAAGACATGGTGTGTAAACTCAAAAAGAGTTTGTATGGCTTGAAGCAGGCCCCAAGACAGTGGTATATCAAATTTGACAGGTTTATGTGCAACACAGGTTATAAACGATGTCATGCAGACCATTGTTGTTATTATAAAAACTTCGATAACTGTTATATCATTCTCCTTTTGTATGTGGATGACATGCTTGTTGCAGGTTCAAACATGCAAGAAATATATAATCTGAAGAAACAGTTGTCAACGGAGTTTGAAATGAAGGATTTGGGGGCTGCGAATCAAATTCTCGGCATGAGAATTACTAGAGACAGAACAAATCGTACATTGAAGTTGTCTCAGGCAGAATATGTTGAAAAGGTCCTACACAGATTCAACATGCAAGGTGCCAAGCCAGTTAGCACTCCACTAGCAAGCCATTTCAAACTCTCAAAAGAGTTGTCTCCTAAGACAGAACAGGAGAGAGATGACATGTCAAAGATCCCATATGCTTCAGCTGTTGGCAGTTTGATGTACGCTATGGTTAGCACAAGACCTGATATTGCTCATGCAGTGGGAGTTGTAAGCAGATTCATGGGTAACCCTGGAAAAACACATTGGGAAGCAGTTAAGTGGATTCTCAGATATCTGAGAGGAACTACTAATGCAGCATTGTGTTTTGGCTGACCAAAACTCAAACTGGAGGGTTATGTTGATTCAGACTTGGCAGGAGATCTTGATAGAAGTAGGAGTACTACTGGATATGTCTTCACCTTGGGTAGTGCAGCAATCAGTTGGAAATCACAATTACAGGATGTTGTTGCTCTTTCTACTACAGAAGCAGAATATGTCGCCGCTACAGAAGCTAGCAAGGAAATGATTTGGTTACAGGAGCTAATGGAAGAGTTGAGTAAGAAGCAGGAGGACAGCAAGCTGTACAGTGATAGTCAGAGTGCCATTCATCTTGCGAAGAATTCGGCCTTTCATCCAAGAACCAAACACATTCGGATTAGATATCACTTCATTCGATGGCTTCTCGAAGAAAAGGTGTTGAAATTGGATAAGATTCCCACAAGTCAGAATCCAGCAGACATGCTTACAAAGGTGGTGCACATCGAGAAACTGAAGCTGTGCTCAGCTTCAGTTGGACTTCTTGTTTGAAGACAAGGTGATGAGATTTGAACCTGTGTTCTGTTGTTGTTACTGCCATTCAGAATGATCAGTCTTCAAGTGGGAGATTGATGGGTCCGGTGAAGCCTGATCTAGGGTAACTGTATAATAAGTCGGTCTAATCTGGACCCTTTGTTATGAGGGCAGATTCGACGGTTGTTATTGCTTAGGGTTACTATTTATTAGGGCTTTTGTTATTCTGAGGGTGTGGTGAGAAGAGAGAGTTGGTTTTCTGCAGAGAAGAACCAAAGGAGAGTTGTGTGCTCTTGTAATCACGAGGAGAGGGCTGTTCTTCTCGTGGGTGATCTCTAACAATAGTGAAACAGGTTTGAATCTCCGTGGACGTAGCCCACATCGGGTGAACCACGTAAATCTGTGTCTTTTGTGTGGAGTGTTTGGTCTTCTGTTTGTTTTCTCTTTTCCCAACACTACTCTCTTAGCATGCCTTGCTATTCAACTTCTCTTGCCCACTGCGATAATTTCAGCCAAGCAAGTGCTTGAAGGACGTCGTAACACTTAGTATCATATATCAAATAGTTTGATCTCGAACCAATCGTTTTCTCATTGGAAAAGTTCTTCCTCACCATCTTACAGCACGCTAATGGCAAGATTTGATGTTTTACATTAAACGTGATAAATTTCCTCAAAATCCATTAGTGTTAGTCAAGGCTTCATGCACTCTTTTCAATCAATCGGAAACTAATCTTCCTCCTTTCTTGACCATTGAATGACCCCTCATGCGATCTGTGATAAGAGCAACAAGCATGCTAAGGTTTTTAGAGAGTCAGAGAAAGAAACTTGCTAATCCTTGAAAACTCCATGCTTCGTGTGCGTGTGATGGAATCACTAGTCCTTGATTACCTTGACTATTTCAGGGTGCAGCTGGATCATTATGAGACCAGAAAAATAGGGTCAACTAGCTCATTGGTCTGAAACCAATTCACAACTGAACAACTAATGATGTGGAGCGAAGGAAGTGACTTACGAATCATTTTGAAGTCTCAGATCTTTATCTAAGCTTATTTTAGTGTTGACTAAGGTTTTAAAGTGAAAGAGACTATTATTGTAAATCTGATTCTGTTCTAGAAAAAGTGATGAGCAGAAGAGAAATAAGAATGAGCACAGTTGATACTTCAATTGTGCTCATTCTTCATAACAGAATCACCTTCAATTGGACCTAACACCATTCAATATGCCAATCCAAATGCTCCCCATTTTTTTTAACTTCCACCAGTACTCTGCAATTATCCCTTCTCCTCTCTATATACTTCATCAGGTAAAACAAATAGAGAAAGAAAGAAAATAGGAAAGTTAGTCTATTGTGATGGTTTTTGAGGAGATAAAGAGTGTGGGTTGCAAGCCAAACCTCTACACTTGCAATGCACTGATCAAGATGCATTGTAAGGAGATGGTGAGTAAGTGAAAATAAAGGAGATGATGACAGCTGTGAGTGGATAAACAGGGATGTGGCAAGATGTTTGAGTTAATGAAGTAGGCCTAATTTTAGAGGAAGAGGTAGTATGGGTTTTGATTATGGCTATGTGTGTGATGGGTTTCGTTTTGGTGGTGATGATGATGTGGGGGGTGTGGCGATGAGTGGTGCACAGGGGAGGAAAGAGTTGGTGTTAGTTACGGTGTTTGGTTGGTTTTGTGTGTAGTGAAGTGAAAGTGGTTCTGTGCTTGTGCTTGATGGTGTAGTGATGATCGTTCCTTTTATATGCAGTCTCCTAGGCACTTGAATATTGCTTGATTACCAATGGCAGAATCAATCTAATTATGGACTGTATGGTTATTCCCCTTAAAACAAAGATACAAAAGAGCACAACAAAAGAGATTCTCCATCAAACAGAGCTGCCACCGACACCATAACACCTATACTCTGAGCTTCATATCATGTTCTAAAAGACTTTATATGTATGAAGCCAATTATGATGCATCAATCAAGAGATATTTTATTATGGTGATTTAACTCTTGGTTGCTCTACAGAATAAATGGGCATTTGCTATATGTATCACACAACATTCAAGTTGAAGGATCACTAGATCAGCAATGGCTTGCCACATGCTTCGTACAATGTATTCCTGTGTTCTCCTCATAAAATCTAATTACCTTCTTTTTCTAATATTTGCCAGTTAGTTATTATGTCCACGTGCAATTAGCTGCAAAGAATCACACATCAAAGACATGCCTTCCTACATAATACAGCATTTTTCTTCGGTTCTATTCTGTTTATGTTTTGAATTTTTTTCTTCCATTTCAAAAAATCAACCAAAGATGTAGATTAGTTAAATTATAGGTGTAAAAAATAATAGATAGATCGTAGTTTAATTTATAACTCTTTTTAAGTATTACTTTGTATTGGAAAATTTCAGTGGCCAAATCCCAAGGTGGATTGAAGAGCTTTGGAAATGCTCTGTGCTAGACTTGTGTGAGAATAGCCATGGAAATCATTGCAAAAGTTGATTATTAGGCACCCTTAAGTTGATTATTTGGGCCTAGCCTTATTTGGGCTTGATTATTAGACACCCTTAAGTTGATCTCTAGTGGCGGCCAACATGGCTATCATGCACCAATTAAATCCATCTAAAATGCAAAAAAAAAAAAAAAAAAAAAAAAACTTTATTATAAGCAATTACAATTTTCATATAAAACTACTTTTTCTACTCTTTCAGTTGATATTGCCTCTTTTTTAATAAAAGCATTTGATTCATTAACAAAATATGATTGCATTGATGCAACCAAGAAGCAAAAGGAGGGCGTTTTAAAAAAAGTGGAGAAGAATGTGGCTGGAAAATCATTTTTATGACTGGATGTCCTGATCTGAAACTCATATGAAAAACTTAATCCTGTTCTCAAATTCTTTTTTTTTTTGTCCTGATTTGAAATGTAGGTAAAACTTAATCAAAATTTTTATTATGCTTTATTCTAAAATGTAATCTTTTGTCTATTACTAGTAATTTTAAATAAGCTAAATACATTATCTATTACTTGTAATTTTCAGTGTAAGTCACAAAGGAATTCACAGAGCCGAAGCAAATTGAAGACCACTCATACATCTGGCTGTCGATCATTTGCAGCCCTGTTCTCTCTCATACATGTAGATGAGCAGCATGCTCGTCCTTCTAAACTTGATTTATATCGGCAACGACACTACAGCACCAAGAAAGGCCGATGGACCACAGATCATGTTGAGGGGACACATGTGAGTCGTTGAATATTCAATATTGTATGTCATTGTTTATTTTAGTTTCCTAATATATATTACATGACATGTATGAATGCCTTGAGAATGCAGCGAAGAATGGAGGCGGCACTATCACAGTTTGAAATTAACTCTCCAGTGGTTGAGCAATAGGTGATTGAGGATCTGCTAGGGAAAAGGGTCGCGAGTAGGCAAGGGTACCACTCAAGGGGCCCATCATCATCTTCCTACAGTATTTCAATGGGGTCTGAGATGATCAGCCTACGACAGCAGCTGGGCAATTCGTTGAGAGCACAAGAAGAGTTGCAGTGACAGTATGAAAAGTCGCAGAAGCAACTACAAGATCAGGTAGCTACACAGCTTTAGATGCAGAGTCAAATTAATTTGCTTCTTTCACGAGTCAATATGGATGGTTTGGGCTCCTTCGAAAACTAGAGATTTGTGGTTGGCATGGGCCCTCCCTTTGACTAGTTCATTTTGTTGTTGAGTGGCTATGTTTCATGGTGTAGTTAGGATGTTTGATGATGATAGGATTTTATTTAGGATTTATTTTACATTACTTCTTTTGATATAGGATATTATTTTCTATGGTATGGATTTGTTTATAGTTGGTTTTAATTGGTTGATGACTCCTCTTGTTTTATTGTTGCATAATGAATGTGTGGTTTTTGGTTTATCACTATTTATGGTTGTGCATTATTAAATTTAGATTTGAACAGGAAAATTTTTTTGGACTTTTACAATTATTTTATTTAATTAATAAGATAACATATTTCCTGACACACTATATGCATCGCCAAAAGGAAAGGTAAAATTTTATTTGCAAATGGCCGATGTTATTTCCCGGCGCTTGTATATGTCGGTATATTTATTACTAGCGCACTATATGTGTCGCCAAAATGGAGGCTAATAGATTACAAAGAAATTATTTTTAAATCCCAATGCACAAGGGCGTCGTCAAATACATTTACCAACACTGCTAGTAGCGTTGGGAAAGGTATTCTCGATGTAATACTGCATAGGCAATGAACTGCGCATACCCCTCCTCTTTTGTGTTCTGTCGACGTTGTGGCATTGCCGATGTTGTTACCGATGCACAATTGCATCGGTAAAAGCCTCCTTTTTTTTACGCTAAGCGGTATTGCGTCAGGAATTGATTTGCTTGAGTTTGGTAGCCGACATTGTGCCGACGCAGTGTAATGTGTTGAAAAAGATTTTACTAACGCTGATGTTGAAATGGCCGACGCAATGGATGCATCGGCAAAAGCTCTTTTTCTTGTAGTGAAGCTTTTCTTGTCAATGCACATGCCATTCACCTTCTTCACGCTTGATCTTCATGCCGCCTCTCAAGACGAAACTCTATAAATAAAAAAGAAGATGGATCTCAGAAGCTAACTATGTAGCACAATAAAGACAGAGAAGCTCCAGAAAAGAAAAGACCTCTCATTAGAATTTCTAGCATCGTCAATATGGAGAGATTTGCATATTTCATAAAGAGAGTTGAACCATGTACACACAAATACCATGGTGTCCTCTCCGATCTGGATTCCAAGAAGATAAGGTAAGATTTGAGTGCACAAGAGAGTAGATCTGAAAAATCAGATTTTTGATTCGTACCGAGCCAACCTAGCTGAGTAATCGAATGGGCTATCGACCGGTCGGGCATGGATTCGATGGGTCGAGCGCCACAGCCAACCAGTCGGTCTTCTATTCTTCCTAATTGATGCTAAATTCAATTAATTCAACTGATCTGCCAATAATTCGACTGGTCCAATAATGAAAACACGCGCTTTCCACTTTAAAATAGAAGACCTTGATCTGTAACTCCAGCAAAGACTTTAGTCCTTCTAGAAATTAAAATTACAACACATTAAACCCAAAGTTTCGTCTAGCCAATGAACTTGCCAACATTACATTCCTTATAATCTCCCCCTTTGGTAATTCATGGACAAAACTTTCTAGACTGAACAATCTACCTAGATCAACCCAAAACAAACTTAGTAAGATTTGTCTCTTCAATTTAGATCTTTAAAAAGAAAACCTTTCTAGGCACAAGATCAAGTTAATAAAGAATAAACAAAAGAAAACTAAAATGCAACAGTAGATCAATAAAAAACATAATCAAATCCTGAAAGATGTAAAGAACATAGGTCAATTAGTAACCATCAACATAATACGATGTTCTCCCCCTTTTTGTGCATTAATTGACAAGAGAACCATAGGAAATCGGGAGAATAACTGCAAAATGAAATTGAAGCCTCAAAAATATAACACAAGCGCTAGGCAATCACTGCCTACGAAGATGCTCTAGGATGGAGTCAAGTTTCAATTCGAGCGCATCAAACAGACCATGCAGAGACTGAACTTCTCCGTGTATGATATCAAGATAAGCAACCTAGCTAGAAAGGGTTTCCTCAAACGCTGACAACCTGGCATGTAAGGATGAAGCATCAGGCATATCCTCCTCAGCAACAGGTGTAGGAATAGACCTTTGACGAATAGGCTGACGAATTTGTGACCAAGACTTCATCAAAGTGTTCATGGTAATAGGATTCGGAATAGGAACCGAAGTATCATGTAAATCAGGGAACACACCATGTGCAACGAGAAACCTAGGGAAAAACACACCAAATGGCAACGAAGCATTCTTAGCAGTAGAATGAGCCTGATAGATAGTGTCAAAGATGACCTGGGGAAGATCAGTTGGAAGACCACTGCCAATAACACATAGTAAATAACCTACCTCTTGATAAATTTCTGAATGATGACCCCGAGGTTCAATATTGTTCTTGACAAAAATATTGAGCATCCTATAAAAGTTAGTGAGTTCACTCTGTTTCAACAACACACCAGTTGGCCAAGCACGAGGATAACCACAAAGCACTGAACCGGCCTCATCAAAGTTAAAGATAGAAGCACCCTCATCCATGATTTTCATGCCATAGGTTATGCATTCATTGCACTCACTACCTAAGCATAACTTTGAGTTCATCAAACCCCTTTTAACAAGCCCAACAACTTTCATGTTTGGCCCAAACCCTCTTGAAATCACCTAGACCCACTTAGCCCCATTCAACCCATTTTATAAATGATCTTAAGAAACTAGACTCAAATTGCAAATTTTAGAAACAATTGTTTAAAATAGCCCAAACCACCATTTGTGTCGACATTTACCTGTTCGGGGCTGCAGGAGCATCCTCTTCCTCTTCTAAACCTCTCCTCTTTTATGGAAAATAAGGATCAAGGGCATGTATATGGGACTAAAGGGCTTCACCATTTCCAAGCATTGGTGCTGATAAATCTCTCTTCTCGTTCTTGCAAACTACTGTACTTTAACTTCTTCTTCCTAATCCTTGCTAGAGAAATGAAGGGAAGCTGTTGCATGTGGGTGTAAAGCATCCCATCGTCATCTTAGACCTCCATTGGTTCTCTTGCAAGCTTGGAATTGTTTTAAGTCACCTTTTACTCCTTCCATTTCTAAACTGGGTAAGGGCTTTTATCTCTTCTTAGCCCTTGGTTTTAATTTAGTATGAGGGATCAGTATCTTGACGTGCAACTCAATCTCATCATCACTTCACTACGATCTTGCATGTTAGGGATCTAAGAAATTGGGGATTTCTTCACCAATTGGTCAAAGGAAACTTACTTTGAGCAAAATGAAATTTTAGACATGCACTGAAATTACAAGGCAAGTATAAGTAAATGTAGTTGACTGTAATTGCATGAGATGATTTTATTGACTGTATTGCTCTCCTTTAGATATACAAATCATTACAACTCATATGCTACATCTCCTTTAAATCTAAAAATGGGTATGAAGTGAAATGGGTGGTGGATTGTGAGATGATGACTTGAGAGGAGTGTGGAAGTGCCAAATATAAGGAAAACAAGATGTCTGAGATAATTAGAATGGCCTTATTTGCAGGTGCTACAATTTGGAGGATGAAGAGAAGATTTTTAGGACTCCTAAATACAAGATTTTCGTCATGCCCACTCGAGCGGACATGATACCCTGCTTGAGTAGACAAGAAAGCCTAGTTGAAGGATTCATTATATGACCTAAATGATCCTTCTAATCCGCTTTAATCTAAATGACTAATTTTAGTGTAACGTCTAACTGTAGGTCTATGGACATTGGTGGAATCGTAAAAATTTAGAATTGGAATATTCTCCCTAGAATTGGAACCTTCTTCCAAACCAACATAACCCAATGGATTTCTTTACACATGAAAAGACTTGAGCTGGGTCTAACTCATATGAGTTAATTGTTTTGTCTAGATTAGCCCATGGATATCGGGTTAGGGGCACCAATGTACTATGCATATACAATGTAACACCAAGGTGAAGGTAGTACATGCATTGGTTACCCTGAAACTACATCAGATTGGGAAGGTAGGGGTTGCAAGTAACTTAGATTAGGACTAGCTTGTAAATTACCATGATTCCCTTAAATCTTATTGCATTTGCATATTGAAATTGATATCTTCGTCTCAATTGCAGTTAATGTAACTCATCCTTTATTATACGTTGAATTATTCCAATGATATTTTGTAAAATGTACTCCTTGTTGCTACGACATTTAAATAGTAATCCCCATGTATCAAACTGAGTTGAATTGATTAGTGTTGAATCAAATGAGATTCAACTGAACGAAATTGTACATTACTAAATTGAAATATATTACAATATTGTCATCGCATAATTGAACTCGTAAGTGTCGGCTCTACTCAGCTTTAGCCTTAGGAAACCCGACAAGGTTGAATTTGGCATAGATTTGAATTGTTACCACTGCAGTGGGTATTTGGCCTTTGGATATTTGTAGAGTTTTCGGGTCTCAGGGTAGCAAGTCAACCATGGCTGGGCCCCTTATGATATCCCAACATGATTTGAGTTTCTCTTAATTATGAGAGAACTTATTGAATTGAACTGCTCTAAATTTTGGGAGAATACAGCTTATGTAGATGCCACTTACTATTGGTACCTCTTATTTGTGATTCTTTAAAACTCAAGCTTATCTAGATGCATAATTGCCTAGTATACTAAATTGACATCCTATATCTTATGTATTTTAATTCAATTGATACAATTTGTATTTGATATATTTGCTTAATACTTGACAAATATTGATAGTGCTACTCTTGGTGTTACAAATAGGACTAAGTACCAAACCCCCTTAGACACACCTACAAAGGACGTTCCAAATGTGTCTGGGGGTACAGTAGAGTGGACTATAGATGATGGGTTCTAGTAATCCTTATCGTAGAGTGCTACATGGGTGGGAGTTTCACTATAGGTTATGTATGCCATTACTTGGGACTTTTGCACCATACCATAATTTCAATATCATTACCATATTTTGTATCATGTCATGCTCTCTTGATGGATATGGATTTTATATACTGACGTTCATTTTGATTTGAGTATTTAACATCGAGCATATAAGCATTGCATTTTGGACATGATAGAAATGCATAGGTTCCTTTATTCTAAAAACTGTAGTAAATTTATCTTTATTGCTAAACTAATTAGCTAAATAATTTATTAATGCTCAACATGAAAACTATTCAGGCTTCCACAGAAATTTGACTAGGTATATGGATTTTTTTCCTTGTGATAGTTTGTACATGCTTAGGCATGGC
This sequence comes from Sextonia rubra, assembly GCA_037013555.1. Taxonomy (NCBI): domain Eukaryota; kingdom Viridiplantae; phylum Streptophyta; class Magnoliopsida; order Laurales; family Lauraceae; genus Sextonia; species Sextonia rubra. The sequence goes on from JASUAD010000018.1 coordinate 17,308,361, forward strand.
ATGGATTGCGGCGGAATATGTGTATCCCACCTGGAGGTCCACCTTAATCGTGGATTCTCGGGCTCAGGGTGTAACATATGTAAGTATGGTATCAGAGAAGAAGAAGCCTGTGATAGAATAGTTAGATACCCTAAGGAATGTGGTGAGGACACGATAGGATGCTAGAATGTGGATTTAATAAATTGATTTTGTATTGTTATACATACACTAACACATTGTTTGTGAATTGATTTAGATTTCTTTTGTAGATAGATGGCTCCAACACAAAGAGCTATCCATAATTGTCTGGATTCTTCAAGCAATCATCAAAATGATGATTTAGAGGATGCACTTATTGAGAGTTTAATAACATGCCTTTACCTACACCGCCTTTTTCTATAGATGAGAGGTTATTTATGATGATGTAGGGCATGCAAAAAATGATAAAGCAAGTAGTCAAGAGCAATGAGAATCAAGCGGCGATGTAGGCACATATGATTGGGATGATGGAGAGACATGAACAATTATAGCTGAAATTAGTAGAAATGGTCATGCCTAAAAGGGTACTCAAGAGGGTTACCCCACCTTCTAGGGAGCACCATCAGACGCAAGAAAAGCATAAATGGGTAACAACTGGTTTAGGCAAAGTTACATGTGACACTTATAGTAACAAGCATCGGATCAAAGTATGTTGGAGGCACACAGGAGCTTGCCTTATATGTCGATCCATGGAGCATCAGATGGCTCAATGTCTGAGATCCAAAACATTTAATAGAGCCTTGTAACAACAGGTTAGAGCAGAACTCCATGCTCCCCCTCAACAATTAGCTTTACCTACACCTCCTGGTAAATAGCAACAGCTTGTAAGCGCAACAGGTACAACAAAAGAGGAAGCAACAAACAGGGTGTATCTTTTGTGATATTGTTGTTTTTGATGAACTGCCAATTGACACCGCAAACCTAATGTCATTTATAAATGACGGAATTTGAGGTCAATCATAGAATTCGGAGCTTTGTTTGCCTTATGGTATTTGATTGCTGATGATAAAAAGATTTCTTGAAATCTTAGCTCCGTATCTTTAAGGGGTTCCAAAGGATGTTCCTTTTCTCATGGTTGGTGAATATGAGTTCTTCATCTAAGGGATTGTGATTTGTAGATGTGTTGAGAATTGGTCGATTTGGGTGTGGTTAAGATTGAACTTTTGAGTGATTCAAATACATCCATTGAGGATTTCAATTGATTAAAGTGCTGACTATATTAAGAAGAGTTTGGGTTAGATTAAAAGATTTGAGTAATGATTTTGTTTAAGGTTTATCTTATAAATATTCCTTGCACCAAAAGGCATCCAAATGTATCAAATCTTAAGGCAGGATTTGGTGAAATCTAGAGAAATTGATGTAATTGTAGGATTGCTTCTAATTGTGATACTTGCCAGCTTGTGAGGGGTAAGCATAAAACAAGTCTTCCGATTATGATTGAAATATTGCATTGAGTGGATATCTTTCATGAGACAAATCAATTTCTCCAATGTCTCGTAGGAGTTTTTGAGCTAGTGATTGATAGAAATCTTCTTTCATGTGGTCGTTAGATGGCAAGGCTCTTAAGTAGATTGGGGATTCTTTCTCTAATTCCTAGTTATGCATTCTTGCATCGTATGTACATCATCTTGGTGTCGTCATATGTATCTCACCAAGTATTTCATCATTCCTAATCTGTGAACCTTAGAGGACCAACTCCTTCCTCTTCCTATAGATCTCGAAAGATAAAATCTTCCTCTGAAATTCAACTTTTGCCACATGCATCCTCACCCCATGCTCACTTTTAGCTAATGATATAGTAATTGATAGGAACAAGTCATCGTTTTAGTGAAGCTTATCCACTACAAGTAGATAAATAGTCATGCATCAAGATATCAGAAGCTTCTTTGGATTGATCATCATTGCTGTTGCAATAGGAGAGTACAAAGATCTAGGAGCATTGGATAGTTTTGTTCCAAATTGAAGAGCTACACCAACAATCGAAAGAGAAACTTCGAGTGTTAGATTAATGGCATCTAATGGTTTTCCGTTATAGGACAACTCAGAGCTTTCTGCAATGTTCAAACCAAAAGTAGCATCATGTACAATTTCACTTGGAAAGTTGATTTTACCACCATATTTCGCAATAGTTCACGATATCTTTTGCAAGTTTACTTTCCACGCTCGTTCCAAATCCTTCACGTCGTCGAAGTGAAAGAGCAAAAATTACACTCGAGGACTATCGATGGATAAAGATCCTCTAAGAGTTCCCTATTCAGATAAAGCCGCTTGGAAGCTTATGGAACATGTACGAAAGATGTGTTCCTGTTGTTTTCTATGTTTATTTCATTTGGAGGACCAAATGATCCTAAGCGGGGGAGGATGTAATGTCCCGACCAAGTAAATCATAGTTTATATTAATTAATTTAGTTTTATGCTAATTAAGGTATTTTAGTCTTAAATTATTGTTATTTTAAGTGATTTGGAACTTGGGAAGTTGAGTGGGTTTGACCAAAACTAAGTAGACCTTGTGGCCCATTTTGATGATTTTCATGCCATTGGTTATGAATTCAATGAACTTAGTATCTAAGCATAACTTTGAGTTCATCAAACCCTTTTTAACAAGCACAACAACTTTCATGGGGATGTGCTAGGACGCATAAACCCCTTATCTAGTAAGTCTTATTGCTATATCTTCAGCTTATGTGACTCTGCAGGTGCCATTCTATACACAGCCCTAGAAATGGGAGTTGTACCGGGCACTAGTTCTATAGAAAAATCTACCTCCCTAACCAGAGGAAGACCAGGTACTTCATCAAGGAACACATCGGAAAACTCACTGACTATCGTTATCTCCTCTAACTTCTTGGGCGGTTTCTTCTTAACAATGAAGGCAATGTACCCTTTGCAACCACTATAAATTAATCTTTCTGCTTGAAGTGTTGAGATTAACCTAGTATTCAAACTCTTCTTCTCACCTTGAAATACAACACTCGGGCCGACTTCATCTACCTTTACAGTGACGGTCTGATGGAAATAGTCCAAGCAAGCTATATACTTAGTCAACCAGTCCATGCCTAGGATTACATTGAAACCGTGCATTGGTAGTACGATGAGTTCTGCTGGAAAAAGGATCTTTCTAATTAGAACTCGATAACCTGGGTAATAATCCTCACAAGTCACCCTATTGCCAATAGGAGTGATAACACTTAACACATACGGTAGCTTTTTTGGCGGCTCTCGTATCCTACTAGAGAACTGGGGTGAAATAAAGGAGTGCGAAGATCTTGAATCAAACAACACCTTAGCTTCTATATCACAGTCAGAAACCTTACCTATGACCACATGCTCTACCGCTTCTGCTTCTTCATGAGTTAATGCATAGGTGCAACCTTGCTTTTGAGGTCAGTTCTGCTGTCCCTGTTTCTGTTGTCCTTGCCTCATTGACCTTGACCCTGTCATGTCTGCCCTTGGCCTTGCGTCACCTACTGTTGTTGATGTGGAAGTGTGGGTGGTGCTGCTCTAGAAGATTGCTGATACTACTGTTGGGGTGGGGCTTGATTGAAACCTTTTCTTCTTGGGCATTCCAACAAGCGATGGTCCAATGAGCTACAACCAAAATAGGCTCCCGTAGACTTCCAACATTTACTTGTCTCATGGTTTTCTCTGCACACATAGCAAACTAGCCTTGATGTCCCATCAACGACTCCCTTTTGCTTCTTAGAGTGTTGTTGACTCCTCCCAGAAGGTGGGGCACTTCTCCTGGACTCTCCCAAAAATAAGCTTTTCTCAATTTCTTCAATTGCATAGGCTTTCTCCACAGCATCATCATATTGTGCCGGATACTGAAAAGCCGTAGTGTGTCCCTTAATGGCAGGCCTCAACCCTTCAAGGAACCTCTCAACTCTTTTCTCCTCGCTATCAATCAAGTCCAAGGCAAATAGAGACGGTTGACTAAATATGTGCACATATTCTGTAAACGTCAAGGAATTCTGCTATAGGGTGAGGAACTCGGCCTTTTTCTTGCGGGTCACATGTTCTGAAATAAACTTCTTCATAAATTGCTTCTTCAAAGCTTCCCACACAGTAGCATCTGGTATAACCCTAATTTGATCCCGAATACTCTTCCACCATGCGTCCGCAATATCTCTAAACATGGATGCCATAAGGACTACTTGTTGCCTTTGTGTGCAGGTCAGCGAATCAAAAACATTCTTTGTGTGTACGAACCATTCATCAGCTTGCAATGGGTCCACTCATGCAATGAGTTCTATAGCCCCTCTCTTCCTGAACTTCTCATATAAGAAATTAAGATTACCGGCTTGGTTTTGTCTTTCCAGAAGAGTAGCTAATGACAATTGCATGGTTGCTTGGTTGGTGTTGCTGGCAGCCAGTTGATGTATCAGCATCATAAATTGCTTTTACGTGTTATATGCGAGATTATGAGGGGGTGGCGGTGGAGGATCCACATCGTCCAATTCAACGTCTTCGTGGCCATTACCGCCCAAACTATTGTTCATATCATGCCATTTATCTGCAATTATAACATTAGTTAGTCATAACCAATACATTAGTAGAAGGTAATAAGACCTTATACAAAATCCATCCCCTAATTAGACTTATCGTAACCTCACCACATTTCCTAGAGTTACTAAGTCTTTAAATTGACTTCTTAATCGCTTTGATACCATTACTTACGTATGTCACACCCTAATCCTAGGAATTGGGGATTAGAATGGGCCCACAGGGTGTGGATACGTAATTCCGTAGCAATCCGTGCCATGTGAAGACACGTACGAATCACTACAAGGGAGATTCCATAGGAACGTGTGAAGAATGTCCAGCAACACGTAGATTAAATTTCAAACATAAAGCAGAAACATATGAAATACACTTGTAATGATCATATGCAATGCATAGAAGGAATATTATACTATCATAAAATAAACTTAATTCTTTTAAGTATCCATTCCCATTATACAATTCACAATCACTTAAACATGTTCAGTTAAACCATCTCCATACATAAGTCCAAACATCACTAAATTATTAACCAAACAAAATCCCTTTGACACTCTTCATAAGACGACTAGTAGAAGACATTGTCATCCTTTCACACTTCTATACCGTTAGATACCATTGAGGTACCCTCCGGGGACGTGTTGACAATCATGCTGAGATTTGTTTTCATACTTGCAACACTAAGAGTAGCACTGTTAATATGGCAGTTAAGCAAATATAAAGGTATATAAGACCATAATGTATCAAATGAATTAAGAAATGCATTGGTTAAAAGAAGGCAATAATCGTAAGCTAGGCATGTTGTACATGAGTAAATATGAGTAGCGAATCAATACAGAATATTAAAACATACTAGTTGGGATCCACAAGGCTATATTCTCCCAAAAGAGAGCATATCATCTAGAGAGAGCGTAACATACATATCGAAATTACGCTAGGGGATCAGACTAGCTTTTTGATAAGCATTGACAACTCCTCCATAATCTATTGCAGCAGTGACATAAGGGGCACCCAAATTGATCCTGTTGAACCTAATAAGGGTACAAGTTAAGTAGTGGACTCAACGTATCAAGATTGACTCGAATTCATATCTTTCATACATTTTAGTCCTACTTAACATATCATACATAAGGGAGTTTCTATCTTGAAAACATATTCAATCATAAGAAATCGGAATTAAACAAAGTAATTGACAAGTAGACAATGCATACTCACATGAGCGAATAAGCTCGAACCCTCTCAACCTTAGTTACACCCTTTTCGGCTCACTGACACACACTCAGTAGAAGCTCCGGTCAGATGGCCTCAAGGTTCACCAGGAAGTATGGGTACATGACTACATCATGTTGAGGGCAAGGTTTATTAACAATATGAATGTATCAAATTGAGTAGGTATCAAGGAGATTTACTAGCCATCCCTATGCTAGATATTCTGTGATCCCGAGGTTATTCAACATGATATATTTATAAAATGTCCGGTGTCATTGTGTTACCAATCTTGGCGTTACATTGTATATGTAAAAGACACCTCTTCTTATGCCTACACCCATGACATAACATTAGGGATTCATCCAGAAAATCGAAGAGGATAAGTGACAGCTCTACACTCGTCCTCCTTATCATTTGATCACCATTGGGCTAATTTAATTGGGGAAATGATGCCATATCTAAAGCTCTACAAGTCATCTAAAATCCCTAATATCTTAAGCTCACCATGTTCTTACGGCTTAATCGAGTGGCTTAATCTTTCCCTCAATTTCATACGCAGTTATGACTTAGCCATGTATTGGCCTTAGGCTTAGCTGTGCTAAGTCTACGGCTAGGTTACAGCTGGGCTACTGCTTAGCCTTATCATAGTATGCGACTTAGCCTAAGGTCAGCCGGAGAAGAAAGATGGGATTTTAGGCTCTTAGAAAAGCTCGCTGTGACTTACAGCTTGGTTACGAGATGGTTACGGCTTAGCCGTAGTTCATTCCATGGCTTAGCTGAAGGTTAGCCATAGTTCAAAAGTTGATTTTTATGCTTTCAAGATTCTGAGCCGTATATATACTTACGGCTTAGCCGTGGCTTCACCGTAAGCTTCAAAAATTCTGAAAATGACTCTGAAGCTCGAGTTTAGTACAGAACTCTTAGTTTATTGGTTACCATGAGCTTCATATTGCCTCAAGATATCACTATGGATTTTACAGTGCTCACATATCACCCACATTACATGTTCATACCCTAATTCATTTAATCGAACACGTATATACTTAAATCAAAGAGGAAGGAGCTGTAACTTGAAATTAGAGTGATTAGTTCATGAATCAACAATTTAGACATACATGCAGTATTATATATACTCTAATACTTGCCTTTAACATAATGTTTAACCCTACCAACTTCTCCTTGGTGTGTAGTTAGAGAAAGCCTTGATAGAAGATGGTTTTTTCTATATGAAAGACATGCAATGGGTGAATCTAATATAAGATGCATGCATGTTGTACATTTGAGTGTCCTGAACTCTACTAAACCCCAAAAATTGAAATGAAGGTGGAGATTCCACCTTAGGGAGCTGTAACTTAAAGATGATAGTGATTCTAATGAAAGAGATGCCTGAAAGAAAAAGAAAAAGAGTAATAGAGGCTATCATTCTTGCATGCAAGGCTTTAGGACCTTGTTTCCAGCTCCAAATTGAGGTGAAGATGAAGAAGAGTGAAGAGGATGAGTGGTTCTAACAAGGTTCAATAAAATAGATGGAGAAGGATGTTGGGTTCATCTTATTAACTAAATCTTTTTTCCTGAAGTTTTACATGCAAGTCCACATTCTCTGGATAATTACAGTTTATGTCAAATGGTCCTCAATTGGGCCAAGATGAATCCAAATTAAGTTGGACCAAACATGAAAGATGCTCCACACGAAGAATTACACAAGATGCAACTAATGAGATGTCAATATGATGCAAGAACTCTAAACTATAAGAGGGCCCTTACTATCTAGGTAAGGTTCGAACCCCACCCCTCTACCTATCCATGACCCAAGCCTAAAGGGTTTGAGTTAAATTAACCTAAAAAAATTTTAATTAGTATAAACAAGATTAATAAACAAATTGGGATTAGGACCTTACAATATGGAAATGCCAAATATAAGGAAAACGAGATTTTTGAGATAAGTAGAAGGCCTCATTTGGAGGTGGTTCAATCTGGAGGAAGAAGAGAATAGTAGGTGGAAAATGATAGCTCTCTATTTTGCAGGAAGATTAATCTTGGTGAAGCATGTTATGGCGGCATGTTATGGCAAGTATTCCATTGCATGTCTCTATGGCAATTCCTATCCTGACAAGATTTACTTAGAAGTTGAAAGACTAATGAGGAATTTCTTATGGTCCTAACACTTTGCCCAAACAAAAAGAAACCTAGTCAGGTGGGAGCTAATCTACCTCCCAAAACAAGAGAGAGGGTTGAGCATTAGAAGAAATAAATGAGGCTCGCATGTTAAGGCTTGGATGGCTAGTTACAACTTCTTGTAACCTATGGGCTTCTTGTTTTAAGCAACTGTACTATAGAAATAGCTCTCTTTGGAACCCAAATAACACAACAATGGTTTCTTGCATATGGAGAAAGATCAAATTTGCAACATCAACGTTAAAAAAAAGGTTGCATACGGAAAGTTAGGGATGGAGACTGCATCAATATTTGGTTCGATCATTGGATGAGCTTCTCTCCTATAGCCCCTCATCTAGTAGACTTCATTTTGTCCCCAATAGAAACAATCTCCATCTTAAACAAAGACAATCTTGTATTTTCCTGTAGTATTTTCCTTCCGCAGTGTTACACATTCTGAGACAAGCTGAATCTATTGACCTGGCAAGAGTCCCTCTTTAAGAAAAACACATATGGGACCACAACCCTTTAGACATCCTTACTTTCAAAGATGCTTAGGAGGAAACTAGAACAAGATTACCAACGGTATGTTGGGAGAACCTTGTTTGAAGTAAATTTGTTCACCCAAGGCTCTCATATTTCATATGGCATCTTCTCCAAAGGAAAACCTTGACTCAAGTATGGGCCCAATTAGTGGGAGTTGAGCTAGCTTCTAGATGTCCTTTTTGAAGCTCAAACTTGGAGACAGATCAACATCTCTTTTTTACATGCTCATAAGTGATTGATCAATGGGGTTGTGTTCTCAAGGCCCTTGACCATTAAATGCCCTCTTCACCTCTGCATCTTCTTATTGGCTTGCCTTTTCCTTGGGTAAAGATGAGCTTGGAAGAAAATTTGCAGCTTTAATCTTCTTCCAACTCATTTCCTACTTATGGTTCACTCACAATGAAGCAACTTTCAATGGAAACCTCATGCCCCAATCTTTGTTAAAAAGAAGTTCTCATTTCACCTAATGGAGTTTCTACAGCTTGCACTCTAACAAACATGACAAGGTGCATTCAACTGCTTATAAAAGAAGTTAACAAGTTCACCTGTACATGATTCTATTCTTTTTTCTTTTCCTTGTTGCTCTGTTTTGGGCCTGTAATATTTTTTGGGATGTTTGTTTAGGGAGCCTAAGGCCCTTGCATCTCTTTCTTTCATTTTATATAAATTTTACTTTAAGCAAGGAAAAAAAAAACCACAACTGTCACATGGATGATTCATGCTTGTGTTTGATATAATTTAATCCAACTTTCAAATTTTATTCATTTGTTTTTCAATGCATTCATTTGAAGAACTTTAAGTTGTAGATTGATTAGAAGCTATATCAATTAAGATCAATTACATTAAATACGATCGATTGCATCATTAGTTTGAGTTGCAGAATAGAAAAGTCACAGGAAAAAAAGGGGTGGAAACAGAGGAAAATATAAAAGGAAAAATGACTTTTATACATTCAGTCTATGCGATATCGTATAGTTTTGTGATATCACACAAAAGGTTATAATTGGGAAAAAAAATAGAGCATACCCACATTTGAGATATAATTTTGATCAACACAATTTTAAAAAAATCATGGTCAACACCATTTTGTCAGAATCTGGTAACCACTGGTTCGGAGGCTAAAGGTCTAAATGCTCGGCTCGTGATAGATATGCTGGGTGATAAAAAAATCACAATCTTTTATATCTTGTACAGTCAAATTCCCTTATAAAATTGAGAGGATGGGGAATTTCTTCTACGTATCACATCACAAGTTGGAAATTTTCTACCTCAGTAGGCTATAACTCTGTGGATTGCCCCCACATTGGGAGGATAAAAATTCACCATCACAACACCACATCACATCCCTAATTTATTTTACTTGACATCCAAACATAGTTTAGCTTGAGATCTCTTCAAACTCAAAATGGTTCTTCTCATTAAACTATTTGTTACATGCAACAACTGAAATAGCATAGTCTGGACCACTTGTATTGCTAATTCCAAATTTCCATTCTTAGGAAAAAAAAAAGACATTTACCGGAAAACTGCTCTTTTCTTATAATTGCCCTAAAACCATTGAGACTTCGATAATTCCAACAAAGCTATTTGTATATATATATTTAGAGAGAGAGAGAGAGAGAGAGAGAGAGAGAAGTGATCCAATACAAGCTTCCCTTACACATAGTGTAAGGGGTGCTACCAGCCAGTAGATCTGGGAATAGATCCAACGGTTGTGGATCAATCCTTATATAAAGGAAAAAAAATCCCCGCCCATTGCTGCCCACATTTCACAAATTCTTTCAAACGGTACTCCCTAGATTCTCCTCTCCCCTGCGACCTCATCCTCCTCCCGCGTAGCGTCTGCGATTTTCCTCTCCCCGGCAATCTCATCTTGCACCCCTCCTAGGTAACCCATTCTCTCTCTCTCCAGTGTCCTGCCTCTTTCCCACTCATTATCTCCCTCTCCCTCTCTCCTCTCTCTATATGTCCTTCATATGTCTTTCCGTTTCTCTCTTTCCCTTTCAATCTCCCCCTCTCCCTCTCCTCTCTCTCTCTCTCTCTCTCTCTCTCTCTCTCTCTCGGTCCCTCTTCGCTCCCCTTCCCACCTTGACTTCCCTCTCTCCTTCTCCCCTTGATCTCCCTCTCCCCTCAACCTCCCTCTCCATCTGTCTCACTCTTCCTCTCCGTCTTTGTATCTCTCTCTCCCTATCCATCTCAGCCTCCCTCTAGAGCTTTGTCTTTCAGTCTCCCTCTCGAGCTGTCGATCCCTCCCTCTCCATCTCTCTCCCAATCTCCCCCTCAAGCTATCTATTCCTCCCCCTCCATCTCTCTCTAAGTCTTCATATCTCTATCACTCTCCCTATTGAGCTCTCTCTATCTCTCGCAACCATCTCTAAAATTCTAAGTTCATCATGAATGTTTGGCCATCTGATGAAAGTTTAACCCTTGCATGTCTTTTTTTTTTTTTACTGCAATATATCTTTTTGGTAGGTTTAACTTGAAGGAGCTCACATATGAGGAAAGGAAGGTTAAACTGATTGAATTTGTAAAAAATTGATTTGAAATGGAGATGTTTTTTATTTGAATATGAAGAAATAGATGAATTCGTTGAATTGAATGTGGTATGGGTGAATAACTGGAAGGATGCATTTTTTTTTTTCTTTTGCAAGTTTTTTTCTTTTTTTTTTTGGGAGGTTTTTTTTATTCAATGTGAGATATACACTTTGTGATGAAATATATTTTGGGTTCAGAAGTGAATTTGTAAGATATTGGTTTGAAATGGAGATGTTTATAATTGAATTTGAATATACAGATGAATTGAGTGGGGTATGGATGAACGAATGGATGGTTTTTTCTTTTCTTTCCTTTTGCGAGTTTTTCTTTCTTCCAGGTTATAGGAATATTTTTATTTTGCATTGTCAAGTCCGCCCATCATGATGATGCCAAATACTCTGGTTTATGAGTTGAAGAAACAACCAACGTTCATTGCTTCCTCCAAAAGCCTTCGTGGGGTTCAGATTTCTGTTTGCCCCAATGTTCACACAGCATATAATCTGCATCCTCAATATTCATTTACAGTATCTGAAGACTGTGGTTGAACTATTAGATTAAAATTGATGTGGATTTAATACATGGAATGGTTACAGGTTATATGTTACAGGTTAAAGATGTAATTAATTGTGCTTAATCTTGCACAGCAATTGGTAGGTTACAGGTTAAAGATGTGCTCATTTTACCGAATAAGAGGACAAAGTTTCAGCCCATTTGTATGTGTATGAATGAATTGAATAAGGGTATGGATGAATTAGTAATAGATCCAGCATTCGATAAGAGCTTCAAAAGACTCTTTTTTTGCAACAGAATTTTAATCACTCATTTCATATATGATTGCTTGCATCCCAGATGTTACATAAGCATTGAGTGAAACCAATATGTATCCGCCATCCATTTGTTTATCTCACATCACTGAATTGTAGGTCCTGGACCAGATGAATGAGAGCTGGAAAATAATAACCCAAAATTGTGGGTCCCACGCCAGATGAATGATAACTAGAAAATCATCATTTTAGGATGGCCAATCCTAATTTCATTATAATGGAGTCGTTGCTAATGAAACTTGAGAGCATTGGTGCCTTATTGTTCTTTATTATCTTGACAAATGCAGGATACCAGTTGTTTTAAGATAAAGTTCAAAGCCATTTTTCCTTTGTTACCCTCTTCTATACTTCTACCAACTTTCTTGATCTACAAAGGCTTATCCCTATTCATGGTGGAGAATTGAATTTAATTTGAAGATCTACAGAGAAACCATTACTATTGGTGTAATCCATTGCCTAGAAAACAGAAGAGGACATAAACAACATTGTTTGCTTTGAAGGACGACGTGATGACGATTAAATGGTCAATATTACAATGAATCAAGTTGCAGCAAATAGAAGGGGGTCTGGTGAGAAAAGCCATCCAAAGCTACCATCTCTAGATCACATTCCTTTGTCCAACCAAACATACAAGAAATCACACATGTGACTATGCAAACCTCCTTAATAAAATTTAAAACAAGCTTAGATTATACAAAATTATTTTAGAAAATACAAATTATATGAAATAGTGAAGCTACTATATACATCCCTAGCATTTTATCCACCTTCTTTGGGTTTTATTAGTGACAGTGGATACTCATATGAAACAACATCAGACAGGACAGAATGAACTTAATCCAAGGAGTGGGACATCTGATCGGGCATGGATCCACATGCTCTTACTGAAGCCATAAAAGCATCCACAGCACCTTTCTCCTTGCAAGAAGGCACAAAGATCTGCAACCCTTCAACAGGCAGCTCAGCAGGGAGGAATGCACATGGCCCACCTCCCCCAAACTCAACATCAAGAAACTGGAGCCTCATCCATACTCTTTCACGAAATGAAAAAAAAAATCATAAATTAGAATTATCACTGATTGAATCCAACATCCTATGGAAAAGTAAAACTCCATCTCACAAATACCACCCCAGATTTAAAAATCCATTGAAAACTTTGAATAACATCAAACGTATTTGAAAACTAGAACTCACTGAATGACTTCGTGAGAGTGATAGAGATATGAAGACTGAGAGAGAGATGGAGGGGGAGGAACAAACGGCTTGAGGGGGAGACTGAGAGAGAAAGATGGAGAGGGAGGGACAGACAGCTCGAGAGGGAGACTGAAAGTCAGAGCTCGAGAGGGAGGCTCAGACGGATAGGGAGAGAGAGATATAGAGACGGAGAGGAAGAGTGAGACAGACGGAGAGGGAGATCGAGGGGAGAAGGAGAGAGGGAGGTCAGGGTGAGAAGGGGAGCGAAAGAGAGAGAGAGAGAGAGAGAGATTTTGAAAAAAGGGATATTTTATTGACAATGTCCTATATTTGTAAAAAGGTCACAGTGTTGGTACATACTGGATGGATAAGAAAAGTAGAACCAAAAATTTTTGTAGTTATGAAATCGGATGCCAACCACTATAGGGAGTCGTGTGGTGCTGCCACTATGAATCACTTAACGTCGTGATGTCATATGTTATCGTCAGGACAAGCATTACGACAGGATTTTACTAGATCTAACCATCGATATTCGTTTTCTTTTCAAATTTCTCCATTCATTCAGATCTATATATGAGAGGGTATCAAAGAATCTACATATTTTAGAACAAAACAATTGAGTGCCTCAATATTGAAGCAGGGTGAGGTTAGACTATTATTATTATTATTTTTTAGTAAGGTCAGATTAGAAAATTGATTCAATTGAGTAGGCTCGACCTTAGAGCAGAGTCAAATAAAAAAATTGAGCCAATTGGGGGGTGAGGTCATTCAAGTAGAGTTAGGATAGAGAATTGCTCCAATTAGGGGTAGGGCACTAGGGTTAGATTAGAAAATAAAATCAATTTGGCTGGCCAATATTTATTATAATTATTATTACAAAATTGAATCAATTGGGTGGGATTAATATTAATTGAGGGTTAGAATTAGAAAAATGAATTAATAAGAAGAATGAGTGACACTGTTGTTTTGGAGGGCCAACTTCCCGATATTAGCGAGTCCCAATGACCTTTACTCATGAGCTATAGAAAAGTGAAAATCTACAGTAAGACTCACTTATTCGAAGGATCTAGACGGCTTAAAATGCAAGCTCTCTTCATATATAAGATGCGGCACAATTTTATTATAATTGGAATTGGTCCACCAAAAGATCCGTAAAAAATATATATAAAAAAAACAAATATTTTTACATCATCTTTATAGACTCAATTTTATGGTGGATTTAACTGTTATTAGAGTAAAATGTGTGCACATTCCATGAAGAGTAAAATATCAATTTTGAATGATTTAGGTGTAAAATATGTGGCCACAATATGGATTTTTATGGATTTTCATTTCCTTTTCTTTTCAAATTTCTCCATTCATTCAAATCTACATATGAGAAGGTATAAAAAAATCTGTATATTTTAGGACAAAACAATTGAGTGCCTCAATATTGAAGCAGGGTGAGGTTAGACTTTTTTTTTTTCTAGTAAGGTCAGATTAGAAAATTGATTCAATTGAGTAGGTTCGACCTTAGAGTAGAGTCAAATAAAAAAATTGAGCCAATTGGGGGTGGGGTCATTAAAATAGAGTTTGGATAGAGAATTGTGCCAATTAGGGATAGGGTACTAGGGTCAGGTTAGAAAATAAAGTTAATTGGGTTGGCCAATATTGTAGCATAATTATGATTACAAAATTGAATCAATTGGGTGGGATTAATATTAATTGAGGGTTAGAATAATTAAAATTTTGAATTAATATGAAGAATGAGTGACACTGTTGTTTCTGTCGACCAACTTCCCTAGATTGGCGAGTCCCAATGACCTTTACTCATGAGCCATAGAAAAGTGAAAATCTACAGTGTGACCCACTTATTGAAAGGATCTAAACGGTTTAAAATGCAATCTCTCTTCATATAAAAGATGCGGCACAATTTTATTTTAATTGGAATTGGTCCACCAAAAGATTAATAAAAATAAAATATCAAAAAAACTAATATTTTTAACATTATCTTTATACACTCAATTTTATGGTGGATTCAACTGTTATTAGAGTAAAATGTGCACATTCCATGAAGAGTAAAATATCAATTTTAAATGATTTACGTGTAAATTATGTGGCCACAATATGGATTTTAGTTTCTTTAGAAACTTTTTCAGTGATATAGGAAAAAAAAGAATCTACACAAACTACATTGGTTCATGAAAATAAAGTCCAAATATTGGGGAGTGGGCTCCACCTGATGAAAAGTAGTATTTGTACTTAATATTTTAATAGAAATGATTACCTAAGGAAACTTAAAATGGTATGAGAAATATCAGTTCGTGAATTCAAATCTTAAGAGAAATGCATTTATATTGAAAAATATTTATATTGTCTCAATTAATGTGTTTAGATTTTGGAAAAAATATTTGGGTAAGGAGACTTAATATAATATAATTTTGTTGGCAACAACAGCTCACGAAGTTGATCCCCCACATAATTTAGAGCTTCAAATTCGACATCTACTCATTAAACTATTTGGAAAATTAATGCAATCACTGATCCAATTCACGCACAAGAAAGAGAAAAAAAGAGGTCCAAATTTGGTACACAGTGGAGTAAGATAAGGTCTGCAGGTCTAGGATCAAGAAGTGAGAACCGGAAATTTTTGTCATTACCAAATCCAACCCAGGCATCTACGAGACACAGAAAAGAACTGGGAATGGAGATTATATGAGGGTTTGGATTACAGTGACCATGGGCGGACCTTAAGTACCATAACACAGCCTTGGTATGGCAAACTGTGATAGGTCCACTAGTAAAATGATCTCAACTCAAGAAGTAGTTACAGGCCATGGCAGCAAGCGGCAAGGTCCCACGAGTGCTGCAAAGCTGAATGACATCACCTTTTGTGATATGATGTAATACAGGACAAGCTTTACCACAAGTGTTTACTCGATCTAGCAATCTATATTCTTTCTTTTCAGGTATTTTTATGCATTCAAATTTACATGTGAGGATGCCATAACAATCTAGATGATATTGGCCGTGCAATTATTCTTAAATATGACATTTGCCGCATAATAGTTGAACTTTTAATTTTTTTTCATATCGATTGATGAGCTGTTTGTACAGTAACGATACTGTAAGGATTTTATAATTAGCTAATTTATGGGTTAGACAAAACTTTGGATCTGATGAGCTGTGTTTTACATTTATTATAAAATAGACTGTGGTTCGCGTCACTAGAAGAATTGAAGTGAAGAACTCAAAAAATAGGATTGCTCAATTGACCTGATCTTCTTCGATGAATTGAACTAAGACAGAAATGATGCTTGATAGATTGAGTAAGTGTCCAATCGATCGGATGACTTGGAATCTTAAGGCATGTTTGGGTAATATTCTTAGAGAGGAATCCTTTTTTTTTCTCATTATTCCGAGAAAAACCAACATTTAGGTGAATAGATGAAAAGTAAAGAAGGATTTTCTCAATCCTCATAACCCATAAAAAAAACCTTCTTTTCTATGGATACCTCCGTTTCCGCCTCCACAATCGAATTTTGGAAATCAGTTGAGTAAAAGAAGTACTTGATTTTCAATTTAGTGATTTCTCGAGGGTGTTTCTCAAACCTAAAATACTATGTGACTCCTCCCATAAAAAATCCTTAGAAAGAATAGTGTGGTTCCATAAGAATGCAGGAATCAACTAGATAAAGGATTTCCCTTTATTTACCAAACATGCTTTTATAAAAAAATTAAGCTCATCCTTTCCACAGAGAAAAGATGTCAAGATAATCAAATGCTTTAAAAATGAGTAAATGATACCACTATGTCTAACCTTCCTTTTACATTTCAAATTTTGAACATGTCGCCCAGTAGTATCCCTGTAGGATCACAAGGAAACTTCTCTATTTGGTTAGTACGATTTCGCACTAAATAATAACATGATAAGCTCTAATATATATTTTATAAAATCCTTTGACGACCACTACATCACCCACGTGCTAATAATCCTTTTTACTTTCTCCCATTACCAGTCTTTGTCCTTTTATTTGATATTTAAAAGAGAAAAGGGCAGGAGAACTTTCTATAAATAGGGCCTCGCATGCAATCTTTTCTCAGACCTCCTCATCCCACTGTTGAGTGGTGCAGCGAAAACAATGATGATCTCGAAGATACACACCCAATTGACCCCAGATGACATAAAGGTGATAAATGAGAACATACAGGCCCACAAACCAGATGCCTACGTTGATGTGGACGAAAACACCCTTCTCAGCATGGCGCAAGACATCTTGGCCGAGGCAACCCCTACACTTCCATTGGTAATTCTCAAACTCCCCTCTATTATACTGTATTAGGCCAAAGATTTTGACTTTAATTTGTACTATTAGTTAGGATTTGGACTGTAGGCTGTTATTATTTATTAAATCTTCTCTCCCCATTTATATCATGCAACTACTCTCCAATTTCTATCCATAGCAATTATTTTTGCTCTTTATTCCATGCAACTGCCCACTTAATAATCACTGCTCAGTTTTCAAAGCTCCACATTTATTTTTCGGCAGGCACTCAATCTCAATTCAAAATGTACCATTATCTTTCTATTCAAATTTTCTTTTTTGATTTCTACGTCATTAGCTTTTGGATGTACTTTCACAATCCTTTTTTTTCTTTTAATATGTCAATATTTAAACTGCAATATTGGCCATATCCATGCTTGCGGGTAATTCTGCTAATTATTATTTATTCCCTTTGTTCTTAATTAGAAAACACTCTTCCTGGACTCAGCAGCACTCACGACCATACGAATTATCTCTTCGTTTTTGCAAATTTCTCATTTCAACCCTTACCCTGTAAAAACAGTCTCCACATATGGTTGCGAGTGAGAGTAGTGACACCCGAAAGTGGAGCCCATCACACGTCATGTCTAGTGTGCCCGAACTTTGTAAATTTTCAAATTTAATTTCATGAGCAATTGTCCTCCTTTTAGTTTAGTTTTTTTTTTCCAATCCACTCAATAAGGTTAGAACAGAAGAGAGAGCCTGCAATAAATAATAAAAGGGGACATACCAAGAGTTCAAACCTTGGATAGCTAGGTGAGGATTGTCGCTCTTTATCACTTGTATAAAGAGTCATTATCTATCCATCTTTTAATTAAGGAGTCTGTTCTCACCTTGCCTTTTAGTAAAAGAGAAGACCGTGGGTCCCCAATCTGTGGCTCAACTAGTCAATGGTTGTTTGTTTGCGCCCATTTACAAAAATGAATTACATGCCCAACCATTTTGCATTTATCAACTCGTTGGCATGTGGTGCATATATAAATAAGGTGCCCGTCGCTAGAAAGGGCCTACATGTGAAAACACGGTAACTTTTTCCTAGGTGGGGCTTATCAAAGACCCTTATTTTTCTGACTGTATTGGCTCCATATTTGTAATCAAAACCAAATAATATTTTTATTGATTAATTTACCCTAAAATTTTGAAGTTGATTACCTTAAATCTTCATAGATTTTGAGTAATTTTATAAAATAGTTACAACTTATAAACCTTAGTTTTTGGACTTTTGTGGGCCATCTATTCATGATTTGAACTGTTTAATATGCTTTTAGCAATGGTAAATATGAAGACATAAAACTTTATATCTTAATTTTTAATGGATTTTAATTTTTTTGGGAAAAGGGTCCAAAAAATCCAACTACATCTATAAACACACGATCTTCTCATTAGTTTACTCATGTGAAAAATATAATTTTGACACACATGGTCATATGTTTCATATGTGTATTGTTTGCAAATGTGACATATGCATATATAACAATTTCAAATGTAATATTTGCAAATTTAAAGACAAATGAGGCTTAGGGAGATGGGTGGTGTGGGTGAGAGAGTAAGTTTGAGTCCCTAATGTAGTGAGAGAAATGTGGTGTTTTATAAAATCTCAAAAATATAAAGGAACGGAGATAAGTAATCCAATAGGTGAAAGAGAAAAATGAAATCACGGGATTTTTACTGATTAATATTTAGTACCTCTTAAACTCAATTTTCATTGACTAATAATAATAAAAAAAACATAAAAATGTAGTATTCTTTTTTCTTTTTTGAAACTCTAAACTCTTAACGAACGAAAATGTAGATTACTCTCGTTTTGAAAATCTTTATTTTATATTCAAGATCCTTCACCTTTTCTTATTTAGAGAACAATTAGCAGTGTATGCCTCTAAATGAATGATCTAGATCATCATACTACCAGCCCATTTGCAAGGTATGGGTGCATTAAGATGCAGGGGAGCATATAAATCTTGATGGGTTGTTCAAAAGCTTTTAGTTTGCGGTTCACAAAGGAACTGCCTGGTTTGTTCTTGCAGGTCTCGCCGCTTAAAGTTTTGTTAGATTCACTGGGAAGCGAAGGGACTCCTTTGCTGGACGTCACTGCATATGCAGGGTACGCTTTCACGGGCTTGTCCACGGCCGTTCTGGCGTGGATCTTTTCGAGCTACACCTATTGCATTGTGGCGACAGGGTTGTGCATATGCTTTGGGGTTTTCTTGTTGAAAAGGGTACTATTTGCAGAGGTAATGAGATATGAGAGGCATTCTATTGGGCATCACTATCTTCTGCTTTTCATGGTCATAGCAGAACTTCCATTGTTTTTCTGGTTTGGAAATTTTAAACACACAATGTTTATGTGAGCCAGTGGAAGTGGAGCTTGGAGATGAGGCCTGATATGGGGTTTTGTGGGTTGACTGAGAAAAGCGAGGAGAAAACATTATCCACGATATCCCGGGTTCCAAACTCATGATATTATGACGCAAATGTCATGGGTTAGGACTATTAGAAATAAAAAAAGATTACGGTCAAGGCATTGGTTAAAGTTTTAAGTTTTTTGTCATTAGCCCATAAAAACGGAGTTCTAAGAGGGACTAATCAATAAAAAAAACCTAGAAAATCATGAGCAATTGGGAAGGGAAAGCATTATAATACATAAGAACACACCATGAGAAAGGTAAGGTAAAAAGAAAGCAACAGAAATAATAGAGAAAAAAGTTCAAAAATTAAATTAAAAATTAAAGAAAACAAGAACGTAATTGGGATAAGGCTTTGATGATGATGATGATGAAAAATTAAAAAAGAGAGAACAAACCTGTAGAATGTGAAGTCAATGAACTATTTTAAAGAACAGTAAAAAGGAATTAAAATATATGAAAGAACAATAAATGAACACTCCATATTATTTACTTGAGTTTTGATTTGATTTATAATGCCTAAGATCACTTTGATTATATAGTGATATGTGTTGGATTGTCTTGCTGATTTTAACTGAATCAATTTTCCATTGCAACCCGTGTGAGATCAAGCACATGGAATAACATCAGCTATTGTGGAGCTAATGCTCAAGGTACTTCATGTGATGCATTTGGGAATGTATTTTGATGCAGGATCCCAAAAGAGATTCAGAGGTCCTAGAGGACAAGCCCCATCAAGGAATATCTGAAGAACTTGCATTCACGATCCATAGGATTGGGTGCGAGGTAATTTCGGATGAACTTGTTTACATCTTTTTTATTACTAAATTAATATCTAAGGTACATTGATACCATGTGTGTGTCTCTAGTTGTCATGCAATTGCTCTGGCGGGGGAGATATGAAGTCGATAACACAGGGAGTGTTCAACACACTAGTAAAGTATTCATGGGAACATAAGGTGGTCATGGCCCTCTCCGCTTTCGCTGTAAACTATGGGGAATTTTGCCTTTTATCACAGATGGATGCCACCAATCGACTTGCCAAAAATGTGGTTCGTCTTAAACCATTGCCTGATATCAGCGAGCGAGAAACTCTGATTCGGAATCTCCTGAAAGTGGTAATAGATGTGACCAAGACTATCATGGAGTTGAATGGTCTTACCTCTCCATACATTTCACGCCAACAACCTCCTCTCTCTGAGGCGTTAAATCAAATTCCAACTGCAGTTTATTGGGCTATCAAAGGCATTGTTGCTTGTTCCTCCCAAAGCATTGGCCTTATGGATATGGGTCCTCAGTAAGTTCATGTCAAGTCAAGCCTGGCTTTTCTATCATGAGTAAATAGTTAAAGGTGAAAATAGTTTGGATTTGGGTTATATTCAAGATGGAACTGAATTATGACCTCATACCTGATTGGGTCATATGACTGTGGACCTTAAACAAGATCCAGCGGTTAATTAATAAGACTGAAAATAGAGCCCATCCATGAAATATATTTTAGATGGTAGGTTCTCTTAGTAGGTAAATGAGCTCATTGTTATTTCTAGCTTGTCTTTTTGTTTAAAACTTACACTATGCCAAAGATAAGTTGAATACAAATCTTAATTTAAACCCATTCAGGCATCTCGGTAAGAACTTAAACTGGCAGAGCCTATTCGAAGGCTTCATGAATATGGGTCCAATGCAGGTTCCGTTTGTCTATTTGGCCCAAATTCAGGGCATATGCCTAAAATTTTTACATGGTGTCCTTTGGATAATCAATAAATAGGTAAATTTTTCCAATAATCGATAAATAGGTAGTTTTTGACATAAATAGTGGCTCCTTTTCTGCGACTATGCTTTTTTGTGATTATCTATTATATTTATTTTATGACTGTAACGTTGTGATGTTTCTCAACTGCATTGACTTCAGGCACATGGTCCCAATCACAGAGGCGGGGAAGAAACTGACCGATCTAACTCTCACACTTACAAAAGTTCATGCGTACCTTAGAGACATATTGGATCAATGCTATGAAATATTTAGTGAGTATAAAACATGCCAAAACCATGGCGAATTTGTCCAAACACCAATCAATCTAACGATTATTTAGTGTAATATTCTGTTTTCACAAAATCTTCTGCACTTTGAATATATCTTGCGAGTCCTCCTACAGGGGGCTCATTTTATGGGAAAATGTTCAAATTATACAGTTACAATGCACTGTAATTAGTTTGCATGATTGATGATAGAATGATGCATTTTGACTTATTTGTACAGACAAAACACAACTCGATAATGCCTACTACAAGCTTCAAGGCCTCATAGGAAGTGCCCACACTGACAACATAGAGATTCTCACTGAGTTGATTCACAAAGAGGATAATCTGCCTCTCTTTAATGGTGTAACCATGGGAAGGGTACGCCTTTTAACTAATCACAATAAATTTTCATTCCATTGCTTGGAAAGCTAGAACAATATTCGTACTCCTCACAAACTTCGTTAATCTAACACGGAATCACAGATTAATACAAATAAGAATTTATGATGCCTTCCTAACATATAAAGAATCATAAATTAGTGCTTGTGCGCCTCATGTCTCCTTCAATTAAGTAAATTGGTAGCAGGTATGTTAGTACTTTGAAAAATTGCCCAACTATTTGCAAAATTCATTCATGAAAAGACTCACATTTCAGTTTGAAAATTTTCTTACTCATACTATTTCAATTCATATGACTTTAATTCACTAATAGCAAGTCATTTTCTTAACTAACTGAGACAGGAAAGATTGGATGTACTGAAGAACAAGACTGTAATCTTGTTCATCTCGTACCTGGATATCTCGGATGCAGATATCAATGAAATTGTACAGAAGGTTGAGATGCCAGAGAGGCAGTATGAAATAGTTTGGCTCCCAATTGTCGAGGAGTCAGTCATTTCAAACGAGAAGAAGGTTAAGGAGATAGACCGAAAGGCACAACTGATGCCATGGTACTCACTACATCATTCCTTAACACTCCAGGCTCATGTCCTTCAATATATCAAAGAAGATTGGCACTTTGAGGAGGAGCCGGTGTTGGTAGTGTTGGATGCCCAAGGAAAGGTTGTCAGGTCCAATGCATACCACATGACCTTGATATGGGGAAGCGCAGCCTACCCTTTTGATATTCGGAGAGAGAGAACTCTTTGGAATCAATCAACATGGAGCCTTGAATCTTTTATTGAAGGAGTTGTTACTGCTAAAGAGATAGAACGATTGGTAAGGCTTGATATTGTCACTTCAGATTTTCTAAACCACATATTGTCGAATGCGAGTCCAAAATTTTTGGTTTTTGTTTCGGATGTAGAGGGGAAATTTTTATAATTCACTTTTGCTAACACTCTTCCTTGTAATTTCTAACAGTTGAAAGGAGAAAAACTAATCTGCCTCTATGGAGGGGAAGACCTGGATTGGATTAGGGAATTCACAGCTAATACAAAAGAGGTCGTAGATAGGGATGGGATCATCTTAGAGTTGATATATGTTGGAAAGAAACATGCAGAGACTATTATCAACGAGAAATTGAGCAATTGTTGGGATGACCCGCTGAAGATAAGGCGATTCCATGCCCGATTGGATAGCATATTGCAATCCAGGATGCAACTTGGTTTGTCGATCAAAAATGATACAATATTGAAAGATGTAATGATGTTACATGGCGCTAATGGCAGTGGTCAGGGATGGGCA
Source organism: Sextonia rubra (assembly GCA_037013555.1). Classification (NCBI taxonomy): domain Eukaryota; kingdom Viridiplantae; phylum Streptophyta; class Magnoliopsida; order Laurales; family Lauraceae; genus Sextonia; species Sextonia rubra. The sequence goes on from JASUAD010000018.1 coordinate 17,331,755, forward strand.
ATTATAGGCCATGGATCGAAAAAGGTGACCGTAGTTACTGGAAATAGAATGACGGAGTCTTTGGTTCATATAAAAAACAACGTGGTAACCGTCGCCACCATTAAAGATTTCTTTACCACACTGGATGGTGCGATCAAAGTAGTTACACCCAAAGACGTCGTACACAAGCACTGCAATCACATTATCATTTCCAGCACCAGTGGCATAAATCAGAAGAGTATGGTTTGTGTCGACTGCGGTCGCCCCATGCACAAGTACACCATGTACAAGTGCTGTGTCGAGTGAGTAACAATTCTGGCCTCACAGAATCAGTTGGGGTGTCATCTTATCCTCGGTTTGTCCAGGTGTGCCAATTTGAGTTTTAGGTGAATAAATACCTTTGAGTACCTTGTTACGGAGTGATGTAGGGGCTTGTATGGTTGTTCAAATGTTGCTCCATTCCTCTTTTTTTTTTTTGTTAATGTAATGTGCCTGTTCGAATGTAGTTCCTTTCCTTTGTAATCGGTTGGCGTTGGTGTCATCTTGTTCTCGGTGTGTCTTTTTAAGTGAATCCGTACCACTGAGTACTACCTTCTTATGGAGTGATCTAAGGGTTTTATGGTTGTTTTGAATAAAGTTCCTTTCCTTTGTTTGCTGCTATAATATGTGGGTTCGAATGTTGTTCCTTTGTTTCCAAGTGTAATGTGTGGATCTTTTTCTTTGTTTGTTAGTGTTTACCTTGCATCTAATGAATGTGGATGCAACACTTGAGTGGGATCGTGCTGATCATGGGTCAGGTTTTTACAAGGGTCCGGTTTGAATTATCTATTGCCAACACCAACCTGTGTCCAGTTTCTCTCCACGTATCACTTTCCCTAGCCGACTCAATCACGTGGTATCCAGGAACTCCAGTCCGGCCTCCATCACCATCTTTTAATTAACCTTCGTGTCATGGCAGTAAAATGAACCACATCTTCATGAGCTGTAGAGTTTCATGCAAACCGACCCCGTATTTGGTCCACAAACAACAAACGTTATCCACTCTCACCATCATATAAAGTGGAAACGTGGCCCACTCCATTACCATTTGTCTCTTCATCGCCTATGAACATGCTACACATATTGTAAGGCCTTGTTCAAGATGAGCGCATGTTGCAGAGAAAAAAAGAGGGGGTGTAGATAGAGAGCAAGAAGAGTTCAATGAGTGGGTTCTATTAGTATTTTTGTATTGGCTAATTCATGGGTTGGACAAAATTTGAGTTCATTAAGTTGTATTTTTATATTTAGAATGGACTGTGATTGCCTGCCGGATAAGTTGAATTGAAGATAACGCAAATTGAAGCATTTTTTTAATGGAGAATATATATTAAAAGGTTTTATCTCACAAACCAAGCGTCAGATATAGGAAAAATTACCTACCATTGGAAAGCTCGTTTCGAGTAGTATCTGTAGAGCCTAAAATTACAAAAATGAGAGATAAAAAGAAAAAGTTATGGCCTAAGAAAGTTTGTTGATGAGTGTAGGAATTTCAAGTGCACTCGAATGCCCATCCAACTGAGCTTGAGTGCCTAGGATAGTAGCTAGAGGACTCAAGCGTCCACTTAACTATTCTCAAGTAAACATGTGGTACAAGCCCTTAACTTACATGAAAACTTTTCCTGTTTGTATCAGAGTTGCTTATTTTGTTTTTACTTAGACTCTAACCCTAAAGCATTAATTGTGGACTATAAAAATGGTGTTTCTCTCAACCCGAAGGCATCCTTCTCCATAACCTGAGTTGAGAATTCATATTAGAGATTTCATTTAGAGCTTCTATTGGAGAATTGGGCCAAAGGCTTCAATTCTAGAGTTGGCGCTTCTACTTAGTTGTAAGAGGCCTATAGCTTCTACACTACAACAAAATGCACTTTTGCTGACGCAAAAATGCATTGGAAAAAGTCAAATATGCGTTGGTAAAGACTTTTGCCGACGGAAGAAATTGCATTAGCAATTCACCGTCTAGAGTGACCTTTTTCGATGCTATGCCTTACGTCGGCAATACTTTTTCCGACGTAATGCCTTACGTCAGCAATACGTTTTTCGGCGCATTGCCTCCAGTCAGCAATACTTTTTTCCAGCACAATGCCTTGCGTTTGGAATACGTTTTTTGACACAATCCCTTGTGTTATGAATACATTTTCTGACGTCATTTGGCTTTGGGAAAATATTTTTTAATAAATCATATATTTGCCTTGTGCTAACGCATTTATTCGTCGGCAATACTTTTCCTAATGACACTATGTGTTTGGAAAATATTTTTTTTGAAAACATATATTAGATTTGTGCCGACACATTAACGCATCAGTAAAAACTATTTCCGACAAAAGATTGCTTCGGCATACGTTGTCAAAAGGGACTTTTTCCAACACATTAATGTGCCGTCAAAAACTATTTTTGACGATAGATTGCGTCGGCACAAGTTGTGAAAAGGGACTTTTGCCGACGCCATAGTGTACATCAGCAAAGGTTTTAAATCTAAAAGGTTTTATTTGTTTTTCCGTGTTCCCACAAATTTTGACCTTTCAACTTGTACTAACCAATTCAACTAACCCAACCATGCATATCTTAATATCAAGCCATCCAACCAACAAACTCAATCTAAAAAATTAATCATTTCACTATATATACAATACATATAAGAAGCCAATACAAGTAAAATTCATCAAAATGTATAGGTTTTAAAATACTAATATCATAGTTCAAAATCCAAGAACTAGAAAGTATATCTAAGAACCAATTAATATCTAAGAACCACAAATAACAAAGTTTCAACATAGGCCACCACTATATCTCATAATCGAGCATACACAGTGCGGCCGGCCCCATAAAGTCCATCAACCTATGACAACAAACATAGTACATTATCAGTTTCTCATAATGTATTACAATATGATGTTCACGTATATAAAGAAAAGTCATTAGACTACTTAGATGTTTTCTATTCTGAGTCTAAAGAATTGGTGCTTTTTTTTCCTATTCCTAAATCCTAACAACTTGTGTTATAAGTCCTAAGAACTTTCTTTTTATGTCAACTAAAGTAGAAGATAATAAAATCATACACTGACCAAGATATGTCGCATTTTGACCTCCACCAGATGAGCTCCCTCATGCCGTATCAAGATCGGGAACCACTATCTCTGCTTGAGCTGCTAACTGGACTATAATCGCCTCAATTGTAGCCTGTTTCCTGGTCTACGTAGCTATGATGTTGGCGTGTTCAGCTTGGGCCTTGGCTTGATCAACTATCTGCTGCTTCGAGCTCCTCACCTCTACTGCACTTGAGACTACCCTTAAAGATGATGCCGACTTCGTTCGGATCCCAAATCCCGTCAAATAGCCTGACCTCCTCCCAAGCTCATCGGCGGCTATCTCCTCTTGAGTCATTGGGGAAGTGACCTCAAGCTGCGATTGTGCGTCTGTCTTCTCTACTAACCAGGCTTGTCATTTTTTAAGAGGTTAACAGATTAAAACTAAGAAAAGAAATAGTTTTTGGATTTAACAAAACCTATTTTGATATACAAATATGACATTGGCCCGCTGTCTCGTCGACCTAGTCATTCTTGTTCTTGCTCCAATGGGCGTCCTTTTAGAAGTCCAGGAAGGCGGGCTCTTGTCCACTGTTTGCTGCCTGTCATTATATTACATGGACTAAACATACCTCAATTGAACATTAATAACTCACACAGAACTAAAGATTTTTAGAGGTGCATTTACAATAATGGACATGGTTGCTAGAAACGATTTAGACCTGCATGTATGGTTGGTGGTCAATGCCTTCCGACTATCTTGGGCTTTCTTTGACTTTTTCTGCGAAAGGAAAATAAAGGAATAACAAAATGGATTGGTGATATGTACAGATATACATATGTTAGTAATTGAGATTAAAACAACTGAAATTACCTTCCAGCTTTCAGTCTCCCAAGCATCGACCATTGTGGCCCATTGATCTTTGTCACAAGGTGGAAGTGGATGATTCTTGGGACTAAGCGACCCAGAATCGAACAGACCAATAAAGTGTGCATGCAACTCACACTTCCAATCCCTATACCATCTTTGACACTTTTCCATTAGGTACGCGTTAATTGTTGGATTATTAATATCACCGTAGTCAAACTTTAGCTACAAATGCAATCATAAAGACACAAATAATAAACATTAAACATTAATTACTATAAGCATTTAGTAAATTATAATATCCATATTATACTAATTACAATCACCTTCACTCTCTATAGGATCGCCTCCTTAATCCCCTGAGGAATAGTGTCCCATCCAAAGTCCCCAATTGGTGCACCATGCCGAACCTCTTTATTGAGCTCGAGCACGAAGGAAGTGGCATGTTTCCCCTCTAGTGAACCACTCGACTCGAGGATCAGAATTGGGATGGGGCCACTAAGCGTCTTCACTAACTTATATGTGCTGTAGCTCTTGGTCTTGCCTCGTACACTTCTTGAGGCCAACGATGGGCTTGATGCTATTAAAAACATAATATTATTTTCATTGGTATACATAAAACATTGATCACATCTGAATTTTGTATGCAGAATTGATCATGAATTTCTTACCTATGCTGCTGGTGACCATAGGAGGACTAAAGAGAGGTGCACCTGATTGGGTAGTAGGCATAGTGTCACGACCCGAGCCCAGAATTCGGGGGTTAGCGAAAAGCTAAACCAGTGACACACGTACTCCCGTGCACGTGCATCCAAACCCTGTCCAGATGCGCATACACAAGGGATCTAACACGTGCGAACTAAGCGTACGCGGAAGCTGTACATATCATAGCAAGCAACAAAGGAAAATAGCGGAAGCCAAAACAAATGCGAAACGGAAAAGACAAGATAATTACAAAGTTGGAAAACCAAGTACAAGTCTGAGTACACAGAATACAAGTCCAAAGTCCAAATACAATCTCTCAAAATCCCAAAATGAAAAGCCACTGGAAGCATGCATGAACGCACTCGGCAGAGATGATCAGGCCCACTCTGCCAAACCTGAGGGTGCCTCTACACTCGCCCCTGCAGCCTCCTCGACCGCCGGGGAGCTGGGCAAGGTATCTGTGCCTGCAACACCACAGACAACACAAATGAATACAACGATCCAGCAAATACAAGTAACAGGGATGAAACACGCATAGTATCAAAGTGAATAAAGTAATGACAGAAGATTAAATACAGAGTTTCATCTTAGTATGCTAAGCAAATCGTGCATAGAATTAAAGCATGATAGTTGAATCAAAACATAGAAATACTGACTAAGTGGCTACTACGTTAACCATGTTCTCTCCGATAGAGAGCAGAGCAAAGCAGAGCAGATGAGAACACCACTGTCTGGGCCAAGGGTACAAGTGGGTCTCGGTTTCCTGGGTTCCGGGGTCCCAAGACAAAGCAACACTGCAGTAATACAAAGATACAGAGATCTAAGCCAGAGGTAACCCCGTCGGGCATCCTAGGGCTGAGGCTGAGTAGAGCCAGACTAATACCAATCAAATCAAATCCATAGAAAGGGAGATTATCCGCTTTGGACTCACTGATGGCAAAGACCGGATCTTGTCCTCCCGTATTAACCTTTGGGCAGAGCCACCAGGGAATACCCAAAATATACAAAGCATAGCCATAATACAGATCAGAATACAGATTAAGTCAAAGCACAGCATAGATCAAAGCATAGTGCAGATCGAAGAATGAACAGATATACAATCCGAAAGCAAAATGACTGCGGAATGCGTAAACATAGATTAACAGAACAGAGGGCAAAACCATAACCAATATGCAATGCATCTCAGATTAATACGGAGTCAAGGTTCGTTACAAGCCAGTCCTAATCTAATTGTTCACTGTCACTAACCGTGCATGTTGATGTAGTTTTAAGTTAGTCAATGCACCGTTGTCATCAAAGTGTTGCAATGAAATCTTTGCGTGCACCGACGTCCCTTAAACCAACACCCATGGGGAGGTGCTTAACAGTAAATCAACACCCACATGAATAAGTCACAGCCTAACAGACTATTCATGTGATCCAAGGAAATCCATTGGGCCGGTTTACACGGGTGGTTAACCTGTATTTGAGCCCTATAAGTCTCACCATCATCCTAAGTTATATTTCAAAATTGCCATGCCTAACGATTTAGCCATGAGGGACCTATGGTTAAGCCGAAGACATCTTACGCACTCGTCGTAATATGCACTACGGCTTCTCCTTGGTTCCATTCAAAACACAGCTAAACGGATCATCTTCCACCTCTGATCTGACACCTTTTTCGGCTGGGCTACAGCCAGTATACGGCTGAGCCGTAGACCAATTCACGGCTTAGCCATAGCATTCCATGGCTTAGCCGTAGCCACACCGTAGGAACACTGTCTCCGGAAAGTCTCGACTGATCAGAGATTTAATTCACGGCTGGATTACGGTTGGGTCACGGCTAGCTTACGGCTCAGCCGTAGAACAAGTTACGGCTTAGCCGTAGCCTAGCCGTAGAACAAAACTCAAATTTAAGTCTCTGGAAATCAAACCGTAGAAACTTACGGCTTAGACGTACAATACAGTACACGAATTCGGGATAGTTACATAAACTGAAATTTGGTACAGAAACATCTCCAAACAAGCTACAGAGGTTCCAAATTCACAAAATGTGGCTGTAAAACCATTATATACAGAGAATAAAAGTGAATCAAAGCAATCAAAGAAACAACCCATATGTGTTATCAAAGCCTGTACTTATACTTGCCTCAACTCTGGAAATCCACTGAATCAAGCTCCAAATCAACTAAAATCAAAGCAAAACAAAGAGATACACCATGCATGAGATGAAGACCTAGCAATCAGAAAATGAGAGGTGCAATTCGGAGAAGGAACACAAAGAACCCACTTACCTCAAGCAATACACAGAGAGGAGAGAAGAGAGAAGAAAGAGGAAGAACCCAATCACCAAAGTGCAAGCTCAACACTACAATATCGAAGAAGAGAATGAAGGGAAGGGGAGAAGAACGTGGAGCTCCAGAATTTCCTTGCATGCAACGTTGAAGTGAAGGAGCAAGAGAAAGAGACATCTGGAGCATGACTCATCTTTATAGGTTTGGAAGTTTAAGTCAAAGTCCGGAGAGTTTATACTAATTACAGTTTAAGTCACACGAAGGTCCATCTTCCCCAATTGACTCCAAATGGTTCTGAGACAGTTACGGAAATTGTCGAGCTCAACGAAATACGCGTACTGACACCAAGATGATGCAAAGATGATATGAGCCAAACAAAAGCAAAATTACGAAAAAGGGCTTAGAACTACCTATTCCAGGTCAAAGGTCACTCAACTACCTATTCAAGGCCCAAAACCAAATCCGAAAGGAAACAAAACACACTAATGAGCCACTAATCCGGCTCAAAGGGGATCGGAGTGTTACACATAGGCTGACCTGACTATTCAGGAGGGGTAGGCTCATTCTGTGCTGCCTGGGTTGGTCAAGTAAGTGGGTGCATGGTGGGTCCCCCTGGCTGGGCAGCATGAGTATTAGGATGGCATGAGGAAGCTCGAAGAAAACCTCGAAACTTCTTCGTTGGAAGCATATTTTTTACTTGGTATAACAGCACAAAATGAGCTCATGTTTTAATATGTCAATAAATAACATGAATGAAAGACGTTTAATTAATGGATAATGCACTATAATTCGCCAAGGTAATGCCAAAAACACAAGTAAATGGATAATGTTCGAACTCACCTTATGGCCCTAAGACCTAAGCAACTCATCATCCCCATTAGTGTTAGCATCTTCACTCCCTAATCGGCAAATAAAATTGAATTCAAAACCCACCTCTTTAATATAGTATAATTGTAGCCCACATTTAGAAATTGTGGTAATTAGCACTCACCCTTTAGAGTTTACAACTTGCATCATTATGAAAATTTTAGGAGGCTATTTCATCGAAAACAATAGTAAATTTTGCATTGTCCACCTCCATCCACTTTAGTATGTTGTTTTTAAATCTCTACTAAAATAAGCAGCCTCTCTTAACTTATCTTCTAAAAGGCCAAAGTCTAATATGTAGATACAACTAGAGGTTTAACAAATGCTCCAATATGTAAATAAGCTCTAAATCACAATAAAATAACTTATTTTTAGAGTTTCTAAAATGCCACTACATTTTGAAAATACAAAAGCCCACAAAAATCAAACTCAAGAAGCCCAAAAAAAAAAAAAGCTTGCCTTAGGAATGTATCTTCGTTGAATGCATGATTTTACTCAAATGGCAAGAACACTATTGGAGAAGATTTCTTGGAAAATCCCATTGGTGGGTTCGGAAGGTTTGCTCCAAAAAGAGAGAATCCGGGATCTATTCATCATCATAACTTCAGTGAGACACTTCCTATAAGCCTCTTTCGATGGAGAAGCTACTTTTTTATTCTCTTTCCCTTTCCAAGATTCCTCCAACAAGTAACAAGCCATCTCCCAATCAATGTAAGATCTGTTTGGAATGAATTTGTCGCACTTAAAAATAAACAAAAGGCAATGGCAATTAGAAATAGTCAAATTGAATGGCTAGAGTCGATGAAATACATAACGAAGACTCCAACTCTGAAATGAAAATGATAAAAATAATAATAACGCCAATCTTTACCACATTACAAATGAGTGTTAGCGGATAACATTTAGAAAACAGAAACAAAATCCAAGAAATTGGCACTCAAGTTTGAGTTCATTAATTGAAAAATGAAAAACCAAAGTAAGAGATGAAGAATTTTAAATCCTATTAAATATATATATATATTTTTTACCTTCTAAATCTTGAGAATCTATCACTATTGGTAGTTGCAAACTTTGGTTTCGTTTTTACTTCTTTGGTTAGAATTGATTAATTGCAAACCATCAAAAGCCCAAATAAGAGGTAATGAAGAATTTTAATTCTCACATATATTAAACAAAGGATCAAGGGAAAAAAATCCCAAAAAAAATGAAAATGGCATTCGACCATTCAATTCAATTGAAATGAATGGCTAGATTTGATAAAGTGAATTGAGTGCTTAATTTGATTAGTTGCAAAAGGAAAAAGAAAAACAGAGTCAGTTACCAGACATTTCCATTGCAAATGAGTTTTACTCTCCTTGTGCACCAGTAAAGGAACAGTATTAGGGTTAGGGTTAGGGTTAGTGTCAAGAACAACCCTAAATATATTTATGTATTTGAAAGAGAGAATTGAATAATTAGAGTTGATGGATTAACGAAAGAACCAAAACCCACAAATAAGAAGGAAAGAATTCAAGGAAATCAATCATTAGGGTTAGGGTTAATGTACTTACATAATAATGATGATGACGGTAGTGGTCTCGAATGGTATAGTCTTGATCAAGCCGCTGATGGAGGTGGCACTGGGCATCCATCATATTAGCTACTTGCACACAAAGAAAACAAACGGAAACAAACAAGAAGAAAAAAAAAAAAGAATGACAGACAAGGAAAACCTGCAAAAACAAACCAGAAACAGCAGCATGTAGAAAGACAAGAAGAGAGGCTTTTGATAGAGTATGAGCTTTTTCCCAGATCCAAGTAGAATTATCGTTGTCTTCTCAGAAATGGAGGAGGGAGAGCATAAAGAGCGCGCGCGCGAAAGACAAAAGCAAAATATAAAGAAATTGACAGTATGGGGTTTTACTGCGTTTGGGTTGTGTAATGTTTGAGGCGGCAATTTGTTTCACACTCTTCCGTGTTCCTTTCTTAAATATATATCCCCATTAGAGTTTCGGGGACACTGTGTGAAAGTCCACCTCTCCTAAATTAAATTGGCTGAAATTTCTATGGAAGGCCTCAGTCACGCTCTAGAGTTAGTTTTGCAAAATTTTGGGTCGGTTGGATGTTGTTTACCTAAATTCAACATACCCACTCGGACATGAAAGCACTAAATCAAAGTCTGATCATGGCTGGAGCAACTCATAGTTCCCGATGGTGAAATCAGCTGAAATTCACAAAGAAGTCTTCAAATATGTTTTGGGTCATTCCTTATTAAGATTATATGGGATTTAATTAATTTTGCTACTAGATTAATAAAGAGGGGCATAAGCTATTTAAATTTTATTTGTTTAAAGACCTTAAAAAAAGGGAAATCATGAGTAAACAAGACATGATTTACACCGATCAATCTTCCAACTGATCCTAGTTGACTCATAAAAAATCAAAAAAATCACAAGTGTCACAAGTGTTTACAATAAAACATTCCAAGCTCAGTCTAAAGTAAAAGGGCAAAAAAACCTTAGAATTATGGAGGGCACCCCAGGCTCAAGCAACTCATACTTCCCGATAGTCAAATCAGCTGAAATTTGCTAAGAAGTTGTAGAATATGTTCTGGGTCATTCCCTCAATATTTTGGAATTTTCAGATGCCAGCGGATGCAAGTTCAAATTCAAGGAGGTCCATTCTAGAGTTTCGAGGACATTGTGTGAAACCCCACCTCCTGAAGACCAAATTGGCTGAAAATTTTATGGAAGGCCTTAGTCATGCTCTAGAGTAGTTTTGCAAAATTTCGGGTCGGTTGGATGTTGTTGACCTAAAATCAACATACACACTGGGCCATGGGAGCACCAAATCAAAGTCTGACCTCGGCTCGGGCAACTCATACTTGCCGATGGTGAAATCAGCTGAAATTCACAAGTAAGTCTTAAAATATATTCTGGGTCATTCCTTATTAAGATTATATGGGATTTATTTAATTTTGCTACTAGATTAATAAAGAGGGGCATAAGCTATTTAAATTTTATTTGTTTAAAGACCTTAAAAAAAGGGAAATCATGAGTAAACATGATATGATTTGCACCGATCAATCATCCAACTGATCCAAGTTGACTCATAAAAAGTTAAAAAAAATAACAAGTGTCACAAGTGTTTACAATAAAATATTCCACGCTCGGTCTAAAGTAAAAGGGCAAATAAGCCTTAGAATTATGAAGGGCACCCCAGGCTCGAGCAACGCATACTTCCTGATGGTGAAATCTGCTAAAATTTTCTAGGAAGTCTTAAAATATGTTCTAGGTCTTTTAAAATATGTTCTAGGTCATTCCCTTAAAAATTTGGAATTTTCAGTTGCCAGTGGATGCAGGTTCAAATTCAAGGAGATCCATTCTAGAGTTTCAAGGACATTGTGTGAAACTCCGCCTCCGGAAGACCAAATTGGCTGAAGATTTTATGGAAGGCCTTAGTCATGCTCTAGAGTAGCTTTGCAAAATTTCGGGTCGGTTGGATGTTGTTGACCTAAAATCAACATACAGACTGGGCCATGGGAGCACTAAATCGAAGTCTGACCTCAGCTCGGGCAACTCATACCTGCCAAGGGTGAAATTTGCTGAAATTTACAAGGAAGTCTTAAAATATGTTCTGGATCATTCCTTATTATGAATATATGGGATTTATTTAATTTTGCTACTAGATTAATAAAGAGGGGCACAAGCTATTTAAATTTTATTTGTTTAAAGACTTTAAAAAAAGGGAAATCACGAGCAAACAAGTCATGATTTACACCAATCAATCTTCCAACTGATCGAAGTTGACTCATAAAAAAAAAAAATCACAAGTGCCGCAAGTGTTTACAATAAAACATTCCAAGCTTGGTTTAAAGTAAAAGGGCAAATAAGCCTTAGAATTATGGAGGGCAACCCAGGCTCGACAACTCATACTTCCCTATGGTGAAATCTGCTGAAATTTTCCAGGAAGTCTTAGAATATGTTCTAGGTCATTCCCTCAATATTTTGGAATTTTCAGATGCTAGTGGATGCAAGTTCAAATTCAAGGAGGTCCATTCTAGAGTTTCGAGGACATTGTGTGAAACTCCACCTCCAGAAGACCAAATTGGCTAAAAATTTTATGAAAGGCCTTAGTCATGCTCTAGAGTGGCTTTGCAAAATTTCAGGCTGGTTGGATGTTGTTGACCTAAAGTTAACATACACACTAGGCCATGGGAGCACTAAATCAAAGTTTGACCTCGGCTCGGGCAACTCATACTTGCCAATGGTGAAATCAGCAGAAATTCACAAGGAAGTCTTAAAATATGTTCTGAGTCATTCCTCATTCAGATTATATGGGATTTATTTAATTTTTCTACTAGATTAATAAAGAGGGGCATAAGCTATTTAAATTTTATTTGTTTAAAGACCTTAAAAAGAGGGAAATCTTGAGTAAACATGATATGTTTCACATGGATCAATCTTCCAACTGATCCAAGTTGACTCATAAAAAATAAAAGAAAAAATCATAAGTGTCACAAGTGATTACAATAAAAAATTCCATGCTCGGTCTAAAGTAAAAGGGCAAATAAGCCTTGGAATTATGGAGTGCACCCCAGCCTCGAGCAACTCATACTTCCCGATGGTGAAATCTGCTGAAATTAGCTAGGAAGTCTTAGAATATGTTCTGGGTCATTCCCTCAATATTTTGGAATATTCAGATGCCAATGGATGCAAGTTCAAATTCAAGGAGGTCCATTCTAGAGTTTCGAGGACGTTGTATGAAGCTCCACCTCCTGACAACCAAATTGGCTGAAAATTTTATGGAAGGCCTTAGTCATGTTCTAGAGTAGCTTTGCAAAATTTCGGGTCGGTTGGATGTTGTTGACCTAAAATCAACATATACACTGGGCCATGGGAGCACTAAATCAAAGTTTGACCTCGGCTCGGGCAACTCATACTTTTCGATGGTGAAATCAGCTGAAATTCACAAGGAAGTCTTAAAATATGTTTGGGGTCATTCCTTATTAAGATTATATGGGATTTATTTGATTTTGCTACTAGATTAATAAAGTGGGACATAAGCTATTTAAATTTTATTTTTTTAAAGACCTTAAAAAAAGGGAAATCATGAGTAAGTGGGTCATGATTTACACCAATCAATCTTCCAACTGATCCTAGTTGACTCATAAAAAATAAAAAAGAATACAAGTGTCACAAGTGTTTACAATAAAACATTGCAAGCTTGGTCTAAAGTAAAAGGGCAAAAAAGCCTTAGAATTATGGAGGGCACCCCAAGCTTGAGCAACTCATACTTCCCGATGGTGAAATCTACTGAAATTTGACAGGAAGTCTTAGAATATGTTTTGGGTCATTCCCTCAATATTTTGAAATTTTCAAATGCCAGTGGATGCAAGTTCAAATTTAAGGAGGTACATTCTAGAGTTTCAAGGACATTGTGTGAAACTCCACCTCCTGAAGACCAAATTGGCTGAAAATTTTATGGAAGGCCTTAGTCATGCTCTAGAGTAGCTTTGCAGAATTTTGGGTCGGTTGGATTTTGTTGACCTAAATTCAACATACACATTGGGCCATGGGAGCACTATATCAAAGTCTGACCTCGGCTCAGGCAACTCATACTTGCCGATGGTGAAATCAGCTGAAATTCACAAGGAAGTCTTAAAATATGTTCTGGGTCATTCCTTATTAAGATTATATGGGATTTATTTAATTTTGCTACTAGATTAATAAAGAGGGGCATAAGCTAATCAAATTTTATTTGTTTAAAGACCTTAAAAAAAGGGAAATCATGAGTAAACAAGATATGATTTACACCGATCAATCTTCCAACTGATCCAAGTTGACTCATAAAAAATAAAAAAAAATTGCAAGTGTCACAATTGTTTACAATAAAACATTCCAAGCTTGGTCTAAACTAAAAGGGCAAATTAGCCTAAGAATTATGGAGGGCACCCCAGGCTCGAGCAACTCATACTTACCGATGGTGAAATCAGCTAAAATTTGCCAGGAAGTCTTAGAATAGGTTTTGGGTCATTCCCTCAATATTTTGGAATTTTTAAATGCCAGTGGATGTTCAAATTCAAGGATGTCCATTCTACAGTTTCGAGGACATTGTGTGAAACTCCACCTCCTGTAGACCAAATTGGCTGAAAATTTTATGAAAGGCCTTAGTCATGCTCTAGAGTGGCTTTGCAAAATTTCGGGTCGGTTGGATGTTGTTGACCTAAACTCAACATACACACTGGGCCATGGGAGCACTAAATCAAAGTCTGACCTTGGCTCGGGCAACTCATACTTGCCGATGGTGAAATTAGCTGAAATTCACAAGGAAGTCTTAAAATATGTTTTGGGTCATTCCTAATTAAGATTATATGGGATTTATTTAATTTTACTACTAGATTAATAAAGAGGGGCATAAGCTATTTAAATTTTATTTGTTTAAAGACCTTAAAAAAAGGGAAATCATGAGTAAACAAGATATGATTTACACTGATCAATCTTCCAGCTGATCTTAGATGACTCATAGAATATTAAAAAGAAAATCACAAGTGTCACAAGTGTTTACAATAAAGCATTCCAAGCTCGGTCTAAAGTAATAGGGCAAATAGGCCTTAGAATTATGGAGGGCACCCCAGGCTCGAGCAACTCGTACTTCCCGCTGGTGAAATCTGTTGAAATTCACCAGGAAGTCTTAAAATATGTTCTAGGTCATTCCCTCAATATTTTGGAATTGTCAGATGCCAGTGGATTCAAGTTCAGATTCAAGGAGGTCCATTCTAGAGTTTCGAGGACATTGTGTGAAAGTCCACCTCCTGAAGGCCAAATTGGCTGAGAATTTTATGGAAGGGCTTAGTCATGCTCTAGAGTAGCTTTGTAGGTCAGTGGGATGTTGTTGACCTAAATTCAACACACACACTGGGCCATGGGAGCACTAAATCAAAGTCTAACCTCGGCTCGGGCAACTCATACTTGCCGATGGTGAAATTAGTTGAAATTCACAAGGAAGTCTTAAATTATGTTCTGGGTCCTTCCCTCAAAATTTTGAAAATTTCAGATTCCATTGGATGCAAGTTCAAATTCAAGGAGCTCCATTTTAGAGTTTCAGGGACATTGTGTGAAACTCCACCTCCTAAGGACCAAATTGTCTAAAATTTCTATGGAAGGCCTCAGTCATGCTCTAGAGTAGTTCTACAAAATTTCAGGTTGGTTGGATGTTGTTGGCCCAGAGTCAACATACCCACTGGGCCATGGGAGCACTAAATCAAAGTCTTACTTCGGCTCGGGTAACTCATACTTCTCGATCATGAAATCAGTTGAAATTTGCAAGGAAGCGTTCAAATATGTTCTGAGTCATTTCCTTAAAGTTTTGAAATTTTTAGACACCATTAGATGCAAGTTCAAATTCAATGAGCTCTATTCTAGAGTTTTGGGGACACTGTGTGAAACTCCACCTCCTGAAGACTAAATTAGCTGAAATTTCTATGGAACGCCTCAGTTATGCTCTGGAGTAGTTTTGCAAATTTTTAGGACAGTTGGACATTGTTGACCCAAAGTCAACATACCGATTAGGCCATAGGGGCACCGAATCAAAGTCTGACCTCTCTAAGGCCAAATCACTTGAAAATTAGATGGAAGCCTAAAAATAGGTTCCTCATCAAACCCTCAAAATTTCGTGGCCGTCTAAGATGATTGAGGCCCAAACAATTGAAGCATGGTCCACTTTGACTAAAAGTCAACAGATGGTGTCACCCACTTTTCGAAGTCAAAACCTTATGAAAATTTTATTGTTTGAAAATTTTATTTCATACCTAAAATGATGTCATAGTCTATCCCTCCAAATTTGATGAGGTATGGAAATCATTTGGGCATAAAACTATATTCATTGGATCACTTTTGTGTAAATGGGTTAAGTGGGTCAACCACAACGCAGGCCCAATCCGACCCAAAACCATGACATGCGTCGGGAAAGGGTCAAGGAATTTTCAGTTTAGAAATTTATTTTTCTTGACGAACACTTTGCATCGGGGAAGCTAAATAGCAACACAGAGAGTCATGCGTTCGTAGAAGGTATGCTTCTCCCGACGCAAGGCTTTTTTCGTCGGGAAAACATATTCTACCCCCGACGCATGGTTTTGTGTGTGGGAGTATTATACCTTCTCCCGACGTATGAGATATATCCCGATGCAAAAATTGTTTCATTGACAAAACTAGGGGTTTTATCGATGCATGTAAGCTTGCGTTAGGAAGAGTGGGCCTTTTGCTGACGCAAACTCACATGCATCGGGAAAAGCAAGTCTTATGCCAACGACAACTCACATGCATTGGGAAATGCAAGGTTTTTCCCAACGCTTATGAGTTTGCGTTAGAAAAAGTCATCGGCAAAAATGTAATTTGTTGTAGTGACATCTTTGTAGGAGATTATTCTCTCATTGTAGATATTCATTCATGATGGTGATCAAAGTACTACTAGCAAAGAGCCGAGGGACTGCGTGTCGACGAGATTTAGCAAGAATAGCTACAATACCTTGTGTTGAGGGACATAAGGTTGTGAGTATATCTTGTAACTGCTTAAGTTAGTGCTTGATTTTGTCCACTTTGGACTTGTGGTTTTTTTCCATTTGGGTTTCCATGTTAAAAATTGTGTCGCCTTCTTTGTTTGGTTGATTTTTTTTATTTTCTAATACATCAAAGTTGTAATTGAATTGCAATCTAGAAAAAATCTGGGGCCTCAAAATCTTTAATTCAATACATAGTTTTTTGCACGCATTGTCAAACCAAGTGAGATCTAGGTGAAAAAGGAAGATTTGCCATCTATATTGGTGCACACTATGAGGTTTTCAATTCATAAGTGTGGTTATAAAATCCAATAGCCCCTGATCAAGAAGATCAAGATTTCACACCCAGCTGCTAGAGGATATCATTGAGGGGGAGTCATAATTGAGGGGGAACTACTGTTGCTGATTAACAAATATGTTGTATGCTGACATCTTAAGTTTGTCAATTATGGACAAAAAGGAAAATTTTTTTTATAGAATTTAGGGGGTGTCTGAAGACAAATGGAGCTAAAGATAGACTTAATTGTTACAATGCTGATCATAAATATATATTTTCAATTCAATTTAATCAATTTTTAGATAGATTGAATGTATATAAAGTTTTGTCCATGAATTCCAAAAGGGGAGATTGTTAATATTTTTGTATTGACTGATTTATCGGTTAAATAAAACTTGGGTTCATTGAGTTGTATTTTATATTTAGAATGGACTGTGGTTGCCCGTTGGATGAGCTGAATTAAAGAGAATGCAAATTGAAGTATTTTTTAAGGATACATGGATTTAAAAGGTCATATCTCACAAACCGAGCATCATATATGTAAAAGCTACATAAATTGAAAATTTTGTTTTGAGCAGATATTCGTAGAGCCTAAGATTATATAAATCAGAGCTAAAACAAAAAATTTACAGCCTCAGGAAGTTTGCTAAGTGCCAAGATAGTACCTAGCACACTCGAGCACCCATTTAACTGCGCCGGAGCACACGTAGTAGAAGCCCACCAACTTGTACGAAAACCTTTTCTATTTGTGGCAAAGTTGCCTATTTTATTCTTACTTGGACTCTAACCCTAAGGTACGAATTATGGACTAAAAAAGGGGTATTTCTCTCAATCTTAAGGCATCCTTCTCCACAATTGAGTTGAATCATATTGGAGATTTCATCTAGAGCTTTTATTGGAGAGTTGGGCTGAAGACTTCAAGTTCTAGAGTTGGTAATTCTACTTCATCATAAGAGATTCATGACTTCTTCGTCTTCTTAGGAGATTGTTCTCTCACTGTAGAGATTCGTTCATGGTTGTAATCAAAGCACTAATAGTGGGACACCAAGGGATCGAGTGTTGAGAAGATCTAGCATGAACAACTGCAACGCCAGCTTGTGTTAAGGGACTAACTATAAAGTTATGAGTATATCTTGTAACTGCGAAAGTTAGTGTTTGGTTTTGTCCACTTTAGACTAGTGATTTTTTCTCATTTGAGTTTCCACATTAAATATTGGGTCAGCTTCTTTGTATAGTTAATTGCTTTTATTTTCCGCTTCATCAAAGTAGTAATTGAATTGTAATCTAGAAAAAAATCTGGGACTTAAAAACCTTCAAGTTCTCTTGAGTTGATATACATTGAGATGCTTCTGTATTCATTTTTTTAGACCCATTTTTGTATTAATAGGATTCACTTGAAAGTGAAGAATTTTTATTCTGTTCTTCTTGTTGGGTGCTTGTGTTAAGTGTGGACCCACTCAAATTTCTTATATATCAAAGATTGCTTGATGCAATAGTGCAAACACAGATTCCAAAATTGACAAAGAAAAATAGTGAGAATTCGCTTATTCAAATGAAAGTGTAGTTTGGGTCATAAGTTCTATGGGAGTTCATCATAGATGGTTATGTAGAGCTCACTGGCGAGCAAAAAGTTGCCTACATGGCAGAGCAAAAGAATGCACTCAATGATCAAAGAAAAAATGATAATGAGACTTATGTTCCTACTATATCAAGGACTGGATGACACAACCTTTGAAAAGATTGGCAATGTTGATTAAGAAGGCATGGGAGATCCTTAAAACTATTTCCAAGGGAGTTGATTGTGTCAAGAGAATCTATTTTCAGACTCTCTAAGCCGATTTTGAGGTAATCCCCACGAAAGTAGGTGAGTGTATTATAATTATTTCTCCCAATTACTTGTAATTGTCAATTAATTAAAAAGAAATGAATAGAAAATGGAAGACACGAAGGTTATGGAAAAAGCTTTGCAATTGTTGACAAGCAATTTTGAGGAAGTGGTTAAAGTCATTGAGGAGACAAAAGATTTAGAGCTCTCGCAATAGAAGAATTAATGGAATCACTTCAAGTTCCCTTTTTTTTTTGCTAAATGGTAAATTGGAATTAAAGGAAAGGAAGAGAAATACATGGGCTAAAAAAGCCCCTAGGACCCCAAAAGGGAAATAGAACCACAAGAATTTGAGGAAAAGGCAAGAAAATGAAAAAGTTTAGCTTCTATGAGTCATTGAGAAAGGACTTCCAAAAAGTTGAGGAGAAAACTGAATGTATTGCCTTTAAAAGACTTGGAAAAATCTTTGAGAGTGAAGTGAAGTAGCTAGCTCTTGGAAACTAGATGTTGCCTTGATAATAGAGACTTTAGACTCATTGAAGGTGATGTCATTCCTTGCCTCCCAAATAGTGAAGTGGGTATAAAGAAAGGCAATAGCCATGCCTTTTTTAGCCTCCAAGTCGCAAGAGAGAGAGAGAGATTGTTCCATACGAAGGAGGCATTGATCGAGGAAGGAAATGAGCAACCAGCTACTTGACAAGTCCAACTCCATAACTCCTTGGTGAGGCTACATTGGAAGAAGATGTGAACTGATCAACGTAACTACAAGGTCTCAATGTAGTGTTACCCGGTGAGTCGAGATCGTATCCACATGAAGCTAGAATTCATAGAAAACCTGTCCTAACACTACACCAAAAATGTCTATCTGGAACGGTTTGAAACTGTTCTTAAATGAATCTAGAACGTTTTCAAACCGTTCCAAAAATGGGTGTCGCAGAAATTTTGAAATGGTTTAAAACCGTTCCAGATTTTCTTGCAATTTTTTTAACTTCTTTAAAACAGTTTTAATAATATTTTTTTTAAATCATAAGTTTTTTAAACCACTACTAATCACATATTTAAAAATAAAATACAATAATTGTGGTATTCACATTCATATAAATGCAATCATTAAAATTCTTTTTTAACACAATAATTAAAAATTCATGTTACATTCAATAATTTCAGGCTACAAGTTGCTATTATGGTGACAAGAAAAGACAGCTCTTCTTTTTGCACAACAGTCACTTTGGTGGCTTTTGATGAAACATGGAAGCCGTCTAGATGAAGGATCAATATCTTCCAATCAATGCAAGTTCTAGAAGATAGCCCATCCAAACTACGTCGCCCTAGATGAACGACCTGGATGAACCGTCACTTGTCTTGAATCTCCTTTGTTAACCACTGTGCTGTCAATCGTCCTCTGCACCAATAGTATGCGCCAAGGACCAGCGCATTAGCCCATGCCCACAAGGCACTTCCTTATATGTCTTAAGGCCCCAGTTACTTCAAATAATTTAGATAGCCATTCCATATTGCTGTCCTTAGCCCACTCAATTGCCCTCAAAATCAATTGAATTCTTGCTGCTCGTCTCTGCATACTAGTACCCGGTTCCGGTTCCTATATTCAAAGTTCCAAACCCAAATTTTTTCTGACTCCAAAAATAGGCTTGGAATGGCTTCATTGACCCAAAGATCAGATACTTGTATAACATGATACCTAATTGCCACCCACCATTTACTTGAGGCCACTACTTGCCTATAAAAGCAAATAGATCATTTAAGTGCTCAAATTTGACAACCCATCATCATTCAAAATGCATGGGCTGACTAGATTTTGATTTGTTGAATACGCTGCGGGCCAAGGCCAGTTTTAATATCATCGAACAAACACAAATACATGAACCGTGAACAACCCTTGCACATATATGAACATATAAGTTTCGTTTAAATTTAGATGGGATAATCAGTTAAATCTCAAAATTTGATGAAAGAAACAATGTATAACTGGAATGGGAGTATGGGATACACTGGAGAACCAAGTATCCTGCCAAATTCGCCCTGTTTTAGTGTTCTACATGGATGTGCCCCTTCGTACATAAGAAAATCATTTGTTACTGATGAAATTTGGGGAAAAGCTCAAATAATATTTAATTTAATTTGAATGAATCAAGAGCTCTGCTACCCTTACTATAATTATCCCAAAAAACATGCACCTCCAACGGCTGGACATTTTACAAGCTAGAAGCAGCTTCTTGTTTCTCTTTAAGGCTCTTCTGATCCACCCCCCGGCATGCCGAATATCCGGAGGTTCCGGTCCATTGACCCCACCGCCATGAATTTTGCATCCGGGCCAAATTTCACACAAGTCATTTTGCCTTCATTTCACATGACATTATATAATCAGATGAGACATGATTTACCCATGTGATGAGACTTAAATGACCTGCTAACGTAGAGCCACGATAATTCAAGATGGGCAGAGCAGACTTTTTTGTAAACAATCATTCAATGTATATTTATCATCTGCCATCCATTCTGATGGCACAACTTGAGATCTTGGTACAAATGGACCATAATGAACTGGTTCTACACAATGTCAAGGATGCCTCTTTTACCCACACAACCACACAGAGAGAGAGAGAGAGAGAGAGAGAGAGAGAGAGAGACCAATTCCTGATAAATTTGGTAGTCTTAATACAATTCCACTCTACTTTC
This sequence comes from Sextonia rubra, assembly GCA_037013555.1. Classification (NCBI taxonomy): domain Eukaryota; kingdom Viridiplantae; phylum Streptophyta; class Magnoliopsida; order Laurales; family Lauraceae; genus Sextonia; species Sextonia rubra. The sequence goes on from JASUAD010000018.1 coordinate 17,352,847, forward strand.
ACGTTTGCTACTTCGTAAACTCTGCAACAACATGTGGTACAGAAGCGTGAGCAGCATTGCTAAAATGATACACACTATTACTGGAACTATGGATGAAAACAGTATCACCCAAGAGACAGTTAAAGATTTGATCCAGACTTTCCCATGCCCATTTCTCCTACAGAATCTTAGAGCTGAAGATAAGCAAAAAAAAAAAAAAAAAACACTCTGCCCAGGACTTGGGATAAGGGAGAAGAGACCCCAAGAATTGGCAATCCAGTAGAAAATGGGGTAGGGAGAGAAACTGCAGAGTTTCCAATTAGCCAGAATGTTTTCATTAACAAGAATAAAAAACCTGTAATCCAAACTGCAAATACTTGAGGGATTTTTCCAAAGAAAACTATCTTCACATTAGAACCTGCAATCCCCAGGTAACTTCCACTATGATCGAACTCCACTACAAAAAGGCAAGCATTTCACCATAAGAAAGTAAGAACTAAGTTGGTTTAGGAGTTTTTTATTTTATTTTTTATAGTAACAGATGAATTTTACTACGACCATAAGTAGAGAACACCAAAAATATACAGCTCTTTTCATGTCAATAATTTAGATGGATTTTCAAGTAAAACAAATGAGAAAGAGAGGGTATGCTAAGCTGCAGTCAAGAAGAGGTCAAGAATTTTACCACAAAAAAAATAGAGTTCAAGAAATGATTCTTGGTCTAAAACTAATAACTTGATTGAATAGTTGAACATATATACTAAATGGTCGCTAGCAATCATTGCAGATTTACATACCAAAATTTGTTGGTGTATTTGAATCAAACGGAGTAAATGATCGGAAGTTTCTCAACTTGCCAAGATCCCAGAGTTTCACACCATCATGGGCTGCAGTCTGATAAATTTGATGAAAAGTTAAAGACGAGGAAAACTTTCACGCTCTCTATTTCAGTTTTAAGAGAAAAACTCACTGCCAAGAAGTAACCATTTTCAAAAAAGGAGATGGCAGTTACTAGCCCAACATGCCCATCAAATTTTGCAACAATAGACTGCAAGCACATGCTTTATCAACAGATGATACTAAAGCAACATAATAACAGCGTAATTGGAGAAAGATACTGTAAGCAGGTTTTTGTACATGTTCTGCAAAATAATGAAATACCTGGGTCTTAACATCCCAAATTCTAACAAGAGATTCTGAAGTGCCAGTTCCGAGGATGAGGCCATTAGGATGGAAAGCAGCTGAAGTATAGCCCTCATCACCTGAGGGTTCACCAACCTGCATAATTATCTTATTAGACACACACACACACACAAAGAGAGAGAGAGAGAGAGAGAGGGAGAGAGAGGTGCAACCTGAGTGAGGCATAATCCAAATGAAAGATCATAGAAACACCAAGTGTTATCCAAAGATGCGGTTACAAAGTAGTTATTAGTGGCATGGATAGAGACAGCTTGGACCTGGAAGCATAGCTGAGATGTTAACTATCATATTTAAAAGGAAAGCCAAGCATGTGGAAAGCACAAGACGTGTAATATATGGGAAAGTTGACTGCACAAAATCAGAGTAATTTACTGCTAAGTTACTACACGAAGAGCTTTCATCCTCGAAATTTCGGAATTAGCTTCATTTAATTAAGATTAATCTTGCGACTAATTCCCAAAAGGGAAATTGATTTGTTTCCGGGTTATATTTTCTGTTCATATTATCCATTTCCATACTACCACTAAAATGAGAATTGTATCATTATCCAAATAAAGAGAGTAATTTCAAGCAAGAGAGTGAATGAAGCGACAACTAATCACATAGTAATAATAATATCTGTGTCTGATGTTTTAAACATCTTAGGGCCCGTTTGGCATCAATCTTGTATAAGGAATATTTCACTTCTGAGATTAACTTGTGCTGAGAATGATTTATTTTGAGATTAGGCTGCCTACCCATGAATTTGTTTGGCAATATTTTGTTAGAATTGTTCCCAAGGAGTGAAATGGCAGAATTATGATTGACAACATTCTTGAACTTGAATTGATTATACAAACTTTGTACACCCATGGTGTATGCTAAAAAAAATTAAATCCAGAAACGAGAGTCAACAAAAGCACATATGGATGGGGATTATTGGTTATAAGGGAATAACCAAAGGTTTCATAGGCCATCGATTGTTGGGTTGTTAGATTTCTTCATCCATCCGGGCATGTGATCAAATGATTTTCCAGAACAACACCTATCATAGTTTTGGTATGTTAATTTCAAAGATAAAAGAGAGCTAGGAATAATTGAAGAAATAAGGAGTAGAAATGAGAGAAATGGTGATGATTTGAGTATGAATTTTTACATCATTGCTGAAATTATATAGACTACAGTAAGTATCGTTGATGAAACAGATGATGCTGCTGACGGAGCCCCTTTAATATATGTTATCCCCTTTCTAGTCATCATATCAGTCACCTGTTTTAAAATTTTCCACTGTAGTCTTTTTTTTTTAATTTTCTACTGCAGTCTTCAGTGCTTTTTTAATATTTTTTAGTAATGGTAAAACTTATTGCTCCAAAAAGGGAAGAACAAATACTAGACACAATATAGGGGGGGTGGGGGGTGTGGGTGGGGGGGGGGGGGTGTGGAACAACAAAAGGCCAATAACACAAAACACAAAATTAGCTAAACAACAAAAGAAATTTAAGTACAAAAAACTCATGTGACAAGGAATTAGTTTGTCTTTAAATGGGAGTCCAAGTTGTGTGCATGCTTTGTAAATTTTATATATAGCAATTTTAAGCACTTTCTAGTATCCTGTACAAGTGACTAAACATTTGGCTCTTATCTCATTTGGTGCTGAATCCAAATCAATGGAAGGCATCATGTCGTATCCAATACTTGATTTTTAAATGTGTAAAATCAGTGTTCTTCCATATTCAAGGCATGTCCACATCATACTAGGTTACGGTACATCCACCACAAAAATATCCTGTCCGCACTGAGTAATTACTGATTCCAAAAGGCAAGTGGATCTTTGCAAACCATTTCTCAGGAAGTCTTCTCACAGGAGGAGATTCATTGAATGCAATGGGTCAGGCTAAAAGTATGGGTTTGTGTCTTAGTGACTAATATTTCTCACCAATAGAATCAATATCTAGAGCGATTCCATTTTGATGACCCTTTGGGGTGCTACTAGATGAGCTGATGATGTGGTGAATTCTTGAGCCGAATCAGAAGTAGATCAGCATGAGATGGCAGTAAGCTCTTTTGCACCATAGAAGTATGGTTTTTGTTTTGAGAGAATTTTCTTAACAGTATACAGCTTTTATAATGAACAAATATTTTATACTCTCTTCAAATGAATGATAATTTTATTGCTGAACAGACAAAATAGTAAAGGATCAGTATGAGATGGTAGCAAGCTCTTTTGCGCCATAGAAGTATGGTTTTTGTTGAGAGAATTTTCTTGACGTGGTTTCTGTTGAGAGATTTTTCTTGACAGTATACACCTTTTATACTGAACAAATATTTTATACTCTCTTCATATGAATGATAATTTTGTTGATGAACAAAGAAAAGAGGAAAGGACGAGAATGCCAAATACGTCTTCTCCCTCTATCTTTAGATTTGAGGATCATCGAATTCTTAAACTTAGGCTCATATGCCTCAGCCCAGTGACCAAAACAGATACATTTCCAATGAAAAAAGAAATATATTTTCCCACAAGATAAAATATTCCAATTAAAAAATTAAAAATATTTAGTTAAAAAATAGGATATAAAATTCAATTTTGATTAGCGATATCCAAAATGAAAGAAAGAAAGAAAAAAAAAGGAGTGAGTACGAAAATGACTAACCTTATCTCCTGAGCTATCACAAATAACTCATCCCAAGGTACAAATTTGACACTAGTAACCTATAACATCGATGAAGTCCAACTAACAAAGCTATTTACATTAATCAAGATATGCATACATACATATATATAGGGAAATAATCCTATGAGAACTAGTTCTCACTATTTTTTTGTGAAAACTCTAGATGGGGCCCATCTATCACCCAATTCAAACCTTGCAATACATGGAGACCCCCCTGATAGTCACACACTCCCAGTTTCAGACAAATCCGAATTTATCGGACCATTGGATCGACTGTGCACCAATCAAATGGATTGGATTTGTGGGCCATCGATGAAAGGGTTAATGACATATGATTGGGGTGGTCTCATATAAATCTTTCCATCTCTTCAGTCACATCTCCAAATGGAATTGACAAGTGGGCCCTATAAAAAGTTCTCATGATAGGTACGTGAGAACAGTTCTCACAAGATTTGAGTAGAGTAGAGCAAAGAGAGAGAGAGAAAGAGAGCAGTTGACCCCCAACATAGGACAAGAGTTTGATGATAATTATAGAGAAAGACATAAGTAAATTGGCAAAAAAAAAAAACCTTCTTGGTGTGACCCATGAGTGTAGATAAGATTTGCCTAGATAATCGGTCAAAGAGAACGGTATTTGTGTCAACCTCACCAGTTGCAATGATATCCTGTCAGTCAGCTAGGAACATACACAAATGGCATTCGCTGCATTTTAAATTTTGACCGCTTATCCATGAAAAGAATGATGGCATGGTTCGTCTTTGTGTTCAAACACAACCACACAGATGCACATGTTTGTAATCTATGGATGCATCTAACACGCTACCTATAAATCTAAAGTTGTGCTCTCAAACGAAATGGCAAAAGATTAAATTGCAGCCATCTCATTAGTTAATGCATACCTTTGAAGGATGGATATCGGCTGCCAAAATGCCCGGCTTGCTAGTTTTGTGCAGTGGATGGCTAGAGAGCTGGGTGTACCTCTCCAATGCATCAACAGGTGCTAGAGTCGGAGGTATCTAGTAATGTGCAAAACATAGCATGAAGAAAGCTTAAGAACATGTCCAGCAAAATAATGAGGCTACAATCTAAGTTTTCTTCAAATCAAATCAACTGTATGAAGGATTACAGTTGAGTGGTGGTGGTGTTATCAGATTTGTGTGTACCTGTGTGCATTTTGGTGGTGTTCTCAAAACAGCATCAATGGTACCTGCCATTTTTTCCGTTGCCCTGATAGCATAGCATTGTAGTCCGTGAGCTGTGCAATGGTATCAGCAGAGATACCTGGGCGGATTCTCTTGCCGCCAGGGCCCAGATCCTCATCCTCAGCACCTGCAGGCACTCAATATAACATGGCATAAATTGCAAAGCAATTAAAAATAATTAAAACCAAATAGATAAATAGAACACACACACCCTCATCTTCTTGGCTTTTTTTTGTTTTTTGGGTGGTTTTTTTTTTTTTTTTTGTCAACATCGCTTTTGTACAGCTCAGTTGCATTAATGATAGTTACCATTTAAAAAAGAAATATATAGAACAAGAACCTCTTTTTCCATTGCTAACAACTGAAGCATTAGCCACAGCAGCAATTGATGATGATAAGGGGATCTGTCTTTCAGCCTGAGCCAATAGTCCCCTAGCTTCATCCCTTTCCTTTTTCAATCTTGCCATAACACGGCACGCAGCATCATGCTGTAATACACACAAGTAACAGGATAGATAAAATGAATTTGTTGATGTTGTCATGCAAAAGGACTTATTATATAACAGTAAAGATATGCATCACTCTAAATATAAAAAATCCAAAATAGGTCAAAGAAAACATTGCAAGAACTGAACCCGTCAAAGATAAAGAGATTGAATGACATTCAAGAATCAAGTTTCCACCAAGAGAAAATATCCCTTCACAATCCAGTATTCAAAAGTCCCTTTGTAGCAAGGGCTCAAGGGCAGTGGTTCATGAGTATCTTTTCAATCAAGAAAATAATAGCCCAAACCTAAAATTTAGTAAAAATAAAAATAAAGGTGTGCTTTATTCAGGCAAAGGACCGACATGATTGCAAATTGGAGAATTACCTTCAACATTTTGCATGAGTGAAAAAAGGATTGGGCAAGAAGATAGAAAATTGTTTCAGGTTTATTGGAGCAACCTATTCCATGCTAAATCAGAAATTCCAAATTCTCAAGGCCACAATAGAGTGGTGTATGATCCATTTTTTGCTCATTTATATGGCATAAGCACATGAATCATGCTACACTTCCCTTTTCTGGATGGTAATTGACCACTTGTAGGAGCACAGTACCAAAAAACCGAAAAGAAAAACATTAAACACTAATTGAACCTCTGAACTAGTCAACGACATTAATATCACATTATTCTTTCCAGAACCACCACAGACCAGATTAGGTCAACACACATGACGTTCATCAGATTATTATTTTCAGGTTAATGATGAAGTGATTGAATTACCACAAGATAAAGGAAAAAGAAAAAGCACAATGGATGGCTTTGTGGTTAAAGGAAAAAATCCAAAACAAGCAACAATCAATCACATTTGGAAAAAAGGAGAAAAAGAAAGTGTTTTATTGGCAATATATAGATTTTTTTATGCTAATGTATTGCCTTTTAATGTTGTTAAAAGCCCCTTTTTTGCTCCAATGATGGAGGCAGTGGCTTCATTTGGACCGGGGTTGAAACTCCCAAGTTATCATGAAGTGAGGCACACTTTTCTCCAAAAGGAAGTGCAACTTATTGAGAAATCATTGGATCAATATAGAAAAGAATGGAGTCAATATATTTGCACATTGATGATAGATGGGTGGACCAATGGAAAGAATAAAAGCATCACAAATTTTCTAGTTAACAGCCCATGTGGCACTATTCTTATTAACTCTGTGGATACTTCTTCAATTTCTAGAAATGCAAAAAATATGTTTGAGTTGATCGATTCAATTGTTGAAGAAATAGGAGAAGAGCATGCTGTGCAAGTGGTGACAGATAGTGTTGCAGCTCTAGTGAAAATGGGTGAATTCTTAATGGAGAAAAGAAGAAAAATATTTTGGTCACCATGTTCGACATATCTACTTAACTTGATGCTAGCAGATATTGGAAAATCTCCAGACCTGCTAATAAAAAAAGTAAGAAGGATATTTTGTGATCTTCTAATATCCCCATAAAACCAATACAAGGAAAGATAATAATAAGAGCCAGATTTTCATGTTGTTTCTTTTATTTTATTTCTCAGGTCTACTGAGATGTGGGAAGAGCTGCGGACTTCAGTGGACAAATTACTTGTGACTGAAAATTAAACGACGGAACTTCACCAAAGAAGAAGAGGAAACTATAATCAAATCGCATGAATTGCTTGGGAATCGGTAAGGATCCACCCGCTACTGAATCTCAGCAATTTAAAAACATCAGCAACTTCTTCTTTTACTTTCATTGATATTTAATTATATAAAGAGTTTTGACATCACGGCTTAGATTGAAAGTAGCACAGATTGTTAAACAAGTAAAAGACCTCTTGTAGGAAAAATATCTCTATCTGATATAGTGATTAATTAATCATTGTTGTTTCGTGCATTTTTTTCCAGATGGTCGGCAATTGCAGCCAGATTACCAGGACAAACAAACAACGAGATAAAAAATGTGTGGCACACCCACCTGAAGAAGCGCCTGCACCAAAATCTAATAACAGGCTCGTGTCCTGTGGCCGGGCCTAATTGCCCTGCCTACTTACAACAAATACACCACCACCCCTACTTGGATTTACCAACAAATCAACAAGAGCAGTAGCAGCAACTAGAGATGTTTCTATTAGAAAATCTAGTATCCCCACCACAGCAACAGTCTCCCAGCGAATTATCCTCCTCCTCCTCAAACCATACCATTTTCTCCATCAGGGACGATGGGTCTTTGACAGATAAAGTGTGTGTGTGTGTGTTTTTTTATAAACAAAGTGGAGGTAAAAAATGACGATCTTTACACACAATCAACCCAAGTATAAAAAAATCTAAATCACGTTATGCAGAAACCCACAAGCCACAAGGTCCAATACATCTGTAAATCAGATCAAATGCCATTGCTGGGAGGTTAAGCTAAAGCTAAAATCAAATAATCTACATGTGCTAAGATTCCTAGTTAGAATTACTGCGACAAAGATGATATGCACAAGGGAGCACATATACATAACTGTAGGTGTTAAAAATCCAATGGTGCAAACATCATCAACACAAATCCAAGTCAAAATATCACAAACATCTTGAGATAGTAATCTCCACAAATTGATCTAAACACAAGCAAAACATCCAAAAAACACAGATCTGACACAACAGAGGAAGATGAAGATTTGCTATAATAATCGGCTAGGGTTTATACCGTTGGAGAGACAAGAAGAAAATCTGCAGAAGATGCGACTAATGTGAAGAAGACTTGGAGAAACCCTAGCCATCTCTCCTCTCCTCCTGCGACCAACGAGAGACAACAGATCCATAAAAACAAGATCAAACCCTAAACAACAAGGATCTAAGAGTTGAGAGATCGATTAGAACATCAATGGCGAAGAAGAAAAAACCCTAACTTGCCTTTTGAGAAATCGGGAAGAAGAGAGTTGAAGATCGAGAAATGCAAGCTATGGTTCTTGCCTTCTGCGAACAGATCTGTGGGAACGGCTGCGAACAGATCAAATGGCCGCTTGCCTTCTGCGAACAGATCAGTGGGAAGAGAGTAAAAAGAGTAAAAACAAGGGGATCAAATCCATTCTCCCTCTTGCCTTTAGCAAAAACAACCGTTTTTATCAAACGGGCCTCTCCAGAACGGATCAAATCCGTTTCATTTCTTTAACAGCCCAAAACTGGGCCCATAATCCGTTCCTGAATTGGATTTTTGGTGTAGTGTAATTGAAAAACTAGTGGTAGCCTATTAAAATTTGATACAAAATAATTCAATTACTAAACTAAAAATTAAAATTAAAATTAATTTACCAGTCTAAAATAAAAATTACAATGCCAATAAAAATCCTAAACTAAAAATCCTAATCTAAAAGACTGTGAAAGCATAAAAGGCATCAAACCACCAATTGCATAAAAATAAAGAAAATAAAAATTCATAGATATTAAAATAAAAGGAAATAACAATATAGATTTCAAATTATAAATTTTTGAATTACAAATTCCATTTTTAGGGTCAAAGAACAACTCAAAACTACACTGCCAAACATGGTCTGTCACCCATAAACACAGTGCATCGATTTAGTAAATAAATTACTACAAATCACAAATCATTGTTTGATCCATTGCACATCACTAAGACATGAATAAGAACTTAGAAATATCAAATCTAAAAACAAAACTAACTTCCACTCTAATTACATGCAACCCTAAGCCAAGGTAGCTTCCGCACCACAGAACACATCATCTCTTGATCTTCACCAACATATACCAAGGAAGAAGAGAGGCGGAGGGAGATTGGATACATGGAGTGGAATGGATCCAAAGAGGCTGGCTGAACCACACCTTGATTGGGCGTGTGGAGGGTGGAGACGATGGGTCTATGGAGGCGGATGGTGTGAGGAACATGGAATGAAAGTAGGCGTGGTGTGGTGTGGACGTGCCAATGGTGAGTAGATCTGGGCATGATGGAGGAAGGATTATGGGGTGGGGTATCCAACGTCCAAAACCACCAGGACTCTTGTTTTGCCCTTCTTCTTATCTTTAGTTATTATTTGATAACAACTTCATCTCCATGTTAATTTTTGAAACCCATTTGAAATCTCTTATTAGAATCGGCCCCCACTTTAGTTCGATTTTCAATCTTCATAATAATTACATGATGAATCATCATCTTTCTTGAATTCTAAGAGAGGTAGGATCCACATAACTTGGTGGCCGTAGAATGTTAAAAAGAAAACTTGGTTGGACGTTCTACTTGGGAGAATCTTTTTCAATCTTAAATTCATGTAAAACCTTTATCTCTTTATTTTATCTTTCTCTCTCTTTCCCAGTTCAATACAAACTAAATTGAAAGAGATAATTCCAGTATTAGATCCTAAATTAATGGATAGGCCACAACTTATTACAAGGCTGTAGAGTTGGCCAATTACACAGCAAATCTCCACAAAGCTCTCCTCTCATATTTCTTGTATTTACAAAGATTTGAGATCCTACATTATCTCATTCATCACCAAGACAACTAAAATATTTATGTAATCAAAAGATTGGTAAAAGGATCCTAGAGATTCCTTCCGTGTACATTGTAACTATTATAAGTAAAAGAGATCTCCACACAGTTATCTGTGAGACCATATTGAGAGTGGACGTAGGCAAAATCAGCTGAACCACTATACATTTGTTTTATCAGTTTTATGGTATCAGAGCCTCTTTGTGACACACGTCCAAAGATCCTCAATTGCTGCCCCCTCATCGTCTTCCTCTTCCTCCTCACCATCACCCAATGTCCAACAGTTCCTCACCATCAAATTAGATCAAAACAACTACCTGCTATGGAAATCCCAACTGCTTCCTCTTCGTAGAGGATATGATCTCATTGGGTATATTGATGGCACAAATCTGTGTCGGCCAAAAATGATATCAGATCCTGCCAATCCTGGTAAAACTATGCCAAACCCAATGCATATCAACTAGGTAAAACAAGATCCAACTCCTCTTGAGTTGGATCATTGCATCTTTTACTGAAAGTGTGCACTCCAAGGTGATTGGGCTGCCTACATCTCAAGATGTTTGGATTGCACTTAATAAACATTTCTCCAACAAGTCAAGAGCCCGTCTTCTTCAGCTGAAGTTACAATTTCAGACAAAAAATAAGGGCGCCCTCTCCATCAGTGATTATCTTAAAAAAATCAAGGCCATCACAGATCAGCTGACTGCATCTGGCCATGCAGTTCCAAATGAGGAGATTTTGTTATGTATCTTAGGTGGCTTAGGCCCAGATTATGATGCTCTTATAACCTTCATCACCACAAGCACAAAGCCCACTAATTTGGATAAACTTCATGGCTTTCTTCTTAGCCATGAACTAAGGATTGATCAAACCCTTGCTTACCAAATTGAAGCCCCACTACCAGTAGCAAACATGGCCCAACGTGGCCGTCATCGTGGGTCAATATCGAGGTTGTGGCCAAGGCAGAAACTATCAAGAAGCACCTCAACTGAACCAACACAATCCTAGTGCTGGTGCCAGTGTTAGTCAAGTTCCATCCAACCAAACACATGCCCAACGATTTGCCAATTCTAATCGTGTTGCTTGCCAAATTTTTGGTCACAAGAATCACACTACTGTGACCTGCTATAGCAGGTTTGACTATGCTATCCAAGGAGACGAAGCCTCCCAGGCCTTTATTACATCTTGTCACACCCCCAAAACTGGGCCAGATCCAAAACCCGGTTCTAAGGGTGTGAGAATTGGGGCAAATTAAAATTTTTCTAACATAAACAATACGAACCCCAATTCTGGGTGAATCGAAGTCCTTCGTGAGGCTATGCTTGGTGATCAAGTAACCATAATCACACGCGGAACTAATATCCATACTCATCGCAGATGGATATCACATAACAACCATATAACAAATCTCATTTTATAATAAAATCAAGGTTTAGTGCTTCGAAGCATAACAATTAAAGTTATAATTTCAAAACAAATAAATTTAATAAATAAACTAATGGCCCAAACATGACCTTATTACATAATTTAACGTTCCGATCTCTACACCAACTCTAGGACACCTCAGATGATATTATCGGTGCTCCACTCAATAACTTTGCCATCTGGCGGGATCCCCTACATCGCTTGACCCTCGGGTTCGACACCGGTAACGGGACCTAGACACCAAAAGTAGTGGGTCAAATTGACGTAATCTGGCAAGAGGGTAAACTGCAAGCAATTGATTAATTAACTGAATTAAACAGAAGTATTCATTATGACCCAAAATATATCAGATGCAAACCCCAATAGCATGAATGCAAAGAAACGGGTATTCATGCGAATAAATATACAGAAACGGATAATCCCGCATACAAATAATAGAAACGGGTAATCCCGCATACAGATAACAGAAACGAGTAATCCCGCAGATAATAACAGAATCGGGTAATCCCGCAAATAATAACAGAAACGTGTAATCCCACAAATAATAACAGAATTGGGTATCCCCGTAGATAATAATGGAAGGCATAGTTGTACACTATTATCCACAGTACACACTGACCCGATGGCATACGTCCACCTCCAAACTATAGTCGGTCAGATATATATATATACAAATATACATATTTACAAATACATACATATACCGATGCAGAATGAACTATGATATGAAACCCTTAATCTCAATATTCAATCCAATATCAATTTAAGTAATTAGAGTACTCAATTTAAAGTGTATTATGAATTGTGTCTTCTCAAGTTCTCTGAGGAAAAGTACTAATCCACCTATCAGTCATAGTTAGATAACATGCACACGAGAACTAGCCCTCTCTCACAATGAAAATGTGAGTCCACAATGCCAATATCCTACTTTCAGTGTCTATCATGTGGTGCATCCCGAACCTCACATTCCCATTCTGAATTCAGTCTAATTTCCATGTGAATATTCAACCAACTTTTCTAAAAGACATAAATCATCTAAACCAATTATATTTGTTTAGTGAATTTTACAAATTGTGTAAAAGATGTTCAAATTCCAAGTCCAAATTTAAATCAAATTATGATAACAAAGGGGAGGAAACAATTAAACTCTTAATTAACCTTGTTGTGTATAATAAAATACTTTATCATTTTACATAAAACGAAGGATCTAAATTGCAGATTCAAATTCAACATTTAAACTCAACATAAAAATCCAAATTAGGAATTCAAATACTTTTTAATTAAGACTTACTTACTCCCAAATAAATCTTAATTAAATCATATTCAATCTAAATAAAGTATTAATCATAAGTAATTAAACCTCAATTAAGTTTATAAACAATTCTAACTAAATTTATAATAATTCATGATTAAGAATCAAATAATAAAAGCAATTCACTACTAATATATCAAACCATTAATTAAAAGACAACTTCCTAAATCCTTTTAAACAAATAACCTAAACCTTAATTACTTATTTAATTATTACTATTATTATTGTTATTTATATATTTTTTTAAAACAAAATGGGCCCCATGCAACCTGGGCCCGCCAGCCATGGCCCGCCAGCGACCCGGGCCCGCCAAGCATCCAGCCCAGCCCAGCCGGGCCAGTCAGCAGCCGCATGCCGCGGCGCTGCTGCTGCGTTTTTCTTTTTTTTTTTTCATGAGAAAGGTGATACAATTCTTAATCGTCACAAATATCAAATCCAAATCAAATAAAACATTTGTATTTCTTTGTCTCAATCAAAATAAGATTTTCTTTATTAATCTATAACCCAAAACATTAAACCAAATCAAATATATATCATGGTTAGAGCATGTGGTACGAAAGGAAATCAAGAAAATATTGTTTACAGTTATCCACTTGCCTGGAACGCGAACCCAAAAGCAAATCTGAAGATCAAGCCTTGGTTTCCCCCCGAAGAACTTTTAGGGCTTGGTTGAAGACAAAAGGAAGAAGATGGGAGAATGGGGAAAACCCTAAGGGTTTATATTATGACAAAATTTTTCTAAATTGCAAGGAAGGGCTCCCTGCTTTCTAGTGAGTTTTACAAAATTCCGAAAAGAGTCCTTTGTCCTAAAAGGGTCAAATAACTCAGGCCTAATTATGTTAAATCAATTTATCTGACCTTCTTAACCCAACTCAAACTGAACAGAACGGTATGACCCAATATAAAAATTTGGGACCTGACACATCTCATGCGTCAAACCAAGTTGCTCCTTTTGATCTTGCATCGTACCCAAATTCTAGTGCAACAAACCTATCACAGCTGATCGGGAAATATCTCCCTCCATTTTGAGGACAAAGGCAATGACCAACTCCAGGTTGGCAATGAAATAGGTTCGCACATTGCTAACATTGTGTCCTCTACTATTTCTACTACTATTTCTACTGCCTATTATCCTTTAAAATTGCATGATATTCTACATGTCCCTAATATTACAAAGAACCTCTTATCTATTTCACAACTAACCAGAGATAATGATGTTTATTGTGAATTTCATGCAATTGATTTTTTTTTTGTTAAGGATGGAGCCACTGGGTGGACTCCTCTATTGGGCAAAATTAAAGATGGACTCACTATCTTCCAGTAAAGGTCTCAACTAAGCAGGCAAATTGGGTGTAAAGGCATTACTTGCACAATGACATAGACAGTTAGGACATCCGTGTGAAAGAATAGTACTTTATATTATCGCAAAAAATAAGTTGCCTCTTGTGCAACATGAGATTTCTTCTACTTGCTCTTCTTGTCAGTTAGGAAAAAGCCTTTGGACTGTCTAATTTTATTTTATTAGCACCTTCAGTACTTGTGCATTTGGACTTATGGGGACCAGCCCCAATAACATCATCTCATGGACATCGGTTTATATTGACTTTGTTGATGATTTTAGCAAATTTTCATGGTTTTATACACTCACCCACAAGTCTGATGCTTACAATGCTTTTATAAAGTTTAAACTTCAAGTTGATAATCTTTTTATGACAAGAATAAAATATCTCCAAACTGATAAAGGCACAGAGTATTTGCCTTTTAAAAAAATTTTAGAGGCCAATGGAATTGTTCATCGGGTTTCCTGCCCCTATACTCCTGAACAAAATAGAATAGCTGAGCACAAACATCGCCATACAGTTGAAAACCGGGCTCACGCTCATGGCTCATGCCTCAATACCATCCCAATATTGGGATGAGGCCTTCCAAACTACTATTTTCCTCAAAAGCAGGTTACCATCACCTAATACAAAGAACAAAAGCCCATTTGAAATTTTATTTAAGCGTCTCCCAGATTATACTATTCTCAAAACCTTTGGATGCTTATGCTATCATTTCTTGAGACCCTACAATAAACATAAATTGGAATACAGGTCATCAAAATATGTTTTTCTGGGCTACGGTTCATCTCCTCATGGGTATACATGTCTTAATTTATAGAATGGGCATATGGTTATTTCTCGACATGTTGTATTTGATGAGTGTATTTTTCTATTTGCAGAGCTTTTATCAACAAATCATGAATCATTAAAAGGCTCACAAGTGCAATCTATCCTTTACCAATCATCAAACCATTCCATTACTCACCATCCAACAACCCACGTTCTTCACTCCAACCAAAACCGACTATATCAACTATCCACCAGGCCCAACACAAAGCCATTACTATCAAATCAAACAGAATTCAATCCTACCCAAGTCTATCCTAACATCTCAATTGAACCTTGCCACACAACCTCACAAGACAATCCTACTTAGCGACCCATCTCCTCAAAAGCAATCCATTTCTACTCCACCCATACTGAAACCAATATCGGCCAACTCTCCTCAATCCACCCCAACCTAATTTAATCCACACCCTCATTAACTCAACCAACTTCTGGTATTTACAAACCAACCAAGTTTGTCTAACAGTCATCATTTAAAGACACGTCTCAAAGATGGCATCATTAAGCCTCGAACTCCATTAGCCACAAAACATCCATTACCTAAAGCCCTTCTTGCATATACTGAACAAATTGAACCAACTTGCTCCACTAAGGCAAATAAGCATGGTGTCATGCTCTATATGCATGGCAGAAGAATATAATGCTTTTATTAGAAATGGTACTTGGACCCTCATACGTAGGCATCACCTACGAATATAATATGTCGCAAATGGGTTTCCGCATCAAAAGAAAAGCAGATCGTTCTCTTGACCAAATTCAAACCAAGACTTTTGCCAAAGGTTTTCATCAAGAAGAAGGCCTAGACTATAATGAGACCTCTAGTCCATTAGTTAAGCCAACTACAATCCGTATTGTGCTATCCCTTGCTCTTATGAATAAATGGATTATCAAGTAACTTGATGTTCAAAATGCCTTTTTGCATGGAAATCTACATGAAGATGTTTGCAAGACCCAAACCCCACGTTTCTTAGATCCAAATCTTCCTGCACATGTATGCAAACTCCAAAAATCATTACATGGAAACAAGGCCCAAGAGCTTGGTTCACTTGCCTAAGCACTCATCTCCAAGAATTAGGCATTATCAGATCAAAGAATGACTACTCCTTATTTATTTGGCAGAATGGTGACAAACTCTTATCATACTTATTTATTTGGATAATATCATTCTAGTCAGGTCCCCAAAGGAAGACATTGATCTTCTAATGTACTATCTTAAAAAAGAGTTTGCAATTAAAGACCATGGCCCATTATACTATTTTTTTAGAGTTGAAGTCACAAAAGTTGGAGCCACATTACACCTTTCTCAATCCAAATATATTTGGGATTTATTGGTAAAATACAAAATGGATGGTGCTAAGCCTTGTTCGACACCAATTTGTAGCAAGAATCACTACAAGAAAATGCACCATATGCAATGAAATGTAACGATAAGCAAAGTCATTCATTGCTTATATATTATGTTTTGCATATGTTCCCCAATATCATCCCAAATGAATTTCCGTCCTAAGCCCAAATTCACAACAAATTTTTTGGTAATGACAACTAAAGTTAGTCGCTGAATGATGTTTTTATTGAGCGACGAATGCTTACTCATGGCCAAATCTAGAAATAGTTTGGCAAGTGCAAAACTAAGAAACTGGAAACGATGGCATCCGCAAAAAGGGCAAAAATACTTAAATGATCCCTATTCTTCTTCTTCACTTTATCCCCAATTCGTCACCAGTACTCTCGCACTTCTTTTCTGTTTCTTCATCGGTATGTGATCTCTCTTGCCAAATCTCTTTGTCACATGAGACTCTATTGGTCCCTTTTTCTTTTATACTTGAATCAAGCCCTCTTTGAATCTCCCAACCCAAACCCCAGATTAAAAAAAAAAACAAAACAAAAAAAACCACTTCATAAAGGAGCCAAATCTACTAGCCTCAAGTCCCACCATCTTTGTCTCCTAAAAAACCATCCACAGCAAACCCCAGAAATCCCAAATCCACCAGTGTCAGAACCAGCATTAAAATCAAACCCCAGGAGATCCACATCGTATCTTTGACCTCCTCATCCCATCTCAGGAAAGAAAAGGCTGTACTTGGAGAAGAATGAGAATGAAATAAATGAAAAGGTTTGATATGGTTAACTGTAAACCAATTGATACTCCCATCTGCAGGAGCACAAAATTGTCAAGCGATCAAGGACCCACAAATGAGCAGGATAGGGAAATGATGAGATCAAAACCTTATGCTCAAATTGTGGGCAGCATCATGTATGCGATGCTGTGTACGAGACCAGATCTTGCATTCGCCGTGGGTCTCGTAAGCAGATTCCTAAGTAACCCAGGATTACCGCATTGGTATGCAGATCACCGTCAAATCTTCCAACTGCGATATCTTGGCTATCCGGAGTCAGATCGACGATCCGTTTGCTTTTACGGAATCCTTGCGAGCAGATCTACGCATTGGCATCAAAAGGAAGACGATCCAGTGATTCAAATAAAAGGGTGGTATTTTCTCCTCATACGGTCAGTGGTATCTAACCCATCTTTTAATTAAAAATAAATAGAAATCATGTCTTCCAAATCAGCCCTGCATGATCTTGCAAAGGCTGATATTTTTAACGGCAAGAACTTAGCCGTGTGGAAGCGTCGGATGGAAGCGTTGCTGCATTTTGACGGATTAACTTATGTGATTGAATCCGATCCGGTCCCTAAGCCCGCTGATGATGCCTCTAAAGAGGACCATGAATTATATGAGCAATGGGTCTTTGATAATAAATCAGCGAGGCATCTATTGATTGGATTCATATCCAGTGAGTTGGTGAAACAGTTTGAGCACTTCACCACAGCAAAAGAAATCTGGGACTATGCCATGGACAAGTATGATGAAACCTCCAAATCACATTTGATGGAGGCATTTAGCGCATATGTCAATTATAAGATGCCAGAGGGGTCATCTATAAGGGATCACATTGATAAAATGTCAGTCCGACATAGTAACCTTGCAGCCTTGGGAAAAGAAATGGACGAAGATTTTCAGATCATGTACTTGCGATGAGTCTTCCACCTTCGTGGGAGAATGTATCTCAAACCCTTAGCCTTCAAAAGGGTGTAACCCTTAGTGAGGTTGAAGCAAAATTACTTGCTGAAGGACAAAGGCAGGCTGCCCGTGGTATAACACCTACAAATTCTGCTATGGTTGCTAAAACTAAGAGTTATAGCGGTGCGTTAACCGCCAATGTGAAAAATAAAAAGAAATTTCAAGGCAATCCAAAACGGAAAGGGCCTAAAAATGGTGTTTGCTTTAATTGTGGGAAGCCTAGACACTTTAGTTCTCAATGCAGAAAGAAAAAGGGTGAGAATAAACAGCAAGGTAAAGTGACCAAAGAACACAGAGATTATGTTGAGATGGTCACTGAGTCCATGATGGTGGACACCAATGACAAGAATTGGTGGATTGACTCTGGAGCCACCAGACACATATCAAGGACCAAGGCTGTATTTATCGAATTCAATGAGATGAAACCCGGAGAACAAAGTATATACATGGGGAATGAAACATTCTGTGATGTGTTGGGGATAGGGAAAGTCAAAATTCCCTTACCAACCGGCAAATCCCTTTATCTCTCCGATGTCTTCTTTGCTCCCGCAATGAGGAGGAGCATCATCTCTGTGAGCCAGTTGGCAATGAATGGATTTGAAATTAGATTCAAAAATAATGGGGTTACTATTGGAATGCGCGGTAAAGTTTTAGTCCATGGTTTTCTTTCTGAAAATTTGTATTTGCTGGATATTCTTCATAATGAAATAAAGTCCACTTCTGATTATTCTGTGTGTGTGAATGTATGCATGAATGGTTTGGCAATGTTATGGCATTTGAGATTGGGCCACATTAATAAAAACAGAATTAGTAGAATGGTTAAAGATGGACTTTTACCAGACCTAGGTAAAATTGAGTATCCTATATGTGAACCATGCATAAGTGGAAAAATGGTCAAGAAACCATTTCCGAAAGGAACTCGAAGTTCTGAAATATTGACCATAATTCATTCAGACATATGTGGACCATTGAATGTACACAATAGAACCGGAGAGGACTATTTCATTACATTCATTGATGATTACAGCAGATATGGTTATGTGTATCTCATTAAATATAAACATGAGGCATTAAAAATGTTCCAAACATATGCTGCTGAGGTCCAAAATCAAAAGGGCAAGAAAATAAAGAGGATTAGGTCTGATAGAGGGGGTGAATACACTTCCGAACTGTTTAAAGAATATTGTGCACGTGAGGGAATCATTCATGAATATTCAATCCCATATACCCCACAGCAAAATGGCATGGCCGAGAGGAGGAATAGGACCTTAATGGATATGGTAAGGTCAATGATCAGCCATGCGAGCCTTCCGCTGTATTTGTGGGGAGAAGCATTAAATACTGCACAATATATTTTAAACAGAGTACCCTCTAAGAGTGTGCCCAAGACCCCATATGAGTTATGGACTGGTACCAAACCAAAATTAGAACATGTGAGAGTTTGGGGCTGCCCTGTACACGTCCTGCTACCACCACAGGAAAGGCATAAACTGCAAGCAAAAACGAAGAAAAATTGTTCTTTCGTTGGCTACCCATTACATTCTAAAGGATATCGTGTATATGATCACGATAATAGGATAATCATGGAATGCCGAGATGTGTTTTTCCTTGAGGATCCGACGGTCAGTCCTAGAGTAAGACCACAGAGTGTGGAATTATATGAAATCTCTATGGGCAAGGGGGTTCAAGCAAGTGGGGGTTCCGACGAAGAGGACGTTGGACCTAGAATTCCTGGCCAGGACCCACTTGAGGTGATTGAACAACCCGATGAGCCAGTTGGCAGACCAATTCGGGCGAGGAAACAACCGGTATATCTAGATGATTATTGCAGTTTATTAGAAACCGTGCAAGATTTGAATCCAACCTCCTACTCTCAAGCGGTCAAAGCGCAGGATGCGCAGTGTTGGCTAGAGGCTATGAGAGAGGAGATGGAATCAATTGAAAAGAACCAAGTATGGCAATTGGTAGATCTACCCAAAGATCGGAAAGCCATTGGATGTAAATGGGTTCTTCGAAAGAAATTTAAAAAGGATGGATCCTTGGATAAATATAAAGCACGGTTAGTAGCTAAGGGATTCACACAAGTGGAAGGAATAGATTACGAGGAGACATTTTCTCCAGTTGTAAAATTCCAATCCATACGAACCTTAGTAGCATTGGTAGCATATCGTGACCTTGAATTGCACCAGATGGATGTAAAAACAGCATTCTTGAACGGCGAATTAGAAGAAGAAATTTATATGAAACAACCCGAGGGTTTTGTGGTGCAAGGTCATGAGGACAAAGTGTACAAACTTTATAGGGCATTATATGGATTAAAACAGGCCTCAAGACAATGGTATAGAAAATTTCATCAGGCCATATGTGAAATAGGATTTGTCCCTAATAGTGCAGACACATGTTTCTTTATTAAACGCAGTGGGAGTAGTTATTTATATTTGTCATTATATGTGGATGACATTTTGATCGCCAGTAATAAATTGGAAGCCATAAATGAAATCAAACAATGGTTAAAGTCAAGATTCGAGATGAAAGACATGGGTGAGGCAGAGTATGTCCTTGGCATTGAAATAACCCGTGATCGTCCGAATAGGATATTGACTTTATCACAGAGATCCTATTTGGAAGTTGTGTTGAAAAGGTTTGATATGGCTAACTGTAAACCAATTGATACTCCCATCTGAAATAGCACAAAATCGTCAAGCGATCAAGGACCCACAAATGAGCAGGATAGGGAAATGATGAGATCAAAACCTTATGCTCAAATTGTGGGCAGCATCATGTATGTGATGCTGTGTACGAGACCAGATCTTGCATTCGCCGTGGGTCTCGTAAGCAGATTCCTAAGTAACCCAGGATTACCGCATTGGTATGCAGTTAAGAGGATTCTGCGGTACATCAAAGGAACAGTGAATCTTCGCCTATGTTATCAAGGTGAAGTCCTGGAACTGCGCGGCTACTCAGATGCTGATTGGGCCGGTGATTTAGACCAGAGAAAGTCAACAACTGGCTATGTGTTTACCCTCGGAGGAGGTGCAATTTCTTGGGGTAGCAAGAAACAGACCTCCACGGCTATGTCAACAGCCGAAGCAGAGTATATAGCTTGCAGTACAGCAGTCCAGGAGGCTCTTTGGTTAAAATACTTCCTATGTGATTTGGAGGTAATAAATGAGAAGGAGCCTGTCCCAATGAGCATAGACAGTACGTCGGCCATTTCTATGGTGAATGAGCAAAAGATTAATAGTCGATCAAAACATGTTGAAATAAAATATCACTTTGTTAGAGAGAAGGCTGAAAAGAATGATATAGAAATTTTTTATGTGCTTTCAGAAGAATTGATGGCTGATGCTCTCACCAAGGCTTTGCCTGCAGAGGTTTTTGCAAGGCATGTGATGCGTATGGGACTAAGAAATATTTGATGTACATGGCATTCGTGCCAACTGGGAGATTGTAGGAAATCGTGTGGCCCGCATGCCACGGGCCCCACGTCAGATCAAGCAGGGCAGATGCCAACAGAGATGCAATCCCACTTTAGTGTAAGACTTGATCTGGGCCCCATAATAAGACTCCCAATAGGATCAGTGGATGTGGGCTTCTGGTGGAAGATGTCTCTAGTAAGTGTGACTCTTCGGGACTTGTCTATATAAGGATAAGGGAGCCCTAGGGTTTGGGATTATCATTATTCTCTCCATTCCCGCAGGAAAGATAAGAGGCGAAGAGATCCACGGAGCTTCCCATCACCGGAACGCACATAGATCTCCGGCCACGTGACGGAGTCTCCTCATCCGGATCCATCAATAAAGGCGGACAACAGAAAGACTGCATTAAGATTTTCCTATTAATACTGCAATATTGTGCTGATTTGCAGAAGATGGAACCTTGTGATATTTAAGTTCTTTGTTTATTAGGGAGTTCGATTTCGTGATGTGTGATGACATGTGTTGGTTCTGTTTATTGCGGTGTTATAGGTTGTAGCAGTCCTGGGTGTGATCTATGCACAGAGGTATAGAATGGTGTGGCAATGTGGAACATATTATTGGCTTTTTAGTGTCTAGGATTCAGAATCTTAGGATATAAGAGAACCTGACATTTTCTATTTTAATTGGTAATGAGGCACTGCTCTCAAGGGAGAAGCTAAAGTAAGAAGGATTGTGCTTTAAAATCTACTTGTAGGAAGTGTATATGACCATGTCAGTTAGGAGTTTGATGTATATTTCGTGTTCAACCACCAATTTGTTGTTGCAACAAAAAAAAAAAATTCTCTCTTTTCTCAACCCATCGTAGTAGTTGCCTTGAAAATCACCATAAGCTTGAATTAGAGCCTAGGGAATGTCTATTTTTAGTTCCATGATGAAAAGAAGAAAAAGATAATAAAAGCTGCAGACAAAAGATATCTTTTTTCTTTCAGTTGATGGCGTGAACCCTTATAAAACTTTGGATCAATTTTTTTTTAATTTGTTTGATTCTTTTATTCTATTTAAATGAAGAGCGCTATTATAATATTGTCGTAATAGTTGGTTGTCTCCCATATTATTTGAAGGTTGCCTTTTTGAAATAATAAGATTCAAGCAAACAGTTGGAGCTACTATGCTCTGTCACGTGAGGGCTATATTTACACAAGCGCTGATAATTGTTTTGCTAATATATTTTGCTATTACATGGAAAGAAACTATAAACTCTCTTAATCTTAATCTCAATCTAAACTAATTTATCATCCCAATGTTAAGCCCTGAACAAGATGCTTTACTTTATACTCGTTGATGGTATGGGTTTTTTTGTTCTTTTCCCCCTCCCTCTTGACCAGGAGAATGGAAGATGAATTAAGGGACATAAGATGTGCCATGCACTCTAAGAAGGCATGAAGGGGTACCATCCATTTCCTTTTCATCTTTTCTCTTCTGCAAAGAGAAAAGAACAAACATAAAAAACTTTGATGAAAAAAAAAACATCAGGGGGTCCTGTATTGCGAATAAATCATATCAAATCACTGTTGCATGCATAGATCACATGAAAACAAAAAAATTGAATTTGGGTGTGATCGTTTGATGTCAACATAATATTTTTTTGGTTTTGCCCCATTAGATTTTATGGTTGAGTCTTTCTCATTATTTCTTTCTATTCTTTTTGATATATTGTTTGGAAGATGTAGTTGGAAATTGCTATTCTAGGAACAGAACTAGCTGGAAATGTGATCTGGGTCTTGTTTGTCACTGTGGATTCCATCTGGGTTTCTTCTATAACTGTCTCTTATTTTGATAATTGTGTGTGTGTGTTTTTTTTTTTTTTTTTGTGATTAATTCTTCTCACTTGGTTTCTAATTATCTGAATTGGGCTTTCACCGAAATTGGACAGAGATTAGCAGATTTAATGTTTTCTTTTTTGTAAAGATATTATGCTATGATTTATTTGATTGGTACATTTTTTACTATGTATTATATATTTCTGTATACTCTTCTAGACTATTATCTTTGTTTTATCTTTACAAACATCCCTATTGTGGATGATGACATAGTGATAGGTACAAATATCAATAAACACCATCAATTGGTACAACCTTGGTTCCTAGATTTTTTTTCATAATGTTTCAGGTTACATTTCATTGGTATATCTGAAAAGGCCATGTGCTTGAATGGATTTTGTCTAGAAGTTTGTTTTCGCTTTTTTGCTTCTTTCATTTTGCCTCTTTTGCGTAGTGTAAGAAGAAGTTAAAGAGGACTAAGAATTGATCATCTTTGCCCTAGCTATCAGTGTTATCTTCATGGTAAAAGCTTTGATTTTTATTTTGTTTAATCTTAAAATTACTACTACAACTTTACTGCATCCCTCACTCTCTTGCCCCCTTTTGCTCTTTCTCTTTAGTCTTTTCGATAGAAATCGAAATTTGAATGGTTTATCTTCAGAATTAAAGATCTGATTTTGATTATACACTGTAGAGATTTAGGAGTATTGAGATCTTAATGGAGATTTTCTGGTTATTGTGAGGAATCATACAACTATATGGAAGATATAATGTGCTAATTTTGAAAGTTTTGTTTGTTACAAACAAGAGAAAATAGGTGAGAATGACAAAAGGTGACTTCAATATTCAGAAGGCCCAAAAAACCCGTGAGGAATTACTAGGATTGGATGTGGGCCAATGATTAGATTTAATTTGAAAGATGGAATATGGACTGTAATTTGTGAGCTTTCTGATCTTCCTTCTTAAGCTATGAATAAACAAGTTAGGAATAAAGTGGCTAAAGGTTTCCAAATAATTCCTGATATTAGAAAGCCAACAATCAGGTTGCAGGAAAATTCTAGAGAAGAAGATTCTTTGTAACCCAATTTTTACATATTTTTAGATGTGGAATTTGATTGTTGTTGTGGGTTCCAAATGGGATATCTAGTACTCAATCGCCTTGAAAATCTTTTGGCTGGACCGCAGTAGCATGCAAAACTTTCTCCTGATAGTAGCCCATGCAATAGAAATTATCGTCATCAAAGCCTAATCTTTTGGCTGGACCGCAGTAGCATGCAAAAGTTTCTCATGATAGTAGCCCATGCAATAGAAATTATCGTCATCAAAGCCTTATCCCAACCATATTGCGGTCGGCTATATGAATTTTGTTTCTTCATTCCATTCTATTTTGAGTCAAATCCTTAGATAAGTTGAACTTCTTCAAATCTGATTCAATGACCTTCATTAATGTTTTCTTCGACCTAACCCTACTTCTTGATGGGCCATCCACATATATAGCCAAACTTTTTCTCACCGGTGCCATTACTGGCCTATACTCAATATACTCAAACCATCTTAAACTAGTTTATCTAATCTTATCTCCTATTCGTGCTACCTCTAAATGCTCTCGAAAGTGCTCATTTCTAATTTTATCTTTCCTAGTTTTACTATACATCCACCTAAGTATTCTTATCTCCACTACATCCATCTTATGTATATACATCTTCTTAATTGGATAACATTCTGCTCCATATATTATAGCTAGTTTAACCATTATCCTATAAAATTTACCCTTCAATTTCGTTAGCATTTATCTGTCACAAAGCACTTTAGAAGCTAGTCTTCACTTCAGCTATCCAGCTTTTATCCTATACTCCACATCTTCATCAATCTCCCTATCATTATTAATCATTAAGCCTAGGCACGAAAAAGAAACTTTACGTGGTATCTCATAGGTTTCAATTTTGACAGTGGTTTCAACACTTTGTATATGTCTACTGAAGTTGCAATCCACATATTTTGTCTTTATACAACTTATTTTAAAGCCTCTAGATTTGAATGCCCCTGCCATCTCTCAAGTTTTGCATTTACACCATCTCTTGATTCATCTACTAATTCTATATCATCTGGAAACAACATACACAATGGTACTTTTTCTTAAATATGCATAGTTAACTCATCCATAATTAATGCAAAGAGAGAAGGGCTTAAAGCTGATCCTTGATGTAAACCTATAGTCACAGGGAATCCACTTGTTTCTTCACATGTGGTTCTCACATTTGTTACTGCTCCTTCATACATATCCTTAAAATTTTCAATGTAACCTTTAGGGACATTCCTTTTCTTCAAAACCCACCAAATTAAATCCCTTGGTACCCGATCATAGGCTTTTTGTAAATCGATAAAGACTATGTGTAGATTTTTCCTCTTTGCTTGATATTTTTCCATTAATTGCCTATAAGTAAAAAGATAGCTTCCATAGTTGACCTCCCTAGTATAAAACCAAATTGATTTTCAACAATCATGGTCTCCATCTCAATCTTTGCTCCATTATTCTCTCACATAACTTTATAGTATGACTCATAAGTTTAATCCCTCAATAGTTGGTACAATTTTGTATATTTCCCTTATTCTTATATATAGGTACTACAATGCTTCTTCTCCATTCATTCGGCATTTTCTTTGTTACAATTATCTTATTGAATAGTCTACATAACCAACTCACCCCAACCTCTCCTAAACATTTCTATATCCTTATCAGAATATCATCTAGGCCTATATAGCCTTTCTTGTCTTCATTCACTTTACTGCTTCCTTCACTTTCACCCCTCTAATTCTATTGAAAAAAGTATGCCCTGGTAATGAAGTACCTTCCTTAGCTCTTGTATCCCCCATATGTTCTTCATTTAAAAGTTTGCTAAAATATTCCTTCCACCTTTCTTTAATATCGTTGTCCTTCACTGTCCTTAATATATTTGACATGATCTAAGTCCCTACTTTTCTTTTCTCTTAGTTTTGTGAGCTTAAAAATATCCTTCTCTCCTTCTCTTATTTCCAACCTATTATAAAGGTCATCGTATGTTTTGAAATTTGCGCTACTTACTATTTTCTTAGCTTCTTTCTTTGCCTTCTTATATAGCTCAAAATTTTCTATACTCTTAGTTCCCTGCCAAACTTTGTAGCAATGTCTTTTCTCTCAAATAACTTTCTGAACCTCCACACTCCACCACCATGTTTCTTTATTAATATGTCTCTTTTCTTTTGATTCTCCAAGTACCTCCTTTGCAACCTGCCTAATGCAATTAGCTATTTGATTCCACATTACTACAGTTTCTCTTTCAAGATTCTATTCTTCCTTCTTAATCATTTTGTCCTTAAATATATTTGCTCTTCCCCCCTTTAAATCTCTCCACCATATTTTAGGGTCCATTTTGTTTACTACCACTCTTTTTCTACTTCTAATCCAAATATTTAAAACTCCGAGCTTATGTTGCGGGTCAAACTTTCTCCTAAGACAACCTTGCAATCTTTACAAGTCAATCAGTCTTGTTTTTTAACTAGAAAAAAAGTCTATTTGACTCCTATTACTCTCACTTTTATAGGTAATTAAATGCTCATCTCTCTTTTTAAAGTAAGTATTTGCTACTACAAGATCAAATGCTACTACAAAGTCCAATATAGTGTTTCCAAATTCATTTTTTTTCCAAATCATTGCCCCTTTATGCACTCTCTCATATTCTCTATGTTCTTTCTTATATGCCCGTTTAAATCCCTTCTAAGGGAAAATTTTATCACTATTTAGGATTTTTCGCATTAAATTATTTATCTCCTCCCAAAATTGTCTTTTTACATTTTCCTCTAGTCTTACTTGGGGAGTATATGAACTGATGATATAGATTATATCTTTCTCTAGCACTAGTTTAATTGCTGTAATTATATCACCAAACTTCTTTACCCCCATAATTTTCTCTTTCAAATCCTTATCTACAACTATACCCACTCAATTTCTTGTATTATTCTTTTTTACATAGAAAAGCTTATACCCATTCATGAGCTCCTTAGATTTATTCATTTTCCACCTTATCTCCTGTATACAAGCTACACTAATTCTTCTTCTTTTTATTAGCTCAACCAACTCCATGCTCTTGCCAGTCAAGGTTCCTATATTCCAAGCACCAAGTCTAATTTTCCTATTCCTTCTCTTCTTCTCATGGACTAACTTCTTTAACCACATTAGCCGAGAGTCATGTGGTAGCCCTTGCACACTTTTCATTGCAACCGGGCGACGCTGCAATGCGTCGCTTAAAGCGGGAAACGCCCTAGCCTTATCGCGAAATAATGTCATTTTAGAATTCATATTTGGGTTATGATAAAATTTTACGCTGGCTGTCAACCTACCTATTGCAACCTTCCTCCCTTACCCGGGCTTAGGACCGGTAGCAAAAACTGGCAGAGTTTCAATTTCCAACTAATTTCAAAGTTTCAATAGGAAACAGCCTAGAAATCACACAAATCCAAGTAATTTCAATTTCCAACTATCTAATCATACTCCCACATGACAAGATAGTATGTGATATAATTAGGCATTTTTGTTAAAAAGTGACCATCTCCATTATCACTCAACCGCATTAAATTGGTTCAGATGAAAGCCTAAACAGTTCTGCAACCACATCAGTTAGTCAAATTCAAAAGGATTCAATCTGAAAGATTAATGCAAAAAATTCTGCAACTTTATGTAAAAGATTTCCTAGCCTTTGCAAGCAAACTGGACATGCATGATAATGTTCTTGGTTAGATGCATTTGGACATTGCAGCCACTAATTAAGCTTGATACTCAAAGATGCATTTGCAAATTAGTTATTTAAGTTTCTCCTAGTTTTATAAGCCCTCAAAAGCTCTTTATACTTTTGAGAACCTGTGTATTGTAAGATGATGCCACGTAGTAATATTTTTGGTCATTCAATCAGGTACTTGTTGATGTTTCAATTTTCAATTAGATTAACTTGCATTGCATTTATACTTCTTTTTCTAAGATGTATACTAATCTTGGGAATTTATAACTACACTTCAATCAAGATGGTTGACACTAGACAACCATTATCAAGAAAAATGCCCATTTAAATGAATCAAATTATTTGTTTTGTGTTTACTTTCTATTTTATGTCTTTGTTTTGCTTCAGTGAATAAAGTTTGTCATTGAAGTTTACAATTCCCCTTTTGTATCCCTTGACCTTTTCCTAGAACATGCCATTAGACCCCAAACAATAACACAAGAATCACAACTTTTCATTTAAGGGATGTGAAGCTGACTGAGCAGGTTTGTAATGGTGAAGCTGACTGGAGATGATGGATTGAAAAAGAGGGTTACATGCTGGCTGGGGTTGTTGAAAGGAGTTGAGTTTTGTGGAGAGGGGATGTTGGTTTGGTTATGGCTATTAAGTTTTGTTAAATGAGTGCTCGATTAGGCTGTTTGAGAGAAAGGATGAGAGAAAATGTGGCTGGAAGATGATGATGATAAGGATTTGATGGAAGGTCCGCTTGACTTCCCATCACCATCTGTCCTATGACACACCTCTCTACCTCATCCAACATTCATCATCTCAAAGCCAAACACTATTCCAAACCCACCCAATTCCAAATTAAACATAATTATTACAAAAGTAGTAGCAGCTCTTGCATGTCCACTGAATTTATCTTGAGGACTCGATGATATTATTTTCTAGGGTCCCAAAAACGAATAGAGTTTGCATGATAGGAAATTTGTATGGATATCTTTCCTAGTAAATTGTGATCACTCTAGGAAGTCCTTAATCTTCTTAGTCCTTTGTATTCTAATTTTGCTATTTCATGCTTGCAACCATAAAATTACAAAAAGACACAGCGTTGGTCAAACAAGTCTGAGCAAGTACTCAGCAAGTCCTTTGTATCCTGATTTCTTATAACACATGCTTTTTTTTTTTTTTTTTGTTTCTACTTTGTTCACAACTTGATGATGAAACTAGCATGGACTGATGTTGATGGGGGTTTTTCTTTGGTAGTATCTGGATGGATATTCAGAGTACTATTTGGACATTTGTTATGTATTAATTTTTATATTTGATTGGATACTTGGATGGATATTTATGTATTATTTTTATTTTGTGATGTTGTGAATGCGAATGGTTATGAGTATGATGTGAATGCAATTGTTGTGATGATGTAAATGAGAATTGTTGTTGCTAATTGTTTATTTTCAGCGATGAATTCTATCACCGTTAAATGGTCAACCATGTTCTTCAAATGTGTGATGATCACCATAGGGTGACAAACTAATTTATGCCTAAAGAATGGACATTTGGGGACAAACCCTTTGTTGATTAACTATTTTTTGGAGACTAACAATCTTGTGCCTAAAGGTTGGATTTTTGAAGACAAACCTTTGCTCGTCACTAATTATCTATTTTGGCCATGAATACATTCGTGCCTCAAGGTTGGATATTTGGAGACAAACCTTTGTTCTTCATTGATTGTCTATTTTTGGCAACAAATTTCATCATTACCAAATGGTTAACCATGGTTTTCAAATGTATGACAAACACCATAGGCAACGCATAAATTCATGTCTAAAGGTTGGACATTTAGTGACGAACACCAGAGGGCAACGAATAAATTCATGCTTAAAGGTCAGATATTAGGGGGCGTTCGGTGGGACATTTGGTGACGAATGCCATAACGCAACGAACAAAATTCGTGCCTAAAAGTTCAACATTTAGGGATAAACTTATATTTGTCACTGAACATATTCACAAACAGGGTTTTTGCAACATGGGGAAAATTTTTCATTCGTGGCCAAAAGTTTTTTGGTGATGAATTTTACTAATTTGGTGAGGAATTTTGTTCATCACTAAAAACCTTCCTTCTTGTAGTGAATCTACTTTCCAAATATTTAGGCACACTACTACTTGATGTATCAGAGTATAGAAGCATTGTGGGGGCCTTTTAATATTTGTCCTTAAAAAGACCTAATATAACCTTTGCAGTCAATAAAGTATGTCAATTCATGCATTCCCAAACAAGCGACCACTGGATAGCTGTGAAGCGAATTCTTTGTTATCTCAAGCATACAATACAATTTGGTCTATTATTCCAACCCTTCACTACTCCATAAATTCACAGATGCAAACTGGGCAGAGTGCATTGACGATTGCAGATCAACTTCTGGATATGGAGTCTTTTTCTAGGCCACATCTAGTTTCTTGGAGTTCAAAGAAACAATCTACCATTACTCGTTCTAGTATTAAAGCAGAATATAAATGATTAGCTAATGCAACTAGAGAAATCTTATGGATTTGCTTTCTCCTTCATGAACTTAACTACAAAGTAATATTAGTTCCAACATTATGGTGTGATAATTTGAGTGCAAATCCCATATTTCACTCACATATGAAGCATGTCGCAATTGATTTCCATTTTGTAAGATAATTAGTTGCCCGCAAAACATTACAAGTCAAATATTTATCAACTGAGTACCAAACTATAGATGTCTCCACCAAAGGATTGTCATCTAAATGACACTCTTTTCTTTCATCCAAGCCGAAGGTGCTATAACAACCATCATCTTGATGGGGGTATTAGATCCTAAATTATTGGAGAGGCCACAAGTCATTACACGGCTATAGAGTTGGCCAATTACACAACAAATCTCCACAAATCTCTCCCCTCATATTTCTTGTATTTACCAAGATTAGAGATCCTACATTATCTCTTTCATCACCAAGACAACTCCGAGACTTATGTAATCAAAGATTAGTCAAAGGACCCTAGAGATTCCTTCCATGTACATTGTAACCATTATAAGTAAAAGAGATCTCCACACAGTTGTGTCTATGAGACAATATTCCGAGTGGATGTAGGCAAAATCAGCCGAACCACTATACATTTGTTTTATTAGTTTTATCCAGCAATTATCTTTAAATTTTGAAAATAAAATGGGGTCCACCTTGGATGTGGGACACAATCATGGGATGCGGTGTGTGGGTCTCATTTTTAACTCTTCCTACACCAAAAATATTGAAATTTTAGAATTTGCTACAAAAACACAAAATCATGTATCTATGTTTAAACCAATTTATCTAGCCTAAATAAGTGCATAAATTAATATAAAATGATGCTATAAATGTGTCATTTTATGGACTCATCATAAACATATGATTCAAAATCCTTGTTGCATAGGCAGCATCTTGGAGCGAGCTAAATTCCAATAGATTGAGCTCAAGTATCGGTTGGAGTTCGTTTGAGCATGAGTCTCCATTGAAAGCAAGAGATCTAGGGAAGGATTCGTAGGTTCCAGATAAAAGTGGCCTAGTTAACTTCTGCCCCTCTTGGATAGATTAGATGTGTTGCAATTTTTAAAGAAAGGTCTCCATTGACTGCTTCTTTCCATGACCAAGAATCTCTAGTGAGCATCCTAGGAAGATTCAATTGGTGGACTTGAGAAAGAAGGTTGAGGATGGCTTGAGGCAGATTACGAGGAATGCAACAACAAGTGTCTCTAATTAAAGCAACCACTCTCATATCTTGAGGAAGGAAAAGGTTCGGGAACCGATCTGCAATAGGGGAATTGTTTAGCCATGAATCTGATTAGATCCTAGTTGGTAGCCCATTCCCAATTGCCTATTTGTTGCCTTGATGAAGTAAACGAGTTTGATGCCTTATTAACCTTCAGATACATGAGCTAGAGAAAGGGTTCTTAGGGTACCAAATGGGGTTGTTCTTGAAGTTCTTTGCTTGAACCAATTGGACCAAAGGGAGTAAAAGGAGGCAACAGCTCATCCTAGCTGTAAGAGACAAGCAGAAATGAGAGCTTTCATACTTCTGAAACCCAACCCACCTTCAGACTTGGGAAGGCAGAGGTTGGCCCATCTTATCAAGCTTCTCTTCCTAGAGATAGAATGCCCAAACCAGAGGAAATTTTTCATAAGATTTTCGAGCTCTTTATAGGCTGAGGAAGGAATTGGCAACACAATGAGGATGTGCATTGGAAGACTTCCAAGCACATGGTTGACCAGAGTTAGACAGTAAGTAAAGGAGTGGTTCCTTGCTTTCCAACCAATGTTTGTAAGAGAATACTGGCTTTATGGTCTTGGAACAAGCATCAGTGTGCAAATTGACTCTAAGCAAGCGGAAGCCTAATTACGGAAATTCTAAATGGGGTTTAGCACCACCAATAAACGGGAAAGAGGTAGATGGAGATGCGTATATTATCAAAACCAATACAATATCAATGGAGAAGCAACAATAACCATGGAAGAAGAGCAAACCGAGGCAAATATGCTTGTGGTCATACAAAGTTCAAAAGGTGTTCAATGTTAAAACTGAAATAAACTTGACACTAACCATTAGATTGTTGGAGCAATTCACACATCAGAGAGAGAGAGAGATAGAGAGAGAGAGAAAGATCTAGTTTTGGAGAAGGAATCGACCAGGAAAAAGAAGTTTCCATAGTTCTTCTCATACAAGATGTATATGACCAACATGATGTGTGGTATTTGAATTTCGCAGGAAATAACCGAATGAGCGGGATTATAAGGGAAATCATAAGTAAATGGACCAACACACCTCATCAACATTACAAGCAATCTATCAGCTATGTCCAAAGATAAGCACAACACTTTATGACTTGGAAAATCCTGGGTAGTGATTTTCTAATATGTACTTGATAGAATGGTGGTCTGCTTTGTTTGGGTTGACAACACATATGGGTATCAATGGGATTGCAAATAAAGCTGGCATGGGCTATCAAATTTGTTATGTATATTCACAAATCTTGTTATAAAAGGGAACCATATCATTATATAATGAGATAATAAGGACTGCGCTAATCATGTTTTCTGAAGGTTGAATGCCCAAAATGGGATTGCATATAAAGCTGGCTTGGCTATCAATTTTGTTATGTATATTCACAAATCTTTTTATGGAAGGAAACCATATCATTATATAATGAAATAATGAGGAATGGGCGCTAATCATGGTTTTTGAAGGTTGAATGCCCACCTTTTTTCAAACCATCGATCCCCATATGTGTTGTCAACCCAAACATAGAAGACCACCATTTTGTCAAGTCCATCTCAAAAATCACTAGGGACAATTTTCCAAGTCATGACATGGTGTGCTTATCTTTGAACACACTTGATCATTTGCTTGTAATGCTAATGAGGTGTGTTGGCCCACTAACTTGTGATCTCCTTATCAATTGAAGATGGAATCCTTTGAAGAGCTTGCATAAGATGTTCATGGAAATGTAAGCTTGCGAGATTTTTCAAAGCTTCCCGTACATGGTAAGAAAAGTTGTAAAATTCACTAGAAAGACAATGTGCCTATATTTCAATGTGGATTATGTGACTAATATGAAAAGCAATATTCTTAGTATTGGAAAACTCCTAGAAAATGGATATGTAGTATACATGGAGAATTTCTCTCTTTCATTAAAATATGTGCCCGAGAGACATGTTGCTCGAGTTCAAATGGCCAAGAATCGCATGTTTCACTTTATCTCAATATAGTGCTAGAGAAATGCTTCCATGGACTTGCAAATGATAAGTGATGACAATGGCATCCTTGCTCTAGGCATCTTCATTTGAACTAGCTCGAGTTATTATCTACTGCCAACATCATCAACATGGTGCTAAAATATTGATGAGATCCTAGCTACCAAGTTCCCATGAATATTTCATTCTACTGTATCCTAATCTTGGTTTTCATAGGTTTGGTATTTGAAAACTATTGGACTCCTTATCCCTTGTACTTTCTTCACAATAAAAAAAAAGAGAACTTCATCTTATGTATCCCTATATCAAATCTATAATTGTCTCACATCTTTAAGAAAATGCAATCTTCTTTTCACTTCTCTCACATCTTTAAGAAAATGCAATCTTCTTTTTACTTCAACATATCAATGAGAAAAATCCCACTCGAATTTACTAGAGTTTGTAAAGGGATTGGTCTGGACTAAATGAATCAAATTTGGTTATTAAACCGGTCATGCACTCCAATCCACATCGTACCCATGTATTAAATAGGTGAAAAACTTCTAGCCCTCATCCATTGTGGTCAACTCGACCTGACCCACTTTAACAAGCATAACCATTGAAAGTTATCCAGGTTAGGTTGACCCACAGATCCATCATTCATGAATTAATTGACTCAACCATAGTTCCCTACCTAACCCAAACTGAGTAAGCTTAACTTGGGTCCAATATTTTCTAACAATTATTTGAGGCACATTACCTAATTTGGCATTTGTAAAAGGTGGGTCCATGGTCAAATAACCTATTTATTTCTCTTGCATTGAACTGATACGTGTATATTCAAGTCCTTCATGATTGTTTTGAAGGTCAACCACATTTGAAGAGCATATGAGGTTGGTTTGTTAGTTTTCCATCCATAAAAGGTGGGTCCAATTGGCCATGGTCCATTGACTCAAAGGTGGAGTCTCTCCCTCATTGGCATTCGGACTAATCAAGTTATCATTTAAATTTAATGAAAAGTCTAAATGGGTCTTTCGGGTCAAGTGGGTTAGGTAAGTTAACCACACCCCAGCACATTTTTCCATGGGTCAAACCAATGACCAACCTGCATATTATGTGGGTCTAGTTGTATGAGTCATATGTCCTATGAGGGTTGTGGTGGATCAGGTTGGGAATCGCATTATACTGGTTATATGCAGGGCCCCTTGTGATGGACTATAGTAGAAAAGGTTGGATTCAATCGATCAATCCAATTTGATTTGCAGCAGTGCAAAATAGGTGTGCAATGGCAAATTTCACTATTTATTGATGGTAACATAAGGATGCGATAACAATCCTAGATGACAAAGGGAAGATTGGAAACTCATGACTTGGACTCGACTTATCCAATTAAAAAAATGACTAGGATAGAATTAATGCGGAAACTTGGGAGAGACATTTTAAAAGAATTCAAAAATATTTCAAAATAAATTTATTACTTATAAGATATAGAAAATACATTTAGTTACATTCATTCATTATAATCAATTCAAATTAATAAATTCATATATGTGACAAAAGTACAATGATAAGGACAATAAAAGGAAAAATATTGCATATTACATAATTTGTTAGTCCAAAAATTGAATGTAAAAGACCAAATATAAGTTCATTATTCATCATTTTTAAATTATTTACTCTAAAAGAACAAATGTTTCATATTAGTTAATTTGTTAGTCCAATCATCAAATGTAAAAGATCAAATTTAAGTTTCAAAGTATGTATTAATTTTAAATTATTGACTACAAACTTAATGAATAATTACTTATAAAGAAACTTTAATTACTTAAAATTAGATCGGCTGATTAAACAGTTTGAATGCAAATAAATTATTAAAATGAAAAGACTTAGGTGCGTTTCCCATATTTTTGACTTAATCATTCATCAAAATGAGATAACTAGGAAGAATCAATGAGACAAGAGTCAATAGGGAAAGTTTTCCAACCATAAAGGAGATCGAAAAGATCAATATCATTAAGGTGATGACATTTGCTACCCTTTGCCAACTAGCGTAGTACATTTTGATAGAGGCATGTAAAACCTCATTGTTATCCCCTCTTACCTAGAAAATTATTCATTACTCTTGGAGTACCTACTCCTTCCCCTTTTCCACCCTCCTTCCCCTTTTCCACCAATCACAATGGAGAACAAGGTCAATGGACTCCCACAAGGTTGAACCCCACTGACCTCATTCTCCATTGTGATTGGTGGAGAAGGGGAGGTACTCCAGGAATACTGAATAATTACTTTTACTACCTCTCTTCGAAAAGCAACACTGATTCAAATATAGCCTCATCCACCACCTTGTTCGATGTAGACTCCTTTGTGGACACCTTTTCTTTCATGATTCCTTACAAGATTTAACCATATTTGATTGAAAATAAAAATAGAAGGCATCTTTTTAGGAATTTACCTTGCGGTGACATAAAGGGAAAATTCTGGTGATTGTTTACATTTCAACTCACTCTTTTATCTTGAAATTAAATTCAATTAATATGCACACCAAATGCCTTAATTGACTAAAAGAAATCGAAAAAAAGAAGAAAAACTAAATAAAATTGTTGTTCAAAGTTCTCATTTCTATGATCTGTCTCATTTAGCCATCCACTCGCATAACATCTAATATACCTGCTTCTCTTAGATGACATGTGAAGGTTTTAAGAAATTTGTAGAATGCTAAACAATCAAACAATATGTAAACTCAACAGAAATTAAATAAATAATATAAGCACACACCATAAGAAGGTACGATTGTAATGTGGAAAACCCCAACGAGGTAAAAAACCATGAATGCAATAATCATCAACTATTAAACAAAGTCAAACAGTTATAAGATATACCCGCACCCTTTTTATACCGTAAGGACCAAGTTCTTCTTATGGCAACTCCTTTTGCTCACAGACACTCGTTCGTCATGCACTTTCTCTACTTGATCAACTCACACCTTAATCACTCAAAATGGCCTTAAAACCTCTACAAGAGATATATAAGTAATTGCTTTCTAGAGCAAAGCTTCAACACTTCAACTCTCAAAGAAAGCTCTAGTGATCTCCAAAGTGTAACTCCATTTAGGGTAATGAGATATGTACTTAGGGTTGAGAGAAACCCCTTTAAATAGCCTTAATTTCATGCCTCATAATAGTAATTCATATAGGATAAGAACTACCACAAAATAGAAAATCTGACTTCAAGAAGGATAGGTTTTTATGCAATGACATTTCGTTATTTCCACGTAATGGCAGTTTCATAATTACAAATAACACAAATTTTGCAAACTTCCTGAGGCCATAACTTTGTGGTTTTAGCTCCGGTTGACATAATCTTGAAATCTACAAATATCTATTCGAAACGTGCTTTCCAACTGTAGATCGCTTACTCATATTTGATGCTTGATTTGTAAGATATGACCTTTCTAATCCATCTTATATTTAGAAAAATACATCAAAACACTTCAATTTGTTACTCTTTCTTCGATTTCTTCACTTTAGTGTATCCAGCAACTCATAACATAGTCTATACTGAAAGAAATATGAAATACAACTTAATGGACCTAGAGTTTTGTCCAACCCATGAATTAGTCAACATACAATAATGCTTTTAATCTCCTCCTTTGACAATTCATAGACAAAACTGCACAAACATCAAGTCTACCCAAAAGGTAAAACTAAAATTACATTAAGTACATTGAATTGCAAAAAAAAAAATTTACCATTAGCACGTAGCATTGTATCAATGGTACCAATGCTATATCAATTGAATACCATGTATCGTTAGCAACCCTAAATCTTCAAATCTCACCTTTAAGTTGAACTTTCTCCGCCATTTTATCTATAATTGACAAATAGAATGATGTTAGCATGCATCATATCTATCAATCAAGATCCAGTAGTAGCTCCCCTTTAATTGTATCTTTGTAGTAGCACCGGCATTGGTCATGCAGACTGTAACACTCCGACCCAACTTAATCGAGTTTAGAGACTAATTAATGACGAATTAGTGATAAATTATGTTTTGACTTTGTTTTGGTTTCGTTCCGGGTCATGGATAGATAGTTGGGTTGAGTTTAACCTCGTTTAGGTAGACATGAGCCATTTTTCATAATTTTAGATTTTATAAGACGTTGTCATTCATGCATCATCTTGGTGTCAATACGTGTCTTTCATCGAACGCGTCAACTTTTGTTACTGACTCGTATGTGAATGATGTTGTTTGTTCCTGTTGGACCCTCATTTTACTTGAATTGTAATTAATCGCAATTCTTGGACTGTCTTGCAATTTGGGCTTTATCTTTATCTTATATAAGAAGGAAGGCACCGCCTTCTTCTTTCTTCAACGTTTATTCTTCCTTCTTCATTCTTCCTTTTCTGTTTCTTCTCTCTCTACGATCCAGCCAAGAGGAGAGGGGTGATTATCTAGGTGCACCCAATTACAACTCGTCTCTTGTGTATTCTACGGTAAGCCTTGGATTCTTCCTCTTCTCCTTCGTCTTCTTGTCATGCTACCCTACATGCACTCAACGTCCCTTTCTTTATTTCTTCTTTTGCATACATGATGATAGGTAGGTGTTTAGATGTCGAATTGGAGCCCATGGCCAACCGTTTGCGTATTAGAACTCTTTTGAGGCAAGTATAAGCATGATTTGGATGAACACATGTTGGTACACCGTGATTGCTATGAATTTTCTCTTTACTCTTAAGTGTATTTGATGTACAACCCTTATGTGATTGTGTGATCTTGATCTTTTGTGTATTTGAGGTGCAAAGCCTTCATTTTACTCTCAGCAGTTCTATAACAGAAGGGACTGTTCGACCGATCGGGCTTCAGAGCTGACCGATTGAACACAGCTAGAACTGAAATTCGACTGGCCAGGCTTCCTAACCGACTGATCGGTCCTGAAGTGCTTTGCTTCAGGAAATTAAATCGGTACAGTGAACACTTTTATGTCCATTTCTATTCTCCGACCTTTCACACCAACCAAGGAACCTTTTAGGCTATATTCCTGAGCTCCGTGGCTCGTGAATTATGTAAGGAAGTCCTTCCAGAGACCTCCAATAAAAGATACGTATGAATTGGACCTAATAGGGCCTCACAGTAAAATATTGGTGACCCTTAACTTGCCCATTGGAATACAAGAATCGCATGAATAGTCTTGAGGGCTGTGACTCATTCATGTGTGTCGTTCAGTGTTAAGTACCTCCCCATGTGTGTTGGTTTAAGGGACTTCGATACACTTTCTCAATACAATGCAATACTTATAAAAGACAACTGTATATAGAATAAGTTAAAACTACATCATCATGCACAGTTAGAAACACTGGATAGCTAGATTATGGTTAGCTAGTAAATGTTCTTGATTCGAACAAGAATGAGTTGCATGACATCTTGATTTACGTTTATTGGCCTCCATTCTTTTGTATAGTTTGTCTAGTTTGATATGCCCATTTACAATAATAAATTTGGTTTGTTTGACATGTTCACTATGTTTCCATTATATTTGATCTGTTATGTTTGACATGTCCAGTATAATACCTTAAGTTGCACATATGTTTGGAATGTATGATATATGTTTGATATGATATGCAAGATTTACTCAAGTTTTAGTATATAATTGACTCCACATGGTCCGACACTACTCAGCCTCAGCTTTAAGATACTGACGGGGTTGAATTTGGCGTAGTATGTATGGCACTACTGCAGTGAGTTTATGTCTTGGGGCTTCCAGACCCCAAGAACCCGAGACCCATTCATACCCTGGCCTGGTCAACAGTGTTCTCAGTATGTATGTAAGATCCCTTTTTGGGAGCATATGGCAAATGTAGTCGCCACCTAGTTATGTTCACATCACGTATACATTGATTCTGATAGCATGATTTATCTGAGAACACGACTACCTAGTATACGAAGTTGAAACTCTATGATTTATCCGTTGTTACTTATTATGCTAGATACAACATACGTTAACTTGTTGTTGCTTATATTTTGCTGAATCGTTGTATTCACATGTTGTCCTTAGTGTTGCAGGCTCAGATCCCTCGACTGACCCCTCATCGGTCAACCAGAGTCCAGGGGAGACCCCCGACGCCCCGACAGGACTAGAGGAGTGGATGTGATCCCTCTACCAGAGCACGACAATGGCATGCATGCATATAGGTCTTTTTTGGTTGGGATCTAAATGTTTTGTTTTGTTTTGTTTTGTTAGTAATCTCTATGATTTGTATTTTGGATCCCTTTTGTAAGACTCTGAACCTCGTGTTATTTTTGTATATCTATTCTTTTGATTCCGTATGTTTTCTTTTGTTACGATTTAATACCTACAGCTTCTGCATACATGAATTGGCATTTGTGAATTACCCTTGTGTGTGCATTTAGACATGGTCTAAGTGTATATGCACGAGAGTACGTGTGTCACTGGCTAGGTTTAGACTTAACCCCCGATCTCCTCGGCTCGGGTTGTGACATACGTATTGTCTGGTATCAGAGCATTGTTACTCTACTTAATAAGCATGTAGGCATGTAGGAACGTGGTGAGGATACGAGTTGACTTGATAGTCTGCTATTGTGTTTTGTTGGGGATATCTATAATGGGGAACACCTTGTAAGTGAATCTTGATCTTTTGCATTTTGCAGGATATAGCTTCTAGCTCGGGTACTAATAATAATCATGGGGATAACGAAAGTGGGTCAACTCTTCCATAATGCCACAGAACCAGGATGACCGATTTCTTACAATGTTACAAGCGATCCACTCTCTACAAGCACAAGTTGTTTCTCTTATTGACAGGCAGAGTCAGGCATCAGTTCCGCCTCACGTGGAGTAGCAGGTGGTCTTCCAACATAAGGAAAATGATCCTAATGTGCTTTATGACAAGTTCCGAAAACGCGGAGCCACTAAATTCTATGGGGGTGAAGATGCTTTAAAGGCTAATCAATGGATGAGCACACAGAGGATCTATTTAAGACTGTGGTGTGCACTAATAGACAGAAGGTGGGAATGATAGCTTCAATGTTTCACGATGTAGCAAAGACTTGGTGGAAAAGTGTGAAGGAGTCTTACAAGGACCTACCGAATGCAACAGTTTGGGAAACATTCAAGAAGCAATTCAAGAGGAAATTCATTCCAGCCCATGTGCATAGAGCCAAAGAAGTCGAGTTCTTAGCTTTGCGCCAGCAGTAGATGACAGTGGCAGAGTATGTACATAAGTTCACACAGTTGTCACATTTTGCTGAGGATATGATTAATACAGAAGAGAAGAAGGTTAATCAATTTGTTGATGGCCTAAACCCTAAGTACAAGAATCATGTAACAGTATTCCAATGGCCAGCTATCTTCGATGATGCCGTGATCAAGCTTATGCTGCAGAGGCCAACATTCAAGAGGAAAGAGCCGTTGATGTCAAGAGGCATGCACCATTCGGTGCAAAAGGGCAAGCTCAGAAAAAGATGAAGGGCAAACAAGGTATATCTAGTTCGACCAGTGCGACCTGTGATCATTGTGGCAAGGGCCACAAGTCGGAGCAATGTTGGAGGAAGACAAAAGCTTGTTT
Source organism: Sextonia rubra (assembly GCA_037013555.1). NCBI lineage: Eukaryota > Viridiplantae > Streptophyta > Magnoliopsida > Laurales > Lauraceae > Sextonia > Sextonia rubra. The sequence goes on from JASUAD010000018.1 coordinate 17,394,153, forward strand.
TATTTGTGGCTCCATGGATCATTTAATGGTGAACTACCTGAGGTACAAGTCTTCCCAATCCTAATAATCTAGGCCAACTGCTTCAACGGGTTCAGGCAGATCCAATACCTCCCCAGCTCCCAGTAAACCCCAGCAATCTCATCTAAGCCCGAGATCACAACGCCATACTGCTCGTGTTTATGCAGCTACTCACGAGAGTGCCAAGTAAGCGAACGTGGTGGAAGGTACTATCCTGATTTCGCAAGTTGAAGCTATAACCTTGTTCAATTTGTGGTCTATGCATTCGTACGTAGCACCTCATTTTGCTGAGCAATTACGGCAGCCGCCTAAGCCGCTACCGTATGTGTTGGTGGTGTGCACTCCTATTGGCAAGAGGGTAGAGTGTAGTGTATACTACCCTCAATGCGATGTGCAGATCGAAGGGCAGCAACTTCCAGTTGACCTACTTTTGCTTTCAATGCTGGACTTCGATGTGATCCTTGGAATGGATTGACTCGCGCAATATCGTGCCTGTGTCAATTGATTGTTATAACAGAACGATCTACTGCGATTTAAAGAATGGATTCCATTTCGAGGGCAGCCAGAAGAAATACTCAAGGCATGTTATTTCCGCGTGTAAGGCGGATCGATTGATACGCAGGGAGTGTGAAGGCTTCATTGCCTTTATTTCAAAGAAGAAGGATTCGAAACAGCTTGGGGAAATTCCTATGGTATTCGATTTTCCAGATGTCTTTACTGATGACGTGCCCGAGTTACCTCTGGTGCGAAAAGTGGAATTTGCTATTGATCTTGTACCGGGCACTGCACCGATCATTAAAGCTCCATATCGCATGGCCCTAGCAGAATTGTTGGAATTGAAAAAGCAACTGCAGGATCTTTTGGACAAGGGTTTCATACGCCCGAGTGTGTCACCGTGGGGAGCGCTTGTGTTATTTGTCAAGAAAAAAAAAGGCATCTTTCGAATGTGCATTGATTACCAGCAATTGAATAAGGCGACAATAAAGAACAAATAGCCCCTGTCGAAGATTGATGAGTTGTTTGATCAACTTCAAGGTGCTGCATATTTTTCAAAGATTGATTTAGGATCTAAATATCACCAGTTAAGAGACAAAGAAGATGACATTCCTAAAACTGCCTTCAGGACACGGTATGGACATTATAAATTTCTCCTGATGCCTTTTGGATTAACCAATGCACCTGCAGCTTTTATGGCTTTGATAAATCGGATATTTGCTCCTTTCTTGGACCAGTTTGTGGTTGTATTTATTGATGACATTTTGGTGAACTCTAAGACAATAGAGGAGCATAAGGAGCATTTGAGGAAAGCCTTAACCTTGCTAAGAGAACATTGACTATATGCTAAGTTGTCGAAATGTGATTTTTGGCTTAAGCAGGTAGCATTTCTGGGTCATATCATTTCATGATAAGGATTAGCAGTTGATCCAGCTAAAGTAGAGGCAGTTGTGAATTGGCCTAGCCCAAAGACTATGAGAGAAATTAGGAGTTTTCTTGGACTTGCAGGTTACTATCGTAGATTTGTTCAAGACTTTGCTAAGATCTCCGCTCTTTTGACTAAGCTTACTTGCAAGAATGTGTCTTTTGATTGGACTCAGGAATGTGAAGCTAGTTTCCAGACTTTGAAGGAGAAGTTAACTACTGCTCCGATTTTGACTTTACCGAATAGAGGTGAAGGATTCGTAATTTATTCAAATGCTTCTCGAGTTGGTTTGGGCTGTGTTTTAATGTAGCATGGCAAGGTAATCGCCTATGGATTGAGGCAACTTCGAGAGCATGAGAAGAACTATGCCACCCATAACTTGGAACTAGCAGCTATCATGTTTGCCTTGAAACTCTGGAGACATTATCTATATGGCATAAAATTTGAGGTACATTCAGATCATCACAGTTTGCAATATTTATTCACACAGCATAAGTTAAATATGAGACAGCGTAAATGGCTAGAAGTTATCAAGGATTATAATTTTCCCATCAAGATCAGCCGAGGAAAGGTAATGTTGTGGCAGATGCACTTACTAGGAAATCGGAGACTGTCAATGTGTTAGATAATTTCCTTTCTATGATGCACAATCTTCCTGTTGAAGTGAAATTGGTAGACAACTATATGATGTTAGCCACTACTCTTGTGTTCTAACCTGAAGTGATTCAACAAATTAAGGACCAGCAATTTGAAGATTTAACTTTGAAGCGCATTCATGATCATATTGGAGTTTGACCCGACTTTCGACTGGAGGATGGTGTACTGTACTTTCGGAACCGATTATGTGTCCCAGCAATCGATGACTTGAAAGAGAAGTTGATAACAGAGGCACACTATGCTCGATATGCGATGCACCCAGGAAGTTCGAAGATGTATCGGGACATCAAGGATCAATTTTGGTGGAACAACATGAAGAGGGGAATAGCAGGGTTTGTCGCCAGGTGCTTAACTTGTCAGAAGGTGAAAACAGATAATTAGAGGTCTCCAGGTTCGTTGCACCCATTGCACATACCGTAGTGGAAGTGGGAGCATATTACCATGGACTTTGTTTCCGGGTTACCTTCGACGAGTAAAAAGAATAATGCTATTCGGGTAATAGTAGATCGCTTAATGAAGTCAGCCCATTTTATCCCATTCAAGAAGGGTATGACATTTTCAGAAATGGCGAGGAAGTTTGTGGATGAGATCGTCAAACTCCATGGTACACCCGTGTCGATTGTGTCCGATTGTGATAGTCATTTTGTATTGTCGTTCTGGAAAGCATTCCAAGATGCTATGGGTACCAAGTTGAGTTTCAGCACAGCGTATCACCCTCAGACAGATGGACAGTCAGAACGGACGATTCAGACTTTAGAAGATATGTTCCGGGCCAGTGTGTTGAGTTTCAAAAAGGAATGGGATACACACCTCTCGTTGTGCGAATTTGCGTATAACAACAGTTTCCATGAGAGTATTGGAATTGCCCCGTACGAAGCCTTGTATGGGCGCAAATGCCGAAGTCCGATATGTTGGGAAGAAGTTGGGACTCGAAGTTTTCACAGGCCAATGATTATCGCTGAAACTACGGAGAAAGTGTAGAAGGCGAAAGGGAACTTGAAGGTTGCTCGGTCGAGATAGAAGAGTTATGCAGACACTCACAGAAGACCCTTGGAATTTGAAGTTGGAGACTGGGTGTTTCTGAAGGTCTTGCCAATAAAGGGTACGATCTGTTTTGGCCAGAAGGGTAAGTTAGCGCCAAGATACGTTGGTCCATTCGAGATTATAAGCAGGATTGGCGATTTGGTGTACAGATTAACTCTTCCAGTGGAGTTTTCTGGAGTACATGACGTATTCCATGTATCGATGCTTCGCAAGTATGTTCGAAACCCTATGTCACAACCCGAGCCCAGGGTTCGGGGGTTAACAAAAGCCAAACCTAATGACACACGTACTCCCGTGCATGCACACGTAGACCGAGTCTAAATGCACACGCACAAGGGAACATTCACACGTGCCAAGCAAGTACGCGGAAGCTGTAAATATCAGAAACATAAAACTAACAAAGCAAGAAGAGGATACAAAAGACGATCTGACATAATTACATATGAAAGTTTTACAACAAGAACAAAATAACATATACAGTCGTGACATATACGTCCAAGAACAAATCCCCAAAACAAGACTCCAAAGATATGCAAGCCATGAACGCTCTCCCGTGGAGTGATCACATCCACTCCTCTAGGCCTGATGGGGCCCCGGGGGTCTCATCTGGAGCCTGGCCGACCGGCGAGGGTTCGGCAGGGGGATCTGGGCCTGCAACACCAAAAACCACTGTGAATACAAAGATTCAGCAAAGTATAAACAATAGCAAGTTAACACACGCTGTATCTAACAGAATAAGAACATCATGTGATTAAAGAAAGCATTTTCGTATACTAGGCTGTCATGCAAGAAGGAATTATGCTGAGTGAATCAATGAATACATGCAGTGTACATACTAGTGGCTACTACATTACCATATGCTCCCAAAAGAGGGATCTTATAACATGCAAAGAACACCATTGTCCGGGCCAGGGTACAATGGGTCTCGGTTTCCTGGGGTCCGGTTCCCCAAGACAAATCCATACTGCAGCAGGTCCATATAAACTATACCAAATTCACTCCGTCGGGATCCTAAGGCTGAGGCTAAGTAGTGCCTGACTATACGGAGTCAATCATGAAAACCCTGAGTAGATCGTGACAATATATCATACGTGCATAACTGTATTTGGAAACTTATACATGCATACTCAAGGTAAAGAAATCACAATGTGAAAGTAAAGGAATACAAGTAATCATGTCAGAGCATTGAGATCAATGATCGAATGCAATATGTTATGCAACAAATCATGTGAAATCGAATCATCTTGAGTTACAAACCAATTCTAATCTAATTATCCGGTGTTTCTAACCGTGCATGATGATGTAGTTTTAAGTTATTCGATGCACTGTTGTCTAGTGTTGCATGAATCAGGCAGTGCACGAAGTCCCTTAAACCAACACCCATGGGGAGGTGCTTAACATCCGGATAACGAACATGAATGATTCGCAGCCCTCGAGATCATTCACGCGTTGTATATTCCATTGGGCAAGTCTAGGTGCACTACATTCTATCATGAAGGCCATATCGGTCTTTTCTTTACACCTAGCCTTGTTTTTCTTTCATTAGTCTAGTGTGAACGCGGCTTAGCCGTGTGTGTGCTACGGCTTAGCCGTGTGTGGTCTACGGCTTAGCCGTGGCTGGGCCGTAGAAGACCTGTCAGTTGCTGACTCTCAGTTATTCCAGAAATTGCACCCTGTATTGATCTACGGCTGGGCCACGGCTGAGCTTCGGCTTAGCCGTAGGGCAATCCACGGCTTAGCCGTGCCCTAGCCGTAGAGGAAAACTGGGTTTTTCTCCTCTCTGGATTGTGAGCCGTAGGGGCTATACGGCTTAGCCGTACCTGCACGAATTCAAATTTCTGAAACCTATACAGAATGTCTGGGAAAGCATCCCAATTGCAATTTATCAAGGGAGATAGACAAAGTAGTAATCAAATGAGTATCAAATGGGCTGTAAACACATGTTTTCCATACCAATTCATGTAAGATCAACCAAGTCAAATGCATACCAACATGGGTTCTCAAAGTCATGGTTATACTTGCCTCAATGTGGAAATCAATTACCCAACTGAAGTTCTCAAACCCAAACACAACCTAACACACCAACAACCAACATGCATGCATGAGAATTGGAAGGAAATCCAAAACACAGGACACACCATGCAAAGAGACAAGAAGGAGAAGAGATAGAGAAAGGAGATGAGAAGAATGGAAGACTTCCACTCACCTCAATTGCACATGCAAGAACCACGAGCTTGATCGATGGAGGAGAGAAATCAAGTGAAGGAGAAGAGAGACTCCACGTGCAGTTGCAAAGAAACAGAGAGAGAACGAGAGAAAGAATGTGAGTTGTGATCGATGATGAGATTATATACTCAAATGGGTTGTCCAATTTGCAAAGAAGTCCAAGCTAGAATGCTATTTTCAGTTTGAGTCAAATCTAGGTCCAATCGAATCACAGGACCTCGGTTGCAAATGACGTAGTTACGAAAGTTAACGAGCTCAACGAAAGACACGTGTTGACATCAAGATGATGCAAAAATGACCATGTCTTAGAAAAGCTAAAATTACGAAAAAGGGCTTAGTCTACTTAATCCAGGTCAAACTCAACCCAACTACCTATCCATGACCCGTAACGAAAATAAAACACAAACAAAACACGATTAGCAACGAAAACAAGATTAACTAACCGCTAAACGGGGTCAAGCTGGGTCGGAGTGTTACACCCTACCCACGTCATTTGATATAACGATGTGCAGATCCAGCTGAATGTGACATACGTTGAGCGACCACTCCATATCGTGGGATCCCGAGAACAGATCTTATGTATCAGAACGATTCAATGGGTCAAAGTGCTATGGGAGCATCACAATCCCGATGAAGCCACTTGGGAATTGGAGGAGCAAATGGGGCGTTAGTGTCCTCATCTCTTCACACAGGTATGAATTCATCCCGTGTGAGTTCATTCCGAAAATGGAATGTTGCTTAAATGGGGGAGGATGTAACACTCCAACCCAACTTAATTGAGCTTAGCAACTAATTAATGATGAATTAGTGGTAAATTATGTTTTGACTCTGTTTTGGTTTCGTTCCGGGTCATGGATAGGTAGTTACGTTGAGTTTAACCTAGTTTAGGTAGACATGAGCCCTTTTTCATAATTTTAAATTTTATAAGACGTTGTCATTCATGCATCATCTTGGTGTCAACACGTGTCTTTTATTGAGCTCGTCAACTTTTGTAACTGACTCGTATGTGAATGATGTTGTTTGTTCCCGTTGGACCCTCATTTGACTTGAATTGTAATTAATCGCAATTCTTGGACTATCTTGCAATTTGGGCTTTATCCTTATCTTATATAAGAAGAAAGGCACCGCCTTCTTCTTTCTTCAATGTTTCTTATTCCTTCTTCGTTCTTCCTTTTCTGTTTCTTCTCTTTCTACGATCCAGCCAAGAGGAGAGGGGTGATTATCTAGGTGCACCCAATTACAACTCGTCTCTTGTGTCTTCTACAGTAAGCCTTGGATTCTTCCTCTTCTCCTTCGTCTTCTTGTCATGCTACCCTACATGCACTCAACATCTCTTTCTTTCTTTCTTCTTTTGCGTACATGATGATAGGTAGGTGTTTAGACGTCGAATTGGAGCCCAAGGACAGCTGTTTGCATATTAGAACTCTTTTGAGGCAAGTATAAGCATGATTTGGATGAACACATGTTGGTACATCGTGATTACTATTAATTTTCTCTTTACTCTTAAGTGTGTTTGATGTACAGCCCTTATGTGATTGTGTGATCTTGATCTTTTGTGTATTTAAGGTGCAAAGCCTTCATTTTCCTCCCAACCGTTCTGTAACAGAAGGGACTGTCCAACCGATCGGGCTTCAGAGCCGACCGATCAGACATAACCAGAACCGAAATTTGACCGGTTGGGCTTCCTAACTGACCGATTGGTCCTGAAGTGCTCTGCTTCAGGAAATTAAATCGGTACACTAAACACTTTTGTGTCCATTTCTATTATCAAACCTTTCACACCAACCAAGGAACCTTTTAGGCTATATTCCCAGGCCCCGTGGCTCGTGAATTATGTAAGGAAGTCCTTCCAGAGACCTCCAATAAAAGGTAGGTATGAATTGGACTTGATAGGGCCTTTACAGTAAAATATTGGTGACCCTTAACTTGCCCACTGGAATACAAGAATCGCATGAATGGTCTTGAGGGCTGTGACTCGTTCATATGTGTCGTTTAATGTTAAGCACCTCCCAGTGGGTGTTGATTTAAGGGACTTCAATACACTTTCTGAATATGCAACACTTATAAAAAGCAACTATATATCGGATAACTTAAAACTACATTATCATGCACAGTTAGAAACACTAGATGACTATATTAGGGTTGGCTAGTAAATGTTCTTGATTCAAGCAAGAATGAGTTGCATGACATCTTGATTTACGTTTATTGGCCTCCATTCTTTTGTATAGTTTGTCTAGTTTGATATGCCCATTTACAATAATAAATTTGGTTTGTTTGACATGTTCACTATGTTTCCGTTATATTTGATCCGTTATGTTTGACATGTCCAGTATAATACCTTAAGTTGCACGTATGTTTGGAACGTATGATATATATTTGATAATATACGCATGGTTTACTCAAGTTTTAGTATATGATTGACTTCACATAGTTCGACACTACTTAGCCTCAGCCTTAGGATACCCGACGGGGTTGAATTTGGCGTAATATGTATGACACCACTGCAGTGAGTTTATGTCTTAGGGCTTCCGGACCCCAAGAACCCAAGACCCATTCATACCCTGGCCCAGTTGATGATGTTCTCAGTATGTATGTAAGATCTCTTTTTGGGAGCATATGGTAAATGTAGTAGCCACCTAGTTATGTTCACATCATGTATACATTGATTCTGATAGCATGATTTATTTGATTGCACGACTGCCTAGTATTCAAAGTTGAAATTCTATGATTTATCCATTGTCACTTATTCTGCTAGATACAACATGCGTTAATTTGTTGTTGCTTATACTTTGCTGAATCGTTGTATTCACATGTTGTCCTTAGTGTTGCAGGCTCAGATCCCTCAACCGACCCCTCGTTGGTCAACCAAAGTCTAGGGGAGACCCCCAATGTCCCGTCAGGACTAGAGAAGTGGCTGTGATCACTCCGCCGGATTGCGACAATGGCATGCATGCATATAGGTCTTCTTTCATTGGGATCTAAATGTTTCGTTTTGTTGTGTTTTGTTAGTAATCTCTATGGTTTGTATTTTGGATCCCTTTTGTAAGACTCTGAACCTCATGTAATTTTTGTATAGCTATTCTTTTGTTTCCTTATGTCTTCTTTTGTTATGATTTGATACCTGCAGCTTCTGCGTATATAAATTAGCACGTGTGAATTTCCCTTGTGTGTGTGCATTTAGACAGGGTCTAAGTGTATATGCACGGAAGTACGTGTGTCACTGATTAGGTTTAGACTTAACCCCTGATCTCCTGTGCTAGGGTTGTGACACAGATCATGACACATTCCTCTTGTTTGTACTACTCACAACATGATTTATGCATGCAACATGTGGAGTAGAGTATGCATTACTTAAAATAAAAATAGATTTACCTTTAACTTTTGAAGTAAATGTACCTTTATCATAACTGAGATAGGTGTGTCATTAAGCCTTCTCTAATTGCTCCAAATATCTTTTAAGAATTTATGAGCTAGTGTTCATCTTTTTCAAACAGGCTTTTGCAGAATCCAACTCAAACAACACAATCTTTAATTTGTCATTCACATCTTCTTTTTCAACTTGGTAAGAATTCAACTGTTTCTTAAGAGGCTTCAACTCCTTTTCATGTAGCTCAAACTCATCATACCATAAGTCATATTTTTCAATCACTGAATTTTTCTGCTCTTCCACAAGTTTAACCTTTGCATGTACATCTACTAATTCAGCCTTAAGAGACAAAAGCTGATTTTTTAAAGCTTTTTAGTTGTGTACAATCTTATTCCCAAACTTGGTCAGCTTAACACATTCTTCACACAATGAATTGTACTTCACTTCCCCATTTGCCTCTTTATCTGACGCCTCATCATTATCACTATTAGAGCCACTATTAGAAGAAATACGTGAAGACCTAGCCTTAAAAGCTATATACTCGGCACTGACAGTGTTAAGAAGTGGATTTTCTACACTTTTAGAATCATCAACTTTACTACATCTCTTCTTTTTCTATTTGCACACATAGATATTCTATGACCAAACCCTTTACATACAAAGCATTGAATAGATCTAGGTTTTTCTACTCAAACTCATATTTGAGCATTTTTATGTCAGATTTTTTATCTTTCAACTGAGTTGGATTTTGTCTTCGATGTGCCTTCTTGATTGAGTCCCATTTTAGAAACCACAATGGATCAATTGCAATAACTTCGTGTAGTCATCTCTTATACTACTTGAAGGTTTTAGGGGATTTCTAGAATGCTAAATAATCAGACAATATGTAAACACAGTGGAAATTAAATTAATCAACACAAGAATGCACCACAAGAAGGCATGATTTTAACGTCAAAAACCTAACCGGGTAAAAAAAACCTTGAATCCAACAAAGATCAACTATTAAGCAAATTCAAATTACAAGATCTACTCATACCTTTTCACACTTTAAGGACTGAGTTCTTCTCGCTGCAACTCCTTCTGCTTATGGGCACTCCTTCACAGTACACTGTTCTCTACTTGATCAACTCACACCTTGATCATTCAAGATGGCCTCAAAACTTCTATAAGAGATAAAGAAGCAACTACTCTCTACGATAAAGCTTCAGCACTTTAACTCTCAATGTACGGTTTAGTGAAGATGATCTCCAAAGTGTAATCTCCACTTACATTAATGAAATATATACTTAGGGTTGAAAGAAACCCCTTTAAATAACCCCAATTGCATGGCTCATAATAGTAATTCATCATGGATAAGAATTGACACAAAACAGGAAATCCCATTTTAAAAAGGAAAGCTTTTCACGCAATTGAAGTTTTGTAATTACAAAAGGCATAATTTCTACAAAGTTTCTGAGGCCAGAACTTTGTCGTTTTAACTCCGATTGACGCAATCTTGAGCATATAGATATCTACTCGAAAGGAGCTTTCCATCAGTAGTTCTCTTGCCCATATCCAATGCTCGATCGATGAGATATGACCTTTTTAATCAATACTATACTCATAAAAACACATCAAAATGCTTCAATTTGTTGCTCTTTCTTTGATTTCTTCACTGCAGTGTATCAGGTGACTCATATCACAGTCCATACTAAAAGAAATATAAAGTACAACTTAATGAAACCAAAGTTTTGTCTAACTCAATGCTTTTAACATGCTCCCACGGCTCTCCTTTCACAGACACTTCAAGTAGTTGGACATTTTATTGATATTGGCAATGGTGATGATTGCGGTGGTGGTAGTGGTGATAGGTGGTGGTAGTGATGATTGCGGTGATGGTAGTGTTCATGATAATGATGATGAGGATGATGACGACGATGGTGATGATAATGAGGTGATGGTGGTAGTAGTGTTAGGGCAACGTTTTAGATGGTGATGGCGGTTGTGAAATTTTCCTTAAATTTATAAAACAAGAAGGAAAAGTAAATTTAGGTAATTTGATATCAAAGGTAGGCTGCATCCATGGATTTGAAGCCACACATTAAACCCAAATAAAGTTTTGTATGAGCAATTAATCTCATAATGGACCCTACCCTAATATTAAAATGTAGTTATCTTGAAACTTTTTTCAACAAATATTATAATTTGTAGCAATGCCAACAATTAAAATTAAAATCTATTACATTCTAAAAAAAAACTACGAACCAATAATTTTAATATTACACTACTCTATTCTATACTATTTTCTTCTAACAATATTTGTATTTGTAAACTACTCACCATATGCTAAGGAATGGATGCACTTGAATATTTTCAACTATGTAAATGTTCCTCACCGTATTGTGTACTATCCATTCCTAAGCATATGGTGAGGGACATCTACATAGTTGCAATATTCATGCTTAGAAGAAAAAGGTCATATATGGTTAGTTGCAAAAGATGAATGTTTACGTGAAAAAAAGAAAGCCACATAAATATTCCTTATCCTATGATGAGGGATGCATAAATATGGACATATGAACATTCTATATAATACACACACATCACTACAATAAAATGCAGCATTGCTTACACATTTTGCCCATCAAGCCCCAATTTCATAGGCAAAAGGTAGCTTTTTTAGACGCATATAGGGAATGCATGGGCAAAAGGAAGCCTTAATACAATAATTTAACACTTATTGCCCACGCATTGCCAAGTGTAGGCAAAGAGAACCCTTTTGCCTATGAATTTGAGGATTACGTCGGTAAAATACTTCTTTTGGCCATGCAAAGAAGTAGATGTAGGTAAATGAGGTGACAAAATGTTTGGCGTGACCAGATTCTCTCCAAAAAAATGTTTGAAATTTTCCCTTATGCAATTCCTTGCGTGGGAAAAAATCAAGCTAAATTTACTATTATTTATCCTACGTATTCTTTGGGTTGGGAAAGTATTGAAGTTATTTTTATTTCATTATTCACTATACCTATGTCCACTATGCATCGGTGAAGGTGTAATATCACACATCTGTGTTGTTTCACTAATCTTTTTTTGTTTTGGTAGAAGTCTCACCAGTCTCTTAATTTCACCTCCCCATCAGCGAAGGTGTAATATCCCAAAAGCATTGCTTGGGTGCCAAATTGAAAAGCTCATAATTTATCTCCTTTTAAGCTAAGAAGCCCAAAATGAGGACGATGTTATGGCTTTCCAACCAAGCTTAAGCATGCTTGCTTCATTTGTCTCCTCCACATTTCTAATTCCCAGACCACCTTTTTTCAGAAGGCACAAAAGCTCCCATCTGATGAGATTCCTTTTGGTTTGAGTGGAATTTGATGACCAAAGAAAGTTCCTCATTATTCTTTTAATTAGCAAACAAGTTCTAACTGGGATGGGAACGGCGAGAGAGACAAACATTGGGATGTTACCTAAAGCATGCCTTAGAAGAGTTAGATGACCTGTAAAGGAAAGAGACTTCATTTTCCATCCATCTAGTCTAGATCTCAAGACATCCAAAAGCTTCATGAAGTGTCTATGTTTGGGGCTGCCCAGAAAGAGAGGGATTCCAGGGTAGGATGATGGAAGAGTGGCTTGCCATATAGCAATGATGGAGCAAATAGAGCGTTGTTTGAAGGAGCTACATTTACCAATGAAGAGTTGGCTTTTAGAGAGGTTAAAAACTTGGCCTATAGTACTTTGGTAACTAGCAAAGAGATTCTTGACAACTTGGAAGCTTCTTTTGAGAGATTTAAGAAAAAGCATAATGTCGTCCGCATACGACAACTAAAAAGGAGAGGAATGGATGGGGGAAACAACATGAATTTTCCCATCCCTTTGGAGGGAGTTGAAGTTGAGATTGAGAATCTCTTCAGCATGGATGAAGAGGTAAGGGAAGAGAGGGTCACCTTGACGAAGGCCACAAGAAGAGCCAAAGAAGTCACAAAGAGTCCCATTATCTAGAATAGAACATTTACAAGTAGCGATCAATTCTTTAATGATAGCAATCCACTTATCAAAGAAATGCAAGAATTTAAGGATTTGAAAAGAAGACCTTTTTAATTTGTCAAAAGCCTTGGAAATGTTAAGCTTCATGCAAAGTGCCCCACCCCTATTCTTTGAGTTTAATTTCTGGAGAAGCTCATTAGCCTTGATAGCATGTCATTGGTAGATGGATCTCCCTTTTACAAAGGCTACTTGGTTAGGAGATATGAGATTTGGGAGAATGGTGGAAAGCCTTGCTACCAAAATTCTTGAAATAATCTTATATGAAAACTTTAGCAAACTAGTTGGGTGGAAGTTTGCAAAAGACTACGGAGATGAATTTTTATGAATTAATGCCACAAGGTATCCATTAGAAGCTCTCAAGAGGCGGCCATTTTGGAAAAAAAAAACTTAGATGCACAACAAACATCCTTACCTATAATATGACAAGTTGTAGTGACGAATGCTCCATTAAAGCCATTCAAACCTGGGGAACTGCTCTTGTTGAGAGAGAAGACTACCTTCCTTACTTCCTCATTTGTTGGGACACCAGTTAAGAGAACATTGTTAGTTTTAGAGACTATTGGGCCTTGCACTTGAAATAATTGCTTAGCGGAGAATTCTTGTTGGGCTATAAATTGGTTGGAGAAGAATTCAAGAACTCTTTACTTGAAAATAACAAGGTCTTCTATGGTCTCTCCAACGGTTGAGATTTTGTCAATTCTAATGACTTGCCCTCTTCATTTGGTAGAAAGGTGGAAAAAAAGGGTGTTGCTATCGCCATCCTGTAGCCATTTGATTCTTGATTTCTATCTCTAGTGGGTTTCTTCAGATTTAAGCTATTTGTGAATAAAGAGTTTTGCAAGATTCAAATTAGCTAGGTGTTGTTCAGTTGGTGAGTCATCTAAAGATTGTTGACAAGAGGTGACCTTAGATTGGGCTTCCATAATTTTAGATCTCAAGTCACCAAAAGTGGATCTGTTCCATCCCTTACGGTGCCCTTTGAGGATGTTGAACTTTTAGGCCAAGATGAATTGAGGATTTCCTTGGATCTGGCTACTCTACCATTGCGTAAGCTGTTGCAAGAAGTTTAGATGGAGGGTCCGCATCTCTTTAAACTTGAAAGGAGTGTTTGTGGCTTGAAGGGGGATAGAATGGCTAAGAAGAGGGCTATGTTTTGTTGAAACTCTAGGAAAGTGGGTGATGGTAGGGTCTTTGAAGTGCTTAATCTAGAGGGTATTAGCAAAAGCCCCATCTAAGCAAGCTATAGTGTAAAATCTGCCATGTCTCTTATTTACCTAAGTGAACCAAGGCCCTGTGTATCCTAGATCAGATATTCTTGTAGCCTACACCATATCGAGTAGTCAGAGATTGAAGGTGTTGATGGAGGGTTGAAGATGAGCTTCTCAATGGTGGAGAGAATTACATGAAAATCTCCTAGAATGCACCAAGGAAGAGTAATAAAAGAACTAGTGACAAGGTGCCACCATAAATTCCTTCTGAGCCTAATGTCTATTGAGCAATAAATTCCAATGATGATACTAGTGAGATTGGTAGTGGAGTCTCTAACTAATATGGATAAGTGTTGATTCGAAGGAACTAAGAGAGAGTTTGAAAAATGAGTTATTTTTTTAGAGACACCAGAGTTGGCTAAAAAAACTGGAAGATGGGGAACTAAAGAAAGTGTCAAAACCAAAAGAGAAAAAGCCTAAGGTAGAAAAAGATGGGAAGTGAATAATCAGCTCTGAAAGAAAGATGAGGTCTAGGTTATGGGAAGCAAACTCTGATCATGCTTGAAAATGGTGATGATTGCAGCAGAATCAAGGCCAACATCAACACAATTCAAGCATTAAAAAGAATGGGAAATTAATTACAGATCATCATTAAATTCTCTTTTGTTTACATGGGTTCAATACTCTGACCTTGGGGATGCAGGTTGTTTACAAGTTTTACAAAATTACAACCCCTCCCTTTGCTCTCAGATGTAATTCAAACTAGGAAAATTAAAAAAACTACATGAAAAAGTATGACAAAATGTAAAAATTGGAAGAAATTAGGAAAAATAGAGGTGATGACGTGGCCCACAATCACTAAAAAACATTGGCAATTTTGACAACTGTTTAGCCTAGTTTTTGCCTCTGTTTGCTTCTCTAGTTCCTTCAGGTGCTGGAATTTGTATTTTTCTGACTTTAGAAGTATTGACTGATCGCCAATGGTGTTGAATTTAGCTGTAGAATCGTCTACAATCTTTGGCAATCACCACTTCTTTGTTATGGATCACTTTTGTGCAAATCTTGAAAGGGTGCTTTGGTATAGTAAGCTAAAGCCAAAGTTGTGTCATTCTAATCCTATGATTTTCAAGGAACAAAATGAAGTTTGGAGACGCTTGTTCACAACCTTAGAATTTGCTTAAAGCCCCTTCAAATAGGAGAAGCAAAGAACTGCAGTCTCATCCGTTGGTGTGCTTACTTGCTTTGAAACTCATATTCTCTGAGTAATAAGCAGGTGTATCTTCCTCCTCTAAACCAATCCTCACCTTAAGTTTGTGAGAGGAAGAAGAACAGAGGGAGAACTTGGAAGTTTAATGCTTAAGAAGCCTTGTAATCTTGCTCGGAACCTTGGAATCCTTGCTTAAACCTTGGTTAGAATCTTTTGAAACTTTTCGAACCCTTTTCCAAATGCCCAAACTTGCCTTTTATAGACTTTGGCGGCAGTTGGGGGGGCTATGGAAAGTTGTAATTTGAAACAAAGTGGAGAAAACTTATGAAAACCATTGGAAACCACTTTATAGGTGTCCGTGACTGTGGCAACAGTCACGGATAGGCCCAATTTTAGGTTTTTTGCCTATGTGACCCATTTTCATTAGTTTCGGATCCGAACGATATCAAATCTTCATGGAACTTGGAGAGATGTTTTATAACACAAGTTGGAGTGTTTCAAAGAAACTTCAGCTTGTTTTGATCTTTTGAAGTTGGACAACCCTCCATTTAACTTTTTATAAAAATGGGCACTTGTTTAAGCTATTTAAGGCCCAAATGACGTTAAATTGACTTTAAACTTGGAGGGATTGTGTAACACTCCGACCCTAATTAAGTATGCTTGACCACTAATTGATTTAGTTATTAACGATTTTTTTATAGAATTAGTCTAGTTAATAATGTTTTGTTTTATTGAGTCACATTTCGGATCACGGATAGGTAGCTGGGTTGAGTTTAACCTGGATTAGGTAGATATGAGCTCTTTTTTATAATTTTAGACCTTGTAAATTTACGACATTCTTGTATCATATTGGCGTCAGTGCAAGTATCTTGTCAAGCTTGTTAATTTCTATAATTGATTCGAATGCAAATGAGGTTGTTTGAAGTAGTTGGTCGTTCATTTAACTTAAACTGAAATTATCCCAAGAAATAGGGACTTTTTTATAAACCTCAGAAAATATATGTCATATAAAAAGGCTCACCTAACCATCCGGTCTTCTCTTCCCACATGCTATTCTTCTCCAATGTCTACTTTTTCTCTTCTATTTCTTCACCACTTTTTCTCTCTCATCATGAAGATGAAAGCATTGCATGTGTGACCCTAGAGTCTTCTCCTTTTCCATCATCCTTGAGCTCTCCTTTGCATCTCTTTCTTTTTATCCATCTTTAAGGTAAGAATTGGTTTTCCATTACAGCTTCCTTGAGTCTAGAGAACCCTTATTTCATTGCATGCACTCATTTCTTCCTTCAATTCTTGCATACATGACAATTAGGTCTAAAAATAGCTTGAAAAGCTTAATTGAAAGCAAGTATAAGCAAATTTTGGTTGAATGTATGTTGATATGTCTTGATTCATATGATTCTTACAATTTCTCAATTTTAATGTGTTTTTACAACCCTTTTTCTGTATTTCTATTTTCCTTGTTTGAAATTCCAAGTTCTGTAATGAAATCAAATTGCTTCAGAAAATCTGAAGCTTATGGCTACGCCATAGGTCTTCCATAGCTCAAACTCCAGAGAGCATCAAATTTGAAATTTGCACTATGGCCAATCTACAACAAAGCCATAGGATGTACTACGGTTAAGCCGTAAGCTAGCCATAGTCTAGCCGTAAGAAATTTTACAGTTTGAAAACCCAAGAGTATAAAAAATTGAAATCCTCTACGGTTAAGTCACGGTCAAACTGTATATATGCTATGGCTAAGTTGTATTCCAACCGTGGCTCAACCGTAGAACAAATACGGCTAAACCGTAAGACAAATCATGGTTTAACCGTGAATGCGGGAGAATTTGGTTAACTACAGCTAAGCCGTAGTGTATATTACGGTTAAACCGTAAGATGCCTACCGCTAAGCCGTAAGTCACCCACGACTAAGTCGACGACTTAGCTGTGAGGACCCTAAAACCAAGGTTAAATTAGGTACTGTTCAGAGACCATATAGGGCCTTAGTTTTGGATCCCTCTGCCTCATAAACTAGTCCCATGAAATAATTAAATATCATAAGGGTCTTGAGGGCTGGGACTCATTCATGTGTGTTCTCCATTTGTTAAGCACCTCTCTATAGGTGTTGGTTTAAGGGACTTTGATACATATCCCTGATATAATGTAACACCAAAAGAAAGACAATTGTGTATCAGATAACTTAAAACTACATCAACATGCAAGTTAGAAACAGTGGATGACTAGACTAAGGTTGTCTAGTAAACCACCTTGATCCCATAAAATTGAATTGAATTGCATAGCATATTGAATTACGGTTATTGTCCTCTATTATTCCAATAATGATTTGAATTGAATGATCATTTCTCAATTGATTATATTTGTGTTATTCTTGATATAAGTTTCCTATTAAGCTTGATATTGAATTGAATATAAATAAATTGAGTATGAACGTATTGCATGCATGATTTGAATATATATTATATGCCATTGTCCTTCCTCAACGAATGAATTGTATGATTTACTCAAGTTCACATATATAAATAAATCAAAATATTCTAGCTCTACTTAGCCTTAGCTTTATGATAGTCGGCAGGGTTGACTTTGGTGTAACATGAATGTTACCGCTATAGTGTGCTTTTCTTAGAGCTTCCGGACTCCAGGAACTAGAGATCCATTAATACCTTGGCCCGATCAATGATGTTCTCAAAGCATAGATCCCTAAAGGGAGGATATGGCAAATGTAGTAGCCATATATTAAAGTATTTCTGTTAATTGAATCTTATAACATGCTTTCAAATGCACAACATGCCTAGTATACTAAATTGAAATTCTATCTATAATCACAAATGTGTCTTTCCCGTGTGTGTATGTACTTAGGCTTAGGTTTAGGTATATATACACGGGAGTATGTGTGTTAATACTTTAGGTTTAATCCTAATACCCAAATTCTTGGGCTCGAGATGTGATAGATTGATATTAGGAGTATCTTGGAATATCCATCCAAATTTCATGTGCTTTTGATTTGTGAAAGTGGGATTTTGATCAACAGCCCATTTGTCGCATGTTCTAAGTTAGTGTTTTTTTGCGTTGCAGGTAGTTAACTTGTTTTCTATCTGAATGATGTTCAATTGATTTAAAGCTTTGAAGAGTTGACTTTGAGTACATTTTGAGTCTCATATTTAAATTTCATTAGCTTTGGCTTCCTAGAACCAAGATTTTGTTCAATGACCCCAAGGGTTTTTTTTTCTTGTGAGGGGGGGGGGGGGGGGGGGGGGGGGGGTGGATTTGACCCCTGAGCTGACACGTAACTAAAGTAGGGTCAAATGAAATCCCCTTTGCTTGAAAATTTACAGAGTCAGTTTTGAACATTCTTTGAGCTTTTCATTCAAATTTCGTCAACTTTAGTCACTCGAAAGCAGGACTTTGGTAAGTGACCCCAAGGTTTGGGGGTCACTGACCCAAAGTTGACATATTGGTTGGATTTTGGGTCAAATGACATCCATTTGCCTTGAAATTTTGTAGGGCTGCTCTAAAATATAATTTCAACTTTCCGCAGGGGTTTTAGCTGATTTTGATATGTAAAAGTGTCAGTTGTCATAGTGACCCCAAGGAGCTGGCAAATAATTACTGAAGCTTAAACTTGAGTTGAAACGAAGTCCAAATGGTTTGAAACTTTGAAGCATTATTCCTAAGAATGTTTTGGAGTTTCCATATGATTTTTAATCCTTTAGTAATCCAAAAGCTTGAGTGTGTTTAGTGACCATTGGGTTTTAAGTCAATGAACCTTGAATTTAGTGTTTCTCTAAAATTTGAAATGCTATGAACTAAGCCCATCCGAAGTCTTCTAAGTGAGCTGCATTAGTTCTTAACATCTGGATGCAGTACTAGACCTGATATCCCCTAACCCTAGGGTTTATATGCCCTAAGCTTGGAATTTGTTTGTGATATCATGATTGCAACACTTGTACTATTTTGTGATTTTTTTTGGGTCAAACAAGCGCCCCCTCGAGGTGCAATGATTAAAAGATAACAATTGTTATGCCTTGAAATAACCAATCTATAGGAATGGATGAATGACTTAATGAAAACATAGTTTTGTCTAGGTAGGTTATAGGCCTAGACTTGAAATTTTTGAAATTTTGATAAAAAAAAATCATAAAGGGTTTGATGATGGAATTTGGAAAAAACATAAAGAATCTAATTTTCTCTGCCCTATTTTTCATAGATAGCAAACGTAGCACTCTATGGGGACTATAAAGGACACCCACAAAAAGAAATCCCTAAGGTCTTCAAAAATTCAAAATTTTATGAATTTGGTTTGGATTTTGGAAAGTGGATTTGATTTTCTCATGACCCATTTATCACAGATATCTACAATATCATCTCTGTGGGGATGTGGGGACTGTGGGGAACACCCACCCAATGAATCCCTGAGGTTTTAAGAAAAATCAAGGTTTTGGTTTTAAAGTGAATTTGGGTTTGAAATTTTCATGGCTTTTGGTGTATTTTTTTAAAAAAAAAGGTTTAGGTTTTGACTTGGCATAACTTGAGTCAAAATGAAGTGGGATTTTGAAGGGATTTTAAAGGAGGTTGGAATTTTGATCCAAAAGCAATTTGAGATGATGGCTCAAAATCGAATTTGATTTTAGAAAAATTTGAAATTTGTATTGGTTATGAAAGAAAACCACTTCTTTTTTTTTCTTTTTTTGGAATGAAATACCCAAAGTGAGTTCATTCCTCTATGAGAAACCATTTTTTTGTTCTAAATAAAATACCCGAAGTAGGTCCACCATGTGCTATGATAATTTGAATGATCACATTTAAGGAAGTGGACCACTGAGCAGTGGGTCCCACTGGTCGAAATCACAGTGGCCATGAGGGAAAAGTGGTGTCCGTGGACTTGAAAGAGCATCACGTTGTGGACCCCATTGCTTTGCACGTCGTGGACCCACTGCTTTGAATTACGCAGTGTCCGTGGACGATATAGCCAGCAGCAGCAGTCACGTTGTGACCATGGGACCTGAAGTGAAGCCATGTGCTCGTGAGCAAGTGAGGGGTAACATCAGTTACCGTGGACCCCAAAAAGATTTAAAACGATGGTGACCGCGGGGAGAAGATAACTTATAAAACCGTGTCATTCGCCTTTCTTTCTTTTCACTACTTTGAAAATTCATAGGCACATAGAGCCAGAGCATCTGTGAGCACTCCTCCTCTCCGAATTGCAAGCAGAACCAAAGTTTATTTCTTCTTCCCAAGCTTCATCAATGGCGGGTAAGGATTTCAAGATCACCCCTTTTCTTCTCTCTCTCTTGTTTGTTCACGGTCGAACCCATGCTCTGCGTTCGTGCGGTTGTTGCTTTGATGATTCTCTTGCTACCATTGATTTGAAGCACACATGTTCACCGCAACTCGCCTGCTCCATCAATTTACATCAGAGCAGTTCCACAACATCGAGGAATGCCAACGGTCTTTTGGGTTGTTCTTACAGCGAAGCGGGGTCTTGTACATGCCGAATTGGAGCTAGGGGTTGGCCCTGCTGCTTCATTTATTTTCTTCCCACACTTTTGGTTTGCCCTCGTCGTGAGGCTATGTTTAAACTCCTTTCGTGGTGGTTTACTTCACTTGGGGTGCCATTGTAGGATGTACACAGTCACAACCAAGACTGTCCGTGGCAGTCCACGGTCACCACATGTTTGAAGGAATGCTTGATCAATTTTTTTTTTCCTTGATTTGCTTCTGTGCTTTCATGCTTAGACTAGTGCTGGCTCTTGTCATGTTGTAGTCCCTTTGCTCACGAATTTACGCAAACGCAGACCAAAATTCCAAGGGCTTTGCTCACAGTTTTTGGAGTTCTGCATGTGACGAATTGGAGTTTGAGGCTTGGCATTATTGTTTTGATTCCTTTTTTTTTTTTTTTTTTATGCTTCTGCTATGCTGTTGATGTAAGAATCATGCTTGAGCATTCTACTGTGGGGGTTTTGTCAAAGTTGGTCACTGTCCGAGCAAATCCCACGGTCACAACCAAACAGTCCGGGCAAGTCCCACGGTCACAACTTGTCTGATGCAATGCCTGTTTGATTTTTCTTTCTTGTTTTTTTTTTTTTTTTTTTTTGGCGTCTTTTCTTTGCTTTCCTGTCTTGACTAATGCTAGCCTTTCTCACTCACTGTACTTCATCAATTTCATGATTTCACACCGTAACACACCCCAAATTCTCAATGCGTGCCTTCAGTTTTGAGGGTGTAAGTGATAAAATGGATTTTAGATTTCAACTCTCCTTGTCTTGATTTCTTCCATGTTTTTCTCTTTTGCCTTTGATGTGAGGGCTTTGTTTGAACTCTCTCCATGGTGGCTTGGGATTGAAATTTCCAAGTCAGACTCTGTTCGAGCAAGCCCACAACCACGCGTAGCGTAGTTTGGGCACTTCTCACGGTCACTCCCTGCCCCTTCTCTTATTTTATTTTATTTTATCTTTTTTGTTTGTTTATGTTGTTTCAAGCTCTGGTACTTAACTCAGTCAAAAGTCTTGACGAGAGATTGGTTCTCAAACATCCTCCTCCCAAGACCCAAAAATAGAACTCTATAAGGCTTCCTCTTGTCTAAGCACTGTTTGGGGAAGTTCACAATCACCACCTAGGGTAGCACATGAGGCCTTTGAACTTTAAAAGATTTGTAAAGAATCATCCTCCAACAAACTTGCGATGAACAAGCTCCGTCTGGGGGAATGTAGAACCTTGGTAGAACATTAGGCTTCACTACTTCATTGTTGGACCTTGTGAGAGCATATCCACTTGTTTTGCTAGAACATTGACACAATCTGAGCACACACTTGGATTTTGCAGATTGTGGGAATTGTAGGGGGTTGAGAAATGACAGTCCACTGGATCCTCAACACTTGTAGTGTAAGGTACAAGCTAGGTCACCTGAGCCTTTGTGGAGGTTTTTTCATGACCATCAAATTGAGTAGCCATAAGGCACACTTCTTTTGCTTTTGATGAGAAGGTTACTCCTCTTAAATCTCCACAAATATAAGAAGTAGAAAATCTCATAAATATGAGTGGCCAATTAGAGAAACCGATGGAGATAGGATTAGCTTTCGGTCAAGTGACCACATGTACTTTGAGTACGATCGCCAATGAGCTTTTCACACTGTCTTTCTCAACCACAATTTCCAAAGCTAATTCACCCTTCCTTATCTTTTCTGGTTCCGACCTGAGGTGCACTTTTACTAGTCAGTTGAGTGACGCCGACCATTTTTGTGTGAAGCTAATAAATGCAATATCACTTTCCATTCATTGATAACAATTAATGATCTTGTTTTGAAATTAGCTTTGCATAGCAATATTTCCTTCATTAGCGCTATATGCACTAAGAAGAATGGCACTCTTGAGGGTGGTTTAACTGCATTAGAGAATGGCAGAACTGGATGACTTTGATGGAGCACCATTGCAAAGACACGTTGAGAGCAATTGGGATTTTTGAAGCCGTAAATGCCACCACACAAAGAGTGCCCTGTGAAAACAGGAACATATGCAGGGCCATTCTCGAATTGTTTTGCCCCACCACTAACATCTTCATTACTCTGAACATGGATTTAAGGATTTTCTTTATGGAAGATGAAGAAAATCATCGGTTTATCACCCCCATGGTGAGTTTTAAGATGAGACCATCCCATCCAACGAACAACTGGCCACCATGGATGATGAATTTCGGGTTGCTTATTATCTCCTCTTCGCTCTTGAAGAGTCAATTCAATTAAGCAGTCGAAGCTGAGGTAAAATTGACCTATGGATAGATCAGGTGAAAACCACCACAAGCCACTTCTTTTTGGATGGGGGATACTACAAGTGGAGAGATATTATCCCCTACGAAGATCCTGAGAAGGCGCTAAAGGTTGTTCATCACGAAAAGTGTGACTTCATGTCATATATCTTCGCCAAATATCCGGACTTGAAGATAAAGTGCTGGCTAGCCGCATTTTTGATAGCTTGGCTATTGGATGTTTTTTTTCAAATGCTGGGAGTGAAATCAGACCTGGATGTATGTATCCCACTCTCAAAATGGCATTTGGGCACAGGCTCGCTCTTGGTCCAGCTTTCGTGGCATACATGTTAACCGAGTTAAAGCTATCAGCCTTCACGGTTAGAGAGGGGAAGGCTTTCAACCGGTATTATTCCGAACATTTGTTGTACACTTAGTTCACATACTAGTGCAACAGGCTTCATTCGCATAGTGGTGCGACAGGAAGTGTTTATATGGAAGGTGTGGTGGCTGGAAGCTATTTAATCAATGCCCACACTATGACTCAATTGCGTTAGCACTTGTGTAATTTCAATAATTATGTTGCTTTCCACTCCTCAATGCCAAATATTGAAGTTTCGACCTGCATAAGAAATGTAGTAGAATCACTGATTGACAAAATCGGAGAACGTGTCAAGATGTTGACCTGTAGATTAAAGAGAAGAATTGGTTCCTTAGCTTAAGACTTACGGACTTGGTGTATAGGAAGAATGCTTATATCAACATCCAACCGTATGTACCTGCTAGGTTTTGCAAGCAATTTGACTTTTATCAAGCTATTGTAGCAGCACCTGGCTGCATCCGAGGCACGCTTAGCTCCTTGCAAGATGCTAGAAATGCTTGGGAGTTCTATCAAGCACTTAGCACTAGAGCTTGCTTTGGCTATCCTCGTCTTCCTCAGACCGGATACACAAGCGGCTTTGCACAATGATATGCAAAAAGCACCACTACCATTGTAGAGGCATACGAAAGCAATCCTCATATTAAATGGCATATTCCACCAGTTCACAAGAAAGGAGAGAAGGTGGAGAAGGATTGTTTTGTCTTGGCCAACTTTGAAATTTGATTATTTGACGGAAATAAATGGCGAATTGGTTTAGTTGCCAGGTCTGACGTCTGCAAAGCACTCCACTCATTAAAAGGTGAGGGAGATGATGACTACTTGCCTCCTCCCAATGTAACTGCAGCCAGGATACAACAAGTTGTCAATGAAAATCTTCAAAAAAGGGAGAGTCTCGCTGAGGCCAGGCAAGCTGGTAGAGTCACACTAGACTTCGGTTCTAGTTCTCGTACTGCTAGAACCAAGGTATTAGTTGGTGAGCAAAAAAGAAGGTTCAAGGAGGAGCAGGACGTCATGCAAGCAACTACAAAGGTAGACTTGGCTCATAAAAATTTGCTGGAGACTACTACTGCCAATTCGTTGCCAACAGCGGCATAAGTAACTCTGACTCTAACAAAAGGAGTACAGTCGACCGAGACAGCTGCTGAGTCAAGGCCATCAGTTGTTCCATCAACAAAAGCTCCTACATGCCCAGTACTTCACAGCAAGCTTCAGGTAATAGCTCGAAAAGTGTAACCAAAGCTTTTAGCAGCAAAGGGACTCCATCGCTGAAAAGGAAAGCCAAAAGCCCTGGAACTTGTCGCTCCTAAAGGCTAAGAGCTGGAAAGTATTTTTTTGACATTTTTTACTTGTTCTTGTTCTTTTCTTGTCTTGATGTTTGCATTTTTTGTCTTGCAGTCTCATCAGTTCAAACTTAGGCCGTCGAAGAACTCTCGAAAAAGGTGGCCAAAATAGTGGAGGATTATGCCTTCGACGATGTAGATGACAAGGGAAGTGGCTTTGATACCCCTTCCACCGAAGAAAGAACCGAAAGTGATATTAACATTGATTTTGATTTTGAGAAAGATATTTTTGACCATGCGACATATTTGACCAGGCAATGACACCTAAGTCCGGAAGAACAACTGCAATGGATGCACCAATAAAGTCCATTGCCGCGGAGAGACCTAGTGATGATGTGGGTGTTGCTGCCACTGTTGACAACGTAGCTAATAGCGATGTACCCATGGAGCCAATTTTGGAACAAGTGAGCAGCGGTGAAGCTTATTTTTGTGCTACTGTTACATCTGAAAGAGATGCTGTCCCTTAGACTAAATAGCAAGAGATTCCACCAAAAGTCTCTAAGGGACCAATTGCTGATGTCTCAATGGAAGAACGAGAAATTCCTAGCATTGCTGTAGGAATTACTGCATAACCAACTCCTACATGTAAGCCCCTTTTTTTTTCCTTTTTAGGTTCCCAAATGAACGAAAATGTCTCTATTTTGCCTTCCACATCAGTGAAAAAGCCTTTTGGATCACCAATTTAAGAGCCAACAAGGAAAAAGGGTCTTGAAGCTCCGATTGACTTGGACAATATTTCCATCCATAACGGATACTTCGAGATATCTCTAAATAGTACCCTGAAGGGCAATTTGCGAAGGATCATGGAAAATCTCTCCACTTTGGATTTGCCCACCAGAAGTGTCAACAACAATCCAGAGTTGTCATTAGCCCTCATTTTATCACCAATATGTTCTATGCCTCCAGTCGTGCTGAGTGTGATCCCACTGGTGAGTCTTGATTTAGAATCAAGATCATATGCAAGTGAATCTCTTGTAGCTTGCTAATGTGCCGAGGACTAATGCAACTATAGAGGTTCAAATAGAGCAAAATGTTGAACCCATTGGCATAGTGGAGGAGGAAGTTGATATTGAAACGGTCCTAGCTGAGAAGGTTGTTGTGGCAGAGCTAACCATAACAAAGACTAGCCCTCTTTCTCAGAGGAAGTTGGTTCTTGAAAAAGAAGCTGCGGATCATGGAAGATGATGTTTTTGCTGAGTCAGTCACCTGTAGCTTCATGCCACCCAAAGCTATGATGCCTTTACGAGCACATTTTGAGGTTGAGCAACTAAGTCCTACGAAAATAGAGGAAGGTCCAGCTGAGGGCGGAGGTTCCTGAAAAGTACTGTTAAATGTTACGGTAAGACCACAAAAAAATCGGGATCCTTCTACCACTTTCTCTTCACAATGCTCACATGAATCACATTTTAGGGTCAAACGATGTCCATTTGACTTGAGATTTTGTATAGCTGCTTTAGAATATAATTTGAACTTCCCCAGGAGTTTCAGCTGATTTTGACATGTAGACATGTCGGTTGTCACAGTGACCCCAAGAAGCTGGCAAATAGTCACTGAAGCTTAACTTTGAGTTGAAATGAAGTACAAATGCTTTGATATTTTGAAGCATCATTCCTGAGCATATTTTAGAGTTGTCATATGATTTTCAGCCACTTTGGTCATTCAGAAGCTTGAGTGTGTTCAATGATCATTGGGTTGTGAGTCAATAAACCTTGAATTTGGTGTTTTTCTAAAATTTGAATTGCTGCAATCTGAGCTCATATGAAGTCTTCTGAGTGAGTTGCATCAGTTCTGAACATCTGGATGCAGTACTTGTCTTAGCATCCCACAACCCTAGGGTTTATGTGCCCTTGAGCTTGAAATTTATTTTTGATGTCTTGACTACAACACTTGTAATGTTTTGTGATTTTTTAGGTCGATAGGAACAAGTTCCTAAGCACTCTTTAGTTAGGGGCTTTCCAATTCCCCCCTACAGTTCTAATAAATAACCTTAACCTTTGGGAAAGGGGGTTGGAAGAAGACCTTTGGAGTGCCTAGTGATTGGTCCAGCTGAAGAAGTTGACTTGTTAGGGAGCCTTCTTTTGCTCTATTGAATAGAGAAGCCTAAGAGATCCACAGTCGAGCTGATTTCTTGAGAATGATTGTCTTCTAGAGGAGGGCATTGGACGTGGCATTGAACTTGCTGAGAAAGCTCCTTGTTGTGTGACTCAACTTGTTGGGAAGAAGGCTCCAAGTGTTATCCATTACTTTTGCTTGTTGAGGAGAGTGCTACTTTTATTGGTGCACCATTTGCTGAGAAGGCTCCATTTGAAGTGAAGAGTTCTCCATTGGCTCTTGACTCAGTAACAAAGTGTTATAAGGGATGGCTTTGATGGGGTCCTTCATGAGGCAATGGTCTAGGTTCTCTAGCACTGAGAAAACATTAAAGACATTAATAGAGGGAGCAAGGATTTTCTCAAGAATTACTAAGGTCAAGTCTTTTGGGACGGAGTACAAACAATTATCCTTGGAAAAAAAGATGCCTTGGATTTGGTTTGGATCCAAAGGGGTTGGCAGGGTAGGGAAGGAATGAGGCTCTTTTGGATATTGCACGTGGTTTTGTGCATAGGTGACCATATCAAGACAATTTAAATGGTCAATGGGGTCATCTGTGTGTTCTGGTTCCCCTGAGCTAGGATCTATGTTTGGGGGGAAGAGCAAAGGTTGTGGGATCTGGTGAGACAAGGCAGCTGCATTGGGAACATTGGGTGCAGATGTTGAGGTGTTGTTCTTAGGAGTAGGAGCAGCATGGGACGTAGGTCAAGATTGTCCCTCCTTGAGCCTCTTAGTATGGCCTTTGGAAAGGGAGTGAATAGAAGCTAGGCAGATGGAACAGGGTATGTTTTCATTAAGTATTGTCAACTCCACTTCCCCTTCTCCTTTGAGGTCTACCATAAGGTTGGTTGGTCTATGTTTGGAGAGGTTCAGATTGACCAAAGCCTTACATAAGGGAGCATCTTTTGAGAGGCAATAGTTTCATCCACTCCAATCGGGTTCCCCATCGGGCTCACAATAGGGGGGAGTATGTGTTGGCTTCAGTAATGGTAGGGTACTCCTTTTATCCTGATCCACACGGGGATGATGGAAGGCCATGAAAGGTTGTCCATGCTAGGGCTTCATGATGGAATATGCATTTTCTTTTTTACTAAAATAATGGGGCTTTGGGCAAGCAGGTAGTCTTTGTCTTCTTGAGAAAATAGCATGGAGATGAAGTGGCCTTGCTCCGTTAGAGAGATAAGGAAGGGTCTAGAAAGCTTTCAACTAGAGTTGACCCTTTGCTCAAACCATTCTAGAGATGGCTCGGATCCAACAAATTTGCCAATGATGGAGTATTGGAATGACTCCTTGCTGCTTTGTATCATTTAAAGGGCTGTTTTCAAGGTGGGTTTGCCATTTTCCCAAGTTGCTGTAGAGAAGGAAGGAGGGAGGGTGGGGAGAACTGGTGGACTTATGGAAAGGCTAGCAAACGCGGGTTGTGAGGGGATATATAGGGCTTCTTCCTATACATCCGTCCCTCACGGACTTTTAGTACACACTCCTCCATGGGGTCCACTGTGGATCCCACCACTGGTTTCGATTCTGGGGGGGATGGAAAGATCCATGCGAGACCACCCCACATATCAAGTTTGGCCACAATCACATGTCCCTGATCCCTTCATCCATGGCCCATAAATCCATTCTATTCAGATCGGTGTACAGTTGATCCAATAGTCCAGCAAGTTTGGATCTGACCTAAACTTAGAGCATGTGCCTATCAAGGGGCTCCTATGTGTTGCAAGCTTTGTATTGGGTGATAGATGGGCCCCACCTAAAGTTCTCATGAAAAAAGTGGTGAGGGATGAATGCTTATGAAGATTCTCCTATATATATGTGTGGAAACGGTCCTATCCTTAAGGACTAAATTTGACCATTTCGCATAGTAGGTTCCACATTACAAGCCATCCAAATTGATCATCCATACGAATCCTATGAATTGCACATGTCCAGCAAATTTAGGTCTCATACAAATAGACTAAATCGTAGGATCAGAGGCGCACTCATATATATATATTTATATAATATATAAAGTCTATTTAGATGGATGCACAGTCGATCCAATGGTCAAATCTATTCGAATGGGAACCCACAATTGGTGAACATATGCAATTCATGATGGTCGTATGTGTGATTCATTTGGATGGCTCACATCGTTAGCCCTACTATACAAAACAGTCGGAAATGGTGTGTAACATGACCGTTTCTCATATATATAAATATATATAGGGGAAATATTACTATGCATCCTTCTATCACTTGTAGTGAGGGACAAATGCATATTTGAAAAGATTCATGCACAAAAGAAGAAAAGTCATTTATGACATTATGAAAAAAAAAATCTTCATATGTAAAAGAGAGAAAGCCACGTCATTGTCCCTCACCACTAGGGGCGCTTATGGGTTGGCTGGGCTGGGCTGAGCAAAGCCCAGGCTTGACTTGGATTAAAGTCCTTAGGCCCAGGCCCAGCCCAAGCCCGATTCGGGCCATAATTGGTTGACTCGAGCCCTATCCATATAAAATCTATTAAACTCGAGCCTACCCCTATTTAGGCCCAATTATTAAGCACCCTTAACTTGGCCTATGGTGAGTTCAACATGGGTATTATGCACCAATTCTTATTTATACATATGGTTACATCCAAATAAATCCATCTAAAATGCAAAATTTTTTTATTAAAAGTGATTGCAAGTTTCATATAAACTTGTCTTTTCTATTCTAATTGACATTGCCTCTTTTTTTAATAAAAAAAAGACTTATCAATAAAACATAACTGCATTGGTACAACTAAGAGATCTTTGTCTAGTACAAACCAATTAGAATGAACATTGTTTGCCTTTTAAATAGTATTTTTTTTATAAATGGTTTTTAAATTTTCTAACATGGAAGATTTACATGCAATAGAAGAAACATAGAGAGGGAAAGTTGCAACTTAATACAATTATTCTGGTTGGGTCGGGCTTTGGCCTTGCTACCACTTAGATTAAGCCCAGCCCCTAAAAATTTTAATCCAAACCTGGCCCAATGACTTATACTTAAGACCCAAGCCCGAGCAAAACCAGGCTGGACCAAGGCTAGGCTCAATCCAGCCCAACTCATGAGTATCCCTACTCACCACATGGTGAAAGAAGAATGCATAGTGATATTCTTCATATATATATATAGGAGCCCCTCTCCTTAGCTCAAGCTTAGGATAAAGCAAGCTCATGTGTGTAGCTCATGCTTGTGGTGCCGATCTGAGGATCCACATGGGGATAAGGATGGGGGGATTTGATAAAATCCTTAGGACCCTTCTCTCTGCAAAATAAAATCAGCTCTAACCATGGCTTTTATCATTTTCATCTAGGCCCAAAAAAATTTAATGGTCAATAGTCCATTTGAATCGGTGCGCAATTGATCTAACAGTCTAACAAATTCGGATTTAATAAAAAAAATGGTGGACATGTGCAATTTATGGGGATCATGTGTTTAGTCTATTTAGATGGACCAAAGGTGGGCCCCAATGGTTCAGGCTTACGGAATTTCTTTTATAAGCTTAACCTTAGAAGAGGCTTACCCTATATATATATGTATGGGAAATAATCTATGAAAACTAGTTTTTACCATTTTCTGTGAGAACTCTAGGTGGGGGTCATCTATCACCCAATCGAAATCTTGCAATACACAGGGACCCTCCTGATGTCGCATGTCCCAAGTTTTGGTTAAATCAGAATAAATTGGATTGTTAGATTGACTATACATTCATCCCAATGAACTGGACTTATGGGCCATGGATAAAGGAGTTAGGGACATATGATTGGAGACAAACTTAATATTTTATGTGGTCCCACATAGATTTTTTCATCCTCCTAATCATATCTCCAAATAGGACCCACAAGTAGGGCCCATAAAAAGATCTCATAGTAAGTTCGTGAGAACAATTCTCACAAGATCAAAGCCCTATGTGTGCATATATATTTATATACACATATCACCGGGCACTTTTTAGGAGAAAATGCACCTCTTAGTTGAGCACACTAAGATCATGTATGAGGATCATGATAGTCCACGAGATGGAAAGATCTATATGAGGCCCATTAATATGCAAGATCTTGAATGCATAAGATCATTATAACATTTTGGATCCATCACCTTAAAATTTAATGATTGAGTGGCATCATTTTGTTATGATTTCAATCTAATGGTGAGAAAAAGTATATTGTCAAACGTGGACTTGTAACCTATACATTGAGGTAGTGTATGTAAAAAGACTAAATTAATTCAAAGTGAGCCCCTTATAGAAAAGAAAATTAAAAAGGAATATTCTTAAATTGAAATTATTTTTTTAGAATTGTATATGTATATATATATTCTCATTATTCCTGTTACAAAAGTGAGTTAGAACGTGGTATACGTAGGTGGAATAAAGAAAACTAGAGCCGGAACTTTCGTCGTTACGAAAAGCGATTCCAGCCGCTACAAGACAGGGCCGAGCGTCCATACGTAGGCCCGATTGGGCGGGAGCAGCCATGGTGCTGCAACGATGAATCATGTTACCGTTGTGATGTGATATATTATCATGATGCATGTATTACATGACCAGCGTTACGACAAGTTTTTACTAGACCTTGCCATATATTTTCTTTTCTTTTCAGGTGTCTCGATTCATTCAATGCTAGAGATGTTCGTGTAGCATTGCTTAAATTTAAAAAGAACAAATGAGAAAGAGCATGTAGGAGGATTTCAGGACTAGTGGTCAATATTAAAGTATGGTCGGATTAGACTTTTTCTTCCTAGTAAAGTCGGATTAGAAAACTGAATCAAATAAGTAGGTTCGATATTAGCGTAGAGTCAATTTTAAAAATTGGGTCAATTAGGGTGGGTTATTAGCAGTGGCCCAGAATTTTTAAACTATGGTTGGGAAGGACCATACTTCTCTAGATTGGCAAGCCCGATGACTTTACTCATGAGCCATAGAAAATTGAAACTCTACAGTGGGGCTTATTTATTGAAAAGATTCAACTGCTCAAAATGTAAACCTTTCCTGATATAGGATGAGGCATAACTTTATCATTATAGAGATGTATCCCACAATAAGATGCACAAATGAAAAATATGAAAAAACTTTTTATTTATATATTATCTATATTATATGCTCAACTTCATGGTTGAACAATTAAATATATTAAAGCTACAATAAGGGAGGCCTATAGAGGGTGCCATGTCAACAATATTTTTTTTTTCTAGAGCATCACATCAACATTCCAGAAAAAGACACATTGCACCAAAGATACTAACTTTTCTATGCTCACTCCCTCTGCCACCTCACGTAGCACCAAAGACACTAACTTTTCTATACTCACTCCCTCTACCACCTCACTTCTCTAAAATCTGTCCTTTCTTTACCACCATTTTAAATTATTTCCTAAAATGTTTTCCCCAAAATATATATTATGATAATATCATGATCATCTAAGAAATGCACACAATGATAGTGAGATTAGAGTAATCATATCCTTAGGCATATTTTGCATGTTGTTGCGGTGCTGTGGAAAACTATTGTTTTTTCGAAACTAAATCCCTAAATTTTTCTCAAACTAGTTGTTTACTCTACATTCTACAAATCAGAACCCCACTACTTGATAGCTAATGGCTTACTCCTATCTCTTATCTATCTATTTCATTTCTTCCCCTAAAGTCTCTACTCTATTCACCGTTTTGCAACACCTATGTAAGGGAGAGATTTGCTTGGGGTATTTTTTGTGGGGGAGAATGGAGAGAAGGAAAACATGTAGATGTTGGAGAGAGAGATTTGAATGGGTAGGGTGGGGGGGTGGAAGATTTTAGGATGTACAATAATGTTTTTAAATTTTCATTAAAACCGCTCCCTAAAGCCTCTCCCTCATTTTAATGAACCTAAAATCTCTCCATCCTCAACATTTCCTACCATTGCCTTACATATTATATATCTCATTCTAATTACCTCATAACAAATTTATATAGTGCCGGGGAACTTTTTCGATCTCCAAATCTCATACGTCATCTTATTAACATTTCAAATACCAAAAGTAAATGAAGACCACCATTTCTAGGATGTCTTTGAGAAATTGCATTTAGAGTGTGTAGATTGCACACCATTAGGAATTCATGATTGGATTGCCTTTTTCTCTCATGGATTTAGTTGTGTGGATCATCAAGCAAGTCTCTCTTTTATCACACATTTATTTTTTTACTTGGTTTTTAAATTCTAAAATGTCTCTCTATCTTTTTGCACACCTTTGGCTTTCTAAGTTGGATGTTGACAATGAAAAAATTGCAAAGAGTACACACATCAAAATATATAATGTTAATCTCTTTCTCTATCCCGTTTGGATTTCTTCATTGGATGTTGATGAGGAAAAACTCACAAAGAGTACACGCATCAAAATATATTATGTTAATCTTTTTGTGATTTATCATGTTAATCTCATATATTAATCCATTTGAAAAATATTTCTCTCTTTGCATTATTTTTTTCAACAACTTTGTTATTTACTTATTCTTTAGGATATAATTTTGTTAAAATTATGAAATTAATCCACTTGGAAGAAATCTCTTTAATTAAAATTTGGTCTACGAGATACCATCATAGGAAATAATTAATAACTGGTTTGGAGTATTCTTTTGAGAGTTTTTTTCCTTAGAGTATTCCCCAAAAAATTAAATCCTAATAATATATTTGTGATTTGTAATTTTCCTTGGTGGGACCTCTTAGACTACCCCACATTCCCGGACTTCTAATATAGCTTAAAGGGCAGACTTGGATTTGAAATTTTGTACCAGGACTCGATTTGTTCATGCCTTAACTGGTCCAGAATTAGGCCCAACATATCCTATCTCAAATTGAACAATTGTTGTATAGATTTTTCTTTTTTATGACCAAAGGTATCCCTCCCCAGCAAAGCCTTTAGACCTTTGGCCTCCCGCCTAAGGGTGACCTGATTATGAAGAGCAAGGATTATTCACCAAGATGATCAAGACTCAATTACCTTTCATGTTGGTTTTTTTGAGTTTTAAACATTGATAATTTCCATATTATATATATTAAGGCTACAAAAAATGAAGCCTATAGAGGGTGCCGTGTCAGCACAGCTTTTCTAGAGCACCACGTCATTATCCGAAAAAATGACACATGACATTTGCTTCTTAAAATCTCTCCTTCATCGATGCTAGCCAACCATATAATTAATTATATGGTCTTCCTTGATTATGCGGTCATATCATATCCCTCAATTTAATCTCCTAAAATTTCTCTCTGAAATAGTGATGTCAATAAATATGTTTTCATGATGTAATACAGGACACGTATCACAAGTTTTTAATAGATCTAGCCATCTGTGTTCATTTCTTTTTCATGTTTCGAGATTCATTTTAATCAACGTTTGACAGGATGGCAATCAGGACAACTGAGTGGGTCAATATTTTAAGTACGGTCAGATTAGAGTTTTTTTTTTTCTTTCCTATTAAGGTCAGATTAGAAGATTTATTCAATTGAGTAGGTTTGATATTATAGTTTACTCAAATGAAAAAATTTAGCCAATTGGGGATCGGATCATTAAAGTAGGGTTAGAATTAAAAAATTGAGCCAAGTAGGGGTAGAGTTCAATATTATATAGTTGGGTCAGATTAAAAAATTAAGTCAAAATCTAACAAACGAGTTAGAGTAGAGTCCAGATCCTCTGAATAAAAGCTCTAAGGGGCCAACACCCCACGTTACCAGAGGGGTTTTTTACTCATAAAATCTAAATTAGTTAGATTGGTTTTGAAGGACCATTATTCTCTAGATTGGCAAGTCCTGATGACTTCACTGATGAGATGCGGTAAAGTGAAACTCGACATTCGGGACTAGGGCTTACTGATTGAAAACATCCGGATCTCTCAAAATGTAAACTATGTTCTCATATATATATATATATATAGAGAGAGAGAGAGTGTGTGTGTGTGTAAGCTCAGTTCTCGTATATATAAATAGAGAGAGAGAGAGAATTATTGCTATGCATTGTTATAAGATGTTATTATTATAGGTGGATGCCCACATTGGGACCCACATAAGATAAGAGGATTGCTTAGGGTTTAAGTCTTTCCCTATTAGGTTGCTTGGGGAGGAAGCAATCTTATTCTATAAATAAGATCCTCCTCCCCCCATTATGTACACACAGATCTCATGAATAAGAACCTTTCTCCCCTCTCTCTATTCTTCTTTGTCTCTGGTTCTCCTTTATTTTTGTAACACGTTATCAGCACGATATTGTCTCTTGCTTAGCAACTAGAATATGAGTTCTTCTTAGAGGATCTATTCCCTATCGAAGCAACTATTCTCTATCACAGGTAAGTAGATCTTCTTGCAGTATGGTTTGATTGAATGATTCGCCTATAGAAATTATTTACAAGAAAAAGCTTGCAGTAGTACCAAGATGTCACTGTCGACATGCCTATCTTTGGGTACAATGCACAAATTCAAGATCTATGCCACTCATCTGATAGAGCATAGATGGGCAATCCTAGGGAACATATCCTTGGGGTGAGAATCAACCAATTGGGCCCAAGAATCTTTGCCTATCTGTTCCCAAGAAGAATAGCACTGCGGGGTGTAGATGATGATAAAAATCCAATGTTTGGCTGTGGGTATGTGGCACATTGATTTCCTATGTACTATCGATACTTTTGTTCTTGATTGATTATCATAGAAGATGAACCAAAACTTGGAATTTCCAATTCTGTATTGTTAAAAAAAAAAAATTCACATGAGGTCATCTAAGATTGCAGACCCCATGGCCCACTTGATGAAAAATATCCAAACCTTACATCTTGCAAAGGACCCATGGGAGACCCTAAGGGTCGAATCCCTTGTGATTTGGACCATTGGGTCCCACTAGATCATGGTCTCAAAGCAACCCAGGCGTGAGACCCTTTCTGACAAACTTGTCCAGGTTCCGGTAGTCTTGGTGTTTTTATTTATTTTTTTTAAAGGTGTGGGGCCCAGATGGGCCATCTGATTGCAAATCTGAACCACAGATCTATTGATAGCCTCATGGTCGACTATCGTGGCTAGGACCTTCCTTGGATTTTTACTAGTGGTGATGTATGCAATGATGACTTGCTTATGCAATTTGTTTTTAATAACTGAAGTTCAAGTTACATTTTAGATCACCTTTTTATTATGTGAGCTCAGTTGTCTTTGTATCTATGGGATCCATCACATTCACGTCTTATCCAACCACCATTGGTATACACTCTTCAAATCTTTCACCACTGTTTTGCTTGTCTTCCACTACTATGATTTTTTTTTTCATATATATTTATGGTGATGATTTTAATGGAGTTATTTTTTGTGTATAATTTTTATTCTCTAATCATTTTTTCTATTTATCCTTTCTGAGATCTACAAGTATTTAGAATTTTACCTTAATCTTATGCGATGAAGTTTTTTTTTTTTTCATTTTTTTTTCTTGTAGAAAAGAGATCATGATAGAATTGAAAATCATGGATCATAAATAGAACCAGAAGTTCTATGCAAGAAATTGGAACTCGAAGTTCCATACGATATTTAGAATCAGAAGTTCTATATGGAATCAATAATTCGGACTCGAAGTTCCGTAAATTATTTTAATCTATGAACCAGAAGTTCATTTGAATCTGGACCAGAAGATCCGTCGATTATTTTACTCTGAAACCAGAAGTTTTCAGATCTACAATACATACTCAAAGTTTCATATGATACTTAGAACTAGAAGTTCTATATCGAATAAATAACCTGAACCTACAGTTCTGTATGTTATTCTTATTTAGAACCAGAAGTTCTAACCCGGACCTGAAGATCCATGAATTATCCTAATATAGAACCTGAAGTTCTAATTTGTATTGAAAGATCCATGAACTACTTTAATTCAGAACCAGAAGTTCTGATTCTTAAGTTGAGAACCCAATGTTATAAACTTCAATTTCTAAATTCTTCATCACATTTTTATTATTATCTTTGATTGGATGTTAAGAACCTGAAGTTCTACATTTTATTTTCTGTTTCTCATATACATTTATTTTTATATTCTTTAACATTATACTGCATGCTTGATATAATTCCTTCGGTATAATTATTACTAATGATTATCTGAAACTTTAGTTTTGATGAATTTATTATTGCCAGAAGCAGTAGTTCCAAATAATAGAACCTGAAGTTCTATATCCATTGAATAATCTGGACTTGAAGATCCATACATTATCTGGAACCAGAAGTTCTAAGATTTGGAATATGAACCTGAAGATTCATATTCATAATTAAACTTGGAGCTTTGATTTCTAAAGATTCAAAGTAGTGTAGATCGATACAACGGCCATGAAATCAAACCTGAAGTTTTGATAGAATCAGAAGTTGTGATTCAAACCTGAAGTTTTGATAGAACCAGTAGTTCTAAGAACCTGAAGTTCTATCACTAGCCTGAAGTATTGACAGAACTAGAAGTTCTGATTCATTAGTTAAGAACCCGAAGTTCTAACTTTCTGATTGGCCAATTCTTCATTATACTTTGTCATCGGATATTGAGAACCCGAAGTTCTATTTTTATTTACTTCTTGTTGGTAAATCGATCTTTACACACTCTAAAAGGCTTGGTAATGTTATCAAAGTCGGAAATAAGATATCCTTGGAGGATATGACATATGCTTTTATTTTCCGCGCCATTGTATCCCTGTTAGACAGGGATGATCACCGGCAGATGGTCATACACCCAATGCTTGAAATAAATACCATATTAGTTACTCAAAATCCCTCCAAAAGAGGTAGATATAATATGTTCTCCCGTAGAGATGAAATAAACCACCCCAGGAGAGGTGATTGAAAATGCATTTTGTTTGGAAATTGGGCGAACCACCAAGCATGGTTTGGAAGACCTACAACTACTTTTATGAGTTTGAACATTGAGTTTAGTTCTTAGATATTTTGTTGAATGCTAGGACTTATTTTTAATCCCCCGTATATTATGTTATATTTACTTTGAATGCTGAATTGTTTAGTTGTTCTTAGTTTTATTTTTGCAATGCGATTACCTAGTTATGTGAGTTTATTATTCTTGCTCTATAGCTCATGGAATGCATCAAACTGAGGATAATATCTGTCCGGTAGACAGTGCAACAAAACACACTACATTGAAAAAACCTGAAGTTTTTCTCTGAATTAGTGCTTCATTCGTGCACGGCATCGATCATAGCTATATCCGTACAAATACTTGAATGCTCCAGAAGAGTCTACATAATGGTATTTGTACATCATTACTAGTATTAACAGCCAGAAGCTGATACTAGAAAAGCTAAGTGTATTCTCCTCATATTTCAAGGCTATATTACAAGACAATCTTTACAAATCGAATCATATTCGATTATGAGCAAAACGACAAAGTTAAGCCAGAAGCTTGTTATTCTAGGGGTCCTATGCTCTGGTAAATTATTAATACTTCTGTTACGTACTACTTAGAGTATCATCTATTGACCATCCTTTTCGCAAAGGATCTTGTGTGACATTTGTGAACCTATCTAATCCCGCCCATTAGCACATATTATTAAACCTAGGATACACATCCTTAAGCATGTTATTAATTTTATAAAACTTGATAGCGTAGTTTTGTGACATGCATGAACTCAGAACGTAGACTCTATGTTAGTTATACTTCACCCCAACTATTGGATATCTAGACCCAATGACAGGAGATATATTCATTGTTCGTTTTTGCTGATTGTCATCTTGATGAGACAGTCTTCTCACCGTTAGGGGGAGATAAGAGAGTTCCTGAAGAACACCTTGTTCCTGAAGAACAATCCGTTTCTGAAGAATGGCAAAAATTAATGTGGAATACTTCCACTCAATCTCATCTAGATTTATGTACTTCACAATGTGAGAATCAAGTACGGAGAATTGTGCACTTAATTACAAATGAATTCCCTGATGCTTTTAATGATGCAGTAAAAGTGACTAGGTCACATGTATCGGCTATAAATACACAAGAACGAATTAATGTCCTTGTAGGACAAGCACGAATTGGTATCCCTGTAGGATACAAAGTCCAAATATGGCAGTAAATGAATCTACGCATGCTAGAAGCATGGTAGACTTATAGGTTTCAAGGACTTAGCTCCCCAGAAGAGGAGAATTGAGCAATTATATCCTAATCATACTTCAGAAGAGGTATACTCCCGAAGAGTTTATGACAAAATCCACTCTCTCTAAAATTTCTGAAGAAATTAATGTCCCGGAAAAGACATGAGTCCCGGAAGAGACTCTGGAAGCCCCTGAAGAGGCAATGGGTACCCAATAAATAAAGAGATCTCTATACTTTATAATTATTCAAGAGAGAGATGGGATAGAAATGAAATTATCATCGATGACGCATTTGCATATGCGGTAGCTAC
This sequence comes from Sextonia rubra, assembly GCA_037013555.1. Taxonomy (NCBI): domain Eukaryota; kingdom Viridiplantae; phylum Streptophyta; class Magnoliopsida; order Laurales; family Lauraceae; genus Sextonia; species Sextonia rubra. The sequence continues at coordinate 17,433,270 of JASUAD010000018.1, forward strand.
TCAAATATCAATGGAAATTAAGAATGTTGTTTGGGATACAAAACCACGTTCTATAAATGAATGTCGACAAAGAATATATTGGCCAAAATAAAGAGATGCCATTTGAGGAATTGCAGTCTCTCAATAGAAGTGGTATATATGAACCTATAGTACAAACCCCAAATGGTGTTAACCCTGTAGGTTACAAATGGGTGTTTGTAAGGCAAATGCACGAAAGGCAAAATTGTGATATAAGGTTTCCTGTAGAAACCTGGGATTGAAAACATACACAGATATATATACATATATATGAAAATCCCAGAAAGATTTGTTTTGCCTGAAGCAAAGTCAGAGAGTACGTACTCAATATAAGTAAGACGTTCATTGTACAGCCTGAAACATTCCAAAAGAATATGGTACAATCGTCTTAGTAAATGTCTATATAAAGAAGAGTATGAAACCAATCCCATTTGCCTATTTATCTTTATACAATCCTTAAATGGATTTATAATAGTAGAAGTTTATAAATCTAATCGAGACTCCAGAAGAGCTCGAGAAAACTATTGACTATTTTATCTCGGCCTGCAGATCGAGAGAAGTTTTAATGAGATTTTTATTCTTTATAAATATGCTTCCCATATATAGTTTTGCACAAAGGCTTTGGATTGGTATTAAACAAATGCTATGATATTTATGTCTGTTTTATGGTTGAAACCAAATTTTATAGGATATCCAGATTCAGGATATATCCCTGATCCTCATAAGGATCGATCATAGACATGTTATATGTTTCTTCATGTCAATATCATTATTTTTGATATTCTACTAAATTAACTATTGATAGCTACTTCTTCTAACCATGCTGAGATTTTTAAGCCAGTGGGGAATGTGTATGGCAAAAATATTTAACTCAGCATAGATGTAGTTCTTGTCAATTACCTCTTAGTACAGGTACTCCGAGCATTATTTGCAAAGACAATGGGGCATGTATTCAACAGATTCAAGAATGATACATTAAAGATGACAAGACGAAACACATTATGCCAAAGTTCTTCTTCACTCATGAGCTTCAAAAGAATAACAAGATTGAAGTCAATCAAGTTCGTTCAAGCAACAACCTGGCTGATCAGTTTACGAAGTTTTGCCAAAAACTCAGTATTTTAGAAATTGTATACGAGATTGATATGCTTAATTATGTACAAAGATGTTATCATCAGGGCGAGGCATCCTGAAGTATGCTACCCAGGACATATGTGCGCTGTACTCTTTTTCCTTCTCTCGGTTTTATCCCACTGGGTTTTCTTAGTTAAGGTTTTAACGAGGCAGCATTATGCACGTCCAACACCAAGTCAATGATCCTGTAGAACATTGTACTCTTTTTCCTTCGCTTTGGTTTTTATCCCACTGGGTTTTTCCTTTGCAAGGTTTTAATGAGGCAACTGTCATTGAATGGTGGTCATCCAAGGGGGAGTGTTATAAGATGTAATTATTATAGGTGGATGCCCACATTGGGACCCACATAAGATAAGAGGATTGCTTAGGGTTTAAGTCTTTCCCTATTAGGTTCCTTAGGGAGGAAGCAATCTTATTCTATAAATAAGATCCTCCTCCCCCCATTATGTACACACAGATCTCATGAATAAGAACCTTTCTCCCCTCTCTCTATTCTTCTTTGTCTCTGGTTCTCTTTTATTTTTGTAACATGCATCTATTTCTTATATTATGGTAAGGGACACTTTTTTTTTTTGGATTTAACAAAATTCAAAAAAATGTGTGAGGTGTGATGATTTTATCTTTTTGCACATAAGTACTTTTCAAAAATGAAAGTGTTCCTCACCATAATATAAGAGATAGATGCATAGTAATATTTTCCATATACAAAAATGTTAGTATGCATCCTCCCTGACTATAGGGTGAGGGATGCTTATATGGCTCTCCTTATTTGTACATAAGCATTATTCTTTTTTTTAATACCTTTTTTGTATTTTGCACATGAATATAATATATATTGAGAGAACCACACCCCCCCCCCCCCCCCCGTGAAAGAACCGGAGCACGAAACGTAGTATTCCTAAAATTTAAAATATCTCTCCTCTCTCTTCGAATCTCTACATATAATTCTTATATAATAAAGTGCTCGGACAATTACTCATATAATCACAATTCCCATGTCTCACGCTCCATAATATGACTCATGGGCCCTCAGAAAAAATGAATTATGTTCTCAAATGGGGCTGTCATTTATCTTCATCTAAATTTTCTCCACCATATTCTAATGGCTCTCTAAATTTCTCCACATGGTCCATCTCGTATTTTGTCTCCTATTTTATGTTATAGTCAGGTATAATACCCTTTTTTTTTATAAGTCTTTACTTCTTTCTTCAAGAAAGTAAGTACTGGAGGGCTCCGTATATTTGAGTGTTTTTAATATGATTGTTCACATAAGTGTGCACTCTTATATTATTGGCTAATACTTTTATATTGGTTGTGAATTAGAATGTTAGCATTTTCAGACAATTGTAAATTATTTTAAGAAATAATTTAAAAAGTGTAACTTATTAAATAATTAGTTTTTAATTTAGAGAGCCAATAAAGATGAATCTGACATGTACTAACTCAAAAAATATGGTCTATCTCCTTGCGTGGCCCACTCTAAACGATGACCATTGAAGAAGGTAGGAGCTGGCATGTGGATTAAGGGTGGTCTAATATGTTGTGATTTGCTTCCTCAATTGATAGAAATATTTATGGAGATTACATTGTTACAATCTTGTCTTTGTTGTGTGATATTCCTTTGTCATGCTGTAAGATCACAAACTTTACTACTTGCCTTAAAAAAATAAGTCGGTAAAGAGATCCCTATGGCCCTATGGCAACAGAATCATTTGCAACCCAAGAGTCTAATGGGTGTGTTGTGTGCAAAATATCTACTCAATAATCCATCTACATGTTTCCTACTTAAATCCTACTATGAGGATTTCTCTCTTCCGACTTTTTTGCATGAAGGACTCTATTCTTTTCTTTTATAGCAATTTAGAAAGAAAAACATTCAGCTCCTAAATTCTCTTTTACAAATAATCTTTTTTACTTTAATACCACTTGAAATTTAGATCTTCTTTTTGACATTACCATAAACCTCAAAAATATTTATAGCTTGCCCATTCGGCTCATACGAGGAAAGACGTATAGTTTCTTCTTCCGTATTAGGTGGTTGAGTCATCGAGAGATGATCACACCTAATCTAACATGATTTGATCATTGATAGACTTTTGGGGTTTCTTTCATGGACCCATGTCAGAAGTTCAGTTCGTATGGCTACCTACACTGGTGCATGTCATTTTTGTGATCTAGCTGAGCATCCAAATTAATTTTTTTATTAGATTTGATCTATAACAAATCTTTGTAATTTTGTATGATATGTAATCGATTGATTTTTTTTCTTTTTTATTTCAGAAGTTTTCACTCATAAACCCGGATGACTACATCTTTTTGTCGAAGGCTGCATATAAGATTTATTATTGAATTTTTTATTTACAAATAATTATTTTTTTAAATTTTTATTAACTCTTCATGTTCTGCCTTTCTGATCTCAATAAATTGTTAACGTTCAATTTAGTTGGATTCTATATTTCTTTGATGATCGATGAAACTTCATATAAAATTTGAGTTATTTAATAAAATGATAGATTAAGATTTCTCAAATCTGCCATATTATAGGTATTTTACATTTTCTATTTGTGTTTAGACGCCTTCAGCTGAGGCTTTCTTTTTATTATTTATTTATTGTAGCCACTGAATGTCTAGATCCTAAGCTGATTAGGTCTCACCCAGCATTGCACTGCCAGTGGCTGGGCCATGTTTGGCTAGGGTGCATTAAAGTCTAGGTCAATACCTATTAAAAAGTAATTATATATATATATATATTGATGACCCAAGGTATCCCTCTCTAGTTCAATTTTTGGACCTTTGGCTTCCGGCCTAGGGGCTACCCAATTCTGACGAGCAAGGACTGTTCCTAGGAGGTACATACATGGCCGCACACATAGTACCTATGAAAGTAATTATATTTTCAAATAGAACTATTGAAATCAATTGTTAAAGGCAAAGATAAGTTTGTAAAGTTCATTAAAATAACCATAAAAAACTCAAAAAATAATAAATTTAAATTCAAAAATACCTCAAACGGGAAGCTTTTCATACTTGAATCACGGTTATCACAGATAATCAGATAAAAAGTATACATAAGATGTTTTGTGCTTTATTCCAATCAATAGAAAAAGTTAACCAAATGGGATAATTAAGGCCTAGGTTTGAATTGATTCCAAAGAGAAAAAGTTTTTAAAAATCAACAAAAAGGAAAAATATGTGACAACCAAAATGTTTCAACATATTTCAAACGAAAGGAAAAAATAGGCGAAAGAATACAACCACAATTGAATAAAATTTAAAGAAAGCATTTACAACAACTACATACACCTCAAAGAAAAAAAAACTTTCATTTTTCCAAATTAGAAGTATGTGGGGCACACATGCCATTTATATGATGGGGCCATCATGAAGTTTAGTCCAAATTTTGGGAGATGATATATGTGAGAATGAGATTGCATAGTGGTGGAATTTTTTGTAGAAAAATAGGAAAATATAGAAACACAGTTATCTATATATGGAAAACATTATAAGTTAAATTAGCAGATGACCTTTATAAAAAGACCTTTGAGAAAAACCTCTCACTCATAAAGTTGGTAAGATTGTATGAAAGACCCATCTAGATGGTAGGAAGGGAATTGGAGATTTTATCATGGCTATGGACAGAAGAGCTTCAGAATCTTACAACCGTATAGGAACTCATCAAACCACTAAACTTCGTGGCCATTAATTTAATAGTCCTAATCATTTGTGGCCATTAATTTAATAGTCTTAATTGTGTAATGAATTGTGTGTTAATATTCATTCAAGATTTATTAAGTATTTATAAATATTTCTATTTAAAAATGTAGTTATTTTTCAAACAACGCAAGCCCTAAAGCGCTAGTTTTCAATTGAGCAAATGTCCCTCACCCTATGGTGTAGTAATGATGCATATTAGAATTCCCCTATATATAGGGAAATGCTAGTACACATCCTTCCCTCACCATAGGGTGAGGGATGCTTATATGATTTTTCTTATTTATACATGAGCATTTCTCTTTTTCTTATATCTTTTTGTATAATATTATGTTGTAGAATTTTTTTATAATGGGAGTTGGTCACACCACAAGATTTATAATAACAAAATATATTAAAAAAATCATGTATTTTATACATTATGTGTTATATGTTCAACTTTTATATATAGTGAGGCCAACTCTTATTAAAGTTAAGTGTGTGCATATTCCATGAAGAGAAAAATATCTAATTTGAATGATTTAGATGTAAAATATGTAGCCCTAGTTTGGATTTTCATTTTTAAACAAGCATTATTAGAGATACAAGAAACAAAAAGACTAAAACAGTCTCCATTGGTTGATGAAAATAAAGCCCAAAAATTTTAAGAATTTGCAGGCAGGGTCAGCAGTAATCTATGGCCTGGTAATGTCTACACAACATGTGGTATTGTTATGGTATTTTTGCACTTTGAGGATCAGAATGTTGAGGAGTGGGCACCAACTAAGGGAAAGTATAGGTGAATATTTGTGCTGCCTCTATTAACACATTGAGGTTTTAATCAAAATGTAATATAATAACCAAGATAATTATTTGTGAGTTCAAATCTTAGGAGGGATGATTTGATATGAAATATGTCTCCAAAATTGCACTAACCAGATTTAAGCAGGAGTGTTAAGCAGTGGGCTCCACCTAAGGGGAGTATGAAAAGTATTTTTTTTATAGAGAAATTCTCAGATAATATTATTGATAAACTAATATAGAATCAACAATTACATATTGTTTAATCAATTCTGCAAAAGATGACTAATAGACCGAAATTTCATCTACATGCTGAGTATGCCTAGCTAACTTATAAGCTACTACATTCCTATTTCTAACCAAATGTTGCACTACACCGCTATTGAAAAACTTTAACAAAGCTTTAATGTATTCAATCAAAGGATCCTGTCTAAAAAGATTTGGAGAGGATGTATTCAATATGTCAATCGTGTACTGGGAATCATTTTCAAGAATAATATTTCTAATCCTAATGTGGCAAATCATCTGAAGCCCCTCAGTGCTGCTAAGGCTTCAATGCCATCAGCTTTTTCCACTCCATTTTCTATTTTGCTCATAGCCATGACCATATCACCCATCTTATCTCTAAGAACAGCATCCACACCTGCTTTCTATATCTTATTAAACAAAGCCCCATGCACATTAATTTTAAGAACACCTGTAGGTGGAGGTTGCCACCATAAAGTTAGGTGGAGGTTGCCACCATAAAGCCTTCTCATTTAAAGAGGTCTTCTTATGAATTATAGAACGTTTAAACTCCTCTGTTAAAGATGTTGGGCCTTCAACAACTACCCATGGGTCTACTAGCTCCTGATTGTGGATAAAGAGATTCCTTCTATGCTATATTCCTCTTGCCATGGGGAAAAACGTTTCCAAGTCAAATTTTAGCTCCTGCTCTACCAACTCCGATATAAACAAGACTAAGTTATGTTGTCCCTGAGCAAAGTCTACCCTTGAAAACCAATCCCTCCACACCAAATGCAATTGAGGACATAAGCATATGGCATGCATACAATCTTCTTGCTCCCCCATGCCTAGATCACAAATGGTGCTGGAAAGGACATTTCTTTTTTCATGATTAATCTTAGTTGGTAATATCTACATGCTCTCCATGCAAAAGTTTTGATTTTGATGAGCACCTTCATGTTCCATAACCGCATCCAAAATTTTCTCTTAGTACCTATGTTTGAATTTTCACCCATGCTTTGGTTCTGTCATAAATTTAGCACAACCCTATAAGCACTATTAACGGAAAATTCGCCAAATTTGTTTTTGACCCATATCAATACATCACTGGACATGCTGTGCCTTAAAGAAATCTTCACGATCACATATACGTCATGAGGGAAGAAAATATTTCAAAATTTTTGTGCATCCCACCATTTAGTATTTTGATCAATAAGAGCCCTTTACTATAACATCATCTAGTAGGACCTGTTTGGGTGTGGTCACTTTGTAGGTGAGGGGAGTCGGTAACCATCCATCTTCCCAAATCTTTATCTTTTTGCCATCTCCCACCTTCCATCTACATCCCTCCTCTAGAATTTTCTTGACAGCAAAAATTCCTTTCCAAGCAAAGGATGGGTTCCTACCTGCACTAGATTGGGGAAAAGCGACCTTTGGAAAATACTTAGCCTTGAACACCCTATAAAATAAAGATTGGAGATTGTGCATGAGCTACCATCCTCGTTTAGCAATTAAGGAGAGCTAAACTGAAAGTTTCCAAGCTGCGGAAGCCCATTCCCCCTTCAAGATTTTGGTAATAATAATTAGTGAAGGAAACTTAATGCATGATTATTCTTGGACAAACAAAGCACCATGTTGATTCCACCACATTAGAAGGATGAGGATTCACCATTATGACACTACATCACATTGCACTCTCCATTATAAGGAAAAAAGACTACATAACATTTCAACTCTGTTTTTACTTGACATAATTTAGAGTTTCAAAATCAATATTCTTCTCTTTAAAGTATTCGTCACATGCCACGACGGAAATAGTGAAGTCCAGGCCAAAACCAAATCCTTGTTTAGTGCTTCAAGATTTTGGCAAGAATGTGTAACAACCCGCCCCGCATCATCGAGGTATTGTCCGCTTTGGACTTCCCAAGAGGTCACCCATCCTGAAATTGTTCTAACTCTAGCACGCTTAACTTTATGGTTTTTTATGGAAGTCTTCACAGTTTTGTCCCCAAAAGGCGCCTCGACAGTGTAGGACGGATTATGTACTTTTTGGGACTGGATCATTATAGGCCCACCAGCTTCCACTGGATATGTCCCCATATCCACATATCTAGACTGTCGGACCGAAGACGGCCTCATAAGTGATGTGGGACTTCGTTCCCCCCCCCCCCTCCCCCCAAATTGTGGAGGGCAGGATTCGAGAGGGAAGCAGGATTCGAGCGGTCCCCAAGGGGTCCGGCCTAACGGCCTCACCCTCCACCACTCAGAGGAGAGCCATCCTCTTCTCTGATACCATCTGTAACAACCCGCCCCGCACCATCGAGGTATTGTCCGCTTCCCAGGAGGTCACCCATCCTGAAATTGCTCTGACTCGAGCACGCTTAACTTTATAATTTTTTATGGAAGTCTTCACGGTTTTGTCCCCAAAAGGCGCCTCGACAGTTTAGGATGAATTATTACTTATATTCTTTCATTCAGATGTACTTTTTGGGACTGGGTCATTACAGAATGGTTAGTTAAGAAAACTTAATACATGATTATTTTTGGGCAAACATATCACCATGTTGATTCCACCACATTAGAAGGATCATGAGGATTCACATTAGGACACGACATCACATTACACTCTCCGCTATAAAAGGAAAAAAGACACTACTAATCGTGCTTAAAATGACGTGGAAATGTATAATGGATTCAATGTCCAATATTCACGCAGTTCAAGTGTTAAGAAGAATGGGAATCAATTACAATTCATCATTGAGTTCCCTTTTGTTTACATGGGTTTTAATGCCCTGACCGCGGGGATGCAGGTTGTTTACATCAGTTTACAATCCCTCTCTCAAGTCTTAGATGTGATCTCAATTTGAAAATTACAAGAAAATGTACATAAAGTAGGAAAAAATACGAAAAAGAGGAAAAAATGGAGGGTGAACATGACCCGCGGTAACTGCCCCAGGCCAATGACCGTGGGTCACTGTCATTGGCACCTTCCAGTGACCGTGACTCACGGTCACTGGCACCACGTGCCAGTGGGTCACGGTCACTGGCAGACAGTGACCGTGAAGCCACTGTTCGCCTCCGTTTTTCATGATGTTCGTGCTGATTGTTCTTCTAAACTTTTTCAAGTGCTGAAACTCCCTTTCATGACATCTTGGGGCGTTGGATGACCATTGAGAAGATCGAATTCGACTACAGAATCGATTGAAAACTTTGTAATTCATCATTCTTGTTTATGGACTGTCTTTTGTTCAAGGCCGAAAAGGGCATCACAGGAAGCCAAAGTTGTGTCATTTTGAACCTATAATTTTCAAGGAACAAAATGAGGCCCAAAGGGGCTTGTTCACAACCTCTGTAATAGCCAAGAAATCCCCCCGAATGAGAAAAACAAAGATGACAACGTCATCCTTCGAATAGCCGTTACCGCACGTACATAGTGCGTTCTGTAATTACCCCACCCTTCTCCTCTTCCTCTGAATCTTTTTGCTCACCTTGGTGACTAAAGAAGGAAGGGAATGGTCATGGGATTGCTGCTTTTCTTGCTTGAATGCCCCTGCGTTCGTTCAATTCTATCTTTTTCTCTTTCTCTGTGTTCTCTTTTGTGTCTCCCCCCCTCTTTTCTTTTCAAATCTTAGCCTTTTGTAGACTCCCTAGCAATTTCTAGTAGTTCCAAGGAGTTAAGGGAGGTTGTGGGAGGTTACACTTCGAAAAGAAGTGGAGAAGAACCGTCCAAAACCGCAGGAAGTGCCCTTTGGGGGTCCCTGACCGCAGCCGCGGTCACGGACAAGGCCCAATTTTGGGTTTTTGCATTTGCAACCTGTTTTCACCTATTTGGGCCCAAACGAAGTCCAATTGCCACGAAACTCGGAGGGATGCTTCTTGACACTATTTTCACCATGTCATAAAAGTCTCAGTTCGTTTTGACCACCTGAAGTTGGTCAACTCCCTTGATGAACAGGCTGCGGTCACGGACAAGGACCATTTTTGGACATTTGCATTTGTGACCTATTCTCACCTGTTTGGGGTCCAAACGAAGTCCAATCTTGACGAAACTTGGAAGGATGCTTCTTGACATATTTTGAGTGTTTCATAGAAGTTTCAGCTCGTTTTGACGACCTGAAGTTGGTCAACTCCCTTGATGAACAGGCCGCGGTCACGGACAAGGACCATTTTTGGACATTTGCATTTGTGACCTATTTTCACCTGTTTGGGGTCCGAACGAAGTCCAATCTTGACGAAACTTGGAAGGATGCTTCTTGACATATTTTGAGTGTGTCATAGAAGTTTCAGCTCATTTTGACCACCTGAAGTTGGTCAACTCCCTTGATGAACAGGCCGCGGTCACGGACAAGGCCCATTTTTGGACTTTTGCATTTGTGACCCATTTTCACCTGTTTGGGGTCCGAACGAAGTCCAATCTTGACGAAACTTGGAGGGATGCCTCTTGACACTATTTTTCATGTGTTATAGAAGTTTCAGCTTGTTTTGATCACCTAAAGTTGGTCAACTCCCTTGATGATTGGACCGCGGTCACGGACAAGGCCCATATTCGGACTTTTGTATGTGTGACCCGTTTTCGCCAGTTTAGGGCCCAAACGATGTTTGATCGCCACGAAACTTGGAGGGTTGCTTCTTGACACTATTTTAAGCATGTCGAAGAAGTTTCAACCTATTTTGACTTTCAAAAGTTGGTCAACTCTCCAGTTGACTTTTTATGAAAGTGGGCGCTTGTCTCAGCTGTTTGAGGCCGAAATGACTTCGGTTTGGTTCGAAATTTGGAGGAACTGACATCAGCGATATCCTGGAGTATTTTCCCAAATTTCATCAATTTTGGATATCAGGAAGCAGGACTTTGGTCAGTGACCCCATGGCTCAAGGGGGACTGACCCCAAGTTGACATGCTTGTGGCTTTTGGGTTCGATGATGTCTGTTCAACCCGAAATTTTGTAGGGCCTATCTTGGGCATCATTTGAGCTTCCTCTGAGAGTTTCAGCTAATTTGATCTTCATGGAATGTCACTCTGCACAGGGACCCACAGAGCATAGTATATGATCATCTGGACCAAGTTTGGATCCAAATGATGTCCAACTACTCTGAATCCTTGAGGAGTAGTCTTTAAATGTAATTGAAAGTATTTCGTTGAATAGAAGCTTGCTTCAACATGTGGAAATGCTAGGTCCCGCAATGATTCCCAAAGAGCTGGCAAAGAGTTTCTGAAACTGATTTGAGCTGAGATGAGGTCCAAGTGCTTTGAAAAGTTTAGAACTTTATAATCCAAAGCTTGTAATGCCTTCGCTGCATTATTTGCAAAATTTTATGGGTCAACAACTATACAACATTTCAACTCTATTTTTACTTGACATAATTTAGAGTTTCAAAATCAATATTCTTCTCATCAAACAATTTGTCAAATGCAATGACGAAAATAGTGAAGTTCAGACCAAAACCACTAATCCAATATTAGCCATAAAAGAAGTTGGGACCAGTGCTAGCACACAGTGGTCAAATATCACATCTATTGACCCAACGTAAAACCCACTTTGTGTCCAATAACCAACTGCATATTAGTTACTTATTATATACTGATGATATCATTATTTTCTAGCATACTAGCTCCAGAAACTATAAACACCTTAAATCTCTTCTCTCTTCTTACGAGATGTTTTTTGGCCAAAATTTTAATTTGAACAAAAGCCTCTTGTTTTTTTTTATCGTTGTAGCTTAAGGTTGGGAATTCCATCTCTAACATCCTTCAAATTCCAAGCTCTCTAAATATTTGGGTGTGCCGATGTTTATTGGTCAATTGAAAAGAGCCTATACCTTAGCTTCTTGATAGACTCCCTTCCCAAGAAACTCTTAGGTTAGAAAAATAGAGTTCTCTCCTTTGCCAGTAGATTAATCCTTGTCAAACATGTTCTTAGTGCCATCGCTCTCCACTCCCTCATGGTAGTTCGTATCCTTGTTTGCCTTGCCTAAGACACAAAGAAGATTTTCAAAAACTTCCTTTGTTCAGTTTTTTGTGATTTGCCAAGAGAAATTTGATGAGTTAGTGTCACGACCCGAGCCCAAGAATCATGGGCTTAGGGTTAACCCCGAGGCGTGACATACGTACTCCCATTTAATTCACATCAGGACTGAAGTCTAAATGAAATTACACAAGGGATATTCACATACTTACACATGTGAGATGCTTAACGGACATCTGTCCAAGCATTCAATACGCGGAAGCCTGTCAATATCGCCTATAATTTTTCAATTTTTATTGAACAGTTTAAAATATCATTACAATCATTAAATAGTTCAAATCTTAACATTTAGAGAACATAAGATTATTAAATTAATTCTACTCGTCACCTGTATAATCCAAACATGATATGCACATATATGCATCTATGCAAAGGATAAAAGTTCTATGTAGAGAAAGTAGAACAATGAAGTACAAGGAACCAAAGGACATTCGTAAAAAGGTCAGATTATGCATGTAACAATCTATATGGATGTAAATGAATATATGTATTTGTTAAAAGTCCCAAAAATATAAATATACATATTCCTAAGATATTAGTGAGTCACTCTTGGCATATGGATCAGGCAGTAAGCTTATATTGTCCACTCATTAAACTCGTAGGAACCCCTGCGGTCTCCTTTTCTGACTTCTGGGTCTTTGCCAGACTGGGCCTGTAACACCATTAGACAACTGTAAATAAGACTATTCAGCAAAGTATAAGAATAATTAAAGTAATATGCATTTTATCTAAAAGAATTAATAACAAGTGATCAATAGAGGTCAATTCAGTACACTAAGCATGTTGTGCATTTGGAATAAGCATGTTATAAGAATCAATAAGTGAAAATACATACTACTTGGCTACTACATTTGCCATATCCTCCCTCTAGGGACCTTTACATTGAGAACCATCGATCGGGCTAGGGTACGAATGGGTCTGTTCATACATGGAGTTCGGACGCTCTAAAGGTACACTACAGCGACACCATTTATATACTACACCAAAGTCAATTCCGCCGAGCATCATAAGGCTAAAGTTGAGTAGAGACCTAACATTTCGATTCATATGATTGCTACTTAAACCTGAGTAAATCGTGTAATTCATTCATTGAGAACAATACATACAGTATACGTTTAATTCATTCGTTCAATTCATTATTACTCAATTCAATGTCAATGTCAATATAAAACGTATATCAAGAAACATTTCAAATAGATTCAATGCATATTATGGTCATTCCAATTCAAATCATAGGAATAACAGAAGGCAATAACAGTAATCCAATATGCCATACAATTCAATTTAATAGAATCAAGGTAATTTACAAACCAACCCTAATCTAGTCATTTATTATTTTTAACTAAGCATGATGATGTAGTTTTAAGTTATCTGATACATGGTTGTCTCTCTTTAGTGTCAAATTGTATAAAGAATGTGTATCGAAGTCCCTTAAACCAACAGCCATGGGGAGGTACTAAATATATGGGCAACACCCCATGAAAGAATCTTAGCCCTCAAGACCCTTCATGGTGTTTAATTTTTTCATTGGGCCAGTGAATAGGATAAAGGGATCCAAGAGCTAAGGTCCTACAAAATATTTAGAATGCCCCTAATTAAACTTGGAGTTTCAGGGTCACTTTGGCTTAGCCATGTCTGGCTTACGGCTTAGCCGTAGATATCACTACAGCTGACCTGTAGTTTCAATATTGTTCATCCGCCCTACGGCCGAGCTATAAAATGGTCGACGGCTTAGCCATAGAGTGTCTACGGTTTAGTCACTACTAGGCTACAACTTAGCCGTGGCACATTCTACAGTGTAGCCATGGCTTAGCTGTAGAAGAAATTTGTACTTTTTAGCTCTCTGGAAAGTTAGTCATAACATGTCTACGGCATAGCTGTAAGATTCAGGTTTTCGGATGTTCCTTCAGTTACAGATTTCTATCCTCAACCCATAACATTGGGTTGTCTACAATTAAACCCACTTCAGAGGACTTCTCTGCTCTACATGCCAATGTCCAGTTTTAATTCACACTTCATCATTCATTAACAAAAGCTCATCATGCAGTAGGAATTGGAAGAATGAACATACAGGAGTTAATTTTTCTCATTAAAGAGTTAATAGATTTACATGAATTATAAAATACCAACATGCACTTAACCAAAATTAGTTTATGATTGCCTTCGATTTCAAGTTCTACTGCTACTCCTTCTCTTAACTCAGTTAAGAAGAAGAATCCACTGTTCTTGGCCTAAATGACATGCATGTAAGAAATGATGAAGAAGATAAGTGCATGTTTAAGAATAAGAGTCTCTTGATTTCATTGAACCAGGAAGTCTATAAATAAGAAAGAGATCTTACCTTAGATAATAGCTAGAGAATTATAGGGAGAGATGTGAACCACTATCATGATTGCAGTGGAGAAGGAAAGTGGAGGAGAGATGAAACCATGGAAGATAAGAGCCTCTAGTCACACATACAAGCTTTGCTCTCAAGAGGAGAAATGGTGATGGAAAGGAAGATAAAGGAGAAGGAGCTCCACAGCATCTGAAGGAAGAGGTGATCGAATGAAATGGATACTGAAATCCATTTGAATATATATATATATAGTTTGAGGTTTAATAAGAAAGTCCTCTCATAAAAGGTTATTACATTTTAAGTCATTTGAGGGTCCAACTAAGTCAAATAAAGTCTAATGTGTTAGAGTCAAGTACGAAAGTTGACGAGCTCAAGGAGACAATTGTGATGGTGTCAAAATGATGTGCATATGACGTGAAATCATGAATTCTAAAATTACAAAAAAAGGGCTTCCATCTACCTAGGTAAGGTCAAACCCGATCCAACTACCTATCCATGACCTAGACTTGACCCACTGAAACTCACAAGACTAAAATAGACTTATTGAAAGTAAAATCATGTTAATTAGCTAGTAATAATCACAATTAATTACTTACTAATCAAACTAAGCTTGGGTCAGAGTGTTACAATTGGCATGTGGTTTGCCTTCCTAAAGCAAAAGGGGGTTGGGTTTGAGAAGAGTTATGGAGCTAAATGAGGCTTCAATGCTTAAGCTTGGTCGGTATGTAACAATTTCTACCATTTTTGTCTCATCCTGCTAAAAAAGCAAGTACTCTAGAAACCTCTTCATATGGTACCCTCAAACATCAATTTATGGATCATGTATCTAGAAAAAAATCAGGAAGTTATCTCATTTGATTCTTCTTAACTGCCATTGGAAAATTGGAAATGGTAGCTCCATTAACCTGCAGTTTGATAGGCGGCTAGAAAATTCTATTTTAGCCTGAAAATCTCCTCAATTCAATTTTTCTTTGAATGCAAAGTCTCTGATATCATCTCTGGAATAGTTGGAGCATCCCATCTGATGTCTCGTTGATCACGCTTGAAACATGATGTGAAATGTAACAGATTCGAGCCCAACATTCACACACATCCAGCGTTAAGAAGAATGAAAAATAACTACAGTTTATCATTATTTTCCTTTTTGTTTACATGGGTTCAAGTGCTATAACCACGAGGATGTAGGTTGTTTACAAATTTTGAAACATTACAACCCCTCCCTCAAGTCTCAGATATGATCTAAATTGGAAATTTACAAGAAAGTACATGAAAGTATGACAAAAATGCAAAAAAGAGAGAAATTGGGAAGAGTGAGCGTGGGCCACGGCCACTAGTTCCCTGCCAATGACCGTAGCTCATGATCACTTTTTGGCTACTATTTGCCTCCTTTTTCATTTTGTTTTGCTTCTGTGACGCTTTCATGGTGTTGGAATTTGTTTTATCTGATCTTTGGAGTGTTGAATGACCATCAAGAGGGTTTATTTTGGCCGTGTAAGCAATTAAAACCTTTGATGAGCATCACTTTTGGTTCCAAATTGTTTTTGTACAAATCCGAAAAGAATACTGTGTACTTGCAAAATGGAGCCAAAGTTATATCATTTTGAGTATCATTTTCAAGAGACAGAATAAAGCCTAAAGAGGCCTTTTCACAACTTCGAGGGTGACCCCAAAACCCTCCTAAGTGATAAGAGCAAAGGAATTGATTTCATCCTCCGTATGCTTGGTAGCACTTGAATATCGTCTTCTCTAAATAGTACACATGCTCATTTTTCTTCTCTAAACCATTTCTCACCTTAACTAAGTGAGAAAGGAGAAGAAGAAATGGGCTGGAGTAATAGAAATGCCTTGTGACTTACTTGTTCAAGCCTTGAAATTGCTTCAAATTTCGGAACTTAAAAATTGTCGTCTTTGTGTGTCTCTCTGTCCCTCTGTATCTTTGTGTATCCCCTCCTAAGTGTTCAAAACTCCCTTTTATAGATCTTAGAGCTAGTTTCTAGGAGTTATAGGGAGTTAAAGGTCAAAATAAACTGGAGGAAGTTGTTGAAAACTGTAGGAACTGCTCCACAGGTTTCAATGACCACAGCCGCGGTCACTCTTAAGTCTCATTTTGAACGTTTTGCATATGTGACCCGTTTTTGCCTGTTTGGCTGACAAACGATGTCCAATCTTCATGAAATTTGGAGGGCTGCTCTTTGATACTATTTCAAGCATGTCATAGAAATTTTAGCCTGTTTTGACTTTTTAAAGTTGGTCAACTCCCCCATTGACTTTTCATGAAAATGGGCCCTTATTTCAGCTGTTTGAGGCTCAAATGACCTCGATTTGGTTTGAAACTTTGAGGGATTGATATTAAGGGTATCTTGGAGTATCTATCTAAATTTCATATAGTTTGGATTTTTAGAACCTGGATTTTGAATAGCAACCCATTTGTGGCATGTTTTAAGTTACTATTCAATTCACACTATAGGTAGTTAGCTTGTTATCTATCCAAACAATGTTTAATTGACTTGAAACTTTGAGGAATTTACTTTGAACATATTTTTCATCTTTGTTCCAAATTTCAACTTTGACTCTCTAGAAGTAAGATTTTGGCTAGTGACCTCCATGACTCGAAGGTCACTGATTTCTAAGCTGACATACAGTGGAAATAAGACCAAATGAAGTCCTCTTGACTTAAAAATTTTTAGAATCTCCCTTAAGCATGACTGAAGCTTTGTGCTCAAATTTCATTAATTTTGAATATCGAGAAGTAGGACTTTGGTTAGTGACCCCATGACACTACAACAAATTACATCTTTACCAACACTTTTTACCAACACAACCCAAAATGCGTTGGTCAAGGGTACTTTTTGCCAACACAAATGAGGATGTGTTGGGAACAGTCAAAGGAAGGAATACTTTTACCAACGTATTATTAGTTGCATTGGTAGAAATACTCTTTTGCCAACACAAATGAGAATGTGTCGGAAAAAGTCATAAGGGGGGAGTACTTTTGCCAACGAAGTATTATTTGTGTTGGTAAACTTACCTTTTTACCAACACAAAAAAATATGCGTTGGTAAAATGTTACCTTTTGCCAACGCAAATGAGAATGTGTCGGAAAAAGTCATAAGGGGGAGTACTTTTGCCAACGAAGTATTATTTGTGTTGGTGAACTTACCCTTTTGCCAACACAATAAAATATGCGTTGGTAAAATGTTACCTTTTACCAACGCAAATGAGAATGTGTCGGAAAAAGTCATAAGGGGGAAGTACTTTTGCCAACGAAGTATTATTTGTGTTGGTGAACATACCCTTTTGCCAACACAATAAAATATGCGTTGGTAAAATGTCACCTTTTACCAACGCAAATGAGAATGTGTCGGAAAAAGTCATAAGGGGGAAGTACTTTTGCCAACGAAGTATTATTTGTGTTGGTGAACTTACCCTTTTGCCAACACAGTAACATATGCATTGGTAAAAGGTTGCCTTTTACCAACAAAAATGAGAATGTGTTGGAAAAAGTTAGAAGTGGGGTTACCTTTTCCAACGCATTATTATTTGCGTTGGTGAAAGTACCATTTTGCCAACACAATAAAATATGTGTTGGTAAAGGTTATCTTTTACCAACATATCAAATAATATGTTGGAAAAGGTCGTAAGAATCGGTAATTTTGCCAACTTAATAACATGTGTTGGCAAATAAGATACTTCTTCCAACAAATAAAATAATACGTTGTTGAAAGGTGGAGATAATGTATACATTTTCTAAAGCAAACGTGATACATTAACAAAAGTCTAAAATATGGTGTGAGAGATTCCACAACCCCACCCCCCCAAATGACTACTTGTTAACTTAGGTTAATTGTTTGTTTTAACTACATATATAAGAAATCTATGTTGGGACCTTTACCTGTATCAAGTTTAAAATCCTGCAAAGTTCACTTTGTTGAATGTTGTTGGAGCACTGAATGCATGTCCAAACCAAAATGAATCATAATTAACCATAATTAATCTTGTTTTACTCTAATTGATACTTAATTATACTAAATTAATCTATATTCTTTTGGTTTGGCTCATGGATAAATAGTTGGGTTGAATTTGAACCTTAAGTAGTCAAGGACCTTCTCGTAATTTCAGATTTTATGGTTTAAAATCATAATTGTATAATTAAAATTGCATCATGTGTATTTCAACATATGGGTCATCTTTCATATTAGTTGTACTCAATTCGAACCCATCTTGACCCAACTAGAGTCTATTTGACTCAATTTGTAAAATAAACACAACAAAGGGACCTACTTGTAAATTTCAGAAAACCTAGCTTAAAAACAGTGGGAACACCCTTTCGATCATTTTTACCAATTCTTAGCTAGTTATACCTCTTTTCCCCATGCTCTATCTCTATCTGTCTCATCAATTCCATGTCATAGAAGACCTTGCATACAAGAGCCAAGGCCTTCAGTTTCATCCCTATCATCTTGTTGTGCTTATTCTTCCTTTGAAATTCAAGATTTCATCTCCTTGTTTGCTCTATAGAATTTCCAAGGGCACGTTTGGCAACAGTCCATGGGGATGAGATGATTCTATAGTTTCAAAAAATCATTCCTGAAGCCTAGAACCACTTAATCCTCTCTTTAAAAAAAAACCAGGTTTAGCAAAAGAAATGATTTTCAAGGAAGAAACCTTTAAAAAATCAATAGTTTTGACCATTTTGACCAATATATCATAATCTGCAAGGCCCTATGTTATAAAATTTGGTCCTATAGGCTTTTTTAGCCTCTAAATCAGATCAACAGTCTAAATTTTTCAAAAGAAGCCCACAGAAGTCCAAGGCTATACGTGGAACATTGATCACCTTCTACAAAATATCATCACATCTACTAAGAATCAATGGCTGAAACTTAGTTCCATAGCCGTTTTAAGGGTCCTCTTCACATCTACCAGTCTAGATCATCATTGGAGGCCCACCCACTAATATGATGAAAAAAAAAGGTGTGTTGAGCAAATCACACGAAAAATATTGTTCTTTCGCTTTTCTGCAAGCAATCTGATCGGGTGTTGTTGGGGGGGGGGGGGGGGGACCATGGATTTCCAATGAAGAGCGGAAAGTGGAAGGCATCTTTTCAGTTTCCTTGCATAGCCAAACATGAGTTTTCCATGATCTGAAAATCCGCACCGATGTTCATTGCCAAACATGCCCTAGGGTAGAAAGCCCACCTTTATTTTAATTTCTTGAGCAGAACTAAGTCAAGAAGGCTCATCTCTAGTGCAGGCATCTCATCTTCTTCTTCTTCATGCATTCTTCCATGGAAGGTTTACATAATTTAGGGTTTTCTCTTAATTTGGAGCTAAGAAGCTTGAATTGGGTAAAGCTTTGAATAATTAAGGCAAGTATAAATTAATATAAATACTGCACGAATGTCTAGTTATTCTTATCAATTCTATGTACAATACCAATCTATAACCCCTTTTCATCTTTAATTTTAAGAGTGTAAGATGGTTTTAGTGTGAAGGACAACCACCCACCCCCCATGATGTTAGCCATATCCTATTTATTCAAGGTCAGCTTAACACAATAATGCTCATCATCAGCTCTCTCCCCTTGAGTCCTTAAATTCTCATATATTTTAAACTTTACAAGAAAAAAAGTATTTGCAATACTAGCAAATTCTCAAATCCCAACCCATTAATTTGTCAATTAGCAGCATGAACCTCTGCTCTTTAAAATAATACGAACAGAGAGTTAGATGGCATAAAACTCTGTAAAGATGAATTTTTTATAAATTCAATGTCAACAAATAAATGAGCATTAATCAATTTATT
The DNA here is from genome assembly GCA_037013555.1 of Sextonia rubra. Classification (NCBI taxonomy): domain Eukaryota; kingdom Viridiplantae; phylum Streptophyta; class Magnoliopsida; order Laurales; family Lauraceae; genus Sextonia; species Sextonia rubra. The sequence goes on from JASUAD010000018.1 coordinate 17,453,304, forward strand.
GTTTACCAAAGTAAGGGTTTAGCTAAACCAGATTCTGCATTCAATACCCTCTATCAGGACACATCATTGTCTAATTTAAGACAAAGTGATACGAATGTAGCATTCTACATCTAAAGGGGGGACAGCCAGAGAGCTGCCTGACCCTTGTTGCACTCTCTTGCATCAGCTTTACCCTTGGTGTTTTTAATCTTGTAGTGTCCCCCATGAAAAATGGTCAAGACCAAAAAAACACTTAGAAAACTCACTCATCAATCAAGAAAAGAAGACTAAACACTAAAAAACACTTAGAAACCATCTCAAAAACACTCACACCTTTGAAGAAAATTATGTTAAATTATGTCATCAATTCAGTGCAACCCAAATCCCTCAACATCTAATGAGTAACACTTAGAATGAGGCTATGATGATGATGGAAATAATCCTGCATGTTCAAGACACCGGGGCACATAGTAAAAAAAAAAAAACCTCAACCAGGATTTGTACTTACCAAATATAGACTTTTGGTAATAAGGAAAGAAATCATTAAGGAATTCTCTTTCCAAATAAATCAAAAAAATTTGGCGGCAAGATTCTACTAATGTCTCTGTGTCTTCCGGTCCTCCACATTGCATGCACTGCTATTTTTCTTTCTCCACATCTCCCACGAGAATCATCTCCTCCGTCCTGCCTTTGCTGCAAGCTTGTCTTTGGTCAAGCTCTTCCAACCCCAGCCATTGTCCCAGCAATAAGAAGACGCCAGTCAATTTGCAGGTAAGGTTTTTTTTTTTTATGAATCTATTCCATGCAAAGCATTTGATCATCCTAATTGCAGAAATCAGACCAAAATGATCCAGATCTGGGGTACTTGATTAAAAGAAGAAGAACTAGAGAAAAAAAAATTAAAAGATGCAGAGAGAGACGAACGTTTACTCCTGGCCAAATCTGGAAATAGTTTGGCAAGAGCCATGTTCTTGCTTCTTCCCTTTATCCCCAATCACCACTGCTCATTAGAACTCTTGCACTTCTCTTTCTCTTTCTCCATTGGCATGTGATCTCTCTCGCCAAATCTCTGTCAAACCAAACATCAGATTTAAAAAAAAAAAAAACACTACAAAAAGAAGCCAAATCTACGACAAACAAGTCCCAGCATCTCTGTTTCCTAACAAGTCATCCACAGCAAGCCCCCAAAAGAGAATTTTGTTCCTCCATGCCTCTCCTTTCCACCTGCTTATTCCCTCTCCCTCTCTCTGTCATGTCTCGACTTGCAACGGCACTGGCTCCTCCAGCCGGATCTGTTTCGACACCAGATCTGGATTCGACACCAGATCTGGATCCGGCCCCAGCAACTCCGTCCCGCAGACTTTGCATGCTTGGCCACCTCCTTTTCTTCCTCCTCCTCCTCCTCCTCCTCCTCCTCTCCTTCCCTTTCTCCTTCCCCTTTTCTATTTTCTTGAGTCGGTGTAGCTCTGCTGCACCGACCAGATCCACTCTCTCCCCCAGCCGCTCCATCCCGCAGACGACCAGATCCGGTTGGGGATATCACTTTGCATGCTTGGCCACCTCCTTTTCTTCTTCCTCCTCCTCCTCCTCCTCCTCCTCTCCTTCCCTTTCTCCTTTCCCTTTTCGGTGTAGCTCTGCTCCTCTCTTTTGATCGATCAGGAGATTAAAAACCATCCAGATGGTTCTTTTTAATTTTATAATGCTCATAGTCCATACATACATGTATGTATCTTCATACAATGGCCACTTTGTGGCCCCACGAATGGGTCCACTTGCATAAAATCCGAACCGTTCAAAACAATTCCCCCTCTCTTTATTATACCCTGATAAAATTTCACTCGAATTGGTAATTGGCATACCATTAGATTAACCAATCGATCAATTAAAAAATAAATTTAATAACAACACACCTTTTATTATATAGTAGCCACGCCTAATCATGGGCGGGTTGGCTCGAATAGTTCATTTGGTGACTCGTTGCTAACGTAAACGCGTCGAGTTACCCGAGTTACATACTGCGGACCACCAACAAAAAATGGGTCCTGCATGTTGGCCCAATCTCAGTCCTAACTATTTGCAAGAGAGAGAGAGAGAGAGAGAGAGAGAGAGAGAGAGAGAGAGATTGGTGTTGCAACTCTGAAGCTACCCAACAATTGTAAGTTAAAGCTGAACTCGGTTTTTATAGACAGCCGTGCTGTGCAGGCTCAAAGATAGTTGGGGTTCAATATCAATTCATATATTCCTTCTTCTTGTTAATGGGATCATTCTTTCTTTTAATTGGGATAAAGTGAATAGGGTATAATTTCAGTTGCATCGATTCACTTTGCCCACCCACATGGTTACTTTAAGACGACTAGCATCTTTTTAGCAGGCGGAACCCACGAATTTTCTTTGGGGGGCCCACTATTTAGATTTTTTTTTCAGGGCCTATACAAAGAAATAAATCTAGTTTTCAAATTAAATAGGAGCTTTTCTAAAAAAATTTGGAGGGGCCTTTGAAGAAAAAAAAGTTATAAACATATTGAAAACTTAAAGGGTGTTTTTGAAATTTTAGGTCGCCATGGCCCCTGCTGGACCCCTTTAGTTCTGCCCATGCCTTTTAGTCTCTTCTCATATCAAATAATAAAGCTCTTAAGCATTAGAAAGAAATAAAAAAAGGAGACAATATGCTAGTATTATTGAGGAGGGCTCCACTCATCAAGGGAGATTATATATAGTGAAATTTGGATGAAGGCCTATTTAAAAAGGACAACTATTTTTAGTTAGCTTTTTGTAAGTGCATTGATCATATAATTATTTAAATAAATACACACACATTTATACAAATTGGTAGCATGATTGTATATTGTGCTCTTGCCTTTTTTTTTTTTAAACATATGTGAGTGTCAAAATTGAGATTTAAGTTGAATTGAAAAATTTTACATGTGTTTGAGCTAGGATTTAAGATTAATTAAAATTTTTTGACATTGAAATTACATATTTCATGTCATATTATTGATTTATTTTATATTTTATTTTATTCAATTACATGTTCATAACCTTGCCACTTTGTGTGCCCCACAATTAGGTCCACTTATATAAAATCCAAAATGTTCAAAATAATTTCCCCTCTCTCTACTATGTCTTGATAAAATTTCACACTACTTGGTAATTTGCTAAACACACCTGTGCTTAGCACAGGTAGCATAATTTGTAATAAAGAAGCTATTCAAAAAATTTAAAACATTATAAGAAATAAAAACTATAATAAATTTCTCTTAAAGGCATGTTTGGTAGTAAGTTAGTAAGAAATATAAAATATTGTTGTCCCATATATAAGCATCCTAACCAACCCACCTATGGCTACAGGAGATAAATTTACTAGTATTATTAACAGATCCTAGCTTGAAATTAACAAATTAAGAGAAAAGAATAAAGCAACTCTAGAGAAGATTAAAAAAAAAACATTATAAGCTTTGTGAAAACTACTACTCAAGAAAGTTAAAATCATAAAAGTATATTTAAATGCTCAATAAAATGTTTAACAGTCTGAATATGTTAGCACCATGTTTAACCATACAATCAAGTGAAAGTTGTTTTTGTCAATTTGAGATGACGTATTCTAATGTAAAAATGAAAACTCTAAATAACATGATAATACTCTCCTTTTTAATTCTGGTGGAGCTTAGAAATTGAACTTTGCTTATCATTAGAAAAATGAGACCAGATTTCTTTGAGGCAATACTAAAAAATTTTAAGCTTTTAAACTTATCCATTGTTAGGTTAGTTTTAACCTATCTATTGTTCAATTGAAAAATATTAGTTTTAATTGTTGAAATCAAATATAAATCTAAAAATGAAAGAGGTTGATTTTTTTTGCCTATTTTTAATATTGTGAATTCTATTACTCTGATTATCTAATAATAAACTTGTATGTGATCAGATATGGATAGGAGTTGGATATTTCTTAGAGATAAATTTAGTAAGCAGCATATGGATGGAGTGGATTCGTTTATTGAATTTGTGAAAAATCATTTGGCCGGGGTTGTAGAGATTAAGTGCCCGTGTGCAAATTGTTGCAACCATTTTACACACCCGTATGGTACCGTGAAACGTCATCTACTCAGATATGGGATGAGGGAATCCTACACTGTTTGGTTAGATCATGGGGAGATTCCACAACCTGATGAGTCGGATGAGATTGTGGATGAATTCGACGAGGACCATCGTGATATTGATGAATTAATGGAGGACCATTATAGGGGGACTTACATAGAGGATGATACCATAGAGCTAGAGAATGTACAGAACTTTGAGAAAATGTTGGAGGCCTCTCAACAAGGCTTGTACTCGGGATGTAAGGAGTCAGATACTCTACTATCGTTCGTCATTCAGATGCTACAAGTGAAGGTAGAATACGGGTGGAGCAATAATTCTTTTAACAAGATGTTGGAGACATTCAAGAAGTTCTTACCAAAGGAAAATATAGTTCCCGGATCAATGTATGAGTGCAAGAAGTTACTTCGTGACTTGGGGTTGGGGTACGAGCTTATCGATGCATGTAAAAACGATTGTGCACTATTCTGGAAGGAGACTGCTAAAGTGGAAAGATGTCCTATATGTGAGGAGTCTAGGTACAAGGTTAATGATGGCCGGGGTAAGAAGATTCCTCACAAGATACTGCGTTGGTTCCCATTGGCACCGAGGTTGCGAAGATTGTATATGTCCAAGATGACAGCGAATGACATGAGATGGCATTGTGGTAAGCGTCTCGATGAAGGGTTAGTGAGTCATCCAGCCGATTGTAAGGAGTGGAGGGACTTTGATCGGAATTATCCAAAGTTTGCTCAAGAGATCCGCAATGTAAGGTTGGGCTTAGCCACCGATGGGTTCAACCCTTTTGGAAACTTGAGCACTTCTTACAGCATGTGGCCGGTAATACTTATGCCCTATAATCTGCCACCCTGGAAGGCAATGAAGGACCCATTTTTCATGTTATCTTTACTTATTCCAGGGCCGAATCAACCAGGAAAGGACATTGATGTCTACTTAAGGCCATTAATTGACGAGTTGAAGGATCTATGGGAGATGGGGGTTTTGACTTATGATGCTTCGACTGAAAAGATATTTCGGATGCATGCAGCTGTCATGTGGACTATAAATGACTTCCCTGCATTTGGTGACGTGTCTGGGTGGGGAACAAAAGGTTACTATGCTTGTCCCATTTGCAACGATAATCCAATGTCCCGCAGGTTGATAGATAAGCTTGGGTGGGTGGGCCATCGAGCTTACTTGCCTAAGAACCATCCTTGGAGGAAGGACAAAAGGTTTGATGGACATTGTGAGCTTCAGACAAGATCCTTAGAGTTACCGGTGGAAAAGGTAGTAGCTCAGGTGGAAGAAGATCATCTGCGGGAAGTCAAGTTCGGGAAGGCTCCTTCTAATAAGAAAAGACCTCGTGACCATCAACAAATAGGTTGGAAAAAAAGAAGCATTTTTTGGGAGCTACCATACTGGAAATCATTGAATCTTCGGCACAACCTCGATGTCATGCATATTGAGAAGAACATATGTGAAAACTGCTATGGAATTCTGATGGCCATAGATGGGAAGAATAAGGATACTTATAAGGCCCGTGCTGATTTGGAAAATATGCACATAAGGCCAGAATTACACCTAAAAAGGAATGAAGATGGATCCATTGTGAAGCCTCCAGCAATCTACACGCTGAACCCAAAACAGATAGATGGTTTTTGTGAATTCTTGAAATCGATCTGTTACCCGGATGGTTATGCAGCCAACATCTCGAGATGTGTCAGCTCAAAAAATGGCAAGTTATCAGGTTTGAAAAGTCATGACTGTCATGTCCTCCTTCAGCGTCTTCTTCCTATAGGCATGCGTGGTTTTGTGAACAAGGAGATATGGACGACACTATTTGAGTTGGGTAGCTTCTTTCAGGAGCTTTGCTCGAAGACATTAAGGCTGAGTGATTTGGAAAAATTACAGGAAAGAATAATTCTCATACTCTGCAAGCTAGAGAGGATCTTCCCTCCGGCTTTCTTTGATGTGATGGTCCATCTAACTATTCACTTGCCACGTGAGGCTATGTTTGCTGGACCGGTGCAATACCGTTGGATGTACCCGATCGAGAGGTAAATGATACCTTCTTATGGTGAATTCGTTGTTCATTTGTGTAATTCTCTTCCTTATGTAATTATAATATAATTGTTGTTTGTTTGAAGGTTTCTTGGAACACTAAAAGGGTATGTAACCAACAAAGCACGTCCTGAAGGTTCAATAGCCGAGTCATATATTGTCAAAGAGTGCCTTACATTTTGTTCAATGTACCTAAAAGGGTTTGATAAAATAGAACGGAATGACGATGGTGGCGGACGTGGCTCTGGGATGGAGATCTTCTCCCAACATGTCCGTCTTTTCTCACCTATCTCAAGGGCTTCCAACCCTTCACAGAGGGAAAAGGAAATGGCGCATTGGTTTGTGTTATACAATACAGACGAAGTCCTACCTTATTTAGAGTATGTAGTTTGGTCTAATTACATGTACATATAGCTCTTACACTCATTTATTTTTATACAGCTTTTAGATACTAATGAACTAAGATTTCCTTGAGTAGAGAACACAAGAGTATTGTGCAAATTCCACAAGGACGTGATATAGCTCAGGTACAGCAAGAAGAATTTCCAAATTGGTTCAAAAAACGGGTAAGATATATTAAAAAAAAGAAAACCACTCAGTTATAATGAACTATACCACAATTGATATTAACTTAGTGCACTTTTCATATTTTGATAATGTAGATGAATGATTTGCGAACTCAAGGGTCAGCAGAAGCAACTGAAGAACTTTGGTCATTGGCAAATGGTCCCGATCCTATTATTGATTTTTATTCTGGATGTATCTCTAACGGCATCCGATTCCATACTCGAGACCGTGAAAGCCGTCGTAGGTGCCAAAACAGTGGGTTGGTCGTGGAAGGGAACCATAAAGGAAAACAGATTGATTTCTATGGTTATCTATGCAAAATATGGGAGTTGAGATATCTACATGGGGGTAAAGTGGTTCTGTTCCAATGTGAATGGTATAACACAGGTCATAGAAGCAGAATTTACAATGACAAATATGTCACATCTATTGATGTTACAAGGCGTTGGTATAAAGATGATCCATTTGTCTTACCAAGTAATGTGAGTCAAGTATTCTATGTTAATGATACTAGCAAAGGCAAAAATTGGAGAATTGTAGAACGGGTTAGGCACCGTGGAATATGGGATGTTCCAGAGCGAGATGATGCTGATGCATTTCAACAAGATAAATCCACTTCTGGTCTCTCAATCCATGATGAAGACATAGATCTTCCTTACCATAGGGATGATAGGGATCCCGAGATCATTCATATCAATGACATAAGGCCAGAGCATATAAATGATGACAGTGATGAGGATGACACCTTGGCAGAGTATGTAGATGACGAAGACGATGGGATGGAGAGATTGCCCAATCCTGATATAGATCTTGATATGGATTATCAGATGTAGTTTTTGTTCTTTACTTTAATCATGTATGGACATGTGTTATGATTGAATAGTCATTTTTTGTTTAAATGTCTCAATATTGTTTCATATTTCATTTCATATTATTGATTTATGTCATATTTCATTTTATTAAATAACATGTTCATATATAGTTGCCAAAAAAATGCCTAAGGGCGGCAAATCGTTTGTCATGCCCGGGTGGGTAAAGAGAGTTAAGATGAATGCTTTGGAGAAGAAGAGAAAGCAAACTATTGAGGAGAACTCAAAGAAACTTCATGAGTTAGGGTTAAGTAAGGCGGCAGATTTGATGCTCGGTTCACATAGACGGACCACGAGTACATGCGAAAGAGAGGGAAAGAGAATAAGGTCGGTGGCAAATGATGATGACGAGGAGTATGTACCACCCGAGGGTGAGGAAGGACAGAGTTCTTCCAGTGAAGATACTGGTAGTTATGAGGATGATGAGTATGCTGGTTCTCACGCATCGAAGGTAATGTGTGTCTCAAATATGTTTCCTATTTTTTGTTTATAATCACATTTGCATATATATCAAGTTGTTTCTAAATATATCAAGTTATTTCCAATTATTGACTCATAAACTAATACTTCATTTTTCTGCTATGCTAGGTCAAACATATGGCCCCGTGGTCAAAGAAAAGAGGCAGGGGTCAATCATGTGAAGGGCATGCCCATGGTTCATCTTCAACGCAACCTTCACCAATAGAAGCCAATCATGCAGTGAGCATGCCTGTGGTGGCTATAGTTAATCAAGTCCCACAACCCGCCCTACCTGACCAGATGACCAGTCCACCTACTATTGGTAGCAGCGTTGGTGAGAAATATATAGCTTTATATATACATAACAAATTGTCCTTACTTTAATATTTTTTATAAACTAATTCAAATTAAATTATTGTCTTAACAGCATCGGTTCCAGCACCTTCTAAAATGCATGGACGTGGTGCGTTCCGGGGTTTGAGCGCGGATAAATTTAGAAAACAACTCGGTCATGCCATTCCAGTTGAAATTGACTTTGACCAAAAGGAAATAGTGGGTTATTGGGCCCCTTCCTTGGCGAGTGCTCTTGGAGAACAAATTCGATCTTTTGTACCACTCCGAGATATCAAGTTTGCAAAACTTGATAGTGGATTAAGGGAGTCAATTATTCAAAGAGTTTCGGTAATTTTTATAATGTATATATTTCAAACATATTATTTATGATTTTAACTGGAGTAATTTTGTTGTTTCCAAATGCAGCAAACCTTTGACTTTGGGGATTACACAAATAATGAGTTGGTCAGAAGTATCATTGATAAAAGGTGCCAAAAATTGTTGAAGTATTGGAAAAGCATTTTACACAAGCGGTACCTTGCGCTTAAGGAGGAGGGAGTGGCTGACCTCAAGAGCATTAAAGATCCTCCTTGTAAACCAGATGACTGGGTGTGGATGATCGAAAATGTGTGGGAGAATAATGACAAGTGGAAGGTATATAGCCTAGAGCTACTCTTCGTAATTTATATAAATATACAAAAATTGTCAATCTTTTACTTCCAATTCTTTTTTTATATACACATCTTGTTAATTGATTATATTTTCCTTGCAGAAAAAGTCAGAGAATGGGAAAATTGCTCGAGCTGCTCTGAAATATAATCATACAAGCGGCTCCAGATCATTTGCGTCCCGAGCTGATATTGCTGTGAGTGCATGTTTAGAAATTCTTACAGTATTATTATAAAATTCAGTGTTTAATTAGTATAATTGATTTATCAAATGAAATAATAGACAAAGGAGAGTGGTGTACAACAGTCTATGCCTGATAGATTCGCAGACACCCACAAACGTCATAAAAAGGGAGGTGTGTGGATAAACGACATTGCTGAGCAACGTCATGTACGTATACCTAACTCATTTGCAATAAACACCCAAAACTACATTGTTATATTTTTGTTGGAGGTTAATGTATTCAAAATTAATAGGCTATCATGGTGGAAAAGATTACCTCACTGTCGCAGTCAGATGTCCCAGATCCACAGATTGAGATGCAAGTTTCTCAAGAAGTGCTTGGAAAGAGGTCGGCCTACACATTGGGATACGGGATTCGTAACACCTGTTCATCTTTTACACAGTCTCAAGCAACTAATACTGAGTTGATTACTCTACGCCAGCAGGTTGCTAAATATCAGAGTCAAATGTCAGAAGTTCAAAACTTTTTGCTAATGGTGGCTGAAAAAACAGGGATAGATCCAGCTAGCGTCCCTATATTTAGTCCAGGGAGTGGTAGTGGTGATGCCACATTGGCTGGAGGGAATGATGAGGCTTCTCTTGGTTAGCATCTGTTTTGCAATAGACAGACTTCTAGTTTGATATATGTACTTTGATATTTTTTTATCTTTCTTTTAAGATATTTGCAAACATTTGATGTTTATTCGATGTGATATATATGTTTTGAAGTATATGTTAACTTTTTTAATATAAATGTTTCATTTATGTGCTCATATTTTGGAATTGTATTTACTGTATTGTTAATGTGTTTGGATGTGATATAAACAGGTATAAACAGGTTGCAAAAACATTTTTTCCAAAACTAAAAAAACTGGCAAAATTACTTTTGCCAGCACAAATTATGTGTGCTAACGCATTTCTGTGTACCAATGCATTTTTGTGTTGGCAAAAGTTGTTTTGCCAATTTCTTTTCTTACTTTTGCTAACACCATAGCGTGTTGGTAAAGTTTAACTTGTGGTAGCATTGTATTTTGTGTTGGTAAAAGTTTATTTACCAACCTGTTTTTTTACTTTTTTCAACACCCGTTTGTGTTGGTAGAGATCAACTTTTGCCAACGTTTTTAATTTGTGTTAGCAAAAGTTGCTTTACTAACTTGTTATCTCTAATTTTGCCAACACCATTTTGCGTTGGTAAAGATCAAAATTTGCCAACATTTTTTATTTGTGTTGGCAAAAGTTTATTTACCAACCTGTTTTCCTACTTTTCTCAACACCCGTTTATGTTGGTAGAAATCAACTTTTGCCAACATTTTTAATTTGTGTTAGCAAAAGTTGCTTTACCAACTTGTTATCTCTAATTTTGCCAACACCATTTTGTGTTGGTAAAGATCAAAATTTGCCAACATTTTTTGTTTGTGTTGGCAAAAGTTTATTTACCAACCTATTTTTCTACTTCTCTCAACACCCGTTTATGTTGGTAGAGATCAACGTTTGCCAACATTTTTAATTTGTGTTGGCAAAAGTTGCTTTGCCAACATGTTATATCTAATTTTGCCAACACCATTTTATGTTGGTAAAGATCAAAGTTTGCCAACATTTTTTGTTTGTGTTGGCAAAAGGCACTCCCCACATACTTTTACCAACACCTTTCCAACACATTTTTTTGGGTTGGTAAAGTATGTTGCCAACATTTATTGATTTTTTCCAACGTTTTGTTGTGTGTTGGCAAAAGTGAATTTTGTTGTAGTGTGACTTGGGGGTCACTGACCCAAGTTTGATATGTTTATAGACTTTGGGTCGAATGATGTCCGTTTAGCCTGAAATTTTGCAAAGTATCCCTTGAGTATAATTTGAGCTTCCTCCAGGAGTTTTAGCTACTTTGATCTTCATAAGGTGTCACTTTGCATAGTAACCCTATAGAGCTTAGCAAATGCGCATTTGAATTGAGTTTGGGTCCAAATGATGTCCAAATGCTCTGAAAATTTGAAGGATAGTCTTTGAATGTACTTGAAGGCATTACCTTAAGTTTGAGCTTGTTCTAACATGTAAAAGTGTCAATTTTCATAGTGACCCCTAATGAGATGGCAAATAGTTATTGAAACTTAGTTTGAGCTGAGATGAAGTCCAAATGCTTTGAAACTTTGAAATATTATTCCCAAGCATGCTTTGGAGTTACTATGAGAGTTTCAGCCACTTTGGTAACCTAGAAGTTTGAGTGTATTCAATCACCTTTAGACTTTAAGCCAATGAACCTTAAATTTGAAGTTTGGTGAGTCAAGTAACCAAATGAAGTTCACCAACTTTAACATTTGAACTACTGCACTCTGATCTCATCTGAACATTTGGATGCAGTACTTGACTTGTCATTCCACAATCCCAGGGTTTATATGCCCTTGGTTTGGAATTTGCTTGTGATGTCTTCACTGCAACATTTGTAATTTTTTATGGGTCAACACCTGTTTCCTGTTACCGATTTTCTCTCCAAAGTTGAATCTGTCTAGCTAAACCCCTATTCTCAGGATGCTTTAATTTGGTCTCAAAATCCTAATATTGGGTTCTCTTTCAAAGATGCCTGGAATATTATGTGATCCAGATCCTGTGTTAAATCATGGGCTACTATAGTTTGGAGTCCTTGGATGAACCCAAGACTATCTTGCTTCTCTTGGCACCTTCTCTAAAGAAGAACTTCTACTAATGGTAACACTCAACATTTTTGTTGTAGCCTTTGCTCTAGGTCTTCTCTTTGTAACAACGGTGAAGAACATGACCTACATCTTTTCTTCTTTTGCCATTGTACTATCAAGCTTTGGGGTTGGGTCTTGGCTGCGGCTCATCGCCTTCCTCTTCTATTCACTTATGCATCATTGGTTTGGAATTCTCTTACATCCTTTTGTGCTAACACTGCAAAACAAGGCATTGCTATGGTTTGCTTCATGACCGTTCAAGCCCCCTGGAAATTTAGAAATGAGGTTTGTTTTCAAGGGAAAAGACTATCCTTAGCCTCTGCCAAAAGGCTGCTTTGGATCCTGCTAAATCCGGCCTTGGATCACCCTCATAAGCCTTTCCTTGGTCAAACTCTAACTTATATTCATCAATTTATGGGATCTTGTATTCCTTTGTAATTTTCTTTCTGTTGGTTTTGCTCAGGCTTGTTGAGTTAAGCCTCTTTGTGCTCTTTCTTCTTGTTTTGTGGAGGTTGTTTCTTTAGGCTTTCTTCCCTCCATTTATAATTCCATTTGCATTTTAGCAAAAAAGACACATTGGTCCGTGAAAACTAGTCCTTAACCCACCCACCCACCCACACCGAAAACTGAGTTGAAAACTTTTAGGGGTTTATGAAAGCTTTCTTATTTTAACTAAAAGAACTTTCACTCGAGCTGGGGGTTCATCTTTTTTAGATGGGCTGGGCTTGGGCTAGACACTTTTCCACAGCCTCACCGACTTAGCCATGAACACCGTATTTACATACATAAAAGCCATTTTAATGTATAATACATGGGTAAAGATAATGAGACCCACCCCCCCCCCCCGGGGAATTTTTGTCTTTACATGAAGAATTGTGTCACAAAAGAAATTGAACCTAGACCGAGAGAAAGATTTATCTTCTTCTTTTAATATTTTCATAATTTGTACTTGCATTGACCTGTTGAAATCGTTGAATATGTCACTCATAGCATGAATTGAAACTTCATGTTATCTTTAGTTTAGGGGCTCAGAATATAGATTTGGACCTTAAAGACAGAATCCTTAGGGGTGTAGAATATAGATTTGGACTTTAAAGATAGAATCCTTGTTATGTTACATTTTTCTTAAGGGCATGTATGTACAATTGTACGGAGAATCGAGGCTACCAACAACTTTTTTCGCTTTCATACAAAAAATGGGCCTATTTCTTTAATAGAATTCAGAGAATTTGCATCCCTAGAAATTTTAAATTCCCAAAAAAGGTGAAATTTCTAGATGCTTCCTTGTACTTGAGCATCTAGAAATTTCCTCAAAAACAAAAGAAAATAGGATTTTGAAATTCTCAAGGCTACTTGAGACCTTTCAAATAGCTAAAATTTATAAATTCTTACAAAAAAAACATGGCATTCCAAAATATTAGTAGACAACCCATCACATCATATTTCAAAATCTCTACCAGCATGAATTCATGTTATAAATTCCTCAAAAGAAATGAGCACCAAGTCTAACACTGCCCCTCTCACCCTACATGGTTTTCCACAGAATCACCAAAAGGTCGCCACACAATCATACCCTAGATGTTGCTTTTTAAAATATCTTTTGATATTTTGTGGGTACTAACCTAGGTGGTTCAATTGATGACAGATCTTACTAATGCGGGCTTTAACTCTTGCACATGTTGGGGGAGAAGACCAACTGCACCTGTACTGATCAGACATAGCCATTTAGGTTTGAAAGGACTTTCAGCCACTAGCCAGGTTGTCTCTGTATTCTCTGTCTATATGTTTTCTGGGACCTCTTTGGATTTATTGCTCATTGAATTGAACCACCACCCACCCTGCACGTGTTGCACACTGGTTGAACTAGCCACCCCTCACGTGTTGCACAGTGACTTGAACCACCCACCCCGACGCGTTGCACTCGGCCCCCAACATGGTTTGGGTTTGACCTCATATATGAAATGAACACTGATTTCAAATCAACCCCCGGCGCCCCAAACAAACAGCGCCAAACCAACCCCACCAAACACACCCCCCACCCCCAAACAAAACCCAACCCCAACCCAACCGCTCCCTAGAAAACAAAAAAAGAACTTATATTTTCTTACCAATGATGTCCTACAATAATTGTATGTATTGGCCCTCTCAATTAAAAGTTTCTTAATGTGCCACTCACTTCATGATATGTCCTTAAAAATACATTATTTCATGTATATTCTACGGTATCTTAAGGACTTATGTATTAAAACTATCTTCATTTAGTTAAAAATCAAGTGTTTATGGATTTGAGCATCATTATTGTATTTTCATACAAAATGCATTCAAAAATCACAGTTTTTTTTATAAAATCATAAAACTTTCCATTTTCAATTTTCTATTTTTAAAAGGTTTTTCAAAATCTTATTTTTATGATATATTTTATCATCATATTTAAGTTGAATTATGATCAATGATATGAATTTATTGTGTCATTGTGAATTGGGCCCACATTAGTGCATTCGTAACTTTTTGTCAAAATTATCATTTTAATTAAAGATTGCTTTCGTATCTAGGGAAAATTGAAAACAAGGGTCCCACTCTTCAATTATTGCATGAATTTAAATTTGGATTTTAAGAACTCAAATTGGAATAAAAAAAAAGAAAGCCATGGTTGAGAAAATTTAAGAAAAGGAAAGTCAAAGAAGAAGAGATAAAAAATGGAAAGTTAATCCCATTTTTATTTAAATAGCATGGATTAAAACAGTGATAACTCTCAAATAGAGTGTTAGATCGGGGTAATTTAGGTGCCGTTAAAAGGATCTTTTTTAGTAGATATCCATGGAACTTAAGATTACACCAATCAGAGCTAAAACGATAATGTTATGGCCTTGGAAAGTTGGCAATGTATTTTTAGACGGGATTGTATAAAATTGAAGTCTTGTTTTGATTTTAAAAAGTGAGTGCTGAGAGAAATTTGCATAAGAAAATGAACTAAGAATCTTTCTACTTACTATTTATTTGCTAAATTTTGGCCAAAGAAGATAACCAAACATTATGAAAAGGATTTAAGTGGGGAGTTGTCCCACACACCACATGCTCTCTCTCTCTCTCTCTCTCTCCATCTCTCCTCCTCCCTAAGATGGGTTAAGCCAACCCTCTTAGGTCCCATCCAGTCCATCCAGTCCACTATCTTCTTCATCCTTGGAGCATAATTTGAAGAGAAGACAAATTGAAGAGCTAGGTGAGCAACAAATCTTTCTTGAAGTTCATGATCTTTAGGTAGGATTCATATAATCGTTTCAATTCAATAAATTTGAATTGATTGCTTATTTGAATTGAGTTTTCATTGTTAAACAAAATTATTAATGTCATCGTTCTCACCATAGAGTCAACATCGTATGTTTATGCGTAGTGACAGTGCGTATTTGGTAAGTGGATCTAAGTTTACTTTGATTCCATCAAATAAGGTTTTAAATTCAAATTTAAAACATTGGAATCCATCTTTTCTCTTTTATTTTATTGCATTCTATTTTTATTTTCAGATTTATTTTATTCACTTTTACTTTCATTCAATTGGTGGTTTGATTATTCTATTATTTTGCAGTTTCTAGTTTCTAAGATTGCTCGAGATTAGGAATTTTAGGTTAGGTTGTATTTTTGATTTGTAAGTTTAATTTTAGATTTGGGATTATAATTTTAATTTAATTTCTAGTTAAGTAGGACATTATTTTTTTTATAGATTTTATTAATATAATACTAATTTTTCAATAGGACAGGTTGTGAGATACATTGCTTCCTGTGGATACGATCCTTACTCACCGGTTAAAACTACAATTGAGGCCTTGCACTTGGGGCAATCAATCACTTCACATGAGTATTTAAAGATGAAGTTCTACCTTTCCCAAATAGCATTATGGCCTATTTTTAACCAAAATTCCTTAAAAGAATTTGGTATGTTGGTGAGTTCATAACATAATGTGATGGCTTATTCTGTGACAGGTGCAAATGTCATATTTTTTCACCAAATTTTACGATTTTAGCAACCTAAAAAAATATCAAATGACCTTTGAAATTTCAGGAATTCCAACCCCTTTGTCTTTTAGTGGAATTTATGGAGGCTAAATTACAAGGGAGCATGCTTTAAGAAAGAAAGTACCAACATCCATTTTGGTATTCCACTATATCTGTGAATTTAGAAATTTTCCAAATAGGACTTCTTTAAATTCTAGTAAATAAACAAGCATCATAAATCTATTGATAAAATGCTATCTCGATTCAAGGAATGTGTAGAACAATTATGCATTTTAAGCTGTTAAATATTCAAAATATAATAGGCACATGTGAAAAAACACAACATGCATACCTATGCAAAAGGAACGAAAAAAAAACGCAGATTTCAAGTTTAAGAATTAAAAATCACAATTTTTATTCAATGCAAGTTAAAAAATTGTCGTTTCCTCCACATTCTTTTCCAAATTGCTCTGACCCCACTTTTTTCATTTTTCTTTAACTAGCTGAGATTCTTTTATCTTCAGTGAAGGTGGCTGGAGAAGGGTGTTCACACATGCTAGTCTTCTGGTATCTGTTCTCACCCATCTGCATCGGTACCTGCGTGCTGATAATCTTCTTTATTTTATTTTTTTTTTTCAAGTACCAGTCAATGTGAGAAGGGGTGGAGAATCGTCTATAAATAGGCCTTTGGTTGCAGTTCTCAACCACAGCCATCTCTCTCTCTCTCTCTCTCTCTCTCTCTCTCTCTCTGTATCTGTGTGTGTGTTTGGGGCATTGCTGATTAGTGTAGAAAATGGAAGAGATCTCGAGCCAAAAGAAGGCGGTACAGCAAATCATCTCGATCTCCAGTGAAAAGAAGGCGGTACAGCAAATCATCTCGATCTCCAGTAAAAAGAAGGCGGTACAGCAAATCTTCTCCACCCACTCACCCGATCTTGACAACTTTGATGTGGATAAAACAACCCTTCTCAGCATGGCTCAGGAAATTCTGCGTAGCGAAATCTCTACACTTACCTGCGTACTTTCCAAACTCCCTCCTATCATCATTTATTCCGCTTTGATCTTGGTTTCAAATCTTGGCTAAGGACATCCTGTGTAACCAAATCCCTACACTTGTCTGCGTACTCTCGAACCTCCCTTCTATCATCATTTGTTCCCCATTGTTGTGAGTTTGAAAAGCATTGTTTCTTGACGCTACAATGGTCATTGGGCCACATCTAGTGCCCAATAATTCTAACAATGACCTCATCCTTTTTCTTTATTTTTCATTTTAGCTCTTAATATGTAAAAAATTCTGCCACCCACACGGTTTTGGTACAATTTCTTGCGACGGGCTTCACAGTGAAGTGAAATGAGGACTCAAATCAAAAGAAAAATAAAATATGAGAGGGGATAATTATAATATCATGGCCTTTTGTTTTTAATGACTTGATAAAGAATTATTCTTACTTTTTTTTTTCTGTGAAGTAGATATCTTTTTTTTTTTTCAGTTAGTGGTTTGAGAAGACTTTTTTTATTTACTTTTTGTGAAAAAAGGGAAAAGTTTTGAATTTTTGTGCTTTTGATATGTCCCATTTATCTTTGGAAAATTTTCAAATAAGGCTTTAAGTTTTTGCCTGATTTTAAAAAAGAACAAAAGTTTTAAAAATTTTAAATTAATTCCTAAGTTTTTCAATTAAGGACATCTATCCATTTAAAACTATTTTTTGGCAACTTTTTCCCTCAATTCTTTTTTAAAATATTTAGATTACCCTTCATTGAAATAACACCCTTATTCAATTTCTATATATTCTCCTCATTTCCTTCTCCTACATCATCACGGTG
Source organism: Sextonia rubra (assembly GCA_037013555.1). Lineage (NCBI taxonomy): Eukaryota > Viridiplantae > Streptophyta > Magnoliopsida > Laurales > Lauraceae > Sextonia > Sextonia rubra. The sequence goes on from JASUAD010000018.1 coordinate 17,471,035, forward strand.
ATTACGCACAACCAACGTCCCCAAGGCAATCAACTGCAAGTAGTGGCTTCCAAAACCATGTCATAGGTTTAAATGAAGGGTGATTTTGATATTTTATGAAAATTGAGGAAAAAATTTGCCTAGAACTACCTATAAATTGCCAAATGTGCTTAATTGAAAATCTACTAAAAAACCTTGGGACTAATTTAAAAAGTTTTGAAACTTATCTTCTTTTTTAAAATAAGGTAAAAACTTAAGGCCTTATTTGAAAATTTCCCTTTATCTTTTCATGTCTCTTAAATAGATGCTTCACTTCACTCTACTCTACTAGTTAAATACTCAAACAGTTGGAGAATTGAAAATTGATAGTGGAGCCTATTAGTTTGACCTAATCACTTAATCTCTTTAATGTATTAGATCTAATTAATAAACTATGTATATCACATGCTTACCTGACTCCATCTTAGATTAGGCATGTGACTTAATATTAAGTTAATCAAATTTGATTTGTTAAAGAGATTATGTGATTAGGTCAAGCCTAACAAAGCTCACCATCAACAGTGGAGCTTGTTAGTTTGACCTAATCAAATAATCTCTTTAACGGATTAGATCTGATTAATATCCACTATGTATATCACACCCATGTACCCAATGACAAATTTGATGTGGATAAAACAGCCCTTCTTCACAAATTTATTACGTTTATTACATGCATACCTCACTCAATCTTGGATTGGCATGCATGTAACTTACAGTTATATTATTCAAATATGATCCATTAAAGAGATTATGTGATTAGGTCAAAATTACTAACAGAGCCCACCATCACCACGATCATCATCTCCAAAGCCTTAACACAAATTTTGATGGTGTTGGCTTCATGAATTCGATTTTTCCATTCTTATATATATATGGACAATATTCATATGCATATGTCCCTCACTGTTTTTTTGTGAAAACTCTCAATGAGTGCCATCAATCACTTAATCCAAACCTTGCAATACACAGGGGACCTCTTGATAGCTACTTATCCTAAGTTTTAGTCATATCTGAATTTACTAGAAAGTTGGATCGACTGTGCACCGATCGAAATGAAATGAATTTGTGGGCCATAGATGAAGGAGTTAGGGACATGTGATTGTGGCCAAACTTGATTTGTGTGGTGATCCTGAAATGATCTTTCCATCCTTTAGTTCTCATCTGTTAGAGGGTTCCGTAGTGGGCCTCACATAGGAGTATACACAGTCCTTTCGTGAGGGCAGTATGCATATGTAGATTCCCATATAAATAAATATATATATATATATGAGGCAAGCCTCTCCTAAACTCAAGCTTATATAAGAAATTTTATAAGCCTAAGCCCTTGGGCCTACCTTAGGTCTATCTAAATGAGTCAAACACACGAACCCCCTGAATTGCACATGTCCACCAATTTTTGGTCAAATCCAAATTTATTGGATCGTTTGATCAACTTTGTACCGTTCTAAATGGACCATTGATCATTAAATATTTGGGGCCAAGATGGAGATGATAGAAACCACAGTTGGAGCTGATTTTTTTATAGAGAGGATGGTTCTAGGGAGTCTTTTAAATCACTTTATCCCCATCCCCATGTGTGTCCCCAAGTGGGCCCCACAGGCGTGAGCTACATACTTGAGCTTAACTTATCCTAAGCTTGAGCTTAGGACAGGTGCGACCATATATATATATATTTATATAGGGGAGGCCTCTCATAAGCTCGAGCTTAAGATAAAGTTCCGCAAGCTCACACTTATGGGGGCGACTCTTGGTCACCCTTGGTCCATTTAAATGTACAAAACATACAACCACCCCACCCTGAATTCCACATGTTTACCAATTTTTGGTCAGCTCTGAATTTACTTAACCATTTGATCGATTGATGGTCATCCAAATGGACTGTTGACCATTAAACTTTTGTGGCAAAGATGAAGATGATAGAAATCAGGGTCGGGGCTGATCATTTTGCACGGAGGAGAGCCCTAGAGAGTCATGCAAATCCCCCTCATCCCCATCCCCATGTGAGTCCCCATGTTAAATATATGTATGTATATGTATATGTATATATCCTTAGCAAAATCCTTACATATAGAACATTCTTTAGATTTATCCATACTACAATTCATATCTTTTTGGGCTTTTCCATTCTCCTTGGTGGGGCATGGCAAATCCTTTCCTCAACGGCATTGTTGCTAGTGGAGCCCACCACATGTAAACACAAAAGAGAATAAAGTTTTAGAATCTAAATAAATAATAATAATAATAATAATTAACCAATGGTAAAATGGAATCAAATTTAAAAAAGAAGGTGAAATCAATAGTACATATCATTTCATTGTGAGTTTGGATTTGATTTATAATGAATATAATTTACTTTGACTATATAGTAGTATTCATTGAATTGTATTGCTAATTGGAACTGAATCAAGTTTCTATTGCCGCCCTTGTTTGATCACGCACATGAAATAACATCAATTACTGTAAGGCTAGTGCTAAGAGCATTTCATGTGATGCATTTGGGAATATATTTTGATGCAGGATCTGGTAACAGATTCAAAGGATTTAGTACCCCAGCAAGGGATAAGTGAAAAACTAGCATTCACCATCCATAAGATTGGATGTCAGGTAATTTTGGATTCAATTGTTTTCATCTTTCTAATTACTAAGCATCTGAGCTATATTGACACCAGATGCATGTTTCCAGTTATCATGCAATTGCTCTGGCGGGGGAGGTATGAAGTCCATAATACTCGCAGTGTTCGAGACACTTGTGAAATATTCATGGGAAGATAAGCTGGTGTTAGCCCTCTCAGCATTCGCTGTAAGCTATGGGGAGTATAGTCTTCTATCGAAGCTACCAGACACAAATCCACTTTTCAAATATGTGGCTAAACTTAAGCCATCACCTGAAATCAGCGACCTAAAGAATCATATCAGTGGTCTCTTGAATGTTGTAATTTGTGTGACCAAGACTATCATCGAGCTTAATGTTCTTCTCTCCCAGTACAATTCTCGTGACAAACCTCCTAGCTCTGATGATGAAATCTCAATTGGTGTTTACTGGGCTGTCAGAGGCATTATTGCTTGTTCCTCTCAAAGCATTGGCTTTATAAACCAACAGTAAGTTCAAGCCAAGCTTGCCTTTTTCTATTATGGGTGAATGCAAATAGTTTGGATTTGGGTATGTAACTGGAATATGACCTGACACCTGATACGTCACACAATTGTTGACGTAGACTGAGATCCAGTGGTTAATTGGACCCAAAATAGGGCTCATCCGGTAAATGAGACCACCGTTGTTGCTAGTTCATCTTTTAAGCCTAAATATATAACTAGAGTAAACCCAAATCGAATACAAAAATTAATTTAAACACATTGTGGGCATCTCAATAATAAATTGACTCGGCAGATTCTAATCCGAGGGCTTCATGAAAATGTGTCCAAGTTTCGATTGTCAATTGGGTCCAATTTCAGGGTCAAGACCTAAAATTTTTCATGGTGTCCTTTTGAGTAATGATAAATATGTAAGTAGTTTTTGACATTAGTAATGACTATGCATGATCGTGCTTTTGTGTGATTATCTTTTATATGTTTTAATGAATTCGACATTGTAATGTTTTTCGAACTGAATTTATTTCAGGAACATGGTCTCGATAGTACAGACAAGGGAGAGACTGATTGAACTAACTGAAACACTTAACATCATCCATGGGGGTCTTGCAACATTATTGGGTGAGTGTAATGCGTGCCAAAACCTTAGACTAAATCGTATTAATACCAATCAATCTAACTATTATTTTATATTAAATCAATTCTTTCACATCGAGAATACACTTGTTGACGATCCTACCTAAAAAAAGGCATTGCAACCATAGTGCACACTATGGTTGCATGATTAATGATGGGCTGATGCATTATGACCTATCGCGCAGAGGAAAATCAAATCAAGGTGGGTTACTATAGGATTCAATGCCTCATACGAAGCATCCACGCTGACAACATGGAGATTCTCTCAGAGTTGATTCATGAGACAGAGGGTGGTAAAGCTCTCTTTAACGGTGCCACCGGTGAACCGGTAAGCTTTTGACTTGCAACAAGATATTTTCATTTCATTACTCAGTAAAGCAAGAAAATAGTCCTTACCCCGTTGGAACTAGGTTAAGCTAACTTAGATGAATGCAAATATGGAGTTAAGATGCCTTCTTAACAATGAATAATTATTGTCAAGTAGGTTGGATATGCGAAGGATGTCCTTTCCTTATCCTACCTTGTTCAAAAAATTCTTTGTTAACCTCATGATGTGTCCCATAAGTATATTGGTAGAATGTCCTTAATATATGAAAAGTCCTTCCAATCTGTTAATATTGTACATGCCAGTTTGCAGGTTTTCATATTCACACGTGCTATTTCCAATTCATTCTCCTTGAATTAGCTAATAGCAAGTCATTTTTGTAACAAAACGAAACAGGCGAGCTTGGGTGCACTAAAGAGCAGGACAGTGATATTCTTCGTCTCATACTTGGATATCTTGGAGGAAGAGGTCAATGAAATTGAACGACAGGTTTGCAAGCCAGAGAGGCAGTATGAAGTAGTTTGGCTCCCAATTTGTGACAGCACAGACACAACAATGGAGACGGTTGGGATCGAAGAAACAATACGTAGCAAGGCAATCCGGATGAAATGTTACGCACTAAATTATTGGACACTCCAGTCATACGTCATTCAATACATCAAAAAGGAGTGGCTCTTTCAGAAGAAGCAAGAGATGGTAGTATTCGATGCCTATGGAAAGGTCGTCAACTCCAATGCATACAACATGTTCATGATATGGGGAAGCGCGGCCTACCCTTTCCATGCTCAGACAGAGGATGCCCTCTGGAGAAAATGGAGCATTGAACGGCTTTTGATTGAAGGAGTTGTTAGTGAGAAACAAGAATGGGTAAGGCTTAATATTCTTGCATCTCAAAAAACAAAATCCACTTTGTACTTTCTATACAAATTGTCTGCATGTACAAATCCAAAATTCTTCCCTTTTGATATTGTGATGTAGAGTTAGAATTTTTAGTATGATTGTGCTAATGCACATCATTTTCATTTCTGATAGGTTGAAGAAAAAAGAGTAATATACCTCTACGGAGGAGATGACTTGGAATGGATTAGGAAATTCACATATAAAACGAAACAGGTGGTGGAAAGCCAGGATATCAAGTTAGAGTTGATATATGTTGGAAAGAAGCACACACAGACTATAAAGAAGGAGAAATTGAGCGAGGCTTGTGAAGAGCAGAAGCTAACACGATTCCAAGCCCGCTTGGATCGGATATATCAGCTCAGGATTCAACTTGGTAAGTCGATTACAGAAGATAAAACATTGAAAAAATTTAAGACGTTACTCGATGCTGGTGGCGATGGTCCGGGATGGACAATTATAGGTCAGGGATCAAATGACATGGCTATCATTTTGGATGAAAATATGGCCATTGAGTCTCTCATTCACTTAGAAACCAAGGTTGAAATCACAAAAGACAGTTTCATTTCCACACTATGTTGGGCGATAATAACTGCGAAAAGAAGTCTCAAATCCCATGATAGTGTGCACAAGCACTGCAATCACATTTTCGTCCCCACGGGGAATATGGTGTGTGTGGACTGCCAACGCCCATTGGAGCAAGAATCCAAGCATCATATTCAGGTGATGCATCAAAAGATATTCAGTTCTAGCCACTCTGAATCAGTTGCAGTTGGCATGTCTAGCCACTCTGAATCAGTTGCAGTTGGCATGTCATATCCTTCTCCGTCTGTCAGTAAATAAGCAACATCCCCAGCCTTTCAGAATCATTTGGCGTACGTGCCATCTTATCGTTGGTGTTTCTTTTTGAGTGAATTAAGTTCCCTTTTGAGTATCTCGTTATGGAGTGACTTTGTATGGTTGTTGGAATGGAGGAAGCTACAAAATATAAGGCTGTCTTCCGAAGCCATTGACGTTTCTTTCATAAAAGTTCTCCTTCAGAGGGAGGTCTTGATCGTTCCTATGACTGATTAACTCCGATTATCAGTTATAAGCTCTTCAACTGATATCACCTGCAAAAGAGAGTAGCTTGCATCAATGTCTATTCTCTAAATAAGATGTTCTGTCCCATTGTTTGCTACCGTAATGTTTGTATGTTCGGATGTAGTTTCTTTTCTGTGTTTTCCAGTGAAATGTGGGTCCTTTTGTTTGTCATGCTATTGTTTGCCTCGCTTCCGGTGATTTTTGTCGGGTTCTACTTCGAATGGCCGAGTCAAGTCCAAGCTTGGGTATGGAATTCTCTATATAAAGTCCGCTTGCGTGGAGCTAACAAGCCGTCCGACTTAACCAAGTTACATTTTGAAAGAATAATTGTCACCACCCAAAATTCGAGGTCCTTGGGACCCTCAAATTATGGGACATAATGGGTTCACAATAACTAAATTAAAATAAATAAATAAAATCCAAACTTTATTAAATTAATCCAGACTAAATAACATAATTAACATCTCAATAAAATCAATCTGCTGATAGAATGATTAAAACGAAAATGTGAGTAATCCTCAAAACCTAATATTCAATTTATCAATTCTAATAAAATCCCAAAATCAATTGTCTAAATCTAAGGCTGAAGTTTTCGCAGCTCATCCCTCAGTCCCGATTTCGCAAAGCAAACTAAATTTCCTTAGATTTCGAGTCAACCTCGAAAGTTATGGGGAAAAAACATGACTGAGTAAAACTCAACAAGTAATACGAAACCTAGCAAAATTGGTGACAATCATAAAAATCAAATTTAGAGTCATGGTTTACATATACAAGGTATATCAAATAAGATAAGCGCAATATCTTGGAAGTGATAAGAAAATAATGTGACCAAGATTCAAGCTGGTTTAAACAAGTAAGTAAATAACCAAATCAGCAAGTAAAAAGGAAAGGCATCTCCATAGTAAACAAAGTAACAGAGTGTGCTCACTAAAGTTAAACATGAACCAAGCACAATGTACCCGCCGGTACAAGCCATTTTCATATTCAAAGTGGCACGAAGCATGAGAGTACCGGTAATCTCCAAAACAAAGTGGGGCTAGCTGCAAAGGAGAAATATCAAACAAAAGGGTCCCAATCCCAATGTTATACCCAAAAGGGGCTAAAATCCATGTATGAGCGTCTTTATGGTGCATTGCCTATACTTTAGAGAATGCCTTTGAGTGTACACGTATCAAATTCAAAGTTCAAAGCTTTTTTAAATCACAAAGATAACTAAGGGTTGAGATCACAATTGAACAACATATTATTAGGATTCTCCCTATTTTTCAGCATTTAAATTCCAATGATAATTGATAATCAACAATAAGTTTCACGAAAGATCAATTTCAGTATGATGGTGGCAAGGAAACAAGACTAAGTCTAGCATAATTATCATGTACAAGCATGTCAAATGTACCAAGACATCCTAATAATCTAGGATTACTTTAATAGTTCATAATATCACATATTTAAATCAAAACGAAAGAAGGCTTAAAAACTCTATGGCTAAGGAATCATGGTGCGACTACTTACCTAGATTAACGGTGATCGGCGAATCGGACTTGGATCTGGATGTCCAAGTATCTCAGAGTGGGTTCCTAATAATGATATTTCATAAATAAATTAGAAATGGGGTCCAATGATTTCACAAGCTTTATTGAATATGGGTCAGGCTTGGTTACCGGTCAAAGTGATGGAATTGTCACATGTTGGCTTTGAGCCAGGGCAGGTCCACGCAAGTGAGCCTTAAGTAGAATTAAGTGAAAGGCATTTAGATCAGTGAGTTGGGTTTGAGATTCAATGAGTGGCCTATCACGGGACGGGGTATGCAAGTACATGGGCCGAATCATTCAAATGGGCCCAACTGGGTTGGACTCGTGTAGGTTGAAAGTTGCTTGAGCCCGGGTTGATCTGGATGCTTGGTTTTAGTTTTGGTATAAGGAAAGAGGGTTACTATATAATATTTCAAGGTGTCAGACATACTAGAAACACAGATGGAGAAGAGAATGCAGAATAGAAAATGTCACAACCCGAGCCCAGGGACCGGGGGTCAGAGAAAGTCTAACCAATGACACACGTACTCCCGTGCATGTACACTTCGACCCCGTCCAAGCATACACACACAAGGGATCATTCACACGTGCAAACAACTGTACGCGGAAGTTGTACGTATCAAGGCATACCACAACATACTAAAAGACATAATGGCTTACAAAAGCATTAGACTGATAACAAGAGCAATTACAAGAACGTATGACAATAAAGAGGGTTTACAAAAATCAAAATACAGAGATCAATCAAGCCCACGGTACAAGTTACAAAAAAATCCCCCAAATAGACCCAGACTTAAATGAATGGGGAAAACAAAATGATGCAAACCGTACTCTGGAGGATGGATCAAGTCCACTCCTCTAGGCCGGAGGGGGCCTCGCGCACCTCTCCTGGAGTCGGGTCGACCGACGCAGGATCGGGAGAGGGATCTGAGCCTGCAACACCAATAACAACTCATAAGTACAACGACTTAGCAAAATATAAGCCACAAGAAGATAACACGAATTGTGTCTAAGAAGGAGCAAAAGACATAATGCAAGATCCATAGTAAGCATGCTATCAGAATCATAAACAGAGAACAGTCAAAGTGGCTACTACATTGGCTATATTCTTCCTTTCGAGAGCAGTCGGAATGAGAACACCATCGACCGGGCCAGGGTACGCATGGGGCTCTAGTTCCCGGGGTCCAGAGTCCCAGGACAGAACACTCTACAGAGGCAAACACATAAACTAAACCAAAGTCAACCCCGTCGGGCATCCTAATGCTGAGGCTCAGTAGTGCCATATACCAGTCACAATCAAATCGGATGATGCACCTCAATCAATCAATCATATCACATACAGATCTCACATATCACACTAAACAAACAATAGGAAGTGCATCACATATACTGATACTGATACTGAATGCGAATAAGCAATAAAAGAAGCACTGACACTTGAGTACCAATAACAATTAATCACTGACTCAAGTACTCCACCGGAGCAACGATAAAAACACAGTAATAGAATGGTCCCGCCCGGGCTTCGCTCTGGGGTTGCTGCATTTCCCACAGAATCGAGAGGTCCAGTGCAAAACACATAATAGGACATAACCGAAGTCAATATGCTCTACAACCCGAGTGCTTGACGAATCAAGGTCAAATTACAAGCCAATCCTAACCTATGTATCCAGTGTTTCTAACCGTGCATGCTGATGTAGTTTTAAGTTATCCGATGCACCATTGTCTAGTGTCGCAGTGTCTGGAATGTGCACCGAAGTCCCTTAAACCAACACCCATGGGAAGGTGCTAAACAACTGGATAACGGGCATGAATGATTCACAACCCTCGAGATCATTCATGTCATTCAGACATTCCATTGGGCATGTTCAAGTTAGCAACATTCTAACATGAAAGTCATATACGGTCTCTTTCTTAAGCCTAGTCCTTTTATTCCTTTCTCAGGATCACACGGTGTAGCCGTAGGTGACCTTACGGCTTAGCCGTAGGCATCTTACGGCTTAGCCGTAATCTGCACTGCGGCGGAGCCAAGGTTCCCCAAACTATTCATCCGCATTTACGGCTCAACCATATTTTACTCTACGGCGCAGCCGTATCCTGGTCCACGGCTTAGCCGTAGTACAATGTACGGCTTAGATCAGGCTGGGCCGTAGAAGAGTAGCATTTTGCCAACTCTCAGTTATTTTAATTGTCACCCTGTATTGTTCTACGGTTAGGGTTACGGCTGGGTCTCGGCTTAGCCGTAAGCCATTTCACGGCTCAGTCGTAGCACATTTCATGGTTTAGCCGTGAGTGCACGGAGTCATTTTCCTGCAACAGGTACAGACATACAGAAAGCGAATGTTTCGACTGAAAACAGGAAGATAACAGAAAAACTGACTCAATAGGGCTGTCTAACACTGATGCATACAACAAGGAGTAAGGTACAAACAATCAAAACAATACCAATCGGTGTTCATACTACTTGTGCTTATACTTGCCTCACAAACGGAAATTCACACACTCTACGGTCGTTGCTTGGCTCAGTCCACTGGAAAACACACACAAATCGGGCTCCTTTCTTCCTCCCTCACGAAACGGAACCGAGAAGGAAAGAGAGAAAGAGAGCTGAATGAGAGAGAGAGACAAGCAAAGAACGATCGAGAGAGAGGGAGAGTAGGTAGGATATTTATAAAAGCAATGAATCGAAATTACAAGCAAGTCCAAATATGTTACACAATTCCAATTTGAGTCAACTGACGATCCAACAAGAGCAAACGAAATCATTCGGATCCAAGACAGTTACGAAGATCGACAAGTTCAACGAAATACACGCGATGACGTCAGAATGATGCAAAACTGACAACGTCAATCAAAAGCCAAAATTACGAAAAAGGGCTCGAACTACCTAAACCAGGTCAAACCCAAACCAAACGACCCAACTATGACTTAAAACCAAAGAAAAGCAAAATCAAAACACACTTAACGACAAAATCGCACGCAATTACCCACTAATCCGGATCAAATCGGGTCGGAGTGTTACAGAAAACAAGGAGAACAGAAAGGAAATAGACAAAGGAAAAGAATAATGAGAACAAGATAAGAGAAAAGTGAAGCAAGGAGGAGGAGTAGTAGAGATTCAGAAGATAGCTGGAAGAGGAAGATGAAACAAACCAAGAGAAGAAACAAACAGAATGAGAAGTGAAGGAAGAAAGGAGGAAGAACAAGTAAACAAGAAGAAGAAAAAATTGAAAAATGGTTGGCTGGGACGATGAAGATGAATATTGAAATGGGTCCATTCTCTGGATTGGTTTTCTCGGTCAGAAACAAGGAGGGAAAGGAGAAGGAGAAAGGAAGAAGGAAAGAAGAAAGAAGAAATAGGGAAAACCAGAGGAAAAGATGTTGCAGGTGAGGTGGAAATCGATGGCTATTCGGCTGGGTAACGCAGAAGCAGGGGAGAAGAAAGAAAAGGAAGATGGGTCTGCTAATGCACATGGCCGGGAGAAAAAGAAATCTGAAACAAGAAGAAGAGGAAGAATATTGCAAAGATAACACGAGGGAGAAAAAGGAGGGGTGAAGAAAAGATGATGCAGAGGAGTGTAAAGGTGAGATGCAGAAGGTGGGGTGGTAAAGCTCCCGGGCTCTGCCATGGTGGAGGAGAGGAAGAAGAAGAAATAGGAAGAGGAGGAAGTTCCGGTTTGTCGTGGCATAAATCAGTGATAGAAAGGAAGAAGACGATGAAGAAAGGTGCTGGGAAGAGCATGGCTCAGCTGGGCAGTCAGTTCGTGTGGATGGGTATCAGGTGATGGACAAGCAGATATGGAAGAAAAACAGAGAAGAAAGAAACAAGACAGAAGAGGAAAATAAAAAGGAAGATGGAGAACAAAGAGAAAACTAGATAGAAGAAGACGATTGCAGGTGGGAGAGAGGGAAGCTAAGAAGAGAAGAGGAGAAACAGAAAAGAAAGAAGCAAGAAAAAAAGAGAAAACAAAGAAAAAGGAGAACCAAAGATCGACAGAAAAGGAAGATGAAGAGTGAGAAGTGTTGGGTTTATGTCTTGTATTCTGGTTTAATCATATGAGTCCACTGGCTTAGCCAGGGGTTGGTTTAAGGTCAAGGGTGTTTTGGTAATTGTACCGGGGCTTTCTTGGTGGCCAAGAAAGCGGAGATCATATATATGTATGTCTATAACCCTAGATCTTACATGTTGAAGAGAGGTGAGAACTCTCTTACCCATGGTGTTCCCACACCACGTAGGTGAGACGATGTGAGAGAACGAGAGTCTCTGTATACTTTACTTGTGATAGTAAAGATGATCGTCTCTATGCTCGTGGATGTAACCCTATTTGGGTGAAGCACGTAAATCTCTGTGTCTCTTCTTGTTTGTATGGTTGGTTCCTTTTGATCTTGTGATTGATGTTTGTGCACAATGAGTGATGTCAAAATCACAACAAGTGGTATTAGAGCCGAGGTGGTGTTCCTTGGGTTTCTGAGCGAGGTGGAGATCGCTAGGTAGCGTAGAGGTTGTGCATGGAAAATCATCAGGAAAAAGAGATCAACGTGTTGATCTCTGCTGGGCCACAGGAGAAAATTGATTTCTCTGTTACTGTAACTGTTACTGTAATAGAGAAATCGGTTTTGCAGTCCACCATAAGAAGAAGATAGAAAGTTGGGTGATCTCTAGTTGTGCCGCGGATTGGAGTTTCCAATCGGAGAAGAAGAAGACAAATAGTAACTGGTTCGTGTGTTTCTCACACAAAGTTGAGAGATCTCGAAGGAGGCTACTATCAGCCATCTGCTGTCGTCAGATCTGTAGAGTTACAGTCAACCAGTTACAAATCCAGAGATAGGAAAAGAGAGGAAAGTACAAGTATGGTTCCTCTACTACAGATGCAGGGAGAAATTGGTCGTGGTGATCGAGGATCTGGACCGAATCCTTGCTGAGGAATCGGAGAAAGTGAGCTTGTCGGGGATTTTGAATTTCATCAGACGTGCATATCTACTTCCTGCTGTGCGATTTCTCGGCGTTTAAAGATCTTGTGAGCAGTTATCTCGAGGTGAAGGAGCGCATGCTATTTCCGTGGGTCGAGGAGGTTTTCCAGAGCGAGGCGCATTTGAGCTCGGCTAAGATCGGCGAGATTTTGATTGTGAATTGGGGATCGCCGAGTTGGGCGCTGAAATCAGTGATCCGGACTCAGATTCGAAATCGGCGCTGTTGTAGATGAAGGGAAAAATTGCACTGCCGGTTGTTTTCTCTATCGCCGCCATTCACCGCCCACCCCCCAATCGCCGCAGTTGCCGGACCAATCGTTTCCACCATCGCTGGTCTCCGGACTGTAGCCGAGGACGAAGAGCAGGAGCGTCCGGACGGTTCCCCTGTTGTAAAACACAGAAATAGAGACGTCTTGTTGAAGATGACCCAGGCGGTTCTGGGTTGGGGCTGGGTCAGCTTGACTTGACTCGTGGAGAATAAGCCCAGGTCTCGATCCCAGGTCAATTCGGGTTTCAGGTTAGGTCATTTCGACCTACCCGTGGTGAGAAGCCCAGCAGCACACACAGGTCGGTTTGGGTTGACCTAACCTGTCAGCGGCGAAGCCTAGGTAGCTAGGTTGCAAGCCGAGTCAGGTCGACCTGGTCCGTGTACTAGAAACTCAACCCAACAGTTTAATCTACTAGATTAGCCAGTTCGGGTCGGGTCAGACCTTACCTGTGTGCGCAGAGTCTAGCACAGTGTAGCATTGCAGTGCTGACATTAGCATACGTCAACAAAGGAGGTTAAAGTCCGTTTGACCAATTTCAACAGCTGAAATTGTTTCTACGATATCTTGATAGTCCGATGTCCAATCGGAGATCCATTTGCACCTACAGACTCGGTTCAAGCAGATCTACGTGTTTGTGGAGAAGATTGGTTGTTTGATGGTTAATGAGGAGTTTGACCAAATTAGAAGCATAGAAAACCGTTTTTGCGATATCGGAGCCATCCGGAGTCGGATTTCAGATCCGTTTCTTCCAGTATGCTCGTGTTGATAAGATCTACAGCTTGGTGCGGAAATCTCTTGTGGAGAAGATCTGAACAGATGTGGGTTTAGGTCAGAATCGGGTCGACTTGACCTGGTTGTTATTGCAAACCTAGTAGTAGGAGTTGCCGGCCTAGTTGCAAAAGGTTTATTGATTCAAATAAAGTTGTTCATTTAGGGTTCACATGCTTTCTGGATAGCATGTGATGTTGTTTATCTTGCCAAAGCCAAGCTAATGAAGAAGAAGCAAGGAGGAGCTGATTCATCAGTAGTTGTCAAACATGTGTTTGATTGATCGGAGGCCAGGTCAAATGGAGTTTTTGACCGCTCGGAGGCAGAGGTTGTTCTGCAATTGTAAAGTCGTCTGGACTTGTATTCCCGATCTGTTTTGCTTGCATGCTTGTGGTGATTGGATCTTCATAGTGATGTTGAAGACGGGGCAAGATGGTGAGTGATTCAGATATCGATATCACTCAGATTCGTCAATGGATTCAAGCTTTAAGTTCATAGTGAAGTTTAACGAGAAGATAAACTTTGCTCAAAGTTCATATACTGGTTCAACATGTCAAGGTGTTGAATGAAAAAGTCTGCATCGTTGGTATAGTGACGTACCGTTCAGCAAAGTACATGAAGACATTGCCAGTTTTATCTCCTGGTGGTTTGAGTTGTGCGGAATTCAAGTCAAAATGGAGATTGTTAGGTTTATGTCTTGTATTCCGGTTTAGTCGGATGAGTCCACTAGGTTAGCCAGGGACTGGTTTAAGGTCAAGGGTGTTTTGGTAATTGTACTGGGGTTTTCTTGGTGGCCAAGAAAGTGGAGATTATATATATGTATAGTCTGTAACTCTAAATCTTGAGCGCTGAAGAGATGTGAGAGCTCTCTTACCCGTGGTGTTCTCACACCACGTAAGTGAGACGATGTGAGAGAACGAGAGTCTCTATATGTTTTACTTGTAATGGTGAAGATGATCGTCTCTATGCCCATGGATGTAGCCCTGTTTGGGTGAACGACATAAATCTTTGTGTCTCTTATTATGTGTGTGGTTGGTTCCTTGCTGATCTTGTGATTGATGTGTGTGCACAACGGGTGATGTCAAAAATCACAACAAGAAGTGGGTATAGAGAGAAGAAAGAGACAATGATGATTGGATCGGTCTTCTTGTGCACAGAGGGAGGAAGGGAAAAGACTGGTGCTCGAGAGAGGAAGAATAAGAACTGTTTGTTTGTAGGGACTGAGGTGGTTGCTGTTTGGCTTCTCCAACCCGAGGCAAGGAGAGGAAGAATACAGAGAGGGGAGAAACAAGATGGTTACACGGCTAATGGTGATGATGGCACTGAGAAGAAAAGAAAAAAAATGAAGATTCTCAGGTAATGGGTTCTTTTTAGATGAGAGGAAACCAGGAAGGAGAAAACAAGAAGAAGATGGTGGGTTCTGGTTGTAAAAAAAGAAGAAGAAAGAAGACGAAGAAGAAGAAAGTGGAAGAAGAGTAGCAGCAAAGAAGGAAAAAGACAAAAAACGAGAAGATGAGGAAGAGAGACCAAGGAGGTTATAAGTGAGGGTGAACGAGCAGAAACAAAGAAGGAAAAGGATAAAAGAAGAAAAAGGAAGAAGAACCATGAGAAGAAGAAAAAAGGAAGAAGAGAGAAAACGATGAAGAAGAGCCTAGGGTCGGCAGAGTTCAGCCCCAGTTTAGCTTGACCTGAGTGCAGAACGCCCAAGCCAAAAAAGAAAGGATCTATGGGTCCGAGTCATGGGGCTATTACTGAGGGGTTGATGGGGAGAATGTGGTTCAGAGGTGAAGATGATAAGATAAAAAAACATGAATGACCAAAAATAGTAAACATGCAAGAAACAAGAGAAAGGTGAAAAAAAAGCATACCTTGGGGAAGAGAATTTGGGGAGGAGACGGCACAAAGGAAACCAAGATTCGTATGAAGGACTAGAGGAGAGAGGTGTTTTATATATAGAAAAAGCAAGAGAATAGTCCAAAAAGATTCTTAGTTCAAGCTAAACTCAGCCAAAGAATTTCAATTTAGATTAAATCCCTTTCCAAGTAGAGTCCGGATAGATTAATACAATTTAAGAAGTTTAATCCAATAAAATTTCAATTTGAGCACTGTAACACTCCGACCCAGCTTGACCCCGTTTAGCGGCTAGTTAATCTTGTTTTCGTTGCTAATCGTGTTTTGTTTGTGTTTTATTTTCGTTACGGGTCATGGATAGGTAGTTGGGTTGAGTTTGACCTGGATTAAGTAGACCAAGCCCTTTTTCGTAATTTTAGCTTTTCTAAGACATGGTCATTTTTGCATCATCTTGATGTCAACACGTGTCTTTCGTTGAGCTCGTCAACTTTCGTAACTATGTTATTTGCAACCGATGTCGTGTGATTCGAGTGGACCCAGATTTGACCCAAACTGAAAATACACTTCTAACTTGGACTCTCTTGTAAATTGAACAACCCATTAGCTTATAAATAACTCATCCATCGACCAACTCACGTTCTCTCTCTCTGTTGCTTCACTGTGCACGTGGAAATCTCTCTCTCTTTCACTTGAATTCTCTTCTCCAAATTTCTCTCCTCCATCGATCAAGAGGAAGTGGGGTCTTTGCATGTGAGGTGAGTGGGACATTCTTCCATCTCTCTCATCTCCTTTCTCTATCTCTTCTCCTTCTTGTTTCTCATTGTATGGTGTGTCTGTGATTCCAATTCTCATGCATGCATGTGGTTTGATTTGTGTTAGGTTGTGTTTGGGCTTTCGGACAACAATTGTGCAATTGATTTCCAATTAAGGCAAGTATAACCATAACTTGTGAGAACCCATGTTGGTATGCATTTGATTTGATTAGTTTACATGAATTGATGTGGAAAAATATGTTTACAACCCATTTGCTTACTTATTGATTCAGTACTTGTCTATCTCCATTGGAGAATTTCAATTTGAATGATGTTACAGGAATTCTATATGTGTTTCAGAAAATTGACCTCGTGCACGTACGGCTAAGCCATATGGCACTTACGGCTCAAAGTCCAGAGAGGAGAAAAACCCAGTTTTCCTCTACGGCTAGGTCACGGCTAAGCCGTGGGTTGCCCTACGGCTAAGCCGAAGCTCAGCCGTGGCCCAGCCGTAGATCAATACAGGGTGCATTTTTGGATTTAACTGAGAGTCATCAATTGACAGACCTTCTACGGCCCAGCCACGGCTAAGCCGTAGAATACACACGGCTAAGCCGTAGCACACACACAGCTGAGCCGTATCCACACTCAAAAAGTAAAGGACAAGGATAGATGTAAAGGAAAGACCGATATGGCCTTCATAATAGAATGTAGAGCACCTAGACCTGCCCAACGGAATGTGATACACTGCGTGAATGATCTCGAGGGCTGCGAATCATTCATGTTCATTATCCGAATGTTAAGCACCTCCCCATGGGTGTTGGTTTAAGGGACTTCGTGCACCGCCCGATTCAATGCAACACTAGACAACGGTGCATCGAATAACTTAAAACTACATCATCATGCACGGTTAGAAACACCGGATAATTAGATTATAATTGGTTTGTAAATAAAGATGATTCGATTTCGCATGATTTGTTGCATAACATATTGCATTTGAGTATTGACCTCTACTCTCTGACATGATTACTTGTGTTCCGTTACTTTCACATTGTGGTTCTTTACCTTGAGTATGCATGTATGATATGTTCACTCACAGATATGCACGTATGCTATGTTATCATGATCTACTCAGGGTTTTCATGATTGATTCTGTATGGTCAGGAACTACTTAGCCTCAGCTTTAGGATCCCGACGGGGTGAATTTGGTATAGTTATATGGCCTTGCTGCAGTAAGGATACGTCTTGGGGAACCGGACCCCAGGAAACCGAGACCCATTATACCCTGGCCCGGACAAAGGTGTTCTTTGCATGTTATAAGATCCTTCTTTTGGGAGCATATGGTAATGTAGTAGCCACTAGTTATGTACACAGCATGTATTCATTGATTCACTTAGCATATTTCTTCCTTGCATGACAGCCTAGTCTACAAAAATGCCTTCTTTAATCACATGATGTTCTTTATTCGATTAGACACAGCATGTGTTAACTTGCTATGGTTTATACTTTGCTGAATCTTCGTATTCACAGTTGTTTTTGGTGTTGCAGGCCCAGATACCCCTGCCGAACCCTCGCCGGTCGGCCAGACTCCAGATGAGACCCCCGGGGCCCCATCAGGCCTAGAGGAGTGGATGTGATCACTCCACAGGAGAGCGTTCTTGGCATACATCATTGGAGTCTTGTTTTGAGGATTTGTTCATTTGTGTATATGTCATGACTGTATATATTATTTTGTTCTTTTTGTAAGACTTTCATATGTAATTATATCAGTTCCTTCTTGGTATTCTCTTCTTGCACTGTTAGTTTGATGTTTCTGATATTTACAGTTTCCGCGTACTTGTTTGGCACGTGTGAATGTTCCCTTGTGCGTGTACATTTAGACTCGGTCTACATGGACAGGCACGGGAGTACGTGTGTCATTAGGTTTGGCTTTTGCTAACCCCCGAACCCTGGGCTCGGGTTGTGACAAGCACAACTCTAAGATTCACAAACTCTAGTAATTTATGGGACCCATATAGTAACTGAGTAATTATTCAAATTTAAATATCATAAAGTTATAAAAAAATTCACATGTGGGGTCCATCACAGATTAAATCAAAGGTCTAGATTAATTCAAATTTAAATTAAAATTCGAGTCATTACAATAATAGTTGAATGATGCCATATTATAAATTAAAGATCTACGGAGTGAGGGCAGTGGAGGGTGTCATATCATCACCCTCATTTTTTTTCTTTCTTCTTTTTTTTGGAGTGCCATGTCACTAATTTCAAAAAGTTACCTGTGGAATCACCCCTAAAATCTCTCATCACCCTCATCAATTCAACCCTAAAATCTTTCCTTCTACCACCGTCCCCCACTAACCAAGGATAACACTCCCCCTTACAAGCTTGCCCTCATTAATTCAAACCTAAAATCTCTCCCTCTACAACAGTTTTAAATCTTAATGTTCAAAATTTAAAATCTCACCCCCCCCCCCCCCACTAAAATCTTTCCCTCATTTTATTCCCCTATAAAGTCTCTCCCAACTCACCATCGACAACAATTTCCACCCCCTTGCTAAAATATATCCTTTGTCAATTTGAAACCAATCTTTCTTAAATTACCCCTACCTCATTCCCTACTCCCCTCCTCCATCTTCCCCTTCCCCATTGTCCCCTCCATCCAGTCCCCACCACCTATGCCCCTCTCTTTCCCTCTCCCACTCCCCACCACATCCACCCCTCTCCCTCTAGCTCCCTCCCTCTCTCTCTTCCTCACTCCCCCTCTGTTCTCTCCCGCCACCCAATCCCTCCCCCAGTGCTGCACCCGAACCCCCCACTGCCACCTGATCCCTTTCCTCTCTATTCTCTCTCCCTCACTCCCTCTTTCCCTCCCCCCTTCTGTTCTCTCTCTTCCTGCCGCCTAATCCCCCCTCCATCTCCACCCCTCTCCCTCTTTCTCCCCCTATCTCTCCCTCTTTTTCTCCCTCCCTCCCTCTCCCTCTCCCTCCTAGTCAACAATGACGGGAGATCAAGCGGCAAGGGTGGTGGGAAGAGAGGAGGAGGGAGATAGAGAGAGGGAGATAGAATAGAGATGGGGAGGGATCGAGCTCTGTCAAAGGGTTTGAGTGTCGGTGGTGAAAGGGGGATTGGGTGACGAGGAGAGAGAACAGAGATGGAAGGAGAGAGGGGTAGAGGTGGTGGGGAGTGGGTGGCTAGGATGGTGGGGAAGGGGTGGAGGGGAGTGGGGAAAGAGGTAGGGGTAGTTTAGGAATTTAAAAACAAATCTCTGCATGTGAAGAGATATTTTTTGAGTGCCAATAGCAACACTCTAATATCAATAAATTTTGATATTGTAAGATTTCATTATTGTAGAACAAAATAGTTTCATATTATAATAATGTGCCACTGCTGATGTTTGTTAGTTTTTCGAAAGATTCAATTCCTAGAGATTTCATCCTAAAGGGATATGAAGATGGAACAAATCTTGCATTTTTTAGTAGAAAGTCAGATATTGTAAAATATATTTTAAGTTAGCTAAATACTTAATTTTTAGGTAGGTAGATTATATCATAATCTAACCTTTTAAAATATCTTATTGCGAAACACCCCTTTAATTACGAAAACTTAAGCAAAAGCCAATGCTTATCACAACATACATAATAGATAGTTTTGACCATCCTTTTCAAATCCCCACTTAGCTCAAATCTCTCTCTCTCTCTCTCTCTCTCTGTGTCTCTATCTCTCTCATCCCCACAACTTTCTATTTGCCTTTCCAATCTCACTTTTGGCGTGGAATAATCACTTCCGTCTTGGATGCCATCCAAGCACAAGCTAACTAGCATTGGTAATCCCTCCCTCTCTCAATGGGCCACTCTATGAGTTTGATTAGTGTGAATCATTTGATATTCATGGGTTGCATCCTTTCTACCTGGAGAGGTCCTATGGTTGAGAAGATCCTAGAAAAAAAATTGAATGTTAATGATTATTGTAAACAATTAAAAGAGGCTGGGTTTTCTGTGCTCTTGTCTCAATATAAGAATAGATTAATAATTTTGTATATTTTTTATAACTGATTTTACAGAGATGTATAATTAATACAAAAAGATTACAAGCTGATTTTTAGAAGATTAAAATGAAAGATTACAAGATGATTTTCAGAAGGTTAAAATGTTATTCTTTACAAAATATATTATTATTATATATATATATAAAGAGAATTCCCCCTTCGTAAAAGAGAACGAGAGAATGACATATGGCATGCTCCGTTTTCCTAAAACCTCTTTCTCAACCCATAAATTTTTGTGTATCCCCTAAAATCTCTCTCTCTCTCTCTCTCTCTCTCTCTCTCTCTTAAAATCTAAAATATCTCTCTTTTATCCTAAAATCTCTACATGCCATCATCCTCCCATAAAATTTCTCCCCTATTTCTCTACACAATATTTCATAAATAAAATTTCTCCCATACTTCTCTCTATCATTTTCCTAAAATATCTCCCCATGGCACATGATGATGCATTTGTAGAGTTCCTGTAATAAGTGGGCCACACCAATTGTGGTGGGCCACTCTAAAACTTAACAAGAGTAGTATGTTGCACTAGCCGTAACAAAGATCCTAGGAAGAGTCCTATATGTCCTACTGGGGCATGCCAATATTGTCAGGTGGATAGGGCATGTAGAGGGAAAGGAAACAGGCATTGGAAACTCAGGCCAACAAATTATCTTATCTCATTCCATTTTCAAAATAATTACCTACTTATCTAAATGCATTTCTCAAATCTTATAAGATTCCATTATATATGTTTTCTCTCTTTAAAATCTTATTTCAACACATTTCTCTTTACAATTGCCCCTCTATACAAGATTTCGTCCCTCTCTCCAAATCTTACCAAATTCTAAGAATTGAATTACAATAGCCACCTTTTTAAATTACATGTAAACCCACATATAGAAATTGTTATACATTGTTGCCTTTAGAAAATGCATGGGATCATGATCACTATTCTAACCGAACAATGAACCCCACAAACCTCTTGTAAAAATAGTATGGTTTTCTTATGAGCAACTTTTTTATAATGTTAATTTCTTATTGTCGACTCCTAGGACTAATGTTGGAATTTATCCTATATTGTGAGAACATCTTCAGGAAGTAGTGATTTTGACATTTATCACAATTCACATTTGATTTTTACATTTATATCTATTCTAATTTATATATTTATAAAATCTCTCATTTGTCTTATATTATAAATTAAGAATCAAGGGAGAAGTATAATTAGAATTTTATTTATGGATTGTTTACGTTTTCCTTTTTCTTATTCTTTATATTTTGATATATGAAACTAAAGAATGATGAATAAAATAGTTGTTTTCCTTTTAATATTATTTTTTCCAATATCTAAGCAATAAAGCCCATGCTGAGCCTGGGACAATAGTTATTTTTTTAAAGACATATATATATAATTTTCTCTTTATAAAAAGGACAAATTATATTTAAAAATGAAATAGGCCGCATACTTAACATAATTAATTCAAAATGATATAAGAGATGATTAAAAAAAGTACCATTTAACTTATGACTTAATATTTTAATTACCAAAATCCGTAATTAGACAATTTCTAATTTTGTTGAAGTAATTTACGTCGATATTATTGTTTATTATCCAAAAGTAATAAAAAACATATTAATATTAGTAAACTTATACTAATGATACTTCATAAGGCTTTTTGCAGCAAGTGCACTACTAGTATCTATTGTTGCCTAATCTTATAACTTTGAATATTTTTGAATTTTCAAAGCATATTTGTAATGACTTGATATTTTTTGCACATACAATTTTGTTGAACGTTTTAAATGTTTTATAAAAAATTATATTTTTGGGCACTCATAATAGGAGCATGCCTTGCAATTGCATTATTTACTGAGTTAGCCCATAATATTTTTCTTATCTAAGGTGATTTATTTTGAATAGGTAGAGAACCAGACCTCAAAATTAAATTTTCAATATTTAATGTGGGACACACCTCAGTGCAAGTTAATCACAAGGGTAGGGTGGGATTGAGATTTCTTAATGTAAATTAAAGTTCAAACAAACATCATCACCATATTTAAGAATCCCAAAATACATTAGACCTATTAAGAAGAGGGGAGAGAAAGAGAGTAGAGGGAGAAAGGAGAGCTTCTCTTATTTAATGAGATGTGTACATAAAAGGGGGGGAGGAGGATCTTATTTATAGAAGAAGATTGCTTCCTCCCCAAGCAAACCAATATAGCAAGACTCTAGCCTTCCATATCTAATGTGGGCCCCATGGTGGGCATCCACTAATAACAATATTTTATAACACTCCCCCTTGGATGACCACCACTCAATAACAGTTGCCTCATTAAAACCTTGCAAAGGAAAAACCCAATGGGATAAAAACCTAAGCGAAGGAAAAAGAGTACAACATTTTTACAAAGTTATTGAAATGGTGTTGGACGTGCATAATGCTGCCTCGTTAAAACCTTAACTAGGAAAACCCAGTGGGATAAAACCTAGAGAAGGAAAAAGAGTACAGCGCACATATGTCCTAATTGATAGGCTTCAAGGTATCTATCCAGAATCTGTTACTCCCCCTGACGATAACATCCCTTACATTGTTTGATGATACACTTTTCGCATGCCGATTTCATATACAAGCCTTTGAAATGTTGACTTTGGTAATGACTTTGTGAACAAATCAGCCAAGTTGTTGTTTGAACGAACTTGCTTGACTTCGATCTCATTGTTCTTCTGAAGCTCATGTGTGAAGAAGAACTTTGGTGCAATGTGCTTTGTCTTGTCACCTTTAATATACCCTTCTTTAATTTGTTGAATACATGCCTCATTGTCTTCATAGATAATACTCGGGGTACCTGTACTGAGAGGCAATTGACAAGAACTACGAATATGCTGAATTAAAGATTTTAGCCATACACATTCCCTACTAGCTTCATAGAGGGCTAAAATTTCAGCATGGTTAGAAGAAGTAGCTACCAAAGTTTGTTTACTAGAGCGCCAAGAAATAGCAGCATTACCATTGAGAAATACATAACCTGTCTGTGATCGACCCTTATGAGGATCAGATAGATATCCTGAATCTGCATATCCTACAAACTTGGAATCTTTACAATAAAAGAGTCCTAAATCAATTGTACCACGTAAATAGCGTAGGATATGTTTGATACCAGTCCAATGCCTTTGCGTTGGCGCAGAACTATATCTAGCAAGTAAATTCACTGAAAAGGAAATATCCGGTCTAGTACATTGTGCTAAATACATTAAAGCACCAATAGCACTCAGGTATGGTACTTCTGGACCCAATACCTTTTCGTTTTCTTCAATTGGACGATATGGATCCTTGTTTATGTCTAAAGACCGAACAACCATGGGAGTGCTTAGTGGATGTGCTTTATCCATACCAAAGCGTTTCAGTATATTCTTGGTATAATTAGATTGATGGACTAATATTCCACTAGAACTTCTCTCGATCTGCAGGCCGAGACAAAATTTTGTTTTCCCAAGGTCTTTCATCTCAAATTCCCTTTTCAAATAATCAGCAGTTATTTCGAGCTCTTCTGGAGTCCCGATTAAATTTATGTCATCGACATAAACTGCCACTATTGCAACACCTTTTGAGGATTTCTTTATGAAGATACATGGGCAAATGGGATTGTTTTCATATCCTTCCTTAGACAAATATTCACGGAGACGATTGTACCATATTCTTCCGGATTGCTTCAATCCATACAGTGATCGTCTCAATTGTATTGAGTACGTACTCTTGGGCTTTGCTTCAGGCAAAGTAAATCCTTCTGGGATTTTCATATGAATTTCTGTGTCTAAGTCCCCGTACAGATAAGCGGCCACAACATCCATGAGTCTCATATTCAAATTTTCGGAAACCGCTAAACTTATCAGATAGCTGAATGTCGTTATATCCATAACAGGGGAGTATGTTTCCTCATAATCAATCCCAGGTTTCTGCAGGAAACCTTGTGCCACAAGTCTTGCCTTGTATCTAATGATTTCATTCATTTCATTCCTTTTCCTTACAAACACCCACTTATAACCTACAGGGTTAATACCTTTTGGGGTTTGTACTATAGGTCCAAATACACCACGTCTATTTAGAGACTCTAACTCTGCTGTAATAGCAGTTTCCCATTTTGGCCAATCTTTTCTTTGTCGACATTCATTTATAGTACGTGGTTCTGTATCATCATCCTCATGTTCCACTGATATATGTGTAGCTACCACATATGCAAATGCGTCATCGATGACAATTCTTTTTCGATCCCATTTCTCTCTATAATTATAAAATATAGAGATCTCTTCATTATCCGGTACCGGTGCCACTTCAGGGGCTTTTATAGTCTCATCAAGGACTTTCGTCATTCTAGAGAGAGTGGATTTTTCCATAGCTTCTTCGGGAGCGTTATGACCCTCTTCAGGAGGAAACTCTTCAGGAGTGTTAAGTGTATCTTTGGGAGGATATGATGATTGTATATTTCTCCTTTTCCGCGGAGCTATATCTTTTGAACCTACAGGTCTGCCACGCTTCTGGCGTATTACAGACTCTTTTGTTGTCACTTTTTGACTTTGTCCTACAGGGACATTAAGTCTAGCAGGTGTATTCATAGCTGGAATATGTGACTTAGTTACCTTTGCTGCATCGTTAAATGCATCGGGTAATTTATTTGCAATTTCTTGTAAGTGCACAATTCTACGGACTTCATATTCACATTGTGAAGTACTTGGGTCTAAATGAGACAAAGTGGAAGCATTCCACGTTAGTTCACGCCGTTCTTCAGGAACGGGTTGTTCTGCAGGAACAATACGTTCTTTATCTCCCCCTAACGGTGGGAATTTTGTCTCATCGAATTGACAATCAGTAAAACGAGCAGTAAAAACATCTCCTGTCATTGGTTCTAAAAAGCGAATAATAGAAGGAGAGTCATAGCCGATATAGATGCCCAACCTATGTTGTGGTCCCATCTTAGTACGTTGAGGGGGTGGTATAGGGACTAAAACAGCACAACCAAACTTGCGCAAATGGGAGATATTAGGTTGATGTCCCGTTATAAGCTGTGTGGGAGAGTATTGATGGTAGGCTGTGGGTCGAAGTCGAATGAGCATTGATGCATGTAATACAGCATGTCCCCAAGCACTAACTGGTAATTTAAACTGCATCAACAGGGTCCTCGAAATAAGTTGAATGCGCTTAATCAGGGATTCAGCTAAGCCATTCTGGGTATGGACATGAGGGACAGGATGTTCGACAACAATGCCTAGAGATGAACAGTAGTCATCAAAGGCTTGTGATGTAAACTCACCCGCATTATCAAGTCGTATAGACTTAATAGGATTATCAGGGAAATGGGCTCTAAGTTTAATGATTTGTGCTAATAGACGGGCAAAGGCTATATTCCTAGTTGAAAGTAGGCAAACATCAGACCAACGGGTGGAAGCGTCAATTAAAACCATGAAATACCTAAATGGTCCACTAGGTGGATTGATCGGTCCACAGATGTCGCCTTGTATCCTTTGCAGAAAGGATGGGGATTCTAATGCAATCTTAACGAAGGAAGGTCGAGTGATTAACTTTCCCTGTGAACATGGGACACATAGATACCCATTTGGTATGGTCAAACTATGGTTGTCTAAAGGGTGTCCAACAGAGTTATTAATGATTTTCTTCAACATGGTAACTCCGGGGTGCCCTAATCTATCATGCCAAAGCAATAGGGCTTGAGGGTTGCTAAACTTTGGGGTTGGTTTAAGCTTCGGGCTTAACTGTCTCGTTTTACTCAGAACCGAATGTGATTCGACGATGGATATCGTCGTATAATATAACCCAGACGAAAGTGCATTTAATGTTTCTAGTATTTGTTTTCGGCCTCCAATACTAGTAACAATAAGTAACATTTCCTTGTTACCTTCATTAGCAGTCTCAACATGGTATCCATTTATTCTGATGTCTTTAAAACTGAGCAAGTTTCTTCGTGAACTGCTGGAGAACAATGCATCTTTAATGAATAAATGAGTACCATTAGGTAACGTTATGTGGGCTCTTCCGGAGCCTTCAATTATTTGCACAGGTCCAGCTATGGTGGATACCTTTCGTGAATTCAATACCAATTCTGAGAAAAACTTCTGGTTTTTCAGAATGGTATGTGTTGTAGCACTATCTACAAGACAGTGAGTATCCCCATTGTTGTGATCCATACCTTTAAACAAAAGATAACAAAAATGTAACTAAACAATCACATGATTAAGAAAACTTCATAAAAGAAATTTCATCAAATTGATAAAAAAAAAATCACTCATCATAAAACATCCATAAAATGTTTGTCAAAATTAAGAAACTGAAAACTAAATCATCCAATCATAAAATATCCAGAAAAGGGTAAATAGCTAAAAAAAAAGATTCTAAATGGAGACTCTGAAAAATATTTGTTTGGTCTTCTAGAACATTCCAGGAGGAGTTCCGATTTTAGCACTAAATGCCTCATTGCTCAGAGGTTGGCCATTTTCGTCTTCAAAAAAATCTTTAGTTTCCAAGTTTGTAATGTCCAACTGGTAATTGTCATTTTGTAGGTCAGTATCCCAATCCCAATCTTCCAGATCATTTGATTCTGCAGAATGAACAGAGGCTTTGTATGCTTTGTATCGTTCCACCACGTCTTTTGGTGCACGACAAGAGCGTGACCAATGCCCAATCCTTCCACATCTGTAACAAGGGTTATCAGAACGGTGGGTAGAAGTATTTGGTGGATTTTGAGGTTGATCTGGATTTTGTTGCTTCTGAGGATCAGACCACTTCTGGTAGTTTTTGAATTTTTTATTGGGAGGACCTCGAAATCCTCCTCGTCGGGAGGAGTTTCTTTTTTCACCTCTTCTGGAGGGATTATTTCTCCCACGCCCCCTTCCTCTGCCTCTGTTGGAATTGAAATTGGCATTTGCTTCAGGCAGTGCCATAGATCCAGTTGGTCTGGAGTTATGATTCTTCAACAAGACTTTACTGTTCTGCTCAGCAACAAGGAGACAAGAGATCAGTTCTGAGTATTTGGAGAAATGCAGTTCACGGTACTGCTGTTGCAGGATTACATTTGTTGCATGGAAAGTGGACAGCGTTTTCTCTAACATCTGCTCTTCTGTAATCGTTTCCCCACACAATCTTAACCGGGAAACAATGTTGAAAAGAGCAGAGTTATACTCAGATACCGATTTGTAGTCCTGAAATCGCAGGTTTAGCCATTCATTCTGAGCTGTTGGTAATAAGACCATCTTCTGGTGATCATATCTATCCTTCAGGGATTTCCAAAGACCTGCTGGGTCC
Organism: Sextonia rubra; assembly: GCA_037013555.1. Taxonomy (NCBI): domain Eukaryota; kingdom Viridiplantae; phylum Streptophyta; class Magnoliopsida; order Laurales; family Lauraceae; genus Sextonia; species Sextonia rubra. The sequence continues at coordinate 17,498,567 of JASUAD010000018.1, forward strand.
TCCTCTGTGAGGTATTCATTCTTAAGGTCATCATGTATATGATGACGTAAGAAGATAAGTGCCAATGCCCTATTCTCCGGGGACTCTTTATTGCCTTCTTTTATCGTCTCTCCAAGCTTTTTGGATTGTAAATGTAATTTTGCATCCAAGTGCCAGGATAAGTAGTTGTCCCCGGTAATGTTAAGGGCTTTGAATTCAAGTTTGGTTAAGTTCGACATTTTGCAAGAGCTGGAAAAATGTATATATATATATATAATCATTAATATGGAAAAGATAAAATACAAAGAAAAAATTGTAAGGCATTCAGAATAAATTAAGGGGGGAGCTATGTCAGATCAAGTTTGCCAATTCAAAATTGAATAACATCATGTTATCAATTTTAATAATCCAAAAACAAACAGTTTAAACAAGGCTTCTGGCTTGATTTGGAACTACAGGTTCCTGATTAGAACTTCAGGTTCTTTTTTTTTTTTTTGTTGAACTTCAGGTTCTATCAAGGCTTCTGGCTTGATGTTATGGCATATCACTTTTATTTTTGGATCAAAATATCAAACTTCAGGTTTGATTAGGAATGAATCTGCAAGTCCATATTGTGGATCTGAGAACTTCTGGTTTCAGATTTGAATAATCCACGGAACTTCTGGTCCGGATTTAGAAAAGAACTTCTGGTTCTTACGGAACTACAGGCCCGTATTAATATAGAACTTCAGGATCTGAGAACTTCTGGTTTCAGATTTGAATAATCCATGGAACTTCTGGTCCGGATTTAGAAAAAAAACTTCTGGTTCTTACGGAACTGCAGGCCCGTACTAATATAGAACTTCAGGATCTGAGAACTTTTGGTTTCAGATTTGAATAATCCACGGAACTTCTGGTCCGGATTTAGAAAAAGAACTTCTGGTCCTTATTTATGATCCATTCTTGATCTCCCCTTTTTCTTAAAAATAATAATAATCATTCACTCCCAAATAAAAGTAATAAGAATAAAAGCATATATATGGTTATTTAATTAATAAATGATTGTAAATAATAAAAAAGAATTACTTTACCGTCGCACGTTGCACTGTTGCACGTTGCACTTTGTACTCTAGGCCACTGTATGCACGTAACGATCAATGGAGACCGAGGGAGAGAGGCGACTGTACTTTAGGCAACTGTGTTGTGGAGACCGAGGGAGAGAGGCGACTGTACTTTAGGCAACTGTATGCACGCTGAATAACGAGACCGAGGGAGAGAGGCGCGAGTGTTGTGCTGTAACAATCGCCTGTGTTGTGGAGGAGAGACGAGACCGAGGGAGAGAGGCGCGCGGGATCAGTCGATCGAGGGCTCGTGCTGATAACGTATTAAGAAGAGGGGAGAGAAAGAGAGTAGAGGGAGAAAGGAGAGCTTCTCTTATTTAATGAGATGTGTACATAAAAGGGGGGGAGGAGGATCTTATTTATAGAAGAAGATTGCTTCCTCCCCAAGCAAACCAATATAGCAAGACTCTAGCCTTCCATATCTAATGTGGGCCCCATGGTGGGCATCCACTAATAACAATATTTTATAACAAGACCATATTAATAATTGACCCACTAGTAATCTGAATCAAAACTTCCCAATCTTGCTGTAATTGACATATAGGGAAGTGGGCCACGAAAGAAAATTAGCAAATTCAAATTTTCAACTGCTTCTTAGCCAAATACTCCTTTGCAAATATAATTTTATACATCTGATAGGTTAGATTTTCTAACACTTTTCCTTAATATTTAATTTTAACTATATTTGTGTTAAGTTTTATATGATAATGTTCATTTATATTTTATTAAAATATTAATACTTTTTAATAAAAATTAAAATTTTAAAATAAAGTATATTTTTCTCCATTGCCCGCCTTGTACATTGGCCTTGAAGCGCTAGTATATTAAAGCTACAAAGAGGGAGGCCTATGAATGATGCCAAGTCAGCACCTTTCTTGTTCTTTTTTTCTAGAGTCTCACGTCAGCTTCTTAAAAAATGACATGTGGCGCCGAAAATCATGAAATTCCATATACTAACCCCCTCTATCACCTCACTTCTCTAAAATTTCTCCTCTCCTTACCACAATTTTCAATTATTTCCTAAAATGTCTCCTTCATATCCACTGTTTCCTCTAGTACCTTACTTCTCTAAAATTCCTACCATTTAATACAAAGGCAACGAAATCTCAAGGATTGGATTGACAGTTAAGGTTAGATAACACATAATTGTCTAAACATAAATAGATCTCATTTGATAAATGGATTGCTAAAATCTCTCCATCCCTAAAATCCCTTCTCAAAAAATTAGAAGCTGCATTATAGCTACCCTAAATTTCTCCATCTCTAAAATCTCTCGACCCCTAAAATCTAGGTTTATAATCCATGCACACTAGAACTCTTTCATTTTACAGAGAGTATTAAAGCACCGCAATGAAAGCCCATGCATTGTCATGGATGAGATTTTGTATTGTGTTTGCATGTTGGCACAAGACCAGTATGGGAACTATATTGTTCAGGTTCACGATTTTGCTTGGTGCCTTCCTACTATTACTCCTGGCAGAATTGGTATTCAATTTTGTACTTGTTTTGTTCACAAGTCTATATGGTGAGTGGTAACCACAATCTAAGTCCCACTAGTTCCCTAATAGGTATAATTAATCCTAAAATTCCAAACATCCCCTTTTTACCATCACTAATATCTCAAGTTATCACTCATTAGTCATCATTATGAGCACACAAAAGAGAGAGAGAGAGAGAGAGAGAGAGAGAGAGAGAGAGAGAGAGAGTAACAAAATAATTTCTATGGTACCTTTCTTCATGTTAAAAGGTTTTCGAGATGCTCCTTGAGATTTCTTTGGTCACCGAAGGCCTCCACACTAGGATAGTAAACTTTCAGGGACTCATCAATATTTTTATTTAAGTTAAGCTCTTTAAATAATTAGAATGATAAACAATAATAACAATAAATGCTTATCAGATTATTGCACACTTCTTTTCTTCCAAAAAAAGAAATGAGCTTTTCTTCAAAAATGTGTGTTTGTGGATGGGTGGGTGGGTGTGAGACAAATCCTACGCTAGTTTATGCATTGATCATCATCATACTTTTTCTGGTCTAGCAGTCATCTTTTTCTCCTTTATGAGCCTCGAAGAGAAAATGACTTTTCTTCTGAGAAGCCAAGATTATGAGTAGTTTGACATGGTGAGTTTGTCTTTTGTTTTGTATTTTCCTCTTTTGTTTGTTACACTTATGCTATTATTTTTAAAAAATCTCATCGATGCAATATAATAATTTCATTTCAATGCACGTATGGTCTCTGTTAACTTTGTATCAAAAGATATATTTGCAATACAGTGGTACTATCTATTTCTAAACTCCAGTTTAGGTTTGTTCATCCATGCATTGCTCATTTGTTTCAAACTTGGGATATTCTATGTTTTCTCAATCTTTCAGTCTTTTAAACATGACACAGATATGGTGTGGAGTAATGAACACAAAATTTATGTATAAAATGGAAGTATTAGATAAGTTGCCTATTCTAACGTATCTTGGTGTCTATTTTGAGGTATCTATGACTATTCTTTTTTTTTTTTCCACACTATCTCTTTTTTTTGCTAAAAGGCAAGTTTGTATTGAAATAGAAAGGAGAAAAGATACAAAGGCTTCAAGACCCTAGAAGAGAGACGACAAAACAGCAAACTTAAAAGAAAAAGTGAAAAAATAAAGGTACCCAAGAAAAGAAGGAAAAGAAGGATGACTGAGAGCTAGGCACCGAGGCCTTGGTGCAGGCTCAAAAACTTGCAAAAAACCCTTAAGAGGCCTACCAGAAAAAAGGCTTATCTATTTGCTTGAGAGAGGAGAGAAAGTCTGTCAAATAGAATTTGGCCTTCATCTGGGAGACTCTACAATTTTGAAGATATGTTCATTACGAAATATCCATATAACAAAAGTCATAGTTGAGAAAAAGCTCATGCCAGATGGAGGTAGGGGATGTAGCAGAAATAACTTGACATTCAACTGCTTGAAGAATCCAATCCCAGAGGGAGGTTGCAAAAGAGCATTTGAAGTGAAGATGCAATTTTGTTTGTAAGCTACATTTGTAGAGAGCACACATAGAGGCAAGACTGATTCCCACTGATTGAGCCTAAACTTGAGTCGGAGTCTTTCGATGCAACAGTCTCCAGTAACCGCAGGCCTTCTAAAGTGCAACATTCACCAAGCCTCCTTGAAAGAAAGAGTTAGGTCCGGATGGGATTTCCAGTAGATGCAGTCTTCACCTAGCTCGTGAGGAGAGAAGTCTTGGGTGGCTGTGAGCAAGAAATCAGCTATAGAATTTAGAAGGCTCGTAGGAATGGCCCAGTTGTTACCATTTGTAAGAAGAGCCATCTTTTGGTTGCGAGGGAAAGTGAAGGACAGGAATTTTGTTGCAATGCTAGATTCGTCAACCCATGCGTCATACCAAAGGTCAGCTAGATTTCCATTACCTATACGCCGCCTACTTTCCATTTCAAGTAAATGAGCATATTTTCAAATTTTGTGCCAGACACAAGAACCAGGTTTTGAGGGTGGAGGGGCATTAGTTAGGCTTGTTTTTTAAAAGTCTACCTCTCATCCAGTCCGCCCAGATGGAGGTAGCGGAGACAACCGCCCACCCAAGCTTGAGGGAAGAGGCCTTATTGTGCTCATGAATTTTCCCAATGCCCAAACCCCACTCCAGAATGGAAAGTAAGTCTTACAACTGTACCCAACTCACGTAATTCTACAAGTTCCATCCTATGCGGGGGTCTAAAGATTATGGTTGTATTGGGTGCAAGTTCTATAGTAAAATCTACCTCCCAAACTAGAGGAAGATTGGAAACTGCATTTGGAAAGACATCCGAAAACTTACAAACTATCGGAATCTTCTCTAACGTTTTGGGTGGCTTCTTTTCAACAATGAAAGCAATATGCCCTTCGTAGCAACTTTGGATTTGTCTCTCCGCCGAAATGCTGAGATCAACCTAGTACTTGAACTCTTTTTCTCACCTTCAAAGACAACACTTGGATCGGCTTTATCTACCTTCACAGTGATGGTCTTCTAAAAATAGTCCATATAGTCCCTGTACTTAGATAACTAGTCCATGCCTAGGATTACGTCGAAATCATGCATTGGTAGCATGATGAGTTCCGCTGGCAATAGCATCTCACGAATCAAGACTTTACAGTCTAGGTAAAAGACTTCACAAACCACCTTCTTGCCTACAGGGGTGATGACAGTCAATAGGTGCAGTAGTTACACTGGTGGCTTTTGTAACCTACTAAAAAAATGTAGTGCAACAAAAGAATGCAAAGATTTTGAATCAAACAACTCTTTAGCTTTTAGATTACAAATAGAAACTTTACCTACAACCATATGGTTTGCCACTTTGGCTTCCTTGTGGGTTAGCACGTGAGCACGGCCTTGTCTCTAGGGCCAGTTTTGTTGTCCTTTTCACTGCTAGCCCTGTCTATCTTGGGCTTAATCTGGTTGTGCCTAGCCTCGGCCTTGTCTTACCTGTTGTTGCTGATGTGGAGGAGCGGGTGGTTCTACCCTAGCAGATTACTGCTACTGCTATTACAGGGCTTGAATGGTATTCTTCCTCTTTAGGCATTTCGACAAGCAGTGGTCCATTGATCCGTACCCAAAACAAGCTCCAGTAGCCTTTCAGCATTTATTCATCTTGAGGTTCTTCCCTCACATGCCACAAAATGGCCTTGATGATCCTCTGGGAACTCACTTTTGTTTTTTCGAGTGCTACTGATTTCTTCCAGAAGATGGGGCATTTGTTCTAGGGTCTCCCAAAAATAGGCTATTCTCTATTTCTTCAGCTGCATAAGCTCTCTCCATAGCGTCATCATATACTGTTGGACATTAGAAAACCATAGCGTGTCCCTTAATAGCTGGCCTCAAACCTTCGAGAAAGCTTTCAGTTTTCTTCTCCTCGATATCAATCAGATCCAAAGCAAGCCGAGAAAACTAACTAAAGACATGCACATATTCTGCAACTGTCATGGTTTTCTGCTGTAAAGTGAGAAATTCTGCTTTTTTCTTGCGGTTGACATGCTCCGGAATAAACTTCTTCCCAAACTATTTCTTGAAAGTATCACAAACAGTAGCTTCTAGCGTAACTTTAATATGTTCACAGATACTCTTCCACCATGTATCTACAACATCTTTAAACATAGATGTAGTTAAGATCACTTGTTGCTACTTCGTGCAAGTTATCAAATCGAAGACGTTCTTCGTATGCACAAATCATTCATCTACCTACAATGGATCCTCTCTTTCTGTAAATTCCGTGGCTCCTCTTTTCTGAAACTTCTTATACAAGGAATTGGGATTATGAGCTTGACACTGCCTTTCCAATAGAGCTGCAAACTACATTTGCATCTCTGCTTGATTAGCATTACTTGCAACCAACTGTTGCATCATTAGCATGAAATTTTCATCTAAAGGATAATGACGTGGAGGTGGCAAGGGATCCACATCATCTATCATGACATCATTGCGATCATTATCTCCAAAGTTGTTGTTGGTTTCAAATCTGGAAGCCACGTAACTGCAGGTATATTATTGATTAGTCACCTACAACACCTTAGTAGATAAGGCAAACTATAATATCATATACAAAATCTATTCCCCAATAGAACCTATCGTATCCTCACCACATATACTAGGATTGCAAAGTCTTATAATTGACTTATTAATGTCTCTGATACCGTACTTACGTATATCATGCCTCGAACTCAAGAATTGAGGATTATGGTAGATCCCAAGGAGTAGCACACGTAACTCGTGGCAATCCGTACTATATCAAGACACATACAAACTACCATAAGTGTGATTCCACAAGAAATGTGTTAGGAAGATCCGTAAACATGTACAATTATTTTAATAATGAAGCGAAAACCTATGAAGTAGACCTGTAATCATTATAAACACTAATAAAACATTCATTCATTAACGTGTACCAAAGTTTGTTAAGTGGTCAATCCACATGCACATGATTACAAAGATACATAAACATGTGCATAAATTCAAAATGACATGTCCATCAATTGATAACTCCAAAAATAGCATAGTAATGATTGCATAATCTAGATAAAAGCTAAAACATGGTTATACCCTAAGCAAGCCCAAAATGAGCTCCATGATACACTACATAGGATGACTAGTAGTAAATATCATCTTCATTCCACTTATCTACACTCTGAGGTGCCACTCTGGTTCTCTCTGGGCCGTGTTGACTGCCTGACAAGTAATGGGTTTTGTACCCGTAACACTAAGAGTAGCACTATTGAATATGACAATTTAGTAAATATGAAAGTGTATAAGGCTGTCATGCTATATCAATTGAATTTAAGAAAATATTAACTAAAGCAATAATTTATAGCACTCAAAACTTTAACACAATCTCTCCAAAGGCTTGTCTAAAGAAAAGGGTATCTCAAATGTGTATTATAAACTTAGAATAGGGAATTGGATGACTTAGGGTTAAGAGAGGGACCCTTTAAAAACCCAATTATCATGCCTTAAAGTTATACTTCATGTAGAATAAATACAAGCAATCCTATCACAAAAAATAAACAATTTCGTGTAAGAAATTGGGCTTTTGTTCGTCTTCCACTTGAACGGATGAACTACTCGATCAAGACGATGGCAATTTTATAATTAAGTGTTGTAAACTGTCCGAGGCCATAAATTTGTCATTTTCGCTACGATTGATGCAATTTTGTAGAAAAAAAGGTTGTATATCTCAGTTTAATGTGCGACAATATTGTCACTCCCCACTTTTTTTTTTCTTTTTCTTCACACCAAAAAGGACCTTGAGGATCAATTTGGCATTGTTAAAACTAAAGAGTTATTTTTAGAATACTACCCATCTAAGTGGTCTTTTCGGTATAGAGCTTGCACCCTTACCTTGCGTGAAACCCTGTGCCTCGGACTTGCATTTCTATTGTGATTACTTACTTGTTTGCCTAGTGACAAACAAAACCTCGTTGTGCACTCTGATGAAAGTTGGGTAGGACAATATCATGCCTGTAGCATTTCTAATATGAAGCCTTTTGGTGGGTTGAGGCCCACCAAAAACAAAACCGTAAGACCTATGGGCCAACATGGATAATATCATACATGCATGTGGGGTGGGGATTATAAATGGTATCAAAGATGACTTTCGACTAAATCGAGTGTAGGTCCCAGCCATGATCTAGTACAAGTGAGCGAGTTTCTATGTGGGCAAGATAATAGAGCTGGCAGGCTACGACACAGGGATATGCAGCACTTAGGGGGTGAATTGTGATGTTATGAAGTCCCACATCAACTATAGAGAGGAATGTGATTAGGCTCATATGTAGAGTTTTGCACCCACACCTTGCATGAAGCCATTTAGGGGTAAAAGCCCACTAAAAGCAAAACCATGAGGCCTATGGGCCAAAGTAGACAATATCTTGGATGTATGTGGAGTGGGGCATTACACTATAGTTGAGGAATTTATCACAAGGCTTAGAGTTTTAGACTGTATTTCTAAGCCATCAATAGTTTATTGTGATAACTTCATTGCAGTTTACTTCTCTTAAAACAATAAGAGTGAGTGCCAACAAACACATTGATATCAAGTATCTTATTATTAGAGAATGTGTTCGAGAACATCAAGTGACTATTGAGAAGATAAGCACTAAGTTGATGGTTGAAGATCCTATGATAAAAGGGCTACAAATCAATTTGTACAAAAAGAAAAAAATTGTGGAGCATATGGGATTTGTTATCTTTTCAAGTGTTTAATTTAGTATGTTCCTTCAAATGACATTTAGTTTGGTAATTGCAATTACATTTTGTGTTTCATGTTATGTCTATCATCTTATAATTTGTATGCATAAAGGTATAATGAATGACAGATTGCCATTTTGGTCAATGAAGTAAGACTCGGGACGCACTTTGATGGCACATTCATAAAGAATTATGTCTCATAAAAGTATACATTTAGAGGGAATCAATGATATTGTAATACATGAAAGGTGATCTTCGATTTTAGATTATTTACCACCATGATTTGTATATTAAAACTCTTTACTTGAAATACGGTTTCTTGATTACCTCCGAAGGGAACAAAATTGACTTTGGTGTTTGTGTCAATTTGGCCCACGTGGGAGACTTTAAGACATATCTTACTTGGAGACATGTGGCCCAATATTGCCACTAACCCATTAAGCCCACTTAATAGTTATACAACTTTCCTAGCTTATCGCCAATTATCAAGATAAAAAAGTTTTATTGGACATAAGTGCCCATTCTCTCATTTAAGGTAACAACTCTCTTTGATGGGAAGAGCGTGTGAAGTGATTTTCTATGAGGGGGTTTCTAATCTAGCAAGAAACAAAGGGTGCCTATGATTCTTTCAATCTCATTCATAAAGAAATCGTGCATGGGTTTGAAGGTTGGGTTTCTCTTTTCAACAAGACTCAAATCCTCTTTGATTTTCAAAGGTCAAAATGAAAATCAATTTAATCACCATGGTAGAAAGTAAGTTCCTTCGTCTTTCGCATCATGAATATTGATATTATGCCTACATGCTCCAAATGAAAATTTCCTATCAAAGTAAAATTTGAGATGTATAATTGAATACATTTATTTTGAACTGTTCGGGTTATAATTATGTGGGTCACATGGTGGGTTCTCAAATATCTTACTCATGAAAAGGGTGTAATAGACATAGGGGATCCGGCTTTGGTTTACAAACTTGTTTTTGACTCTTCTGGGCTTATATGAGTAAACTCAGCTTATTAAACTTGCTTGAGTAGGATAAGTCTAATGAGTTTGGAAAAATGTAAGCATGGACTTGACTGAAGCTTGCCACTCAGGTTTTCAAAATCTTAAACTACGGCTGTGACTAGTGATGAGTCTCATATATAATTGCTATCACTGAGTATTGAATGAAGAGCCCACGGACCCCAGCCCCGACAAGCAAAAAGCATGAAAATGGCAATGGGCTAGACGGCTGATTCAGGCCATAAAAAATAAGCCCTCACTTAGGGGTGTTCATGGGCTTGTCTGGGATGGTCCGATGTAAGCCATATCGAGGCCCGGCTCAAGCCTGACACTGGCCTTAAAATTTTGGCCCGAGCCCTCCCATTCAATCAATCAGGCCTCACTGAATTTGTCTTGTTTTCAATTTTGTGGGTCTTCAATCAATTGTTTGAACCAATTAAATTAAATTACATCCATTCCTTACATAAGCCGGGCAGTGCTAGGCTTTGGGATTTCTATTATTTAATCCAAGCCTAGCCCAATTACTAAACGGGACATGACTATAACTTCAACCTAGCCCAAAACAGGCTAGGCCCAGATCGGGGTAGGCTGCCCGGGCCATGAACAGCCCTAACTTCAAACCATGAAATGAAATCTTTGGTCTACCACGTTGACTGAAGCAACATAACTTTCACCAGCTTATTGCTAGACTATACGTCTATACCGAGGAGCACGGCCCATTTTAAGCACAGGCCACTCAACAATTTGCATTTACCCGAATGTCACTAAATCAGAGTTAGTCCCACTATTAGATCACCGTGTATAGAATTTATTACTATAACACAAAAGGAGCAAAGTAACAAAGTAATAATCAGGCGTCTACACATGAATACTCGAAAGGTGTGCCACTCTGCGTAGCATAAATTTTAGGGTCATGAATTTTAAGTGGTAGACCCCACTAAATACTTCAAATGGGCACTACAGTAAAAGGATCCGAAAGCCCCGGTGGCTGTAGTTGTCCAAGCAGGTTGTTGTTATCCTTTATTTTTTTTCCCCACTGTAAGGAGCAAATCAGAGGCTAGCTAAGATGTATCAACCCGAAAACTTCTCCAGAATTTCCTCATCCAAGATTCAGCAATTCAACTAATCGGTGCTGATATGCCAATCATGAGATCGGGGTGTATCAGCAAGTCGGAGGGCCCAGTTTAGATTGATGTTTCACACTATTTAACTTTCTCTAACCATCCATTTGCCTGAACGATCATTTCGAACATCGGGATTAATAATCAGACCAACGTTTGAGAAATAGTTAATTTGTAATTTTACTTACTATGTGGACGGTCTGGATTGCACTAAGCCAATTCCAAGTCTTTTAGGGCGTGTTCGACAAAATAAAGTCATTTGTTGGTTTAACTCCTTTTATTTTTATCTTTTAAAATTACTATTTGCCTCACTTCACTCTACAAATAAAATTACCAAATGAGCTCCAACGTTGAGTTGCTACAAATAGGATGCAAATGGATCAATTCTATGTAGGAGTCATATTGGACCAGGAATTTGCATTATTATTTTCAGACCCGATTTTGGATAAAAGAACCGAGATCTCTATTACCCTGACTAGTATCATGATCCACTTTTTTTTTTTTTAATTTTTAACTTTTTGCTTAAAATAAGAACACTAATATATAAATGTCCAACAAAAATTTATTTTAAGCCATACTATGTCAGTTTGTAGGTTAGAATCTCATATGTTGATAGCCCAACTCATTTATCAATGAAAATCTCAATTGGGTCAGATGAAAAGTAGGGTTACAAATGGGTATCCGATTCTTCAATTGTTCAAAAGTTCTTATTTATAAATGATTCTCGGTCGAAAACCCAATTTCAGTTCCAATTAGTAAACGGGTACGGTTTTGGATCCATTAGGTTCCGATCTGTGAATTCAAAACCTAACACAAAAGCCTTTTATATTGCAAATTATAAGTCAACATCAACTTTGGTTTGATATTTTTATATCTTATCATAAAAATAGTAAATTTGATTCATTGTTATAAGTTAAATGATATCCTTTTTTTAAAAAAAGAATTAAAGAATATAAAAAAGTTAAAAGAAGTAAAACTAATTTTAGAAGCTAGAACTAAATCTGTATTCTCTAGTCAGATCTGATTTTGAAATAGAATTTGGATCCTCTTGTGGGAACTCATTTTAGAACAAACAAAGAAGATTTGGTTTTGGAACGAAAACTATCATTTAAAAATGGATCTAAATCCGAATTCGAATCCAGTGTTTCTCCAATCTAGATTCAATAGGATTATAAACGGGTCGGTTTCGATCTGAGTCCATGGTGGACCTAGAACCAAAACCACTAAGAAGTGGATACATCCGAAAATGAAACTATAACCATGTATAGGGCTTATTCGAGTCTGGGTTCATGTACAGAATGCTTTAAAGAAAGACCAACCGGCAACTACAGTCCAAAGTTAAAAGCAGTTTTGTAATCGACTCACTCAAGCAAGACCATCTGTCACATTTATTTAAATCTGACGCTTCTCAGAAGCCCACACTGGCCTTATCCTGACCTGATGCTTCAGACTTATCCACGCTCATGACTTTAGAACCGTCAGATTCGTTCGGCTGTAGAAGAAGAAGCGTCTCGAGACTCCTTCCACCGTTGTGAAATTGCAGTCACCTTAAAAACCCGGCCTCGGTGTCCTCAAACCATCTCAAGGAGAAAATGCAGGCAAAAGAGTCCAATTCGGTTGTTTCAGACGGAAATCAAAGGTGTGATTTCCGAATTCCTCATTTGGCTCATCTTTGCTTTCATATATAGAAAATTGGTGTTGTTTGTTTTCATCGAAATCTCATTGAACAAGATTTAGTTTCTTTTCTTTCTTTCCGCCCATGCATAGTTTTGGAAAAGAGAGGAAATGTGTGTCAGAAACTCGTTTCCAGTTATCCAATATTTTGAATTTGATTTGTGAAGGGATGATTGAGAGTGACGGTGAGGTGCAGGTGGTGACGGAGTCCGGGAAGGAACCTGTCGGTCCATCATTGTGCGGTCAAAATATTCCCAGTCCCGACCACGTTCAGATCCTTGGCGAGGTGGCACTGGGAGGCTGCAGGGCCAGCTCTAAACAAGTTGGAGGCTTAAAGCGATAATTCTAAATGAGGTGGTTTTTTATATTTTTAATATTATTATAAATATTTTATTTAAAATTTATTAGTTTTTTTTTGTAATCCAACATTACTAATTAAGTCTTTATATTCAAATTTTGCTAACACATATTTTTCCATTGATAGTACGGCTAATTCACTTAATCTTTCATGTGACTTATTGATCTAAATTAGAATTATATTAATTTTAATTTTAAAAAACTTCTTTATGTAGAAGCAACAATTATATGTATTGTCAATATTTTCTAGTAGACATATTTAATATTTATAAATTATAACTAATAATATTTATAAATAAAACAACCACTAACTATAATTAACATATAATATTGGCTTCGAATTAAAAATAAGTTTAACAGCATAAAACCATACGATCTAATTTTATGATTTATAGATATGGATTACATTTGAATTTAATGCAACTTCTTCAATATAAAACGAAAAAAGATTATATTTGAAGTTATCTTCTACGAATTTTTTCGGAACAGAAAATGATTTTGTTGCTTGTTGTGATTTTAGGGTTTTCTGTTTTTCTTTTAATGACAACATTTTCTTAATGGTGAAAATGAGCTTTTTTTTTTTTTGAAATATGAAAAGATAGTAATTGTTTTTTTTTTTTTTTTGCAATGTAAAAATATAGTAGTTGCTTTAATTACTTTTATAAAGCCTTATTCTTTACAAGAAACAAAATGATGACAATTGTTTTTTTAAATTTAAAAAGATTTAAGTTGCTTCAATTTTTTTTATAAGGCTTTATTTTTTGGGATTTAAAAAAGAGAGAGATGGAAATTGCTTTTTTTTTTTTTTTTTTTTGGGTTGTTGGGTGGGGGGGGGGGGGGGGGGGTGTTGCGCCTAAAGCAAAAGCCTTTTTTGCCCAATAGTCGAGCAACCCATGCAGGGAGGGAGGGCAAGAAGCCCTGCTGAAGTGGAACACAATTGCATGAAAAGGTTAGGAATGTAAGAAATTTCATTTCTCTAGGATTTGGATTTACGACTCAAGGGGTGGTGGAACTTCGGCTCGGTTTAGCCCAAGAGCCTATTAGCGGATAGATCGATGGCAATGGTGGGCTAGCTTAAATGGTTCACTGATAGGTCGGTCCTCCTTCGGTCAGCTTAAATGGTTCATTTCTCTAGGATTTGGTCGTGGTTGTGGTCCGGCTCATGTGGGTTGGGTTTCTATAGATTTCAACATGGATCGGTCTTGGGGCAAGTACAGGCCTTGACTGCCCTTAAAATTAAAATAATTGTTACAATATTTAACATTAGGAAAGCAGCTTTTGTACATATGATCATACTAATCAAACCATGAACCAGTTCTGGCTTGGCTCTTTTGAGGATATATTCAAACGGGCCCTCTTGTGGCCCACAAAATTAGGGCTTTTGGTTTTTCCTGAAACGATCATGAATCGGCTTACGAGGCCTGGCCCAACCAGTCCATCTCGTGTCTCTTTTACATATTTATTTTAGTCCCTTAAACTAGGGATGGTAGTTCTAAACCCGACTTGGTAATTCAAGGATCAAGTCCGCTGTGGTTTGTTAGACATTTCGTGATGATTATAATGGTTGGTGCTGACTTCTTCCCTATTCCATCTTCATCTTTTAGTTATTGATTTATTTTCTGCAATGGCGTGCCTGTTATTTCTTTTCTATTCTAGAGCTTCAAATAAATCCACATTTATTTAATTTTTTAAGTGGGTTCGTCCTTATACTTGTTTGTGAGAGTTTTATGTATTTTGTATTGTTTCTTCCTAATTCAACTATTTTTTTCATGAGAAGGATGGGTTCTTGGGGTTGAATTTGATCTTCTTTGTGATTAAGGACTTGAATCTATTGGGACCTGCTAGATTGTATGGGTGTCAAATACATTGGGATTTATAGTCAAATGGGCTTTGAGAAGGATTATTGAGGAGCTGAAGGATACAAGAATTAATAAGGTAATGGACGAAGGAATATTTAGGTTTTGTTTGTTTTGTCTGACACGCATTTGCTAGTGTTTTTTTTTTGCTTTTCTTATTATCGTTGCTTTTGTTGGTTGAATTTTTATTATTATTCCTTTTTGGGGAATTTATGTTATATGTATGACTGGTATATGCTGCTTGTAGGATTGCATTGCTGGTCTCAGACCTAGATATGGAAGGGTTAATGTACGGTTCAAAGTTGGTGTCCAATGGCAGTGTACGAAAAATTAAAAAAATTTAGTCTTTTATCCTTTGCCCAGTAGGGATCTAGTTAGTGCAAGCCCACTGAGGGCTTTTGTTCATCTCAGGCTTGACCCACAATATCAAGGGTAAGGCTCGGACAAGCTAGGACCTGGCTTCAAGCCTGGCTCTTTGACAACCGCATGTCTGAGTTCGGTTCATTGTAGTGAATTCCATTTCATTTCAGCTGAAATGGCCAGAATTTTTTGCTCCGGTCCTTCGGGCAAAACGGAAAAGGGGTTAAAAAATTTTAGAGTGAATTTCGGTCAATTCTTGTGCCCGTTTCAGTCTATTCTGGTTCATTTTGGTTTGCATCTTAATTTTCACTAATTTTTAAAATTTTTTCCTCAATATGCATAACAAGGAACATGCATAATTTATATTGTATTTTTTATTTTCTATTTTTTTTACATATATGTATATATTTTTTATTTTTATTATTCCTAAAAGTTTTGCCAAATTTTCAAAATACCAAAATATTTCATCTTGGAGACTAGACCTAAATGGTGATCAAAATGGAATTGACAACTATGGTTGGCTATCCTATCTCAAATTTATTTGAACTTCAATGTATACATTGTAGTATCCCGTCATTGTACACAAAATAATCATAAAAGCCTCTTTGGTTGGCTTAATGTTGAAAGAAGAGAAGGTTGAAGAAGAGGAGGAAATGGCCAATTATCAAAAAAAGGGGGAAAAACACCAAAAGAACTGTGAGGATGCTTGGTGACAATGACTTCTCTCTCGAAAACATTTGCAAAGGAAGTTATAACTTTTGAGTGTGTTGCAATGTCTGGAGATGGTTGGAGTGGTAAAATGAAGGGGATTAGATTACTAATAAAAACGATCAAGAGAGAGGAAGAAATAAATGGTGAAAAGGGGTTTTGTTAACACACAAAAAGGATTTAGTATTATTTTGAAAATCAAAATTGTATTGTAAATCGTTTGTATCTATGAATTTAATTAAATTGTGAATTGTATCAAAATCGTAGTATTTTTTTATTTTTAAATAAAAATAAGAAACAATTATGAATTAAAAAAAGAAAAAAGTAGTTATTTGTAATACATCCTTTTTCTTGTTCATAACAATATAAATACAGTGACATGAGTCTATCATACAACATCTCAAGAACATCATTACATCTGTTAATATATAATATATGATATCCATAAATAGTTAAATAAGTTTAAGGTAATAATATATATAATTTTTATCTTTAAATAAGAATATAAAAGTAAAAATCTAAATCATGAATTTTACTCACTAGGATATCAGTTGAAGTTAAAAAATCTTTAAGAAGAAAAAAATGGAAAAAGATTTCAAGAAAATAAAAGATATAGACAAGCCCCATACATACAGTTGAAGTAAAAAAGGATCTAAAACAAAAAAGTTATGAACGTATGCATATGATAAGAAAACAAATTTCTGTGCAAAAAATCTACACACAGGTGGTTTGACATAAAATGTTTAAACCACTGGTTTACCAACTTCCTGACATTTTTTTAATCTGAAATTTTGGGACATGAAAAAATACATTCTAAAGTTTAATTTTCTCAAGTTTTAAAGAAAAATATCATGGTTTGATTGGTCTACCCACTTCAAACTTTTTGCTAAAAACTGTTCTTGCATTTTGTAGAAATTATATAGAAATTGAGCTGTTTGTATCCTTAATTCGAATTTAAGCAATATCTTTTTCTTTAAATCTGATTTTTTTTTTCATCTCTTTCAATTATGTAAATTAGATTTTCCAGCAACTTAATCATGGAAAACAATCCACCATATGATAATGCATGCAATTATTACGAATCCAACCATCAAACTATGCGGAGAGATAACATGAAAACAATAATAACATGATAAGTAAAATAAAAAAATGCAGGAATTTAAATATAATGTGCAAGGAAATTAAATGTAGTAAAGGCAAGAATTTAGATGTAGTAAGTGTATTCTTCTTCTTCAAAATTATTTTCTATGTAGGTTCATAATTTGAATCATGCTCTTAGGGCCTTTGGGTTATCAGTCCAAACACCAACAAGTAAAGAGATATAAATCAAGCACCGATCACCTAAACACAAGAAATAAAAATTGAAAAGAGAAATCAACACTTTTACAAATATGTGATGTTCTTACATAAAAGAAATAATGAATTTAACACAATAAACAATCACTATACTAGGATGAGAACCCTCTTTTAGATGGAAAGCCCAAGGGAGTGTGATTTCCGGGCCAAATCTCCTTGAGGACTTTAATGGAGAGAGAGAGAGATAATTGAAAAAGATAAAGTGTAGTAGTAAATCTAGAAAGAGGTGGTCTACCTTTCCATCAAACCTTAGGGACATCCAATGTGCTTATAAAATAGGGCTTGGGCTACTCTTGTTTCTCTCCTTAAATCTAATTTTCTCTCATTGGATCCAATTTTGTAGGATTAGATCCTACTTTGTAGCAAAAAAATCCCTATGTTTAGTAAGTCTCCTCCTTGTTTTTCTCTCTTTTATTTTCATGCACTTGTCATCTTTCCTTAGCGAATTCTCCTCTGACTTCATTTGAGAGATATTTTAAAAAATGAGATTTCCACAATTCAATTTGGCTAATGTGCTAGTCTTTCCACTTTTGTCTTTTTACAGTGTCACTTTCCATTATACAAAAATCTTCGTTCTTGATTTGGCCTTAATGGATTTTCTTTGATTTTTTTAAATTATCTTCAAAATAATCTTGAGATTTTGTGGAAAGAAAGTGGACCCCATGATCTTTGGATGTCCAACACATGTGTGAGTACACACATGGGTATGCGTGGAACCCACATCACCAAGTTCTTAAAAAAAGTGAATTATCATTTATAATAATAATTTTAATCAAAATCCATAATCTCACCAGTGTGGGCCCATGCCTCTTGAATGACATCATTGTGTATGATTTTTACTAAATTAATAAATGATGATGAAAAATTGAGCTATTTCATAAGAAAAACAATTTTGCTAAAAATTTCCAAAAATAAAATTCTAAATATAGCAGGTTTAATGCATGTAAGCAAAATGATAATTTTTTAGCAAATTATTTATGAATGCGCTACAATAATGTATAAATGCACAAAATCATGATTTTAAATAAATAAGGCTCTTTAGATTCAATAAGTTTTTAAAATGGTCCAAAATGTATATGAAAATACGTGTTTTTAAGGACTTATCACCCCACAAGTGTAAGCTTATGGAATTTTATTCTAAGCTCATGCATAAGAGAGCCTCTCTCTATCTCTCTCTATATATATATTCAGGTGAGAACTAGTCCCACTTAGCAACCCATCCAAACTATGCAAAGACAGGGACCTCCTATGATAGTCACTAATCCCAAGGTTTAGCACCCATTCAAATGGATTCGATCGTTGGATGGAGGGTTGAAATTTTTTTTTTTTTTTTGAAGCCATTAAACTTGTGGGTCATGGAGAAAGGGTTGGAGGCATGAGATTGGGGTCAAGCATGATACTTGTACTGGTCCCTCATAGATTTTTCCATCCCCTCGATCTTTGCTCTAGTGAGAATTGTTCTCACGGAATTAATCGTAAGACTTTTTAAGGGGCCCACTTAATGGGGACCAAGAGAATGGAAAAATCTATGTGAGACCACCATAACTATCAATTTTGACCCCAATCCGATGCACCTAACTCTTTCATATGTAGCCCATAAGTTTAATGGCTTCATATTAAAAGAAAAAAAAAAAAGAAAACTCAAACATCCATCTAACAATCAAATCTATTTGGATAAGTGCCAAACCTTGGGAATAGTGACTATCAAGAAGTTCCTATTTGTGCACGGTTTGAGGGGTTGCTAGGTAGGCCCCACCAATAGTTCTCATCGAAGCACGGTGAGAACTTGCTCTCACTTGAGTATTTTCCTATACACACACACACACACACACACACACACACCCCATTCACAGATTTCATATACAAAACCATATTATTATAGAATTAATGTCATTTCTATACAAGTATGTATCTTTATGACATATACATAGGGATTTTTACAAAAAGATTACTCTTAAACATTGATTAGATAAATTGATCATGAAAAGCATAGAATTAACTGATTAGGGTGTAATACATTTTTTGTTTACAGAATTACTTATGTGACGATATCATAAACTATGTGACGATATCATTACTAGCGTAACAATATCGTTATCCTCTTGGTACTCATTTTTTATATATCTTGTCCAACAAAACCAATGTTTAGTTTCTCTATCTCTATTTTCAATGAACTTTTTCTAAAGATTAAAGACTAAGAGAACAAATAAACACATGGAAAGGATGGACACATCAAATCTGTTGAGATGATACACGTTTAAAAGACTCATTCTCTTCTTTTTTGAATATTCCAATGTTGAGATGCACTTGTCTACTAGATTGATACTAATTAGGTAGTGTTTGTCAAATCTACTTTTTACCTCTTATTGGCTTAAAACGGTTTCAAATAGCTTTTAGGTTGTTTGATAGTCATTTTCCTCTATCTATTTCAATTGGAGAATAGACATAAAAGGTCTGCTTCAAAAAGCAAGGAAAATGGGCTGATTTGAAATAAAGATTAAAGTCTGAAGCGGACAGACTTTGCAGAGCTACAATAATTTTGAAGTTCCATAGTCCGCTTTTTCCTTTTAAAAAAGAAAACAAATATGGGCTTCTAAATCATGATCCAAACCATTGGATAGATTCATAAGGTCAAACAAGACAATGGGTCAAAGTTTCAACCGTTGGATGTTCATATATTTTGAGATATTTGTAACAAACCCCAAACACTTAGATCACTGTTTTTTATTTTTGTGGCCACATACTTACAAATTACAATCAGAACCGTTAATCCTCTTTCGAAGGACAAACACAACTATGAACTTAAATTTTGTTGTCTAATTCCTTGCGGATCTCAAAATATTTGCAAAAAACTGTTGGTAATTCATTATATTGTTCTTGCCTAACAATGTTTTGGATTTTGTTCCCACAATCCTTTCTTTTTTTTTCTTCGATTATGGGACCCTAAACTATAATTTGAAGAGTGAAAACTCTTAAAAAGACTTAAGAACTGCTACTACATAATATTTCCGCCGTTGATCCTTTACCAATCTCAAGATATTTGCAGAAAATGTGAACTATTTGATGTTAATTTCTAAATTTTGTGGGCCTCTATATCAAGATCTAAACCGTTGATCCTCTTTAGAAGGCTTAACATAAACATGAGGTTGAATTTCAGCCCATGATTCCTTATGGATCTCAAGATATTTACAGAAAATATTGACCACTGATTCAAAAATGTCTATTTTAGTTAAGCTTTGTGTGTTACCAAACTGTTCAATAGCATCTTTATCAAACAAGGCTACTTGAAATTCATATGGATAAGATCTGCCACCAAACTCCTTGAAGCCTTTGGTAAGTGATCATCAATGATCTTTATTTCAATATCTTAGAAGCTCTTTTCTATATTCAACAAATCTAACTCTTTTTTGAAAAAAAAATTACCTAGTTAATGGTTATAAATGCAGAGATTAACTAATCGAGAATGGGTTAGGCCTATGGTGTTGTTGAAGTTAATGGCCTCCTTACCTTTGTCCTCTTCATTTTGTGCTTCTCTTCCTTTGTTTTGCTTTTATGCTTTCTTTGATTTGTTTCTGTTGTCACAGGTCTTCATTTCAACTTTGTAATATTTATCTTTTAATTAATGAATCTGTTTCTATCATGAGTGCTTGAATGATGGACTAATTCTAAACAAAAAGGGGAGAAAGGGAAACTCTTTCCTTTTTTGGATCTGCCTAAGGGAAACTCTTTCCTTTTTTGGATCTGCCTAAAATAGACCTGGACCAGATTTAAAAGAAGGCTCTAATTGTTGAGTTCAAGTTATAATTGGGATCAAACAAATATTCATAACCAATATTTAAGGCATCCATATTTTTGTAGGATCCAAAAATGGGCTGCATATCTTTTATTTTCTTTTTGATCGGAACTGTTGATTAATTTTTGATATTTAGAGAAACTTTGTTGAATATAAAAAAGGAGAAACTAAAACATCAGTTTTGTTGCACAAGAAATATGCAAAATGGGTTTCCAGAGGATGACAATAACATTATGCATGTCCTATGTTGCCACTTGGGTAATGATATGGTCACAATGGTGATTCTGTGAAAAAAAAAAACCCCATGTATTGCTCCGTAATTCGTTAATTTTGTGCTCTTTTTATAACCAATTCATCTATTTAGTGTTTAAGGCGAATTCTTCATAAAAAAAACCCATATATATACTGACCTGTGCATTGAATCATTATGTGCACCTTAATATGGGCTCACATGGGCCAACTTTGGGCTGGGACCTATGGTGATAGAAAGATCTCCTTGGGCCTTTATCTTTGCAAAAAATAAGGCCCAACTCTAAACCATATCCTCTTGATGTAGGCCTCATATGTTTAACGATGTACAGTCATTCAATTGGATGGGTGTACAGTCGATTCAATGATCCAATCTATTCGGATGAGTACAAACTCTAGGGGGCATGTGAAATTCGGAGGGTGAGTGTCAAGGTTGTGGTTGGATGGACATTAGGTGGGTCCACCCCTAGTGCATCTGATGCATATATCAATGATTTACTTGATTTTTATTGAAATTAGTTTTTGACTAGCTGGAGTTGGCTTTAGATTTAATTGTATGTTTTTAACTTTTATTTTTCACTCTATTTGTGTTATAGCATTATTATGTTTGCTTCTATTTTGTTTATGAAAATCGCATTCTACAAGAAATCTTTTTGATGGTGGACCAATGTGGGAAAGGAACCTGCACAAGTAGGAAAGGAGCCCGCACATGCGGGAAAAATGCCCACAAGAGTAGGAAGGTAGCCCACACACATGAAAATAGGTGGCTTACACATGGTTCAAATCTTGGGCAGCTGGTGTGCAGCTAGGTGTGAAGTGGGAACTGCCACTCCTTACCAGTCTGGTAAGGAGCCGTTCTCCGCGTGAGAACTTTTATGCATTTGTTGGTATTGATAGACATCTATTTAAAATCTATTACCAATCTCTTTTTTTTTTAACTTACATATGTTGAGATTATCATTGGTTGGAGTCCCTACTTTTTGGAGATGCCAAATTTGAAAACTTTAAATTGCCACATTCGCATTCATGTGGGATTTGGCATCTCCAAAAAAACATCTCCCTTGAGACGCTATTAATGGGAGTTGCAAGCCGTTGGGACAGGCTTGCGATTTGTGAATATCAGCTTAGACTGCCAATCTGTAGCTTTGGCCCCATTAAGTAGGATGCAGTTATCATGGGCCTTAATGGACTCTGTTTGAATTTACTTTATTTGAAGTGAAGGCTGCTACGAAATAGGGTATCGGCCCAATAAGCAAGGGAGAGGAAGAAAGCCTACTTAAATGAGCTAGAGGTGAAGGTCAAGGACATGGAGGCCAAGAACTCTAAGCTCGAGGAGAGGCTCTCCACCTTGCGAAACGAGAACTAGATGCTGAGACATGTATGTGTGAATCTCCATTCATCAGCACCATTCATCCATGATCACATCATCATCATCATCACTTGATAGAATGTCACATTGCCTGTAATGCATGGCATCTTTGCAATTTTTCGAGTCAGATTCTGTGGTACAGGTCGGACCAATCTAATTGTATCCCATCACAACCCATTTAGTTATCGAGCCTGTTATCAAGGCATACCGTTAGCTCTTGGGCTCGTGGCTCCCCAGTTCGACGGACCTAGTCAGACTTACGAGAACTAAAGTGCAAGTCGAGTTCTATGCTGTATGCACTACTTAGACAGCAGCATGTGAGAAATGGCCACAATAGGCCGATCAAACTCGGCCTAAAAGCTTCAAAGACCTTTTTCATATTGTTAAGTTAGTGACCACTTTTATAGTAGGGCGTTTATAAAATGCATAAATCTTCAGTTTATTGACTCTTTGTGTTAAGAGTTGTTGTACTTATGGCATGTGCATTAGAGATGTAAATGGGTTTAGTCTCTGTCCAAAACATAGTGCATCTGCTTCTATAGGATTGGATGATCCTATCTGTTGGATCTGGGTCTAGCATAAACTAAAAAGATAGCGGTCCCGTTCAAGACCTAAGATGAGAACTGAAGCTAATGAGTGTATACGTAGATCAATGGCTTCATATCTGATCAATGAATAAAAAGTAGAGGTCTGAGAAAAATAACATGATTCAAGCTTTATAGACACAGATCTGAATTTGAATATGGATATAAAGCAGATCTAGAAATTGGTTTCATGCACCCATCTCTTTTTTATTTTATCGATGACTTCAAACATCTCGATAATCATATACCCAACCCTCCAGGAATCTAATCTACATTTATAAGTGCAAAATGTGGTGCTGTTGAATGTAATTTGTTGGAGGGTGAGAACAAGCATCTTTGCACATGAAGTGGGGCAGCAATGGCAACTTCAGGGATGCCTTGTATTATTCCTCTCTACTCTTTTTTTGAGGGTTGGGTGGGGGTAGACAATATTTTGAAAGTTCCACAAAAAGAAAAAAAGCAAAATATATGTAAAAGGAATTTCTTGATAATATTGTTATATTATAGTTTTAAATCATCACCAAAATGGAAATACCAGGACAGTATCACAGTAATAGTAGAACGTAAACCGAAAGTTTGTTAATAAAAATTTAAAATATAGTTTTATAGATTACTTTATATTAGATATGTACTTAATTATCTTTTCCGATTATTTAATTTTTGTGACATTTTCCTGATAATATTTAAGAAATAAACATTTGACATAAATAAGATATTTATAACTCATTCAACATATCTGATTTTCCTTTTATTTCCTATTGCAGATTCTGAAGAATACCACTGTTGGTAGGAGAGAGAGTATAAGCGCTACTGAAGCGTCAATGTGCGAGAGAGAGAGAGAGAGAGAGAGAGAGAGGGAGAGAGAGAGAGAGCAGCTTATGATGGAGAGAAAATGGCACTCGCCAATCTTCCAATGAAATCGAAGGCGAACATTACATGGATCAAGTAGCGTCAGCCATCAGCATCACCAGATGATCATGTAATGATCTTATTTATCCTTTCGTATATAAGATCTCGGATAACGTGAAAAAATGATAAGCCTCTAAAATATACAAAAATTTCATGTTAGCATCTCCTAGGTGATTAATTTTGACCACATTTATAGGTTTAGATGAGCAAGTAGTAGTTTCCATCATGTCACACCCCAAAACTTGGGACGCCGAATAACATGCACATCCTTCTTTGGCAAACCGGCATATAGAATCTTCAGAATCTTTAGTACCAAAACTTGGGACCCCGAATAACATGAATATCCTTCTTTGACAAAACGGACATTTAGAATCTATAGAATCTTTAGTCTGCTGTGAGGTCTAATTTAAGATTTTCTAAACATTCACAAACAATATTTACATGAAAGCAACATGATAAAATCTGCAGAAGCAAAGAAAGCATTGATCAAAGTATAAGGTATCACAAATGTCAAGCCCCCAAATCATAAGCGGGGTAAAAGATGAAATTAGGGGACAATAAGATTTTTTTTGTGTTTAAAGCAACACATCGCTCCTAGTTAATTATACACATGATCTTAGTCTACTGTGAGTTCATGAAGCTGAATATATACCAATACCAAGAAACGTTATCTAGCACTTAATATCAAAATACAATACCAAGTATGCATATCAAAAGATATTGGATTTAAAGTTAGAGTTTTAAAGTTAGCAAAGCATATTGGTTCTAAGCCCACTAAAAACTTGAGCCTAAAAGAACAAACCCAATAAACATCCAAAATGATGTCAGCCCAATAAGGATCACTTGTGTGCAAGGTTAGACGAGTCCGACTCCGTCATCTACAGTCCACATGGGCTCATCAAGTGGCCCAAGCATTTGTAGCACTTCACCCTACGCCTCCTCCTCAAGCCATAGAAAAAATTAATACTTATGCACTAACACAATATCATCAGACTACAACGAGTCAGCAAGCAGATAACATAAACTATAATAAATATACAGAATCGAACGTATAAACAATGTGATCATATGAATAAAGAATAATAATAAAAATAATAAAAAGGAAGGAATCCTAATCCATTCTATACGAGTGAGCACATAAGTCCAACCAATAGGGCGGTCAACCCTTTAATTCATTGGAAAACAATCCAATGTCAATTCAAGGGGTCGTCAAAATATCGGGTGGAGTCTATTAATGTATATCGGTTGCCAAGCAATCCATTTCCATCAATAATAGAGATCTCTCGTTCAATATTGATCTACGACAGTCATTAAGAGACCTTAAGATACATATGTATATTTATCGACTAAAACTCAAAGGCTCTCAAACTCAATCCTATTTAGAAGTGTAAAGGGATGGCTTCCTGCAAACACAGACATGATCAATAAATGAGGAGTTACTCTTAAATCATAATTCGAATATACACAATATGAGTAATCCTCTAGTAACCAAGGATCCACAATGCCATGCCACTCCACTGTCCAAATTTAAATGCAAGGGTGTAATCTAAGGACATGTTCATCGAGTGTACCATACGAAAAGAAATGAAGATGCAACTTAAAGACCAAGGAGTGTATACCAAACAACTCCTAGTTAAACCATCACCATTTGCATTCATAACATCTCTTACTTAAATTAAGATTGAAGTGAGTTTGGGCTATGTAAAGTAAATATCCAAGATGCGTAGCCCTAACTCCCATTTCAACTAAGTGCAAGATAGATTATCCACCGTACACCAATCAAGTGATTTATAAGAGGTATGTACGCCCAAATAAGCCTCTTACATAATGTTTTAAGGTGGTTTATCAAAATATGGGTCAAATGGGGTCCCACAATTGACATAGGGCTACAGTACGCATGTAGGATGAATATGGATCTCAAAGAACCCATTAAATATCACTATGTAGGCCCAAAGACCAAAAACCAACTTCGAGGCAAGACCCTAATTCGATCAAGCACCAAGGTGTCTTAACCCCGATTGGTTTTTGCTCCAATTGAATGGGTAGTGGTCTAAACAATTGAGACTGGGACCAATCCTGTTTTTTCCCTTGTTTTTTTCATTTTTGGGATTCCAACTCCTTCCATTGAGACCTCATTTCACCTACAATAAAATAGGTTCTTGCGCTCTCCATTTTTATCCATAAATCCACTTCAAAACACTCCATCCATCTATCCATTCAAATCACATCCAAATCTAGCATTTAAATCCATTTTCCATTTAAAAGGGCAAACCATCTAAATGAAAGCAATAATTGTACAATCAACAATAACACATGCATTCATTATAAGAGAATGTTTATCAATTTGCCGAGGTAAAAATAGAAGAACCTTAGTCTCACAATGTCCAAACGGAGCTCCAACGAAGAAAATACTCAATCCCCACACAAACCACTATGAAAACAACAAGAAGAGGGCCTAAGGAACTGAAAAAAAAAAAAAAAACCACTTGTAAGCTAAGAACCACTAAGACCTAGAAATGGGAAGGATATAAGCTTACCTAAGGTTTGGAGATGAAAAGGGTGTCCTTGAATTAAGAGAAGTTTGGGGAAAAAGATAGGTGCAAGGATCCGGCAATTCAATAGCTAGAAATCCGGCGATGGCAAGTGAGGTGAAGTGGGAAAAGAGGAAAGGGAGAGAAGATGAAAAATGAGAAAGAAGAGCAAATGAGATGGGCTTGGGTTTATAAAGGAAATGGGTATTGGGAAATTACAAGAAAGGGTTTAATTTTAGGGGAATGGGTATTAGGCGGCTTAAATTGGTCTGGGGTATAAAAGTTTTGGTCTTGGAATTAGTAAAGCTACAAGATGAACCCAAGATCTCACAAAATGGTATATTATGAAAATGGGCTTCTATATATCCTAGGATTACAAACTACCCCCTTATTATGCTCAAACGAGCTTGAAACCTGACAAAGATTCGTACATACAATCTTAACGCTAAACCAGACTTGCCTTGACTCTAACAAATCTTATTTAGCTAAAATAAAATTTAATTAGGCTAATACTCATATTAGGTTACAAAACGTCAACAACCATATAATATGGCAAATGAAATGCAGATGTATAGTCCAACTACCATGTCCAAGTTTCATCAATGTTACTACTAGTTATTACATTTCCTTTCAAAATTGATCAAAGATCACTATCTCTACTTAGTGTATTAAGTGCTGGGAACGAAGTCTAAGCCTCATCACCAGCTACCCAACCACAATCCGCTACTATTGGTACCTCCTCAATCACTTCAAACACTTCACCCTCTTGGGAAGTGGTAGTGGGCTCACAGTCTACAACACAAAGGATTAATGGGTTAAATCCAATAAGACTTGGTAATAGCAAATTTGTGAAACACTCTTTATACATATCAAAATAGAATAAGGAAGATAGATATGATCAATGGAATAACGTAGAAACGTAATAAAGTATTTAAAAGCAGTATAATAGTATATCATGAATCAATGAAATTCATAACGGTCTAATCCATCGAATTAGCTATCAATATGGCTCATCTGTACAAATGCTAGTACCGCTAGAAATTATGACGTTGCCTTCCGGTACTACTCATGAGTTGCGACGGAGAATTGCAAGGAATATATTCATACCCTAGTTGAAATGAATTTACTAGAGTATGCCGACTAAAGTTAGATACCATTTTTGTGTACGTATGATATTAGGGCTCTCTAGTAGTGTACATCCACCTTGAAATCCAATCATGATGGCAAAAACAATATTAGCTCCTACTAAGGAGGGTCAATCCAAATCTAAGCTCTTCAACAGAGTAGATGCTAGTGCCTTACTCAAGGAATCAATATAACAATGGTTTGTGCTTGGCTAGACTCCTCGCATGAGCAAGAGTGTCAAAGTGTATTGCCTTTCCATGAAGAAAAGGGGGGAGAGATGGAGAGGTTGGGGTGGCCTGATGGGAAGTGCTTGCCATGTTGTCATGGTACTCCCAAGGATTATTTAGGAGGTGAAAGTCCCTTCATTATATGTACAATGTTGCTTTCTTCTCTCCTTCCTTCCTAAGATGAGGATCATTGGTGTGTTATCCGCATACACCCTACGTATTGCCTTGTATACTAACAAATATTTTCTGATGTAGCAATTTGATTCTCTTATGGGCATAGTCGCTGGTCTCATGAAAAAACTAGGGTGATCCATCAAGCCATCCTTATATAAATATATTTAAAGTAGTACTCTCAAGGTATATATACTTTCCCCATGGATCATTTGATATATGGACACTCAAAATAATGTTGCCAACGTGTTGTCATCATCATCCATCCATCAAAACCATTCAAAGTGCAAAGTCATCAAAACAATAACATCAAAGTACCATGTCCATCCAAATCAACCCATTTAGGGTACCTAATACATTCCAAACAGAACCATCTACTCCAAATGGTCAAAGGCATCCCAAACACAAGGCCATTGAACAGCCTACCTAACCGCAAACACATAATGTATTTCAAATAATAAACTCCATGTCACCTCTAGGTAAACCCTAGGCCAATGGTCTCCATATTTAATACTAATTAATGGTAACAAAACAATTATAAGATAACAAGAATAGAGAGCAATGGATACAGGAACAATTATAATCTATGCAGCCAATACGATTCAATCGGCAATTTCATGTCAATTTGAAATTAGATTTTGACCATTCTACTTTGGCCACCTACTATCATTAGCCCTACTAATATGGCCCTTTAATAGATCTGTTTGGTTTATATATGTTATCAATCAACCATCGAATATTTAGACCCTCTCATCAATGCCTCTTAGGGCACGTTAGCAACATGTGAGGAATTCGTAGATCCACGAATTCCTTACTATCATTAGAAAATGAAAACTCTCACTCACTCAGGATTTTATAATTGAAGATTTCTCTTGTTCCGCATTTGGTTAAAATTATGAAATAACTGAGGATTTTCACAAGCAATGTGTACTCTTTCAGTAAAAGTGCTTATGGGCTTGGCCGGGCAAACTAAAGTATATCCAGGTCCAACCCCACTTCAGAAACACTGGAGTAGGCCTAGCCCAAGCACGACACAGACCATAAAAGTCAGTCTCAAGCCTACCCATTTAATCAATCGGGCTTGGCCAAATCAGGCTTTTTATTAATTTTGTGATCATTTTAGTAATTATTTGTACTAATTTCATACATTCCTTAAACAGGGTAGGCAGGACTTTGGGCTTTCTACAACTTAATCCAAGCTCAGTCCAATCATTAATAGGCCCAATTATTAATTGGGCCCTAATTACCTATCCAAGGCCACGGCGGGCTAGGCCCGGATGGAGCTTAAGTTGGGCCAACCCATGAGTATCCCTATCTTTGGGTGAGGATTTAGCCTCTTTTATCCCTTTTTGTTTTTTTTGGATGAGATGATTTAAAAAGCTGATGGGGGGACGTAGAATTTAGAAATTACAAGGAGTAAAGATTTGATTCCACCAAAAGTATTAAAGATTTGCCAGGACCAAACATGGATGTTGATGGATATCCTAGAAATCATGTTTCCTTTCCTTAATAATCTTGTTACAAAACATGCCCTTAATGTCTTAACTATTTAACCACACCTCTATCACAAAAAAGAAAAAAAAATCCCCTCTCCCCTTTGAGCATCATTTCTCAAATGCCCAGGTGCTTCCTTGTGTTCTAGTAAACTCCTGGGAAATGAGGAGGAACTCCATGAGCAGATGCATTGGTCCTCTCCTTTTTCTAATCGGTTGAAGGTGTTTCTTTCCTCCATCTTTCTTACTCAAATATCAGCTTCCTCATCATCTCCATACACAAGATTCCACTCCCTCATGTCCAAGGTTCGATTTCTTTTCTTCCATTGATTCGCATCTAAAAACTATAGAGTATTGCCCATGTTTTCAAGAATACATGCAATCCTTTTCTTTGAAGTGAGTTTATTCAATGTGATTTTTTCAATTATATATGATGATTTCTTTTATCAGGAAGTAAAATAGAGACACAAAGGGACAATTTTCTAAAGGAAATATGAAATAGAAAGGGTGAGAGGCAGAGAAATAATGATTGATAAGGAGCATCACTTTCAGTCCAAGGCCGATGCAGGGGCTTCCAAGACATACCCTTGGCAAGCCATGCAGGGCGATATTGATTTGGCCACATCAATTTCTTTCTATTTTTTGCTATTTGATTTTATGGGTTTTGATCTTTATGCCTGGTGGAGGGTTTATTTGTTTTTATGGGTATATTTCTTTTCTTATGGGTTCATAGTTTGGGCCTATTTTGGATCTGATAATATGTTAAAATTTTTATGGGTGTGAATAGAACTTTTTCTTGATTTTCTTTTTTACTACAACACCATACAATGTTAATTTGACATTTTTTTTCCCATCCAGATGGGGATTTTGAGTTTTCCCATCAAATTAGTTTATTAATTTTTAGAAATTATGTAATCCACCTGTGGGCCAATCTGCCCCACAATATGATGAGTCTAAACGCTTTACACTTACTGTCCCTATGGATTGGAACTAACTCAAATTTTGCACTTACATGCTTGGATTGATGATGCAAATTTAGCTCACAACCTGCACCTCTGGTTATCATTTCCATTACCTAGTATGGCATAGAGATTGCTCATGGGGTGACCTTTCAAACACTTTCAAATTCCCTATCTTCTCAAGATTGCAATGCTTCCAGGTGAGGCCAACCTGTTCCATTTTTAGGACTGGCATGAGTACAGTGGCAGAACTAAATACGGGTGCATCTACCACATCTCGACCACTTTTAAAACCATAATTAAAATCTCTTTCCTACTTCAAAAATCCTCATAAAAATATCGCATCTGCCTCATAATCCACATAACAATTATGGGTTTGTTCCTAAAACTCAATTGCATATTTGAAGCACCCCTTTAATAAAATTTCTGGGTCCACCACTGGGCATGGCAATTCCTTAAAATAACTAATATATGTATCTCTTAATTCCTGAGAATAGTTCATGTTTGTATTTATTTATTCATGGTTTCTTTCTCTATGCAAGCTGCAGACAGTAGCAATAAATGAACGAAGCCAATTAGAATTATTTGCACAGATCGGGATGGAAATGGTAAAAGTTTCACAATAGAACAGAGTAAGATAAGCCAATAACATGCGGCAATGATAATGTACTTATCTTGTGTAAGATTTCCAAACCATATATGTTCACAATTTCCTTGGTACTAGCTGCATTTTAGGGCACTAAGGGTGTTTGTTTTACCACATTTATATCTGTAAACATTATACATGTAAAATAATTTCACATTGCATCATTTACACACCCATGTATGTAAATCACAAGGGATTTTGATGTGTAAATCATGTACAAAAGAGGCTTCCCATTCTCACACCTCAGTGTGAAATTTTTACACACCTTGGCGGTTTAGGCGGTCCTACAGTGGTGTTTTGGGTAGAACGCCTTTTTCAATTTTTTGATTCAACGGGGCTTTTATATCATGATCCAAACCATTGATCATGTTATAAAGGTAAATGACAGCTATGTTGCAAAATTTGAACCATTGGATCATTATATATTGTGATATATTTATGAAAATATCCATACCCTTAGATCATTATTTATGGACTTTCGTGGGCCCCATTTTGAAAATCCGAACCATTAATCATCTTCAAAATGTCATTTTTAGCTATGTATCCAAATTTCAAATTTTTATTCCACATGGACCTTGAAATATCTTTGAAAAAGATATCAATCATTGGATAATTGTACTGTTGCTACAGTGCATTATGTGACTTGAAATGGCAGTCCATTTTTTTCAATATTTTTTAACCATCTAAGTCTCTAAAGGAAGATCCAAACCATTGAACATCTTCATATGGTCTAAAACGGCTAATGGTAGAAATTTCAACCATTCATCTTTCATTGATTGTGAGATATTTGCAAAAAAAAAAAAAAAGACCATTTGATCTTAAATTCTATTGTCAGTGGGCCACTTTTTATTGATCCAAACAGTCATTCTCTTTAAAAGGCCAACAATGCTTGTTGTGTCAAATCTCATCATTTGACTCATCGTGGGCTTTTCAAGATTTGTAAAAAATCGAAAGAGACATGTGATCCGTAAGATGCAATCAACTTGACATTTGAAGATGTGTGAAAATAACAAATAATGGATTATGTTTCCAATGTAACTTATTTGCATATGTAAATGACTCAAAAGCATTTTTCACATCACATGTTAAAATAACAAATGACCCATAAAGTTTGAGGACTCAATGTAAATGAATTTTAAACATTTTTCATGTCATCAAAGGTTTTTTAAAGTTTGGTGCTTTCATGCTCAATATTTTTGGTGCTGATGTTGAATGCTTTTGAAAGACTAGGAGTTTCGTAATTTGACTCTGTTGGATCAACGAATTTGGGCTTGTCACTTTGCAATATATATTTAAATTTATGAAATGTCACTTTGCATCATTTTCACTTTCTAAAAATAAAGATTAGAATATTATAACAAAGGAACCTGAAATTGTATTATATAACCAAATTAAACAATAGCAAAGAAATCCAAATAAAAGATACATATTTTCACAAACAAAACAAGAAAACTAAAACCACCAGAACCTGAACTGCTTATTCCACACTGTTTTCTGTTCTTTAGTTTGCGGTTTTGGATAAATTTTCAAATTGCTTTTGTTTTTCTACTTTTTAATTGGGTTTTGTTGTTTTAGACAGTGATTTTTTAAGATTCGGGTTCTGATTTTGGCAGTTTTTTAAAGACTGTGATTTGATTTTGCTATTACAGAGAGTATGTTAGTGAAGGCAATTCACTTTTTCGGAGTTCTCGTGCTGCTCACTCGGAGCATAGGCTTGCACTCCGAGTTGTACAACTTTTTTTCCCTAAATTTATTAATAAAATCATGGGATACATTTAGCATGAAGAATTGCGATTTTTAGGGCATTTATTTTATACTTGCCATTTTCTAAGCTGTGAAATTTTTGTTTATTCTTGGAGTCCTACCAGTAGAGAGATGTTTAAAATATGGGTCATTTTTCCTGTTGGCGAAATGGCAATGAGCTGAATGCTGCTTCATGTAAACTCTATTAGCGTTGTCCTGCTGCTTCATGTAAACTGTATTCACCGATGAATGTGAAATTCAGTATATCTGAAGTTTTTAATTTTCTCTTGCATGTAATTTTTTCTCTGCGGACACATGTACATTCACAGTTTTAATTTTAGGCATGTACAGTAAATGCAATCATGAGCCTCAGGTAGGGCGACCCTGATTCCATAATTCATTTGTTGCACTCACAAGAAAAAAATATAAGTATTGTGATATTATTTTATAAATAGCTGGGTAGTCCTTAATTTTATAGGTATGTCAACGGGCCTTCGAATCTTTGATGGTCCAACATTCATGAGTCACCTAAGTATCTGTGAGGTCAGATATACCATGCTGTTAGTACCTTACGCAATGTTCATGGATGCTCCAACCCAACTTATGTTTCATCTCTATTTACCTTCACTAGAAAATCCATTCATCTATTTCCGTCACAACAGTAATCCATTTTTTAAATTTACAAAAGTAGTTTTATATTTTCGAACATTATTTTTATTCTTATTTACAACATTATAACTTTTGAAGTTTGTATTTATTTTATTTGATCTTTCAATTGTTAAAATTTAAAACCGAATTAAGCTCATGAGGACGAATCATTTATTTTGCTTGCCATGCTGTCTCTTTTGCTATCTGTATGTGGGTTTTTTTTAATTCTGTATCTTGAAATGGGTATGTGTTGTTTTGATGTTTTATTTGGTTTTAGAGATGGTTTTCACTTGTTTTATGTTGTTTTCATGGAATTTATTGGAAAAGTTATTTTTTCTCCGGTGTCAAACACACAATTTAACATGAAAACCCAAATGGGAAAAAATCACAAGACCAAAATGGACAAAATCGATGACTAACTTTTGCGATACAAGATATACTCACAACCCTACAATCAGTCCCTCAACATAAGGCACTACAGTTGTTCTTGATAAATCTTCATAGTATACAATACCCACTACAAGAAATTGCATCTTTCCCGGCATTTTTTCCCGGCAAAAAATTTAAACGCTTGGAAAAGATAACCTTTTCCAGCAAAAAAACTTAGTTCGCCGAGAATAGTTGGATTTTTCGCGGTGCAATAAAATGCCAGCGAAAGTATGGGTTTTCCTTGGCGAATAATTCTTTTCGCCGGAAAAGGTTTCATTTTTACCGGTGAATAATTTTTTTTTGGCGTATTATTTATATCGCCGGCTAAATTACCCATTTTTATGTTCGCGCCTTTTCTTTACAGTTTATATAAAACTCAAACCCTAGGTTCCCCTCCAAAACGCACACTCTGCCTTTTGCCCCAAAACGCTGCTCCCCACCTTTTGCCCCAAAACACACACTGCTCTCTTGCTCCTCGTGAAATCCCCAAGCACTACTCCAACCGCCGCTGCTGCTCCAAGTGCTACTGCTGCGCACTGCTCCCCTGCTGCCCCAAACCCTGCTCCACGCACACTGCTACCCTGCTGCCCCAAAACACAAGCTGCTCGTGAGAAATCCCCAAGCACATTGTTGCTGCTCATGAGAAATCCCAGGCACTGCTGCTACTCCAGGCGCTGTTGCTGTACACTGCTCCCCTGTTGCCCCAAACCCTACTTCACGCACACTGTTCCCCTACTGCTCTAGGCGCTGCTGCTGCACGCGGTGAAGGTACCCAAACCCTGCTCCGCACACACTGCTGCTGCTTCATCTTTATGCTTTCATCCTTGAAATCAGGTGTTGCTCCACTCTCCAATCGTCTTCTTTTCTTGAAATTTTCTGGTTTCTTGAAATTGTCTGAAGAAGTGTTGCTATCAGGTGTCTGAAAATTTCTGATTTCTTGATTTTTTATTGCACTGCATGTTGTTCTAATAGTAGTTCTACACAGACCTTTCTTTGGGGGTGGGGGGCGCCTATTGAATTGGTCTTAGGTGGATTACATTTTAATATTAAAGGTCAAACAAAATAATGACCAATTTACAATTCAACACAAAGGAAGATAAACACACTATCTCATTCTTTAATCTTAAACATGATGAAAATATAATATACACAACTCAATGTTGTTGCCTTGTTGGATGTCAGCTACTTTTCCTCCCAAGATTATTGATCTGTATATAGTAAACAACAGTAGGTCTCATCAACAATCCACATATAAGCTGTTGAATAATTAACCCTCCCTGTTAACTGAAAAGCTGCCCAGCTATTTGTCTCATGATTCCATTTATCTGCAAAGAAAGCAAAGAAGATATGTCCAGTCCACAACAATCACTGCACTGATGAAGCCTTAAGGCTCAAACCGAAAAAATACTTGTGAATATCTGTTAATCCTTGTAACTTAATGGAATGAATTGGTTGTTGCCCAGTTAACGCTAAAAGTAAATTGTTAAAGATGGATCTAATGTTTCTTGAGGTTTTCATCCTGCTAGTGCCTTTTGTCCAATATTTCCTCATCTTATCATGTAATTCTAGGGGGCCTGAATTAAGAGAGCAGGATGAGAAATGGGTGGTGAATCCAATTGGATTGTTTTGCAGATTCTTGATGGATAAACAAAGTGTATCAACCTCAACTCAGATGGTAAAACAATGAGGCAAGCAGATGTTCTCTAACCATGATCATCAAAAATCTATAATTAATGAATGGTTTTGAACTTCCATGATCAGCATTTATTAAATGATAGTCTAGAAATTTATCACCACAGAAAGGAAATTACCTTCTTGGAAGAAAGGCCTATTTCTTTGAAATCATCAAGCTGCAAACCAAATAAAAGAGAGGAGCTAAAGTTCTCTCTCTAAATAATGAAATTACTCTTAGAATCAAAGTAAAAACTGTTGATTTCTGATTTCTGATTTTTTATTGCACTGCATGTCGGATTGAATAGTGTGCAGGATTCTGTGGATTGAATAGTGTGCAGGATTGAAGCCACTGCATGTTGGATTAAAACCACTGCATGTTGGATTGAATAGTGTGCAGGATTCTGTGGTCTTCTACAAAAACTCTATTTACCTCTTCCTTTTAAAGGTAAAGCTCTCTCTCGCTCGCTCTCTCTACTTAGCGTTCTTGTAAATCTTGGGGAATATTGATCTTCTTCTTATTTGGGGTTTTGGGGCTTTAAAGTTTTGAAATCTTGGGGTTTGTCCTTGGTCGATGATGGGTCTGGAAACTTTTATTAAGCAGTCTTTTTTTTATTTTTGTACTTTCTAAATTTCTTTATAAAATTCTTTATGAATGTCTCATATTTCTAGGTCTGAACTTCCAATCAGCTAATCCCATCTCACACCATTAAAAAAATAGGGTGTTTTTTCTCATTCAAATAGAAATTTTAGAGAAAGAGAGAGAGAGAGAGAGAGAGAGAGAGAGAGAGAGAGAGAAGAACATGTGGTAATGACTGCTTGTTTAAAATTGAGAATTAGGTGAAACTGCAATTCCTTGAAAAATAAGTTAGGAATAAATTGCAGAAACCAAACGAGGATACTCCTTTAACAAACGACACCAAGTAGTACCTATTGGTGCTTGGAACTTCTTAAGTTTGAATTTTAGCAAATACTTTTAGTTTTTCATTCATGGCTTATGTCAACAATCACACATGGCAGCTTAGGAATAAGAGTGAGGAGCAAATATGAAGGTACAAACAAGGAAGTATTTTAAAATCATATTAAGGATAAGGAGTACTTCCAAAATAATTATAATTGCTAACTTATCACAATATATATTTTTTAATTCTATTAAGTTTCTTAATGACATCTTTTATTGAATTTGAGTTAACTGTCACCCTGCATATATGAACAGATATGGACAAGAGTTGGATGTTACTGTATCAGAATAGATTCAGTCAGCCGTATATGGATGGGGTGAATTCTTTTATTAAATTCGCAAAGGCAAATTCGGGTGGAAGTAGGGTGATAAAGTGCCCATGTAACAACTATTGCAACAGTTATAAATATGATTATGAGATTGTGAGAGAACATCTGCTTCGACATGGGATGCTGGTATCCTACGACACCTGGTTACAACATGGGGAACTTGCACAATCCGATGAATTGGCTGATAGCGAGGATGAATCAGATAAAGATCTGGATGGATATGGTGAGTTGCTAGTGGACCATGGAAGGGGGACTTACATGGATGATACCTTAGGGATGGATGACATGTGGAACTTTGAAATTATACTAGAGGCTTCTCAATGTGGTTTGTACCCAGGCTATAAAGATTCTAAAACCCTGTTAGCGTTTGTCATTAAGATGCTGGATGTGAAGGTAAAACACAAGTGGAGCAACAAGTCATTCGACAAGGTCTTGGAGATATTGAAAGACACCCTACCAGAAGGTAATGTGGTTTCGGCTTCCAATTATGAGGCAAAGAAGATACTGCGTGACTTGGGCTTATGGTATGAGCACATTGACGCATGCTATAATAATTGTATATTGTTTTGGAAGGAGAATTCTCACTTGGAGAAGTCTCCGGAATGTGGGGAACCTAGGTATAAAGTCAATGATGGCAAGGGTAAGCAAATCACTTATAAGATACTGCATTACTTCCCTTTGACACCTAGGTTGTGGAGATTATACATGTCTAGAATAACGGCCAAAGAGATGAGATAGTACCATGAGAATCGCATGGATGGAAATCTAGGTAGGCATCTAGCCGACTATAAAGAATGGAAGGAATTTGATTTGAAATTTCCAGAGTGTGCCCGAGAGATCCACAATGTGAGGTTGGGACTAGCCACTGATGGGTTCAACCCATTCGGCTACATGAGCACTTCTTACAGCATGTGGCCTGTCATACTTACGCCTTATGACCTTCCACCCTGGATGTGTATGAAGGATCCATTTTTTATGATGTCTTTACTTATTCCTGGACCACGGGCACTTGAGAAGGAGATCGATGTGTACCTGAGGCCCTTGGTTGACGAGTTGAAGGAGTTGTGGGAGAATGGTGTCCCGACTTACGATGCTCACAGTAAACAGACCTTCCGGATGCATGCGACTGTGATGTGGACCATAAATGACTTTCCCGCATATGGTAACTTATCTGGTTGGAGCACAAAAGGTTACAAGGCCTGTCCCACTTGCAACGAAGATTCATTATCACGTAGGCTAAAAAGTAAGATTGGTTAGGTGGGACATCAAACTTACTTGCCTAAGAACCATCAATGGAGAAAGAGCAAGAAGTTCAACGGTCAGCCAGAAAATAACATGAAATCCTTAGAGTTACTGGTGCAAAAGGTACTAGATCAGTTAGATCGACTACCAGAAATTAGATCCGAGAAGGGCCCCACCAACAAGAAAAGACCTCGTGAGCCTGCATTGTTGAATTGGACAAAGAAAAGCATCTTGTACGAGCTACCGTACTGGAAGAACCTAAACCTCAGGCATAACCTTGATGTCATGCACATAGAAAAGAACATCTGTGAAAATGTTGTTGGGATAGTGTTGGGCATAGATAAAAAAAATAAGGACACGGACAAAGTACGTGAGGATTTAGAAGAAATGGGCATTAAGCCAGAATTGCATCTACAAAGGAATGAAAAAGGAACCCATGTGAAACCCCAGGCGTTCTACACATTAGACTCGAAACAAAGGGAGGGTTTTTACGAATTCTTGAAATTGATCAAGTACCCGGATGGCTATGTAGCTAACCTTTCAAGGTGTATGACCTTTTAAAATGGTAAGTTATCAGGTATGAAAAGTCACGATTATCATGTCCTCCTTTAGCATCTTCTTCTGATTGGCCTGCATGGTTATGTAAACAAGGAGTTAAGTATAACTCTATTTGAGTTGGGCAGTTTTTCCAGGACC
This sequence comes from Sextonia rubra, assembly GCA_037013555.1. Classification (NCBI taxonomy): domain Eukaryota; kingdom Viridiplantae; phylum Streptophyta; class Magnoliopsida; order Laurales; family Lauraceae; genus Sextonia; species Sextonia rubra. The sequence continues at coordinate 17,537,558 of JASUAD010000018.1, forward strand.
TATGCTCGAAAACATTGAAGCAGAGCGATTTAGAAAAACTGGAGGAACCGGGAGTGCTTATACTTTGCAAGCTCGAGAGGATTTTTCCTCCTGCATTCTTCGATATAATGGTCCATCTGGCTATTCACTTGCCACGTGAGGCCATGCTTGCTGGACCGGTGCAATATCGGTGGATGTACCTGTAACACTCCGATCCCCTTTGAGCCGGATTAGTGGCTCATTAGTGTGTTTTGCTTTGATTAACTCTTTCGGATTTGGTTTTGGGCCTTGGATAGGTAGTTGAGTGACCTTTGACCTGGAATAGGTAGTTCTAAGTCCTTTTTCGTAATTTTGCTTTTGTTTGGCTCATATCATCTTTGCATCATCTTGGTGTCAGCACGAGTATTTCGTTGAGCTCGACACTTTCCGTAACCGTGTCAGATTCGTTTAGAGTCAATTGGAGAAGTTGGACCTTCGCGTGACTTGAACTGTAATTAGTATAAATTCTTCGGACCTTGACTTAAACTACAAAACCTATATATATAAGTTAGCTCCCAGGTGTCTCTCTCCCTGCCCATTTGTCCTCAACGTTGCATGCAAGAGAGAAAGCTCCAGGAGAAGCTCCATGTTCAGCTCGTTCTCTCTCTCTCTCTCTTCTTCCATTCTCTTGCTCGATTGAGGAGTGGATCCCTTGTTTGATTTGGGTTCTCTTCTTCTCCCATCTCTGTATATTGCTTAGGTAAGTGGGTTCTTTCCCAACTCTTCTCTCTTCTTCTCCAATTGCACCTCTCATTCTCTGATTTCTGTGTCTTCATCTCATGCATGATTTATCTCTTTGATTTGCTTTGATTTTAGAGGATTTGGAGCTTGTTTCAGAGGATTTGTCAGAATTTGAGGCAAGTATAAGTACAGGCTTGTATAACACACATGGGTGCTCTGTTTGAATGCTTTGATTTCCATCTTCTTTAGTGTATTTGATGTTTACAGCCAATGCTTGTGAATTTGGAACCTCTGTATCCTGTTTTGAGACTTTTCTGTATCAAATTTCAGTTTCTGTAACTATCCCGAATTCGTCCCTGTATTGTACGGCTAAGCCGTAAGTTCCTGCGGTTTGATTTCCAGAGACTGCAATTTTGAGTTTTGTTCTACGGCTAGGCTACGGCTAAGCCGTAACTTGTTCTACGGCTGAGCCGTAAGCTAGCCGTGACCCAAACCGTACCCCAGCCGTGAATTAAATCTCTGATCAGTCGAAACTTTTCCAACACAGATCTCCTACGGTGGGGCTACGGCTAAGCCGTGGAATGCTACGGCCAAGCCGTGGGTTGGTCTACGGCTAAGCCGTATCCTGACTGTAGCTCAGCCGAACAAGGGCATCAGATCAGAGGTGAAAGATGATCCGTTTAGCTGTGTTTTGAATGGAACCAAGGAGAAGCCGTAGTGCATATTACGACGAGTGCGTAAGATGTCTTCGGCTTAAACATAGGTCCCTCATGGCTAAACCATTAGGCATGGCAATTTTGAAATATAACTTAGGATGATGGTGAGACTTATAGGGCTCAAATACAGGTTAACCACCCGTGTAAACCGGCCCAATGGATTTCCTTGGATCGCATGAATAGTCTGTTAGGCTGTGACTTATTCATGTGGGTGTTGATTTACTGTTAAGCACCTCCCCATGGGTGTTGGTTTAAGGGACGTCAGTGCACGCCAAGATTTCGCAACACTTTGATGGCAACGGTGCATTGATTAACTTAAAACTACATCAACATGCACGGTTAGTGACAGTGAACAACTAACTTAGGACTGGCTTGTAATGAACCTTGACTCCGGATTAATCTGAGATGCATTTCATATTGTTTATAGTTTTGCCCTCGGTTCTGTTAATCTATGTTATGCATTCCGTAGTCATTTTTGCTTTCGTTCTGTATATCCGTTTTATTCTTCGTTCTGCACTAAGCTTTGATCTATGCTATGCTTTGTATATTCTCTGGCTTTGTATATTTTGGGTATTCCCCGGTGGCTCTGCCCAGAGATTTAAAACGTGAGGATAAGATCCGGTCTTTGCCATCGGTGAGTTCAAAGTGGATAATCTCTCTTTCTATGGATTTGATTTGATTGGTAGTAGTCTGGCTCTACTCAGCCTCAGCCCTAGGATGCCCGACGGGGTTACCTCTGGCTTAGATCTCTGTATCTCTGTATTCACTGCAGTGTCGCTTTGTCTTGGGACCCCGGAACCCAGGAACCTGAGACCCGCTTGTACCCTGGCCCGGTCAGTGGTGTTCTCCTCTGCTTTGCTTTGCTCTGCTCTCTATTGGAGAGAACATGGTTAACGTAGTAGCCACTTAGTCGGTATTTCTGTGTTTGATTCACATATCATGCTTTACTTCTACGCACGATTTGCTTAGCATACTAAGATGAAACTCTGAAATCATTAGTCTGTCATTTATTCAGCTTTGATACTATGAGTGTTTCATCTCTGCTACTTATATTTGCTGGATCGTTGTATTCATTTGTGTTGTCTGTGGTGTTGCAGGCACAGATACCTTGCCCAGCTCCCCGGCGGTCGAGGAGGCTGCAGGGGCGAGTGTAGAGGCACCCTCAGGTTTGGCAGAGTGGGCCTGATCATCTCTGCCGTGTGCGTTCATGCATGCTTCCGGTGGCTTTTCATTTTGGGGATTTTGAGAGATTGTATTTGGACTTTGGACTTGTATTCTGTGTATTTTGTATATATTGATTTTGGGTGTGTATTTGGTTTTATATCGGTGTATTGTCTTTGTCGTTTCCGTTTTGTATTTGCTTCGGCTTCCGCTATTTTCTTTGTTGCTTGCTATGATATCTACAGCTTCCACGTTCGTCTGTTTCGTACGTGTTAGATCCCTTGTGCGTGTGCATCTGGACTGGGTTTGGATGCACGTGCACGGGAGTACGTGTGTCACTGGTTTAGCTTTTCGCTAACCCCCGATTTCTGGGCCCGGGTCGTGACATACGTATTGTATGGTATCAGAGCATGCTAGTTATAAGCATGTAGGCATCTAAGCTCGTGGTGAGATAACGCTATCAACTATTTGAGTCGAAGTCTTATAGGTTGATTTGGGATTTGACTAGCTCAGGGCATTTTATATTTGTGTACTGTGTTTCTTTTCCAGTTGCAGGATGGCATCAGGATCAGGATCTCGGGATGAGAATCAGCAGGGCCATAACGGTGATAGTGGATCAGTACCCCCACACATCAGTAGTGAGGAGCGGATGATGATGATGATGCAGTCTATGCAGTCATTACAGGCGCAGATGGCATCCATGGTAGATAGGCAGAGTCAGGCTGCTGCAGTAGCATCACCTCGTATAGATCAGCAGGTGGTTTTTCAGCCGAAGGAATCAGATCCAAATGCTCTTTTCGACAAGTTCCGTAAGCGAGGGGCGACCGAGTTCCATGGGATAGAGGATGCATTGCAGGCTGAGCAATGATTGGAGCAGACTGAAGAGCTATTTGATACGATTGTGTGCAGTAACAAGCAGAAAGTGGTTCTCACAGCTTCTATGCTTCGGAGTGTAGCCAAGACATGGTGGAGGAGTGTCAAGAGCTCATTCCAGACTATGCCCAGTGCCACAGTTTGGGAGACTTTCAAGCAGCAATTCCGTCGGAAGTTCATGCCTCTCCATATTCAGCGAGCCAAGGAAGTGGAATTCTTCAACCTTCAGCAGAGACAGCTGTCAGTTGCAGATTATGTACACAAGTTTACAGAGCTGTCCCATTTTGCAGAGGACATGGTAAACACTGAGCAGAAAAAGGTGACTCGCTTCGTCAACGGTCTGAATCCGAGGCACAAACGCCACGTGGTTGGTTGTATGTGGCCGGCTACATTGGACGACGCTATTGACAGGGCTTATGATGCAGAGGCCATATTTGAGGAGGAGCGAACAGAGGCTAAGAGGGCAGCAGGTTCCAGTGGCAGAAGTCAGTTCCAGAAAAAGTTCAAGGGTAAGCAGGGCAGTTCGAGCAGCACTCAGGTGGTTTGCGGCTACTGTGGGAAGGATCACCCCACCGATAGATGTTGGAGGAAGAGTGGGGCATGTTTCGGGTGTGGCTCTATGGATCACAGGAGGGCCCAATGCCCGAAGTTTCAGTCCTCTCCACAGACGAGACAGGCAGGACCTACAGCGCAGGGCAGATCTCAGCCAGCTCGCCCAGCCCAGAAGCAGAACCGTCAGACAGCCCGAGCATATGCTGCCACGCATGAGGGCGCGGAGGAGGCCACGGTAGTGGAAGGTAAAATTTTAATTTCTGATGCTGAAGCTTTAGCCTTATTTGACTCCGGGTCTACGCGTTCGTACGTAGCACCCCATTTTGCTGTGCAGCTTCGACAGCGACCCACACCACTTCCATACTTGTTACTAGTATCCACTCCGGTTGGTAAACGGGTGGAGTGCAGTGTCTTCTACCCTCAGTGTGATGTGCGGATAGCTGGTCATCAGCTCCCGGTAGACCTCGTGTTGCTCACGACACTGGATTTTGATGTGATTCTTGGTATGGACTGGCTTGCGAGATATCACGCGTGTATCAATTGCTACAGCAAAGCTATCTACTTTGATCTGGGCAGCGGATTCCGATTTGAGGGCAGCCAGACGAAGTGCCCAAGGCGTGTGATATCTGCTTGTAAGGCAGACAGGATGCTTCGTAGGGGATGTGAGGGATTTCTTGCGTTCATTTCAGAGAAGAAAGATCAGCGACAGCTCAGTGAGATCCCAGTAGTCAGCGAGTTCCCGGATGTCTTTCCAGAGGATGTGCCAGGGTTACCACCAGCTAGAGAGATAGAGTTTGCGATTGATTTGATGCCAGGTACAGCACCCATCAGTAGAGCTCTATATCGTATGGCACCTGCAGAATTGTTGGAATTGAAGAAACAGTTGCAGGATCTGTTGGATAAAGGGTTCATACGCCCAAGTGTTTCACCTTGGGGAGCTCCTGTGTTGTTTGTCAAGAAGAAGGATGGCAGTTTCTGGATGTGCATTGACTACAGGCAGTTGAACAAAGTGACTATCAAGAACAAATATCCATTGCCTAGGATTGATGAGTTGTTCGATCAGCTTCAGGGTGCAGCTTACTTCTCGAAGATCGACTTGAGGTCAGGATATCACCAGCTCAGGGTGAAGGATGAGGATGTTCCGAAGACAGCTTTCAGGACTCGGTATGGACACTACGAGTTCCTTGTCATGCCATTTGGTTTGACGAACGCACCCGCAGCTTTTATGGCATTGATGAATAGGGTGTTTACTTCCTTCTTGGACCAGTTTGTTGTGGTTTTCATCGATGACATATTGGTCTATTCGAAGACTGCTGAGGAACATACAGACCATTTACGGAAAGCATTGTAGCTGCTTAAGGATCACAAGTTGTATGCAAAGTTGTCCAAGTGTGAATTTTGGCTCAAGCAAGTTACGTTTCTGGGTCATAAGATTTCTAGAGACGGATTGATGGTGGATCCGGCTAAGATTGAGGCAGTAGTCCATTGGCCCCGTCCTAGATCAGTGACAGAGATTCGGAGTTTTCTGGGTTTGGCGGGATATTACCGCAGGTTTGTGCAGGACTTCTCGAAGATCTCAGCCCCGCTGACTCAGTTGACTCGGAAGAAGGTCCCGTATGAGTGGACAGAGAAGTGTGAGCGTAGTTTCCAGATGTTGAAAGAAAAGCTCATTACGGCGCCAGTGTTGACTCTCCCGGATGGTAGTGAGGGATTCGTGATTTATTCCGATGCTTCTCGAGTTGGATTAGGCTGTGTACTGATGCAGAATCAGAAGGTGATTGCCTATGGATCCAGACAGCTGAAAGAGCATGAGAAGAACTATGCCACACATGACTTGGAGCTAGCAGCCATTGTATTTGCACTGAAGTTGTGGCGGCATTACTTGTACGGTGTAAAGTTTGAGGTTCATTCCGATCATCACAGTCTGGAGTACTTGTTTGACCAGCATGACTTGAATATGAGGCAGCGAAGATGGTTAGAGTTCATCAAGAACTACGACTTTCCTATCAAGTACCACCCAGGCAAGGGGAATGTAGTTGCAAATGCACTCAGCAGGAGGACAGACAGTCTTCAGGTGTTGGCAGGATTCTATATGCTTGTGCATGATCAGCCTGTTGAGGTTCGGATGGTAGGTGAATTGGTAACTTTAGCTACGACCGCCGTGTTTCAGCCTGAGGTGATTCAGCAGATCAAGGATCGCCAGTTTGAGGACCCCCTCCTGGTGAAGTTCAGAGATCGGATTGCAGATCGATCGGATTTCAGCTTGGTAGATGGAGTTTTATACTTCAAGAATAGATTGTGTGTTCCCGCTGTGGACGAGCTGAAAGATAAGTTGATGACAGATGCGCACGATGCCCGATATGCGATGCACCCCGGTAGTACGAAGATGTACCGGAACTTGAAGGACAAATTTTGGTGGAACAATATGAAGCGGGAGATCGCAGGGTTCGTAGCTCGATGTTTAACCTGTCAGAGGGTGAAAGCTGATCATCAGCGACCTCCAGGACCATTGCATCCATTGCACACTCCGCAGTGGAAGTGGGAGCACATTACGATGGATTTCGTCTCCGGTTTTCCGCTGACCAGTAGAAAGAACAATGCGATCTGGGTAATAGTGGACAGATTGACCAAGTCAGCACATTTCCTTCCGTTCAAGAAGGGGATGACATTCACAGAGATGGCTAGGAAGTTTGTTGACGAGATAGTCAGATTGCATGGCACCCCAGTATCGATTGTGTCAGATCGTGACAGTCGCTTTGTGTCTTCATTCTGGAGAGCATTTCAGGAAGCTATGGGCACGAAGTTGAGTTTTAGTACGGCATACCACCCCCAGACTGACGGACAGTCGGAGCGTACCATTCAGACATTGGAGGATATGCTCAGAGCTAGTGTGCTGAACTTTGAGAAAGAATGGGATACGCATCTAGCTTTGTGTGAGTTTGCCTACAACAACAGCTTCCACGAGAGTATTGGTATGGCGCCATATGAGGCTCTATACGGACGCAAGTGCAGGACTCCAGTGTGCTGGGAAGAAGTTGGAACTAGAAGTTTCCATGGTCCGACAATCATTGCTAAGACGACAGAGAAAGTGCAGAAGGTGATAGAGAATCTGAAGATTGCTCGATCCAGGCAGAAGAGTTATGCTGATACTCGGAGGAGACCTTTGGCATTCCAAGTCGGAGATTGGGTGTTCCTTAAAGTTTCTCCGATGAAGGGCACAGTTCGATTTGGTCAGAAGGGTAAGTTAGCTCCGAGATATGTAGGACCGTTTGAAGTCAAGAGCCGAGTTGGAGATTTAGCTTATCGGTTGACGCTTCCAGTTGAGTTCTCCGGTGTGCACGATGTCTTCCATGTGTCGATGCTCTGTAAGTATGTGCCAGATCCGAGCCATGTGATTCGGTACGATGACATCCAGATTCAACCTAATGCAACTTACGTTGAGCGTCCGCTTCGCATCGTTGGCACACGAGAGCAGATTCTCCGTACCAGGACCATCAGATGGGTTAAAGTGTTGTGGGAACATCATGGTCCAGATGAGGCTACATGGGAGCTAGAGGAGCAGCTAGCGCGCCAATACCCACAGCTCTTTGCGCAGGTAGGTAGTCATTCCGAGGACGGAATGATTCCTAGTAGCGGAGGATGTAACACTCCGATCCCCTTTGAGCCGAATTAGTGGCTCATTAGTGTGTTTTGCTTTGATTAACTCTTTCGGATTTGGTTTTGGGCCTTGGATAGGTAGTTGAGTGACCTTTGACCTGGAATAGGTAGTTCTAAGTCCTTTTTCGTAATTTTGCTTTTGTTTGGCTCATATCATCTTTGCATCATCTTGGTGTCAGCACGAGTATTTCGTTGAGCTCGACACTTTCCGTAACCGTGTCAGATTCGTTTAGAGTCAATTGGAGAAGTTGGACCTTCGCGTGACTTGAACTGTAATTAGTATAAATTCTTCGGACCTTGACTTAAACTACAAAACCTATATATATAAGTTAGCTCCCAGGTGTCTCTCTCCCTGCCCATTTGTCCTCAACGTTGCATGCAAGAGAGAAAGCTCCAGGAGAAGCTCCATGTTCAGCTCGTTCTCTCTCTCTCTCTTCTTCCATTCTCTTGCTCGATTGAGGAGTGGATCCCTTGTTTGATTTGGGTTCTCTTCTTCTCCCATCTCTGTATATTGCTTAGGTAAGTGGGTTCTTTCCCAACTCTTCTCTCTTCTTCTCCAATTGCACCTCTCATTCTCTGATTTCTGTGTCTTCATCTCATGCATGATTTATCTCTTTGATTTGCTTTGATTTTAGAGGATTTGGAGCTTGTTTCAGAGGATTTGTCAGAATTTGAGGCAAGTATAAGTACAGGCTTGTATAACACACATGGGTGCTCTGTTTGAATGCTTTGATTTCCATCTTCTTTAGTGTATTTGATGTTTACAGCCAATGCTTGTGAATTTGGAACCTCTGTATCCTGTTTTGAGACTTTTCTGTATCAAATTTCAGTTTCTGTAACTATCCCGAATTCGTCCCTGTATTGTACGGCTAAGCCGTAAGTTCCTGCGGTTTGATTTCCAGAGACTGCAATTTTGAGTTTTGTTCTACGGCTAGGCTACGGCTAAGCCGTAACTTGTTCTACGGCTGAGCCGTAAGCTAGCCGTGACCCAAACCGTACCCCAGCCGTGAATTAAATCTCTGATCAGTCAAAACTTTTCCAACACAGATCTCCTACGGTGGGGCTACGGCTAAGCCGTGGAATGCTACGGCCAAGCCGTGGGTTGGTCTACGGCTAAGCCGTATCCTGACTGTAGCTCAGCCGAACAAGGGCATCAGATCAGAGGTGAAAGATGATCCGTTTAGCTGTGTTTTGAATGGAACCAAGGAGAAGCCGTAGTGCATATTACGACGAGTGCGTAAGATGTCTTCGGCTTAAACATAGGTCCCTCATGGCTAAACCGTTAGGCATGGCAATTTTGAAATATAACTTAGGATGATGGTGAGACTTATAGGGCTCAAATACAGGTTAACCACCCGTGTAAACCGGCCCAATGGATTTCCTTGGATCGCATGAATAGTCTGTTAGGCTGTGACTTATTCATGTGGGTGTTGATTTACTGTTAAGCACCTCCCCATGGGTGTTGGTTTAAGGGACGTCAGTGCACGCCAAGATTTCGCAACACTTTGATGGCAACGGTGCATTGATTAACTTAAAACTACATCAACATGCACGGTTAGTGACAGTGAACAACTAACTTAGGACTGGCTTGTAATGAACCTTGACTCCGGATTAATCTGAGATGCATTTCATATTGTTTATAGTTTTGCCCTCGGTTCTGTTAATCTATGTTATGCATTCCGTAGTCATTTTTGCTTTCGTTCTGTATATCCGTTTTATTCTTCGTTCTGCACTAAGCTTTGATCTATGCTATGCTTTGTATATTCTCTGGCTTTGTATATTTTGGGTATTCCCCGGTGGCTCTGCCCAGAGATTTAAAACGTGAGGATAAGATCCGGTCTTTGCCATCGGTGAGTTCAAAGTGGATAATCTCTCTTTCTATGGATTTGATTTGATTGGTAGTAGTCTGGCTCTACTCAGCCTCAGCCCTAGGATGCCCGACGGGGTTACCTCTGGCTTAGATCTCTGTATCTCTGTATTCACTGCAGTGTCGCTTTGTCTTGGGACCCCGGAACCCAGGAACCTGAGACCCGCTTGTACCCTGGCCCGGTCAGTGGTGTTCTCCTCTGCTTTGCTTTGCTCTGCTCTCTATTGGAGAGAACATGGTTAACGTAGTAGCCACTTAGTCGGTATTTCTGTGTTTGATTCACATATCATGCTTTACTTCTACGCACGATTTGCTTAGCATACTAAGATGAAACTCTGAAATCATTAGTCTGTCATTTATTCAGCTTTGATACTATGAGTGTTTCATCTCTGCTACTTATATTTGCTGGATCGTTGTATTCATTTGTGTTGTCTGTGGTGTTGCAGGCACAGATACCTTGCCCAACTCCCCGGCGGTTGAGGAGGCTGCAGGGGCGAGTGTAGAGGCACCCTCAGGTTTGGCAGAGTGGGCCTGATCATCTCTGCCGAGTGCGTTCATGCATGCTTCCGGTGGCTTTTCATTTTGGGGATTTTGAGAGATTGTATTTGGACTTTGGACTTGTATTCTGTGTATTTTGTATATATTGATTTTGGGTGTGTATTTGGTTTTATATCGGTGTATTGTCTTTGTCGTTTCCGTTTTGTATTTGCTTCGGCTTCCGCTATTTTCTTTGTTGCTTGCTATGATATCTACAGCTTCCACGTTCGTCTGTTTCGTACGTGTTAGATCCCTTGTGCGTGTGCATCTGGACTGGGTTTGGATGCACGTGCACGGGAGTACATGTGTCACTGGTTTAGCTTTTCGCTAACCCCCGATTTCTGGGCCCGGGTCGTGACAGTACCCCATCGAAAGGTAACTGTTACCATCCCATGAAGCGTTACTCATGTAGTAGTGTGATTGTCTTACATAAGTCTTACATAAGTAACTTTAATACTAATTGTTCCTTGTTTGAAGGTTTTTAGGGACTTTAAAAGGTTATGTTACCAACAAACCACGACCTGAAGGTTCGATTGCAGAGGCATATATTGTTAAAGAGTGTATGACTTTTTGCTCAATATACCTAAAAGCGATTGATCAAAACGAATGAAATGATGATGGCCGCGTGCGTGGTCTTGGGATGGAGATCTTCACGCAAAATGTCCGTCCCTTTGCACCAATCACAAGGGCACCAGATCCTTCTCAGAATGAATGTGACAAGGCTCATTGGTTTGTATTGCATAATAGTCCCGAGTTAGAGTCGTATCTTGAGTAAGTGGTTTGGTTTATACACATTTGTACATAAATTATGAATTTGTTGATTCTTCCTCTACTTTTATATGCTCATGAATTGCATTTCCTTAAGTAGGGAACATAGGAATACAATACAAAATCCAAGAGGGCACGACATCAGTCAAATACAGAGAGGCACATTTCCAAAATGGTTCAAGCAACACGTAAGATATATGATGCCTTCGTGACAAGATGAACATTATCTAACTTGGCTTCAATTGACATTAACTTGATAAATTTGATGTATGTTGCTCGTGTAGATGAATGAATTGCGAAATCTAGGGTCGCTAGAAGCAACCGATGAAACGTGGTTGTTAGCAAATGGCCTTGGTTCGATAGTTTATCTATATTCAAGGTGCATATTTAATGGTGTTCGATTCCACACTAGAGATAGCGAGAACCGGCGTAAGTGCCAAAATAGTGGTTTCGTGGTGGCAGGGGTGCATAAAGGAAAGACAATTAACTTCTATGGGTACTTATGCAAAGTCTGGGAATTAACATACATGCATGGGGGTAGAGTGGTTCTGTTCCAATGTGAATGGTACAACACTGGTACCAAAAACAAAATACAGATTGATCAATACGTAACAAGCATTGATGTAATGGGCTGGTGGTATAAGGATGATCCATTTGTCCTACCAAGTCAAGCGAAGCAAGTTTTTTATGTTAGTGATACCATCAAAGGCAACAAATGGAGAATTGTAGAACGAGTTAAGCATCGGGGAGTGTGGGATGTACCGAACTTGGATGATGTCCTTGATGAGGCGTTTCAGCAACATGAAACCACTGATGCTATCCCAATTTGTGTTGAAAATAGTGATGTTCATTACTATAGGGATGATATTCTGCCAAAGATAGTTAATGGTAATGAGCCAATCGAGGAGCATAGTGACGATGAGGATGAAACTATGGCAGAGTATAGAGATGATGATGAAAATGATTTGCATAGCCGGTCTAATCCAGATATAGATCCCGATATAGACTATGATGTGTAGTGTTTGTTTTCTAATTTGTGTATGGACAAGTGTTCTAAATTAATAAAGTTGTTGGTTTACATTTCATGGCTCACTATATATATTTCATTTCATTTTATTTTGTTTTCTTCATTTTTCTTGTATGTCAAATATAGTTGTCAAAAATGCACAAGGGAGGCAAAACGTATGTCAAGCCTGGCTGGGTGGCCAAGTAGGCAAAGTTGACAGAATACGAGAAGGTGAGAAATAAGAACATCATAGATAACGACGTGAGATGTCGTGCTCTGGGGGTGAAGCACATGGCTAGCACCATTTTTTGAATGGGTCAAACGAGCAAGAGGAGAAATGGGGACGGAAATAGAAAATCCGGTGAAGATGATAATGACGAGGAGTATATACCACCACAGGGTGATGTAGGGTTGGTTTACTCGGATGAAGATACATGTGATGACGAGGATGATGAGTGTTCTGGGTCTCAGGCGAATATGGTAATATATGTGTCTAAATCAAGTTATTTTCAATTATTGATTTCTAATATGCAAGCCATACTAGTTGCAAACATCTTTCATTCACTTTAAGTGAGCATTTATGTACTGATAATTCATTGTTTTATTGTGGCAGGTTACTCATATGAATCGAGGGAAGCGAAGTAGACATGCTCATGTTGTAGTAGCTGCACTGGCCCAGGCTACACTGCACAGCCTCCAGTCATCAGACTTCTCGTGAAGAAAGCATACCTGAGGGGGTAGCCCAAGCTACACTGGCACAGCCTCTAGTCACACGATCTTCTCATGTGGGTAGTATGCCACCTTCATTAGCAACCTATGCGAGACCGATGGATCCTACACAGGTTGCCAATTCATTTGGCCAACCTGAGCAAGTTTTAGGTCCACGTACGGTTGGCAGTAGTGTTGGTGAGAAATATATAACTATTTAAGTATAAAAGCCTACCTTCTTTTAATGTGATATGTTTAGTAACTCAATTAATATTGTGGCCGTGACGGCTTCAGCCTCAATTGAGGGCTCGAGCCATGTACGGGGTAGGACACGTGGGGTGAAGGTAGAAAAGCTGAGGAGGTAGCTTGGCCATGCCATCCTAGTTTCGATCCCAACTTCGAGCAATGCGCCAGAGGGTAAATTTGCCACTACTTTGGTGAACCTTCTCGGTGGAGTGATTCAAGATGAGGCACCCATTTGGAAAGAAGGCTGGAAGTCTATTCCTGAGGGGATCAAGAAGTTAGTGGTAAAGAGAGTTCAGGTAATTTCATTGAAAGTAACTTAATGCAGATTCAATTAGACTCATTTCTATTTAATTGTTGACTCACCTAACTTGTTTTCGTTTGCAATTGAAGCAAAATTTTGAGTTCAGGGACTATACAAACTATCCGATCATCAAGGCTGCCATTGATGCGAAGTGCCAAAAATTGTATAGGGACTAGAAAGGTGACTTACATACTCACTATTTGTCTCTTGTGGAGGCGGGAGTGCCCAATCCAAAGAGCCACCCACTAAAACCTTGTAAGGCAAATGACTGGGCCTGGATGATCGACAATTTATGGGAGACCGAGGAGTGGAAGGTAACTTTTAATGGTTTTGTATATATATCTAAATCAATTATTTATCAAGTTCATTGTATTAGTTAACATTTGTTCGGGCAATAGATTATTTTTTTTATCTTTCTAGGAGAAGTCAAGGAAAGCGAGAAATAGCCGATCGAAGATGCCGTGGAATCATACGAGTGGCTTTAGATCGTTCCCAGCACGTCATTCAATCATTGTAAGTGCGGGTTTAGGAATTTTTCCTATTTGACTAAGTCATGAAATTTTAATTTCTTATATTAATGAAATATCTAATGTCATAACAGAGAGCACAGAATGGTGGACAGGCACAGCCTTTTCCGGATTTCTACCACAACACCCACTATACGCATGGGAGTAATAAGTGGATAAATGAGGAGGCTCAGAAGACATATGTACATATGCCTAAGTCTTATTTGGTAAATCGATACAAATAAACTTTTACACATTTGTTCAACTCACTTTATTTGATTCTTACTTGTTTAAAAATATCGTAGGAGGAATTGGTATGAGTGACAGCTGAACAGTCTCAACCCTTGATTACATCTCCGCTGAGCGAGGAACAAATATCCGTTAAGGTTTTTGGCAAGAGGTCTGGATATCTAAAGGGTTTTGGCATTTGCACGAAGTCTGCTTTAGCTTCAACCCAGACTCAAATGGGCCCTAATTCTGAGGTGCGTGTTTTGAGGGAGCAGTTAGAAGAGCACATAAAGAGAACTAGTTTTCTTGAGGACTTAGTCCTCCGGTTAGCAGAGCGTGCAGGCATAAACCAGTTTAAGCTTAAACTAGTTTGAGCTTAAACCAGTTTGAGCTTCACTTGAGAGTGCTAAATCAAGCTCAAGCTCTACTCAGGGTTGATTAAAAGAAATGATATATCACAATAATTTTGTTGCTTAAAAAAAAAAAACAGATGTAGGTGAAAGTAGTATGTAATAATATTTAATTTTTTTTAATAGAAAGAGCTGTAGTCCTTGTATTGTATCTCCCCATATAGATGTGATACCTCTTTGATGAAGTTGATTTAAACTATTATCATTAAATTTTGTTAGTTTTGTAGGGGAATGAGATGGTTTGATAGGTAGGAGTACAAGGTTTCTTATAGTTGGTTCTTCTTTAAAACTTGAGGGGGATTTAGTAATTGGAATTTTCTTTGCAAGTTATTCTTCTTTATTGAAATGCATTATAGCAGGAGCATATTTTGGATTAAAATGCATATTTTTTTGCTAATGCTGCTTATATAGGCACAGTAAGTTTACTACTGCTGCTTGTATACTTCTTAGCGGAAAATTTAGATATATTCTTGACTTTTTCTGAGTTTTTAAAGAACATCATAGGTTGATTGATTCAAAATGATATATAGGCTTTTATACTTCTTTCAAAGGGTATTTGTGTATTTTAAAAAACTAGAGAAAAATTCACTGGAGAGGACAACAGCTGGGTCAATTGCTAGAAAAATTCCAATTTGAAAGAAGCATGCAAAACTTAAACACTGTTTTAAAAATAATCAACTTATACCCTTTCTCTGAAAACTCAGAAAAGGGTTAAGGATTTGTTTGAGAAATTTCCAATTTCTTCGGTCCCTTTGCCACATTGACTCTTTCCTCTCTCCTAAAGATGGATGTCGTCATTGGAACTTTTGAATTTCCTGTTACTAATAACCTTCTTCATTGAAACTAGATTGATATAGAAAAGAGAGTTGATTTTTTAATGATTCATCCTTTTCGATTTATCTGGGATGATCATTTCTTTGTTATCCCATGAAACATCTCCTGTGTGCAAGCATCTTATGGGACTCACCTATGATTATTCTTTTTAGCTTACCTTCCCCCCTTCCCCTTTTCTCTCTCCTCTCAGTCTAGCAATCATTGTCCAACTTTGATCCCAAATAGAGTTGCGGTCGCCATTACATTGGACCGCCCCTTCTCTAATTATTATATCTTCATAGCATGAAAAATCATCTGTCCTGATCTGATTTGAATGATTTTTGGCCCTTTTAAGCCACACCAAGACCTTTGCATGCATCCACCTTGGTTGATTGGTATGCATCTGAGGTGGGCCTGTTTCCCCAGTGGCCAATACACTCATAAATTTATTTTTATCTTGTTTAGATTGAAATGAGTGAAAAGTAGTGTCTATGTGTGCATTTGGTCGGTAAAGTAGGATGTACTTGATTGGTTAGCAGGAATGCATGTTTTCTTGAGATTGTTCATTCTTCTTGTCTAGCCAGCATAATTACTGATTTTTTTCGTTCCAAGATGTTCTTCAATAAATTTGAGGATTTTTGCATGTGTGTGTGGTGATAAACTTGAGGAGTTTCATATAAGTTTTTTGTTTCATGTACTCTTATTCATTGTTAAGAAAATGATGAGGTTATAAAATTGAAGTAAGAATGTATTAATTTTTTTACTATTGAATTAGATTCATCTTTGGTGTTATCAAAATGGGTTAAGTGTTGAATTAAATTTGATGATAGATATTGACTTTCTTCATGGATTGCATGAACACTGAAATTGACAAATTTTAGATAGTTTCCATGTTTAAGTTCTTCTGACAGTGAGGAAATTACTAATAGGATGTCTTAACAAAAAGAAATGTTAATTAGACTCATTCAAGAATGATATATCATTTATGCAATACAACATTTATTGTGACAAAAGTAGTTCAAAGAAAGCACTAAAACATTATGAAATAGTCCTCCATCTAGTAGCTTAAAAAAAGCAGTCAAATGCAGTATAACCCTTTTGTCATTTTTCAAAACAACTCAAAGGGTCTTCCAGTTGTTAGCTAAATATTGATATTAAGGGATACGTCACAGAGTTTAGATTTTTCTTTTATCCATTAAGTGAGGGGGGGGGGGGGGGGGGGGGGGGGGGGGGGGGAGAGATAGCAGAAACAAAATTTTTAGGGGGGGGAGAGAGAGAGATTTACTAGTTTCATTATTTTTTTATTTTTATACATAAAGTATCGATGTACAAAAAAAGGATGTATTGCTACTCTTAACACAAATTTTATTGTCATAGCTTTGTGTATTCAGGCCAATGGACCAGTCATGATGCATGTTTTATTTGAATTTATAGTAAAACTACCCAGCTCGGTTTATGTTCTTTTTTTCATGCAAATTGAGTAAAAAATGAAAAAAAGAGTCCATGGAGCTAAGACGCAGCACACATGAAGGACAAGTATGAAGAGTAATAGATTGTTGTGTATTGAAATGGGATGCAGGAGGTTGTTTTAAGCAACGGTGCAACAATGACATAATTATATGAACATGTAAATTTTCTTTGGTATTTGAATGTTGGTATGGAATAGAATGTTATCATGGGTTTTAAATTTGTAATGGTAAAGTACTTTCAATGTTGAAATGGTATTTGAATGTTGAAAGGATGTTTGAATACAAATATGAAGTGGATTGAATTTTCTTGTTTTATTTTTTGGTGGTTTTGGAATGAAAATGGAAATAAGGTGTATAATAGATCTTGTAATAGACTGGTATTGGATAATGGAATGAGAGAGGCTAGAATATGTAACAAATTAATGTATCAACAGGGGAAAGAAAGTTAAAAATAAAAGAAACACAAAAGATGATAATAATAATAATAATATTATTATTATTATTATTATTATTGCCAGCGCAATTTTAAGCATTTCCAGCGAACTAAATCGCTGATAGAAAGCCTTAAAGACAATTAAAACAAGAAATATAATAGTTATTGCCAGCAATAAGAAACGCTGGTAAATGAATTTGATAAATTTTTTTCCGTAAATTTTAAAATTTTTACCGTCGTTATAAATTGCTGGTAAAAAGCCTTCGAAAACAATTAAAATAAGAAATATAATAGTTATTGCTAGAGATAACAAACGCCGGTAAATGAATTTGAAAAATTCTTTTTCGTAAATCTTAAAATTTTTACCGTCGTTATAAAACGCTGGCAAAAGTTTTCCCTTCTCGCCGGTAGTGTATAAGATTTACCTGCGTTTCCATTTTATCGCCGATAAATGGAATCCCAGGCGAATTTTCCCCGGTGGATTGCCAACACATAAGATATCGCCGGAAATGTATTCTGCCAGCATTTTTTATACCTTTACCGGTCATATTTTGCGCCGGCAATAATGGAAACTGTTGTAGTGACCTCGGTGCCCCTCTATCAGTGCCTTGATCTCTACAATGAGAGAACAATCTTTTATACGGTGAAGCCACATTGATGGCCTCGTAGGGCCAAATGGGGTGGAGAGGAGATGAGAGGAGAGGAAAAGGGAGAGGAAGAGGGAGGGGAGGAAGAGGAGAGGAAGAGAGAGGGAGAGGAGAGGACAAGGAATAGGGAGAGAAAGAGGAAGATGAGAGGAAGAAGAGGAATAGGGAGAGGAAGAGAGAGGGAGAGGGGGATGGAGAGCCCCCCTTTCACCGGCCATAGGGAAAAGGGAGGAAAGAGGAGGCAGGAGAGTTATGTGGGGGTAAAATAGGAATTTTAATCTTTTTAAATTTTTTTCTCTTGTGTGAAAAGAGTTTTTTTTTATCCAGTAGCTCTCTAAATATAAAAGCAAACCCTTCTCTTTGGGCTAAAATAATAGTCCTATCTTTTTGTCTCCATCTCTTACCTCCACCTCCTTGTCTCCTCCTTCACCATTAAAGAGAGAGAGAAAGAGTGAACTTGCCTCCCTCCGTTGAGAGAAAAGAACGCTGCCATCTTTGAAGCAGCACTAGCAAGAAGAATAGTTAACGGACTAATCTACAAGCCAAAAGGCTTAAGGATAGAATGTTTAAGTGCTTCATCAAAGACAAATAATAACTCTCTCAACTGAAAACCAAACTCATAAGTTTATTGATATCAATATTGTGTATCCCATGAAAAGGGATTACATCTTTATTTAAACCTAAGATACTTTCTAACTAAGGAAATAAACCAATTCAAACGAAATAAGGAATCTTAAACCAAACAAAATATGAACTTTTAAAAATAAAAGAATCCTAAGGAATCTTAAACCAAACATAATATGAACTTTTAAAAATAAAAGAATACTAATAAACCTAAAATCCTATAAAACTAAAAATCCCATGATAATTGTAGTTGAAAATTCTTTACTGAGATTGGACCTAATGGGCTGGCCAATCTTGGATCTGGCCTGATCAATTCTCCCCCTCTTAGAGGAGAACTCGCCATCGAGTTTTGTAAATGTCCACTTGGGTTGAAAATCATTTGAAAAAACTTTTGTCATGTCTTTAGATCCACATTTTCATGACATGGCTTGAAAGCTTTTTGCATTCTTGTTCTCCATGTAAGAGTAAATTGGAATGTTCTCAACTGCTGGTCTCTACATGGAGCTTGGATGTGTGAATAGACCAGTAAATACTTTAAGTACTGACTGTCAGATATTCATATGTGATCTCTGAAGATGAAGTTAATGTGGGGAACTTCAACGACTTGAACTGCCTGTGAGATAACTAGAATAATGGATTTTATTATTGACAACCTAATTGGATTTTCTAGAAAAGGCGAAACAATCAATTCTCTTGAAAGTTCAGTGGTAATGCCAAACCGATTAATGTCTTTAAAATCTGCTTTTTCGTGGTCTTCTTTTGAGGCCTCATGATCAAAGTCTTCAATGTGCACTTGTTTTTGCTCTTCCTCTACCTCTTGTGGCTCTTGATTATCACTATCTGGATCATATTCTACGTGTGCTGAATTTTCCATGAAATCAACATTGCCTTGATTTAGTGCAGTTGTTGCATCGTGAATATCACCTGTCATGGTTGGCATGTCCTTTGGTGCAATCATGAAGGTAATTGCTTCTTTTGGCTCTTTCTTTGATTCTTTGGTGGGAGATGAGAATGCAGAGGACAAAAGAGTTGATGACAATGGAACGACCATAATCCGTCTTCCTTCCTACATATAGGTATTCATCTCTTTATCGTTGTGCACTTTTCGATCAAAAAGCCATGGTTTGTCAAAAATAATATGAGCAATATTTATATGGATCACATCACACCAAATTTTATCTTCATAATTGCCAATCTTGAATGATACCAAGCATCTATGGGTTATTAGAATGAGATAACCATTAGGCCATGTAACTTGGTAATGAAAGTGCAATAACTAGATCTCACCAAGTCCTAGAGGGGGGGTGAATAGGACTATTAAAAATTTCTTTTCAAGACTTAGGTGTTATTAAAGAACAATCTGAAAGATTATTAAAATTGAGAGAGATATTCAGAGTTGTGAGTGTCTAGAGATGCAACTAGAGCAACAAAGATGTAGCTTATAAAAGATCATCAACTCAAGTGACAAGAAAGCAAAGCAACATCCACACACAACACACAATAAACACAATGATTTATAGTGGTTCGGTCCTAGACCTACATCCACTCTCAAGAGCAATCTCTCTTGGTTCCACTAAATAAGAGGTACTCATATAACATACACCTCTTACAACAGTTTTTTGATTCGGTGGTTTGTCTTCCACCAATTAGAGTTTTTGATCAGGTGGTTGATCCTTGATCTAGTCCACCAATTACAACAATTTTTGATGCGGTGGTTTGTCTTCCACCAAATACAGCAATATGAATTGAAATATTAAAGAACACCTAAACAAGGAATTGTATACCTTGGTTTTGAGTGGTGCTCTTGATGCTTGAAGACTACCTCCAAGCTTTGGCCTCTTGTTCTTAATCCTTGGAGATGAGGATCTTCAGATGTGAGCTCAGCCAAGGGAAGAGGTTACAAGAGGGTTTGGAAGGCTAAGGTATTCTCTCAGATTTAATGAAGCCTTTCCTAACTCACTAACTACTCTACTTGTAACAATAATGGCACTCTTTGATGTTGGAGAGTAGGTGGTTGTGGGAGCTTTGAAGATGATTTTAATGGAGGTCCAAAGGCTCAGCTATACTAGTGATTTTCTCAGCAATAAATTCAGTGGTTGGAGCAAGGGAGAGGTCCTCTTTAAATACAGATGAGCTCCAACGGATAGTTCTACGGCTAAGAACAGAATGGCCTACGGCTTAGCCGTAAGTTCTGACAACATCCAACGGCTAGTTTGACCAGATTCAACACAAATTCCTTCTTACGGTTAGGCTTACGGCTTAGCCGTGAGCACCTTTCGGCCTAGCCGTGGGTCAGCCGTAAGCTCAAATTTCTCAGAAACTGCTCTCTGGAGAGTGGCCCGTAATCTTTACGGCTTAACCGTGAATAACCTTACGGCTTAGCCGTGAAGGCCTTTCGGCTTGGCCGTAAGGTCAACCGTAAGCATAATATGGCCAAGTACACTCTCTGGATTGTGGCCCGTAGATTTTACGGCTTAGCCGTGAAACACACTACGGCTTAGCCGTAACATTTTTCGGTGCAGCCGTAGGGTCAGCCGTAGAACAAAAAGCTCCAAAATACACTCTCTGGAAAGTGAGCCGTAGGATCTACGGCTTAGCCGTGGTCCAAGCCGTAGAACAAAACAGGGTGTTTGAAAAACCTAATTTCCTAGTTTATTTCCATGGACACTGAGGGATCACAAATACCTTATCCCTTGGCACTCACAGATGATCTTCTTTGAATGATGTTGAACTTCTTTGCTTAGTCTTCATTGATAGGTTTTCCTTGAATGGTCTTGAACTAGCTTGAACTTCTTTGAACTTGACTTGATCTTCAATGAACTTCCGAGGTGAATTACATCGTTCTAGAACCGAACTACACTTTGGTTACGTAATTGACAACACACTCTTACAATGACACTAACAATCTCCCCCTTTGTCAATTTCGTGACAAAATTACATAAAGTTAAGAAGATACAACATATGAGCTCAACATTTGTACTACAACAAAGTATTACAGTAGGGAATACACCGTAAGCACCCACATCTACATACACAACACTTTGAAACTCCCCCTTTGACGATGCTTAACCTGCAAAAGGCTGCAAACACAATCTACTAGAAAGGTGGGAGGTTAGAAAACTCCCCCTAAACATATACAATTCTCCCCCTTTTTGGCACAATATTGACAAAGAGATAAAGCATAATTGAGAACAGAAATGCACACAAAGAGAAACAATGGCTATATTAGATGTAGAAATGAAGAGCAGTACAACCATAGTAAAACAATACATCACCCATAAGCATACATGAGATAACAATCAAGACTAACAGGTGAGGTACAGCCATTTCCCAAAATACAAACAAAACAACAAGAACAGACATCAGTCTGAAGGAGGAGAAGGGGAAGGAATCGCCACATCGTCGCGCCGGCAGCTCTTGGAGATCTTGGACAAGTACTGAAATGATTTTTTCAAGAGCTTCTCCATCTTAGTTTGCCTCTGTTCGAGGGCGGCCAACCGAGCTTCAAACGAAGAAGAGGAAGAAGCCGGGGGAGGAACCGGAACCGGAGACGTGGTAGAGGGTGCTGCAGAAGGAGGCGCAACCGGTGAATCTTCTTCGTCTCCGGAGTCAGGAAGTCGGGGACCAGCTGCCTGCTGTTTGGAGAAGCGCATGTTCTGGATGTTAACGGTGCCAAAGGTGGGGTGAGACTCAGGAGCCTCATCTGTAGGTAAAGTGACCCCACACTGAGAGGCGAGGCGAGTCATGAGATACCCAAAGACACATGCATTGGTGCCTCTGCCTGGGCACTGCCAAAAGCGAATAATGGTGGCACAGATGAGCGAGGGAAGACACACTCTGACCCCCATGTGGACGGAGTAGAAAACATTCACCATGAACGGGGTCAGGTCAGAGAAATTCCCCCTCCGAGGGTAGATGTTATAGGTGAAGATGGCATGGAGGATCCGATAGTGAGGAAGCAATGAGACTGCAGGAAGGAACCCCTTGTCCTTCCATGGAATGGAGGCGCCACAGAGGGCGAAGGTGGCAGTGTGTCTTTCCTCTTCGGATAGAGAATCCGAGATGACCGAAGGGGAATCGGAAAGAGGCACACACAACAGAGAGGAGATGATGGCAGGGGTGATGGTATTGGTGCCATCACTGAACCCAATGTCAAAGGACATGGTGTCTATCAATGCGTGGGAGATAGATGCATACATGGTACGCACAAGAGAGGGGAAGCCAGGACCACCCCACTTCAGAATGTTTTCCCACCCAACGTGAGTGAGAAGTGTGTGTACTCCATAGGCCTCAACAGCGAGAATGTTAACATCCCACTCGACAGTGATGGGTCTCGAAAAGAAAGACCGATCACGAGTGGGTTCCCGTGGAACCAAGACTCGGGGAGAGGGTGGAGAGGGCTGTCGAGCCCGGGAGGAGCTACCGGAGGCACGAGGCCTCTTACCAGGAGGGTATGCATTCTTGGAGCGCGGAGGCATAGTGAGACACAGAGAGAAGGCCACACACCACAGAAAGAAGGAAAACGCACACAGTGAGGGAATGAAACAGAGCACAGTAAACGAATGTAACAGTGAGGGAAAAGAGAAAAAAGAAACAGAGAAAGGAGAACAAGACAGGCCGGATTCGGACGTGGAGGCCGTGGAGACCGAGGATTCGGGCGTGGAGACCATGGAGACCGAGGACTTGGCTGCGGATTTGGGCGTGGAGGCCGTGGAGACGAGGACGGGGCCGAGGCGGTGGACACCGGAGAAGGAAGGAGGAGGAAGATGCCGGAGAAGGAGTACGCCGGAAAGGAAAGAGGAGGAGGAAGGCGTTGGAGGGGAAGACCGGAGGGGAAAAAACGAGAGAAGAAGAAAGAAGAGACGGGCGCACATCGTGAAAAAGAAGAGGAAGAGACGGAATAAAAAAGGTCTCGGCGCGCAGAACGAGGACGGAAAAGGTATTTACGGCTTAGCCGTAGAGTGTTTTATGGCTCAGCCGTAAACACTTACGGCTTAGCCGTAAAATGGTGTACGGCTTAGCCGTATACCCTGGGCAAAAACACAAGTTAATCCAAACAGCAAACACCAATTGATTTCCTCAAATTTTCAAATTTTAACACATCAAGAGGTTTAGTCAAGATGTCTGCAAGTTGTTTTTCAGTTTGAATATATCTGAGCTCAATGATTCCTTCTTCAACTAATTCTCTAATGAAATGATGTCGAATATCAATGTGTTTGGTGCGAGAGTGCTGGACCGGATTTTTTGAAATGTGTATGGCACTCGTGTTATCACAATACAAGCTCATTTTTCCTTGTGTGATGCCATAGTCCATAAGCATCTGCTTCATCCACAAGAGTTGAGAACAGCAGCTTCCGGCAACTATGTATTCAGCCTCGGCAGTGGAGAGAGATATCGAATTTTGCTTTTTACTATGCCAAGCTACTAGACAATTTCCAATATAAAAACAGCCGCCACTTGTGGATTTTCTATCATCTAAGTTTCCTGCCCAATCAGCATCTGAGTATCCAGCAATGGAGGACGAGGAGTCATGAGGATACCACAGACCATATTCAGTTGTATCGACAATGTACTTAATGATTCTTTTTACAGCAGTTAGATGAGATTCTTTTGGATCCGCTTGATATCGAGCACATGCTCCCACGCTAAATGCTATGTCTGGCCTACTTGCATTAAGGTACAACAGGCTACCAATCATACTTCTATATAGGCTAGAGTCAACCCCTTTACCATTTGTATCTTTAGTAAGTTTGATGGTTGTACTCATGGGGGTTTTGACATGTTTCCCAGTCATTAGACCAAATCGTTTTACCAATTCTTTAGCATACTTGGACTGGGAAATGAAGATACCATCACGTAATTGTTTGACTTGTAACCCTAAGAAGAAATTTAATTCGCCAACCATACTCATTTCGAATTCAGATTGCATTAGATTAGCGAACTGAGTAGTCAAGTCATTAGATGTGGAACCAAAGATGATATCATTTACATATATTTGCGCTATTAACACTGACTTTCTTGTCTTTTGAATAAAAAGGGTTTTATCAACACTACCTCTTTGAAAATTATTGTCTAACAAGAATTTTGTCAACCTTTCATACCAAGCACGTGGTGCTTGCTTAAGACCATACAAAGTTTTCTTCAGTCTAAACACATGGTCTGGGAATTTTGAATCCATAAAATCTTTAGGTTGTTCAACATATACTTCCTCATTCAAAATTCCATTTAGAAAAGCACTCTTAACATCCATTTGAAACAATTTGAACTTTAAGAAACAAGCTATAGATAGTAAAATTCTAATTGATTCTAGACGAGCAACTTGATCAAAGGTCTCGTCAAAGTCAATACCTTCAATTTGAGAATATCGCTGCGCTACCAACCTAGCTTTGTTCCTAACAATAACTCCATTTTCATCAAGTTTATTTTTGAAGATCCATTTAGTGCCTATCACATTTTTATCCTTTGGTCTTGGAACTAGGTACCAAACATCACTTCTTGTAAACTGATTCAATTCTTCTTGCATAGCTTTTATCCAATCATTGTCTGAAAAGGCTTCATCAACGCTGGTAGGTTCTAAAACAGAAGTAAAGCACAAGTGACTCATAATGTTCTCCAATTGTTTCCTAGTTTTTACACCTGTTAGGGGGTCACCAATAATCTGATCTATAGGATGATCTTTTACATTCACCAAATTTTCAGTAGTGATAGGGGCATCATTTTTATTGTGGATCGTGTGGGTTCAATCATTGAGGGCACTTCCACTTCATCAACATTATCAGGCATTGTGGATTCATCATCTATAATGGCATTTATTGACTCTTGAATGACTCCGGTTCTCATATTTAGAACACGATAGGCTCGACTCCATGTTGAATAGCCTAAGAATATACCTTCATCACTTTTTGAGTCAAATTTACTCAGTTGTTCTCTGTCCTTCAAGATGTAACATTTGCTTCTAAAGACCTTAAAATATTTTACATTTGGTTTCTTCTCCTGCCACAATTCATAAGCTGTCTGATTTGTACCAGTCCTAAGATAAACTCGGTTGATGATGTAGCAGCTAGTATTAACAGCTTCGGCCCACAAGTCTCTAGGGAGATTCTTACTATGAAGCATGACTGTGGCCATGTCTTGGAGAACTCTATTTTTTCTTTCAGCCACCCCATTTTGTTGTGGAGTTTTGGGTGCTAAATATTCATGATGAATCCCATATTTCTCACAAAATTTGTCAAATTGATCATTTTCAAATTCTCCACCATGATCACTTCTGATTCGGGCTACTGAAGTACCTTTTTCAGTCTGAATTTGTTTTACAATCCTTTTGAATTCTCCAAAGGCTTCAGATTTTTCTCTCAAGAAGGCAACCCAAGTGAATCTAGAGAAATCATCTACCATAACAAGGAAGTACCTTTTCTTACCTCGACTCTCTCTTTTAGTTAGTCCAACCAAGTCTATATGAATAAGTTCTAGAGGTCGAATAGTTTTCATAGCATTCACCATTTTATGGGCACTTCTAATTTGTTTTCCTTGAAGGCACTCTCCACAGATCATCTTTTCTTGACTACTGATCTTGGGCAGTCCTTCAACATATTTGTTTAGATGGGATAAGTCTCTGTAGTTTACATGCCCAAGTCTTTGATGCCACAACTTAGCTTCATCAATACTAGTTAGTAGGCAAGAAGCAGAGGATGAAGCATTTGTTTTTCCCACCACATAACAGTTATCAGTAGTTCTAAGACCTCTCAATATTATCTTTCCATTCCTTGAGATCTCACAACTATGACTACTAAAGTTTACGGCATAATCTTTATCACAGATTTGAGATATGCTAAGTAAATTATGTTTTAACCCATCAACGCACAAAACATTCTCAAAAGGTGGTAAGTTTGGAACATTTAAAGTTCCTTTCCCAACAATTTTCGCAGTACTGCCATCACCAAAAGTAACTGTGCCTCCATCGAATTCAATCATTTTAAACAAACAAGATTTATCACCAGTCATATATTTTGAGCATCCACTATCCAGATACCATCTTGATTGTTCTGCAGCTTTAAAAGCTGTGTGAACCACTAGATTCTTATTTTTGGGTATCCATTTAAGTGTACTAGTAGTAGGGATCACAGTTGATTTTTGGTGTTTCACTTGAAAAGTTTTATGTTGGGGAATAGGAATGTTTGCTCCATTCTTTTTGTATATTTCAAATTGTTTTCTTAACTTATGGACTTCTTTTAATAAATTATTCATCTTTTGGTTTAAGGGAAATGTGTTTATCTGAGAATTTTGTTTTTTGTTTTCAGGTTCCACTTTCTTCGTGGTGTTTTTCTCAATTTTCTGACTGATGTTACAATGAATTTTTCTTAATTTGCACTCCATTTTGAAATGACCTCTTTTTCCACAATAATGACAGAGAACATTTGACGAAACAGTATGAGTACTAGTAGATGCCTTATCCACAGTGTTTTGAGCACTAATATCTTCATCCTTTAAAGCACTTTTGACAAAAACAGTTTCGGAACTTGGAGGCTGATTAGCATTTTTGTCATATCCAAGACCAGTCATGTCTTTATAAGCTTTCCCAATTTTGAATAGTCTAATGTATTTCTCATCATTTTGAGTAAATCTGTACTCATACTTTTCTTTATACCGTTTCAGAATAGTCACTTTATTGTGGAGAGCATTATTTTCATCTTTCATTTTTAAAAGGGATTTTTCATGTTCTCTTAATTTGAGTACATTTTCTCTTTCAGTTGATAATTGAATTTTTACACTTTCGAGTTCTTTGAGCAATTCTTCCTTTTCAGCATTAATACTATCTACCTTTTCCTTTAAATTTTTAATTTTGTTTTGTTGATTGCTTACAATTTCAACGAGCCTACATGTTCCCTCATAGAGTAGTTCATAGGAATCCGTGGTGTTGTCATAATCCTCATCATCTGAATTTTCATACTCACTCTCTAACTCACTGCCTGAGATTTCTTCATTTGATATTTTAATCATTTCTTCAGAAAGGTTGAAGGTGGCAGTGGTAGCCATCAGAACTGTATATTTGTCTGATTCATTTTGATGTGATTCATCTGAGTCAGAATCTGATTCAGATGAATCGTCCCAAGTGGCTACAAGATTCTTCTTTTTGAATTTCCCTTTTTGAGGACAATCGGTGGAAATGTGTCCAATTTTCTTGCATCTGTAACACATCGGTTCCTTATGTTTACTTCTAGAGAGAGAACTTGACCGACCTTTGTATTTATCATTTGTGGTTTCATTTTTATACTCTTTCACCCTCTTTTTCTTAAATTGTTTCAAAAATCTTTTAGCCAAAAGGGCCACATCTTCATCCTCGTCATTACTAGTTATTCCTATGTCATCTTTAGAGGAAGATGTGTTATGAGAGGTGATTAGAGCGATTGATTTCTTTTTGTCATTGTTAAATTTGAGTTCAAAGGTTTGAAGGGATCCCACTAAATCTTCAATTTTCATTTGTTCCGAATCCTTGTGTTCTTCTATAGAGGTTACCTTAGGATGGAATCTTTCCGGAAGTGATCTCAAGATTTTACTACAAATTTTACCTTCCGGAAGAGTTTCCCCAAGAGCCCACATTTCATTTACAATTTTCATGAGCTTAGTATGGAAGTCAGTAAACATTTCATTTTCTTCCATGCGAATGTTTTCGAACTGACTTGTGAGCATCTGGAGTTTAGATCTTTTGACAACTGAGGTACCCTCATAAGTTACTTCAAGGATTCTCCATGCCTGTTTTGCATTAGTGGTTGTCATGATCTTTTTAAACTCTTCTTGATTCATGGCACACACTATAGCATTGTACGCTCTAGCATTATTTTGTCTAAGATTTAGCTGAGCTTGAGACCATTTGGCTGGATCTAATGGTTTAGTGGTTGTGACACCATTTGTAGACACATCTTCAGTGGGTTCCGTCCAACCATTCTCTATAGCCTCCCAAACAGCCCAGTCCATGGATTTTAAGAATGCTGTCATCCGGGCTTTCCAAAATGCATAATTTGTTCCATCGAAGAAAGGTGGTCGGGTGATAGAACTTCCTTCAGGATTCATGGTGAATCTAGCAAAAGATGGATCTACTTCAGGTTATTACACCCTTACGAAGTAACCTGTCTCTGATACCAATTGAAAGTGCAATAACTAGATCTCACCAAGTCCTAGAGGGGGGGTGAATAGGACTATTAAAAATTTCTTTTCAAGACTTAGGTGTTATTAAAGAACAATCTGAAAGATTATTAAAATTGAGAGATATATTCAGAGTTGTGAGTGTCTAGAGATGCAACTAGAGCAACAAAGATGTAGCTTATAAAAGATCATCAACTCAAGTGACAAGAAAACAAAGCAACATCCACACACAACACACAATAAACACAATGATTTATAGTGGTTCGGTCCTAGACCTACATCCACTCTCAAGAGCAATCTCTCTTGGTTCCACTAAATAAGAGGTACTCACATAACATACACCTCTTGCAACAGTTTTTTGATTCGGTGGTTTGTCTTCCACCAATTAGAGTTTTTGATCAGGTGGTTGATCCTTGATCTAGTCCACCAATTACAACAATTTTTGATGCGGTGGTTTGTCTTCCACCAAATACAGCAATATGAATTGAAATATTAAAGAACACCTAAACAAGGAATTGTATACCTTGGTTTTGAGTGGTGCTCTTGATGCTTGAAGACTACCTCCAAGCTTTGGCCTCTTGTTCTTGCTCCTTGGAGATGAGGATCTTCAGATGTGAGCTCAGCCAAGGGAAGAGGTTACAAGAGGGTTTGGAAGGCTAAGGTATTCTCTCAGATTTAATGAAGCCTTTCCTAACTCACCAACTACTCTACTTGTAACAATAATGGCACTCTTTGATGTTGGAGAGTAGGTGGTTGTCGGAGCTTTGAAGATGATTTTAATGGAGGTCCAAAGGCTCAGCTATACTAGTGATTTTCTCAGCAATAAATTCAGTGGTTGGAGCAAGGGAGAGGTCCTCTTTAAATACAGATGAGCTCCAACGGATAGTTCTACGGCTAAGAACAGAATGGCCTACGGCTTAGCCGTAAGTTCTGACAACATCCAACGGCTAGTTTGACCAGATTCAACACAAATTCCTTCTTACGGTTAGGCTTACGGCTTAGCCGTAAATCCTTATACGGCTTAGCCGTGAGCACCTTTCGGCCTAGCCGTGGGTCAGCCGTAAGCTCAAATTTCTCAGAAACTGCTCTCTGGAGAGTGGCCCGTAATCTTTACGGCTTAGCCATGAATAACCTTACGGCTTAGCCGTGAAGGCCTTTCGGCTTGGCCGTAAGGTCAACCGTAAGCATAATATGGCCAAGTACACTCTCTGGATTGTGGCCCGTAGATTTTACGGCTTAGCCGTGAAACACACTACGGCTTAGCAGTAACATTTTTCGGTGCAGCCGTAGGGTCAGCCGTAGAACAAAAAGCTCCAAAATACACTCTCTGGAAAGTGAGCCGTAGGATCTACGGCTTAGCCGTGGTCCAAGCCGTAGAACAAAACAGGGTGTTTGAAAAACCTAATTTCCTAGTTTATTTCCATGGACACTTAGGGATCACAGATACCTTATCCCTTGGCACTCACAGATGATCTTCTTTGAATGATGTTGAACTTCTTTGCTTAGTCTTCATTGATAGGTTTTCCTTGAATGGTCTTGAACTAGCTTGAACTTCTTTGAACTTGACTTGATCTTCAATGAACTTCCGAGGTGAGCTACATCGTTCTAGAACCGAACTACACTTTGGTCACGTAATTGACAACACACTCTTACAATGACACTAACAGGTAAGGCTTGTGAAGGGGCTCAATGGGCAACTAAAGCTTTTCAATGACCTCTTGCATGACAAAATTGAATGCACTGCAATTGTCAACAATCAGATTGGCGACATTGTCTTTCACTCGTACCCGCATATGAAACTTTTTGGACTTTCTCCATTTTTCTTCTTCCATTGATTTGTATTGAGGAGGAGACGAATGATAATCGTGGGATTATTGTCTCCAGCGAAAAGTCTTTCAAAAACATGAGCATGTGGCTATTGCTGAGATCCACATTATCGCATGCGAGATTGTTTAAGCATATGCTCAACATGAATAGCTTCTGAGTAGGCCTCATAAATGGTGTCACCAAATTTTACTTTTGCTCATATGTTTGGCCTTAGACCTCTAATGTAATGTTCTCCATCATTACTATCACAATCCCATAAGCCACATAGACTTTCCAACTCTTGATATCGGCAGGCGGCATATTCATCAACAGTCAAATGTGATTGCTTGAAATTAATGTGCTGCTCAAAGTAGGACTCTTTTTCAAAATACTGATTTCCATATCGGAACTCTTACATAATACTTTCAATGTGTCTCATGTTGAATTGGATGCAAGGAGATCAAAACTGAATTGCCTTTGAAGAATGGATAGGTTGAATGTGAACAAATTATTAAGTTAAATGGGCTGGACTGATAACTCACAAAAAGTTGGATTGGAAGCAGGCCTAGTTGATCTTGAGTTTTCTCTGTACTCAACTTAGGTTAGACCCGAACAAAACCAATTGGGTGTGGGCTTAAACAAGAATAGGGTTAAACAAGAATAGGGCAGATTAGGGCCAAGTCAAGCGCAAGTTAACAGTGTAGGCCCAACAACTTATAATTAAAAGAGAATGTTACACTCACATATGGGAAAGGGACGCTTTTCACTTTTCTTCAAGAACTATTGAAAAAAACACAGATCAGAGAAAGACTTATTTGGCTCAACTACAATGAGGGAGGGGGAAGGCTTGCTGTTGATGGGGTGATCGACTGCACGAGTGAAGCTTTGGAGAGGGCAAGGTGATGGCGGTGGAGTTGCGACAGGATGTCAAGTTGATGGTGGTGGAGTTGTGATAGTTGCAAGGAGTATCAGGTACGTTTCTACTTCCCTATCTCTTTAACTTTTTCTTCCTCCCCCCACCCCCCCCCCCTCTTTTTTTGTTGATGGATTCGATGAACATTAGTGAAAGGGTGGGGGTTTGGGAGTTTGGGTTTGTGGTCGGAGAGGGGTCAAGGGTGGTTTTAGAAGAGAGTTGGGGGTTTTGGTGGGGTTGTTAGGTTCGACAAAGGATGGGTATAAGGGTTTGAAAACGGTGGAGCTTACTGTCAACAGAGGGTAAAGAGTTTCGACAGAGGCCTCGATTGGACTGGGAGTTGTGGATCTGCGATTTAGGCAGGGTCGACGATGATGGATTAGGGTTTTGAAGTCGTGGGGAAATGGAGAGATGGGGTTTGGGTTCTGTGTTTGAGGAATTTTGAGGCTTGTTAGTGGGTTTCAAAGGAGGGTGAAGATGGTTGAGAAAGATTAAATGGTGTGGAGAAAGGGTTTTGCTGGGTCTAGGACGTTGGCGTTAGTGTTGAGGGTGGGAAGATGAAGGCTGGGGCATGCGGAAGTGGGTTCGGATTGGGAGGGATGGGTTGGAGAAGAACTAAGGGAGATTGGGGATGGGTTTTGGTGACAGAGGTCAATGAAAGGAATGGGCCGATTAGGATTTGGGGAGTGGGGGAAGGTTTGACTGGGGTTTTGGTGGTGGTAAGGGATGGTTGGTTCGAGGGGTATGGTTAGGGTTTTGATGCTTTGGGGTTATGACGAAGATAAAGGTGGTCGTTAGGTGTGGTTAGATTCGTGAGGAATATGAAAGGATGGGTTTTTGTGGTGGGATTCAAAGGGTGATAGTGAATTGGTGGGCTATGCCTGAGAGGATGAAGATGACAACCGTGGGGAGATGGGATACGTTACCTTAAATCGGCGATTAAACAGACGGCAATCCGAGATCGGATCTTTGCTTTGATACCAATAGAAGTAGCACAGGAAAGAAGAATAACTAACAAGTTAAACTCTAAGCTAAAAGGCTTAAGGATAGAATGTCTAAGTGCCTCACCAAAGACAAACAAACTGAAAACCAAACTCATAAGTTTATTAATATCAATATTATGTGTCCCATGAAGAGGGATTTCATCTTTATTTAAAGCTAAGATATTTTTTAACTAAAGAAATAAACCAATTCAAATCAAATAAGTAATTCTAAACCAAACATAATATAAACTTCTAAAAATAAAAGAATCCTAATAAACTTAAAATCCTAGAAAACTAAAAATCCTATAATAATTGTAGTTGAAAATTTTTCACTAGGCTTGAACCTAATAGGCTAGCCAATCATGGATCTGGCCTGCATCAATCTTCCTCTCCACCAATTTTTTCCCCATCACCCATTTCACCATTTTCAAGTTTATTTGTGCTGGGAAGCCTTGTTTGTCTTCTCTACAACTTATAAGCTAAAGACTCTCTTTCCTCCTCTTTCATACCAAGAGAGAAGCTACTAACTCCCATTAAAGATCTACCCACCTTTTTCTCCATCTCTCTTTTGCCCCATTAGTGTTTTTTGGGAGGAAAATGTTACCTTAGAGCTTACCAAATAAAGAGAAAGAGCTTGTCTTCTTATCTACACACTTCCTAAGGTATAAAAACTAGTCCTCTTTGGAATTTGTGCCAATCATTGAATGCAAATCTCATTTCATAGCATTTGTCATCATAAATCTTGTCTTTTCTTATGCATACATGATTAGGGCCTTGGATTGAGCTAGAGCTTGGGAGTTCTTGCCACTTTGAGCTTGAATTAGGGCTAATCACCAGATTAAGGCAAGTATAACAAATGATAGGTTGTGTGCATATTCATTTATTGATTTTACAAGTGATTTCTAGATTATTAATGCTTTTACCGCTCATTTATTGCTTCTCCTAAATGAAAATAGCATGGAAATGAATTGGATCTCCAAATGAATGGTAGCTTAGGGGAAAACCCATAAAGGGGATTATTCATGGAGGAAGTTTAGTGGAAATGGATGTCGTGGGGTGTAAATGGATGATTCATTGAGGATTATTGCAGTTGGAACCCATGAAAATGCGTCAAAGAATGGTGGAGATTGGGAAATCCCAACTATAGTTCTGTCAAGCACACATGAGAGCCCGCTCGAGCACCTATGGAGAAAAGTTTCGATTGTGAACAAAATGTTGCTTAGGCTAGAGCATACCCTGTGCATGATCAAGCACACCCTTCTTTGGATTACTAGCTAAAGCACATGTTCAACCCCGCTCGAGCCCGCAAGGCTAACCAACCCAAATTTTCTTTAAATTATTTTAGTTTCTCTAAGGTCTAAACATGGTTAGAGCACCATTAGTCGAAAACCTATAGGTTGTGATTGGCTTGTCCATGGGGACCAAGCAAAGCCATAGACACTAGGAACACCCCTATGATCTCATAAAGTACTCCTTAAGGAAACATTTTCTTAACTATAACTTGACCAAAGGAGAAAATGTGACAAGGAAAGCATGGGGCTGTCACCCTTCCTTGTTAGATGTACCGGTCAATTCCAAAGCCATGCTATCGTGTATGGCCATAAGGGTTTCGATGTTCATCTTATACACAATGGGACACCAAGGAAACGGTAGTACATGACATCGAGGAACTTATGCTCATGTCCAGCTTGAAGGTGAGGGAAACAAGCATCTTAGAATAGGATTGGATTGTAAGTTATCATTGAATTCCAACAAATTGGACACGTGTGTATACTGTTACATTACCTTCACGCTCTTATTCTATTATCAATTGCATTGATTTCCTTTTCTATTTATCATTATTGTTACTGTATTTCGCCTCTTGTCACTTATATGCTCACAAGTTGCAAACGTAAGTCATGAAAGTAAGAATGTTAAGTAAGCAAGTACAAGCATAAATATATAAGTTCTATTGTTCCTTGATTCACAGGTTGGCACCATTGAGCTATATTGATTGTTACACCACTTCCCCCTACTACAATAATTATTTATTGACAGGAGTGAATCGATGCTTATCAGGGAGATCAGGGCAATTGCCCAATCCCCTAATTGATACCGCCTATTGATTGTTGATCTTCTTTTAGGGAGAATTGATTATTACTCTCCTTCAGAGAGAATTAAGCAATGTGGTATGCCAACTAGTTAGTATATTATGTTATCTTTGTTTCATTACTCATGCTACAACATGCTAGCATTCCTAGTTTATTTTTATTAGCTTCTATAATTATCTTCTCTTCAATCCTATTGATACTAGATACTATGTCACTCCCCCATTTCTCAAACTGGGGTTAAACGTGAGATTAAGGCCAATTTATAAATAAAAAAATCCGTGTTTAAGACAACATATGCACCAACAAACTACAATATGTGGCCCCCAATCACGGTTCCGTTTTATATCAAAGTCCGTAGTGAGTCCATATATTGTTTAATACACCAATCAATACCATGGAAGCTTTATAAGAGACAGAGGGTACAATCAATAGTTTAGAGTAAACATGTAAATCAATTACTAAAGTTAAAATAGACAATTAAAAGATATGTTAATTAAATGGCCATAAGTAAACTCTTAGGCCGACAAAAGTAAATAGACAACTACCCGTAAAAGCATAAAGGCACTCTTGTGCTAGCCATGACGCATCGAAAAATGACATCTTCACATCACTTGAACTCAATCACACTAGGCTCAACCGCCTTTGGTATCTCTGGCGCAACACCCATAGGGAAAGCATACTCAAAGCCTATGCACCAAGTAAAGCAACATCAGACTACAATAGCAGTTGGCAAGTAAGTAAACATAAACCATGATAATATACAATTTCAAAATGAAATAAAGACAGATCTAATCTTAAGAGTGATAAACAATAGAGGCATCAGAAAGAACGGAATTCTAATCCATAGCTATACAAATAGGCACAACCATACAAGCCAATATCTAAGTAAAACCTAGCCCATAATATGGTAGCCCAATCCATCTTTGGATGCTAGGCATCCTGTCGGTATACGGTGGATCAATCCACCTTTGGATGAAAAGCATCATGTCCAAAGTCATAGAACACAAGGCTCCATCCATAATGATTGGTCAATCTACCTTCGGTTGTATCACACCCAATCCAAAGTCATAGGACACATTTGTACCAATACCGATCTATGCAGTCGTCCAAAAAACATTGAGCCCACACAACACACACAGGCCAACTCAGTGGTGTACAGTCAAAGATTCTTAAGTTAAATGTGAATAGCTAGCTAAATCCATAATTCCATACAAATATTGAGGAACTACTTCACAAACATGATTCGGTCCACAACCATAAATCTATATTTGTAATTAGTAGTCCTCCCGTATCCCAAACAAAGAGCCAAGCCTCCACAAGGCCCACATAATGCAAATAAAGGGATATCATCACTAAAGAATCACAAACCACTATTAATAATGCAAAGTATGCAGTCTCGAAGGCCAATGAGGAATTAGAAGCCATCCTTAGGTTAATGATTACAATTTGTGTGCCTGTTAGCTTTACTCAAACCCTGGGCGCTGTATGGTTGTGTAATTGATTTCATTTAAGTTATAAGGGTGTAGAGGTCGGGTTCCACATCAATCGGGTTCGATTAATTTGTACATTAAACATAAATCATGCCATCTATGAGAGGTACATTTGCCCCCCAATGACCCTCATAACAAGTTCTCAAATACTCCCAATATGTACGTAAAAAGGCCCCAAAAGCAATCTCACACATAATAATCCAAAAAAAAAAAAAAGGGTTTTAGTCCCTTGTTCTTCTCCATTTGTTCCTACTTGTAAGATGGGTATTTCCACCCCTCCATTTACCACATAATAACCACATCCATTCATCATTCCTTCTATCTAAACATGATCACATCATATTCTAGTATTTTAATATAAAATCCAAAATGAGCAAAGGGGTGTACAAGTGGCAAATAGAATGCTAGAATCAACCAAATACATATGCACATCATCAATGAAGTATGTAAATCCATTTGCCTTGACGAGAAGTAAGAAAAATAGGAGAAAATGGGCATTCTCTAGCTCACCAATAAACCCAATTAGAGCTCCAACTTGAATAAATCCAAACCCAACTCAAATCAAACCTACATATAAATGCAAATAAGAGAAGCTAATGAGCATCAAACTCTTTTTTATATCGGTTATCTCTAATTTCAAACATTTGAAAAGGTATTTTAAAGAGCCTTATTTTGTCAAAAGAAAAAAAAATTTGTATTAATGGGGGAGATAGTGATTTTAAAAAATAGTTTTAAGGGGCCCTACTCTTGAGCCACTCAATTAGATGAATATATAATTTTTTAATAGACATATTAAATTAAGTGAAACATCACTCAATCAGTACCTATTTTGTTAAAATGATTCTAAATTTAATTAATTCAAAACATGGTTTGTGGTTGTGTCATTGATAGGGAATAGATTGAAGACATCAACTGAAATAAAAAAAAATAAGAGAGACGCAGGTGACATGTTTATAGCATTAAGATAATTTAACGGATATATTATTCAACCCACATTGGGGGCCTCTTAATAAAATATCAAGTCCTTATGATGGGTGTATACAAAAATGGTTGTGAGAGTAAAAGTATCATTTTGATAAAAGTTAAGCAAAATCCTCACGGTGGTTGCCATTACTATCGAATCTACATGTTTTATGAGCAATTAAAATGCTAAAGCACGGGCTTATTTACAAATACTAAAACCAAAGGGACCTATTTACAAATATTAAAAACCTTAGGGGATATATGCAAAAAAACTCTATAAAAATGCATGTAGTTATCAAAATACATGGGGGTTTTCTGAAGATTTTCAAGGGATCATTTGTAAAACATTATAAAATTCTCTTAATGTCAAAGGGTTTTCAGAAATTTTTGGGAGCCATGACCCCTACTAGTAGACACAACCAACACTACCTACCAAAGCCAATGAATCTAGAATATAACAAGTAGCCTCAACTAGTTGGATTGGATATATCAACCCTTTGCTTTAAAATAAGACTCATTTCCCTTTTGGTCAAACCATCTTTAAGACAATATCAAAGCCTTGTTCAACTCAGCATGATATTGTCCGCTTTGGCCCACGTATGCACACGTAGACTTCCTAGGTGGTCACCCACCTTTGAATTGCTCACACACAAGCACGCTATCGCCTCATCCAACTCAGCATGATAATATCTACTTTGGACCCACATGTGCACATGTAGACCTCCCAAGTGATCACTCATCATAGAACTACTCCTACCCGAGTACACTCAACTCCGAAGTTCCTAAGGAATTTAGGACCACACGGGCTTAAAACTTATCA
Source organism: Sextonia rubra (assembly GCA_037013555.1). Taxonomy (NCBI): domain Eukaryota; kingdom Viridiplantae; phylum Streptophyta; class Magnoliopsida; order Laurales; family Lauraceae; genus Sextonia; species Sextonia rubra. The sequence continues at coordinate 17,574,984 of JASUAD010000018.1, forward strand.
TTTTGAGTTAACACAGGGTTTGACTTATAAGCCCAAGATCAGGACATGGTTATTTTTCGATGTGAGACTTGCAGAGTAACCTGTATCCTACTATTCTTTAGCAGGTATGAGTACACCAAATTTTAACCTGATCTACTACCTTGGCCTAAGCTTGTCGGATCTCATAGTTAGTCACTAAGCTCCACGAAATTCGTTATATGTCTCATTTTAAATAGAACTTACAAAGAAACTATGGTCCACTTAATCCCTCCAATATGATATCCATTTAGGACCCCCTTTGTTGAGCATTGATTCTCAAGATATGGTGTGCACCTTTTTTTGTAAGCCCCACTTGGAGATAGGACCTGTAGGGGTGAAGGCTCGTACTAAGCTATATATGGTGATAGAGGCGTGCATCATTTTGATCAATTGCCAACATGCTTTCATCATGCCAAATGAGTATGTAGTTGATCTAACGATCTAATTCATTTGAATGAATATCAAATCCCTATTTTATGGTCCACTTAGATGGATTATAATATGGATCCTACTAAGTATTTAGGCACGCTATGCTCACCTTATTATGAGCACAAGTGGTTATCAGAAGTTCCTTCTTTCATTTAGGATAACTTAAATCCATTAGATCCTGTTGCTCTCTAAGTCATGTAATGAATTGTTAGAAGATAGTGGGTAATGTTTTCTTTTTTCTAGTGACATTGGCCTAGTCTCATCCTCTAAAGTATAATAGAGAATTCCCTAGTTCAAGGAGTGAAATTTTCATAGTGGGGCCCACCAACTAATAATATGACCACCCTCTCTGTGTATGAGAAGTCCTCAAATTTTAGTTTAATATATGTTGGGCCCACTATTGACATGTGATGAATGCATAATTATTAAATAGGATTTAATAATGTGTAATAATAATGTGTAAGATTGTGTTAATCACATGATGGTCAATTTTATAGTGGCGCCAACAATTACTGGAGTGAAGTTTGGAGAGATCTAGAAACACATAAGCAACTCAGATTTTCTAGTTGGTGCCCCACAAGTTCAAGTTATTAACCTGAATTTCAAGTGAGAATACTCAAGAGGATATGAACTCCCCACAAACACCACCCACTAACACTGTCATGGATGAAAATCACAGTTTTGATCGCGGTTTCGGTCGGTCCTAAAAATAGATATGGTATTGGTATTGGCAGTGGTTCATGGTCCGTCGCTGTCGTCGCGGTGTGAATTTTTTTCTAATCCAAAAAAATTAAAAAAATATCCAAAATATCCAAAATATTAGAAAAGTTGGAAAACAATATTTTTTTATTAGTAACAAGTATAAATCAAATTATCGGTCCTCCCAAGTTACAATATCCTGTATCGCTATCTTATCTGAAATTGTAAATTTTTTGTAAAATCAATAACTATGACTTATGAACTTTCTATTAGTGTGAAATTTTAACAAATGTAGCATATTTGTTATTTATATATAGTGTGGGTATCTTGTATAGTAGTATATAACCCTATAATAATTCATCATTCACCATTCATCATTCATCGATCATCACTCAATTATGAAGCAGATTGTGAAATTCAAAAACATGAACCTCAATATAGCATATTATATAATGACAGTAAAATAAATCATAAAGTGATCAAAGAGACTGAATACATACCTTAATTCCAAGTGGAGTGTCGCCTAGGCTTGATATCATCATCATCATCATCATTTCTTCTTCTTTAATATGAGTTATAATAATATGATCCAAACTCTAGCATTGCACTCTGATACCCTTAGCCATATTAATATTGTTGCTGAGGAACAAAGATCCCTTTATATTATGATAAGCTATCCTTAGTAGATTGAGATGACTAGGGGTCCAAATTTAATTCAAAGAATTGATGAGGAATAAAAATAGCTTTGGGGGCTCACATTAGATCATCCCTTGCTCATACTATGGTTGTGACGGTGGAACTAGAGGCATCTAAAGTGGCCAATTAAGGTTGTATCTAATTTCTTTCATATGGATAAAAGAAAAGGTGCTCCAATTTCTTTCACAATTTGATGATGATGTAGTTTTACCGAGGAGTTTAATTGCAATCGTCCTTAATTTTGGAGCACTCTCTCCGTAATTCAACCACCATTCAGCTAAAAATAAAAGAAAATAAGATTAAAAATTTAAGTTTTTGATTTTTGAATAACTAAAATATAATTTACTATTTACAGTTTACAATCCTTATCAGGACATGTTTGCGTAACAGCTCTTCGCACAATGGTGCCAAAACTTCCCAAACCTTCATTATACATATTAATCTAAAGAATTTAAAAAAGAAAAAGAATTATCAATTAGTATGAATGAATAATAACATATATTAAATTGGAGAAGACAAAAGTCATTATATAAGATCTCTACTTTTAAATTTACGTACTTAGTTGGTTGCCTTAATTGCCTCATCAGTATCATTTGCTAGTCTTTCAATAACATTCTTTAACTCTACTGGGATTTCATCAATTATGTTTCAATCCAAAAATTCATATCAAAATTGTGGGTTGAGAAATTAACCTATTAAATGAAAAGATTGAAGTGAATAATGTGTTAAGAAGAATTTAATACAACAATGAAAGTGAATAAGAAATCAGTCTCTAATTATTAGCAGTGTGTAAATCATGATGCAATTGACACTCCCAACAACTATCGATGGTATTCTAGTGTTTCGTATAATATTTACAATTTGCTTTAATAGCTATCTTTCTTCTCTCCATTGCCTCATGTTAGAATTTCATAGTTAACTTATCATCACCATTGACCAATCGAAGAACTTTCATTAAAGGCTTGAGAACATTGAAGCAATTTCTAACATGAGGCGAGATTTTATCAGACTCAATGGTCTTCATACTTTTTCTGCTTGGGGAGTTGGCTGCTTTCCCCACTTATAATTCATCAATTCATCTGATTTGATGAGTTAGATGAGTCATTCTCTATACTTGTAAATACTCTCGATGGCTATACAGTTAGTGGCAAATCAAGTAATGCCAAGCCGTAGCAGTTCATAATTGTTTATAAATTTCTTCATTATTGAAACAAGTTTATAAAACTGGTAGAAGAAATTAGTGATTTCTTTATCTTTTCAATCACTTGTTTCATGGCTTTTCCTTTGGCAATTTTTTTAAGCATCAAGTCTATGTAATGTGCTACACATAATGACCAAAAAATATTTATCTACTGTTGCATGAGCATTATTCCTTCTTTCTTTATGTTTGCAGCATTATCGATAACAACTTGAACTACACAATCTCCCCCAATATCTTTAATCATATTATTAAATAACTTATTGATGTATCTAGCATCTTGAATATAATTAGTTGCATCAACTAATTTGATAAAAATTGTTCCCAAAAGTCAATAAACTAGAAAATTCAAGAGATGACGTTTTGTAAGGATTATCCACCCATCACACATTACTGTGCAGTCCTTTTCTTTTCATATCCTCTTAAAAGTCTCACCCAGAGTTGTAACTCCTCATATTTTTTTCTAACACAGAAATGACCATCAATCGCATATGGTGTGGGTGCCTTTATACCTGAACCATGTTTCGTTGCTGCATCTAATATGGTAGTAAAAGAAGGAGAGTTTGCCTTAGGTGGTGGAATGGCTGCATCTAAAAAAAACTTTCCAGCAGCTCTTACCGAAATTTCCCTTGCTTTATTAAAATTTTCTTTTAGTACTTTTACAATGCTGGGTTGCTTGGATGTTGGTTTTCTATATGCAAATGGGTCTGTTAGACCCACTACAGTTGACTTACGAGCTGCTTATGTAGGAGGTTAATCATCCTTCTCAATATCTTGTGGGTGGAGTTGTTTTTTACTAAATGCCTTACGTAAACACTCTCCCCTAACTCCAAAGAAGCCACCCTCATCGTATTGGTCACCTTTCATGGCTACTTCATATTGCATCTTTCTTCTCTCCTCCTCCTCCTTAAGTGATTTCAAACTTTCTTTCCTATCCTTCCTCAAATCTAGATCCTCATCATCATCGAAGAAAGTAATTTCCCCCTCTTTAAACCCAAGAACTTCTTTTCTACATGCTTCAAATTCTTCCTCTCTTCTTTTCTCTCTAACAACTTTTTTTTGTTTTCCTGCATCCAAAAGCTCTTGCATTTCGTTTTTCACATTAGGCGGTAGTTTAGTACACTTAGTGATTTGGCTTTGCTTATGAGCCAAGTGTTGCTTTAATTTGTTAATCCCTCTATTGATAGTTCTTTTTACAGTAGTTGCATTTAATCTTATGCTTACTTTTGACTTCTTCACCATGGCTTCATGCCATATCAATTTCACGCACCATTTTTTTTATCTCCTTTGACTTTCTACAATATATATCTATATCTGATATATTGAAATGGTGACATGGTGCATTCCTTTTTATGGTGAAATTATATTGACATAAAAGAACTTTGAAAAATTACTATACATGAAGTATACAATGATCATGCAGGCTAAAAAATCATATTTATGGTGAACTGATCAAACAAATCATATTTTGATATTAAATCATTAAAAATCCAAAAATAAATAAACTTAAAAAAATCTAAATCTTCTAGATTTATATATTCTACTACTAGATCTACCAATATGCTTCATAAACTCATGTAATTGCATACCAAAATACAAATTGATTAAAAATACTCGTAGTCTTAAGTTTAACATTTAAAAAAAAAACCCTAACTTCAACAAAACCCCTTGTGCAAGCCTAAAAAATCATATTTATAGAGAAATCATCAACACATCAAATTTTAATATTAAATCATTAAAAATCCAAAAATAAATTCAAAAATATAAAAATAGTGACATAAAAGAACCATGAGAAATTGTCATACTTGAAATATTGCAATGATCATGAAAAATTAGAATGCCAAAATAATGGTGAAATCTTCAAAATATCATATTTTAATATGAATTCTTAATAAATCCGAAAATAAATAAACTTTAAAAAAATCTAAATCTTGTAGATCTATATATTCTACTACTAGATCTACCAAAATGGATTCATAAACTCATCTGTTTGCATACTAATTTATAAAAAATACATTTTACATTTTCAAAATCCTAACCTTTATCGAAATCCCTAATTTTTAAGACACAAAATAATATATCAACCCCCAAAATGCACAAATCTAAGTGAATGGGTGTAAAGAGAAGCATCATTTCTAACTTTTATCCTCTTAGCTTCTTGCTAAAGAAATCTTTACAAAAAAAGAAAAAACAAAAATAGAAAGTACAAACCTTAGAAAGAAGAACAACCCTCAAAATGCATAAATCCATGAAATATGTGTCTTTTTTATGATTTTGGAAGTGAAATCCAAAGTGGGCAGCAGCTAGGACTTGAATGGGAGAAGATGGGCCACTTCTTCCAAGCAAAGAAGATGAAAGTGAAAAAAACTAAGGTTTCCAACAACTTCAACCACGGTCGATATTTTGAAAATATCGGCCGATATATCGGTTCTACCGATATTTTCAAAATATCACCAATATATACTGATAATTTGGCAATATTTACTGAACCGATACTGAGACCGAGTCACAGCAAAATATCGGCCCAGCATTGGCCGATGTTTTGATCCATGAACACTGTGTATCAAATAAGGCCTCAAATGGTTTTGAAGTTGGGACTTTTAGCTCATTAGAGAACTTTCTAACCACACGAATAATTTAAGTGTGGGTAAACAATTTAAGTGAGGAAAATCCCCCTAACCCAAGATATATATATATATATGGGCCTTTTTCTGTACATACGTCCCTCGTGGACTTTTCGTGCACACTCTTTAGTGGGATCCACTGTGGACCCCACCAAGGGATGAGACTGGGAGGGTTGGAAAGATCTATGTGAAAGCACCCTACATATTAAATTTGGTCCCAATCACCAACCGAAAGTTGGGGCGAGTTGCTATTATGGGGTCCCATGTGTGTTGCAAGGTTTGGATTGAGTAATAGATGGGCTCCACCTAGAATTTTCATAAAAAAAATGGTGAGAGATGGATGCGTATGAAGATTCTCCATATATATATATATATTCATTGCACTTACAAGAGCATTCATTCCATCCGTTCGAGGTGCATCCAATATGCCGAAGCCTTTCCCATAAATGAGAGTTCCCCGCAACAAGACCCTACTTGCAAATCTCATCAACACACGGACACCGGTGAGTGGGCCCTTTGTCACACGTGTCCATTTAAGACAGATCTGCCTTCCCAAAGCTAATCCACGTTTCTATTTTACTCGTTCTAACATTCTCCAGCTCAGGTTTACTGGTTTCTAGTCTCTCATCTCTCTCTAGGCATGCTCGTACCTTTCTCTTCGTCTAACAACATGGATTCTGGACTCTAAGATTCTCGGAAACCAATTCATTCACAAATGTTACATCACCAATCATATACAAGAAAAGAAGTGTGAATGTAGGAAGAAAGATTTCAACCAAATGCTTATCAAGAATGTGGAATTTATAAAAGAGATGAGCAAAAATTCGAAATTGAATAAGACAATGATGGGTTTGGAACACCACCCCCTCTATGAAGCACAGGATACCTGCAAATCGAAAGAGCCCACCTGCACCTATGAAACCCAGACGAGTGCCAATGAAAAAGAAGAAGAAACAGAGGTGTGTGGATTTGTCTCACAAGATATGGAATCAATGTTTAAACCCGTTTCTTGCAAGACCCAATTTCTTCTACTTCCTCCTCTGTTCTTGTCGCATCAATAATGGATAGTGTCTCATTATGGCGTGGAATTCCTCATGTGAATCTAAATTCTTGGTGGGGGTGTTTTCTTTTTCCATTCTGCCTTTTGGGTTGAAATCTTGGTTGGGGTCACTGAGGTAGAAAGACCCAACAAGACGCTCTTCTTCTTCCTTTTTTATTTTCAAGAGAAAAGCTACAGTTTAAACCAATTACAATCAGAAAAGGCAGTTCGTTTGTTTTCTGCTTCATCCATCAGTGGTCCATAATTGAAATTCAAGATCCCTAAAATTACTCTCCCACTTCTTTTTTTTTCACCATCATCTAAGTCATTATAGCAATATACCCACCATAAGATTATACTATGGTAGGTCATAGGCATTGATTTTGAATGGATGTGGAATTGCAAATATGAGATCCACTTATGGACAATTCCTGATGGGCTTTGTGATGGGTTAGTGAAGCCTGATCTGGGGCAATTATGTAATATGTCGGTTTAATCTGGACCCTTTGTTGTAAGGGTAGATCCGACGGTTGTTACGGCTCAGGGTTATTATTAATTAGGGCTTCTGTTATTCTGAGTGGGTGAGAAAGAGAGAGTTGGTTTTTTGCAGAGAAGAACCTAGAAGAGTTGTGTGCTCTTGTAATCACGAGAAGAGGATTGTTCTTCTTGTGGGTGATCTCAACAATAGTGAAACAGGTTTGAATCTCCGTGGACGTAGCCCACGTCGGGTGAACCACGTAAATCTGTGTCTATTTGTGTGGATTGATTGTTCTTTTTGTTTCTCTCTCTTTTCCTAACAACTGGTATCAGAGCGTGGTGTTAAGATCGTGGGATTGTGGAGATTTGTGGGATCAAATCTTGCTTGAAAAGTTTCTGTTTACAGAAACTTGGATCGGGGCTTGATCGTTGCCGTCGCACGCCATCACCAGAGGAAACGACCGGAGAAGAAGAAGAAAAAAAAAAAAACCACGCAGCAGCACCACTGTTCTTCTCTCTCCTCCCGGCCTGCCGCCACCGCTGCCAAGCAGCAGCAGCACCACCGACCTCCTCATTGCGCCGCTGCTGCTCCGCCCGGATCAAATGGAGAAACGACCGAAGAGAGGCTGCCAGATCAGCGCCATGGAACCGAAAATCGCGCGCCTCCATCGTTGCAGTCACCACCGAGATCTCCGCCGGGATTCTTGCCTTCTTTGTCGCCAGAGAGGATGCCGTCTGCCGCCGCTGTACCCCGCCGCCGGGCCCGCCACCGCTGATCACCTGACCGTCACCGGGGACGAAGAACTCGGACATCCCTTTTGCAGAACCAGACAGAGGAAAGAGGAAAAAGAACAAGGGTTTGGGCCAAGGTCGGGTCAGGTCAGGTCAGGTTCGACCCGACCCGATCACACAGAAGCCTAGCAGTTCAGAGGCGGTTTGGTTCCGGGTCAGGTCAGGTCCGACCCGACCCGTTATCAGAAGGTCCAGCCCAGTCAACAGGTTCAGGCCGGGTCAGGTCAGGTTCGACCCGACCTGTTTGCAGACGGTCCAGCCCAGCACATATTGCAGTTCAGTTCCGGGTCAGGTGAACCCGACCCGGGTGATCGCGCTTAAAAATGTAGGCGTGGAAATGAATTACGGAATCAAGGTCCGACATTCACGCACTTTAAGCGTTAAGAAGAATGGGAAAATAATTACAGTTCATCATTAATTTCCCTTTTGTTTACATAGGTTCAAGTGCCCTGACCGCGGGGATGCAGGTTGTTTACATACATTTTGAAAGTTTACAACCCCTCCCTCAAGTCTCAGATGTGATCTCAATTTGGAAAATACAAAAAAATGTACATAAGGTGGAAGAAAATGTGGAAAAGGGGAAAAAATGGGGGGTGAAAGTGACCCGCGGTCACTGCCCCATTCCAGTGACCGTGACTCACCCACGGTCACTGGGGCCTTCCAGTGACCGTGACTCACCCGCGGTCACTAGAACCTGCCAGTGACCGGGGATCACGGTCACTGACAGACAAGGGCCCTGTGCCTCCGTTTTTTGTGCTGTTCGCGCTGGTTCTTTCTTGGAACTTCTTTCAAGTGTTGGAACTCCATTCTCATGACTTTGGAGCGGAGGACAACCATCAAGAAGATCACATTTTATCATGGAATCAATTGAAACCGCTGTAACTCATCATTCGTGCTTACGGACTGCATTTTTGTTTCAAGTCCGAAATGGGCAAATTTGAAGCCGGAGTTGTGTCATTTGAACCTATCATTTTCAAGGAACAAAATGAGGCCTAGAGAGGCTTCTTTCACAACTCTTGTAATGGCTAAGAAGCCCTACGAATGAGCGAAACAGAGGTGACAATGTCATCCTCTCAAAAATTGGCGTCGTACGAACATGGTATGGAATTTGGCCATTTCCCTTCCTTCTCTCCTTCTGGATTTTCTTGCTCACCTTTAAAACTAAGAAAAGAAGGTGGGAATGGTCGTGGAAGTGCTGCTGGAGCTTGCTTCTTGTTGCCTTAGGTAGTGACTTTCTTCAATTTCTTCACTTTTCTTCCTTATGTGTGTGTGTGTCTTTGTTTCTTCCAAATTCTCCTTTTTATAGACTCCCCAATCAGTTTTGTGCAGTTTTGGGGAGTTAATAGCAGTTGTGGGGAGTTGGATTTCGAAGAGGAGTGGAGGGAAACCACCCAAAATCGTGGGAAACCTCTTTTGAAGGTCCGTGACCGCAGACTGGGCCACGGACGAGGCCCAATTTCAGGTTTTTCGCGTATGTGGACCATTTTCATCTGTTTTGGGCTCAAACGAAGTCCGATTACTACCAAACTTGGAGGGATGCTTCTTAACACTATTTTATACATGTCATAAAAATTTCAGCCCATGTCACAACCCGAGCCCAGGGTTCGGGGGTTAGCAAAAGCCAAACCTAATGACACACGTACTCCCGTGCATGCACACCTAGACCGAGTCTAAATGCACACGCACAAGGGAACATTCACACGTGCCAAGCAAGTACGCGGAAGCTGTAAATATCAGAAACATAAAACTAACAATGCAAGAAGAGGATACAAGAAAGGACTGACATAATTACATATGAAAGTTTTACAAAAAGGACCAAAAGAATATATACAATCATGACATGTCATGCCAAATACTAGTCTGCAAATCCACACAAAACAAGACTCCAATGATGCATGCCATAAGCGCTCTCCCGTGGAGTGATCACATCCACTCCTCTAGGCCTGATGGGGCCCCAGGGGTCTCGACTGGAGCCTGGCCGACCTGCGAGGGTTCGGCAGGGGGATCTGGGCCTGCAACACCAAAAACAACTGTGAATACGAAGATTCAGCAAAGCATAAACCATAGCAAGTTAACACACGCTGTATCTAGCAGAATAAAGAACATCATGTGATTAAAGAAGGCATTTTCTTATGCTAAGCTGTCATGCAAGAAGAAATATGCTTAGTGAATCAATGAATACATGCTGTATACATACTAGTGGCAACTACATTACCATATGCTCCCAAAAGAGGGATCTTATAACATGCAAAGAACACCATTGTCCGGGCCAGGGTACAATGGGTCTCGGTTTCCTGGGGTCCGGTTCCCCAAGACAAATCCATACTGCAGCAGGTCCATATAAACTATACCAAATTCACCCCGTCGGGATCCTAAGGCTGAGGCTAAGTAGTACCTGACCATACGGAGTCAATCATGAAAATCCTGAGTAGATCGTGACAACTTATCATACGTGCAGATCCGTGAATGAACACATCATACATGCATACTCAGGGTAACTAAACCACAATGTGAAAGTAACGAAACATACGTAATCATGTTAGAGAGTTGAGATCAATGATCGAATGCAATATGTTATGCAACAAATCATGTGAATCGAATCATCTTAAGTTACAAACCAATTCTAATCTAATTATCCGATGTTTCTAACCGTGCATGATGATGTAGTTTTAAGTTATTCGATACACCGTTGTCTAGTGTTGCCTTGAATCGGGCGGTGCACGAAGTCCCTTAAACCAACACCCATGGGGAGGTGCTTAACATCCGGATAACGAACATGAATGATTCGCAGCCCTCGAGATCATTCACGCGTTATATCACATTCCGTCGGGCAAGTCTAGGTGCTCTACATTCTATCATGAAGGTCATATAGGTCTTATCTTTACACCTAGCCTTATTCTTCATGTGTGGTTACGGCTTAGCCGTGTGTGTGCTACGGCTTAGCCGTGTGTGGTCTACGGCTTGGCCGTATCTGAACCGTAGAAGGTCTGTCATTTGCTGACTCTCAGTTATTTCAGAAATTGCACCCTGTATTGTTCTACGGCTTGGCCACGGCTGAGCTTCGGCTTAGCCGTAGGGCATTCCACGGCTTAGCCGTGCCCTAGCCGTAGAGGAAAACTGGGTTTTTCTCTTCTCTGGATTGTGAGCCGTAGGTGCTATACGGCTTAGCCGTACCTGCACGAATTCAATTTCTTGAAACCTGTACAGAATGTCTGGGAAGCATCCAAATTTCAATTTATCAAGGGAGATAGACCAAGTAGTAATCAAATGAGTATCAATGGGCTGTAAACACATGTTTTCGATACACAGTAATGTGAGCTAACCAAAATCAAAGCATACCAACATGGGTTCTCACAACTATGGTTATACTTGCCTCAAATTAGAGAATTCAATTGCACAATTGTTGTCCTCAAGCCAAACACAACCTAACACACCAAATCAAACCACATGCATGCATGAGAATTGGAAGGAGATCCAAAACACACAGACACACCATGCAAGAAGCAAGAAGGAGAAGAGATAGAGAGAAAAGAGATGAGAGAGAGATGGGAGAAAGTCCCACTCACCTCACATGCAAGGAACCACGAGCTTGATCGATGGAGAGAAATCAAGTGAAGGAGGGAGAACTCCACGTGCAGTGAAGAGAAAGAGAGAAAACGAGAGAGAACAAGAGAGAGAGCATGAGTTGGTCGATGGATGCACTTATACAAGTCAATGGGTTGTCCAAATTGCAATGAAGGCCAAGTGAAAAGTGTATTTTCAGTTTGAGTCAAACTCGGGTCCAATCGAATCACACGACCTCGGTTGCAAATGGCGTAGTTACGAAAGTTAACGAGCTCAACGAAAGACACGTGTTGACATCAAGATGATGCAAAAATGACCATGCCTAAGAAAAGCTAAAATTACGAAAAAGGGCTTGGTCTACTTAATCCAGGTCAAACTCAACCCAACTACCTATCCATGACCCGTAACGAAACTAAAACACAACAAAACACAATTAACAACGAAAACAAGATTAACTAACCGCTAAACGAGGTCAAGCTGGGTCGGAGTGTTACAGCCCATTTTGACTTCAGGAAGTTGGTCAACTTTTTCATTAATTGGGCCCCGGTCACGGACAAGGCCCACTTTTGGAACATTGCATATGCGGTCTATTTTCCATTGTTTGAGGCCCGAATGATGTCCAATCATCACGAAACTTGGAGGGATACTTCTTGACACCATTTTGAGTGTGTCACAGAAGTTTCAGCTCTGTTTGACAGCCTGAACATGGTCAACTCCTTTTGTTTGTGGGCTCCCGGTCACTCCCAAGGCCCATTCTTGGAATTTTGCATATGTGGCTTGTTTCCGCCTGTTCGGGGCCCAAACAGTGTCCAATCGCCACGAAACTTGGAGGGATACTTCTCGACACTATTTTGAGTGTGTCACAGAAGTTTCAGCTCTGTTTAACCACCTGAACATGGTCAACTCCTTTTGTTTGTGGGCCCCCGGTCACTCCCGAGGCCCATTCTTGGAATTTTGCATATGTGGCTTGTTTCCGCCTGTTCGGGGCCCAAACGGTGTCCAATCGCCACGAAACTTGGAGGGATACTTCTTGACACTATTTTGAGTGTGTCACAGAAGTTTCAGCTCTGTTTGACCACCTGAACATGGTCAACTCCTTTTGTTTGTGGGCCCCCGGTCACTCCCAAGGCCCATTCTTCGAATTTTGCATATGTGGCTTGTTTCCGCCTGTTCGGGGCCCAAACGGTGTCCAATCGCCACGAAACTTGGAGGGATACTTCTTGACACTATTTTGAGTGTGTCACAGAAGTTTTAGCTCTGTTTGACCACCTGAACATGGTCAACTCCTTTTGTTTGTGGGCCCCCGGTCACTCCCAAGGCCCATTCTTGGAATTTTGCATATGTGGCTTGTTTCCGCCTGTTCGGGGCCCAAACGGTGTCCAATCGCCATGAAACTTGGAGGGATATTCTTGACAGTATTTTGAGTATGTCACAGAAGTTTCAGCTTTGTTTGACCATCTGAACTTGGTCGACTCTCCAGTTGACTTTTTATGACAGTGGGCCCTTGTTTCAGCTGTTTGAAGCCCAAATGACCCCGGTTTGATTTGAAACTTGGAGGGACTGACGTCAAGAACATCTTGGAGTATTCATCCAAATTTCATGCTGTTTAGATTTGAGGAAGTAGGATTTCGAACAGTAACCTATTCATTGCATGCGTTAGGTCACTATTCACTCCACATTGAGATAGTTAGCCTGTTTTCTATCCGAACAGCCTCCCCTTGACTTGAAACTTTGGGAGAATAACTTGGGGCATTCTTTGAGCATTTATTCCAAATTTTATCTGCTTTGGCCTTCTGGAAGTAAGATCTTAGCCGATGACCCCCAAATTCGGGATTACTGTCCTTTAAGCTGACATGTAATGAAATTTAGGCCAAACAGAGTCTTTTCATCTTGAAAATTTGCAAAGTATCTTCTGAGCATGACTGAAGCTTCGCGTCTAAATTTCATTAATTTTGGACATCGGGAAGCAGAACTTTGGTCAGTGACCCCCTGGCTTGGGGGAACTGACCTCAGGCTGACATGCTTGTGGCTTTTGAGTTCGATGATGTCTGTTCAACCCGAAATTTGAACTTCCTCTGAGAGTTCCAGCTATCTTGATCTTCATGGAATGCCGGTTCTCACAGTGATTCCCTAAGATCTGCAAATAACCTCTATAGCCTAAATTAAGCTGAGATGAGGTGTCTTCGCTGCAGTATTTGCAATTTTTATAGGTCAACAAGTGCCCCCTCGAGGTGCAATGATTATGGTATAATAATCATTGTGCCTCGAAATAGCCAATCTGTGGGAATGATGGATGGCTTGATGAAAAGACAGTTTGTCAAGATAGGTTGTAGGCCTAAACTTTGGGATTTGAAAATTTTGATAAAACCATGAAGGGTTTGATGACGGAATTTTGAAAAGACATAAGAAATCTGAATTTCTTTGCCCTATTTTTACGAATATCAAAAGTAGCATCTCCGTGGGGACTGTGAGGAACACTCATAAAGGAATCCCTAAGGTATTTAGAAAATTCAGAAGTTTATGAATTTTGTTTGGATTTTGGAAATGAATTTGATTTTCTTTTGACCTATTTTTCACATATATCCAGAGTGGCGTTTCTGTGGGGATGTGGGGAACACCCACAAAAAGAATCCCTAAAGTTTTAAGAAAATCAAAAGTTTTAGAGAAAATGGATTTGGGTTTGGATCTTCATGGATTTTTTGGTTCATTTTCAAATATCAAAGTTTGGGTTTTGACTTGGCTTGACATGATTTAAAATGAGATGCAATTTTGACAAAATGAGATGTAATTTTGAAAGAGATTGGCTTTTATGGGTTTTGATGAAAAACAATTTGAGACATTGGTTTGAAATCAAAGTTTGACCCAAAGTTGATTTGGAAAGAGACTCCGCATCTTCTTTTTTTTTTTTTTTTTTCATGTTCTCAGTTTGCTGTCTATCATGAGGGTCTAGCCTGAGCTCAATTCTTTGGCAAATGGCTTAGTTTGGGCATCATCTGGTAATTCATTCATAATTAGGAAATCCACGGTCACACCCAGTTGAGAGCAATGTTTGAGAGAAAATGGAATTCCATTATCTCTGTTGCTCCTCACTCTTCTGAAGAAATCTGTTCCCCGTTGCCAGTAGTGCAAATTCATTGTCATTGCCAAAGATAACTATTCGTATGTAGTCCATGTCAGTGTCCATTCAAGGTGTCATGAAATTCTTGCCATATCAAAACAATGAATAGGCTTACTGGTACTGCCAATGTTGCCTGCGAGAAGCTCGCAATCACTGCCAACCTGTAACGATTTTCATGGAATTCTTGTGTTTTGGACACTGCCCAAATTTCTTCATGGTCACTATCAATCCTGACTGTCTAATACTTGTTGCTGTTGTTACAGTGACTGTCACAAACTGAAATTTGCAATTCATGGTGACTGATATGAGTTGGAATTATCATTGGTGATAGTGCTTCATACCGAATAGTGGGGAAATTTAAAACCAGGGAGGTTTAAAACTAAACAGTCATTGTATCTAAGTGCACAAATTTCACTTCTTGTTCACAGTATGACAGAATCCATTACCACTTCGTTTAAGTGTTAACCCTCACTATTAAACTTCGTGAAAGGACATCCACTTGTGTTTGAGTAGTAACATACACACCACTGAACATGCGTCTAACTTTCTGTGATCAGAGCCTCTGTGGGAATTATAGAATGCCATTTTCGTGCTTGAACACGAATCTGCTGCCCCCCTGAAAAGGTCTTAAGATGCTTGAACATCTGTTTAGACCGGGCGCCTGGGTTCTGAGACTTAAGTGTGCCTTTGATGCCAATTCTTGGTCTCAGAACTGAGTATTGCGTTCTCCTTTTGGCCTTATACTAAAGGGAGATGCTGCCAATTTTTTTTTTTTTTTTTGAGAAATTCCCATATCATTGTTACTGATATCCATCTTTTCTTTCTTTTGATCTGTTTTGCAGATAGAAGAGGTAAAGCACCTGCAACTGCAACTGCTGGGGCACCTAAGAGTCGTGCCAAGGGTAAGACCACAAGAGGGCCTGATCCGAAAGACCCAAATGAAGCATTTGATGTTAGCTTGTGGCTCCAGAGGGCTAAAGCTTTGTCACCGAGAAACTCGTAAGCTGGACGAGATTGACATTAGTACTGCTATCCCAGCTTATGCAAGCTACAAAGGGCGCATCCTCATGGCAGAAGTGCTAAATGCCAAGGGGAAACTGGAGGAGTTCTTAGACTGAGATTCTCTGCTGCACCTTCCATTTGATGGTTTTGCTTTTTCTGATTAGCCCTGGGGGCCATGTGTACATTGACTTCACTGCTTGTATTCAAATTTTAAAATGGATATCAATGGAAAATGTTTTTTCTTTCTATTTTTGTCATTGGTATGGGTGTTTGGGTTGATTTTTTGTGGAGGTTTGATATGGTTTATGTGGATGGTTTGTTTGGTTTGTATGGATGGTTTGGTTTTCTCATATTTGTATGAGGGTGTGATTTGCGATCGTTTGGATCCACAAATCGAAAATAAGGAAGTCATACAGGTGGACGTTATCCGGTGCTCATGTGTGAGGCTTTCTCCAGGGTCCATGACTTGATCCTTTTGGTGTCGAAAGGGGTCAAACAAAGTGGATGTTCTCCGGTGCCCATGTGTGAGGCTTTCCCCGGGATCCTTGACTTATTCCGTAGGACAAAGATTTGGTTTTGGTTTTTGTTTAAATTTTGGTTATACAGGGTCTACAAAAAGACTTGTTCTATATACCCGAAGGCAGTCATATAGGGTCTGTAAAAAGACTTGTTCTATACAACTAAGGATTAGCTATATGGGGTCTGCAAAAAGACTTATTCCACATAGCTGAGTTTTGCTATACAGGGTCTGCAAAAAGACTTAATCTATATAGCTGGATGTTACAAGGGGTCTTGTAAGGACGTTATCCAAGTAACAAAGGTTTGACTAGAGGGGTCGTGGGACTTGATCCTCGTAGTCATTTTATACAAGTCTAAGAGATTTTGGTTAGGAGTCATAGGTTGTGAGGCTCGAAACCAGAGAATTTTGGTTTTGGAATGAAAATGTACACTGTACATGGTTTGGGTACATTGTATATGGTTTGGGTGTACCAATGACATTCAGGTATATATTTCTTGAGAAGTTTTCCATTGATAAACATCATGCATCTGTCTCCTTCGAGTTTGAGGAGTGCGCGTGCACCATTGGATTAAACCTTGTTGACAATAAAAGGTCTTTCCCATTTGACTTTAAACTTGCCTTTTGACATGTGTGTGGAGAACATCTGCCTTTTGACTGCAAGGACTAAGTCTCTTTTCTTGTAAGCTCTGTATTTTTTGACCTTCTTATCAAAAGATCCAGTCATATGAGCGTGATAGAGCTGATGCTTTGTCAAGCGGCAAGCCTTTTCTCATCAAGGCTCTTTAGCTCTTGGAGTCTGAGCTTGGTATTCTTTTTTTTTTTTTCAGTGTATTTTTTCATCATAGCTACCCGAAGAGAAGGAAGTTGAATTTATAAGGGTATCACAGTTTCACAACCATAAACCAACGAATATGGTGTTGACTTGGTCGGACTACGAACAGTAGTTCTGTATGCCCACAATGCTTCTGGAAGTTTGGTACTCCAACCTTTTGTTGCCAGAGACCATTTTCTTCAAAATTTTGCAAATAGTCCTGTTGAAAGCCAGTGCACCAGCTTTTGTCACAAATGCCTTCAGTGGATTGGTGTTGGAAACCAAATACATTTCATTGGAAATAATATAGTGGTGTAATTTCCTCGTTTTTCTTTTGAGCTGGCAATGCCCCCAGAGAGTGATCAAGAGCTCGAATGTAGAGGATGAGAGGTTTGCCTGGAGTTGAGGCTGCAAATGTAGGTAAGTTTGCCCTGCAATCCCTTGAGTTATTTAAGAGTTCTCAGAGAAGGCATCTTCAATATAGCTTTGACTTTGACTGATCTCTTTGAGAGTTAGTTTTGCATTAATGGCAACTTCAACCAATCGGGCCAAAGACTTAGTTTTATGACTAAGTATGATAGCCTTGATTTCTGGTCGCAAATTGGTTTTGCACATTTCGATCGTTGCCCTTTGAGATGGTTGTTCCAAGCATTTATAGGATAATGCTCTCCATCTATTGATAAAGGCCTGTGCAGTTTCGTTGTCTCCCTGCCTTGTGCTGCTGAGCATAGCAAAGGTGACTGTTTGATCCTCCTCCTGAAAATGGAGTAAGAACTTCTCTTCTGTGATCGGCCATGTCATGAATGAGAGTTCTGGTAACTGCTTGTACCAATCGAAAGCGACTCCTTTCAATGTGCCGACGAATAGTCTTATTTTTAGTGCATCTAACTCTGGCAGGCTTCCTAGGAGTGATTTGAAATGCACAATATGCTGATATGCCGACCCTTTCCCAAGGTATAGTTGGAAAGTCGGAAGTTTATAATCTGGTGGAAATAGAACCAGATCAAATTCTGGGGGATACTTGGGTGTAATACCTTTCTTTTTCATTCTGGTCTCCACTTTTGATTTTGTCAGTATCTCTTCAACTTCTTTGAAGGTCACATGTTTTTCAGGATTTGCATGAAGACCAAGGATTGATGAATGATCACCACCAGTAAAACCTGCAGCTATCACCTTGTCTGTTAGGGACTTGAATTGAGCTGTGAGAAGGTCAATTTTAGTGGCATTCTTCATGATCATTGCTTGTTCTCTTCTGTTGGCAAATGGAGGATTTATTTGAACTTCATCCAGACCACCTAGCTTATCTGTTAAGATTTTCACTTGGGCAGTTAAGTGGTCGATCATAGCTCCTTGTTGTTTGACAACATCACTGACATTGTCATTCTCATTTTCACTAGCATCTTTTTTGTGAGCATCTTTACTGCCACTAGCATCGTCATTTCCATCCTTGCTAGTTCCATTCCCTTCAGCCATAAACACAGTGTAATGACGGGGATAGGATGATGTTAATGCCTGAGGAGTAGATTGACTATCTTTTGTATCCAAGATAGTGATAGGATCATCGTCAGAATCAGTTTCGACATGACCTTCAGAAGTGCTACTTGAATGAGAGTTTGAATCAGACTCTTGTAATTGAGTCCGAGCCATACTCTGAGTAATTCTTCGAATTGAACCTGGCCCGACCATGCAAGACGAGGTCAAGTCCGGATCGTCTTCTTTAACCACCCATTTTTTAGTGATCTTGCACTGTGACAGCTTCTGAGTTTGGTCCTTGTAATGGGCTAAAGCTTTCTTCTTGAGTTGGTTAGCCATCTTGGCTGCTGAGGTCTGATCTTTAAACTTGGCAACCAACGGCCTAGAAGTGCTTGTCACTCGTTCCCAATCCATGGAATCTGAAGAGGGAAGTGAAAGGATGTCAATAGCACCCCCTTTATTCTTTTTCTTTTGTTCTTTCTTTTGTTGGAGCGAATCTTTGAAATGAGCGAGATTGGTCGAATTATTGATAACCAATCGCTCAACTTGTTTGTTGCCTTCAGCGCCATATGATAAGCCTTGGGGTGAAGATAGCGAAGAAGGTGCCACTATGATAGAAGGTAGATGCCCCCTGCCAAACCTCCGTCCTTCTTTTTGAGTCAGAGGATAGAAAGTATTATCTTCAACTGAGGCCAAGAGTTTATTCTCAGCCATATTGGATTTTGGAGTGTGTGGTTGAGGTGACCACGTGCTGTATCTGGGGATGGATGCACCCTTTTGGACCTTCTTACGAGTTAGGAATTGCCGAAAGTCCTTTGGTGTTTGCTTGGTAATGACCCGCTGTTTGGGCCTAGTAAGTGGTGACTTTAAGCATTGAGCAGTCATTAAATGTGACTTGTTAAGTACCATTGATTTATGATCCATGGACCGGACCTGCCTTGCCCCCATACGAGGCTTGGTGATATGAAGATTGCTGCCTTCTGACTTCAGTTTGTGATTTGGTTCCTTCTGAACCTTGTTGAAAACTCCAAACGGATTCTGGGCGTATTTGGAAACCCAAGATTTGGGAGTTTTAGTTTTCTTGATGAATTTAAGGGTCACTGATGACCCTTTTGGATCAGCCGAAGTTATAGAGCCTGTTGGAATAGAGAGTCTCTGAAATACTGAGACTCTCGACATAGTAAAGTCCATTCGAGCCTTTTTGATGCTTTTACAGTTGGTTTGTTTTGGGTCATGGATATTTTAGAGAGCCTCTCCTTGGCCTCATCAAAAGTGATGATCAGGGAACCCATGATGTCTCTGCAAAAAGTAAGCCCACAGGACTATATTAGTGGTATAACCAACATGGCTGCCTCTTGGGCTAGCCAGAATGGTTTATAGATGCCATCTAGACCAACATGGTTTTGAACCGAAATGGTTAGATATAGGCATAAATCCCATCTCATTATGCTATGCTGACTATCCCTACTGTCAGAATTTCTGCAGCATTTCGGGTTTATCGAGTCAGGCTTAAAAGCATGCTATGATGACTAGTCCTGCTACCGAAATTTCAGCAGCATATCTGGACTATCTGTGTCAGGCTTATAAGCAAGAGAGGGTTGGATCAATCAAAGGGATAGGGCCCACAGGATCAAGCCTGCACCACTATCACAATGACCACACAAGATCCATCAGTGGTTGACGTCGGACAATGCATAATTACAATGTCGTTGGTCTTATCACTGATTTAATAAACATTTTATATAGGTCAGAAGCCCTTTGAACTGAATCATCACTCTTCTAAAGTGAAAAGGGTGATGATTTGGTCCATGCACATCAAGGTGCGAATTCATTCAATCAAGTTATGCACATCAAAGTGCAAATTCTTCCAATTAAATGGCAAGTGTACGCACATCAAGGTGCCCAATGCTTTCATTTGTATGAATAATATGCACTTCAAAGTGCAAAAGTCATTTAATGATATTTTCAAACCCATTGCAGACATCCTAGGTCTTGTATGGGTGTAATTGGAGGTTAAATAAGCCTTTGTCATTATAAAAATAGGTAAGTGACCGTGTGTCCCGGTCACAGGCTTTTAGCAGCAGTTTTCAGTGAAACAGCAGCAGTTTCCAGCACAATAGCAGCAGTTTCCAGTGCAATAGCAGCAGTTTCAGTGAAACAGCAGCATTCTTTAACACAACAGCAGCACTTTTAGTGCAATAGCAGCAGTTACAGTGCAACAGTAGCAATCACAGTGCAACAGCGGCACTTTCAGTGCAACAGCAGCAGTTACAGTGCAACAGCGGCAGTTTTCAGGGCAACAACAGCACTTTCAGTGCAACAGCAGCAGTTACAGTGCAACAGCGGCAATTTTCAGTGCAACAGCGGCACTTTCAGTGCAACAGCAGCAGTTACAGTGCAACAGCGGCACTTTCAGTGCAACAGCAGCAGTTACAGTGCAACAGCAGCAGTTTTCAGGGCAACAGCGGCAGCTTTTAGGGCAACAGCAGCAGTTTTCAGGGCAACAGCAGCACTTTTCAGCAATTTTCAGCGCTTTCATGCATTTTTCATCAAATTTGATCACAAATTAGGGCATGTAATTCCCCACAGACGGCGCCAATCTTCTGATCGCGCTTAAAAATGTAGGCGTGGAAATGAATTACGGAATCAAGGTCCGACATTCACGCACTTTAAGCGTTAAGAAGAATGGGAAAATAATTACAGTTCATCATTAATTTCCCTTTTGTTTACATGGGTTCAAGTGCCCTGACCGCGGGGATGCAGGTTGTTTACATACATTTTGAAAGTTTACAACCCCTCCCTCAAGTCTCAGATGTGATCTCAATTTGGAAAATACAAAAAAATGTACATAAGGTGGAAGAAAATGTGGAAAAGGGGAAAAAATGGGGGGTGACCGTGACCCGCGGTCACTGCCCCATTCCAGTGACCGTGACTCACCCGCGGTCACTGGGGCCTTCCAGTGACCGTGACTCACCCGCGGTCACTGGGGCCTTCCAGTGACCGTGACTCACCCGCGGTCACTAGAACCTGCCAGTGACCGGGGATCATGGTCACTGACAGACAATGGCCCTGTGCCTCTGTTTTTTGTGCTGTTCGCGCTGGTTCTTTCTTGGAACTTCTTTCAAGTGTTGGAACTCCATTCTCATGACTTTGGAGCCGTGGACAACCATCAAGAAGATCACATTTTATCATGGAATCAATTGAAACCGCTGTAACTCATCATTCGTGCTTACGGACTGCATTTTTGTTTCAAGTCCGAAATGGGCAAATTTGAAGCCGGAGTTGTGTCATTTGAACCTATCATTTTCAAGGAACAAAATGAGGCCTAGAGAGGCTTCTTTCACAACTCTTGTAATGGCTAAGAAGCCCTACGAATGAGCGAAACAGAGGTGACAATGTCATCCTCTCAAAAATTGGCGTCGTACGAACATGGTATGGAATTTGGCCATTTCCCTTCCTTCTCTCCTTCTGAATTTTCTTGCTCACCTTTAAAACTAAGAAAAGAAGGTGGGAATGGTCGTGGAAGTGCTGCTGGAGCTTGCTTCTTGTTGCCTTAGGTAGTGACTTTCTTCAATTTCTTCACTTTTCTTCCTTATGTGTGTGTGTGTCTTTGTTTCTTCCAAATTCTCCTTTTTATAGACTCCCCAATCAGTTTTGTGCAGTTTTGGGGAGTTAATAGCAGTTGTGGGGAGTTGGATTTAGAAGAGGAGTGGAGGGAAACCACCCAAAATCGTGGGAAACCTCTTTTGAAGGTCCGTGACCGCAAACTGGGCCACGGACGAGGCCCAATTTTAGGTTTTTCGTGTATGTGGACCATTTTCATCTGTTTTGGGCTCAAACGAAGTCCGATTACCACCAAACTTGGAGGGATGCTTCTTAACACTATTTTATACATTTCATAAAAATTTCAGCCCATTTTGACTTCAGGAAGTTGGTCAACTTTTTCATTAATTAGGCCCCGGTCACGGACAAGGCCCACTTATGGAACATTGCATATGCAGTCTATTTTCAATTGTTTGAGGCCCGAATGATGTCCAATCATCACGAAACTTGGAGGGATACTTCTTGACACCATTTTGAGTGTGTCACAGAAGTTTCAGCTCTGTTTGACCACTTGAACATGGTCAACTCCTTTTGTTTGTGGGCTCCCGGTCACTCCCAAGGCCCATTTTTGGAATTTTGCATATGTGGCTTGTTTCCGCCTGTTCGGGGCCCAAACGGTGTCCAATCGCCACGAAACCTGGAGGGATACATCTTGACACTATTTTGAGTATGTCACAGAAGTTTCAGCTCTGTTTGACCACCTGAACATGGTCAACTCCTTTTGTTTGTGGGCCCCCGATCACTCCCAAGGCCCATTCTTGGAATTTTGCATATGTGGCTTGTTTCCACCTGTTCGGGGCCCAAACGGTGTCCAATCGCCACGAAACTTGGAGGATACCTCTTGACACTATTTTGAGTGTGTCACAGAAGTTTCAGCTCTGTTTGACCACCTGAACATGGTCAACTCCTTTTGTTTGTGGGCCCCCGGTCACTCCCAAGGCCCATTCTTGGAATTTTGCATATGTGGCTTGTTTCCGCCTGTTCGGGGCCCAAACGGTGTCCAATCGCCACGAAACCTGGAGGGATACATCTTGACACTATTTTGAGTATGTCACAGAAGTTTCAGCTCTGTTTGACCACCTGAACATGGTCAACTCCTTTTGCTTGTGGGCCCCCGGTCACTCCCAAGGCCCATTCTTGGAATTTTGCATATGTGGCTTGTTTCCGCCTGTTCGGGGCCCAAACGGTGTCCAATCGCCACGAAACTTGGAGGGATACTTCTTGACACTATTTTGAGTGTGCCACAGAAGTTTCAGCTCTGTTTGACCACCTGAACATGGTCAACTCCTTTTGTTTTTGGGCCCCCGGTCACTCCCAAGGCCCATTCTTGGAATTTTGCATATGTGGCTTGTTTTCGCCTGTTCGGGGCCCAAACGGTGTCCAATCGCCACGAAGCTTGGAGGGATGCTTCTTGACACTATTTTGAGTGTGTCACAGAAGTTTCAGCTCTGTTTGACCACCTGAACATGGTCAACTCCTTTTGTCTGTGGGCTCCCGGTCACTCCCAAGGCCCATTCTTGGAATTTTGCATGTGGCTTGTTTCTTCCTGTTCGGGGCCCAAACGGTGTCCAATCGCCACGAAACTTGGAGGGATACTTCTTGACACTATTTTGAGTATGTGACGGAAGTTTCAGCTCTGTTTGACCACCTGAACATGGTCAACTCCTTTTGTTTGTGGGCCCCCAGTCACTGCCAAGGCCCATTCTTGGAATTTTGCATATGTGGCTTGTTTCCGCCTGTTCGGGGCCCAAACGGTGTCCAATCGCCACGAAACTTGGAGGGATACTCCTTGACACTATTTTGAGTGTGTCACAGAAGTTTCAGCTCCGTTTGACCACCTGAACATGGTCAACTCCTTTTGTTTTTGGGCCCCCGGTCACTCCCAAGGCCCATTCTTCGAATTTTGCATATGTGGCTTGTTTCCGCCTGTTCGGGGCCCAAACGGTGTCCAATCGCCACGAAACTTGGAGGGATACTTCTTGACACTATTTTGAGTGTGTCACAGAAGTTTCAGCTCTGTTTGACTACCTGAACATGGTCAACTCCTTTTGTTTGTGGGCCCCCGGTCACTCCCAAGGCCCATTCTTCGAATTTTGCATATGTGGCTTGTTTCCGCCTGTTCGGGGCCCAAACGGTGTCCAATCGCCACGAAACTTGGAGGGATGCTTCTTGACACTATTTTGAGTGTGTCACAGAAGTTTCAACTCTGTTTGACCACCTGAACATGGTCAACTCCTTTTGTTTGTGGGCTCCAGGTCACTCCCAAGGCCCATTCTTGGAATTTTGCATATGTGGCTTGTTTCTTCCTGTTCGGGGCCCAAACGGTGTCCAATCGCCACGAAACTTGGAGGGATACTTCTTGACACTATTTTGAGTATGTCACAGAAGTTTCAGCTCTGTTTGACAACCTGAACATGGTCAACTCCTTTTGTTTGTCGGCCCCCAGTCACTGCCAAGGCCCATTCTTGGAATTTTGCATATGTGGCTTGTTTCCGCCTGTTCGGGGCCCAAACGGTGTCCAATCGCCACGAAACTTGGAGGGATACTTCTTGACACTATTTTGAGTGTGTCACAGAAGTTTCAGCTCTGTTTGACCATCTGAACATGGTCAACTCCTTTTGTTTGTGGGCCCCCGGTCACTCCCAAGGCCCATTCTTGGAATTTTGCATATGTGGCTTGTTTCCGCCTGTTCGGGGCGCAAACGGTGTCCAATCGCCACGAAACTTGGAGGGATACTTCTTGTCACTATTTTGAGTGTGTCACAGAAGTTTCAGCTCTGTTTGACCACCTGACCAAGGTCAACTCCTTTTGTTTGTGGGCCCCCGGTCACTCCCAAGGCCCATTCTTGGAATTTTGCATATGTGGCTTGTTTCCGCCTGTTCGGGGTCCAAACGGTGTCCAATCGCCACGAAACTTGGAGGGATACTTATTGACACTATTTTGAGTGTGTCACAGAAGTTTCAGCTCTGTTTGACCACCTGAACATGGTCAACTCCTTTTGTTTGTGGGCCCCCGGTCACTCCCAAGGCCCATTCTTGGAATTTTGCATATGTGGCTTGTTTCCGCCTGTTCGGGGCCCAAACGGTGTCCAATCGCCACGAAACTTGGAGGGATACTTCTTGACACTATTTTGAGTGTGCCACAGAAGTTTCAGCTCTGTTTGACCACCTGAACATGGTCAACTCCTTTTGTTTTTGGGCCCCCGGTCACTCCCAAGGCCCATTCTTGGAATTTTGCATATGTGGCTTGTTTTCGCCTGTTCGGGGCCCAAACGGTGTCCAATCGCCACGAAACTTGGAGGGATGCTTCTTGACACTATTTTGAGTGTGTCACAGAAGTTTCAGCTCTGTTTGACCACCTGAACATGGTCAACTCCTTTTGTTTGTGGGCTCCCGGTCACTCCCAAGGCCCATTCTTGGAATTTTGCGTGTGGCTTGTTTCTTCCTGTTCGGGGCCCAAACGGTGTCCAATCGCCACGAAACTTGGAGGGATACTTCTTGACACTATTTTGAGTGTGTCACAGAAGTTTCAGCTCTGTTTGACCACCTGAACATGGTCAACTCCTTTTGTTTGTGGGCCCCCGGTCACTCCCAAGACCCATTCTTGGAATTTTGCATATGTGGCTTGTTTCCGCCTGTTCGGGGCCCAAACGGTGTCCAATCGCCACGAAACTTGGAGGGATACTTCTTGACACTATTTTGAGTGTGTCACAGAAGTTTCAGCTCTGTTTGACCACCTGAACATGGTCAACTCCTTTTGTTTGTGGGCCCCCGGTCACTCCCAAGGCCCATTCTTCGAATTTTGCATATGTGGCTTGTTTCCGCCTGTTCGGGGCCCAAACGGTGTCCAATCGCCACGAAACTTGGAGGGATACTTCTTGACACTATTTTGAGTGTGTCACAGAAGTTTCAGCTCCGTTTGACCACCTGAACATGGTCAACTCCTTTTGTTTTTGGGCCCCCGGTCACTCCCAAGGCCCATTCTTGGAATTTTGCATATGTGGCTTGTTTTCGCCTGTTCGGGGCCCAAACGGTGTCCAATCGCCACGAAACTTGGAGGGATGCTTCTTGACACTATTTTGAGTGTGTCACAGAAGTTTCAGCTCTGTTTGACCACCTGAACATGGTCAACTCCTTTTGTTTGTGGGCTCCGGGTCACTCCCAAGGCCCATTCTTGGAATTTTGCATATGTGGCTTGTTTCTTCCTGTTCGGGGCCCAAACGGTGTCCAATCGCCACGAAACTTGGAGGGATACTTCTTGACACTATTTTGAGTATGTCACAGAAGTTTCAGCTCTGTTTGACCACCTGAACATGGTCAACTCCTTTTG
Organism: Sextonia rubra; assembly: GCA_037013555.1. Lineage (NCBI taxonomy): Eukaryota > Viridiplantae > Streptophyta > Magnoliopsida > Laurales > Lauraceae > Sextonia > Sextonia rubra. The sequence continues at coordinate 17,601,376 of JASUAD010000018.1, forward strand.
TTTGTCGGCCCCCAGTCACTGCCAAGGCCCATTCTTGGAATTTTGCATATGTGGCTTGTTTCCGCCTGTTCGGGGCCCAAACGGTGTCCAATCGCCACGAAACTTGGAGGGATACTTCTTGATACTATTTTGAGTGTGTCACAGAAGTTTCAGCTCTGTTTGACCACCTGAACATAGTCAACTCCTTTTGTTTGTGGGCCCCCGGTCACTCCCAAGGCCCATTCTTGGAATTTTGCATATGTGGCTTGTTTCCGCCTGTTCGGGGCCCAAACGGTGTCCAATCGCCACGAAACTTGGAGGGATACTTCTTGTCACTATTTTGAGTGTGTCACAGAAGTTTCAGCTCTGTTTGACCACCTGAACAAGGTCAACTCCTTTTGTTTGTGGGCCCCCGGTCACTCCCAAGGCCCATTCTTGGAATTTTGCATATGTGGCTTGTTTCCGCCTGTTCGGGGCCCAAACGGTGTCCAATCGCCACGAAACTTGGAGGGATGCTTCTTGACACTATTTTGAGTGTGTCACAGAAGTTTCAGCTCTGTTTGACCACCTGAACATGGTCAACTCCTTTTGTTTGTGGGCTCCGGGTCACTCCCAAGGCCCATTCTTGGAATTTTGCATATGTGGCTTGTTTCCGCCTGTTCGGGGCCCAAACGGTGTCCAATCGCCACGAAACTTGGAGGGATACTTCTTGACACTATTTTGAGTGTGTCACAGAAGTTTCAGCTCTGTTTGACCACCTGAACAAGGTCAACTCCTTTTGTTTGTGGGCCCCCGGTCACTCCCAAGGCCCATTCTTCGAATTTTGCATATGTGGCTTGTTTCCGCCTGTTCGGGGCCCAAACGGTGTCCAATCGCCACGAAACTTGGAGGGATACTTATTGACACTATTTTGAGTGTGTCACAGAAGTTTCAGCTCTGTTTGACTACCTGAACATGGTCAACTCCTTTTGTTTGTGGGCCCCCGGTCACTCCCAAGGCCCATTCTTGGAATTTTGCATATGTGGCTTGTTTCCGCCTGTTCGGGGCCCAAACGGTGTCCAATCGCCACGAAACTTGGAGGGATACTTCTTGACACTATTTTGAGTGTGCCACAGAAGTTTCAGCTCTGTTTGACCACCTGAACATGGTCAACTCCTTTTGTTTTTGGGCCCCCGGTCACTCCCAAGGCCCATTCTTGGAATTTTGCATATGTGGCTTGTTTTCGCCTGTTCGGGGCCCAAACGGTGTCCAATCGCCACGAAACTTGGAGGGATGCTTCTTGACACTATTTTGAGTGTGTCACAGAAGTTTCAGCTCTGTTTGACCACCTGAACACGGTCAACTCCTTTTGTTTGTGGGCTCCCGGTCACTCCCAAGGCCCATTCTTGGAATTTTGCATATGTGGCTTGTTTCCGCCTGTTCGGGGCCCAAACGGTGTCCAATCGCCACGAAACTTGGAGGGATACTTATTGACACTATTTTGAGTGTGTCACAGAAGTTTCAGCTCTGTTTGACCACCTGAACATGGTCAACTCCTTTTGTTTGTGGGCCCCCGGTCACTCCCAAGGCCCATTCTTGGAATTTTGCATATGTGGCTTGTTTCCGCCTGTTCGGGGCCCAAACGGTGTCCAATCGCCACGAAACTTGGAGGGATACTTCTTGACACTATTTTCAGTGTGCCACAGAAGTTTCAGCTCTGTTTGACCACCTGAACATGGTCAACTCCTTTTGTTTTTGGGCCCCCGGTCACTCCCAAGGCCCATTCTTGGAATTTTGCATATGTGGCTTGTTTCCGCCTGTTCGGGGCCCAAACGGTGTCCAATCGCCACGAAACCTGGAGGGATACATCTTGACACTATTTTGAGTATGTCACAGAAGTTTCAGCTCTGTTTGACCACCTGAACATGGTCAACTCCTTTTGCTTGTGGGCCCCCGGTCACTCCCAAGGCCCATTCTTGGAATTTTGCATATGTGGCTTGTTTCCGCCTGTTCGGGGCCCAAACGGTGTCCAATCGCCACGAAACTTGGAGGGATACTTCTTGACACTATTTTGAGTGTGCCACAGAAGTTTCAGCTCTGTTTGACCACCTGAACATGGTCAACTCCTTTTGTCTGTGGGCTCCCGGTCACTCCCAAGGCCCATTCTTGGAATTTTGCATGTGGCTTGTTTCTTCCTGTTCGGGGCCCAAACGGTGTCCAATCGCCACGAAACTTGGAGGGATACTTCTTGACACTATTTTGAGTATGTGACGGAAGTTTCAGCTCTGTTTGACCACCTGAACATGGTCAACTCCTTTTGTTTGTGGGCCCCCAGTCACTGCCAAGGCCCATTCTTGGAATTTTGCATATGTGGCTTGTTTCCGCCTGTTCGGGGCCCAAACGGTGTCCAATCGCCACGAAACTTGGAGGGATACTCCTTGACACTATTTTGAGTGTGTCACAGAAGTTTCAGCTCCGTTTGACCACCTGAACATGGTCAACTCCTTTTGTTTTTGGGCCCCCGGTCACTCCCAAGGCCCATTCTTGGAATTTTGCATATGTGGCTTGTTTCCGCCTGTTCGGGGCCCAAACGGTGTCCAATCGCCACGAAACTTGGAGGGATACTTCTTGACACTATTTTGAGTGTGTCACAGAAGTTTCAGCTCTGTTTGACTACCTGAACATGGTCAACTCCTTTTGTTTGTGGGCCCCCGGTCACTCCCAAGGCCCATTCTTCGAATTTTGCATATGTGGCTTGTTTCCGCCTGTTCGGGGCCCAAACGGTGTCCAATCGCCACGAAACTTGGAGGGATGCTTCTTGACACTATTTTGAGTGTGTCACAGAAGTTTCAGCTCTGTTTGACCACCTGAACATGGTCAACTCCTTTTGTTTGTGGGCTCCAGGTCACTCCCAAGGCCCATTCTTGGAATTTTGCATATGTGGCTTGTTTCTTCCTGTTCGGGGCCCAAACGGTGTCCAATCGCCACGAAACTTGGAGGGATACTTCTTGACACTATTTTGAGTATGTCACAGAAGTTTCAGCTCTGTTTGACAACCTGAACATGGTCAACTCCTTTTGTTTGTCGGCCCCCAGTCACTGCCAAGGCCCATTCTTGGAATTTTGCATATGTGGCTTGTTTCCGCCTGTTCGGGGCCCAAACGGTGTCCAATCGCCACGAAACTTGGAGGGATACTTCTTGACACTATTTTGAGTGTGTCACAGAAGTTTCAGCTCTGTTTGACCATCTGAACATGGTCAACTCCTTTTGTTTGTGGGCCCCCGGTCACTCCCAAGGCCCATTCTTGGAATTTTGCATATGTGGCTTGTTTCCGCCTGTTCGGGGCCCAAACGGTGTCCAATCGCCACGAAACTTGGAGGGATACTTCTTGTCACTATTTTAAGTGTGTCACAGAAGTTTCAGCTCTGTTTGACCACCTGAACAAGGTCAACTCCTTTTGTTTGTGGGCCCCCGGTCACTCCCAAGGCCCATTCTTCGAATTTTGCATATGTGGCTTGTTTCCGCCTGTTCGGGGCCCAAACGGTGTCCAATCGCCACGAAACTTGGAGGGATACTTCTTGACACTATTTTGAGTGTGTCACAGAAGTTTCAGCTCCGTTTGACCACCTGAACATGGTCAACTCCTTTTGTTTTTGGGCCCCCGGTCACTCCCAAGGCCCATTCTTGGAATTTTGCATATGTGGCTTGTTTCCGCCTGTTCGGGGCCCAAACGGTGTCCAATCGCCACGAAAATTGGAGGGATGCTTCTTGACACTATTTTGAGTGTGTCACAGAAGTTTCAGCTCTGTTTGACCACCTGAACATGGTCAACTCCTTTTGTTTTTGGGCCCCCGGTCACTCCCAAGGCCCATTCTTGGAATTTTGCATATGTGGCTTGTTTTCGCCTGTTCGGGGCCCAAACGGTGTCCAATCGCCACGAAACTTGGAGGGATGCTTCTTGACACTATTTTGAGTGTGTCACAGAAGTTTCAGCTCTGTTTGACCACCTGAACATGGTCAACTCCTTTTGTTTGTGGGCTCCCGGTCACTCCCAAGGCCCATTCTTGGAATTTTGCGTGTGGCTTGTTTCTTCCTGTTCGGGGCCCAAACGGTGTCCAATCGCCACGAAACTTGGAGGGATACTTCTTGACACTATTTTGAGTGTGTCACAGAAGTTTCAGCTCTGTTTGACCACCTGAACATGGTCAACTCCTTTTGTTTGTGGGCCCCCGGTCACTCCCAAGACCCATTCTTGGAATTTTGCATATGTGGCTTGTTTCCGCCTGTTCGGGGCCCAAACGGTGTCCAATCGCCACGAAACTTGGAGGGATACTTCTTGACACTATTTTGAGTGTGTCACAGAAGTTTCAGCTCTGTTTGACTACCTGAACATGGTCAACTCCTTTTGTTTGTGGGCCCCCGGTCACTCCCAAGGCCCATTCTTCGAATTTTGCATATGTGGCTTGTTTCCGCCTGTTCGGGGCCCAAACGGTGTCCAATCGCCACGAAACTTGGAGGGATACTTCTTGACACTATTTTGAGTGTGTCACAGAAGTTTCAGCTCCGTTTGACCACCTGAACATGGTCAACTCCTTTTGTTTTTGGGCCCCCGGTCACTCCCAAGGCCCATTCTTGGAATTTTGCATATGTGGCTTGTTTCCGCCTGTTCGGGGCCCAAACGGTGTCCAATCGCCACGAAACTTGGAGGGATACTTCTTGACACTATTTTGAGTGTGTCACAGAAGTTTCAGCTCTGTTTGACCACCTGAACATGGTCAACTCCTTTTGTTTTTGGGCCCCCGGTCACTCCCAAGGCCCATTCTTGGAATTTTGCATATGTGGCTTGTTTTCGCCTGTTCGGGGCCCAAACGGTGTCCAATCGCCACGAAACTTGGAGGGATGCTTCTTGACACTATTTTGAGTGTGTCACAGAAGTTTCAGCTCTGTTTGACCACCTGAACATGGTCAACTCCTTTTGTTTGTGGGCTCCCGGTCACTCCCAAGGCCCATTCTTGGAATTTTGCGTGTGGCTTGTTTCTTCCTGTTCGGGGCCCAAACGGTGTCCAATCGCCACGAAACTTGGAGGGATACTTCTTGACACTATTTTGAGTGTGTCACAGAAGTTTCAGCTCTGTTTGACCACCTGAACATGGTCAACTCCTTTTGTTTGTGGGCCCCCGGTCACTCCCAAGACCCATTCTTGGAATTTTGCATATGTGGCTTGTTTCCGCCTGTTCGGGGCCCAAACGGTGTCCAATCGCCACGAAACTTGGAGGGATACTTCTTGACACTATTTTGAGTGTGTCACAGAAGTTTCAGCTCTGTTTGACCACCTGAACATGGTCAACTCCTTTTGTTTGTGGGCCCCCGGTCACTCCCAAGGCCCATTCTTCGAATTTTTCATATGTGGCTTGTTTCCGCCTGTTCGGGGCCCAAACGGTGTCCAATAGCCACGAAACTTGGAGGGATACTTCTTGACACTATTTTGAGTGTGTCACAGAAGTTTCAGCTCCGTTTGACCACCTGAACATGGTCAACTCCTTTTGTTTTTGGGCCCCCGGTCACTCCCAAGGCCCATTCTTGGAATTTTGCATATGTGGCTTGTTTCCGCTTGTTCGGGGCCCAAACGGTGTCCAATCGCCACGAAACTTGGAGGGATGCTTCTTGACACTATTTTGAGTGTGTCACAGAAGTTTCAGCTCTGTTTGACCACCTGAACATGGTCAACTCCTTTTGTTTGTGGGCTCCGGGTCACTCCCAAGGCCCATTCTTGGAATTTTGCATATGTGGCTTGTTTCTTCCTGTTCGGGGCCCAAACGGTGTCCAATCGCCACGAAAGTTGGAGGGATACTTCTTGACACTATTTTGAGTATGTCACAGAAGTTTCAGCTCTGTTTGACCACCTGAACATGGTCAACTCCTTTTGTTTGTCGGCCCCCAGTCGCTGCCAAGGCCCATTCTTGGAATTTTGCATATGTGGCTTGTTTCCGCCTGTTCGGGGCCCAAACGGTGTCCAATCGCCACGAAACTTGGAGGGATACTTCTTGATACTGTTTTGAGTGTGTCACAGAAGTTTCAGCTCTGTTTGACCACCTGAACATGGTCAACTCCTTTTGTTTGTGGGCCCCCGGTCACTCCCAAGGCCCATTCTTGGAATTTTGCATATGTGGCTTGTTTCCGCCTGTTCGGGGCCCAAACGGTGTCCAATCGCCACGAAACTTGGAGGGATACTTCTTGTCACTATTTTGAGTGTGTCACAGAAGTTTCAGCTCTGTTTGACCACCTGAACAAGGTCAACTCCTTTTGTTTGTGGGCCCCCGGTCACTCCCAAGGCCCATTCTTGGAATTTTGCATATGTGGCTTGTTTCCGCCTGTTCGGGGCCCAAACGGTGTCCAATCGCCACGAAACTTGGAGGGATGCTTCTTGACACTATTTTGAGTGTGTCACAGAAGTTTCAGCTCTGTTTGACCACCTGAACATGGTCAACTCCTTTTGTTTGTGGGCTCCGGGTCACTCCCAAGGCCCATTCTTGGAATTTTGCATATGTGGCTTGTTTCCGCCTGTTCGGGGCCCAAACGGTGTCCAATCGCCACGAAACTTGGAGGGATACTTCTTGTCACTATTTTGAGTGTGTCACAGAAGTTTCAGCTCTGTTTGACCACCTGAACAAGGTCAACTCCTTTTGTTTGTGGGCCCCCGGTCACTCCCAAGGCCCATTCTTGGAATTTTGCATATGTGGCTTGTTTCCGCCTGTTCGGGGCCCAAACGGTGTCCAATCGCCACGAAACTTGGAGGGATACTTATTGACACTATTTTGAGTGTGTCACAGAAGTTTCAGCTCTGTTTGACTACCTGAACATGGTCAACTCCTTTTGTTTGTGGGCCCCCGGTCACTCCCAAGGCCCATTCTTCGAATTTTGCATATGTGGCTTGTTTCCGCCTGTTCGGGGCCCAAACGGTGTCCAATCGCCACGAAACTTGGAGGGATACTTCTTGACACTATTTTGAGTGTGCCACAGAAGTTTCAGCTCTGTTTGACCACCTGAACATGGTCAACTCCTTTTGTTTTTGGGCCCCCGGTCACTCCCAAGGCCCATTCTTGGAATTTTGCATATGTGGCTTGTTTTCGCCTGTTCGGGGCCCAAACGGTGTCCAATCGCCACGAAACTTGGAGGGATGCTTCTTGACACTATTTTGAGTGTGTCACAGAAGTTTCAGCTCTGTTTGAAGACCTGAACACGGTCAACTCCTTTTGTTTGTGGGCTCCCGGTCACTCCCAAGGCCCATTCTTGGAATTTTGCATATGTGGCTTGTTTCCGCCTGTTCGGGGCCCAAACGGTGTCCAATCGCCACGAAACTTGGAGGGATACTTATTGACACTATTTTGAGTGTGTCACAGAAGTTTCAGCTCTGTTTGACCACCTGAACATGGTCAACTCCTTTTGTTTGTGGGCCCCCGGTCACTCCCAAGGCCCATTCTTGGAATTTTGCATATGTGGCTTGTTTCCGCCTGTTCGGGGCCCAAACGGTGTCCAATCGCCACGAAACTTGGAGGGATACTTCTTGACACTATTTTGAGTGTGCCACAGAAGTTTCAGCTCTGTTTGACCACCTGAACATGGTCAACTCCTTTTGTTTTTGGGCCCCCGGTCACTCCCAAGGCCCATTCTTGGAATTTTGCATATGTGGCTTGTTTTCGCCTGTTCGGGGCCCAAACGGTGTCCAATCGCCACGAAACTTGGAGGGTTGCTTCTTGACACTATTTTGAGTGTGTCACAGAAGTTTCAGCTCTGTTTGACCACCTGAACATGGTCAACTCCTTTTGTTTGTGGGCTCCCGGTCACTCCCAAGGCCCATTCTTGGAATTTTGCGTGTGGCTTGTTTCTTCCTGTTCGGGGCCCAAACGGTGTCCAATCGCCACGAAACTTGGAGGGATACTTCTTGACACTATTTTGAGTGTGTCACTGAAGTTTCAGCTCTGTTTGACCACCTGAACATGGTCAACTCCTTTTGTTTGTGGGCCCCCGGTCACTCCCAAGGCCCATTCTTGGAATTTTGCATATGTGGCTTGTTTCCGCCTGTTCGGGGCCCAAACGGTGTCCAATCGCCACGAAACTTGGAGGGATACTTCTTGACACTATTTTGAGTGTGTCACAGAAGTTTCAGCTCTGTTTGACTACCTGAACATGGTCAACTCCTTTTGTTTGTGGGCCCCCGGTCACTCCCAAGGCCCATTCTTCGAATTTTGCATATGTGGCTTGTTTCCGCCTGTTCGGGGCCCAAACGGTGTCCAATCGCCACGAAACTTGGAGGGATACTTCTTGACACTATTTTGAGTGTGTCACAGAAGTTTCAGCTCCGTTTGACCACCTGAACATGGTCAACTCCTTTTGTTTTTGGGCCCCCGGTCACTCCCAAGGCCCATTCTTGGAATTTTGCATATGTGGCTTGTTTCCGCCTGTTCGGGGCCCAAACTGTGTCCAATCGCCACGAAACTTGGAGGGATGCTTCTTGACACTATTTTGAGTGTGTCACAGAAGTTTCAGCTCTGTTTGACCACCTGAACATGGTCAACTCCTTTTGTTTGTGGGCTCCGGGTCACTCCCAAGGCCCATTCTTGGAATTTTGCATATGTGGCTTGTTTCTTCCTGTTCGGGGCCCAAACGGTGTCCAATCGCCACGAAACTTGGAGGGATACTTCTTGACACTATTTTGAGTATGTCACAGAAGTTTCAGCTCTGTTTGACCACCTGAACATGGTCAACTCCTTTTGTTTGTCGGCCCCCAGTCACTGCCAAGGCCCATTCTTGGAATTTTGCATATGTGGCTTGTTTCCGCCTGTTCAGGGCCCAAACGGTGTCCAATCGCCACGAAACTTGGAGGGATACTTCTTGTCACTATTTTGAGTATGTCACAAAAGTTTCAGCTCTGTTTGACCACCTGAACATGGTCAACTCCTTTTGTTTGTCGGCCCCCAGTCACTGCCAAGGCCCATTCTTGGAATTTTGCATATGTGGCTTGTTTCCGCCTGTTCGGGGCCCAAACGGTGTCCAATCGCCACGAAACTTGGAGGGATACTTCTTGACACTATTTTAAGTGTGTCACAGAAGTTTCAGCTCTGTTTGACCGCCTGAACATGGTCAACTCCTTTTGTTTGTGGGCCCCCGGTCACTCCCAAGGCCCATTCTTGGAATTTTGCATATGTGGCTTGTTTCCGCCTGTTCGGGGCCCAAACGGTGTCCAATCGCCACGAAACTTGGAGGGATACTTCTTGTCACTATTTTGAGTGTGTCACAGAAGTTTCAGCTCTGTTTGACCACCTGAACATGGTCAACTCCTTTTGTTTGTGGGCCCCCGGTCACTCCCAAGGCCCATTCTTGGAATTTTGCATATGTGGCTTGTTTCCGCCTGTTCGGGGCCCAAACGGTGTCCAATCGTCACGAAACTTGGAGGGATACTTCTTGACACTATGTTGAGTGTGTCACAGAAGTTTCAGCTCTGTTTGACCACCTGAACATGGTCAACTCCTTTTGTTTGTGGGCTCCCGGTCACTCCCAAGGCCCATTCTTGGAATTTTGCATATGTGGCTTGTTTCCGTCTGTTCGGGGCCCAAACGGTGTCCAATCGCCACGAAACTTGGAGGGATATTCTTGACACTATTTTGAGTATGTCACGGAAGTTTCAGCTTTGTTTGACCATCTGAACTTGGTCGACTCTCCAGTTGACTTTTTATGACAGTGGGCCCTTGTTTCAGCTGTTTGAAGCCCAAATGTCCCCGGTTTGATTTGAAACTTGGAGGGACTGACGTCAAGAACATCTTGGAGTATTCATCCAAATTTCATGCTGTTTAGATTTGAGGAAGTAGGATTTCGAACAGTAACCTATTCATTGCATGCGTTAGGTCACTATTCACTCCACATTGAGATAGTTAGCCTGTTTTCTATCCGAACAGCCTCCCCTTGACTTGTAACTTTGGGAGAATAACTTGGGGCATTCTTTGAGCATTTGTTCCAAATTTTATCTGCTTTGGCCTTCTGGAAGTAAGATCTTAGCCGATGACCCCCAAATTCGGGATTACTGTCCTCTAAGCTGACATGTAATGAAATTTAGGCCAAACAGAGTCTTTTCATCTTGAAAATTTGCAAAGTATCTTCTGAGCATGACTGAAGCTTCGCGTCTAAATTTCATTAATTTTGGACATCGGGAAGCAGAACTTTGGTCAGTGACCCCCTGGCTTGGGGGAACTGACCTCAGGCTGACATGCTTGTGGCTTTTGAGTTCGATGATGTCTGTTCAACCCGAAATTTGAACTTCCTCTGAGAGTTCCAGCTATCTTGATCTTCATGGAATGCCGGTTCTCACAGTGATTCCCCAAGATCTGCAAATAACCTCTGTAGCCTAAATTAAGCTGAGATGAGGTGTCTTCGCTGCAGTATTTGCAATTTTTATAGGTCAACACCGGGTCCGCTCCAGAAGCCCAGCAGACTGCGCAGCGACGTCAGTAGTGACGTCAACAGCGGTCAACAGCTAGGTTTGACCAGATTCGACGGCCAGAATTGTTTTGCAAGTTTCGAGGTCATCCGGACTCCAAATTGAGCTCTGTTTTTTTCTGTGTACTCGTTGCGACGAGATCTACGAGATAGACGGAACAGATTGACTGTTTGACTAACAGAAAAATTATCAAGTAAATAGAGCTTGGTTTGAGTGGGAGCAATGACGGACGATACAAAGCAAACGATTGAGAAGTTCAATGGCCAGAATTTCACATATTGGAAGATGCAGATAGAGGATCTTCTTTACCAGAAAAATTTCTACTTGCCACTTGGAGGAAAAGCCCAGAAGCCTGCAAATATGTCTGATCCAAAATGGGAGGTGCTTGACAGAAAAGCTTTAGATACGATCAGACTCTCTTTAAGTAAATCTGTTGCATTCAATATTTCAAAAGAGCAAACCACTGAAGATGTTATGGCTGCCCTTTCACGAATGTACGAAAAACCATCTGCTTCAAATAAAGTACATTTGATGAAAAGATTGTTTAATATGAAGATGGCTAAAGGTGGGATTGTCACTGAACATGTAAATGAGTTCAACACAGTCATGAGCCAATTGTCATCGGTAAAAGTACATTTTGATGATGAGATATGGGCATTGTTATTGTTATCTTCTTTACTAGACAGTTGGAGTGGTATGGTTACTTCACTGAGTAATTCCTCGGGATCAAGTAAACTGAAATTTGATGATGTTGTGAGTGTTATCATCGATGAAGAACTTCGCAGGAAATCCTCAGGTGAATCATCAGGAAGTGCATTGAATGTAGAAAACAGAGGAAGGCAAACTGAAAGAAGTCAGAGTCGTAGAAGATCTAAATCGAGAAGCAAGTCAAGATCGTCTAAAAGTAAGATCACATGCTGGAATTGTAACAAAAAGGGACATTTAAAAAAGGATTGCAGAGCCCCAAAGAAAAATAAGTAAAGGAATGGTAACAATGACAATGATAGTGATGCTTCCGCAAATGTTGCAGGTGATACTGTTCATGATGCTTTAATTCTTTCCTTTGATTATAAATCTGAATCTTGGGTCATAGATTTTGGTGCGTCCTTTCATGCCACTGCACACAAAGAATATCTCCAAAATTATGTGAAAGGTGACTTTGGAAAAGTTTATCTCGGTGATGATGAACCTTGTGATATAATTGGCAAAGGAGATGTTCAGATCAAATTGCCAAACGGAGGCACATGGCAATTGAATGATGTTAGGCATGTACCGAGCCTTAGAAGAAACCTCATATCTGTTGGTTAGCTTGCAAGCTTTGGTTATGTCACAACTTTCGGAGGTGACTCATGGAAGGTGACAAAAGAGAGTATGGTTGTTGCTCGTGGTAAAAAGGAAGGTACTCTTTACTTGTCTCATAGCAGTACTAATTCCATTGATGTTGCAGATAAAGGCACAGACACAAATACATGGCATTGTAGACTCGGACACATGAGTGAGAAAGGGATGAAAATCCTTCACTCGAAAGGTAAGCTACAAGATCTCAAGTCTTTGGACTTAGAGTTCTGTGAAGACTGTGTTTTCGGTAAGCAGAAGAAAGTCACTTTCTCTAAAGTAGGGAGGAAACCAAAATCAGAAAGATTGGAGCTGGTTCACACGGATGTGTGGGGACCAACACAGGTATCTTCTCTTGGTGGATCTTCTTACTTTGTTACATTTATTGATGATGCTACTAGAAAATTATAGGTTTATCCTATGAAACACAAGTCTAATGTATTTGGTATTTTCAAGAAGTGGAGAGCTTTGGTTGAAAATGAAACAGGTCTGAAATTGAAATGCCCGAGGTCTGATAATGGAGGTGAGTACTGCAGCAAAGAGTTTGAGGAGTATTGCTTCACAAATGGAATAAAGCGAGAAAAAACCATTCCTAATACACCACAACAAAATGGTGTGGCAAAGCGTATGAACAGGACCATTGTAGAGCGTGCTAAAAGCATGAGGCTGCATGCTGGATTGCCAAAGCAGTTTTGGGCAAAATCAGTGAGCACTGCTGCATACTTGATCAATCGTGGGCCCTCAGTACCTTTGGATGGTGGATTACCAGAGGAAGCTTGGAGTGGAAAAGAGGTAAATCTTTCACACTTAAAAGTATTTGGCTGTATCTCTTATATTCATGTTGATGCTGAGAAACGGGACAAGTTAGATCCTAAATCTAGAAAATGCACGTTCATTGGATATGGTTCTGATGAATTCGGTTATCGCTTCTGGGATGAAGAAAATAGAAAGATCATCAGAAGTAGAAATGTTGTATTCAATGAGAAAGTCTTGCATAAGGATAAGGATAATATGCAAAAGGATAATACAGAGTACCTAGATGTAGAGGACATTCTGAAAATGAGGCACCCGAAGCACATGAAAATGTAAACCCACAGGTGGATCCTCATGCACATACACCGGTAAGAAGGTCATCTAGGATTCTTAAACCTACACAGCGTTATTCACCTTCAATGTATTACTTGTTGTTAACTGATGGTGGTAAACCAGAATGTTATGAAGAGGCAATGCAGGTTGATACTCGGGCTAAGTGGGAGCAAGCCATGGAAGATGAGATGCAATCATTATTGTCAAATCAGATATGAGACTTAGTTCAGTTGCCTGAGGGAAAGAAAGCATTGCATAACAAGTGGGTGTACAGGTTGAAGGATGAACATGATGGCAGTAAGAGATATAAGGCCAGATTAGTCACAAAGGGCTTCCAACAGAAGAAAGGTATTGACTATTCTGAATTGTTTTCTCCTGTGGTTAAGTTAAACACAATCAGAAGTGTTTTGAGCATTGTGGCAGTAGAAGATTTACATCTTGAACAATTAGATGTTAAAACTGCATTTCTCCATGGTGACTTGGAAAAGGATATCTACATGTATCAGCCAAAAGGATATGCTGTCTCAGGAAAGGAGGACATGGTGTGTAAACTCAAAAAGAGTTTATATGGCTTGAAGCAGGCCTCAAGACAATGGTATATCAAATTTGACAGGTTTATGTGCAACACAGGTTATAAACGATGTCATGCAGACCATTGTTGCTATTATAAAAACTTTGATAACTGTTATATCATTCTCCTTTTGTATGTAGATGACATGCTTGTTGCAGGACCGAATATGCAAGAAATATATAATCTGAAGAAACAGTTGTCAACGGAGTTTGAAATGAAGGATTTGGGGGCTGCGAATCAAATTCTCGGCATGAAAATCACTAGAGACAGAACAAATCATACACTGAAGTTGTCTCAAGCAGAATATGTTGAAAAGGTCCTACACAGATTCAACATACAAGGTGCTAAGCCAGTTAGCATTCCACTTGCAAGCCATTTCAAACTCTCAAAAGAGTTGTCTCCTAAGACAGAACAGGAGAGAGATGACATGTCAAAGATCCCATATGCTTCAGCTGTTGGCAGTTTGATGTATGCTATGGTTAGCACAAGACCTGATATTGCTCATGCAGTGGGAGTTGTAAGCAGATTCATGGGTAACCCTGGAAAAACACATTGGGAAGCAGTTAAGTGGATTCTCAGATATCTGAGAGGAACTACTAATGCAGCATTGTGTTTTGGAGGACCAAAACTCAAACTGGAGGGTTATGTTGATTCAGACTTGGTAGGAGATCTTGATAGAAGTAGGAGTACTACTGGATACGTCTTCACCTTGGGTAGTGCAGCAATTAGTTGGAAATCACAATTACAGGATGTTGTTGCACTTTCTACTACAGAAGCAGAGTATGTCGCCGCTACAGAAGCTAGCAAGGAAATGATTTGGTTACAGGAGCTAATGGAAGAGTTGAATAAGAAGCAAGAGGACAGCAAGCTGTACAGTGATAGTCAGAGTGCCATTCATCTTGCGAAGAATTCGGCCTTTCATCCAAGAACCAAACACATTCGGATAAGATATCACTTCATACGGTGGCTTCTAGAAAAAAAGGTGTTGAAATTGGATAAGATTCCCATAAGTCAGAATCCAGCAGACATGCTTACAAAGGTGGTGAACATCGAGAAACTGAAGCTGTGCTCAGCTTCAGTTGGACTTCTTGTTTGAAGACAAGGTGATGAGATTTGAACCTGTGTTCTGTTGTTGCTACCGCCATTCAGTGTGATCAGTCTTCAAGTGGGAGATTGATGGGTTAGTGAAGCCTGATCTGGGGTAATTATGTAATATGTCGGTTTAATCTGGACCCTTTGTTGTAAGGGTAGATCCGACGGTTGTTACGGCTCAGGGTTATTATTAATTAGGGCTTCTGTTATTCTGAGTGGGTGAGAAAGAGAGAGTTGGTTTTTTGCAGAGAAGAACCTAGAAGAGTTGTGTGCTCTTGTAATCACGAGAAGAGGATTGTTCTTCTTGTGGGTGATTTCAACAATAGTGAAACAGGTTTGAATCTCCGTGGACGTAGCTCACGTCGGGTGAACCACGTAAATCTGTGTCTATTTGTGTGGATTGATTGTTCTTCTTGTTTCTCTCTCTTTTCCTAACACTTTGTGCCCACTGATTTTTGAGAATCCTCTCTGCAAAATCTTCTTCATTTTTCAAGGGACAGGGAATACGGTTTCCAGGAGACCCTTGCACGCCAATGTTCGAGAGCCTTTCATGGCATCAGCATGTTATATTAGTAATGCATTAAGTAAACTAATTAAATATTCTAAAAGTATGTTTTAATTTTAGAATTTAATAAAAAGTTATAATAGTTTCATTGTTTATGATGAGAGTTTAACTTAAAAAAGGTTCAGAAAAGTTACATTTATCCGTCTAACAACAATCTTGAATTTAAATTTAGTTTGTTAAAATATTTCTAAATTTTAATCTATGTTCGATTTCCAAGAAATTATCTTAGTTTGAATTTACACTGTTCAGTATTTATTTATTTATTTATTTATTTTTGGAACAGCAGTGAACAGTCCCTCCAAACTGTTGAGTAGTTGAATCACATTGTTTACACTGTTCAGCAGCGAGGTTAACTGTTTCGGGTTGAATCTAACTGCTACTGCAGCAGTTTCAGTTCAACCATTTTTAGACATCCTTTAGCCCTATGCAGCTCTCTACAACTATTTAGGAAAGTAGCACTTGGCAATGTTATGGAGCCTAACAAGCTTACCCCTTAAAACAAGAGTTTCAGATCTAACCATGTAGTAAAAAAATGAAAAAAAAAAAAAGGAATCAGGTTGGAAGAGAATTACTAGACGTCTTAAAAGCTGGCTTGTTTTATCAAACATCTTTAGAACTTGTTCATACAACAAGTGGATTTTGCTTTTGCACTTTTTTTAAGGGGTTGTTTGTGTAGAGGCGTAGCGCTAACTTTGATTCCTACCACGCCGGTAGAAACTTCGAATCAGTGCCAAGCACAGAAATTAAGGCCATTTTGCGATTTCTGCCTTCTTATCCCTATTGCACCAAACACATGCAGGAGTTTCTGCTGAAATAGGCATTACACAAACCTCAAGTTCTACCCATATGGGAAATTGAAGAAAGACGTGAAAAACAAAACCTTGAGTCCTACCCTCATATTAGAAATCGAAGTCCTCTCCATTTATTTTTTTTTCCCCTTTTCTGCAAGGTGAATGTCTCATACGAAAACAACGAAACAAAGGAATGTTAGGACAATTAGAGCAATTTTCCTCTCCATGGAGACTCCCACGTATACAAATGCATCCTTCCTTGATTGTACTGGACTGTTAAAGGGCTAAATTAGAGATGGACTCAAACGGCCTGGGCCTTTGTATAACATGGAATGCAAGGACCACATCAAAGTCTGGATGATGGCCCAAGTCGGTGTAACATAAGCCCAAGTCAAGGTTTGGCCCAAATGCAAGTTAATTTTTGTGTTTATCCCACTTGATATATCTCATCAAGTTTCTCAATCGTCGAATAGGGAATCTCTGGAACTTTGTCACCCTGCACTAACCTTGCAATTGAAAATGAAATAAATTGTGATTTGTACTCCAAATTGGAAACTATGACTCATGGGAGGAGTTCAAAACTAAAAATTACTTTCATGTTAGCGATTCAAAATTTTTAAGTGATATCCAATGATCTTTTAGTAACACAGTTGAATTCTGATTGGATTTGCCTCTTTTTGCATTGGACATTTATTCAAGGAGCCTAAGAAACAAGGGACTTGGGCAGAGGACCGACCACTCATGATAATTTCTATTTAAGTCATGCGGGACTTCACCAGAATTTGGGTGCATATAAAAAAGAACAGGGCCACACGGGTGATTTGAGCAAGTTGATCAATCAAAATGAGCCCCTTGCAAGTTAAACTAGACTTCACTTTAAAATGCACAGGATACACCGGTGCGGGTTCCCCTAGAGCAGGAAACTTATAAGCTTGGATTTTCTTCATATATGAGTAGATCCTGCTGAACATTTCAATCTAGGAAGGGCCCCAAGATAAATTGAGTACGGATCATTCCAACTATCCCACCCTCCCCAACAAATTTTACCCCAATAAAAGTGAAATTCATTGTAAGATTGATTATTTGATTAAAAATCTGATTAATAAATAATTCTCATATATAAGTGGGTGTTCCATTTGAGCAGCTTGGGCTTTGAATAGTTGAGCCTCTCGATAGTGAGGTTAATTCCTTTAACTCAAGATTTCTATAAAAAGTATGAGCCTCAAATGATCTGGACTCCCACTAAAGAGCTCCAATTTAACAAATACCAACCCCCAGCATCCGACTTAAATAGATTTACAAGTGCAGCTGCTTTGAGGGTCACACTCGCAAGAAGCTCATGAGGTTCTTACACAGCTCACTTTTCTTTAATTATATATATAAAATAAAGGAAATAGATGCTTAGTGCTATATGGTGTTTAGCTCCATATATAGCTCCATATCTCAATTGGTTATGTATAATAAAATGAAATACTTCAAAGACTTGTACGTTGTATATGTAGTCAATTACTCTGATAATGGGCCAAACCCCTATTGAATTAAAATTAAGGCGAGGGCTTACAAGATATGGGAACTGAGGGCCTGTTTGGCATTATTCTAGTATTGTTCCCAATTTTGTATTCAAATCAGGTTGTACTGAGATCAGGTTGTGCCAAGACTCTATCTGTATGACTTATTTGGCAACATTATATTAAAATACTCTGCACACAATATGCCATATGAAATTTATTTGGTAACAATATAAAAAAAACTTCCAACGGAAGCAAGAGAATCATAGGATTTAAAATGTGGGACTAGCCTTTTAATGTTTACGATACTCTATTATTGTCGTACATGAGACCCATTTGTAGAAGTTACAATATAGTATCCACCGTTAAAAATTAGAATATGGGACCCATATTCATAGGATTTATAAGGTGGGCCTACATTAAAGGAATTATAATGTGGGACCACTTTTTTATGAATATAAATATTTGACACATCTTTATAAATTACAGCATGGTAAACACCTTTAGAAATTAAAATATAGGCCCACGTTCATAAGATTTATAATGCAGGTTCACTTTTTGTAATAATGACTACATGACCCACATTTAGGAATTACAAAGTGAAGCCACTTGTTTTTGTCATTTTCTACTAGATCCCACATTTATAAATTAAAAAGTGGTGCCAACCTTTAGAAATTATAATATATTATAATATGGGGCCACATTGTTTGTTGATTGTGAACATAGGACTTACTTTAAAAATTATGTGGTACCCACTTTTAGAAATTATAACTTGGGGCCACATTCATAGGGTTCACAATGTCGGTGCACATTCATAGGGTTCACAATTCCAGCCCACATTCACTAGAATTATAATGTGACTCTTTACATTTTTTTATTGTGACCATAAAACCTACATTTAAAAATGAGAACATGGGGCCCACACTCAAAGGATTTATAATGTGATCTCACTATTATAAGAAATTAAGAATTATAATATGGGCCCACATTTTGCGATTATTACCAGGTGACTCACTTTAGGAATTAGATAATGGACTCACTTCATTTGAGATAAGGCAAAAGATAAGTAGGAAATAACTGTGTCAGCAAGTTGTTTCCTAGAAAAAATGAAGTTTTTTTGCTCCAAAAGTTGTTTCCTAGAAAAAATGAAGTTTTTTTGCTCCAAATTTTTTATACTAGTGGGTTAATATTTTGTGATTTCTTCCGGTGAAACTAAAATTTGAAATAGTGATTTGCACATGCCAAATATGTTTTGTGCAGCCTTCTCTCGTGAGAACATGAAAACATCTAAATGACACAATGCCAAACACACCCTAGAGATCCAACTTCCGATTTCACACAAAAATAACTAAGATTTTTCATAAATAATAATTTATAAATGTCTTACCTTCCAAAGAAAAACTCCAAATAAACATCATCATCTGCTAATTTATCCTTAAGTTTTTAGAAAAAAAAAGAAAAAGAGAAGCGATTATGAAATAACCTATTTCCACAAACCAAGAATTGAGAACTTTGGGCTGAAATTAAATAGGAGAATATACAGAAATGGACGAGAAGTGCATAAAGAAGGCGTAAGAAATGTAGAGTGCAGACCGCTGACATGAGTATTTTTCATCTAACAAATGAATAAGATGGAAGTTGAATGAGATAAGAAGTGGGTAAAGAACATACAATATTTGTATTTGAATAAAGTGGAGATATTGTCAAAATTACAAGGGATGGTCAAAATTAAACCAAAACATTATATAGTTGTTATCCAGTGCACATGGTGTGTATCTAGCGCACACGATGTGCATTTTAGCTTAAATATGGGATAGTAAGGACTATCCTCACAGGATTAGCTCCCATTATGACCTTACCATGCGGACCATTGAGTGGGGACCACCCTGCTACCCAACTGATCATAGGACATAGGAGCATCGAAAGATCCAAATGGGGCCAATCTAAGTATCAAATTTGAAGTCAATATAATACCTCTAACCCCTTCATCCGCAATCCCAAGTTTAACTACTTTATATTAAACAAAAAAACGGACATTCAATCCAATGGTCAAATTCTTTGAATCCATGCAAATCCATGGGATTCAATGACAAGGACTATAAGGGGTTTGTGTATTTGTGATTTATTTGGACGGCTTATAAGGTGGGCCCCATTAAGTGTTTCTGACCATATGGACAGTAAGGACCGTCCTCAGAGGATCAATTCCATACGTACATTACATATATGAGAACCGATCTTTCGTGAGGATAGTCTGCATGGTGAGGACACCAAGGGGGAGCCCACCTCAAGACCCATCCAAATGGACCACACATGCACGACCTTCCTATAGTAAGCAAATCCTATGGATTTGCATGGATTCAAAAATGGATAGAACCATTGGATTCAGAGTCAATTTTTGCTGTTTATAAAATTATTAAACTTTTGGTGCACAGATGAAGGGGTTAAGGTATTAGATTGACTTACAAATTTGATATCTAAGCTAGCCCCACGTGATTCTTTTGATCCCCCTCAACATGATTCTTTCGATCCCCCTCTATCCCATGATCAATGTGTGCCATGGGCCCCACTTTGGTATCTTGTATGGTAAGACCATATGGACCATCTTTATAAGATCGGTTCCCATGTATGCATATTATATATATTGAGGGATTTTTACCAAAAAAATTAAGCATAAATTTGAATTAGACGAATTGATTAAGGAATATATAAAAATATAGAATTAGGGTATTGTACACATGAAAAAAGATAATTTTGGCCCCTAACGATATTGTTAGGCCTCCTTTACAATAATCCCTCTCATTTATGGACGACATCATTGGGTTGTGCTTCTTTAATCTTTATACATTTCTTGATCGATAACATTGTTAGGACATTAGTGAAGAAACCTCGTGATTTTTTCCATTTTCTTCCTCGGTGGGTTGAGTGACGGTGGTGATTTTTGAGTTCCTTGTGCGCCCCACCCCACTATGATGTTTTTCTATATTGCTCGTCTTCCTTGTTAAATGCTTTGTGATTACTTCCTCGTCAACACTCTCCTACCATCATTGTTGAGGTGCATTTTCTCTTTAATTTCACCTCTGTGCAATATGGAGAAATGGATATGCTCGGTTGGTGTTTAAAATTATGAATTCTTTTGTTTTCAAAAATCATGCCAAATACCTTCTTTATCTAAAACAAGCATCTAGTTATCCTTTTTTTTCTTTTTGATAATATCATCATTATTAGGTTGGAAAGAATATAAGGTGCACATAAGCATAAAGTAGAGTTGCTCAAAACAGTTCACACCCGTCTACCCCTAAACAGATTCAAAGAAGAAAAAAATGGAGAGATATAAGAAGAAGAACTTGTTGGAGAAAAGGACTCATGTGGCTGCCGACTGCTGATGTCACACGGCAATAAGAAATGACCTCGGCGAGGAGATACTTACCCTAATGATGTCACAAGGACGTAGAAGAGAGGAGAAGAGAAAGACATTTTGCCTAAGCCCATATCGTTCAAAGCCTTAAAAAAATAAATAAGGGCATATTTGTCTTTTCATAGAGTACAAACTCCAAATTTGATTTTTTCGAATCTTTCTTATTCAATTTGAATAATCTGAATTTAGGATAAATTTTCTTGGTTAAAATACCTAAATATAAATATATTTGGACCCAGTTACTAACTAGCTGAGTTGGTCCTCCGGTTGGACTGGATCGAACCGAACCACTCCCAAGCCAGTTACACATAATTTTTTAGTTTTAAATTAAATGAGGAAAATTTTCAAAACGGGGCTTAAGTTTTGCGCAGATTTCAAAACAAGACAAAACTTATTTGACATTTCAAATAAGGGCTTAAGTTTTTTATTTTCATTTCAAATCAAGACGACCTGCTAGAAAATGAATATTCCGGCGACTCCTGCTTCTTTTTTTTTTTTAAATACCCAAAATGTCCTGGCCCATTTCCTCTTCCTCCTCATAACACCATCTGTCTTCCTGGTGATGTAAGAAGAAAACCAACAGTAAGCTTCCAGGAGCTTTCTAGCAGATCAACGGCATGGAAACAACCTCCTTAACAGGGAGAAAATCCCGACTAACGTCAGGCATAAAAGGAGACCAATTGACCACTGAGAAGTGGAGAGAAAAGCTTGAGTGAGTTCCTCCTTTCTAACTGTTATTAGTACCTTTACCACCTATCAGTTGTTACTAGGAAACACTATCAGATCAGGGTAGAAAATTTGAAGATAAAAAAAAAAAAAAAAAGAAAAAGGCGAAAAAAGTAATCCGCTATTAGGGGAAAGGAGGCTATAAACGAAGAGGAGCACGGTGTTGGGTTCAGTTTTGTTGTTCTTGAAACAGAGATCAGTTGTTTCCAAACGGGGAAGTTCTTCCGGCAGCAATCTGGCACTGGTGCAGACGGCGTGTAGGGTTCGGTCACTATCTCTTGCTCTCATCCGATAGGAGGAGCACCCGAGTTGTATGCGAATTTGGAACACCCTAGATCCTGTGTTTAGATCAGTGGCCCACGGCTGCAATTCACTGATCCGAGAAGACATTCACAGAGAAAGAAAAGGCAAGTGGTTTTGGGTTGTTTCTCTTTCTCATTACCACAGAGAGAGAGAGAGAGATCCATTTTGATTCGGGGGCACGTGTTCGCAAGTGTGATCTTGTGTTTTGTATAGGGGCTGATTTGTTTCCTTGAAAAGAAAACAAGGAGGAAGAACGAGTTTTTCGGGCTGGTTGAAGTTCAAAATAATAATAATAACAATAGTAAGCACTTATTTGGAAAGTCGTTGCATGTTTGTCTTGCAGAGGATGAAGAACCCAAACAACTGGGTATTTTTTGGCTCGGTCTCGGTAATTTGCAGAGGAGTAGAAGCGGATCGCATGCCGTGCTAGGTTTGGTCATTGCATAACCTAGACGTCAGATGATTCGGACTCTACCGCGCCTCACACGAGCAGGCCACATCACACCGCTGCTGGAGAAGAACTGTGCAGAGCGTAGCTGCGCCTTCGTTTGTGCCGTTGAAGGTTGCAAAACAGAATCAACGAAGAAGACGACTTTGGTTAGAGTTTCTCAGGCCAGGCCAGTTTAAGTTTGGGTCAGTTGATTCCACACCAATCACCGCGCACAGACCCACTGGCCACAACTCACCCGCACTTTCATCTTTGTTCTTCTTTCTCAATCCGCACCCCTGCCCCTGCTACACGCGCCATCCCATTCTACTCGCTCTCTCCTCGAATCCTCTTCTTCCACAACCAAAGCCCTCTAAAAGGCTTGAGTCCTCACCCTCGGTATCGCCCACCAACCGGTCTATATCTTCGACAAGGGCTTTTGTATTTCCACTAGGGTTCTAGTACATCTTTATATTTTTCCTCCTCCAATCCTCGTTGAATCGAAATCGTGATGAATCCTCTGACGCTTGTTAAGCATATACAATTCCACAGAAGCATCGCTCGGGGTATTCGAAGAAGCTTTTTGGCACTCCAAGTACAAAGATTCTGCTGACGTTTTCGTTGACGACATTCCTTTCGATCTCACCGAAGGCTATCTCCTTGTTGCTTTTTCCCAGTAAGATTTTCCATTTTCAATTGCAGTTCAAAAGGAATGACTGCTGAATCTGTTTCTTATTATTATTATTATTATTATTATTATTTTGGGCCATATCCGATACATGTGCTACACCTTCACCCGCAAAATATTCTCCTTTTTTTGCTGTGACCGTGTATCACAGATGCTTGACTTCAATTTTATATTGTGGAATGGATGTTAATATGAGTTAGACGCTTGATTTTTGTTAATAGTTATAATGAATCTGAGGAGACAACTCGTTTGATCTAATAGCTTTATTCCTTGGAAGGAAACAATGTATGAGCACTTTTGGGAAGGCACATGGAACTTCGATTATATCAGTCCATGTTTTTATTCCAAGACATTTTAGAGGGGAACAAAAAAGTATGTTTGGAATTATTTTGTATGGAGAAACATGGTTTTTTCTTTTTTTTTTTTTTTTCCAAATCTGTGTTGGTTTTAGAGAGAGCGGCTTTCATGAAGATGGTATGTCTGAGTGGAGGAGGAGAGTGTCTACATTTCTCCTGACAATTTGGCAAAATCATAGGATTTTGCAGGATTAATTTTAAACATTAAACAGAAACTGTCAATCAGAACTTCAATGATGTTTTAGTAGATATGATTAACTTCTCAATAAAGATTATAAAGACTCTTTCATATGATCCAATTCCAAAGAAAATATTGTGAAACCCTGAATTGTCTATATTTTAAGTCAATACTTTACATGTATCTTTCTTGAAAATACAAGAAAACATCGCTGTTGTTTTCATATTGTTATGTTGAAGGAAATACAAGAAAACATCGCATCTCGAAACCCTCTCACAGCAAGTGAAATGAGCAAAGAGGATTTTGGGAAGCACCTTTTTGTGGACAACAGTTTTCCATGACATTTTATTCCCATATCGATTTTTCTTTTTTTCTTAAAGGATAATTGTATTAAAAAGGAGAAAAGAGAAAACATGGGTTCAAATTTTACCATTTTTTTAACATTAAAAAAAAACCTGGGCTCATTCAGCCCCCAAAGAGGGGAGAAGAAACCTGAAGGAGGCCCAAAAATAAATTATAAGTGAGACAAGAAACCCAAAAACTATTTTACAGGTGAGTTGAATATGGAATATCATAAATTCCCAAAACTTGGAGAAGGGCCCAGAATTGGCTGCTCTGAAAAGGCTTGGAGATCTTCCTTAAGGAGACAAGAAAGGTATCCTGAAGCTGAGATTTGATTATACTGAGAGAAGGCTTTGAATCCTTAAAAATGGCTTCATTTCTAGCTTGCCAAAGGTAGAAGATTGCTCAAATGAATATTGAAGCTTCATGTTTAGAAGCGGCAACATTGCACCCATTGGATACGGTCTTCCAAATGGAGCTTGCCGACAGATGCTGAGGACGCATCATTCTAACAAGCTGAAATAGCCATAGCCAAAGTGAATATGATTGCAGTTGAAGAAGAGAGGGGAAACGGAGTCTTCTCCTTGGGGACAGAATGTTGCAAGTGGAATGATGCTGAGGACGCATCATTCCCCTTGGGTCTGGCTGTCGTTTGAAGCAATCTCCATCCCTTCATTTAAGTAAATGATACTGTTAATGAAAATGGTTGAATGAGGTGGACGGGTTGACTTGAGGATGATAAATGGATGCTCCTCATTTCCCTCATAAATACTTTAAACTTTTTTGAAGGGTAGAAACGACCCTTTCCTTCTCCTAGGCGGCCATAATCATCGCATGATCTAGCCTACTAATATGGCGTGCACCCATGTATAGTTTTTTTTGCTTATTCATCACTTCAAATTGAATGATGTACAGAAGGAGAGAAGAAAAACAATATAGTGTTTTTTTGCTTATTCATCACTTCAAATTGAATGATGTATGTACGGAGGGAGAAGAAAAGCTATGTACACTATGTACAGAACACGTCAATCCAATGGTTTCTTCCTTTAAAGTTTTGGCCACTAAATGCACATGAGGTGACATGTGATGAGTGGGTTGGCCAAGCAAGGAAGAGCAAAGCATAGCTTTGCATTGGTCAAGCAGGTGCCGAGCAAATGGCATGCAATCCCAGCAGCTTGAGATGATCATCTCTCTATGACCACTTGATCCGTTTTTCCTAGTATTGTCCTTGTGAGAAATGATCATGCGCAACCGGTTGTACTTGGACATAGATTAGTAGTCGAGCTTGCAAAATGGTCTATTGGATCAAAATCCTGAAAGCCCAAATACTGGAATATATAACATGGCTACAATGATTATGAAATGAAGGTAATGCTTTGAGCCTTTGCAATTGAAAATGCGAAGCTTATGTCATCCATTCATCAAGCTATGCTTAAGAGGAAGCTAGGGGCCTGAAGTGGGCACCCTGGGTCAGCCTGATTATTTCTCTTGTAATACATCTGAGCGTTATTTTATTTAATGCAGCTAGTGTGCTAAGTGAGCCCTTTCTGATAGAAAGTGATGTAGAAAGTGATGATTTCGAGTCACTGATTTTGTTTTTCTTTGCTGAAGAGTATTATATTAAAGCAAGAAAGCATATACAGCCGATATATCCAATGGATCCAAAAGTGGGCAGTTCCTACCTTGAACATTGGTTTACCGTAAGGATTAAAAATGGGCCAGCCGCCCAAGCTGGCAGAGGCCATGCTGGACCAGAGTTGCCCGTGGCTCTACACGGTCCGGTCCGAACTGGCCCAGCTGACCTGGCAGAATCACCTCGCATCCCACAAACCAATCCCAATGGCCATCTGCAGTCTACCATGCACGCGGGCAGCTGCCCGCAGCAAGGCAGGGTTATCCCACATTCACAGTGGGATAAATCCTTATATAATCTCAATTTTTTCTCTCTCTCTCTCTCTCTCTCTCTCTCAAAGTTAACTCTCAAAGGATAAGAAGTTCAATTAAATTTGACCTCTCTCTCTCTAAAACTTTCAAAATTCTCTCTCAAAGGATAAGAAGTTCAATTAAATTTTGGGAGGCAGGATAAAGAATCTAGGAGTTCTCTCCCCCTTTTCAAGGCATTTATTTATTTGAATTTCAGATTTTATTTAATAGTATATATAGCAATATTATAAATAAATAAGTCTCATCTTCACCCGTTAAAAAAAGGTATCATCTTCACTCCTTTCTTATAAAATGTTACAACAAATATGTTACCGATGCAAAAGAGAAATTTAGAGAGAGAATATTAGAGGGTAAAAAGAGATAGAGCTTCTTATATTATTTCTAGCATATACAGATACAAAGGGAGGAGGTTTATTTATAAACATAGTAACCTCCTTATTGAGTAACCCTAATTATAATAGGACCCTAATACCAACTCATCTCATGTGGGCATCCACCCATGATAATACCCCTTATAACACTCCACATTGGATGATCACCATTCAGTGATAGTTGCATCATTAAAACCTTGCAAAAGAAAAACCCAATGGGATAAAAACCAAAGCGAAGGAAAAAGAGTACAACATTTTTCAAGATCATTGAACTGGTGTTGAATGTGCATAATGTTGTAAAACCTTAACTAGGAAAACTTAGTGGGATAAAACTTAGAAAAGAAAAAAGAGTACAATGCACAGATGTCCTTGGTAGTATGCTTCATGATGCATACCTCTGATCAGTTCTCCTCCTAACAATAATAACCTTTATATTGTTTAATGATAGACTCTACACATGCCAATCTCATATACAAGCTTCTGAAATGTTGACTTTGATAATGACTTGATAAACAAATCAATCAGGTCGTTGCTTGAACGAACTTGCTTGACTTTAATCTCATTATTCTTCTGAAGCTCATATGTAAAGAAAAACCTTAGTGCAATGTGCTTCGTCTTATTACCTTTAATGCATCATTCTTTAATTTGTTGAATATACATGCCACATTGTCTCTGTAGATAATGCTTTGGGTACTTGTACAAAGAGGCAATTGATAAGAACTACGAATATGCTAAATTAAAGATTTTAGCCACACACATTCCCTACTAACTTCATGATGGCTAAAATCTCAGCATAGTTAAAAGAAGTAGCTACTAAAGTTTGTTTAGTAAAACATAAAAAAATAGCGGCATTACCACTAAGAAATGCATAACCTATCTGTGATCAAACCTTATGAGGATCGGAAAGATATCCTGAATCTACATATCCTACAAAATTTGAATCCTTGCAACCATAAGAATAAAACATACGTCAATATCATATGATTTGCTTGATATCAATTCAGTGGCTTTGAGTTACTGCAAAACTATATATGGCAGGCATATTTATAAAGAATGAAATATCCCATTAGAACTTCTCTTGATATATAGGTTAAGACATAATTCTTCTATAAACAATCAATAGTTTTCTTGAACACTTCTGAAGTTCCGATTAGATTTATTTCATCTATATAAACTTTTACTATTGTGAATCATTTTGAGGATTTTATAAGGATACATAGGTAAGGGATTGTTGTCCTGTCCTTTCTTAGATAAACATTTAGTAAGACGATGGTACCATATTCTTTTGGAATGCTTCAGGCTATATAATGAATGTCTTAATTGTATTGAGTACGTACTCTTTAACTTTGCTTGAGGCAAAGCAAATTCTTCTAAAATTTTCAAATATATGTCTGTTTATGTCTTCAATCCCAGATTTGTATAGAAAACCTTATACCACAAGTCTTGCTTTGTATCTATTAATTTTATTAATTTTCCTTATCAAGCCTATTTGTAATCTACAGGGTTAACACCTTTTGGGGTTTGTACTATAGGTCTAGATACACCATGTCTATTGAGAGACTCTAACTCTTCTTTGATGGAAAATTTTCATTTTGGCCAATCTTTTCTTCATTGACGTTCATTCATAGTACGTGGTTCTGTGTACCAATCATCATCCTCATTTTCTCTTGATATTTGTGAGTTACTGTATATGCAAATGTGTCATCAAAGATAATTTCCTTTTTATCCCCTCTCTCTCTTGAATAATTAAGTATCTAGATTGATGTAACTTTCAAACCTCCTCTCTTACTGAATCAATCCAATAGAAATCGCTGCTTTAGGAACATCTGATTGGTGATTTTGTAATCAACAATGAAGAAGCCTAACTCTTACCCTCTAAGCTGCAGCTCATGACAGTGTGAAATGAGCCTGCACATTATCTTCCTAAAGAAATGACTTTAGACCACCTTTGAATTTCCATAAAAGGCATATACAACTAATTTTTAGGGGCTTTTTACACCTTCGCACAATAATAACGTGAAGCTTGATGCTAGTGGACAGTGGGTGTCAAAAACACTGAAATGTAGTACTTTGTGGATTTAATGGCACAATAATAACGTGAAGCTTGATGCTAGTGGACAGTGGGTGTCAAAAACACTGAAATGTAGTACTTTGTGGATTTAATGGCCCAACTAGTAGATGAAAAATAAGGTACTTCATTAATTACGTATCAAAATCCAGATCTACTCACTCTAATCTCTCATAGTTGATGAACATACAGCCCTTGTATCTAATAAAGACCAATCAGCTAGTAAGCCCCACAAACAAACGCTCTTCCTAGTGGTCAAAGAAAAAAAAATCATTATATAAAACGGAAGCTGTTGAATAATGTGTCTCTTTATTGAGGGAGAAAGGTACTACTCAATTCAAATGGTGAGAGCTTAAGCCTTTGTTTGAAAACATGTACAGGGCTAGTTGTGGATGCACTTGCGATACTTTGTTACCTTTGTGTTTGAGCTACAAGTGGAGTGATCACTAAATTTGATTACAGTTGAGTTGGTCGTTATGGATAGGTTTTATGATTGGAATATCTTTTCCAATGTCAGAAAAAGCTAGGTTTCCATTTGTTTATATAATGGAAGAGCCATGCTTTACTACTTTAAATACTAGTGTGCCTTTATGGTTGTGTAAACTTATTGAAGCCATTGCATTTTCCATTATCCATTACTTGTTTTTTTATTTTTTTTATTTATTAATAACATTTGTTGTTCTTTTCTCATATATATATATTGCGTTCTATATAGGATGTCCAAGGATAAGATATTTGTGGTCTTTCACTTTAATGGAGAGCTTGATTGGAATTTTACCAATCCAGTGTACATGAGAGGCGAACAAAGAATGGTGTATCTTAGCAACTTGACAAATTATAGTTTATTGGTTTGGAGTGGAGTACAAGCAATAAAATGGGTGGAAAAAGATGACAATTTTGAAATTTAGTACCTTCACAACAATAACCGAGCATTCACATTGATTATAGTAGCTAATGATGATGATGTAAAGACAATGTTGAAAGTCTCATGTGATAATGTATATGGCCTATATTTATATGTGAGCAAAAAATATGACTTTGTAAAAGATGTAAGGTGGAGGACATTCTAGGTATTGAACCATGTTCTATTAACTTTGTATAGTTTTTATTTGTTATGCAAGGGCATTTACCATTCTTTTTTAATGAATGTACTTTTAAGACTTGGAGGGTTGAAGACAATGAAAATAGTGTGAGTTGAAAAATCAATCGTTTGAAGGGAAAAGATGTTGTACATCCTGTACAACATCCATTTAAGTCAGCCCGGTATGGTATTATCTTGTTCACTCGATTGCACATTGACTTTATTCTTTGAATTAGATGGACTAATATTCAACTAAGTTGGATACAGTGATGCTCGCTTAATTCTTCTAAGAGTTATGTCACAAACCGAGCCCAGGGTTCGGGGGTTAGCAAAAGCCAAACCTAATGACACACGTACTCCCGTGCATGCACACATAGACCGAGTCTAAATGCACACGCACAAGGGAACATTCACACGTGCCAAGCAAGTACACGGAAGCTGTAAATATCAGAAACCTTAAACTAACAATGCAGGAAGAGGATACAAAGGACGAACTGACATAATTACATATGAAAGTTTTACAAAAAGAACAAAAGAATATATACAATAATGACAAGTCATGCCAAATACAAGTCTGCAAATCCACAAAACAAGACTCCAATGATGCATGCCATGGACGCTCTCCCGTGGAGTGATCACATCCACTCCTCTAGGCCTGATGGGGCCCCGGGGGTCTCATCTGGAACCTGGCCGACCTGCGGGGGTTCGGCAGGGGGATCTGGGCCTGCAACACCAAAAACAACTGTGAATACGAAGATTCAGCAAAGTATAAACCATAGCAAGTTAACACACGCTGTGTCTAATAGAATAAAGAACATCATGTGATTAAAGAAGGCATTTTCGTATACTAGGCTGTCATGCAAGAAAGAAATATGCTAATGAATCAATGAATACATGCTGTGTACATACTAGTGGCGACTACATTACCATATGCTCCCAAAAGAGGGATCTTATAACATGCAAAGAACACCATTGTCCGGGCCAGGGTACAATGGGTCTCGGTTTCCTGGGGTCCGGTTCCCCAAGACATATCCATACTGCAGCAGGTCCATATAACTATACCAAATTCACCCCGTCGGGATCCTAAGGCTGAGGCTAAGTAGTGCCTGACCATACAGAGTCAATCATGGAAACCTTGAGTCGATCGTGACAACATATCATACGAGCATATCTGTGAGTGAACATACCATACATGCATACTCAAGGTAAATAACCACAATGTGAATAGAACTGAACACAAGTAAACATGTTAGAGAGTTGAGATCACGGATCGAATGCAATATGTTATGTAACAAATCATGCGAAATCGAATCATCTTTATTTACAAACCAATTCTAATCTAATTATCCGGTGTTTCTAACCGTGCATGATGATGTAGTTTTAAGGTATTCGATGCACCGTTGTCTAGTGTTGCATTGAATCGGGCGGTGCATGAAGTCCTTTAAACCAACACCCATGGGGAGTTGCTTAACATCCGGATAATGAACATGAATGATTCGCAGCCCTCGAGATCATTCACGCGTTGTATCACATTCCGTTGGGCAAGTCTTGGTGCTCTACATTCTATCATGAAGGCCATATCGGTCTGTTCCTTACACCTATCTTTGTTTTTCTTTCCTTAGTCTAGGGTGGATACGGCTTAGCCGTGTGTGTGCTACGGCTTAGCCGTGCGTGGTCTACGGCTTAGCCGTGGCTGGGCTGTAGAAGGTCGGTCAGTTGCTGACTCTCAGTTATTCCAGAAAATACACCCTGTATTGATCTACGGCTGGGCCACGGCTGAGCTTCGGCTTAGCCGTAGGGCAATCCACGGCTTAGCCGTGCCCTAGCCGTAGAGGAAAACTGGGTTTTTCTCCTCTCTGGACTTTGAGCCGTAAGTGGCATACGGCTTAGCCGTACCTGCACGAATTCAAATTCCTGAAACCTGTACAGAATGTCTAGGAAGCATCAGAATCTCAATTTTCCAATGGAGATAGACAAAGTAGTAGTCAAATGAGTAAGCAAATGAGCTGTAAACACCTTTTTCCATACACATTAATGTGAGCTAACCAAGATCAAAATCATACCAACATGGGTTCTCACAAGATATGGTTATACTTGCCTTAATGGAAATTCAATTGCACAATGGGAGCCCTTGGATCCAAACACAACCTAATGCAAATCAAACCACATGCATGCATGAGAATTGGAAGGAAATCCAAAACACACAGACACATCATGCAAAGGAACAAGAAGGAAAAGAACTAGAGAAAGGAGATGAGAAGAATGGAAGAAATCCACTCACCTCACATGCAAAGACCCACCTTCCTCTTGATCGATGGAGGAGAGAAATTGGAGAAGAGAATTCAAGAGAGAAGAGAGAGAGCTCCACATGCACTGAGGAAGTTGAGAGAAAACGAGAGAGAGAGCAAACTTGTCGAGCATATGAGGTTATATAAGTTAATGTGGTGTCCAAATTACAATGAAGGCCAAGTGAAAATACTAATTTCAGTTTGAGTCAAATCCAGGTCCAATCAAATCACACGACCTCGGTTGCAAATGATGTAGTTACGAAAGTTAACGAGCTCAACGAAAGACACGTGTTGACATCCAAATGATGCAAAAATGACCATGTCTAAGAAAAGCTAAAATTACGAAAAAGGGCTTGGCCTACTTAATCTAGGTCAAACTCAACCCAACTACCTATCCATGACCCGTAACGAAAATAAAACACAAACAAAACACGATTAGCAACAAAAACAAGATTAACTAGCCGCTAAACGAGGTCAAGCTGGGTCGGAGTGTTACAAGTTATAGGCTTGATGTTTTCAATTCTCAAGAACATGAAAATATACAAGGGGAAATTCGTTCTAGTGATACCATTTATCCTACTGTTAATCTTGATGAAGACCTTGACGGTATCTTTTCTTTTTCACCGCACTATTTGCTATTGCAACAATTTCAGCCTCATGGTGTTAATGATGTTCCTCCTTTATGGGATAGAATGCAATTTGAAAAAAATAGCATTGATGTCAGGTCGTGATACATTGGTCAGGATATTAATTTTGAAGATACTCTAGTACCTGTGGACAAATTTACCAACGAGTTACTGGAGAATACAATGAAAGACTTGTAGAAAGGTAGATTGTTTCCAGATTGTGATATGTCTAGAAAAATTCTAGCAAAAATTTGCAATGTACAAAATTTTGAGGTGAAGCATCTCAAGACAAACAAGTATAAGGTTACTGCACAGTGTGTTGATGTAGCATGTCCATGCATGTCCATGGTGTATATATGCTTCAATGGTGGATTTTGATCGACAATTTAAAATCTAGACATACAACCAAAATCGTTCATGTTGAAAACCAATGATGGGGATGGCACACAAACTAGTGACTATATCCTTGATCGTAGAGTCGGTCAAAGATAGGCTTTGAATGAATCAAATGTACACACCAAAGGAAATAATGCATGACTTCCAAATGGAGTTTGGTGGTTTGATAAGTTATAGGAAGGCATATTTGGTAAAAGATATTGCAATGCAAGAAATATGAGGTTCATTCGAAAAGTCCTTTCAAATCCTTCCTTGTTATTGAATGGAGTTAATGACAAATCTGGGAACAATAACTAATTTGATGAAGCATGAAGACGATTCATTTAAAATAATTTTTTGGCAATTGGAACAAGCATTGAGTCCTTTTGTACTTCTTTGAGGCCACTGTTAGTTGTAGATGGGGCAGATCTTCGCTGTAAGTATCCTAGTGTTTTCTTGACGCCTACTACAATATTTGATGGAAATCATCAACTTTTCCCACTTGCCTTTGCCAAAGTTGAGGCAGAATGATGAGATACTTGGTCATGGTTCTTTGGTAATCTTCATGTAGCTGTTGGTGAACCTCAATTTGTGACAATTGTGTCTGATCGGCAGAAATTTCTTGTTCCTACCATTGAAGAAGTTGTTCCAGATGCTTAGCATTGTTATTGTTGTCCTCATATTGCGGAGAATGGGCGATCAAGATTTAAAGATGATGCCATTGTTAGGAAATTTTGGTTTGATGCAAAATTTTATAGACCATGCGAATATGAGGCTTAGATGAATGATATTAGGGCTGTAAATGAAGAAACTTATAACTATATTCGCAGAATTGGAAGGCAACATTGTGCTAATGCTTATGTGAAGGGTTGGAGGCATGACATGTTAACTCAA
This sequence comes from Sextonia rubra, assembly GCA_037013555.1. NCBI lineage: Eukaryota > Viridiplantae > Streptophyta > Magnoliopsida > Laurales > Lauraceae > Sextonia > Sextonia rubra. The sequence goes on from JASUAD010000018.1 coordinate 17,634,856, forward strand.
AACATTGCTGAATGCTTAAACAGCATTTTGAAACACAATAGAGAGCCTCCGATAAAAAAACTAGTGGATGGCGTTGTGGAAAATTAATGAAGTTTTTTCATCTCAGGAGGAATACATCCACACAATTGATGACACAGCTAACTCCTTGGGCATAATTAATTTTAAGTAAATCTGTAGAAGCAACACGATGGTTGAGTTGTGAACAAGCTGGTCCTGAGGAATTTCAAATTCAATCTTGGGAATTCATTGATGTTGTTCACCTAGATAGAAAGAGTTGCACAATTCAGATGTGGTCCATGCTTGGTATCACATGTGAGCATGCCTTAGCTACTATCAATAAAAGAGGCTTGAACCCATATGATTATTGTGAGGACTAGTACAGAAATGATACATATTGGACAACTTATAGTCATGTCATCCATCCAACTCGTGATATACACCAATAGGAGCACATTTGTCATGATCTGGTAAAACCTTCAAAGGCTAGTAGACAACTTGAATGACTCAAAAAGAATAGGTTTCGTACGAAAGAGCATAATTGAGAAAGAAGACAGGTAACATACTCGATTTGTAAAGAAAAGGGCCACAATCTACGAAGTGTCGTAATCCACCTATCTAAATAAATGTTTGTATATAGTGGTGGAGTCTTATCATTTTGCCATGGTGAATCTTAGACTTTTTGTTGATATGAAGATAAGTTCTTTTCTTTACATGGTGAATCCCAAACTTTGTGTTTATATAGAGATAAGTTCTTTTCTTCAAATGGTGAATCCTGAACTTTTGTTGATTTTGGGAACAAGTTTTTTTCTTCACACAGTGAATCCCAAACTTTTTGTTGATATGGAGACAAGTTCTTTAGTAGAAATGATAAAATCCCAGACTTTTTGTTGATATAGAGACAAGTTATTTTCTTCAATTTTTGTAAAGGTGGAGTTCTTTTTTTTAATATAAAAATGGAGCCATTATTTTTTATAACATGTGGCCCCATGATATTTTTGTAAAGGGAGTCATACTCTTTTTGTAAAAGTGGTACCATACATCCTTTTAGTGGTAAAACCACATATATTTTGTAAAAAGGATAAGGGATTAATGTAATGGAAGATAAATGTTTGTTTTTTATATTGGCGGCTTTGAATGATAGAATCATGTGTTGGTTTCCTTAGTACAATCACCAGTTAGGTCACAAGAAACTTAGAAAATGTAAACAGGAATAAATGTAACTACTATAAAGGATGGTGCTTTTGTATGCGCTTGGTGTTGAAACATATTTAATGGCAATTGTATATATGATCATCAGATATGAAAATGTGTTTATGAATATGAGAGATCCTCAATTGCTTGATGATGCTTTTGTATGTGCTTGGTTGGTGCTTTTGTATGTGCTTGGTGTTGAAATGACAATTGATGATCTATGACTTTCTTTTGTTACCACTTATAATATTTTAGTTTTACATTTATATTGAAGTTGAAGAGTATAGAGAGAAATGTCAATGTATGCCAGCATGCCAAAAAAAAAATAGTGGTAAAAAAATACATTTATTTGTCAATGTCGACAAATAATTTGTTGATATCAACAAAAAATGTATTGACATCGACAAATCTGTACTGTTAAGCTAAAAATTGTGACAGACTTGTAATAGTTTTTGTCGAGATCGACAAATAATTTGTTAATGTCGACCAATTATTTTTTTATGTTGATGAATCTGTCCTGTTAGATAATAAATCTGTAAATAGTAATTGTTGACATCGACAAATTTTTCGTGGATGTCAATGAATAAAGACAGATCTGTACCGTAGAAAATGAGCTTTCAGTTTAATGGAGAAGGATATTAATTTCTCTAAGGTTGGTTGAAAATGAGCTTTTGATTTAATTTTACAAGTACGTTTGAGAGGGGTTTCTATGGAGTCTCAGAGGGTAAAATGCTACATTTAATCATTTAAGATTTCATTTTTAGGGTTTATTGGACCGTTCCAGTCACACAAAAACTGCAAATGAGGACTAAAAACTCAGCTTTAATAAAAGCAAACGGAATTTCATATTCATCCCAGCTAAATCTGAACCACTTCTATCCTATTTGGTGGTAACCTCTCCCCTCTTAGTGTGATTTCCAATTTTGAAACCCATGCGCAGGGCAAAAAAGCAACTTTATAGTCACTATATTTTCAGGTGCCTTTCATTTGCAACATATCAATATAAACAAAACCATATCAATTCCATTAAACAGCTACAACATCTCCAACCAAAATCAAAATCAATAGATAATAATCAAAATCAACTCTCCACTGCAAATTACAGCTAAAGAAAATGAACATTTGTTTATCAGAGTAGTAACATTAGTTGATATCAATATTTTCACGACCTGAGCCCAAGAAATCAGAGAGTAAGATTAAACTCAATTAGTGACACACGTACTCCCGTGCATACATGTCTAGACCCATCCAAGTGCACAAACACAAGGAAAAACACACTTGCAATACCATTGTATGCGGAAGCTGTCAGTATCATTACAAAAGAAGAGGATATATCAAAACTAAGAATACTATTAATATGTACGAGGAAGCCATGTCTTTACAAGAGAGATAAGAAAGTTTTTATATCACACAAAATGTAGGGGGTATAATCAATACACACAAAAAGTTTCCAACATATCAAAATGAGGCCTAGCTTAAGCCATGCCTCTCTCCCGGGTGGATTGATCATGTCCACTCATCTAGCCTTGATGGGGCCTCTACGATCACCTTTGAAGTCTTACTGACCATTGAGGGATTGGAAGTGGGATCTGAGCCTGTAACACCAAAGGACAACCAGTGAATAAGACTATTCAGTAAAACATAAGCAACATTAAGGAACACGTGTTGTAACTATAAGAATCGTGTACAAGTGATCAAATAGATTTGCAAATTAGTATGCTAAGCATATTGTGTAATGAAATAGAGCATGACATAAGAGTCAATAAATAAAAATACTATACTAGGTGGCTACTACATTTACTATGTCCTCCCTCTAGGGATCTATGCGTTGAGAACATCAGCGATCAGACTAGGGTACGAATGGGTCTCTAGTTCTTGGGGTCCAGAAGCCCTAAGACAAGAGCATACTGCAGCGGCAACAAACATGCTATACCAAAGTCAACCCCATCGGATATCATAAGGTTGAGGTTGAGTAGAGCTAGACCATGTCAATGTCAAAGTCGAGCATGTATCTCAAACAATACCACAATAGGCTTAATTACGAATAACATGATTATTCAAGTCAAATCAATAGTCATGCAAGTTCAATCAAGAGTAAAAGAATGGAAGGCAATAACCGAAATCAACATGCTATGCAATTCAATTCATTTTCATGGGTTCACAATAGTTTACTAGCCAATCCTAAGTTAGTTGTCCATTGTTTCTAACTGTACATGATGATGCAGTTTTAAGTTATTCGATACATAGTTATCCGTCTTTTGGTGTCACATTGTATCAGGAAGCTGTATCGAAGTCCCTTAAACCAACACCATGGGAGATGCTTTTGGACAATACACATGAATGAGTCACCGCCCTTAGGACCATTCATGCTATTCAATTATTCCATTGGACAAGTGAATAGGATAAGAGGTCCAAGAAATAAAGCCCTATAAGGTCTTGAATAGTATCAATATTCTCCCTAAGTTTTAGTGGCCTTACGGCTTAGCCGTGGGTGACTTACGGCTTAGTCGTAATATGCACTACGGCTCAGCCGTAGTTCTCCAGAATTACTCCTGCAAATCCGGCGAGCCACAGTTGAACCATGCTTTCACTTATGGCTTAGTCGTATTTGGTCTACGGTTGAGCCATTGTTTGACTACGGCTTAGCTATAGCTCAATATACGGCTTGACCATGGCTTAGTCATAGAAGGTTTTCAAATTTTCCTATTCTCGAGTCTTCAAGTCGTGAAATGACTTGCGGCTGGACCACAGCTAGGTTCTGGCTTAGCCGTAGTGTATCCCATAGCTTAGCCTTAGGTTGGCCATAATACAAATCCAAATTTTGTTTGCTCTTTAGAGTTTGAGCCGTGGAAAACCTACGGTGTTGCCATAAGCTCCAGAATTTCTATAACTCAAACTGCCCAGAACTCCTGAATTCATTCAGAAATATACAATAACAGATGAAAGAACAGATGAAAGAAACAACAAAAGGGCTGTTAGAACCTCTACAACTTGAACAACCGAGAAGAATCATAACAATCACAATATACCAACATGTATTCATCCCACCATTATTTATACTTGCCTTTGCCTTCAAGGAAGGTTTTTCAAGCTTTAATTCATCCCTTGGCTCAGTATAGGAATCCTTAGACGTAAAAACCATGAATGCAAATGTATGGAAAACAGACATGATGATATGCAATGAAGAATTAAGAGTTTGTTAAACTTTGGATGCAAGAACTGTAATAAAAACAACTCTTACCTCAAACCATACAAAGAGATGAACTATGAAGTAGGTGCAAGAAAGATCCTTGCAACACAGTGAAGAAGAGAATCACAAAATAAGAAAATGTTGAGAGGAAGAGAAAAGAAGAAGAAGAAGTCGTCGAAGTTAATGAGTCGGTGCTCTTCTTATATAAGGCAATTGTCAGAAATTTATAAGAACTTTCGAGTATTTCAAGGAAATTTCAGTTTGAGTCAACTAAACATCCAACGTAGACAAACGTAGGCATTTGCATACGAGTCAATTACGAAAATTAACAAGCTTGATGAGATGCACATGATGACACCAAGATAATGTATAAGTCTAAAATTACGAAAAAGGGCTCGTGTCTGACTAATCCATGTTAAACTCAACTCAACTACCTATACATGACTCGAAACATAGCTCAAGGGACAAAACAACATTAACTACACTCATTCTCTCGAAAAGTGCTAAGAAAGGAATTAATTAGTAGCTAAACCAGCTTACTTAGGGTCGGAGTATTACAAATATACACAAAACAATCCCTTCACTTCAATTAAACAACAACTACATCTGTAATTACATCCCTAACCAAACTATAATATCCACAATAAAGTATTTGTGATAGAGAATAATCTCCCAAAAAATTTTCTAATGATCCAAATAGATACATCGTGGAGAGTTTTAGACACCTTTGTTGGATAATCTCCCAAAAAATTTGTTAAAGTCAAAACGAATAGATTCAACAAAATTGGAAATAAGTGAAGCACCAACTTTTGAGAACCAGCTAGTCATAAAATCGGCAAATTCAACTGTCAAGAACAAGATGAACATGAAATATGAATTAGTACAATCAACTAAAAGAGTACTTTTGCCACACTAATTAGATGTCAATTCTTACTTCACTTGAGAGGATATTTCATTTTTACTTCCTCCTATGATACCCTTGATGCAATTCCCGTTGCTTGTTGTAAAGATGGAGGACTAATTTGCACTTGTAGTACATGATGTCTTGTTGATTGAGTGTAATTTTACGTTTGAGGGTAGCATGCTCTATAAATCCCATCACAAAGAAACCGCAATCATAGGTATTCTCTTGTGTAGAAATATTTTCAAGTGGGCGCCTATCCCAACCTTTGGGGCTTTCCCATCCAAAATCAACAAATGAATCACATAACCATATAATCTGTAGAGGAAAAGAACATATATAATTAGGACAATTGTCAACGCATTACTTGTATTTCATTGATTTAGTCAGGAAGACTCACGAGTTGTTCTGCTTTTTCCCAATGTTGTAAGTCAGTAGGCATTGTATTGTAGAAGTCCCACATTCTTTCCTTTGTGTAGCTTATAATAAGTGTGAAATGGCCGAGGCAGCACACCAATATAACAATAACTTTTTGACGTTTTATTTCAACTACCATCCATTCAAACTCACCAAAGATGTGTACATAATTGTCATTACTATGATTTAGCTAGATATCCTTCAAGATGTACACAAAGGATTAATTCTATATACAATCATATATAAATAACTGAAGATATCCACAAAATTTACCATAGGATTTCAGTATGTCTAAAATATGCTTATGTTGTGGAAAACGAATATTCAAACAAAACTTACCATAGCATTTGTGTCCATGAAATATGCTTTAGGAGCCTTTGGCTTCAGGCAAATATCAATCCAATTTTGTAAGATTCCTGTATCCACTCATCCATGATATAGAAGTGCCTTTAACTTCTCCGGCATGGGATTGGTGCAATACAAGGATAGCTCCACCTTTCTAAATATAAAAACAAAACTTATTATTTAATCCAAAAGATTTCTAAAGATTGTATATGAGTACTCTTATGTGCGTAATATGCAAAACATTTATGAAGATTGCACAACTATCATTAAAATCATCCCAAAGTTTATCTAAGTTGTTCTTTTCCTCTGTTGTTAATTGGTATTTTGAATCTTGATGTCACTTTATGTTTGTAATAAATCCATGGAATTTAGTAGGCATTTTCTTTTTTCTAATTCCATTCTTCACTCTAATGTATATCGAACGGACCTCTTCTTTTGAAGATAAGCCGGCATGACTTCATCTTTTCTCTTCTGAGGTAGACTATTATAAATAATTTGAACTAGAGTGATTGACTTTAGTCGGGGGCTTCTTCATTGAGAGAACATGGAATTGGGGGAGGATTCCTAGGTAACTGTTGTCTTTGACTTTGGAATACTTTGTTCTAGCTTTTTCTTAAATATTACTTTCATCTTTGCAATTAGAGTAGAATCTTCGTGAGAATATTTTTTCAAACCAATCAACCCCAAAACCTGACTCTCCACAATTTTCCCCAACAGCCTCGATGATATTTGTAAGCTCTTCCCGTACTACATGTACTACTATATCCACGTCCATATCGTCCATTTTCCTTTTCTTTTTTTGCACAGTGTTCATAAGGTCATTCAATAACAAAAGAACCTTCAAAATAAAATAATTGTGCATCATACAAAAGTATAAAGCATTATAAAAATTCTTATTTACAGTCACACATAAATATTGCTTACTGGCCTCTTTGGGAAGAGCTCATCTTCATTTTTTATAGTTGCTTTTTTTCGAGTCATTTTCTCTTCTACATTGTCTTTCTCCTTTTGTTGAGGATCATGCTCCATTAAATTGGTTCAAGTAAGTGATGATGAAGATGATGATATAATTTAAAATTAAAAACCAAATGCATGAATTACTAACTGGCCTTTTATCATTAATATCGCCTTCTTTTTTTAGAGCTGGGGAGATATGTAACCTTGTCACCATTGGGTACCACTGCATATAATAATCTTCATGTAATGGTGATTTATCAACATTTCTAACCAACAACATTTCTGCCTCCCATTGCAAACTGTAACAAACTCTCTCAAATCACGGGCATAACCCCAACACGCTTTCTGTATTTTATCTAACCTTTCATATGGTAGGCAAAAAGGAATGGGGAGCATCTGCCTCAATTCAAATTGCTTTATTAACTATTCAGAATTATGGCATTCAACAATCCAATAGAAAATAAGGGTTGTACTGGATGTGAACAACTGCCTATTTTCTTTAGGAACAACCTCTTTAAGTGAATTCTCCACTTTGGCATATGGTGTCCAAATGAATTGCATCACATGTAGTTTTTTTTATTATAAGTATTTGAACAAGTATTACTAAAAGAAAAACTTTAGTTTAAAATGTCCTAACTTCTTTTATTTTCATGTGATCAATTTGCTCCCGATGTTCCTTTCTGGTCAATGGAGCTTATGTTTCTGCAAACATTTCTCCCATATCTTACATAAGGGGAACTGAAAGTCTAATGCCAATCAATGTCGGGGACCAGTGGGATGAGTAAAAGCCATTATTGAGTATGTCCAAATTTACAAATAAAAATTAATTGAATGTCAAGTCAATTAGAAAAGACGGCTAATTTAAAGTAAGAATCACATCAAATAATTTTTGTACCTGCAACAACTGTAGTGGACCAATTAATATATCTAATGACTCCATTGCATTTTTTTTCCCTTCACCATCATTATTTTCTTTAGCAAATTTTGAAAGGATGGTTGCCTTGCTAAGCATTCTATACAAGTTCGCCAAACATGTAGGGTGTCACAACCCGAGCCCAGGAGTTCGGGGATTAGCAAAAGCCAAACCGATGACACACGTACTCCCATGCCTATACACGTAGACCTGATCTAAATGCACACCCACAAGGGAAGGTTTACACATGCCAAACATGTACGCGGAAGCTGCAGATATCAGAACATCACACTAAACAATGCAAGAAGAGAATACAAAAACAGAACTAACATGTATTGATACAGGTTTACAAAATGAAACAAAATAAACATGTACAAATCATGATAAGATCCAAGCATGACAAATCTCGAAATAAGGAAGACTCCTATGCAATGAATGTCCAGGGCGCTCTCCGGTGGAGTGATCACATCCACTCCTCTAGGCCTGATGGGACCTCAGAGGCCTCACTAGGAGTCTGGCCGACTGACGAGGGGTCGGTAGGGGTATCTGAGCCTGCAACACCAAAGACAACTCGTGAATACAATGATTCAACAAAGTATAAGCCATAACAAGTAACACATGCTGTGTTTAATAGAATAAAGAACATCATGTAAATCATAACAGGTCACATTTGTATGCTAAGCTGTCGTGCAAGAAAGAAATATGCCATGTGAATCAATGTATGCATGCTGTGTACATAACTAGTTGGCGACTACATTGCCATATGCTCCCAAAAGAGGGATCTTATATCCGTGCAAAGAACACCATTATCCGGGCCAGGGTACGAATGGGTATGGGGTTCCTGGGGTCCGGATTCCCCAAGACATTTCCTTACTGTAGCAAGGCCATGAAAACTACACCAAATTCACCCCGTCGGGGTCCTAAGGCTGAGGCTAAGTAGTGCCTAACCATACAGAGTCAATCATGAAAACCCTGAGTAGATCGTGACAAGCATATCCTGCGTGCATATCCGAGACCGTGTCTTATACGTGCAAGCTTGGTAACATACATAAATACATACTCAAGGGGGAACATAGTACGACTTTCAACGTTACATGTAATGAAAGAGTGGAGATCAATGATCGAAATACAACATGCTATGCAAGCAAATCGTACCATATCGAAACACCTTCATTTACTAGCCAACTATAATCTAATTATCCAGTGTTTCTAACCGTGCATGATGATGTAGTTTTAACTTATCCGGTGCATCGTTGTCTAGTGTTGCATTGTGTCAGCTGGTGCACCAAGGTCCCTTAAACCAACACCCATGGGGAGGTGCTTAACAACTGGATAATGTACATGAATGATTCGCAGCCCTCGAGATCACCACGCATCTTATCATGTCCCGTTGGGCAAGTCGAAGTTGCCTACCTCCTACTTTAAAGGTCCTATAGGTCTCCTTCTTTTCCTACCTTTCTTACTGTTCATGTCAGCCAGCTCAACTACAGGTAACCCTACAACTTAGCCGAAGGAACCTTACGGCTTAGCCGTAGAAGGCTTCACGGCTTAGCCGTGGCTGGGCCATAGAAGAGTCACAGAATTGCATACTCTCAGTTATTTTCAGGTGTCACCCTGTATTGATCTACGACTGGGTTTACGGTTAGGTCACGGCTTAGCCGTAGTGTACTTTACGGCTTAGCCGTAACACATTTCACGGCTTAGCCGTGCATGCGTTGGGTCAAATTCTGAATCAAATACAAAAAACCTGAAACGACATCAAACGAGTCAAATCTCAACAGAGAAAGAGAGAATGATATTAAATTGGGCTGTAAACATGTTTTCCGTGCAAACTCATGTGAATTAACCAAAATCAAGCGAATACCAACATGGGTTCATACATATTATGCTTATACTTGCCTTAAGGGAGTTCCAACAAACAAATTGCTGTCCTTGGGGCTCAATTCACATCCAACACACACCTAATGTCCCATGGATGTAAGGAAAGGAAGAAACATGAAAGGTCCGTGAGTGCAACTTAAGAATACAAGAATAAAGGTGGAGGAGAAGAAGATATTACAACTCAAAGCTCATCTAACACTCACCTAAAAAGAGGAATCAAAAGTCAAGAGCACACTTCCTCTTCCTTGGGTTAATGGTGGAGAAGACTCGAGAGAAAGAGAGAGCCTTCAACGAGAGCAACGTGAGAGAAAAGAAGAGAGTGAGGGAATTGAGTCGGTGGAATGGTTTATATTGGCTAAGTTAAGACAGAATTGGAATGAAGTCCAAGTCATAAAACAATTTCCAGTTTGAGTCAAATCCGGGTCCAACGGAATCAAACGACATCAGTTACAAACAACGTAGTTACGGAAGTTAACGAGCTCAACGAAAGACACGTGTTTACACCAAGATGATGCGAAAATGACCATGTCTGAAAAAAGCTAAAATTACGAAAAAGGGCTTGGTCTACCTAATCCAGGTCAAACTCAACCCAACTACCTATCCATGACCCGCAACGAAATAAAAAAAACGCAAAACACATTTTACAAGTAAAGCAACATTAATTAGTTACTAAACGAGCCCAAGCTAGGTCGGAGTGTTACATCCTCTCCTACTTGAAAATCATTCCATCTTCGGAATGAACGCACACTCATACCTGCGTAAACAAATCGGGTTACTTTCGCGCCATCTGCTCTTCTAACTCCCACGTAGCTTCATCGGGACTGTGATGCTCCCATAGCACTTTGACCCATCGAATTGTCCTGGTGCAGAGTATCTGCTCTCGGGTTCCCACGATAAGGAGCGGTCGCTCAATGTATGCAACATTCGGCTGAATCTGAACATCGTCGTAACAAATGATATAGGAAGGATCGTGAACATATTTCCGAAGCATCGAAATGTGGAAAACGTCATGCACTCCTGAAAATGTCCTGGGAAGAGCTAATCGGTATGCCAGATCACCAATCCGGCTCTTGATCTCAAATGGTTCGACATATCGTGGAACTAACTTGCCTTTTTAGCCGAAACAAATCGTACCCTTCATCGGTGAGACCTTCAGAAAAACCTACTCACCAACTTGAAACTCTAATGGCCATCTGCGAGTGTCTGCATAACTCTTTTGTCTCGACCGAGCAACTTTCAAATTCTCAATTGCTTTCTGTACCTTCTTCGTAGTTTCGACGATGATCGTTGGTCCGTGAAAACTCCGAGTTCCAACTTCTTCCCAACATACCAGGCTTCTACATTTGCGTCCGTACAACGCTTCATATGGCGCCATCCCAATACTCTCGTGGAAGCTGTTATTGTAGGCGAATTCACACAACGATAGGTGAAGATCCCATTCTTTCTCGTAGTTCAACACACTAGCTTTCTACATGTCCTCCAGGGTCTGAATAGTTCGCTCTGATTGTCCATCCGTCTGTGGGTGATATGCCATACTGAAGCTCAATCTCATACCCATAGCCTCTTGGAATGCTCTCCAGAATGACGAAACAAAACGACTATCACAATCGGATACAATCGACACTGGGGTACCATGGAGCCTGACGATCTCATCCACAAACTTTCTCGCCATCTCTGAAAACGTCATACCCTTCCGAAAAGGAATGAAATGGGCTAACTTCATCAATCGATCTACAATCACCCAAATGGCATTGTTCTTCCTGCTCGTTAGAGGTAATCTTGAAACGAAGTCCATGGTGATGTGTTCCCACTTCCACTGCGGTATGTGCAAAGGATGCAACGAGCTTGAAGGTCTCTGATGATCTGCTTTCACCTTCTGGCATGTCAAGCATCGAGCAACAAACCCTGCTACTTCTCTCTTCATATTATTCCACCAAAAGCGATCCTTGAGATTCCGATGCATCTTTGTGCTGCCTGGGTGCATCGCATATCTGGCATAGTGTGCTTCGATCATCAATTTCTCTTTGAAATCATCAACCGCTGGCACACACAACCTGCCTAAAAAATAGAGCACACCGTCCTCCAGGCTGAAATTAGGTCTATTTCCGATGTGGTCACGAATGCGCTTCAAACTGAGATCTTCAAATTGCCTATTTTTCATCTGCTGAATCATCTCAGTCTGAAAAACTAACATACTAGCCAAAGTCACATACTCATCCACTAGTTTCACTTTAACAGGTAGAACTTCAAAAGGAAACTGCTCAACATCTGTACAGACTCTGCTTTTCTGCTAAGTGCATCTGCCACCACATTCCCCTTTCCTGGCTGATATTTGGTCGGGAAGTTGTAATCTTTGATGAGCTCAAGCCATCTACGCTGTCTCATGTTCAGCTCTTGCTACGTGAATATGTACTGCAAACTGTGACGATCAGAATGGACCTCAAATCTCACGCCATACAGATAATGTCTCCAAAGCTTCAATGCAAACACGATGGCTGCCAATTCTAAATCATGGATGACATAATTCTTCTCATGTTCTCGCAGCTGTCTCAATCCATATGCAATTACCTTCCCGTGCTGCATCAACACACAGCCTAGACCAACTCGAGAGGCATCTGAATATATCACGAACCCTTCACTACCATCTGGTAAGTCTAACACTGGGGCCGTAGTCAACTTCTCTTTCAAAGTCCGAAAACTAGCTTCACACTCCTCAGTCCACTCAAGAGCACATTTTTCCTGGTCAACTTCATCAAAGGAGAGGAGAACTTAGCAAAATCCTGGACAAATCGCCGATAATAACCTGCTAGACCAAGGAAACTCCGAATTTCTGTCACTGTCTTAGGGCTAGGCCAATTCACCACTGCCTATATTTTAGATGGATCAATTGCCAATCCCTCTCGTAAAATGATATGACCTAAAAATGCCACATGCTCAAGCCAAAAATCACATTTCGGCAACTTGGCAAACAAGCGATGCTCTCTCAATAATGTCAAGGCTTTCCGCAAATGCTCCCTATGCTCCTCGGCTGACTTAGAGTATATCAAAATATCATCAATAAAAACAACTACGAACTAGTCCAAAAAAGGAGCAAAGATCTGATTCATCAAAGCCATAAACGCTGCAGGTGCATTAGTTAGTCCAAAAGGCATCACAAGGAATTCATAATGTCCATATCGAGTCCTGAAGGTAGTTTTAGGAATGTCATCCTCCTTTACCCTGAACTGGTAATATCCAGATCTCAAATCAATCTTGGAGAAGTAAACTGCACCCTAAAGTTGATCAAACAACTCATCAATCCGAGGTAGGGGATACTTGTTCTTCATAGTCACTTTGTTCAGCTGTCGGTAATCGATACACATCCGAAAAGTACCATCCTTCTTCTTGACAAACAACACTGGCGCTCCCCAAAGTGAGACGCTCGGACGAATAAAAACCTTGTCCGAAAGCTCCTACAATTGCTTCTTCAACTCTGACAACTAAGCTGGGGCCATGCAATACAGAGCTTTACTGATCGGTGCCATGCCTGGAGCAAGCTCAATGGCAAACTCTACATCTCGAACCGGGGGTAGGTCTGGCACATCATCCGGAAAGACATCTGGGAAATCACAGACCACCTGAATCTCACCTAGCTGCTTCGTCTCTTTCTTCTCTGAGATAAAGGCAATGAAGCCTTCACACCCTTTGCGGATCAAGCGATCTGCCTTGCACGTAGAAATCACACGCCTAGGGCATCTCTTCTGACTCCCTCGAAACGGAAGCACTTGCCTAAATCGAAGAAGATCGTCCTGTTGTAACAATTAACACAGGCATGACATCGAGCGAGCCAATCCATTCTAAGGATCACGTCAAAGTCCAGCATCGACAGTAAGATCAAATCAACGGGCAACTGATGACCTGCAATCTGCACATCGCACGGGTGGTAGTTTACACTACACTCCACTTGCTTGCCAACTGGGGTGGATACGACCAACACATATGGCAACAGCTTCGACGGCTGCTGTAACCGCTCAGCGAAATGAGGTGCTACGTATGACCGCGTAGACCCCGAATCGAACAATGCTACCGCCTCAACGTGCGAAATCAGAATAGTACCTTCAACCACCTGTGGATCCTCGGCACTCTCATGGGTAGCGGCATATGCACGAGCTATCTGACGTGGCTGTCTCAGGCTTGGACGAGCTGACTGGGACTTGCTCGAAGCTGTAGACACACTGGATCGGCCAGAAGCTGCACCTGCGGTAGTACTAGATGGTGGAGGCCGGGAAGCCTTATATCTGGGACAACTGACCATCATATGCTCCTTAGAACCACAAATGAAGCAAGCACCTGTCTTTCTCCAACAAATGTCAGACTTGTGGCCTTTGCCACAGTGCTCACAGGTCAAACTGGTGGAACTAGAAGTACCCTACTAGCCTCTCATCTTCTTCTGTACTTGCCCTTGTGCACTGAATGGTGGCTGCCGCTTAAGATCAATGGCTCTTTCAGCTTGGTGGATGGCCTCAGCAGAATAGGCCCTATCCACTGCATCATCAAACGTAGTCGGGCGCTGGAAAGTAGTCACATGCTGCATGTACCAGGGATGCAGACCTTCAACGAACCGATTCACCTTCTTTTCATCGGTATTGATCATATCTAGGGCAAAATGAGACAATTGAGTAAACTTATTCACATACTCTACCACGGTCGTCTGCTGCTGACGGAGGGCTAAGAACTCGACTTCCTTGGCTCTATGCACATGAGCCGAGATAAACTTCCTCCGAAACTGGTTCTTGAACGTCTCCCAAACTATCGCACTGGGCATGTCTCTGTACGAGTCCTTCACGCTCTTCCACCAGGTTTTCGCGACGTCTCTGAACATGGAGGCTGCTAGACCGACTCTCTGCTTGTTCGTGCACACTACAGTCTTAAAGACATCCTATGTCTGCTCTAACCACTACTCTGCCTTGAGTGGCTCTTCTGTCCCATAGAACAAAGTGGCTCCTCACTTGCAAAATTTATCATAGAGGGCATTTGGGTCATTCTCTTTCGACTGAAACACCACCTGCTAGTCCACATGCGACTGGGCTGGTGCCTGGCTTTGCCTGTCTAACATGGTCGTGACCTGTGCCTGTAAATTCTGCATCGACTATGACTGAGCCTGTATGGACTGGAATAGCATAAGGATGCGCTCATCGGTACTCATTGCCTGTGGTGACGGTGCGGAACCGCTTTCATTATTTCTGGCATTATGCTGAGGACCTGAACCGGATGCCATATCTTGTAAAATGGGAAAGAGTAAGACACAAACACAAAGCAATTCTGCCTAACTGTTCCCCCAAAATCTAGAAAAGCACAAAGAGATAATCGTATCCTCACCACGTTTCTACATGCCTATATGCTTATCATCTAGAGTAAAGATGCTCTGATACCATACAATAAGTATGTCACAACCCGAGCCCAGGAGTTCGGGGGTTAGCAAAAGCCAAAGCGATGACACACGTACTCTCGTGCCTATACACGTAGACCTGGTCTAAATGCACACGCACAAGGGAAGGTTCACACGTGCTAAACATGTACGCGAAAGCTGTAGATATCAAAACATCACACTGAACAATGCAAGAAGAGAATACAAAAATAGAACTGACATGTATCGATACAGGTTTACAAAATGAAACAAAATAAACATGTACAAATCATGATAAGATCCAAGCATGACAAATCTCAAAATAAGGAAGACTCCTATGCAATGAATGTCCAGGGCGCTCTCCGGTGGAGTGATCACATCCACTCCTCTAGGCCTGATGGGACCTCGGGGGCCTTACAAGGAATCTGGCCGACCGATGAGGGGTCGATAGGGGTATCTGAGCCTGCAACACCAAAGACAACTCGTGAATACAACGATTCAGCAACGTATAAGCCATAACAAGTAACACATGCTGTGTCTAATAGAATAAAGAACATCATATAAATCATAACATGTCACATTTGTATGCTAAGTTGTCGTGCAAGAAAGAAATATGCCATGTGAATCAATGTATACATGCTGTGTACATAACTAGTTGGCGACTACATTGCCATATGCTCCCAAAAGAGGGATCTTATATCCGTGCAGAGAACACCATTATCCGGGCCAGGGTACGAATGGGTATGGGGTTCCTGGGGTCCGGATTCCCCAAGACATTTCCTTACTGTAGCAAGGCCATGAAAACTACACCAAATTCACCCTGTCGGGGTCCTAAGGCTGAGGCTAAGTAGTGCCTAACCATACAGAGTCAATCATGAAAACCCTGAGTAGATCGTGACAAGCATATCCTGCGTGCATATCCGAGACCGTGTCTTATACGTGCAAGCTTGGTAACATACATAAATACATACTCAAGGGGGAACATAGTACGACTTTCAACGTTACGTGCAATGAAAGAGTGGAGATCAATGATCGAAATACAACATGTTATGCAAGCAAATCGTACCATATCGAAGCACCTTCATTTACTAGCCAACTCTAATCTAATTATCTAGTGTTTCTAACCGTGCATGATGATGTAGTTTTAACTTATCTGGTGCACCGTTGTCTAGTGTTACATTGTGTCAGCTGGTGCACCGAAGTCTCTTAAACCAACACCCATGTGGAGGTGCTTAACAACTGGATAATGTACATGAATGATTCGCAGCCCTCGAGATCATTTACGCATCTTATCATGTCCTGTTGGGCAAGTCGAAGTTGCCTACCTTCTACTTTAAAGGTCCTACATGTCTCCTTCTTTTCCTACCTTTCTTACTGTTCATGTCAGCCAGCTCAGCCGTAGGTAACCCTACGGCTTAGCTGAAGGAACCTTACGGTTTAGCTGTAAAAAGCTTCACGGCTTAGCCATGGCTGGGCCGTAGAAGAGTCGCAGAATTGCATACTCTCAGTTATTTTCAGGTGTCACCTTATATTGATCTACGGCTGGGTTCACGATTAGGTCACGGCTTAGCCATACTATACTTTATGGCTTAGCCGTAGCACATTTCACGGCTTAACCGTGCATGCGCTGGGTCGAATTCTGAATCAAATACAGAAAACCTGAAACGACATCAAACGAGTCAAATTTCAACAGAGAAAGCGAGAATGATATTAAATTGGGTTGTGAACATGTTTTTCTTGCAAACTCATGTGAATTAACCAAAATCAAGTGAATACCAACATGGGTTCATACATATTATGCTTATACTTGCCTTAAAGGAGTTCCAACACACAAATTGCTATCCTTGGGGCTCAATTCACGTCCAACACATACCTAATCTCCCATGCATATAAGGAAAGGAAGAAACATGAAAGGTCCATGAATGCAACTGAATAATACAAGAATAAAGGTGGAGGAGAAGAAGATATTACAACTCAAAGCTCATCTAACACTCACCTAAAAAGAGGAATCAAAAGTCAAGAGCACACTTCCTCTTCCTTGGCTCGATGGTGGAGAAGACTCGAGAGAGAGAGAGAGAGAGAGAGCAACGTGAGAGAAGAGAAGAGAGTGAGGGAATTGAGTTGGTGGAATGGTTTATATTGGTTAAGGTTAAGACAGAATTGCAATGAAGTCCAAGTCATAAAACAATTTCCAGTTTGAGTCAAATTTGGGTCCAACGGAATCAAACGGCATCAGTTACAAACGACGTAGTTACGGAAGTTAACAAACTCAACGAAAGACACGTGTTGACACCAAGATGATGCGAAAATGACCATGTCTGAGAAAAGCTAAAATTACGAAAAAGGGCTTGGTCTACTTAATCCAGGTCAAACTCAACCTAACTACCTATCCATGACCCACAACGAAATCAAAACAAAAGCAAAACACAATTTACGACTAAAGCAACATTAGTTAGTCGCTAAACGAGGTCAAGCTGGGTCAAAGTGTTACATAGGGCCCCATGCATACTTCTCAAACTTCTCAAATAATTGGAGTGGCCAAACATAGGTGGATGTGCCGAAGGAGTCGCTCACAATTTGTCCTCCCATCAAGCAAAACAAAAATGCTCTTGTTTTACACTTTAGTATCCCTTCATCTTCCTTTTTCTTCTTCTTGCCACAACCTTTGAAATTCTTATGCATCCAAGAAAATTTAATCCATGTCCCAATGCTATCAACATTCGGTACCAGCTCCATTCAAGAAGAACCAAGCATATTTTTGTTGTTTATTTAATACTTTATAAAGTTTTCCCAATCACTGTCAGTCCAACTATGGGTACCCCATAAATGTAAACCACATCTTGTAATGTCAACATGGCCTCCCCACATGGAAGATGGAAAGTGTTTCTTTCCGGCCTCCATCTTTCTACCAAAGCTTTAATTAATGCATGATCAATTGTTATTGAGCCAATTTTTCACAATTGCTCTAACACACAAGCACGTATATATGCTTCTTGCTGCTATGTAAGATGCCAGCTACTTTGGTCATTTCGTGTTCCAATCATTTTGATATTCTCTACTTCATATATGTTTCAAATAATACAAAAATTAGCATTAAAAACTAAAGTAAATATAGCATCGGTTACATCAATGTTAATTTAAGGAATTTTGATTTATTATTTAGTGGATATACCTCTCCATTCCAAATAGTACTAGATATGTGATATTCTAGTCCTTTTAGTATTTCCTCCTCCGAAAATGGCCAATTAGGATCCATCTACACATAATCAAAATGGTAGACATAGATACATTAATCCAAGCAAATGGGGAACATCTCAATACATAAAATAAATACATGCATGGAACCAAATAGCCTTGAAAGCTTTTTGCTTCTTCATAGTTGTTGATCTTGAATGCAACTCTTCTTTGCCATAAAATACAATGTCTACTTTCACATGTGACTATGAGAATTCAATGTTCTCTCACAAGTACTTTTTAGATTGTTAGAAGATGAATGCATATGAGTTGTAGTTTGGCAAAGAATAGATATTAATATGTGAGTTGCAAGAAAAGAACAACTAAACACCGTGTTCTTTAATCACAAGTTTTGTTGTATTTTATGTCGAAAACTGACATGTTTCATTTATCTCCATAAATATGAGCACAAACTGCGTGGTAAATTGAAGCATGACTTGTATTGTGATTGGATAATATACAATCAATATCCCACTAAGAGAAATAATATAGAATTAGATATATTGTCACGCTTAGGTGCATCTCTGTGCTAAGCATTCATTATCATTTTACCGCAACTCTCAATTTTCGTATAATTCAGAGGTCGGAAGATAACATAAAAAGTATCATTCAAAAATTAATTGAATTTTTATCTAAAATCAGACTAAGAGGAGTGAAAAGCTTGAAAGGAAGGCTAAGACAAGCAACAAAGAAAGGAATGGTATTGTTGCATGACTTCTTCCAAAATCTTCTTAATTTCACGTTCATAGAATTTGTCATATTGTCTTCTCATAAATGTTATGAAATGTGGAGGTCACATTTATCTTTCTTTTGTCAAATTGCGTGATTAGTTTAATTTAATGTCTATGCTAAGCATTCCATTTAGATGAGACCAATGGAAAAATTGCTAAAATCTTCGTATGTTGAAATGCATGGAATTGTATTCTTGAATTGTTCCAAATCCTAAGCATTAAAAAAAACTAAAAATATATTGGCATAAGAAATTTTACATACGCTCAAACAAATTTGTTAAGGTATATTTCTTAATAGCTAGGTTGGTTTTGATTTTAATGGAGGATGGGGGAGGTTCAAATGAGATAATGGTCGTTTTGTGTTTATGGGTCTTGCATGGAAGGCGTGGTGGCTATTTTGGGGAAGTTTTGAATAGATGGGTATTGGGTAGTGGGCACTTGAGGCTTGAGCTGACCAAGGGGGTACAACTGCTATGGGGCTTATCTCTGTGTTGTGGAATCTGCTGAGAAGTTGGATGTACCCATTCCATATGAACATGGGATTTTGAAAAATGGACCTATGTTTCTTCATTCAGTTGGAAACACATTTGTTGTGTTTGGGGGGTTTCATTCAGATGAAAATTATTATCTTCAATAGGCTATACTTTCATATATGTAGTTTACATCTATCTTTCATCTTCCAAAAGAGATACAAAAAATGTAGAGCGCAAATACTATGCAACAGAGTTCAAATATGAACTGTGTCAACTAGATACATATGAATCTATATGAACTGTGTCATGAACTATATTATATGGATACATATGAATCTATGTCATTTTCTTGAGTTACATGAACTAAACTAAACTACATTTTTGCTTCTAATTTTGTGGAGTTCTCTTTAAGCTTCTGTCTAATTAGTTTGGTCTAAAGGATCGAAGGAGACATTGATCAATGTAAATAAAATAGGGACTTTTTGTGCAATAATAGAAATAATTATATGTTTACTTTACTAGTAAGTATCCAAGAACATGTTAAGTATTTTAAATTTCACTTCACACCAACCATCCAAATGGAGTGAAGTGAAGTGCTTTACCTTAACTGCAACTCACTTTTCATCCACTTAACTTCTAATGTGCAATCCACTTCACTTCACTCTATTCCTCACCAAAAAGGCCCTAAGGGTTTTGATTAATGAAATGGTGTCAAAATAACACACTTTTGGAAACAATGAATGTAAGATTAAATATACAAATCACTTGTCTCATTTTCAACAATCAAAAGTTAGAACTATTTCCATTTTCAAATGACAAGGAATCATGTGCTTCGTATCAAACAATACTCACCACGACATTAGACACTGGGTTTTACACCTTTGCTTGAGCATTTTAGCTCATGTCAAAATGAACATGTTGCATAGGTAGTTGCTGAAAAATTACTTCTACAAAACTTATTTACACTACTAGAATAATCATGTGTAAGCATTAACAGACCCAACTAAAAGTATACATTAATGGGTGTAGCAGATTCCCTTCTATCCAGGTAGACGTCAAGGGTTTTAACATCAACAAGGTTTTAGCCTTGGGAAGAGAATCTTGTAAACGTGAAGGGATGCACGAGCAGTGGATGGCTTGCAGAAATACAGAAGATGCGTCAAGCAGAGCACCTTTCTCTCTCTTCCTTTCTTTCTTTCTAGTCGACAATCAAAGCTTGGAAGATAAGTAAACTTCGAAGATGAGCAAACTTGGAAGATGAGCAGACTTGGAAAACTTGAGAAACACAAGATGAGCACAAACCAACAATGGGGAGGGCTCCTCTTTCTTTCTCTATTTCTAGTCGATGAGCAGAGTACTCACCGTTTTTCTTCCTTTCCTTTCATTCGTTCTTTCCAAATCATTAGAGGTAGGGTCTTATTGAAATCAATAGAAAAGGGGTACTTTAGGAAAGAAATGTAAATTTTGGGTTGGAGGTCCTCCATCAATAATACAAGAATTTGGGGATCTTAGCTATGTTAACCTTGATTAGTGGGATTTGTTTTCTAGTTCCCCCAAAAAACTATTTCCATAACTTTCATTAGTGTTTGTACTATCAACTTTCTAAAACATCTAATCTCACTTATTTTAAGTGGCACTATTTTTCACAATAGATGTGCATGTCACATCTAAAATTTTATAGTTTAAGATTGTTTAAGCCTGCATTAGAAATTATAAATATCTTATAGGTCTCATTTTTTTATCGCTTACTCAGAAGTGAAATTAGAAACAAATATATAGCAGTCTTAAAAAAAATACTAAAACAAAATAACCGATGTTAAGCATAGGTGGAATACCACCTATTCTATGTTAAGGAAAACTTTGACATATAAACATGTAACTAATCATTATTATGCTTTACATTTAGGAGGTATGGGCATTTCTATAGATGACAATTGACAAATTCTTGAAATATTAAAATATCTTTTCAAAGTTTTTTTTATAAATCAACTTTATTTTTTCGGGTATTTTTCTCACCTCAATTAAAATTTCAATGCACATTTATGAGATTAGCCTTCCTTTTATAAAATATAGAAATGTAGTCTTTTAAGGATTTGTGTAAAGCAATGGAATTGAAATTCACACAATGTTGGATTAATGTTCCATTAAAAAAAACATATTGTTTAGCCTGTTTATTAGAACTTGCATTAAAATTCACAAGTGAAAAGAGATTATTTGAAGAAATCAATGAAAATATGAATGCCCTTGGTGTAAATAATATTTCTACTATTAAAAATTATTTAGAGGTACTTTTTGTAAGGAAAATTTTCAAATAAGGCATTAAGTTTTCGTCTTATTTCAAAAAAGGACAAAACTTTCAAAACTTTCAAATTAGTTCCTAAGTCAAGAAAGCTTCAATTAAGGACAAAAGTTTCAAAATTTTCAAATTAATCCCTAAGTCAAGAAAGCTTCAATTAAGGACAACCATCCATTTAAGGCAATTTTTCATCAACTTTTTCCCTTGATTTTTTTCAAATACCTAGATTAGCCTTCATTAAAATAAATTACTCATTCAATTTATATATATTCTCCTCATTTCCTTCTCTGGCTTCCTCATGATGATCATGGACAACTGGCATCTCCATGGTGATCGACTGCATGTAGTGGTTGTTGAAACCATGGCATGGTTTTAAATGATTTGTATTTTGGTATTTTAAGAAAATTGAGGGAAAATTTTGCTAGATTGTACCTTTAAATTGTCAGATGTACTGAATTGAAAGTTTATTGGAAAACTTAGGGACTAATTTGAAAACTTTTAAACTTGTGTCCTTTTTTGAAATAAGGCAAAAACTTAAGACCTTATTTGAGTATTTTCCTTTTTTTTAATGAGTATTCTACGAAATAAGTAGAACACCGGAAGCAGCTTATGCTGCTCTCCAAATAGAAACTGTAAAAAACGAAAGCTTACTAGGGTCTTATTACTAGCTCTCAAGATAGTAGTTTTTCTTGATCCAGTCGAACTATGAATGAGTCAACAGTGCCTTTACAAATTGGTCTAGTCAACATTATGGAGGAGGATGACACAAGTTTTGATCTTTTGGCCCATTGTAATGCAAGTGAAACTAGATTTTCCGTGCTTTTGGCCATGACCAATGATTTATATTAATAGCTTCAATGTATACAATTACATCTAAGCAGGCTTTTATTTCAAGCAGGCAACTAGTTAATGATAAGATGACGAAGTTATCAGAAGCAATGGAGGAGACATGCATGTGCCTAAGGAGGTTGGTTTTTTAAGTTGAGAAGGAGTAAGAAATGATTCTAAAGATGACTTCTCACCATTAGAAATAGGGATTATTACCATAGAAGCCCTTAAACCTGACAAATACCCAAAAATTGTCCACCAAAAGTTATTTACAATTCAACTGTTCGTACAAGAAAGTATGCCTAAAAAATTATTGATTTTACCCTTAAACTTCTAATATCCTAAAATAATAGGATATCGAACTATACAATATCCTAAAAAAGTAGGAGATCATGGGATTCAATATCCTACTAAGTTAGGATATCGAACTCTACGATATCCAAACAATTTAGGATATTGAACAAATTTGGATTTTTTTTCACCCTTTCCCCTTAACCTAAAGCGCATTTTTACCACAAAATTGTGCTTCATTGTCGTTGTTTCTTCATTTCCGAATTCCTGAATTGGGCTCTTCATTTTCTATCATCTAGAGATCATCTATTTTAGTCATCACAAGGGGTATGGGCCTCTATCTAATTTTTAAGGAATAGATAAATCAATTTACGTAATGTAAAAACCTCCTTTTCAATTTTTTTAAAGGAAATTGTAAAATCACTTAATAAGATTTAGATCCTTATATATGATGTGAAATCTATGGGAGCATGCATTATTATATATGATGGACGAGAGTTCTATATTGATTTTGAAATTGATGGATTTTGAACTGATGAGGGTTATTGTTGCGCTTGCGGTATTGTAAGTTATCCTTTACAAATATGGAGTGGAGCGGGATGATCTTTGAACTAGGGCGTGGGCCATCCAACTTGTAGCCCTATCTCGTTATAGAGCTTTGTGTGACCACACCCACATAATAGAAAGTTGATGATCACACCAATATCCACCATTAGATTTAAGTATAATAATTAAGAGGCAGACCGTCAACATTCTAAGATGTAGGTGTGGTCACACAAAATCTCAAAAAGAGATATTCAATTTCAAAATCAAGTAATCGACACAGAACCATCATCCATCATATATAATGATGCATTCTCCTATAGGTTTTACATCATATATAAGGATTTAAATCTTATTAAGTGACTCTACAATTTCTGTTAAAAAAGTGAAAAGGGGTTTTCAAACCACAAAAATTGGTTTATCCATGCTTTAAAAATGAGATAGAGGCCACATACCTCTTGTGATGACCGACATAGATGATCTCTAGATGATAGAAAACGAAGAGCTCTAATTCAGGAATTAGAAAAATGCAAAAGCAAGGAAGATGAAACAGAGTTTCTTGGCACTGGAATTTGTTTGATATCTTAAATCATTAGGATATCATAGAGTTTGATATCATAAAGTTCGATATCCTAACTTAGTAGTGTATCAAACCCTATGATTTTTTACTTTTTAGGATATTGAACAGTTCGATATCCTACTGCTTTAGGATATCGCAAGTGTAGGGGTAAAATCGATATTTTTCGGACATCTTTTCCTGTATGAATAGCTGTGGTAAATAACTTTTGGTGGATAGCTTTTGGATATTTGTCGGGTTTAAGGTCTTCTGTATGGTAATAAACTCAAGAAAGGGATTTATCATAATTGTAAACTTGTAATTTGTAAATCTCTCAACATTAGAATTTATCATACTTGTAGCTTGTAAGTTTTATTTTCATTTTTAAATTCTATTTCAAGTTGGATATTATCATCAAAGTTGTAAACTTTATTTGAAGTTGGAAATTATCATATTTGTAAATTTCATTCTTTTTCATTGTCAAGTTTGCAAGTATCAATCATAGTTGTAAAATTTATTTCACATTGGAAATTATAATAATGCCTTGTACATTTTTTTTATTTGAGCTCCAATGTTATTTTTATTTCACGTTCAAACATTCAATGTTATGTGTGTTTATAGTTAAATATTAAATGTATTTTAGATCTTAATTTTATTTTACTTTTTCTTAAAACAAAATTAATTGTGGGCTAGCCCACAAGCAATGCGGGTTGGCACGCCTAGCATTAGCTGTGCCTATTGGCCATGTTTGGCTAGGGCCATGCCAGCCTAAGTATGGCACGACATGCCCTGTGAATTTTCATGGGTTGGCATGGCACGAGCCAAGCATGGCTGGGCCGTGCCACCCCTAGTTTACTTAATAACATATTTTTATCCACAATATTGACACCTTTGGTGAAGCTTAGAGGGAAGCCAGAATTTGGATCAAAAGATAATGGATCTGAAACAAACGACTCTGGACTTGCGTCAAAGTGGCTCTCCCACTGGTTCTGTTTTTTCCGACTTTGGATTAGAAACTTGATGCAATTGAAAATAGTGAAAAATCAATGGAAAAAACAGATTAGAGCATCTAAAATCCACTAAGCAAGATAATTAATCCAATCACATAATTATTCTATTCTTTGTTTCAAGATAACTCAGATTAAAGACAAATTAATGTTACTGATAAAAAAGATTTGTCTATTGCAAAAAATCATTTTTAATTAAAAACAATATCAATACCCAAGACCTCCTTCACTTCATAAAAAAATGAGAAATCACAAGCATGACTTATTAAATTAAGCGTAAACTATCAAAGGATCTTAACCATAAGCATAATCTATCAAAATAAGCATAAATCATCAAACTATTTTTATTAGAAATAAAAAAAGAAGTTGCTTAAGGTATGAAGACAGATCTATTATTCTAATAAAGCCTTTATTTAAAAGAGATAAGAAAAGAACAAAATAACTACATGAATTAAAATAAAATTTACTTAACTTCATCTGTGTGCTCCAATCCAAAGGACTAGCTATATATTATCAAAATCTTCATCATAAATTTCATTAAGAGCATTCTTGTACAATATCCACTCTCTGAGAATCTTTCTTCTAAAATCCTAGTTTCTAGGGAAGGCTCCAAAAAAACCTTAAAAAAATATAAAATTAATGGGACAAAGAGGTGGAGAGAGAGAGAAAGAGAGAGAGAGAGAGATGGCTTGGTCATCCAAAGGAGAGCATGTAACGACCACTTCCTTGTTGGTTCCTTTTATGCTTCTAGGTCTCTTACAGATTCATTGAATCTAGACACTTTTTGTCTCTTGTTGATAAAGTTTGTAACAACTAAAAGACTTGGTGGCTAACTTAAGTGGAGATAGGGCTATCTCCGCAAGTAGAGTTTATCTTGGCAAGGGTTACTTCTTTCATGGGGTCCCACCTTGGATGTGTAGCAATGGATCTTCATCGGTGTGGATTTAGTTGCAATCCCGTTTAAAACTTCATGTTTTGACTTGAATTAACTAATGATGATAAAAAAAAATTATATCATTTCATCTTAAAAAATGAATTTGAAAATATTTTCAAAAAATGAAAATCAAAGAATGGAAAGTTTTATGATTTTATGGAAAAAATGAGATTTTTGAATATTTGTGCATAAAACTCTAAAATAAATTCTAAAATTAGAAAAACATAATTTCCAACTAAAAAAAGAGATTTTTAATGAATAAGTCCTTAAAATCCCCTAGAATGTATAGAAAATGATGGATTTTTAAGGATTTATCAAAAGGATCTAATATCATGCATGGTTTTGGGCGTGGGCAAGTTGGTGATCAAATCTAATTTAAGATTTGTCAACTTCCAGTCCTTTTTCCAAAACAATATGTCCAACAACAATCCCCTGGTGAACCATGAAATGTCACTCTTTCCAATTTAACACAAGGTTCTTTTCTTCGCACCTCATGAGGATTTTTAGTTTGCTCAAACATTCGTCACATGAATCACCAAAAATTGAAAAGTCATCCATAAAGACTTCAAGAAACTGCTCTACCATGTCACTGAAATACTCACCATACATCATTAAAACATCATGTGGGAGCATTACAAAGCTCAAAAGGCATTCTCTGGTAGGCAAAAGAACCAAATGGGCACGTAAAAGTGATTTTCTCTTGGTCTTCTAGGGGAATTTCAATTTGGTTGTACCTAGAATATCCATTCAGAAAGCAGTAATATTTGTGGCCGACTACCCTTTTCAAAATTTGATCTATAAAGGGTAGAGGAAATGATCCTTACATGTGACCACGCTCAATTTTCTGTAGTCTATACATACTCTCCAGCCGTTCATCTTGCACATTTTTTTACTACACCCCGGCTTTTTTTTGGAACAATCTAGGTAACAAAAACCAAAAAAATATAAACTACCTAAAAAACTAACTATGCAGCATTTTTATGCAGCCTAATTTCCTGATATGAGATGAAAATTGAATGATTAATGAACCTGAACTAATGCAACCTAAATCTAGGTTTAATAACTGAAAAACACATTTGAATGATGCATGAATCTAATAAAAAAAACAACAATAAAAAATAATAAAAAGCAAGAAAACTATGCATGATACAATGTATGGTTTCTAAACATGTTTAAGAACCAAAATAGCGTGCAGAAATTCAATCTAATTTAATGCTATTCAAATTGGAATTCCAGAACTGAAACATGGATTAAAACATCTTCTAAAGCATGATTTTCAATGCTCTTTAACCATCACAACTGATTCAAGATTTTTCATAAACATAAACATGTCAACTATGCTTGTTATGGGCAGATTTTTAGAACACATAATTCCAACAAAATAGGACTGCTTTAGACATCCAATGAGAACTTCAAAAACTTCACAAATCAGTTCTGAAACTTTCTTCATTAAGCATCTTAAACATGTTAAAAGATCTACTAAAACCTAATGCATGCAATGAGCACACTTTCAGCCATAAAACCAACACATAAAATCAAAAGTGCTGAGATTTAAATGTAGTAATTGCAAGGAATCTAAATGTAGTAAGACAAGAAATTTAAATGTAGTCATTGTATTCTCTTAAAATTCTCTCTCAACTAGGCTCAAGATCACTAGACGTACATTCCTAGGGTTTTGTTTTACATCTTGGGTCGTCAATCCAAGTGTGAACTCTAAATTAACATGGAAAAGAGCATGGGGTTTTAGGGGAGGGCTCTAATCATTATTTGGATTAAAAATTTTCTTTAACTCTAGCTTGCATTGCCTCGCATTCACACAATGAACATAAGGATTAAAGTCCACATTGGAGGATACTAAACTAGGTCACTAGTGGTGAGATAGCATCCCTCTACTAACCTTACCATTTGCATATTAATTAACCCCTTTTAAAAAAGACCATAAGATTAGTACCTAAACACCACAAGAAGAAGTAGAAGATTGAAAATAGAAGGGGATTTAATATGAAAAAACCCCTTAGATGGGTCCTACACCAAAAAAACTCAATAGCTTTGACAATAATAGGTTGTTTTGTAGGGTTCGATCTGGTAAAAAAATTGAGAAAGGTGGGGGAGTGATGTTAAGGTCTATATTACTAAAGAGCAACGTTAACGTCACTCAAAAGTAATGCTTTTATTACCCACTTGTGGGCACATTCTTTCCTTCCATAAATACATCACTTTAGAGATAAGGATGATGTGTTACCCTCGATATATAGTCCAAAATTCAATAATCTGTAAAAAGAAAAACACAAAACATTATCTTATAAAATAAAGAAGAGAAATAGGAATTCAATTGAGCACGTTAATGTAAAATGTAAATTATTACAAATAAAGATACATACATGAATATCCTTTGAATCGTCAACTT
Organism: Sextonia rubra; assembly: GCA_037013555.1. Lineage (NCBI taxonomy): Eukaryota > Viridiplantae > Streptophyta > Magnoliopsida > Laurales > Lauraceae > Sextonia > Sextonia rubra. The sequence goes on from JASUAD010000018.1 coordinate 17,663,337, forward strand.
GGACTCCCTCATCTTTGAGTATTTTTCCTTCTTTTCTTTCTTCCTATTTTCCTTCTTCTACTCTTTTATTCTCTTCTCCTTATCTTTCTTCTTCTTTTCCTTCTTCCTCTCATTCATTCTCTTCTCCTTCCTCCTCTCATTCTTTCTCATCTCTTTCTTCCTTATTCTTCACTTATTGACCTTCTGGAGTTCAATGGGCAGTGCCTTCTCTCCTTATTCTGCAAATAATGAGGAGTGTATTAATGTCGTACCACACAAGGTATGCTTCAATATGCCTCTTAGAATTTTCCCTTTTTTTCTTTTCCTTTAGCACTAAACATCTCCTTCAATCCCATATGTCTTGAAGTTTTTCATCTAAATCTTCATAATTAAATGTCTCAATTTTAGCATTCTCTTTACAAATAACCAAAATTCAAGTGTGACTAGAATTCTAATGCAATTGGGATTCCTCATGAAGAGTCCTAATTGAACTAGGATTTCTCAAAATTTTTGGAACTTAAGTGAAAAAGTCAAGAAGATACATGAAATGATGGATTTCATGTGTTAATTCTGAAAAATGTAGACAAAGAATGATTTAACTTGCAATTTCAAACTTTGATACTCAAATGCATAAAATCATGAATTTTTGTTAAAAAAATTGTATTTTTCTGAAATGAGTCTATAAATCTATATGAAATGATGCAGTTTTATGGACTCATTACTAAGCTAAGAAGAATTACTAAAATGAATTGTTGCACAAGAGCAAAAGAAGGAAACAAAGGGGAGAGAAAAACTATAAAAAAGATCCTAGGGGGAAAGTCCAAGGCATGCTTGGATGACACCCCCACCATTGCCACTTGCACCACTTCTTCCTCCATTGAAGTTCACCAAAGTGTCTACTTGAAGACGACCACCAACTTTGCATTTCCACCTAGGAGTAGGCAATCATCATCCTAGGAATGTAATGAGATTTTTGTTACTTAAATTTATCTTTTATGTATTGATAATTTACAATTGCTATTAAAATTTTATTTTCTTTTGATTTTTGAATTTTAATTGTGGTGTCTTGATATTAGTCTTATGTGCCAACCATTAGGATTAAATTCTATGCTTGCTTAATATTGGGAGAGAATTGTTTTTCAAAACTAATAAACATGATGTTTTGTGAAGGTGGGTAGGTTCAAGGTAGTTTGAAACTTTTGAAATAAAAAGGGAAGAAAGAGAGGAGAAAAGGAAGGATCTGTAAAAAAAAAAATTGAGTCTCGATTGTAAAAGAAATAGAAGAGAGAGAAGAAAAGAGAGAAAAGAAGAGAAGGGGAAGAGAGAAGAAAAAAATCAGAAGGTAAAAAAATAATATTTTTCTTCTGTATTTTCTTATTTACTGCATCTCCATCACAATGGAAAGGAGATTTTGACCCTTGTTTTGAAAGGAATCTACCCTCCAATCCTCATTATTTTCTCTATTTTCATTTCTCCAATGTATATCCATCCCAGCTTCTCTATCAAATGAAAGGGAAATCCAAATCCTCATTTAAGAAGGAATCTACCCTCCAATCCCCATTGCATCACCTCTATTGTATCTCCATTGAATATTCCCCACAACCTTTTTTTATGGAGATTCGGAATCCAATGACAAGGGAATTATGCCATCCTTGCTCAAAAAAAGATCACACCCATCATTCTAAAAGTAATGCAGATTTCATGGCAAATTGAAGTACAGTTTGTGGAGAAAACAAATGGAGTCTTTCTTAGTGAGTAATGTGTTATGGGAGATAACATGTATGAAAGAAACGACACCACTAGATGAGGCATCTGCAAAGAATTAGTGGACCATGAAAGGAGTAGAGGCTCCATTTAGCAATCAAGGTGTCAATGGATGATGATATGCTTGAGTATCTCATGGATGTAAAGACTCCAAAGGAAGCATGGGACTAGTATCCTAAACTCTTTGCCAAAAATTTAAAAGCCATAATAGACAAAGTATGTTACCAATGTGGTAAAATGGAACAGATTGCAAGGGATTGCAACATGAAAATGGTAGTTGTTGATGAAAATTTAGCCATGGAGTACTTGAGGCAAGGGGATGCCAATGAGTATGGGGCCAACGAGCATGGGGGAGCCATTGTGGAGGATGGTTGGGACCCAAAGGCAAATTTTGCAACAACTGTCAAAATTTGTGAGTATGCATTAACATCAATAGTTAATGATACAAATGATGTGGTGTCTTTAGATTCTTTGGAGGTTGAAAATTAGGTTAAAGATCATATCAAGGAAGAGGAATCCATGATGGACAAGGTTGATCAATCAAGGATTGAATCAAGTCCTTAGGAACTGCCATATTCTAAGGGGCTTGAAGATCATGTGCCATATAATTTCAAGGAGCATGAATAAGAAGAAGTGAAAGATGATCAATCTCGGATTGGATCATATCCACAAGAAATGGTTGATGAAATAGTAGTAGAAGTTATTTCTTGTGACGTTTCAGAGACTCACATAGATGTAAAACTAATCACAAAAGAGATCAAAGAAAGGCAAGACAGTGGGGTTGATCAAATTACAGCCTTGATTGGGGATGAGACATGAAAATGATTCCATGTTCAGATAGTGTGTGAAGACAATTAGATGCATGTGGGTGACAACTGAGAAAGTCGATCTTGTGGGACCGCAGATCTTTACACTACATGGTTGGAATCAAAGGGGTTCAACCAGCAGTACGAGTTTGATCTTGATGGGACCTTTGGTCCAATTGCAAAGACTAATACCATACATGCGCAGATTGGTTTTACCCCTAAAACAAGGCGGAAAGTCAAGCAGATGAAATTAATGCTGTTTTTCAGGATGAGGGAGTTGACATGAGCAGCTACTTGAAGCAGCAATACGGTTCTAAAGACCAAAAGAAACTAGCATTGTGAATATGGAAGATCTTTCACAGATTCAGATGAAAACTTAGTGTAATGATGGTGGGAGTCAACGTTGAGGGGAAGTGTTGAAGTCATCATCGACTTAGTAATGAGTCCATAAAATTGCATAATTTCTACATCATCTCATATAGATTTATAGACTCAATTAGGTTAAATGCATTGTTTTAACATGAATTCATGATTTTATGTTATTGAGAATTAAAGTTCAGAATTTAAGTTTAAATAATTTATTTTATTCATTTTTCAACATGATTTCATGAAAACCATTATTTGATGTATTTGTTTTCTTGAATTTTTGAATTCCAAAATTTCAAGAAAATGAGGAATCCTAATTCCATCATAACTCTTTTCGAAGGAATCCCAATTACATTAAGACTCTGAACCATTTCTTAATTTAAGTTCACTTTTATTAGGAAATACAAATGCTAGGACCCCCAAGCCAAGAAGACAAGTTGAATGACAGTCCTAAATGAAGTAGAAGACCACCTTGGGCCCACTCCCAAGGGAGGACAACCATGATGGGACCTACAGTGGTTAAATAAATTAAAGAAGAAATCCAAAGGCAACTCCAAGTGGAAAAAAAATTAGAAGAAACGAAGAGAATGAGCATCCCAAAGGGGCCTAAGACATGCATAGGAGGGGCCGTGAATCCCAAGGGGTGAACATCCATGTTGGGGGCCCACTCCAACTCATTGCAAATCCCTCTTAAAATTTGAATTATCTTTTAGTTCAAAAGGATTTGGAAGACAAAATTCAAGATGGAAAAGAAAGCTTTGGTGAAGAGATAGAGTCCAAGTTGGAGAAGAAATGCAAAGAAGGAATGTAAATCAACAGAGAGTGCACAAATGGAAAATTCCAAGCAACATGGGACATACCATACAAGCTTGCACACCCAGCCATATGGGGTCCACATCCACATCTTCTCGAATTTATTTCATGAAGATATTTTTCAAGTTATAAAGATTGTTGGACGACATCAACCCATGCTTGGACAGCCACCTACCCTTGCCACTTGCCTCCCTCTTCTACACTTCTTCTTCCATTGAAGATCGCCGAGGTGTCTACTTGAAGCCCACCACCAACCTTGGATTTCCACCTAGGAGTAGGCATTCATCATCCTAACAATGTAATGTGATTTTTGTTCTTTAAAGTTTCATCGTTAGGTATTGATGATTTACAATTGCTAAAAAAATTTGTTTCCTTTCGATTTTTTGAATTTGTGGTGTCTTGATATTAGTCTTACGTGCCAACCATTAGGTTTAATTTCTATCCTTGTTTAATATTGGTATAGGATTATTTTTCAAAACTAGTAACCAAGTGGTTGTAACCTCTTCAATGAGCCTTGTGATCTTCAGATACATTGTATGATTGGAGGCAATGGAAACTTGTGTTAGATAGTGTTTTTGAGCCTTAGGAACATTAGAATTCAATTTTGAGATTTATTTTATTTGTTTAGGAGTTTAGTGATCTCAATTTGGATTAGTGACCCAAGTTGAAGAACAAGACCCAAGGCCCATAATTCTAATGTTCTTGAGCCTGGTTAAAAGAAAAAATTGAACGAACAAATTACCACTTTTAAATTCAATTTTTTATTTTATTATTTTTTTCTTCACTTTTATTGTAAGAACCCGACCATTTGTAATCATGATTATCTCTTAATTAATTAGATTTGTTGTTAGTTATTGCATTTTATTTAATTTAATGATGGATAGGTAGAATTGGTGGGATTTTGATCTTGAGCAAGTAGTCAAAGGACTTTTTTTGTAATTGTAGGTTATACTGGAAACCATAGTTAGGGAGTGAGTTTAGGTATGGGATTTGTTGCATTGGGTAGAGGATGACATGCATATCATTTTTCATGTTTTGACTTTTAGTCCAGGGCCATTAGAAATATTATACCCAGTTCAAAAACCCTTAATTGAAGGCTATTGTAACCAAAAAAAAAAAAAAAAAAAAGGAAGCCCTATATCTAATTTTAGAAAACCTGTTTAAACAAAAGCCCCCAACCTATTCAATAATTCCTTTCTCTCTTCCTCATCTCCTTCATTCACAATCTCTTCCTCTTCACTGTCTCCTCTTGCTGCTCGAATCGACCAAGGGCAGCTTGCATGTGGGTGAGCTCCAATCTCTCTCTCCACCAACTTTATCTTCCTCCTTAAATAGGGTTTCCCCATTCATCAGCATCTCTTCCCCATTCTAGTTATAGGTGAGTTTTTCCTTCTCTTACCAATTTTCTAGTTCCACTTAGGTTAGGGAAACCCAATTTCATCACATGCATGTAGATTCATCATCATCGCAGGGTGGGGTGTCAACTTGGATATTTGTGGGGTGGTTCGGGGGGTTGTGGGGGGGGGGGGGGGGGGGGGTGTGGGGGGCGCGTGTTGTGGTGGGCTTCTTTTCCAATTGGGTGTGTTTGTTGCAAGCAAGCTTCGATTCACTCATTTGGACTCAAAGCATTGTGATCAAGGCAAGTAAAACCCTTATAAACTTTGTATATGTTTTTTGAATTAATTCATTCTCAAATTTTCATGTTAAACAACTATGCATAGCTCAATTGTTGTACCTAAAATTTAAATGTAACGAGGAGTTGGATTTGGTGGTAATAAAGGAAGTGGAGAGCTTCAGAAATTTGTAGAATTTGGAGTATGAATGGATACATGCATGGAGGAAAATAGGGAGCATCAAAAGCCATTTCGAGTCCATAATTTGAATCCAGTCCCTAGTCATTAACACAGCGTTATAAATATCCACCGTTTTCAACGAATCTTCGCACTCCTTCAAAGCAAGATTGGTCCAGTCTCTCCAAAAATCTGAGGGCACAAACCATCCTTGCGGGACATGTTGTCTAACCCACCTACTACCATCATCAGACAAAACACCGAGACCTACGGTACGGAGCTGAGAAATCTAGCTCTTAGTTGGCAAAATGAGGTGGATTGGTGCCAATACTTTGATGCACTGAGCATCACCCTAGAGAAGGCATGATCGGAAAAGTACCCATCTTCTAATGAGACACAAACTTTCCCCATTTCAAGTCATCATGCCTTTGTGGGATCATGAGAGACAACACTATTAAAACAGGACCCCTCTTGTATTGGTGCATGGTATACAGTTCAATCCTCACACCCTCCTTGGTGATATAATGGAAAAACATGAAGCATATTGGCAGTCATCACTATCGCAAAGGATAAAATCAAGCTTCCTTAAGGTGACCTGCTGGTCATCCTTTCATGGGAAATCTCCAGGGATACCTTCATAGACCCTTAGACTGTGGAATGCTAACAAATGCCCTCTTAATCCCTCTCGAGCCTTAGCAAAATGAGCATCAATGTTCTCCTTTATTTGATCAGCCTGCACTTTGGCTTGGTGAACTATAGACCTAAGGGAAGGTGGTGTCCCTAAAGAAGAACTTGCAGACTTCTTACCCTTAGACAAGGAGGGATAAGCAATCTTCTTTCTCTTGTCTAAGATGAAGAAAAACAAAACAAAGCATGTGTAGTCAAGGCAAAAATTAGAAAAAAAAATTATCAAAATTTCAGCAACATCTATCCTTGGTGAAAGAGGGGGCAAAGCCCAGAAAAGAAAGTATACTTGACTCTAAACCCCAGCAGTACAAGTGAATGCAAGCACAACAAGATTAGAAATAAGGTTTCCAGTCAGAGCAGGACAATTAAATGCTTGCTAAGACCTTAAAGGAAGCAATGGCTAGGATATCGGTCAACACAAATATACAAGAATGAATGAAAGATACAAAGCATCAAAGTTGAACTGAAAACCCTAAAGGAAAAACTTTGTGAAAAATGAAGTCCAAAAAAAAAATTTGTTGTAAGTACCTAGCTACCTTCGAAGAGTGAGACTACTTTGAAAGGCTCTCGGCCACACATTCACACAAAACAACAACAACAAAAACAACAATAATAATAATAAATATTAAATAAATAAGGAAAGGCTACCCCTCGACAACCCAGAAAGGCCTAGAGGTCAGTTAAGTCTCAGCTACCCATGAGACAATTAAGTCTCAGGTCCCCAAGGAAGTCCAACGGACAGTGATCTCTTGGCAGGTCTAGGAAGCTCAAAGGCCACTGCACTACATTCGGCCCATTCAAATTCAAAAAGGCTACATAGTCCAATCGGCAACCCCAAGGCCAAACCTCAAAAGTTATCAAAACTTGTGGAAAATTACAAGAAGATTCAAGGAAACCCTAATCTACATCCAAATCAAACATTTTCCATCGTTCCATGAGAGAAACAACTGCAAAGAACCCTTAGAGAGTCCAAACCCCATCTTCCCGCCGAAAGAACCACCGAGCATTCACTTGTTCAAATGCCAAGGGGTAAGAATTCAATCCTTTCATAATGTTTTAAGGGATTTTCAACAAAAAGAGAGAGAGAGAGAGAGAGAGAGAGAGAGAGAGAGAGAGAGAGAGAGAGAAGAGAAGAAGAAGAAATAGCATGCATCTACACTATAGTCCAAGAAAAACCCATCAGATCAAGGAAAAATCAAGGCAAGAAGGAGAAACATGGTGGCAGTCGCCGACTGCTACACTCCCAAGACCTCAAACACAATTCCATGAGCAAAGGCTGTGCTTTTCAATGAAAAAAATAAACAAGAAGAAAGGAGATGTGTGGAGCATATCTAAACAAAAAGCAAGCCATTACACACAAAAAGCACAAGAAAAAGTGGATAATCAACTTGACTGCGATGAAGAAGAATAAGGCAAACAATCGCCTTTTTTGTTTCTTTCTTTCTTTTTTTCATTAAGCAAGCCTCAGAATCCTTTCTTTCATCAGAAACAAGCCAAAGGAAGAAAGAAAAACACAAGAAAAAGTACATGCATCCAAATCTGAAGAAGCTTATGCTACAAAGAATGAAAAAACAGAAAGAGTTGATCGGCTCTACTACTTGGGCAAAAGGTTAGGGAGGAAGACAACTCACCAGCCATGGAGACATCTTTGGAAGGAAGAAAACCGAAGACTGGAAGCAAGAAATCTTTAGAAACCTTTGAAAACCCTAAGAACGAAGATCTTAGATGCAAAAACAGGAAAATCGTAAAGTGGGAAATTTGAAGAGTCACTGCCTTTTATAAAACTGATCAGTCGGCTACTTAGGGTAACGCCTGCTGTCCCCAAGAGGTAGTCTTCTGCTATTTTGCCCCACTTTTTGGCTTTTTCAGATTTTCAAAACTTCATCACCTTGATGTCCCACTTCAAAATACCTTCAAAACAACTCATTGCATGATCAGTTTTAGCCTCATTTGACCCTCCAAACCCTTGGTGAAGTGAAAACAAATAATTCTCAAGAAAAACTTAAGGTGGATCCATAGCTCATTTGAAAGCAACTCACTTATTCCAACCTAAGTCTGGTCAAGCATCTCTCTTCTCATGCAATAAAGATCTTCTCCATGCACTTTATAAAAAATCAACCTAAAAAACCTCGGTTGAAACACCTTCATACCGGCCAAAAGCACCCTAACGTCGATCAAAATACCATTTTCAAGGGAAACAAAAGCACATAAACCAACCCAATATCCATAAAAAAGCCACACAAATCCTTGAAAAACCTCCAAACACCTCAAAACCTCAAGACAAAAAAAAAAAAAAAAACAAAACAAAACAAAACAAAACCTTCATTCCCTTCAAATATACACACAAAAAACAATATCCGTGAAAAATAGAATATATATAGAAAGTTTCCCACAGTCCAATACATTTCCATTCACAAAAGATAGACTCCCTTAACCTCTTCAAACCCAAGGAACTCTGCTACATACAACGCAGTTCCCATGGAAGAATACACACATGATTTCTGTGAAAAGCAGGTGATAAGAGTAAAATCAATGAGCCCATACTCCACAAAAGTTGCATCTTTCGAAGCACGATAACTATGGGAAAAATGCTCCATCGTACCTCGAGGGGGCATTTGTTGACACTTTTAAAAAAAGTTTCAACAAAATTCTAAAGAAAATTCAGGCAAAAGAGTAGCTGAGCAAACCAAATCACGGCCAAACACAATCCAAGCACATTAAGCCAGAGCTCAAGCAACTCAAGGACAAAGCAAGGAAGGTTCTCTTGAAGTTTAGAAAGAGAAATAGATTAAAAAAAATAAAAAATAAAAACTCAAGACTCAAGAGACAAGTCAAAAAGTATAGTAGCCAAATACAATAGTGCAGAAGCCGACTAAACATCCAATAGCCGATGGAGTAAAAGCAATAGCTGTATTCAAAATAGAAACAACCGATCCATACAACTCATCAAATAGCCAATTAAGATCTGGTCAATTCACTCCAAGGCTGATTTCAAGTTCATCAACCTAATTTAAGGGATTAGATCTTGACTGATAACCAATCAAGTTTACCAGAAGGGGGTAGCTGACTGAACATATGTACAGTCAGCTATTCCCCTAAAAACCAAGATTTTTCACCTAAATCACTCCCTTCCTCAAAATGGTTGTAGGGGCTTTCATGCCTATAAACTATGAAGCACGAGCACTTCCAAAATGTACACGTACCCATATTAGGTACGTACCCGGCACAGGTATGGGTAGGGCAAAAATATATTAGGTACAGTCAAACATACCCAGTACGTTCTGGCTTTGTGGGTACATACATAGGTACGTTCCCAGTACTTTTGTAAGAGTTTTTTTATTTTTTAGTAAAAACTTTTGTAAGAGTTTGAAAGGGCTAAAAATGTAATTTTTAACTTTAGCCCTAACTCTTCTTGATGAACTTACAAGGGAAAAGGCTTTAGCCCTAACCCATCTCCAACCCCCTCGTCTCAAGCAAAAAAAAAGGAAAGGAGGAAGAAAAAGAAAGGAAGGAATGCTGGATTCTGAAATATAAAAAATAAAATTGTTAATGCTTTTTTTTAATTAGGTTGAATTTGTAATGGTATTAAATAGTTGTTGGCGTGCTGCATCTAAAGATTTTAACCTATTTTAATTATAAGCATATTGCATTATTTAAAATTTTTTTTAGAGAAACCCGTTTAAGATGGTTTGGGCATATTGAGCGTAAGCCAGTAATGGCACCGGTGAGAAAACAGGTAAATGGCCCATCAAGAGGTAGGGGTGGGGCCAAAGAAAACAATAATAGAAGTCATTAATTCAGATTTGAAGAAGTTTAACTTATCGAAGGATTTGATTCAAAATAGAATGGAATGGACAAACAAAATTCATGTAGCCAACCCCAACTTGGTTGGGATAAGGCCTTTGATGATGATGATGACGACGATGGTGATGATGATTATTTAATTTTTTTTTTAAATAATTTTTTAATAGATATACCCTAGCTGTACCCATATACTATTTTTTTAAGATTTTGCCATATCAATATACCTGTACCGTACCTGTGTTAGTACCCGTGCTTCATAATCTATAATAGCTCCTGTGGCCAACTTCCCAAGGAATTAAATATTGAGCAATGATCAAGCACTCCAAAAAAGAGAGAAAAGGAGTTCATTATCGAGTACAAAGGGCATAGACTCTATCAAAAGGGAAATTCAAGAAGTATAGTCACCTTCAAAGTTACAAGGTACTTGATTTCTGAGAAAAACTTAAAGAATTCAAAAAGTGCATTAATAGCATGCGAGATTCAACAAAAACTCCTAAAGTCTTTTGAGAATTTTCTCATCTTCTTCACCTTGGAGTTGAAGAAGTCTATGGATTCAATCAAGTTTGTCCTTTCAAAATGACACCTTGGTGATCCGCAAGGCAATGTAACTATAGATACTTGGTTCAAAAAACCATAACTCCTCTTGGAATTCACACATGCACGTCTTGTAAAAACAAGTGATAGATATGAAGATTGCTCTATTGACTTAGAGAGGAGGCAATGCGTGACAAAGGCAAAGAACATGTCGGATCGGCTACTGTCACTAACAGTCGGCCGTTCCCCTCCTTTTCTTCTTTTGCACTTCTCATGTAATTTTGCATTATTTTGTAAATGTTTTGCCAACGGTTGATCATCCAAGACCAGGTGGGGGAGTCGCATAAAAGAAAATGAAAGGAACTTGCACCAGAGTGTAAGAACCCATGTAAACTAAACTCGGGAATGAAAAATAGAAAAAAAAAAAAAAGAATGAATGAAAGTTGTTATTTTTCTTACCCATTTCTTTTCTAGTTGTCGAACAAGTTGCGATGCATAACTCAGTCACACCCTATTTTCAAACGAACAAAAATGAATTTAAGTAATCCAAACCCACATAGTGATGAAGATGAAGATGGCGAAGATGATGGGATTCTCAGTTGGTGTATGCAAGGTCTCTACATCACAATTCCAGTAAGAAAAAGATAATAGAGGTAGAAAAAGAAGAGGATCCAGCAACTTGAAGATGAAGAGAATGTCGATTTGGGAGAGTATCTATTGTTTTATTAAACAGATTCCTGAATTTGCAGAAAAGTCCAGATTCTAAGTGTATATTACAGTTTCAGTCGTTTGTGGTTCAATGTGGCTTCAATGGAGGTCAACCGAAGTGAAGCCAGTTATTGAAAATGATGCACGTGATGAAATGAGTATGATGCAACTGAGATGACATGAAAATGATGTAAAACCAGAAAACTAGGAATTACCAAAAAGTCCTCCAACTACGTAGGTTTGATCAAATTCAACTCAAACTACCTATCTATAACCCAATAACATTAAAACAAGATATAACAAGACTAAAACATCATTACTGAATATAAAACCACATTAATTAATCCTCATCACAATTAAATTGGGCTAGGACCTTACCCCTCATATATGCGGCTCTCCATTACCTCACATAAGTGAATTGTGTCTTGTCCTCATATGTGTGGGTCCCCATTACTTTGCATGTGTGAGTTATGTCTCTGTCCTCATACATGCAAGTACCTATTACCTTGCTAGTGTGAGTTGAGTTGTGAGTAAGATTGTGTTTGAATTCAGGTCATAGCCCCTCAACTAGGTTAACCAAAAAAAAAAAAAAAAAACTCACTCATTAGAGATAGGTCATAGCAGGTAAGAAGCAGTATCTTGTGATCACATTATACTGATATATACCTAAGTTTGCCCAAAACTTTATTTATTTAGCTTTAATAATCATGTTATGTTTTGAGAATTCATACATGTCATACATTCATATCATAAAAGAAAAAAATTTGATGCATTAGCAACTAGGTCATCGCCTCATGTGAGAAGGATGCTTTGATATGATGCCTCTCTTATGCTTCGATCAAGATGCCAATCTGAAAAGCTAAGGAGGAGCAAGACCCATCTCCTACTCAATGAATGGGCATTGGTTTAGTAAAGCAACCGACCTGCCTCTGTAGCTACTTAGCAACACACAAGAGATCTCTTGGAAACATCTCCAATGCATCCTCATCATTAACCAAGGTTTAGGACAAGGATATCTGCTGAAGGCAGCTCACTTACCATCTAGCATTCAGAGATTCCTTTAGTTCTCAAAACTAGAAGTTGATCTCACACTATACTCCGCAACAAGTTTTGCAAATAAAGAAGACTTATTTTCGAGCAATTTGGCCGGTGAGTCATATTCTGCAATCACACCTGCTCATATACACAAGAAAACCCAAGATAAATAAGTAACTACATAAAAATCAGTGCTTAAGAAGGATAAAAATATGGAACGAGGATGACAATGAGGCATATACTAACCATTATCAAGAAGCAAAACCATGTCACTGTCAAGAACAGATGCCATCCTATGTGCAATTGTGATGACTGTAGAGTCTGAGAACTGTTGCCTCAGTGTTTGTTGAATGAGGTTATCAGTTGCAGTATCCACTGAAGCAGTTGCTTCATCCAGCACCAGGACCTTGCTCCTCTTTAATATTACCCGACCAAGACACACAAGCTGTCTCTGACCCATGCTCCAGTTTTCTCCATTCTCAGTCACTGCAGTTTACGGTGAGTAATGTCAGATTATGTGGCAGACGGTAATGCTACAAATCAAAGGTTTGTCATTCCCAAGGGAAAGAACTGTTGCAGATTTGTAATCATTACATCATGCAAACTTAAGAAAGGCAGATTACCAAGTACTTCTCCCTTGTCTGGAAATGGAAATAGCTAATAATTGATGGTTAATTTGAATACACATATATGCAGATTGCAATTGGTTTAACATTGCTGTAGAATAGATGGATATGCATTTTCTTGGGAATTTTCAGCTGCAGTGAAATTTCATAATGGATGTAGATTTCTATCACCGCCAAAATACATGGCAAAGAAGACAAAGCATTACGCCATAGTATTCAAATTAGAGTTAGTATATCAAAAATACGCATTAGATGAAATCCAAAAGGATATGAATTTTTTTCCCAGTTACGTCCACATGAGATATATTTGCCCAGCAGTGACACAACCATAGTGATACATGATGCAAATGCGATATATGTGGTCAACTGAAATAAATATTAAATGTTACTTTAAGAGGCTATACCTGTGGAGTCAAGCTTTCCTTCCTTCCTCCTAACTTCTTCTCCAAGTTGACACTTATCAAGAGCCTAAAACAGAAGAGATACATTAAGATCACAAAACACAAGCAGTCAACAGTCATGAAGTGTAAACAAGAGAAGCCTACTGAATCAAACACAATACTTGAAGTTATTAGGGTCGCTATCCTCTTCCTATCCAGCCACTGCATTACAACCAGAGCTTGATGACCAGACCAGACAAACAAGGTTTGCATAGGTCCAAAACCAATGAATTGACCAAAATGAGTATGATCAACCAAAACAGCTTAGGACCACAGATGGTTCGATCAGTTGGACTCACCATTAAAAATTTTTATACATTTTCTTTATTGTTCATAATTTTTTGACATCATCGTTGAACTAGGTTAAATCAGGTCGGACTAGTTTGGACAGAACCACCCACTTCAGTTTGCTCTCTGATCCAGTCATAACAACATAGATAAGAACATGCTTTGTTACCAGAAGTACCAGGTGTTACTATTCTCTTCCACATGGTGCAGCAGCATTGGTTGAGGTTCTAACTGTTCATTCAACAGGTCATACAATCCTATGATGGATTTTTTTACAGCCTGAAGAAAAGATTGACCGAACAATCTCAACCTCCACTGGAGGGGTTTTGGAGATAAAAAATGGCGAACGAAAAACTGTCGACATATATCCTAAACCACCCATTTGCTTTCCTCAAAAAAGCTCAACCCAAATGGTTAGGAATGTCCAAACAGTGTAATTCTCTATGAAGCACGGGTACCGGTATAGGTACGTTGATACGGCAAAATCCTAAAAAAAAGGATATGGGTACGGCTAGGGTACGTCCATTAAAGAATTATATTTTTTTAAATTTTAATAATGCAATATGCTAATAATTAAGCACTAGACTACGAATTACTAATTCTTAGTCTTAATAATTAAGCACTAGACTACGAATTACTAATTCTTAGTCTAGTGCTTAAACAAGGTAAGAACTACTGTAATACCACTTTGGATCTCATACATGTGTTCCACATGATTGAATGTTGACCATGCAAATTCCACAAGCAGGAAAGCAGAAACTTCGTACCTCCCAAATCTGTTCATCAGTGTACTCTTCTAGTGGGTCAAGGTTGCTCCGGATGGTCCCCTCAAACATTGTCGGGTCCTGCGGGATGATACTCAATCGTGATCTTAGGTCATGCAGCCCAATGGTTGAAATGTCAATGCTGTCTATAAGAATCTGACCACCAGCAGGATCAACAATGCGGAAGAGTGTCTGTATGAGAGTAGATTTTCCACTGCCTGTCCTCCCAACAATACCAGCCTTTTTCCCTCCGGGGAAAGTACAGGTAACACCTCTCAGGACAAGAGGCATATGTGGGGCATACTGCACCTGTAACAACATTATAGAACTTCTTTAGACAGAATCATCCACATATGAGAATGAGTAATATAGCGACCAACTAACGTCGAATTAAAATCTATCAGTATAATGCTAGGAGGCCATGAATATTATGTTTCAAAAACATCAGTGATGTCTGACAGTACCTTTAGATCATGAATATCAACTTCTCCTTGTGCTGGCCAGTCATGGCCCGGCCTGTTATTTTCTATAACAAGAGGAGGTTCACTAGGAATGCACATATACTGCAATATCCTCTCAACTGATATAATCTTGTTCTCAAGATTGCATATATTCCATATGACTGCGGCTTGTAGCATGTTCAGGTTAAGTCCATACGTCACAGCTAAGCCAGCAATACCTGACAAGTAAAGTAAAAAGGAGTAAAGTTCATTTTATTGACTTATTGATGCAAGCCCTAGAGTTAGGGCTTGCATAGGGGTGCCAAGGCACGTGTCCAAAGATACTTCGAATCTTTAAGAAGACTTCAACACACAAGGATGCACCTCTCAGGAATAAAAACCAATTCTATTAATCAATCAATTCTGAGAAATTCTTCTCTACAATACCATATAAATAAGAAAAGATACCTTAGAGCCTAAGAAATCGAATTAAACTAGGAAACTAAATAATATAGGAAACTAAATCCTAATTACAACTCATTAAATAAAATTAGAAATCTAATGGTGTATAATTACTAAATAAAAATCCTAAATCAAACTTGGGCCTATACATGTGGCCTTGAGGTCAATGCTGCATCATTCTCCCTGGCTTGGAAAGAACTCGACCTCAGTTTCTATAAATGTCCACCTGGATCAAATATCAAGTGGACGAACTTTCGATCAACTAGCTGATCATGAGTTATTGCGCACATCTTGACAACTCTATGCAATTTTTGTCCCCTATTTGAAGTAATCTCGATGCATTGTTTGTCATGGAAGTCGAATTCTATGAGGATGTGTGATTGAATCGTTGGATCTAGCCGTATTTCATCTCCCAGTTTCCATTGTTGATCCCTAAAGAGGAAATCAATGTGAAAATGTATATGAGGGATAGCAACAACTGTTGGCATGTTTTTATCATCACTGCACATAGGAGAAACTTCAAGGCCAAGTGTAGATGTGGAATCTTCTGTGTCTGGCTCTGGCTCTGGCTTCTTAGTCTGCATTTCCTCTTTCATTGGTTCCTGAACATGATATATGGTTATTTGTGGAGACTTGTCTTTCGGAAGCATAACTTTCACTAGACTCCGTGCCACACGAATTGCTTCCCAATATGCTTCATGGATGCTCTTGCAATCATTCATTTTCTCTACTATTTCTGATCTCAATCCTTTGACGAAACTAATCAGATTATGTTCTTCCTCATCTTCGAATCCACACTTGTCTTGGAGCCACGAAAACATGACACCATAGTTAAGAACAAACATTTCTCCTTGTTTCAAATTAAGGAATGACGAAACTAGACTTGATTTTCAAAATACCATGAGCCATATTTTTCTTCATATTTGTATCTTTGAAGTATGTTGAAAATTGTAATATCACGAAATTTCATCGTAGATTAAACAATGGACTGACCTGAGAACTAGATCTACTCCTCCAAGATAGAGCGGAAATCGAAGCGCAGATGGTATTAATATCTCAAAAACAATTTTGACTGTTAAAAATCTGACCTAATATCAACACTTCAACCACATAAAAGCTTGAATCGCTACTCAAGATGGGCCCTCGATTTAATGGAATAGGCAAAACCCAGACTGAACTAGACTCGACCCACTCTATAGCTTGTCTTGATCTTCACGTTGAAAAGAGAAGAAAAAGGTATAAGGAAAAACCCCTTTCTACCTTTTTGTTTCTGCTTCGTCCAAAAAAGGAAGGGCCTTTGCCGAAGATGGAAATAAAAAGGGGCTGTTTGTCATGCCCCAAATTTTTATTTTTGGGTCATAGCAGTCTATTGGGTTTGAGTTGGGTTGAGAGGGGTTATATGGGCTTAGCAAACACTTGTGGGCCTTGGGTTTAGATTATTTGACCCTTTTTAGGCCAATAGACTCTTTTTGAAATTTCGTAAAACTTACTAGAAAGCAGAGAGCCCTTCCTTGTAATTTAAAAAAACCTCTTCATAATATAAACCCTTAGAGTTTTTCTCTTTTTCCCATCTTCTTCTTTCTTCTGCAACCAAGCTCTAGAAGTTCTCCTGGGAGAAACTAAGGTGGGATCTTCAGATCTGCTTTTAGCATCAAGATCCAGGCAAGTGGATAACTGTAACCTATGTGGTTTTGCTTATTTTGTTGATTAATATGCATTGAGATGTGATATATGTTTCGTTGATTAATATGCTTTAAGATGTGATTTAATGGTATGATTTCTTTGATTAGGGTTAGTATCTTGATTAAAGATTAAAGATAAACGGAGTATTTCGTGAGATTAGATTCGTGGGTAAAAAGAATGTTTAAAAAAATAATAATAATCAGCGAGCAGCAACGTTGCCTGGCTAGCGCAGGTAGCACATGCTGCCCGCCAGCCAGGCCTGGCCTGGCGGCTGTCAAGCCAGGCAGCGCCCGGCCCGGGCTACTGCTGGCCCAGCAACGGCTAGGCCGGATCTGAAGGGCTGAACCCATTTTCTTTAAAAAAAAATAAAAAATAATAAATATATATATTTAGAAATTAGGATTTTATTTATAAATATTTAGAATATTGTGATTTGGTTAATGGTCTAGTAGATGAATGGTGATTTGATTATATTAATTAATTCATAATTAGGTATTAATAGAAATTTATTTAGGATTGTATATAAATTTATTTGGAAATTTAAATACTTGTGATTAATAATTTATTTAGTTTGATTAGAATTTAATTATGATGTATTTGAGATGATTGAATCCTACATTAGAATGTAATTGGAATTCTAAATTGAATTTTTATTAGAGTCTAGACTTCGAGTTTGAATTAGAGATTTGTACCTTTTGTTTTGTATAAAATAATAATGTGTAATTATACACAATAATGATAATTAAGGACTTAATTATTCCATTCCCCTTTTATCATAATTTGATTTAAGTTTGGAGTTGGAATTTGAGTATCTTTTACCTAATTTGTAACATACTCTAAATTTACATAATTGGATTAGATGAATTATGTCTTTTAGAAAAGTTAGTTAAATGTTCACATGAGAATTGGACTAAATGCAGAATGGCAATGTGAGATTCGGGATGCACCACATGATAGACACTAAAAGTAGGATATCAGCATCGTGGACTCACATTTCCATTGTGATAGAGGGTTAGTTCTCATATGTATATTTAACCAACTATGACCGTTAGGTGGTTTAGTGCTTACCCTCAGAGAACTTGAATTGACACACGTTCATAATACATTTTCAAATTTAAAAGTATAAATACTCAATCTGATATTAGGTTGAATACAGGAATTAAGGGTGTTATATCATGGTTCATTCTGCATCGGTATACATATGCATTTGTAAATATGTATATTTATATATAAATCTGACCGACTGCAGTTCGGAGGTGGACGTACGCCATCGAGTCAGCGTGTACTATGGATTATAGTACATAGCTGTGCCTTTCGTTATACCTGCGGGAACACCCGTTTCTGTTTATCTGTTTGCAGGAATACCCGTTTCTTTATATTTATCTACGGGAATACCTATTTTTGTTTATCTTTTTATGGGAATACCTGTTTCTGTATATTTATCTGTGGGAATACCCGTTTCTGTTTATCTTTTTGCGGGAATACCCATTTCTGTATATAATATCTGCAAGAATACCCGTTTTTGTGCATTCATGCCATTGAGGTTTGCATCTAATATATTTTGGATCATAATGAATATTATGTTTAATTCAGTTGATTAATCCATTGCTTACAGTTTACCCTCTTGCCAGATTATGTCAATCTGACCCACTACTTTTGGTGTCTAGGTTCCGTTACTGGTGCTGAACCAAAGGGTCATGTGACGCAGGAAATTCCACCAGATGGCGGAGTTGTTGAGTGTAGCATTGATGACATCATCTAAGGTGTCCTAGTATTGGTGCAGAGATCGAAACTTTAGATTATGTAATAAAGTCATGTTTGAGCCATTAGTTTATTAATTTAAGTTTATTTGTTTTGAAATTATAACTTTAATTATTATGCTTCGAAGTACTTGACCTTGATTTTATTATCAATAAGATTTGTTACATGATTGTTATATAATATTCGTCTGCGATAAGTATGGATTTCAGTTCCACGTGTGATTATAGTTGCTTGATCACCAAGTATAGCCTCACGAAGGACTTCAATCCACCCGGAATTGGAGCCCGCATTGTTAATGTAAGAAAAAATTTTAATTGCCCCAATTCTCACACCCCTAGAACCGGGTTTGGATCAGGCTCAGTTTTGGGGGCATGACAGATAGTATCAAAGCCGGTCAAGTTCTAAAAGTTCTAAAAGATGCTAGAACGTAGGTCCAATGTGAGGATTAGAAACTTTCAGTAGGGGTGATGGGGTTTTGATGCGTATAACTGTATACGAACTTTAGTATGGTTTACAGGAGTTTGTTACCCTCCGTATTTTTTGTTGTTTAGTCTCTAATGAATGGTTGTTTTGCAGACATGGCACCTAAAACAAGGAAAATGAAACCTAACCCGTCCAATTCGGAGTCAGGTGAGCCTAGTGGTACCGCCAATGATCCGATACAGACTCTGCTCTAGACTATGTTAGCCCATCAGCATCATCAGGATCAACAGATAGCACAGTTGTTGGAGGTTGTGCAGAAAATAAATCAACCTCATGCGACGCATGTAACTCAGCCACCGATAACGCCACAATCAACGCCTGTGGTACGACTCAAGTAGTGGATCAAGCAGCATTTCAAACTGGTGTACTTGAGGCTTTGTAAAGGATTGGGCAGCCTCAGGTTGTTGTTGCCCCCAGACCCCATGAACCAAATGATATTTTTGAGAAGTTTAAGAAGAGGGGTCCGCCAGAGTTCAACAGGGGTGAAAATCCAATGGTGGCCAAAGAATTCCTCATCCAGGTTGAAAAGATATTTGAGAACCTAATCTGCACAGGGGTACAGAAGATTAAGTTGGCAGCTTCCATGTTTCGAGATGTGGCAGACAGGTGGTGGACTACAGTAAAAAAAACATATGAGGGGATCGCCGAAGAGGTAGCTTAGATTACTTTTCGTAATCAGTTTCGTGAGAAGTATGTACCGGAGCATGTTCGCATTCAAAAGCGAATAGAGTTTGATAGATTAAAGCAAGGGAATTTGTCTGTTCGGGAGTATGAGCTGCAGTTTACCCGTCTCTCTCGTTTCACACCAACTCTCATCACTTTAGAAAGCGAGAGGATTCGACGGTTTCTCGATGGCCTTCGACCAGATATATTGCTACATGCCAAGTCACAAGTTTTGAATACTTACCAGGCATATTTGAATAAAGCATATTGGGCCGAGGAGGTGATTAGGCGCATGGCCCCTATAAGCCAACCCAAGCCGAAAGTTGCTTCATCTCCAGCCCCAAAGCACTAATTCAAAAAGCAAAAGAGGGAGTCTTCTAGCATTTGTGGCAATAATCATTCTACATCTAAGTGTTGGAGACAGACAGATAGGGGGGTGCTTTTACTGTGGCAACACTAGTCATCAGGTCAAGGATTGCCCTAAGAAGAAAGGTCAGCAGTATGGGCAAATATCTACACAGGGAGCTCCTATTCAAGCACAGCCACTAAGGCAGATAGCACCAGCTCCCCCGCAGCAGCAACAACCCCAGGCACCGCAGTAATAGATGCAGTTGTACCCAGGCAGGCAAAGTGTATGCCATGACTCAGGAACAAGCTGATGCTGCAGAAAACATTGTAGAAGGTATTATTTCTATTTGTGATAATCATGCAAAAGCTTTATTTGATCCTGGTTCTACCCATTCCTATATTTCCCCTAGTTTTGCCTTGAAGATTGGTGTTAGAGCAGCTGAGCTACCATTTGATATTAGAGCAGCTAAGCTGCCATTTGATTTAATTGTGGTCACCCCGGTGGGTAAAAAGGTTAGTTGTTTGAAATACTACCCTGATTGCAAATTGGTGATAAGTGGAGTTGTGTTTAAAGCTAATTTAATACTGTCGGTGATTAATGACTTTGACGCCTTTTTGGGTATGGATTGGCTTGCTATTCATAGTGCCGTGATGGACTGCTGTGCTAAGACAGTTAAGTTAACAGCTGATGATGGCACCAAAGTGCAATTTGAGGGATCTAAGAAGAAGGTTATTACTTGTATGATCTCAGTTGTTAAGGCTATGAAGTTGTTGATGAAAGATTCTGAAGGGTATATAGCGTTTATCACAGAGGATAAACGGACTAAATCAGTGGAGGAGATACCAGTGGTGTCTGAGTTTCCGGATGTTTTTCCCGATGATATTCTCGGATTGCCGCCGGTTCATGAGATTGACTTTGCAATTGAGCTTGTGCTGGGCACAGCTCCGATCTCGAAAGCCCCTTATAGAATGGCCCCAACTGAGTTGAGAGAACTCAAGGAGCAATTGCAAGAGCTGTTGAACAAAGGTTTTATTAGACCGAGTGTCTACCCTTGGGGGGCTCCAGTGTTATTTGTGAAGAAAAATGATGGTTCTATGAGAATGGGTATTGATTATAGACAACTAAATCAAGTGACCATAAAAAATAAGTATCCTTTACCGAGAATCGATGAATTTTTTATCAATTGCAAAATGCTCAGTATTTTTCTAAGATTGATATAAGGTCAAGATATCATCAGTTGAGGGTACGAGATCAAGATATTCCGAAAACTGCATTCAGAACTAGATATGGTCACTACGAATTTTTGGTGATGTCTTTTGGGTAGACAAATGCACCGGCAGCTTTTATGGCTATGATGAATAGGGCTTTTACACGGTACTTGGACAAGTTTGTGGTGGTATTTATCAACGATGTACTTGTATATTCGAAGAGTCGGGAAAAGCATGCTCAGCATCTTAGTACTTCATTGCAGCTGTTGAAGGAACACCAATTGTATGCTAAGGCAAGTCAGTGTGAATTTTGGTTGGAATAGGTAGGATTCCTTGGTCACATCATCTCTAAGGAAGGTTTAGCAGTGGGCCCAACAAAGATTGAAGCAGTGGTAAAGTGGGATAGACCGAAAATAGTGTCGGAGATCCGAAGTTTCCTAGGCCTCGCAGGTTATTACCGCAGATTCGTGAAAGGATTTTCCTCAATAGCAGCCCCACTATCGAGATTGACTCGTAAGGGAGTTCCTTTTTTGTGGAATGAGGATTGTGAGCAAAATTTTTAGGAGTTGAAAAGAACGTTGACCACAGCCCCTATTTTAAACTTACCTGCTGGTAATGATGGTGTTGTGATTTTCACCGATGCATCCAGAGTTGGACTTGGTTGTGTTCTCATGCAAAATGGGAAGGTGGTGGCTTATGGGTCCAGACAGTTGAAGGATCATGAACGGAAGTATGCGACCCATGACTTGGAGCTAGCTGCAGTGGTCATTGCTTTGAAGATCTGGAGACATTATCTTTACGGAGCCACTTTTGAAGTACATTCAGACCATAAGAGCCTTCAGTATCTCTTTACACAAAGTGATTTGAACATGAGACAGAGGAGATGGATGGAGTATATTAAGGATTATGATTTTGGGTTAAAGTACCATCAAGATAACGCTAATGTAGTGGCAGATGCTCTAAGTAGAAAAACAGCGCTCACTGGAGGATTAATTGCAAAATACTTCTGGATTTGATGTTTGGAAGATATGGATGTTTATTTCCAGCCTATTAGTGAGCAAGCAGTGTTGGCTAGTATATTCTCGTGGGAACCCGAATTACTTCCGAGGATCAAAGAATAGCAGTTACTAGACCCCGAGATAACAAGAATCAAAGATCATATGGATGAGAAGCTTGATTTTAGTTGGAAGATAATATTTTATATTATAAGGGCAGAATTTATGTGCCTAATTTGCCAGGCCTAAAGGACGAAATCATAGTAGAGGCACACTATACTCGGTATACTATCCATCCAGGCGGTACTAAAATGTATCAAGATCTAAAGAATCACTATTGATGGAAGAATATGAAAAAGGATATCGCAGAATTTGTTGGAAAATGTTTGGTCTGTCAGCAGATTAAGGCAGATTATAGGAGACCTCCAGGTCTTTTGCATCAGTCGGAGATTCCTCAGTGGAAGTGGGAGCACATCACTATGGACTTTGTGTCAGAATTGCCTAACACCAAAAAGGGATTTGATGCAATTTGGGTGATAGTGGACCGTTTGACTAAGTCAGCTCACTTTGTACCATTCAAGACTAGTCAAGGAATAGAGAAAATGGCAGATTTGTACATCAAGGAAGTGGTGAGATTGCATGGAGCACCAGTTTCTATAGTCTCCGATCGGGATAGCAAGTTCGTATCTCAGTTTTGGGTATCACTACAAGAAGCCTTAAGAACTAAGTTGAGTTTTAGTACAGCCTATCATCCCCAGACAGATGGACAGATAGAGCGTACAAACCAGACATTGGAGGATATGTTAAGGGTGTGTGTTTTCGATTTCAAGACTAGTTGGGATGAAAGCTTGGCTCTATGTGAATTCGCGTACAACAACAGTTACCACTCTAGCATTGGAATGGCACCTTTTGAAGCCTTGTATGGGAGAAGATGTCGAAATCCTATATGTTGGTCGAATTTTGGAGCTCGCGGTTTTCATGGACCGTCTGTGGTTGAAGAGTCCAGTTACAAGTTAAAACATATTCGAGAAAGGCTGAAAGTTGCCCGCAGTGACCAAAAGAGTTACGCAGATAAGAGGAGGAGAGAGCTGAAGTTTGAGGTTGGTGACCATGTATTTCTGAAGGTATCACCTACGCATGGTACTTTGCGGTTTGGGCAGAAAGGGAAACTTTCTAGAACATGTGGGACCGTTCCAAATTGTCAGCAAGGTCAATGACGTGGCTTATCGGTTAGCACTACCACCAGAGCTATCAGGTGTTTATAGCGTCTTTCATATTTCTATGTTAAGGAAGTATATAGCAAACCCTTCGCACATGTTGCAATATAAGCCGTTGCAAGTGTAGGATGATACAACATACACTGAGCAGCCAGTGGGGATTGTCGACACCAAAGAGCAAGTGTCGAGGAACCGTGTCATCCATTGGGTGAAGGTTCAATGGAGTCATCATCGCCCGGAGGAAGCAACGTGGGAGCTTAGAGACGAAGTGCAGAGACAGTATCCGCACCTTCTTCCAGAGGTATGTTAGTCATTTGGGGGACCAAATGTCCTTTAAGGGGGATGAGATGTCATGCCCCAAATTTTTATTTTTGGGTCATAGCAGTCTGTTGGGTTTGAGTTGGGTTGAGAGGGGTTATATGGGCTTAGCAAACACTTGTGGGCCTTGGGTTTACATTATTTGACCCTTTTTAGGCCAATAGACTCTTTTTGAAATTTCGTAAAACTTAGTAGAAAGCAGGGAGCCCTTCCTTGTAATTTAAAAAAACCCTTCATCTTAGGGTTTTCCTCTTTCTCCCATCTTCTTTTTTCTTCTGCAACCAAGCCCTAGAAGTTCTCCGGGGAGAAACTAAGGTGGGATCTTCATATCTACTTTTGGAAAAAGATCCAGGCAAGTGGGATAACTGTAACCAATGTAGTTTTGCTTATTTTGTTGACTAATATGCTTTGAGATGTGATATATGTTTCGTTGATTAATAGGCTTTAAGATGTGATTTAATGGTATGATTTCTTTGATTGGGTTTAGTATCTTGATTAAAGATTAAAGATAAACAATGTATTTTCGTGAGATTAGATTGGGGGGTAAAAAGAATGTTTTAAAAAACAATAATAATTGGCGCAGCAGCAGCACTGCCTGGCTAGCACAGGTAGCACATGCTGCCCCACCAGCAAGGCCTGGCCTGGCGGCTGCTGGGCCAGGTAGCACCCGGCCCGAGCTGCTGCTAGCCCAACATCGGCTAGGCCGGATCTGAAGGGCTGAGCCCATTTTATTTAAAAAAATAATAAATAATAAATATATATATTTAGAAATTAGGATTTTATTTATAAATATTTAGAATATTGTGATTTGGTTAATAGTCTAGTAGATGAATGGTGATTTGATTATATTAATTAATTCTTAATTAGGTATTAATAGAAATTTAGTTAGGATTGTATATAAATATATTTGGAAATTTAAATACTTGTGATTAATAATTTATTTAGTTTGATTAGAATTTAATTATGATGTATTTGAGATGATTGAATCCTACATTAGAATGTAATTGGAATTCTAAATTGAATTTTTATTAGAGTCTAGATTTCGAGTTTGAATTAGAGATTTGTACCTTTTGTTTTGTATAAAATAATAATGTGTAATTATACACAACAATGATAATTAAGGATTTAATTATTCCATTCCCCTTTTATCATAATTTGATTTAAGTTTGGAGTTGGAATTTGAGTATCTTTTACCCAATTTGTAACATACACTAAATTTACATAATTGGATTAGATGAATTATGTCTTTTAGAAAAATTAGTTAAATGCTCACATGAGAATTGGACTAAATGCAGAATGGCAATGTGAGATTCGGGATGCACCACATGATAAACACTAAAAATAAGATATCGGCATCGTGGACTCACATTTCCATTGTGATAGAGGGTTAGTTCTCATATGTATATTTAACCAACTATGACCGTTAGGTGGTTTAGTGCTTACCCTCAGAGAACTTGAATTGACACACGTTCATAATACATTTTCAAATTTGAAAGTCTAAATACTCAATTTGATATTAGGTTGAATACAGGAATTAAGAGTGTCATATCATGGTTCATTCTACATCAGCATATGTATGTATTTGTAAATATGTATATTTATATATATATCTGATTGACTGCAGTTCGGAGGTGGACGTATGCCATCGGGTCAGCGTGTACTGTGGATTATAGTACACAGCTGTGCCTTTTATTATATCTGCAGGAATACTCGTTTCTGTTTATTTATTTGCAGGAATACCCATTTCTGTATATTTATCTGCGAGAATACCCGTTTCTAGTTATCTTTTTGTGGGAATACCTGTTTCTATATATTTATCTGAGGGAATACCCGTTTCTGTTTATCTGTTTGCGAGAATACCCGTTTCTGTATATAGTATCTACGGGAATACCCGTTTTTGTGCATTCATGCCATTGGGGTTTACATTTGATATATTTTGGATCATAATGAATATTATATTTAATTCGGTTGATTAATCCATTGCTTACAGTTTACCCTCTTGCCAGATTATGTCAATCTGAACCACTACTTTTGGTGTCTAGGTTCCGTTACTGATGCTGAACCAGAGGGTCAGGCAACGCAGGAAATTCCACCAGATGGCGGAGTTGTTGAGTATAGCACTGATGACATCATCTGAGGTGTCCTAGTATTGGTGCAGAGATCGAAACTTTAGATTATGTAATAAGGTCATGTTTGGGCCATTAGTTTATTTGTTTTGAAATTATAACTTTAATTATTATGCTTCGAAGTACTTGACCTTGATTTTATTATCAATAAGACTTGTTACATGATTGTTATATAATATTCGTCTGCGATGAGTATGGATTTCAGTTCCACGTGTGATTATGGTTGCTTGATCACCAAGCATAGCCTCACAAAGGACTTCGATCCACCCGGAATTGGGACCCGTATTGTTATTGTAAGAAAAAATTTTAATTGGCCCCAATTCTCACACCCCTGGAACCGGGTTTGGATCTGGCCCAGTTTTGGGGGCATGACACTGTTGCTCCCTTGGGTTTCTGTTGCCTAGAGAGATGACGACAAGTAAGGATCGACGTCAACAAGCAGCAAATGGCAACGAACAACGAGCGGCGAACTTTTGTGACAACTGTGGTGGAGGCAAGAATCTAGTGACTTGACGGTGGTGGCAACAATGGTGCTGGGAGCTGCGACAGCGTGGCAAGGTGCTGGGCGATGGTGCTGGCTGAAACAGGTACGCTCCTCTTCTCAGACTCCCTTCTTCTTCTGCTCCAATTTTGTTTTTTGGTCGCTCTTCTTCTGTTGCGAGGGGAAGGACAATAGAGGCCCCCCTTTTTTTTTTCTACTTCGATGGGGAACAGTGGTGGGCTGGGGTTTGATGGCAGGTGCCTGGTGAAGATGGGGTTGGTGACATTTGGTCGGGGAGAGGTTTCGAGAGGGGGCGGCTGCTATGGCTGGGGTGGCTGGCTATTTTGTAGAGGAAAGCGTTTGGGAACTGGGTTGGGTTTTGGATGGAGGCAGGAGGGCCTCCAATGGGGTTTTCTTTTTTTTTTTTTTTTCGGTTTCTAGCAACGGGGTGGATAGGGTTGGAGCTGCGATAGTGGAGTTAGAGGCAAGGAGATGGTAACAATGAAGGATACGAAGATGGAGAAAGATGGAAGATAGAGTTCGGTCGGCGGGGATTTGTTGCAATGGGAGGATAGGGGTAACACGCCAATCTATCCTGGATTGGCTCTGATGCCAAACTGATGCAGCCCTAAAGTTAGGGCTTACGTAGTGGTGCAAAATACGTATTTAAAGACACTTCGAATCATCAAGAAAACTTCAACACACGAGAACGCACCTCTCAGGAATAAAACCCAATTCTATTAATCAATAAGTCTGAGAAATTCTTCTCTACAATACCATATAAATAAGAAAAGATAACTTAGAGCCTAAGAAATCGAATTAAACTAGGAAACTAAATAATATAGGAAACTAAATCCTAATTACAACTCATTAAATAAAATTATCAATCTAATGACATATAATTACTAAATAAAAATCAATCTAATTTGGCCGTATACATGTGGCCATGAGGTTAATACTGCATCACATATGTAATCAATGAAAACATTAGAAGGAATTTCTTAAAATCAGCATGATGAGTACAGCCACTACAGCCCAATTTATATAGTAGAGAACGAATTCACAAATCTTTTAGAGGACTTACCTGGATCAATCACACCCTTTGGCATGGATATCAAGAAAACCAAAGAAAATGCAAATGTGAGGGATGATAACATATCCAAGCGGAAGCAAAGCCACTCCATTGCACCGGCATTATGGAACTTGGGTCGGGAATATCCATCAGTCAGTTGGCAGTTTTTGTCCAAAAATCTTGATTCCTGGTCAAAACTCCTGATTGTCGTTGACCCTGATAAAGATTCAGCAAAGTGTTGTATACAGGGAGCGTTGCAGACTCCAATAAGACGTGCGAGCTCTCGTGCTGCAGCTATGTAATATTGCTGTCAAACAAGTGTAAGCAGCAAATGGATTTTTGTTAGCTGATAAGTAACACAATTGTTTGAAATTTTAATAATTTCAAGCAACATTTAAAATTTCAAAAGCATATATAAGTGAGAATGGATCAAACTGAATGATCAGTCACTGACAAACCACTTTTCAGAACATTTTAAAAAATATCTAAAATGACCTAAAACTACAGACAAATATGGAAAAAACACAATATTGAGTGACGTTTCTTTTGTTCACGTTCCAAGAGATGGGAATATGGATGTCAATTCACTCGTGAAGGCTGTAGTGTTTAGAATTGAAATGATCTCTGGCAGCTTTTTATATCTAATATTTTGTTGGACTATTTTTCCCTTATACTTTGCTATAACTTTAAATAAATTCTTTTCGAGAAGTAACAAGTTGATCATTCTAAAAT
The DNA here is from genome assembly GCA_037013555.1 of Sextonia rubra. NCBI lineage: Eukaryota > Viridiplantae > Streptophyta > Magnoliopsida > Laurales > Lauraceae > Sextonia > Sextonia rubra. The sequence goes on from JASUAD010000018.1 coordinate 17,691,731, forward strand.
TATGGATTAAATTTAAGCCAATTGGAAGTAGTTCTACAGTCTAAAGAATTTCATTTTGGACAAATTGATTAAATATTTTCATCAAATACAATTCAATTATAATTGTTAAGGGTCTACCAAAAAGAACTGAGAACTGCAGTATCACTTATCAAATAAAACATTAGGATCTGCTCAACACTATCTAGTGGAAAATCAAATTACACCGAAGTTACTTAAATTTTCTGCTGTCCCATGTGTGACCCAAATAGTGAACCAAATAATTAAGAACTGCAAAACAAATGGCCATTTCCTTGAATACAGAAAATTCAAATTATGAATTTATCAATCCCTGATTCTATCCTTATCAATCCCTGACTTCTATCTATGTGTTCTTAATTTCAACCAAAGTCTTAATTTGAGTGTCACAAAAGTTCATCAATATTCAAGATCCTATGACCCTAATGTAACCAGAAACACAGTTAACCAGATAAAATAAGACTTTAAGACCTGTGGTCTATGAAGCATGGACACTTGTATAGGGTCCCCGTGTCCATGCCATAGCCGGACAAGTGTCCAACATGCCAAAAACGTGTCCTTTTTTTATTTTTTAATTGCGGACATGGGGTGGACACATCGAGGACATGGCAGGGCTAAAATATAATAAGAATGGGCTAAAACTAATGTCCTTGGGTTAAAAATAGAAAAAAAAAAAAAAAAAGAACCATCTATTGCATATGGAAGAAGAAGAGGCACCATGTGCGAACTGCACCTGCGACAAGGTACTTGCCGCTTTTTTTTTTTCCAGAACCACTGCTGCTGTTTTTTTCTTTTCTTTTTCTTTTTTTTTTTAAGAACTACTGTTGTCCCTTGATTTGAATTGTTACATTTTCATAGCTTATTTTTCAATGTTTTTTTCCTTGCCACCTTTTTTTTTTTACTTATCCAGTATTAGTTTTGTGTTTTTCTTTATTAATTGTGGGTATGTGACATTATGCTTCTTAATTTGGCTAAAAATATAACTAGTCTTTAATTTTATGAGTATATATAAAACATATATACATATTATTTGCCATGTCCGTATCCTACTTTTTTAGGATTTGCCATATCGTAGTGTCCGTGTTGTGTCGTATCTATATCCCATATCCATGTCTATGCTTCATAGCCTGTGGTAATAGCTAAGTCAATTTTGTAAAACTGAGTTGATGTAATTTGGGTGAATTGTAGTCTATCCATGGACTTAGTGATCAGTGCCACTAGAATATACTTAAGGCAAACCAAACTGAATGAATTAGTCTCAGCTGGAATCCACAAATGATCAATTGTATATAGCCCAAAGTGCAAACAAAGGATATACTTGAATCCTTCATCTTCATGTTGGGGACAATAGGGAAATTTTACCAACCTACTCCTTTTAAGTAACAGAACACCAACCTTACATGTGTTTTTTCACTCATAAAGGATATGGTACACCTGAAAGATAATTTCTAATGAATAGGGAAGAGAAGCATCACATTTGCCCAGGTGTAGAAAATTTATTTTGCATCCCCGCAACTTTCTATTTTTCAATATTTGGAAGAAACATTGTAATCAATTGAAACCATTTAAACGATGCTTATAATTATAAAAGAACAAGAAAAATACCAGAAAATGCAGCAGGTACACAACAACATCGCAATTTTTAATGTTGTCATATACTCATATTACTTACATCCCAAAGATTCCAACTACATGCAGATTGAAGAAATGTTGTAAATTTCAGAATCTAATATTTCAGGTTATTATATTCAGCTTAGTAGTTTAGACAAGGAAACCTTGCAATAATCAGTTCATACTTCTATGCAAGTGTGTCGTCAATGGGTGATTTACACCCTATATTCTACATTCTTTTTTTTTAATCGACAATGGTTTCAGGTCTTCCCTAACTACTTGGGGTTTGTTTTGTGAGTTCAAAATGCATTCTCTCCAAATGAACAATATATCATGTCTTCCCCAACTACTTGATTCAAGGTCTGTAAGTATTATTGTATTGGCAAATTCATGAGTTGGACAAAACTTGAGTCCATTAGTGTTGTATTTTACATATCTTTGAGTATGGACAATAGTTTGAGTCGCCGGATGTACTGAAGTGAAGAAATAGAAGAAAAAGCGACAAATTGAAGTGGTTTTCTACGAATAATATGGATTAAAAAGGTCATATCTCACAAACTGAGCGTCGGATATGAGCATGCGACCTACCGTTGGAAAGCTCGTTTCGAGAGGATTCCGTAGAGCCCAAGATCGCCTCAATCGGAGCTGAAACGAGAAAGTTATGGCCTCCGGAAATCTATAGGAAAATGCTGAAATTTCCACCCGGGCAGAACCTTAATCCGACCGGTCGGGCAATTTATCAGACCGGTCGGGCAAGTGCAGAAAGTGCACCGACTTGCAATTTCTCAGCCCGAATTAAAGGGAAACTTACCTGTTTAATGCCAAGTCCTTTCCTAATCGTATTATACTTATGAAGCACGAATTAGAGGCTATAAAAACGGATTTTCTCTTAACCCTAAGACAGAAATCTCATTGTTCTGCATGGAGAATATATTTTAGAGATCTTCTCCTATAGAGTTCTTTTGAGAGTTAAAGGGCTGAAGTTCTACTCTAGAGTTTCTTATCTTCTACTTCTCTGAATGTAGAAGATTGTTGTGGGGAGTCAAGTGCTACATCTAGAATGCGTCTAGGTGATTGGATCTGTCACAGAGAACGGCAGGGGGTCGTTGTAGCAGGGAGCTGTGCAAGGAAATCACAAAGTCCTTAGGTTGATGAGCAACTGGATAAGGGTTGTGAGTATTCTCTTGTAACTGTAATATGATTCATAGTGCTTGATTCTTGATCGTGGTTTTTTCCCAGGTTGGGTTTTCCACGTAAAATCTATGTCTTCTTGTGGTGTATGCTTGTGGTTTGATTTTTTATTTCCGCTGCATGGTTGATTGTTTGCACACATATTATTAAGATTGAATTAATCAATTCTAGAGGATCTCCCCCCAACAAAAACCTTCAAGTGGTATCAGAGCGGGTTGCACTAATTTGCTGTGTTTGATCCTATGAGAAATCTAGAATGGTGCTTAATCAAGAAGGCACATATATGATAAAGCCAGTTATGCCGATGGATAAGATGTTGATGGATAAGAAATCTGACAAGAAGATGATCAAATCTGAATCTAATCTATCCAAAGAAGTTGCTCACACTGTGCTGAACAATCAAACTATACAAGTGTGGGTGACTACATGCAAAAAACCCTAATCAAGAATATCAAGCCCCCATCCCCAATGCTGCTACGAAGATATAAGTAAGGGAGAGCTATAATCAAGGGGGAGCTACTACTGGATCCAGGTTGACAACTTTGCTGCCTGATGATCATTCGCTTTGTCAATTATGGACAACAAGGGGGAGATATTGCATTCAGGCGAAGAATGAAATTTTTGTGCATTCTGAATACAGATGGAACTGAAGATGATTTTTTTTTGCACCCGATACAAAGCTGATGGTAAAATTTTTTTTTATTTCAATTTACTCAATGTTAAATGTATTTTTGGTTTTATTTTGGGGTAGATTGAATGTATAGGAAGTTTTGTCCATGAATTGCCAAAGGGGGAGATTGTAAGTATTTTTGTATTGGCAAATTCATGGGTTGGACAAAACTTAAGTCCATTAGTGTTGTATTTTACATATCTTTGAGTATGGACAATAGTTTGAGTCGCCGGATGCACTGAAGTAAAGAAATAGAAAAAAAAGCGACAAATTGAAGTAATTTTCTACGGATAATATGGATTAAAAAAGTCATATCTTACAAACAGAGCGTCGGATATGGGCATGCGACCTACCGTTGGAAAGCTCGTTTCGAGAGGATTCCGTAGAGCCTAAGATCGCCTCAATTGGAGCTGAAACGAGAAAGTTATGGCTTCCGGAAGTCTGCAGGAAAATGCTGAAATTTCCACCCGGGCAGAACCTTAATCCGACCGGTCGGGCAATTTATTAGACCGGTTGGGCAAGTGCAGAAAGTGCGCCGACTTGCGATTTTTCAGTCCGAATTAAAGGGAAACTTACCTGTTTGATACCAACTCCTTTCCTAATCGTATTATACTTATGAGGCACGAATTAAAGGCTATAAAAAAGGGTTTTCTCTCAACCCTAAGACAGAGATCTCATTGTTCTACATGGAGAATATATTTTAGAGATCTTCTCCTCTAAAGTTCTTTTGAAAGTTGAAAGGCTGAAGTTCTACTCTAGAGTTTCTTATCTTCTACTTCTCTGAGTGTAGAAGATTGTTGTGGGGAGTCAAGTGCTACATCTAGAATGCGTCTAGGTGATTGGATCTGTTACAGAGAACGGCAGGGGGTCGTTGCAGCAGAGAGCTGTGCAAGGGAATCACAAGGTCCTTAAGTTGATGAGCAACTAGATAAGTGTTGTGAGTATTCTCTTGTAACTGTAGTATGATTCATAGTGCTTGATTCTTGATCATGGTTTTTTCCCAGGTTGGGTTTTCCACGTAAAATCTGTGTCTTCTTGTGGTATATGCTTGTGGTTTGATTTTTTATTTCCGCTGCATGGTTGATTATTTGCATACATATTATTAAGATTGAATTAATCCATTCTAGAGGATCTCCTCCCCACAAAAACCTTCAAGGGCGTTATTGATATCTATTACTTATTTTCTATGATATAGTTTATTGCATCTAGTTTCTAAAAATTATTACCTTCAATAAATATAAATATTATATATATAGAACTCAGAAGATGTATCTAAATGCTGCTTCAATAAATGTTTATCAAGATCTGATTTTCTCTTTTTCTAAAAGTCACATCAATCAAATCCACAACCTAGCGGCCATAAGAAAGAGCACCTTCCAGTTGTGCTACGGGCTCTTGCCCGCCATTATCAAGATCATACAATTACAATATGAAATGACTGATTCTGGAATATGATTTTTAATCATATGCATGCTCTTCGTTCCCAAAAAAAAAAGTACAATTTTGAACTTGACCTTATGACACACAAAACTAAGATTCTCTCTCTCTCTCTCTCTCTCTCTCTCTCTCTCTCTCTCTCTCTCCAATGCTGCCCCAATTCTAAAACTCTAACAATTTCACAAATTAAAATGTATGGTTTTAGATATCATTTGACCATACAAAGTGATCAAATTTTCAGAATATTGGCTCAATCTTCAATGGTGTTTCAACTAAAGGCATTGAATTGTGGATCATAAATTTGAGAAATAATAACCATTACCTGATACCAAATGCAGACTGCAATTACGGGGATAAAAATGATGAAAACCTGCCATGCAACTTGGGACATCACAGCGATGATCCCCAGAAGCTGTATGATTGAAAAGGCAAATGACCCTATTTGATAGGGAATTTGCAAATCTACTGCACTTTGATCAGTTGAAGCCTGCAAAATAAACAGCAGCTTAATTAAATAAAGTATAATAGCTTTTGGAAACAAATGAAGGACTATCACCATCTTTCAGTAAACAGGTGGTTGTTAAAAAGAAAAAAAGCATAGAAATATGGCAACTTACTCTGTTCAGGATACGCCCACTTGGAGTGGCATCAAAGAATGACATGGGAGCACAGAAAACACAAATGTGCATCTTGTTGAATAATATGGTGGCAGTCTTATATCCAGCTGTTACCAGAAGCAAAGCTCTTATAAGGATGCAAAGGGAGCTTCCAAATGCCAAAGCTACATAGACAAGAATGAGAAGTGAGGTTCTAACTGGAGGAGGAGCATCTTTTGAGACTGGAGTGGCCCATGCCATCCAATAATTGCTACCAATCTGAAGAATCTGAAAGAGAATCTGGGCCAGTAATATAAGTGGCACAAGTAATCCTTTGTATGAAGTAGTAATATATTTCCAGTAGACAGATAGACCAACTCTGCCCTTCTCCCTCTCTTCTTCTTGCACGAGCTGTCCCTTCTGCCCATCTATTTCATTTGTCGTATTGTTCTGCTCATTCCCCTTCTGTTCTTCTTTTTGGATACTGCTTGTGCTTTTTCCAGTATTGAATAAACCATCTCCCAGGCTATCACTTATGCTTTGAGCAGTGTTTTCTTTGGAATCAGGAACTGTCCCCATAGAGTCAAGGGCTGATAGAGCTTGGTTATGTGCACTAACCAGCTCCATAAAGTCTGTTCCTGAATTAAGGATATCTTTGTATTTTCCAGCTTGTGTAATCTTTCCATCTCTCATTACCTGTCAAACCAGAGAAAGTGCATTGCTTCCTTTATGTTGCAGATATGTAACCAAGGGTTACCACACAAAGGAAAAAGAAACAGAAGCTCTCACCAATATAAGGTCAGCTGCAGGTAAAAATTCTACTTGATGGGTGATATAGATCACTGTCTTTGAAGCTAAAAGCCCAAGTATACACTCCTGCCAAAGAAAGACTTGCTATTCATTTGAAGGCTCTTCCTAAAATCATTAACAGAACTGTATCACCAGAAAGAAACTTGCAGAAAGTAAGCAGAATCAAAGAGTGAGCTTATCCTGTAGAGCTCCTACCAAAAAGTGAGCCTTCATTCTGGCAAAGACCGTCAAGGAACTCATGAAGATTCTAGCAATTCAAAACAACATATTCAGCGGACTCGGGCCATAACACCCAGATACAGATGAATGGGGTAGGAGCATGCAAGGGATATGGTGGGACAGAAACAAAACATGTAAAAATGAATTTCCAATTTCAAGATGTATTGCTCACTTTGAAGTATCTGGGTCAAACAGCCTACTATTTGGGACCCTGTGGAATTTGAAACCTTCTTCTGGTGGGATGCTTTTCAGTGGTTTTACTTGCCTAAATCAATATCAGTGATAGAAGCAGTGATATTGGTTGGGCAAAGTAAGTCAGAAGACCAATATTCCACATAACCATATTTCCACACTACAACAAATGCACATAGTATAAAATAAAATCTACCCCTGGTCAAAATGATTGCACGTTTGAGGCATAATGAAAAACAAGCTTATATTTACCAATTTATGTTGGCAGTGTAATAAGTAGGCAGAGATAGATTAGCATAATCTTATATTATAGAACAAAGAAGTAGAGGTCATTTAGCAGATATCTATAGTAGTGAAAACACTGATCAATGCCAGGACTACAATCACAGTGGAATAAAAACAATAACCAGAGGTAGAAGGAATCACCTTAAAGAGATGGGTCCCTGTATGAGCATCAACAGCACTGAAAGGATCATCAAACAGATAGATGTCAGCATCCTGATATAAAGCACGTGCAATCTGTATCCTTTGCTTCTGTCCACCACTCAAATTGATTCCTCTCTCCCCAATAACAGTCTGGTCCCCAAAGGATAAAATTTCTAAATCTTTCTTTAGTGAACATGCTTCAAGCACCCGGTCATACCTTTCTCGATCCATTTCCTTACCAAAAAGTATGTTCTCTTCTATTTTTCCACTCTGTATCCAAGGTGATTGAGCAACATATGCCTTTGTTCCACACAATTTAATGGTCCCGGATATCTTTGGTACTTCTCCTAACATGCAAGAAAGCAAGCTCGACTTTCCTGAACCGACTATTCCACAGACAGCCACTCTCATGCCGTGCAGCACTTGAAAATTTATATCCTTCAGAATGGGATTTGGAGAAGAAAGATCCCAAGAAAAGTTCCCATTGCAGATTTCAATCGCAACATCAGAGTTACCCTTTGGAAGACTTTGAACTGCATCAGGCTGAAGGTCCTCAAGGCAAAGAAATGATGCAATTCTGTCGAGTGAAACCTTAGTCTGTACAACCATTGAAATCGTATCAGGAAGATTATAAATAGGCAGTTGCAATATCCTGAAAGTTGCAAGTGAGGAAAGAATTTTTCCTGATTCTAGCGGTATCCCCAACAGCATACATGATCCAAAAGTGATCACAGCCACAAATGTAGGTGCACCCCAGAAAGCAAACACTATCATTGCTGATGTGTACACAAATTTCTTTAACCAATTCTCTTCAATCTTCCTGAGATCAATTATCTTTGACAAGAATTTCATCTCCCAGCCCTGAAGCTTGAGAATTCTCATGTTCCTCAAAATCTCAGATGTAGCTTTCATCCTCACATCTTTCGACTTCATTATCTTGTCCTGATACTTCTCTTGGAGCTTCCCTAAAGGTACATTCACCAACATAACTAAGACAGTGGCCACCAAAGCTGCGACCGAAGCTAACCCGAGATTCTTGTACAAGATCAACAAAGCCAGCGTGACTTGCACAGGGACCATCCATAGATCATGCAGATAGTAACTGAAATCCCCAACTCGTTCAGCATCAACAGTCATGAAATTGATAATTTCCCCACTTGTATGACTTTGCTTCGATTTGCTTGACAATGAAAGACCTTTCTTGTAAAGCTTTGCGACCAGGGCTGCTCGGGCCCTTATCCCAACCTTCTGCAATCTAAAGAACCAATGCCTTTGTGAAAGGCATTCGACGAGCTTTGAAAAGAAAAATGCAAAGACCAAAGCATACCCTTCATTTGCAAATTCTCTTTGGCCGTTGAGGTATTGCACGAAGGTATCAATCAAGAATGGACCGACATACGAACAGACAGTGTATAGAAGTGAGAAAATGGCTGTCAATAGGATCTCTTTCCACACTGAAAAGAGCAGTGCTTTCACCAGTTTAAGTGTTCCCACTCTATTACTACTAGTACTGCTATTTGCATCACTGCTACTGCTATTACTACTGCTACTACAATACTCTCCTAGCTTGTTTTCAAAAACATGGAAAACAGCATTAACACTATCACCCACTGCGAGCTGAGGAACATCATCAAGGTCTAGCGTTTTTGTGTTTCCAACTTTCAGCAAAGGGCCCATCCAAGAGAATGAAAGGAGGCTTAAAAGACTGGCATATGCATAAGGAGTAACATTGTCCTCTCCAATTTTCTCACAGGACTTAACATCACTGCTACCATTCAAAAGAGGTTCTTGAAGAAGAGGAGTCACTTCTTCATTCCTCTTTCCAAACAATCCACTGTAACAGAGGAAGGAACTCAACAGAACAGAACCAAAATCCAAAACCCATAAATGGGTTGGAAGAATTCCAGGTTTTCTATAGTAAACAAGGTTCACAACGACGAAATAAAACGACAACAAGAAGTAGAAACACCACCAAATCCTCAACAAGGTTGGAAATCTCTTCCCATATGAATGAGAGAAGTCAAAGTGCAAATATGCAGAGATTGCAAACCAAGCAAGGGTTCTAACAGCTAAATCCAACTGGGTTACAAGATGTTCTTCAGACCAAATAAATCTATGCCCAAAAAAGTAGTTGAAAACACACAGGAAGAGATAAAACAGAGACAAACCCAAGCAAGTGAAAAGGGTTGCTTTATAACAGAAAAAGGCGCTCCCTTTCCACCTCTCCTGTGTATGTTCATGACCAACCCTCTTGAATCGCTTGGAAATCCATAAGAAGAATAGAAAAAGAATCAAAAGAAGATGAAGAGAGGCTGAAAACCCATGAAGAAGGATGGGTTTACGGAGAAAGGCCATGGGCTCTTGCACGTGGAGAGAAGGGGAGGAGAAGAGCATCGACACACCATGTATTGCAGTGTGAAGAACACCCATTTGTGGAGTTTTTTAGCTCTTTTTCAGATGGGTGGTTTTGGTTTTGGTTCTTCGAGTGGAAAGAGAGGGTCGGTGTCGTTTATATCTGAATGTGCAGTGCAGATTGTGAGTGAGAAGACAGACACAGAGTCAAAAACGAAAGAGGCTGCTTTCGTGGAAGGGGTGTAGATAACTTGGAGTACAAGGAGACGACCCGGGGACGGAGATGGCAAAGGAAATAGAGGGAGAGAGAGAGAGAGAGAGGAACGGATTATTAAATTACACGTGCGATGGATTCGAAGAGCGCGTGTTTGACTATCTTGTGCATTAAAATTATATGTAAATGATCAAACTAAAAAGAGCTCCACGGGACTGAAGAAGTGAGGAAGTGAGGAGGGACCGACGGAATAATGTAGATGGGAACCATTTTTTATGTTTTTTGTAATTAAGGTATGTACGTAGGATGGTATGTTGATGGGAACCACTTTATTTGTTTTTTGTGATAAAGGTGTGTATGTAGGATGGTATGCAGATGGGAACCTCTTTTTTTTCTTTTTCCTTTTTTTTTCTGTGATAAAGGTGTGTATGTAGGATGGTATGTAGATGGGAATTTGATGAAATAATAGGTCGACGGCTACTCATCCATTTTACAACTTGCTTTAGTCAATTAATGTCATCAAAAGGTTGTAATTTTAGGGTCACTTCTGTAAGTTCACCTTTGGTTTTCATTATTAAACCCGGGCAAGAATAACTATAGTTTTAGTTCTTATGCAAACAAACAGCCCAAAAAAGAGTGCTGACTTGGAGAAATTTCTAAGTTGGAACCAAATTCTGCAGTGAAGCCCGCGTATAAACAATTCACACTGCTTATGATAAACACCATTATGTCATATAGGGTATTCATAAATTTTACCCCAATATGAATTCGTCACACTAATATACAGGATATGCTTAAATTTGACCCCAATAGTAGCCGGTCCCACGATAAATTAACCTTGTAGCAAAAAACATGTCAATCACATTATAATGGTCAATTTTAGGATGGGTCCAACTCTTAGTACAGTGCGATTGATACCCTATACATTGGAGGGAGTTTTTTTTTAGTGTCCAATATTCAGTAAGTGAGCTCCGCTTTAGGTACTCCATCAACTCAAAATTTCTAAGTCATGAAAGCCTAATCTAGACTCTTTTCAAAAATAAGATTTTTGGATAAGAATTTGGATGAAATTATATCAAGTACCACTAAAAACAAGTTGGAAATGCAATAAAAGCCTTAAAATACTATATATAGCGGTATAAATTCTAAGGGCGAACTACCAAAAAAAAAATCTCACTAATCAAGTTAACTACAGCTAAAAACTCCAAACTTTTATACTATCAAGTGAGGACCTCCCGGCCAAATTCCATTTTTGTATTCTCATTATGCCCTTTTTTATGTTGATGTCAACAAAACCCTAACTTCACAAACCAATAGGCAAAAAAGAAAAGGGAAAACCATCTGCATCTCCTTCTCTCGTGGCTCCTTGCATCTCCTTCTCTAGTGGCTCTCTACGTCACCCCCCTCTACGAGCCATCCACCCTTAAAAGCAGCCTCCTCACCACTCGACCTCCTTCCAATAGTCTCCCCATCGCTCGATTGACATCTGCACCCCACCCCCCCAACCTCTACAAATTCCCCTCTCCTCTTCTGTCTCGCCCCACTCTCTTTTAACACAAGAACTTCAGGTATGCCATCTCCCTCTTTGAAAATCCCTTGTTCCATTTATATATGCATCTATATTAAGTTTATTTGGGTTTTATTTTGAGCTTGAGAGGGAGGTTTATACTTTCTTTGGGTTTCTTTTCCACTCATGGGGATTTTTTCATCTGGAGTTTTCTTGATCTTCATAGATTTTGATTGGTTATTAGGGTTAATTTGATAAGTTTGGGGTTTCTAGCAAGCCACTAACCAGAACAAGGAAGCAAATCAAGGCCATTGGGGTTAATCTTTTTGGAGTTTGGGGTTTCTAGTGAGCCAGTAACTAAAACGTATGGGGCATGAATTGGTGCAGCAGCCTTCATGCAACATCTCACTCGCTATGTCAATATGAATTGGTGCAAATTTCTTTTTGAATAGAAAACTAAGAGATATTTTAAAGAGGCCTACATGTCAATATGGTTGAATGAACTTCTTCTTTTTCTTTCTTCTTCTTTGAACAATCACTACAAGAAGTTGCACTTTTGGCGATGCTTCTCGGCGACGCTTTTATAATTTCGTTAGTAATGGCTAAGATTTGAGGATTATTTACCAATGCATATATTATCATCTGTGAAACATGGAAATTACCGACGTTTCACTTAAAACGTCGGCAAAATATAGACCTTTACCGACGTTTTATTAAAATGTCGGGAAAAGTGATTTTCTATTTACGTAAAGTGAAAATTCGTCAGCAAAATGTTAGTAGTGAATTAACTTCATTTTTATAAAAAAAATAAAAGAAAATAATATATTGTAGACGAATTTTTCTAGGTGGAGCGACGAAAATAAGCATCGGTGTATATGAATATTACCGACGTTTTCTATATTTTTGTCAGCACAATTACATATTTTTTTGTTTAATTTGCAAAAAATAAAAAAAATTTTACCGATGTTTAAATTCGTTGGCTCGGAAATAGTTTTCATTGATGCATGCCATAAAATGTCGGTGAAAGTTATATAATTTTTAACTTATTTTTGAAAAAATGAAAAAATTTGTACTGACGAATTTATATGTCGGTAAAATTCATTTTTGCCGACGTTTTTCTTGAAACATCGGTGAAAATTACTCTTTCCGACGTAAAATATTGTACGTCGGTAAAGATATTAATAGTTATTACCAATTTGGAATGAAAAATCTGGGATCATTTACCGACAAAAATACTTTTACCAATAATTAATGTTCGTCGGTAAAAGTCTGCACAAAAATTCATGCCATCACTTCTTTTTCACTTCGCCCGCCCCCAATTTCCTCTCTCTCGCGCTTGATCTCTCCGTTCTACCCTCATCTGATCTCGCTCTGCTCTCTCTCCAATCTACCCTCACCCTCTTTGATCTTTCCCTCGCTCCAATATCTTGCCTTCTCTCTGGTCTCTCTCTCCCACCCTCTCTGATCTCTCTCTCTTTCTCTCTCTCTCTCTCTCGCAATCTCTCCTATCTCTCGGTTTCCCTCTGCTCTCTCTCTCTCTCTCTCGCTCTCTCTAATCTCTTGGTCTCTCTCTGGTCTTTTTCTTTCGCTCTCTCCGATCTCTGTGCTCTCACTCTCTCTGTGCTCTCTCTCTCTCTCTCTTGCTACCTCTGCCTATGCCGGCGAAGAGGAAGGAGAAAAGAAGTAATAAAGAGAAAAGACCGGTGTCCCCTTCGATCCAAGAGGAAGCATTAATCCGACCTCCAATCCAAGCACCGGTGTCCCCTCTCTACTCTCTCCCTCTCCCCTCTTTGCTCAGACCCCTCTATGCCATTGCTGCCAAGGTGAGGGTTTTCTGGTTTTTTTTTTTTAAACCCTTACAATTATTAGAGTCAACATAGAAGTAAAGGAATTGTGAATATGAGAATTTGCGGGAATTTCTAATACTGAAATTTTGAGAAAAATACCAATTCTAATTTCAGTTCAGTACTTTTATTTCAGTTGTTTACCACTTTTATTTTCAGTTATACTATTGCCTTTATGTTTCTGCAATCCTACTTTTATTTTATTGTTTTATTGTAATGTCTGCATGATTTGTTGTTGGAATAGTTTTGCATATTATCTTGTCTAGTTTAGATTAGGGATTTCTTGGTTTTATGGGTGTCTAAGCTGAGATTCAGATATGGAAAATTCAATTCCAAACCTCAACTTTTAAAGGTTTTTCACGCTTATGTTAAAATTCTGCACAAGTTGAAAACCTGCAACTTTCAGCAGATTTTGTCAAAAACTTTCTAATTCAAAACCTAAACAAATAGTTTTATTTTTATTTGAAATTATGAGAGTTGGTAGTTAAATGAAAAATATTTCAGCTCGCTAAATTTCAGCAAGAAATAATTTTGGGAAGTATGATTTTTAAGGGCTGAAATAAAGTGGCCCAGGTAAAAAAAAAGTGCAGAATTCTGTAGCATATTTGTGAATAGTCTAGTTTTTAGGAATCCATAACTTTTTCGTTTCTTAATACTTTTCAGTCCTCTTTTTTTTCTTTTTTTTTTTTGTTAGTTTCTCATGCCTTACGACTTTAAAATCCATAAATTATATTTAGATTTACGGTGTCATAGGTTAGTTTAACAGAACCATGAAAAAGGGGTTGTACACTAGTTTTCATACTTAAAAAATCTTCAGCTTATGTCATAAAGTCATAGATTATTAAGAATGTGTCTTTCATGCATTAATTCATACATATCATGCATTTTTGAATTGTTATGAGCATTGATTTAGGTTCTGAAGTAATTTTGATTTATCTATTTTTATTGTTGGAAGAGTACTATCTTACTTTCTTTTTGCTCTCTCTGGATCGACCCAGTAGTTATTGGAATTTATTACTACATTGGAGGCATTGCACTTGGAGTTTCCCGAACAAATTTGTGGTGCCTTTTCTAGGGAGTGCTTAGTAAGGTCATTTTCTAACTTTCTTGGAATAGGTTAGTTTGCATTTTTAGAATTAGGAGGTGTATGCATAAATGGATTACCAACCAAATTAGAATTAAGATTTTGCATGGAATGCTAGAAACTCACATGTTTTTTAATTAATTCTGAAAGGGTATTAGTTTTCCAAATTTTTATTTTCCTTTTTCTTTGAAAACTAGTTTAGGTAAACTCTTTAGGAAAAATAGCACACCCAAGGCTAAAAACTACATTCTTTGGTTGAGCTCAATGTCTGAAGAAAAGCCTTTGTCCATAAAAGGGCAACAACTTGTCTGTTCAGGAAATTGGTCCTTCAAACGGGTCCATTAAGTGCATCCTACCACTCCCTGGTGGTTGATCTAGTCAAGACTTAGCTTTGTAAGTGCAGGTTGCTAGTATAAGTGTAACTCTTGACATCCGGTTTTGAGGAACAGACATTTCTTTCTTGTAGGTTGGACCTTGGTGTTGCATTCAATTAAACCTATTGCCATATATCAATCTTGTAGGTTTTTGTCAAAGATGCTAAACATTATCACACCATGGTTATTAGTATCTATTGAGAGTTCTATTCCTAATATTTCTAATTGCTTGTGATTAGGTCAGATATGGATAAGAGTTGGATATTACATTATCAGAATTGATTTAGTGTGGAGTACACAGCCCGGGCGAACTCATTTATTGATTTTGCAAAGGCGAATTCAGACGGGGCAACGGTGATTAGGCGCCCATGTAATGATTGATGTAACCATCGAAAGCATGACTATGGAATCGTGAGAAATCATTTGCACATTCATGGAATGATGGTCTCATACCAACAGTAGATAGTTCACAGGGAACCTATAGTTCAACCCGATGGTTCGGATGAGAGCGAGGATGAATCGGAAGAGAATCAGGATGAATATGATGAGTTGATAGAGGACCATCGTGGGGGAACTTACTTGAAGGAAGATACTCAAAAGAGGGATGATGTGCAGAATTTTGAAAATTTGTTGAAAGCTTCCCAGCGTGGCCTATACCTAGGATGCAAGAGCTCAAAAACTCTGTTAGCGTTTGTCATCAAGATATTGCATGGGAAGGTCGAAAGTGGGTGAAGCAATAAGTCGTTCAACAAGGTCCTGTAGATTTTTAAGGACTTCTTACCCAAAGGTCATTAGTGCCAACCTCAGTTTACGAGGCGAAGAAATTATTACGTGACTTAGGCATGGGATACAAGAACATAGATGCATACAAACACGATTGCGTGTTGTATTAGAAGGAGAATGCTAAATTGGATAAATGTCCAGAATGTGAAGAGCCTAGGTACAAGGTCAATGATGGTAAGCAAAAGAAGCTCCCTCATAAGGCGCTTCGTTACTTCCCATTAACGCAAAGGTTGCGCAGATTGTATATGTCAAGGAAGACAGCCACAGAAATAAGATGACATAGTGATAAGGGCGTTGATGATAGGATAGCAAGGCATCCAGCTGACTCCGTGGAATGAAAAGAATTTGATAAGAAATATCCAGAGTTTGCCCAAGAGACACGTAATGTGAAGCTAGGGTTAGCCACCAATACATTCAACTCTTTCGGTAATATGAGCACCTCCTATAGTATGTGGCCTGTCATACTTATGCCTTATAATTTGCCACCATGGATATGCATGAAGGAGCCATTTTTTATGGTGTCATTACTTATTCCAAGACCAAGGTCACCAGGAAACGAGATCGATGTATATCTGAGGACTTTGGTTGATGAGTTAAAGGACTTGTGGGATGATGGTGTATCGACTTATAATGCCTCCACTAAATAGACCTTTTAGATGCATACGGTTGTGATGTGGACCATAAATGACTTTCCTACGTATGGTAACTTGTTTGGGTGGAGCACAAAAGGTTATAATGCTTGCCCCTCATGGAACGACAGCTCGTTAGGGGTGAAGTTAAATGATAACATTGGGTACATTGGGCATCAAAAATACTTGGAACTGAACCACCAATAGCATAAAAGCAAGACCTTCAACGATCGGCCTGAGCATAAAAAGAATTCTTTGGATTTATTAGTGCACAAGGTACTAGACCAGCTAGAACAACTAGCGCCGGTCAAGTTTAGCAAGAATAAGAAAAGACCGTATGACTCTGGAGAACTAAATTGGACAAAGAAAAGCATCGTATTTGAATGGCCCTACTGGAAGTGCAAAAAACTCCGACACAAACTTAATCCTATGCACATTGAGAAGAACATCTGTGTAACTTTGGTTGGAATAATTTTGGGCATAAAAGGCAAAAACAAGGACATAGAGAAAGCGCGTAAGGATTTGAAAATTATGGGCATTAGTGCAAAGTTGGATTTAGTGGAGAGGAGCGATGGATCTATCTTGAAGCTGCATCCCTCTTATACTTTTGGAACCAAAACATAGAGATGAATTTTATGAATTCTTGAAGTCAATCAAATACCCAAACGGCTATGCGGCGAACCTCTCAAGGTGTGTAACCTCGAAAAATGGTAAATTATTTGATTTAAAGAGCCATGATTACCACATCCTTATCCAACGCATCCTTCTTATTAGTATGCACGGCTTTCAAAATAAGGATATATGTACAACATAGTTTGAGTTAGGTAGTTTTTTCCAAGACCTTTGCTCGAAAACACAGAGACACGATGATTTGAAGCAATAGGAGAAACAGATAGTTTTAATATTGTGCAAGCTGGAGAGGATTTTTCCTCCTGCTTTCTTTGATGTAATGGTTCGTCTATCAGTTCACTTACCATGTGAGGCCATGCTTGGTGGACCAGTGCAATATCGGTGGATGCACCCGATCGAAAGGTAATAGTTAATGACCATTGATTAATTATTTATTTATTAGTACAATTGCCTTGCATTGAAAATCGTAATTATTAGCATTGGTTGTTTAAAGGTTTCTAAATATCTTAAAAGGGTACATTCGCAACCGAGCTCGACTAGAAGGTTCGATCGCCGAGGCATGTATTGTCAAAAAGTGTTTTACTTTTTGTTCAATGTATTTAAGGCAGACCGATCGAGTAGAATGCTATGATGATGGTGGCGAACGTGGCCCGAGGATGTCAGTCTTCACACAAACTGTCCGTCTAATCAAACTGATGGCAATGGCACACGATCCTTCGCAGAAAAAGCATGAAATAGCTCATTACTTTGTGTTGAATAATTCCCCTAAGGTGGAGCCGTATCTACAATAGGTGCTTCAATCCAACCATATTTTTGCATTATTTGTTAACCCTTTGATTTATTTTCTACTTTTACTTTTTCATTAAAAGCTGTCTTAAGTAGGGAACACAAGAATTTAGTACAAAATCAAAGAGGTGGAGAAATCGGGTAAGTACAATGAAAAGAATTTGCAAAATGGTTCGAACAACATGTTAGACATATAAAAAATTATCATTTTAATTGCTAGACATTATTGTATTACACTGCAAATGACATTAGCATAATACATTTATCTTAATCTACTTATGTAGATGAATTAATTGCAAACTCAAGGATCAGCAGAACTGATGAGATTTGGTCATTGGCAAATGGCCCTAGTTCTCTAGTGAATCTGTATTAGGGGTGTGATTGCAATGGCGTTCGATATCACACTAAAGACCGTGAGAAATGCCGTAGGAGTCAGAGTAGTGGATTGGTTGTGAAAGGGGAATGCGAAGGAGAGAAACATGACTACTATGGATACATCCACAAAGTCTAGGAATTTTCCTATTTGCATGGGGGTAAAGTGGTTTTATTTGAATGTGAATAGTACAACACTAGTACCAAGCACAAGATAAACATTGAAGAACATGTTACAAGCATTGATATCATGGGTCATTGGTGTAAGGATGATCCATTTGTCCTACCAAGTTAAGTGACACTAGTCTTTTACGTCAATGACACTAATAAAGGAAAAATTGGGGAGTCATAGAACGGGTCAAGCCTCAGGGAGTATGGGATGTACCCGCTAAGCGGGATGACGATGAAGATGATGATGCGCCTAATGATGCATTTCAACAGGACCAAACGACATTTGTTGTCCCAATCCTCGTTGATGGTAGTAGTATCCAATACTCTAAGGATAATTAAATCCTGAGATCATTCTCAGTGATGAGTCAGTAGACGAGGTGGGCCAAGATAAGGATGAAACATTGGCAAAGTACGAAGATGAAAAAGATAATGGTATACTTAATCAGTTTGACTTTGACATGGAATATGATATGTAGTGTTTGTTTAAGGTTTTGCACATGTAACGATTGAGTAAATTAATAAAGATCTTGCCTTACATAATGACATTGTCTTTAATTTCATTTTCTCATGTGATTTGTTCATATATGGATAAAAAATTTTTATATTTCACATTTTATGATTATTATATATATCATAGTTGCAAACAATGGCAAACAAAGGGAAAAAATGGGTCAAACTAGGAGAGCTGTTCTGTCACGTGCAAGCATTCAATTATTTATTAAAGAGAAAAAAGACAATTAAGCCGAATGGAGATAAACTTGCATCTCTAAGGCTCCCACCGACCACACATGCTATATTTGGTCCGCCTAATGGGACAAATGATAACCGAAAGAAAAAGGTTAGTGGGAATGATAATGATGAATATTACAGTCCCCCATAGGATGATGATGTAGATGATGAGACATCTTGGTCTAAATCGGATGAGGTAATCTTTCTGTGAATGTCTATGATATGCGCTTTTCAATATTAGTTTTGATAGTGACACTCATGCTAAAATGATTTCCATTTCCATTGAATGTAAATTGCTGACATTCACTTTACTAATAATATTGATTTTTGCTAATAATTATTTATTTTCCTTGTCACTTTGCTCTAAGCCAGATTGCAGATATGCCTCGGGAAAAAAGGGTTAGATGTACTCGGAGTATCGCAGTTGCACTTGGGTTAGCTCATGCAAAGAGCACACATGAGGCTGCGATATAGCCTTTGCTGATACAGCCTCTAACCACATAGCCCTCGCTGACACAGCCTCCTACCACACTACCCTCGCTAACCCAGCCTCCTACCACACAGCCCTCGCCTACTAACCTCCACCGTCCCTGCCTCCGCTGAGTCCTCATATAGTTGGTAGTAGTGTAGGTGAGAAAATTATGACCTTTTAAAATCCTGAATTCACCTCAATTTAATGATTTGTATTTACTAACTCATTTAACACTGTCATCTTAACAGCATTAGCCCCAGTCTCAGAGGTTCCGAGCCGTGTAAGGGGCATTGCGTGAGGGAATAAGGCAGCAAAGCTGAAGAGAGAGTTAGGTCATAACATTCCAGCTCAGATCCCTAGTTCGAGCCATAGGCCAGAGGGGGAACATGCACCATCACTGGTTAACCATCTTGGGTTAACCATTAGAGAGATCGCCCCAGCCCGACCCCATGGCTAGAAGAAGCTTGATAATGGGATCAAGCTTGCCATCATTGGTTTAGTTTGAGTAAACTATAACGAGAAATATCAACCAAACTGATCATAGTTGTGCTCGTCATTACAATGTCTGATTATATTTTATTATTACTAATCTTTATATGGCTCTCTCTTAATTGCAGTAAATATTTGATATCGGGGACTACGAGAGCAATATGCAGCTCAGGGCAAACATTGACTGTCAGTGCGGGATTTTGTATAGGAGTTGAAAATACGAGTTGCATAGTCGCTATCTCGAGTTGTTGGAGTAGGGGATTCCCCGACCCCAGGACCACCTGGCAGAGGGCTGTGATCCAGCCACTTGGCAGTTGATGGTCTTGTAGTGCCGGGAATTACCACAGTGGAGGGTAACGTTTGGATGTTATCTACAACAATTAATTATATTCCAACGTGGGTAACTTTTGGATGTTATCTACAACAATTAATTATATTCCAACATAATTCTATTAGTTAGATTTGTTATCTTCTATGTAGGTAAAGTCGAAGAAGGCTCAAGAGAGTCGAGCCAGGTTGCCATACAACCATACTAGTGGCTCCAGGTCATTTGCATCGAGAATGTCTCTGATGGTACTAATTATATTCGTATGAAGAAAATTGATTAAGTTTATTCATTAATCAATGTGTAGGTTCATATCTAATACAAAATAATTTCAAATGACAGATGGCATAGAATGCCAGTCAGTTGTCGCCTATTACTCAATTCTTCCATGACACCTACTACAAGCAAAAGAGTAATGAGTGGGTAAATGACGTGGCTCAGCAGAGACATGTATGTTTGCTCTCCGATTCAATTTTGATCAATAATGCCATAAATGCATTCTAAATCCCTTATTGATTCAAATGGCAAGAGGCCTTGGTGCAGCGGACTGAGGAGCAGTTACAACCCTCAATCACAGCTCCGATGACTGAGGAAAAAATTGCTATTGATGTGCTTGGGAAGAGGTTGGGTTACTTGAATGGGTATGGTATATACACAAGGACCGCTTCATCTTCCACACAATCTCGGGCACCACATCCTAAGGTGATCACCCTGCGAGAGCAACTATCTAAGCAAGCTAGGACGCATGCCAAGCAGGACCCGAGGCAGGCTGAGCAGGACCAGAGGCAAGCTGAGCAGGACAGGTGTAGGTTGAGTAGGACAGGAGGATAGATGCACTCGAAGCCCTCGGTCAACAGTTGGCAGCTGCAATAGGAATAGATCCGACAATTTGCTTCAACATCTCTAGAGGGACTAGTTTTGCTGGTGATGGCACAGCTACTGAAGAGCATGATGCGACCCCTTGGTTAGTATATTATTCTCTTGAAATTTTATTATAATAATTCGTTGAAATTTATAAACAATGAAAATGTAGGATTTTCAACACCTACGATTAGAAATACGGCCTTTGAAACCTGTCGAAAAGGGAAATAGCCACCAGAAAAATCAATAACCAATGTGAGCACTTCGCTTGAGGGTAGAGTAACTTGTAGGAACTAACTGTTTGCAAATAGGACTCCCGGTTAGAGAATTGACACAAAAACCTATGATTTCCAAGACTTAGGCTCAAAAACCGCCCACGGGGGAGTCAAAAATGGGAAACAGCCTTGGAAAAATTGAAAACTGACATGAGCACTTTGCTCAAGGGTAGAGTAACTTTTAGGAACTGACGGCCTGCAAATTGAACTCTCGGTTAGAGAATTAGAAGCAAAAACCTACGATGTTCTAAAACTTAGTCTAAAAAACCACCCATTGGGGGATTAGAATGGGAAATGGCCCTCGGATAAATTGGAAGCCGGCACGAGCACTTCACTCGAGGGTAGAGTAACTTGTAGGATCTGACGGTTCACAAATAGGACTCTCGGTTAAAGAATTAGACGCAAAAACCTACGATTTCCAAGGCTTAGGCTTGAAAACCGCTCATTCGGGCGTAAAAAATGGGAAATGGCCCCCAGAAAAATCGAAAACCTGCATGAGCACTTGCTCGAGGCTAGTGTAACTTGTAGGAACTGACGGTCCACAAATTGGACTCCCAGTTAGAGAATTAGATGCTAAAGCCTAGGATTTTCCAAAATTTAGGCTTGAAAACCATCCGTCGGGGGTCCAAAATGGAAAACAGCCCCCAGAAAAATTGAAAACCGACACGAGCATGTCACTCGAGGGTAGAGTAACTTGTAGGAACTAACAATTCACAAATCAAACTTCCAGTTAGAGAATTAGAGGCTAAAACCTAGGATTTTCAACACTTAGTCTCTTAAATTGGCCGCTGGAGGTCCACAATGGGAAACGGCCCCCAAAAAAAATGGAAACTGGCACGAACATCTCGCTTAAGGCCAAATTAACTTGTAGGAGCTGACGGCTCACAAATTGGACTCCCGGTTAAAGAATTAGACCTAAAAACATTAGATTCCGAACACTTAGGCTCGAAAATAGGCTGCTGGAGGTCCAAAATGGGAAATGGCCATCGAACGGCCTAGAATCCGACACGAGTACCTCGCTCGATGCCAAAGTAACTTGTAGGAATTGATGGCTCATGAATCGAACTCTCGGTTAATGAATTAGATGCAATAACTGCTTGATTCTCAATACTTAGGCCGGAACACAAGCCTCCGAAAAACTTAGGAAAAGATTATATATACATGTTTCTTACATTTGTAATTTAATTCATTGAAAAGGTTCTAATGTTGTTTTTGTCATTGCAGATTGATGGATGCTTTGGGTTCGGTTGCAAACTTAGACAAGTGTTTTATTTTCATTTTAGTTTATTTGTATTTGTATATTGGACATTTATATGGGACTGTATCATTGATTGTCATATTTGTTAAATGAGATTAATTACTTAATGAAAAATGGTGATGGTTGTTTGTTTATTTAGCAACTCTTGTATGCATGGATTTCTTATGTTAAATACATGTACATGAATAGGTTTATATTTGATACAAGTGTATAAACAGGTTTATAGGAAGAGTATATTGAAAAAACAAATAATATATGCTTAAAAAACAAATTTTGCCTACGAAAATGACTTTTACCAGTGTTTTCTTTGTTAGCAAAATTCTAAGGATTTTACCGACGTTTAAAAACATCAATAAAAGTAAACTGAAAATTAAAAAATGAAATTAAATTACCGACTTTTATTAACGTCAGCAAAAAAGGAATTGTAAAATTTAAAAATAGGGATAAATGTTTTTACCAACGTTAAAAAACATCGGTAAAAGTGAAAAATTAAAATTGAAAATGGAATGAGTTTACTGACGTTAAAAAACATCGGTAAAAGTAAAAGAGTAATTAAAAGAATTGAAATTAGTTTATCGACTTTTTTTTAACATCAGCAAAATGAATTTTAAAAATTTTAAAATAGTGAAATCTTTTTACCGAAGTTAAATAATGTCGGCAAAATGAAAGTTTAAAATTTTAAAAATAAAAAAAATTTTATTGACATTATAGGATGTCGGTAAAAATGAAATTGAATTTTTTTAAAAAAAGAAATGAGTTTGCCCACGATTTACCCACGGTTTTTTAACGTTGGTAAGATGAAATTTAAAATGTAAAAAGAGGGAAAATTTTTTACCGACATTAAAAAAGTCGATAAAATTGAAATTAAAATTTTAAAAAAACTAAAATAATTGTGCCGACGTTTTGTAGATTGGTAAATGTAAATGTTATCATTGGTAAACATTAGTTTTCTTCGACAGTTTTATATTTCGTCAGTAAAATATTTTGCTAAAGATTTTTTACCGACATTCAGTCGACGAAAAAATTTTCGTTGGTAAAATTCTATACCGACATTTTTGTATCTTCTAGCGACAAAAAGTTTCGTAGCTAAAAATGTAAATTGTTGTAGTGAATATAGAAGAGATGTATTAAAATTAGAGAAAACTTACACAAGAAGAAGCCATGCCTTGGTATAGGAGTACCATCTTCATAGTTTCCTTCTATAAATAGGATTAATGAGTACCATTTTCAAATTTTCTAGAAAGAATCACCAAACACTTTGATGAAGTGTTACCCCAATCACTTTAGTCTACTTGGTTTGTCTACCCATGCAAAATGTGGTTGGTGGTTATTTATTACTAATAATGGAGTTCAATAGATGTTGGCAGGCAAGCAATTACAGAGTAAATTAATAGGAAGTATTGGGGGATTACAAGTTTAATTATAACATGTCTTGTGTCATGCATGGTTGAGTGATAATGTTTAAAATTTTGGGTTGTTGACTTCTAATGAATCTAGAAAGTCATTCACAATTATTAACATGTACAGTAATACATGTCACTAACTAAATTATTAATTGTAATTTAAATCTTTATTGTGTCTAGAAATTGATGGCTTCTAATTTACCAAAGAAAGAAGAGAGACTACTATTTGGACAAAAAAGATTACATTTTAGAAGCAATCTAGAATGGCGAGATGCATGTTTGATTTTTTGAATTTCATGAATAACAATCTCATTGTCATTTCATTAGTGAACAAATCTTTGAATTAAGTGGTGGAATGTAAAAGTAGATTAAATGATTGTTTATGACATGGCCTTATTGTAATGGTTACAAAAAGATTGAAATCTATGTTTATTTCTTCTTGTGGTAATGTTAGTTTAAATGGCTCTTTGAAACTAAATTTTTTTGATAATTCAAATTTATAGGACAAAGGCAATTTAAGAATAGTTTGAACCCCACATGATGTAAATGGTTGGTGTCTCACAAGTAGACAAGAACAAGATGTCCGCACGTGTGGGTTGGGGCGAATATCAAACATATTTAAAATACACATAAAACATGCATTCATCACTACATTGATCGAGAGATGGAGGCCAGAAATGAATACCTTCCATCTACCATGTGGCGAAGCCACTGTAACATTAGAGCATGTGGCTTATATAAATGGTCTTCTTATTGATGGCTCGATAGTTATGGGTAAAACAATCCACAGTTCAAAAGATACGACAAAATTATGCAATGATCTTCTCCATAAGGAACCGGTGCTGAAACGAGATAGCATTTGAACATGAATAAAGTTTGTATGGATGAAGCACAATTTTAAGGGAGATCATAAAAATAAATGAAGTTCGAGAGAAGTGTAATACAAGAGCCTTTTTTTTTTCTTGGTTTACGGTCTAATCATCAATAACTTTTGTAGTTCATCGGCCCTAGCTTATTTTTTAAGCTTATTTAGTGAATTTAAGAAATATGTATGGCCCTACATGCCTAGCCAGCTTATATAGAATGTTAACTAAGGCATTAATGTTATCCGGCTTCAATGAAGAAAATAAAGATGATGATAAAGCCCAAAAGGAACATAATGACTTGTCAAATTCTTCTGCTACTTTGATTGGTCCTGTGCAACTTTTGTAGGTAATAAATTGATTTTCAATAATTTATGTTTTAGAAACTAAACTTCTAATTGTTTGTCTTGCGTACATTATTGTCTTCAGATTCGGGCCCATTCTAGAATGGCATTTATGTGACCATAATGCCATTTCATAGACATTGATGTGGATTTTGAATTTTCACTCTATAAACCATAGATTAAAAGTCTAAAAAAATATAGGCCTTCCATGAATCTTTAAGTGCAACGAGATCAGATAGACAAGATGAAATGTGCTGAAGTGAGTCACCCTTTTTACTAATTACTACTTGCTTTTTATAATTACAATGATATTTTCTAATAAATTCATATTTTCACCACTTTAGTAATGACATTATCTATTATGCAATTTGTATGGACTCCATATAAAGAAGCAAATGACAAGTTGGTAAGGGTGGTACAAGAAAGAAAGAGAAATCTTTTCACTTCCTGTGACACTCCGACCTTAACCAAGTATACTTAGCAACTAATTGTCACAAACCCGAGCCTAAGAAATTGGAGATTGGGGTTAAACCCAATCAGTGACATACATACTCCCATGTAATTCTCACCCGGACCGAAGTTTGAATGGAATTACACAAGGGATATTCACATGCTTACACGTGTGAAGTGCTGAACGGAACATCTGTCCAAGCATTTAATGCGCGGAAGCCTGTCAATATCCCCTATAATTTTTTTTCACTTTTCATTGAACAGTTCAGCAATATTATCACAACTATAAAACAGTCCAAGTCTTAAACATTTAAGAACATAAGATTATTATATTAATTCCATATCACCTGTACAACCCAGCATGATAAACACATGTATGCAACTATACTAAGGACACATTCTATGAAGAGACGATAGAATAACGGAATATAAGAAGGCAAAGGTATATGTAACGAGATCAATATTATCCAGTTATACCCATACAATCTACATGAATGCAATTTTGTGCAAATGTTAAACGTCCCAACATATTCAATTTACACACTCCTAAGATATTAGTGTCATGCCCTGAACCCGAGAATTGGGGATTAACTGTCTGTTCCGAGGAATGACACACGTACCCGTGACAATTCGTGCCATGATTGAACAAGTACGAACTGTCACAAGGGTGATCCCACAGGTACGTGTGAGGAAATTCCACGAACACGTATTATCCATATAAGGAATTTAAGTGGAAACCTAGAGATTTCACCTGCAATTATATCATGGGCATCCATAAACATTCATTTGTTCCATTCATTAAGCAAACAAGTTTGTTAATTAAATGCACATACATGCTTGTACATGAAGATTCATATATAATACAAAAGATATAATTGCCAAAATGAACCCTAAGCCTATTCTCATGTGTCCCTGTTGCGTGCTGTGGAGGGAGATCACAAGAAGATGTCCCCACTTGTTCCACTCGTTCACGTCCCGAAGTAATGCTGGGGTTGCCTCTGGGATCGCGCTGACTGCCGGGTCAGCAGCGGGTTCCGGACCTGTGACACCATAGTAACTCAGTTAACACAACGGTTAAGCAAGATAAGGGTACATAAACTTAACATGATAGATCAACTAAGTTAGAGTGGCACAACAATTAAAGGGAATTAATATTGTAATTTCGAAACTTATACTGTTGAATCATCAGAGTCAAATGGTAACCGAACCTCCTATGAGGAATAGAACTAAGGGGGGTAACGTTCTCCTCCTTCCCCCACTGTGATATTGTCTGCTTTGGGCAGAGCCCCCAAGTAGTACCGAGGACGCATCACTAGGGGAATGCGAGGGCACGTGATTATATTGTCCGCTTTGGGCAGAGCCCCCAGAGAGTACCCACACGGATTTATATGGCCAGAACCAGACACTCTCTTAAGCAATGCGGGACTTTGTTAGGCAAAGCACCCCGTGAATACCTATTCAAGAGGTCCACACCCACCGCTCACATTGGAGATGTCTATCATAGAGTCACAACTAAAAAAAAATGCTGATTATCCAATGCATATTAATATCAACCAATGCTATTAGATTATAGGTTATCAAGGACAATTTCTATCAATTCTATATTAGATAATCCGATTTCCAAGGTCATTTAACTCAGTGTATTTATAAGGCGTTCCTTGTCCCGGTGTTACTATTCTTGGTGTTACCCCATGTGTATGCAGGAGCAAATCACCTTACGCCCACACCCGCGACTTGACGTTGAAAACTAAGGTCTCTTTTCTATAGTTTAAGGGAGTAACCCATCACTAGGCTATCCCATAGACTATAGAAAGTCTATAGTCAAGCTTATAATTCATTTTTTTGAACACCTTCCGATAAGTTATCAGTCAGGCTTACCCGAGCGATCGGGTAATGGTCCGACCGGTCGGACCCTTCCAGAAGTGGAATTCGACTGGTCGGGCTTGGTAGCCAACCGGTCGGACTACCTGATGAGACAATCGACCGATCGAGCTTCAAGACTGACCGGTCGGCCCTGAAGCATTCTGTTGCGGGTGGGTTTTCTTCCCAAATGCATTTCTCTTCCAAAACCCCAATTTACCTGTAATGAAACCACTTCAAAAGCCTCCATTCTACACCCTTGAGTTCCCTAAAGGCCAATAACATCCTTATTCAACCAAATCACCACTTAATCCATGCATTTCCCTAAAGTTGTAAATTTGGTAAAACCACACGATCCATCAATAATCAAAGAAATCAAGCTATGCATGTAAGATTATGCATCCTTATACTTGCCTTAAGTACAGTGCTTCACTTAAACCGATTTGCCCTTTGTCTAGATGGAGAATATGGAACCTCGACTCTTCCACAAGCGAGATGGTGAAAATGGTGCTTGATCTGTAGGAAGAGGGCAAGAGGGATGGAGAGGAAGAAGAAGGAAGCTCAAGCTTGATGCATGCAACTTCAATCACCAAGAATAAGGGCTGAATGAGGGAGGTGATGATGGGAGGAGAAGAACTGGCTGCACGTGCGAGAGAGAGGAAGATGGAGGAGAAAAATATCGGTGGCAGTTAGTGGGTTAGGATTTTTATATAAATGAAGTTTCTGGAAATTGCAAGCAAGCCCTCTTGGTTTCTATCTATTTCCAATTAAAGTCAATGGGCTTAAAATGGGCTAAGATGGGTCCAAATGGATTTGGGCCAAACGTAAAAGATGTTCAACAAGATGAAACTTACCTAATGCAACCAATATGATGCTTTAATGATGCCAAATCATGAAAATACTAAATGAAAAGGCCTTCAACTACGTAATAAAGGTTCGAGCTCGACCCATCTACCAATCCATGACCCAAAACTCTTGAGATTTGGGCTCAATTAGCCTAATCACTCATTAATTAAAGTAAAACCAACTTAATTACTACTAATCGTAATTATCTAGGGCATGGGACCTTACAATTAGTGAGTCACTCTCGGACTATAGATTAGCCAGCAAGCTTCTGCTGTCCATTTGTTATAGCCTGAAGGAACGACTGTGGTCTCTTTCTCTGATTCTTGGGTCTGTGCCACGCCGGGTTTTGGATTTGGACCTATAACACCATTAGACAACTTGTGAATAAGATTATTCAGCAAAGTATAAGCATATTCAGCAAAGTATAAGCATAATTATGGTAATACGCGTTGTGTCTAAAAAAATTAATGACATGTGATTAAAAGAGTTCAAGTTTGTAAACTAAGCATGTCATGCATTTGAAATAAGCATGCTTTAAGATTCAAATAATAGAAATACTTTACTATGTAGATACTACATTTGTTGTATCCTCCCTCTAGGGATCTATGCATTGAGAACATCATCACCAGAGCCAAGGTACAAATGGGTCTCTAGTTCTTGGAGTCCGGAAGCCCCAAGAAAAGCACACTGCAGCAGCAATGTTCATGCTACACCAAAGTCAACCCCACCTAGTATCATAAGGCTAAGGCTGAGTAGAGCCAGACCATGTCGATTCAGTCATATCATTGAGCTTGAATAATCATACAATGTATTTCAGTTATTCCTGCAAACGTTCGTACTCCATTCAATGTCAATAGTCAATGTCAATGAATATCAAGAAACATATCAAGTAGCTCCAATGCATACAATATTGGAAGATTAGAAGTCAAGATATACAATAATCATTCAATTCCTTTCATAAGAGTAGAGGATAATAACCGTCGTCCAATATGCCATGCAATCCAATTTAATAGAATCAAGGTAGTTTTACTAGCCAACCCTACTCTAGTCATCCATTATTTCTAACCGTGCATGATGATGTAGTTTTAAGTTATCCGATACATAGTTGTCTCCTTTTGGTGTTACAATGTATCGAGAAGGTGTATTGAAGTCCCTTAAACCAACACCCATGGGGAACTGCTTAACAAATGGACAACATCACATGAATAAGTCTTAGCCCTTAAGCCTTTTCATGATATTTTATTATTCTATTGGGCTAGTTACTAAGGTAATAGGATCCGATATCTAAGATCCTATAAGGTCTCATATAATACTTATTTTTCCTTAAGTTTCACTGCCTTTACGTCTTAACTGCAGATGACTTATGGCTTAGCCGTAAATTGCACTATGGCTTAGGCGTTGGTACCCAAAGTTTCCTCCGCATTTATGGTTTACCCGTTTTCTCTTCTACGGCTTAGCCGTATATACCTTACGGCTAGTCTACGGCTTGGCTACGGCTAAATATGGTTCAATTTGAGGAAAATCACCCACTTCTTGAGCCTAAATGCCATGCATGCAAGAAAAGAGGAAGAAGATGAGTGCATGTGTTAGAATGAGAGTCTCCTTGACTCATTGAACCAAGAAGTATATAAATGGAAGATCTTACTTGATATAGTAACTAAAGAGCAGTTTGAGAAGGAAGAACCCACTATCTTCAATTCCCAACAAAGAAAGAAGGTAGATGAGAGCTGGAAAGAGGAAATGGGTGTTTGAATTCTTATATGCAAGGCCTCTCTTTCTCTCCTTGATGCCAAAGATGATAATAGTAACAAGAAGAAAAGTGTAGGAGCAGAAAGAGAGAAGAATTGGAAGGAAAAGGGCTTACTGGTGCAGGTTGGGCTCATATATATATACTTTTCTAAATTTATAAGAAAGCCCATAGTGTTTATTGTATTTCTATTATGAGTCAATTAAGGGTCCAACTGATTCAAACGATATCCAATGCTTTCGAGTCAAGTTCGAAAGTTGACGAGCTCAACAAGACAAACATGATGGTGTCAATATGATACATGTATGATGTGAAACCATACATTCAAAGATTACGAAAAAGAGCTTTCATCTACCTAGGTGAGCTCAAACCCAACCAAACTACCTATCTATGACATGACATAAACTTGACCCACTGGACTCCACAAAACAAAAATAGGCTTGTTTACGATAAAACCACATTAATTAGCTCATAATCACAATTAGTTACTTGCTAATAATGTTTAGCTTGGGTCGGAGTGTTACACTAATTAAGTAAGTTTTTTGCTAATTAATATCAAATTAGGTTGGATTTGATTTGTTTTGTCTTTGTGGGTTATGTTTAGGCCATGGATAGGTAATTGGGTTGACTTTAACCTTAACTAGGTAGTGGAAGCCCTTTGTTGTAATTTTTGAGTTCATGGTTTTAAGTCATTCATGCATCATATTGACATCATGACATTTGTTTCATTGAGCTCGTCACCTTTCATACTTGACTTGAATACATTTGTATTCGTTTGTGCTAATTGGATCTTCATTTGACTTAAACTATAATTACCTTAAGAAATAGGGACTTTCTTATAAATTCAGAAAAATTCTGTATATATAAAGAACCAACTATTCTCGATCAATATTTTATCTCTCTAATAATCCTTTTGCCCTAAGACACCTACACTCCTTTCCTCCATCATGATTCTCTCATCCAATCAAAAGAATTGATGTTGTATGTGTGATTAAAGGCTCTCATTAGCATCTCCAATCTATTCTCATTTCCTTCTTCAGTTTTTTTTAGAAGCATATCAGTTAGGTTTAAGAAATGGAGTATCTTCAAGTTGAATCAAGAGTAAGCGTAGTGACTTGAATTCTAAATTAAGGCAAGTATAAGCAAATTTTGATTTAATACATGTTGGTATATTATGATTCTTGTAATTTCACTGAATGCACAGAATTCAGCATAATGTTAGCAATTTTTAAAACTCTACCATTTGATGCATAATGTTCTCAGTTGTTCTAAACTCTACAATATGATAAAGTTCAGTATTCTGATGAATGGATGAATGAATGAAATAGGCAGAGAATACCTTTTGCAACAGGAATTAGCTTTAGACTATTGAATGTGCTTCAGAAACTGAAGCATATGGCTAAGCCGTAAGGTGTTACGGCTCACAATCCAAAGAGCTGAAATTTTGAATTTTATTTTACGGCTAAGCCAAACATAAACCATAAAGTGTGCTACGGCTAAGCGGTGGCTCAACCGTAGGGCATATATGCCTAAGCCGTAGAAGAGAATACGGTTAAACAGTAAATGTAGAGGAAAATTGGGATACTTTTGGCTAAGCCGTAATGCAACTTATGGTTAAGCCGCAAGATGCCAAGGCTAAGCTGTAAGTTACCCACGGCTAAGCCACAATGCAAGTTATGACTAAGCTAGAAGATGTACATGGCTAAACCGTAAGTCACCCACGGCTAAGCAGTAGTGCAAGTTACGGCTAAGCCGTAAGATGCACACGGCTAAGCCGTAAGCCACTCACGGCTAAGCCATAAAACTATTAAAACTTAGGATTAAATAGGTACTGTACGAGACCTTGTAGGACCTTAGTCATTGAATACTTTTACCTTATTAACCGGCCCAATGGAATAATGAAAGATCATGAAAAGTCTTAAGGCTGAGACTTATTCATGTGATGTTGTCCATTTGTTAAGCACCTCCCCATAGGTGTTGTCTAAGGGACTTCGATACACATTCTCAATATAGTGTAATATCAAAAGAAGACAACCGTGTATTGGATAACTTAAAACTACATCATCATACATGGTTAGAAACAATTGATGACTAGATTAGGGTTGGCTAGTAAACTACCTTAAGTCTATTAAATTCAATTGAATGGCATATTGGATGACTATTATTGTCTTCCATTCTTATGATTTGAATTAAAATGATCATCGTATGTCTTGACTTCTAATCTTCAAATAATGAATTGAATTAAAACGATCATTGTATGCATTGGATCTATTTTACATGTTTCTTGATAGTCTTGATATTATATTAATATTGAATTGAATATGAATGTATTGCACGAATGAATTGAATGTGTACGATTTGTTATTGTTCTCACTCAATCTCAATCAATGACTTACATGATTGTACAAGTTCAATTATATATATTGAGTCGCAATGTCTGGCTCTACTCAGCCTCAGCCTTATGATACCCAGCGGGGTTGACTTTGGTGTAGTATGAATGTTGCCATTGCAGTGTGCTATTTTAGAGCTTCCGGACTCCATATACGAGAGATGCATTTGTACCTTGGCCCGATCGATGGTGTTCTCAATGCATAGATCCATAGAGGGAGGATATGGCACATGTAGTAGCCAACTAGTAAAGTATTTTTATTATTTGATTCTTATAGCATGCTTATTCATTTACACAACATGCCTAGTATACGAAATTGACTTCTTGAAATCACATGTTAATGATTCCTATAGATGCAATACGTATTACCTTAATTGTGCTTCTACTTTGCAGAATAGTCTTATTCATTAGTTGTCTATAATGTTACAGGCTTAGCTCCCAGTTCTGATCTCACGAAGATCGAGAAGACTCCAGAGAAGACTTTCAGAAACCCCTCTGACTTAGACAAGTGGACATCAGATTAGAGCTGATTGATCCACTATGGAGGTGCCAGAGCATATTAGACTTTCTTTTGTGTTTTGTAAGGAAACTACTACATTTAGGATATCATGACTTGCATTTAGCTTTAATGTGTCATGTACGGTTCATGATTCCTTATGTGTTGGAAACTAGTTCACTCTTGTATACTGAACTTTAGTTTCTCTTGTAAATACATGTTCCTTACTAATTATGTTCATATCATATCATAGATGTGTATAATAGTTTGTGTAACACTCCGATCCCCTTTGAGCCGGATTAGTGGCTCATTAGTGTGTGTTTTGTTTTGTTTATTTCTTTTGGACTTGTTTTGGGTCATGGATAGGTAGTTGAGTGACCTTTGACCTGGAATAGGTAGTTCTAAGCCCTTTTTCGTAATTTTGCTTTGGCTTTGCTCATCTCATCTTTGCATCATCTTGGTGTCAGCACGCGTATTTCGTTGAGCTCGACAAATTCCGTAACTGTGTCAGAACCATTTGGAGTCAATTGGGGAAGATGGACCTTCGTGTGACTTGAACTGTAATTAGTCTTAACTCTCAGGACTTTGACTTAACTTTCAAAACCCATATATAAGTGAGTCATCTTACAGATGTCTCTCTCTTGCTCATTTCATTTGATCGACTGCATGCAAGGAGAATTCAGAAGCCACGTTGTCTCTCTCTCTCTCTCTCTTCTCTTTCCTTCTCTTACTCGAGTAGGATTTGGATTCCCTTGTTTGATTTGGGTTC
Organism: Sextonia rubra; assembly: GCA_037013555.1. Lineage (NCBI taxonomy): Eukaryota > Viridiplantae > Streptophyta > Magnoliopsida > Laurales > Lauraceae > Sextonia > Sextonia rubra. Next base: position 17,725,220 of record JASUAD010000018.1, read on the forward strand.
TTCTCCATTCTCTCATCTCTGTCCTTGCCTTAGGTAAGTGGGTTCTTTCCCAACTCTTTGTATTTCTTCTCCAAATTACATCTCCCATTCTCTGTTGCTTTGTCTTCATCTCATGCATGTGTGATTGCTTTGATTTGTTTTGATTTTAGTTGCTTGGAGCTTGATTTCAGAGGATTTTGTCAGATTTGAGGCAAGTATAAGTACAGGCTTTGATAACACATATGGGTGTTTGTTTGATGGCTTTGATTCACTCTTATTCTTTGTCTAGCATGTTTTACAGCCACAATTTGTGAATTTGGAACCTCTGTAACTCATTTTATTCAGTTTCTGTATCAAATTTCAGTTTCTGTACTCAGCCCGAATTCATCTCTGTATTGTACGGCTAAGCCGTGAACTTCTACGGCTTGGTTTCCAGAGACTCGAAATTTGAGTTTTGTTCTACGGCTAGGCTACGGCTAAGCCGTAAATTGTCCTACGGCTGAGCCGTAAGCTAGCCGTGACCCAACCGTACCCCAGCCGTGAATTAATTCTCTGATCAGTCGAAACTTTTCTGATATCAGTGTTCTTACGGTGAGGCTACGGCTAAGCCGTGATGGTCTACGGCTAAGCCGTGGACTCCACCGTAGCTCAGCCGTGAGATGTATCAGATCAGAGGTGGAAAAGATGACAGTTTAGCCGTGTTCTGAAGGGAACCACGGCTAAGCCGTAGTGCATATTGCGGCTACGCCGTAGGATGCCACGGCTAAGCCGTAGGTCACCCATGGCTAAACCGTAAGACCTGTTAAATATCAGTTAAACTTAGGCTAATGGTGTGACCTTGTAGGGCTCAAATACAGGTTAACCATACCCGTAAACCGGCCCAAATGGATTCTTTGGAGCGCATGAATAGTCTGTTAGGCTGTGACTTATTCATGTGAGTGTTGCTCATTGTTAAGCGCCTCCCCATGGGTGTTGGTTTAAGGGACTTCGATGCACATAAGGATTATATTGCAACACTAGGATGGCAACGGTGTATCGAATAACTTAAAACTACATCAACATGCACGGTTAGTGACAGTGATGCAACTAGATTAGACTTGGCTTGTAATGAACCTTGATTCCGTATTAATCTGAGATGCATTTCATATTGTTTATAGTTTTGCCCTCTGCTCTGTTAATCTATGTATGCATTTCCTCAGTCATTTTGCTTTCGTTCTGTATATCTGTATTATTCTTCGCTCTGTACTATGCTTTGATCTATGCTATGCTTTGTATATTCTCTGGCTTTGTATATCTCTGATTTTTTTTGGGTATTCCCTGGTGGCTCTGCCCAGAGGTTAATACGTGAGGATAAGATCCGGTCCTTGTCATCGGTGAGTCCAAAGCGGATAATCTCCTTTCTTTAGCTTTGATTTGATTGGTATTAGTCTGGCTCTACTCAGCCTCAGCCCTAGGATACCCGACGGGGTTACCTCTGGCGTAGATCTCTGTATCTCTGTTTTAACTGCAGTGTTGCTTTGTCTTGGGACCCCGGAACCCAGGAAACCGAGACCCGTTGTACCTTTGGCCTGGACAGCGGTGTTCTCCTCTGCTCTGCTCTGCTCTGCTCTCTTTTGGAGAGAACATGGTTAACGTAGTAGCCAACTAGTTCAGTATTTTATGTTTTGATTCCATTATCATGTTTTACTCCTATGCACGATTTGCTTAGCATACTAAGATGGACTCTGTATTTAATCTTCTGTCCCTATTTCATTTCGCTTTGATACTATGCGTGTTTCTTTCCTGTTACTTATATTTGCTGGATCGTTGTATTCATTCGTGTTGTCTGTGGTGTTGCAGGCACAGATACCTTGCCCAGCTCCCCGGCGGTCGAGGAGGCTGCAGGGGCGAGTGTAGAGGCACCCTCCGGTCTGGCAGAGTGGGCCTGATCACTTCTGCCAAGTGCGTGCATGCATACCAGTGGCTTTTATTTTGCATTTTGGTTTTTGAGAACTTGTATTTGGACTTTGGACTTTGGATTTGTATTCTGTATATTTTGTGTATATTGATTTTGGTGTGTATTCGGTTTTATCTCAGTGTATTTGTCTTTGTCTTTTCCGTTTCGTATTTGTTTTAGCTTCCGCTATTTTATTTTTCTTTGTTGCTTGCTATGATATGTACAGCTTCCGCGTACGCTTAGTTCGCACGTGTTAGATCCCTTGTGTGCGTGCATCTGGACTGGGTTTGGGTGCACGTGCACGGGAGTACGTGTGTCACCGGTTTAGCTTTTCGCTAACCCCCGAATTCTGGGCTCGGGTCGTGACAGTTTGGTTAAAATTATCTTGTTTCATGAATGTTACTCATAAGCTTTCACGTTTAAATGCTTGGACGGATGTCGATTATAAGCATCTCACCCATGTAAGTAATGTGACTCTTCCTTGTGTAATTCCACTTAGACTCGCATCCAGGTGTGTATTACACAGGAGTACATGTGTCACTATTTGGGGCTAATTCTCATACCTGAATTCTTGGGCTCAATTTATAATACTTCCAATACAATATTGATTTTGTATTGGATTGTTAAACGACACAACACTGAAAGGGTAATGAAATAATTTGGTTTGAAGCAAATACTTCCATTGCCTTTCGACATGCCATTCAATAAAGTTGATAAAGTGAAAAAAATCTATGGATGACTATACAAAATCACAGAAAGAATTCATTACAATTTGGGAAGGAAGAGAAAATATGATTTTAAAAGGAGAATCTGGTAATTGTCTAATGCACGATGATAGTTATATGAATTGGCATACTTTAGTGATGTGGTTATGAATTGTTCCTCTCCTGAATGCAGAAGAAGGTAAATTTGTGGATAAGATACCTCTCAAAGAGCCTAAGCACACTTGTAAAAAAGATGATCAATTCATATACAAAACGCCAGTTAGTCGCATTCAATTCAATTTCAATTTCATTGGCTTTCCTCATTTTTATTATTTATGCCTCACTTCAATGTAATGGTGCTAGTTGGTTTCTTATTGGATGATCTTATGTCAGCATTGGATGGCAATAAAAGAAAACTAATTGAGATAACATCGGATGAACTGCTACATGTACTGCGTAGAAGGGTGGAAAACTATAAGGAGGCATTTGATAATAATTTTGTGGAATTTAGGTATGGAAAAGTTAGTCCAAGAAAATCACTAGACGAGAGTGAAATGAGTGAGAAGAAAAAGTTGGTGACGATGAAAAAAATAGATCTTTCAACTCATTCACCTAATGCAAAGGAATATAGTACCCCTGAAAACCCAACAAAAGTTACCCCACAAATTTCTTTATGAACGTCTCTTCTTGAAGGCCTCCTTAATGAGTTTTGGGATGACTACTACCAAAGGTATTCTTCTTTATTTATTATATTATACTTTATAAAGAAATCTTTCCTTTTTTATATATATTGATATGATCTGTCTTTCATTTTTAGGTTCGATTACATTTCCAAGTGTTGCATCAACCCTAATCCAGAGAAATTAAAGAAACTCTTATATAAGGAATGGCTAGACATGTAGATTATGCAAAATTGGTTTGATTGATATTTGAGGCCCTAGGTGCCGCATACATACTTCATTGACGTGAATGCTTTGGTAATATTTATATAACAATACCTCTCTTAGATGCACACACTTATAGTCCATACGACTTTGAAACCCAATTCTGATATGATTCCTTACATTGTAAAGGATATATGGTTTAGGAAGGACAATGATAATTTTGTACACATCTTTGGTGACATAGATGGAAGCTAGTTAAAATTCAAAATAAATTATTATTGTCCTAATGTGTTATTTAGAGCACTTCATAGTCACCATGGGATATCCGAATGAAAGAAGGTAGGACTCCTATAATAGTATGCCAAATGATGAGTGACATTTGAACAAAACTATGGAATTCTTGAATTTTATATTAAATGACATTTATACTTTTATTGGTAATCATTGAGGATGTTCTGACAGTAACTATGTTTATGTAGATTAATTGGTTGAATGAGTCTTTCACTTCTCCTAATTGGGAAAGCCCAAAAGATTGGAGAAAGCGACTTGTGGAGAATATTCTTTTATAAGATAATTCATATGATTGTAGGTCATTTGTATTAGCATTTGTAGAACTTGCAGTCCTTAATCATAAGATTCAATTCACTCAACAGGACATGATGTATTATAGAAGCAAATTAGTAGTAGTCCAACAATTATGCAGACAAAAGGAATTATAAAACGCAAAGAATCGACAGTCAATGTTGATAAAGGATGATGGTTCTTGAATTTGGTTTAGGAATGTTCATTTGTTATAAATGTTTATTCTTTTCTTATTAGGTTGAGAATGTTAAGGCATTTGGAAATGTTTATTCTCTTCTTTTCGGTTAGGAATGTTAAGGCATTTGGAAATGTTTATTCTCTTCTTTTGGGTTGGGAATTATAACAATCCGAGTAACCCACTGGCCTAATAACTTGGTGAGCTTATCACGTGACCCAAAATGCTTAAGCCTAAGTTAATAGTAGTAACATTTGTCCTATATCAAGATTTGGGCTATTACAGGAATGTTAAGGCATTTGGAAATGTTTACTCTCTCTGTTTGATGGAATTTTAACAGTCATATAAAAGTCATTAAGCATGACTTAAGTTTGCCATTGCATGTGGTTTGAATTATATATAATGTTGATTAGTTGATATCAATGTGGACGTGATTTTGGTGGCTTAATGTAATAGAGGGTGTAACACACCGAACTCAATTAAGCATGATTAGAGGGTAATTAAGCATGGTTTTATCTAAATAATGACATTTAATGTTTCATTAAGCTAGACTTAATTAACTTTTTTATTGAGGCTAGTAAATCAAGTTCAAGTTATGGATAGGTAGTTTGAGTTGAGTTTAACCTTAATTAGGTAGATAAAAGCCCTTTTTTGTAACTTTAGAATTAATAGTTCTACATCATATATACATCATATTGATATCCTCGCATTTATCTTGTGGAGCTCATCAACTTCCATACTTGACTTAAACGCATTCGCCTTTGTTTGTGTTCGTTGGACCCTCATTTGGCTTAATTCATAAATACAATAAACAATATAGGTGTTCTTATAGATCTCAGAAATTCTGACTTATAAAAGAGCTAACTACAACTCTCGAACTCTTCTCTTCTCTTTCCTACCCTCTCTACAAAGCACTCCTCTAACTTCCTTCTATCACCATTTCTTTCTTAAGAGTTCTCAACGCTTACATGTATGATTTATGATTCCCATCTCCCAATACCCTCATCTTCTAGCTCTCCCCATCCTTTTAAGTGAAGGACTCAAGCACCTTCCCCTTCTAATCAATTTCTAAGGTACAATTTGTTCCCATTTGCTACTTTCTTATCGAGTCAAAGAGACTCTCATCCCAAGCATGCACGCATTCCTTCTATTCTTTCTTCATGCATGGCATTTTAGGGTCAAGTACAGTGGGTTCTCCTCTATTGAGTCAAGAGGAGGAATAGTGAGTTGCAAGCTTAATCTAAGACAAGTATAAGCTAATTAATGTTAAATGCATGTTGGTATTTTACGAATCTTGTAAGCTTATATCATCTTTAATGTGCATTCAGCCCCTATGTCTTTGTTCTTCGAAACTTCTACTAAATGATTCTAAACTTCTATTGTATGATGAAGTTTCATTAACAAATGATGAATTGTTAATCAAAATGAGAACTTGAGAATGGAAACTATAGTAGAATGGAGCTAGGAGCTACAAGAGTTTTGTATCGAACTGCACTTCAGTACAGAAATAACTCGAAAATTTCTAAAGCTTACGGCTAAGCTGTAAGCATGCTACGACTCAGAATCCAAAGAGCCAAAAATTTAAGAATTCTTCTATAGCTAAGCCATGGAATGTACTACGGCTAAGCCATGGCTCAGCCATAGGCAACATACAACTACACCGTAAGCTATTTTACAGCTAGGTCGTGAGTGCGAGTGAACAGTAGTGTAATTTATAGCTAAGTTGTAGGCAGCCCACGGCTAAGCTGTAAGCCATACATGTCTAAGCCGAAAGAACCTTGAAACTCTAAGTTTAATTAGAGACACTCTAAAGACTTTGTAAGACCTTCATTCTTGGATCCCTTTACCCTATTCATTGGCCCAATGGAACAATTATGCACCAGGAAGGGTCTTGAGGCTGAGACTCATTCACAAGGTGTTGTCCATTTGTTTAACACCTACCCATGGGTGTTGGTTTAAAGGACTTTGATACACTCTCGCTTACACAAAATGACACAAAAAAAGACAATAGTGTATCGAATAACTTAAAATTATATCATCATGGATGGTTAGAAATAATGGATGACTAAATTAGGGTTGGCTTGTAAATTACATTGATTCTACTCAACTACAATGAATTCTTGTGGTTTCCCTCTATCATTGAAATGCTTATTTTCTCATTGGAATGATTATGAGATGATCATAATATGAATTGATTTTTAGTTAATGTTCCTTGGTATATGGTTTTCTAATTATGTGTATTGAATTGAGTAAGAATGAATTAAACGTCTGTTGTATAGTTTACAATGAGAGAAATTGCACAAGTTACTTAATATCAATTATATGACTCGAACTGGTCTGGCTCTACTCAGCTTCAGCCTTATGATACCCAACAGGGTTGACTTCGGTATACTATATTGAAATGGTGCCACTACAATGTGCCTTTGGAGCTTCCAGACTCCATGTACATAGGGACCTAATTGTTTTTTTCACCAGGACATCGGTGTTCCCAATGCAAAGATCTCTAGAGGGAGGATATAGCAAATGTAGTAGCCACATAGTAATGTATTTCTCTTATTGATTCTCATATCATGCTTTATTCAATGCACAATATGCCTACTATACTGAATTGACTTCTACTGATCAACTATCACTAATTCTTTTAAATTCAATGCATATTACCTTAATTATACTTATACTTTGTTGAGTAGCCTTATTCACTCGTTGTATAATGGTGTTATAGGCTAAGATCCCAGTCCTGATCATACGAAGATAGAGGACACTCAGGAGAAGGCCTACGGGTCCCTTTAGGCCTTGACAAATAGACAGCAGAAGCGATCTAACTAATCCAACTCCGGAGCACAACATGATCATCATAGGGCTTTCTCATTTTGGGATTTTGAATGCATTAAGGTTTCATGAAGTTACATTAGTTTCATTTTGTTATGTATAGTTCATGATCCCTAGACTTTTAGGACTTTATCTCCTTTCTATAATGACATGTTACTTACTCTTGTTCATACTCTTGTACATGTCATATAGCTATGTTCTTGCTTTTATTGGTATTATTATGTGTATTGTTAATGATTGATATCTTGGAAACAATTGAACTTTTGAAAAAAAATTGTATCTGTGATATTGATATGCTTCCACGTATTAATGCTTAGACAAATGTCTGTTTAAAGCACCTTACACGTGTAAGTATGTGAATATCCCTTGTATAATTTCATTTTGACCCTAGTCCATATGTGAATTACACGAGAGTACGGTGTGGTGCCTCGGGATTAATATGGTATTAGAGAATGAAATAGTCATTAAAAAGACCTAGGCATGTAGGAACATAGTGAGGATGTGAAAGAATTAAGTGAATATCAAATATTTGACTCTAAAGTCTAATATTTTGATTTGGTATGGGGATGGGGGGTTAGATGGGTGATTCCAAGAGAGGACTGTTTTGATTTTTGCAAGAAATGGCATTGGGATCAGGTATGAACAACAACAACGAGAGTGGTATGAACCCGTTATTGAAAATGGTTGGATCCGCTTCTCAACCCCCACCTTCAAATACCGAAGATCGTTTCATGACGGTAATGTAAGCTATCCAAACTCAATCCCAAATGATGCAAGCATAAATGCAAGCCATGCATGCATTACAAGCTTAGATGGCCACTATAATCGAGAGACAGAGTCAGCCCTCCATTTCACAGCCTCATGTAGAGCAACAAGTTGTGTTTCAGCCGAAAGAGAATGACCCCAATGCTCTATATGAAAAGTTTAGAAAGAGAGTGGATTTCATCGCAAAGAAGATGCTCTACAAGCAGATAAATGGCTAGAGGACATTGATGATATGTTGACACTATTGTTTGCACCAAGAGGTAGAAAGTCTTACTCACCACTTCTATGTTTCGCATTGTGGCTAAAACTTGGTGAAAAGTGTAAGAGATTCTTACAAGGATGTGCCTAGTGCTACAGTGTGGGAGACTTTCAAGAAACAATTTAAGAGGAAGTTTATTCCAGCTCATGTTCAAAGGGAAAAAGAAGTGGAATTCATGGCATTGCAACAACAGATGTCTGTGGCAACCTATGTACATACGTTTACTTAGTTGTCTCAGTATGCAAAAGATATGATCAATATGGAGGAGAAGAAAGTTAATAAGTTCATCCTTGGTCTGAATCCTTTGTATACAGATTATGTTACAGCTTTCCTGAGGCTAGCCACCTTGGAAGATGCTGTTGATAGAGCATACTTCGCAGAAGCTAATCCCCGCGAGAAAAGAGCTATGGATCACAAAAGGAACACATTCTTTGATGCCAAGGGGCAAGCACAAAAGAAGATAAAGGGTGGTCAAGATAGTCCTGATAAAGTAGTTGTGAAGTGTGGTCATTGTGGGAAGCCTCATAAAACCGAGGCATGCTGGAGGAACATAGGAGTTTATCTTATTTGTGGTTTTATGGGGCATCAAATGGCTCAATGTCCAAGGTACAAGCCCACACAACAATCATGACCTGTCGCACCCACTTTTCAGGGTAAACAACAGTAGCCACGTCAAGTCCCAAAGTAGAACCGCCAAAATGGTCGTGCATATGGCGCTACTCATGAGAGTGCTAAGGATGCTGATGTGGTAGAAGGTATTATCTATATAGCTAATGAAAAAGCACAAACATTGTTTGATTCAAGGTCTATGCATTCGTACGCAGCACCTCATTTTGCTATGAAGCTACGGAAGTCACCTAAGTAACTACTGTAAGTGTTGATGGTGTCCACTTCTGTGGGCAAGAGAGTGGAGTATAGTTTATACTACCATCATTGCGACATTTGGATCAAAGGTCATCAACTCCCAGTTGACTTGGTTCTACTGTCAATGCTAGATCTTGATATCATCCTTGGTATGGATTAGCTAGCGAGATATCGTGCTTGTGTAAATTATTACAACAGGAAGATACATTTCATTTTGGGTAACGGGTTCCATTTCGAAGGAATTAAGAAAAAAACAACCAAGCATGTCATCTCTGCATCCAAAGTGTATAGAATGATAAGCAAGGGTTTTGAAGGCTTCATTGCCTTTATCTACGAAAAGAAAGAGCTCAAGAAACTTAAGGAGATCCCTGTTGTATGCAACTTCCCCACGTATTTCCTTATGAACACTCAGGTTTTCCCCCTATTAGAGAAGTTGATTTTTTTGTAGACCTAGTGCCTAGTACCGCTCCCATTAGCAAAGCTTCGTACAGGATGGCTCCTGTAGAGTTACAGGAACTGAAGAAGCAATTGCAGGATTTGATCAATAAGGGTGTCATACGCCTTAGTGTGTCATTGTGAGGAACCCCGGTATTGTTTATAAAGAAGAAGGACGACACTTTTAGGATGCGCATCGATTATCGGTAGTTGAACAAGGTGGTAATCAAGAATAAATATCCATTGCCACGCATTAATGAGTTGTTTGATCAACTCCAGGGTGCCGCTTACTTTTTAAAAATAGATTTGAGATTGGGTACCATCAGTTGAGAGTTAAAGAGGATGATATTGCCAAAATAGCCTTTAGAATAAGGTATGACCACTATGAATTCCTTGTGATACCTTTTGGTTTGACTAATGCACCTGCTATGTTTATGGCTTTGATGATTAAGGTCTTCCCTCCTTTCTTGGATCAATTTGTTGTAGCTTTTATTAATGACATCCTAGTTTCTTCGAAGACAATAAAGGAGCATGTAAACCATTTGAGGAAATCATTGCAATTGTTAAGAGAACATCAATTATATGGAAAATTAGAGAAATGTGATTTCTGGCTAGAGCAGGTGGCTTTTCTAGGATATATTATTTCACGAGATAGTTTGGCAATTGATCTAACGAAAGTTGAGACAGCTGTAAATTGGCCAAGACCATAGAATGTGATAGAGATTAGAAGTTTTCTTAGACTTGCAGGTTATTATAAAAGATTTGTTCAAAACTTCTCCAAAATATCTACTCCATTGATCGTAAGCTCCAAATGTAGAGCCACGATATAGTAATAAACTGGTGAGCGACCAGGTCAATCCACAAGGAGCTATTTGTCTAAGGACTTATCAACTTGTACCTGCCTTAAATGAAATTCTAAATCTAACTTAGAAACTAACTAAAAATGTAATCATTCCTACTTTCCCAAAATTAAATTAATTACAAACCAATTAAAAGAAATTTCCTAAAAAACTAAGGTTTCTGCGAAATAGAACACACATTAGAACTTCCAAGAAAAAGAAACCTTACTAAAAATTGAAACTAACAAATAAAATTAGAAGCTAGCTAAAGTTAGCACTTCTAACTCAACAATGCAGAAATTTCAAACAATGCCAATGAATGCAAGTTTACTAACCTAATCTAAACATGCAATGGTTATTTCTAAAAAATAAACTCAAACTTGAAACCAACTTTCCTAAATCAGATTATGATGCAAGATGTATGAGAATGCAGTTTTCGAAAAAAAAAATTTGAAATCAACAATGCAATGGATGTGTGACCTAATTAGTGTAGACCTTTTCTAATGCGTGCAACCTATCAACTAATGCAAACATGAAACTAGTCATGCACTAAACTACTATGTACTGCCGAAACTAACTGCTCAATAATGCATGAATTTATATGAGAAAATAATGCAAAATAGTTTGTACATATGAAAGCCTATATGATGGGACGTGCAAGAACACATCAGAAACCAAAATTTCACTTCTGTTTAAATCATTCTTTAGACCTGAACTTGTTCAATTTAAGCACAGAGAATGATTGTCCTAAGTGGTGGAAAACAGTCCACAACATCGCACTAATCACTAAGCACAAATCGGCCAACCTTAGTCCTTACTTTCTGCACTTTTCCAGCTTGAAATCTGAATTGAGTCCGAGTAAATATCATGACTGATTTTCAGGTCTCTGAATTTGCGTACTCATCAAGCTTATACATGTCCAACACCAATCTGAATACACACACACAAAAAAAAAAAAAAAAAAAAAAAAAAGCTGCCCCAAACAGTTTTAGCTATAGTTTGTTTTGGGGACTATTTTCAGCGCAAATATGCCACCTGGGACTTTCATGTCTGGTTTCTGAGTTTGGCATGAATGACACCACTAACCAAGTTCTAAGAAATGGAAATATGCATGGATCTAATGCAAGTTTCAGCAGTAAACAAGACTCAGAAACATAAACTTAAAAGTGTGCAGAATTTTGAAAAAAAGTGCTGAAAAATAAGGGTGGAAAAACTGAAATTCAAAAGTTGTGAGTTGCCCTTCTAAATTTCACCTTAGTTCCAAAAAAATTAGAGGTGCAAACCTAGTGTCTCATTCTTCAACTTGCGTTGTCAGTCAAAGTTGAAAATGACAAAGCTCCACTTTTTAATAAATAATCTTCAGATTTAGAGTCTAATCCTTTTTCTTCCAACTCTCTTCAACTTCACATTGCATTGCCTCCAAAAATACCGTGCATCCATAGAAAACAAGGTATATTGTGAGGATACTAAGGTAGGTTGTTAGTAGCACTTCCAAATCTTTCCAAAAATTTAACCACAAGTAAAACTAACCCTATTGAATGGATTACAAAACCAATATTAAGAAACACTAAGACCAAAAATAAAAATTAAAAGAAATAAATTTCATTAAAATTAGTATGTGATTGAGTACAAAATTTGAAAATAAAAATTGTCTTCAATACATACTTGGATGATTGAGAATCCCTCTTTTTAGTTGAAAAAACAAGGGTGGTGGTGTGGCCTTTGATAGAGGCCTCCTTGTTGAATTGAGATGGAGGGACAAGATAGGAAGAGATGGAATGTAGAAGACCAGAGGGAGAGGTGGGTGATTCTCTACATGAAGAGCTTTAATGTCCCCTTCGCTTCAATTTATACGAGATGAAGGCCCACATTGTTGAAAATTTTGTATCCCTGATCTTCTCTCTTTTTTTTTTTTTTTCTTCATTTCACATGAGGTGAGACCCACCATCACATGAGGGGCATGCAACAAGCTTGATGGCTGAGTTGGTAGTCCTCTTCACTTGTGCCTCTTTTCTTCCTTGATTTAACTCCATGTAGACTTTTTTCTCCATTCATTAATTGTCGTCCTCTTTTTGACTTGTAGTTTCTTGGAGGGGAGAATTGGGTTGAAAGAGTTTCCTAATGGGTGTCTGCAATAGTGGCTGTGACATACCATGATGGGGTTTTCTCTCAATCCATTATATTTCTCCCATGTTATGTGTACCACCACCGAATTCTCCATGGCATTTCCTATTCCACCTTTCATAAAAAAACTCTGCCATTTCCCATACTAGTCTTCTACCAAAGTAACTTGGCTTCCCATGTTAGTCTTTTCTTCAATTGTCCTATAACAATGACATTTCATTAAGAATAATTTTCACTAAAAGTCACAATTTTACTAATGTGGGCCCATCTCTCATGAAATGAATGAATGACATTATTATGAATGATTTTACTTGAATTAACAACTGATGATGTAAATTTGATTCATTTCATGAGGAAATAAATTTTTTTACAAAATTTTCCAAAAGTAAAAATCTAAAAATGCCAAGTTTAATGAATTTATGAAAAAATGATGATTATTGAGCAAATTGTTAAAGAAAACACTACAATGAATTAAAAATGTTTATGAACATAATATCACATTAAATGAGGCTTTCTTTGCTTGATAAGTGTAACACTCCGACCCAATCTAACCCTGATTAGCGACGAATTAATGATGTATTAGTGGTTAATTGTGTTTTGCTTTTGTTTTGGTTTTGTTGCAGGTCATGGATGGGTAGTTGGGTTGAGTTTGACCTGATTTAGGTAGACCAAGCCCTTTTTCATAAATTTAGATTTTATAAGACATCATCATTCACACATCATCTTGGCGTCAACACATGTCTTTCGTTGAGCCCGTTAACTTCCGTATCTACGTCGTTTGCAAAAGATGTCATTTGTTTCAGTTGGACCCTCATTTGACTCAAATTGTCAATAGCCTTAACCCTTGAACTTTCTTGCAAATTGGGTTATCCTTATCTTATATATATAAGCTCCCACTGACTCTTCTCTCTCATTCTCTTCTTTTCTCTCACGTTGAAGTCTCTGTCCCTCTCTCTCTCGATTTTCCTCTTTCTCTTCTCCTTAATTAAGCCAAGCTAGAAGGGGGATTGAGATTATCTTGTCTTCTCTTCTGTCTCGTGTGATGCAAGGTATGCATGGGTGTTGGTTTTCTTCCTTTCTTTCTTCTTCTTGTTCTCCATGACTGTGCTCACGAGCTCTCTCTCTCTCTCTCTTTCTCATGCATGATAGCTTTGAATTGTGTTTGGACGTGAATTGAGCCCAAGGACAGCAGTTTGTGTGTGTTAGAACTCAATTAAGGCAAGTATAAGCATAATTCGTATGAACCCATGTTGATATATGCTTGAGTTTGAATAATCCTCATGATCTTGCATGCAAAGTCTGTTTACAACACGCTTTACGTTCATTTCCATCTCTTAGATGTGTTTTTGCTATTTTGGTGCATTTTCCGTTCTTCTGTAACAGATTCAAAAATTGACCCAGCGCATTCATGGCTAAGCCGTGAAATGTGCTACGATAGAGCCGTAAAGTGTACTACGGCTAAGCTGTACACCCAGTCGTGACCCAGCCATAGATCAATACAGGGTGTGTCTTAAAAATAACTGAGAGTATGCAAATCTTCAGCTCTTCTACGGCCTAGCCATAGCTAAGCCGTGAAGCCTTCTATGGCTAAGCCGTAAGGTGCCTTCGTAAGGTCACCCACGGCTGAGCTGGAAGACCTGAACTAGTAAGAAAGCTAGGATACTAGGAAAGAAATGAGACCTTGTAGGACCTCTGAAGAAGAAGGTAGGCAACCTCAACTTGCCCAACAGATTATGATAAATATGCGTGAATGATCTCGAGGGCTACGAATCATTCATGTTCGTTATCCCGTTGTTAAGCACCTACCCATGAGTGTTGGTTTAAGGGACTTCGGTGCACCCGATGATGCAATGCAACACTAGACAATGGTGCATTGGATAACTTAAACTACATCATCATGCACGGTTAGAAACACTGGATAACTAAATTAGAGTTGGATAGTCATAAACTTGATTCGCAACTGATTGCTTGCATGACATCTCGCATTGCGATTATTAATCTCCACTCTTCAGCATGATTGATTTGTTTTATTAACATCGAATTGTTGACTTCCTTACTCTGTTTCCAACACCTTGCATATGCACGTATAAGATATGTTCTCGAGTATGCACGTATGATATGTTTGTCATGATATACATGATCCCCTCAAGGTTTATTTCATGATTGACTCTGTATGGTCAGGCACTATTTAGCCTCAGCTTTAGGATCCTGACGGGGTGAATTTGGTATAATTATATGGCCTTGTTGCAGTAAGGACACGTCTTAGGGAATCCGGATCCCAGGAACCTGAGACCCATTCGTATCCTAGCCCAATCGATGGTGTTCTCAGCATGGATAAAAGATTCCTATTTGGGAGCATATGGCAAATGTAGAAGCCAACTAGTTATGTACACCGCACGTATACCTTGATTCAAATGGCATGCTGTATTTATTGCACAACTGCTTAGTATACGAACTTGACCTACTATGATTTATATTATGTTCTTTATTCTATTAGGTACAACATGTGTTAACTTGTTATTGCTTATACTTTATTGAATCGTTGTATTCACGAGTTGTCCTTGGTGTTGCAGGCTCAGATATCCAGACCGACCCCTCATCGGTCGACCAGACTCCTAGGGAGGCCCCTGATGTCCCATCCGGACTAGAGGAGTGGATATAGTCACTCCATCAGAGAGCATCATGGACATATTTGCATATGGGTCTTCTTCATTTTGAGATTTGTCACGATGGATCCATTCATGATTTGTATATGTAGATTTTGCTTCATTTTGTAAAACCTTTAATATATATATGCCATTTCTTGTCTATGTACTCTATTCATGTATTTCTTGTGTTATGTTTGATACCTACAGATTCCGCGTATATGTATGGCACGTGTGAATCTTCCCTTGTGTGTGTGCATTTAGACCGGGTCTAAGTATATAGGCACGGGAGTACGTGTGTCATCGGTTAGGCTTTTACTAAACCCCGATCTCCTGGGCTCGGGTTGTGACAATAAGTCCTTAAAATTTTCTAAAATAACACTAAAAATGTGCATTTTTAAGGACTTATCATCCATTGACATAGCTGACTCGAAAGAATGCCCCAATTATTTGGAGTGAAGAATGTGATTCAAGGTTCAAAACTTTGAAGGAAAAATTAACCACTGCCCCAATGTTGACCTTACCTGATGGTAGTGAACGCTTCGTGATATACTCAGATGCTTATAGAGTTGGATTGGAGTGTATTTTGATGCAAAATGGTAAGGTGATTACTTATAGCTTTAGATAATTAAAGGAGCATGAAAAGAACTATACCGCGCATGATCTAGAACTAGCAGCTATAGTTTTTTCTTTGAAATTTTGGCGATATTATCTATATGGTGGAAAGTTTGAGGTTCATTCAGATCCCTATAGTTTGTAGTATCTTTTCGATCAACATGATTTGAATATGAGGTAATGAAGATGACTTGAGTTTATTAAGGATTATGACTTCCCTATTAAGTATCATCCAGGAAAATGGGAACATTGTAACAGATGCTTTTAGTAGGAAAACAGTAACTCTAAATACTTGTTGAATACAACATAGTTCATACAAGATGAATTTAAAGACATACCGATGGAAGTAAACTTGGTGGATGACTTGGTGATGTTCACAAGTACAATTGCTTTTCAAACAGAAATAATTCAAGCAATCAAAGATAGATAGTTTGAAGATCCTAATCTGGTATGGATTAAAGACCATATCGCAGATAGACCGGATTTTTGTTTGGAAGATGGTGTTCTTTATTTTGAAATAGACTATGTGTACTATCTCATGATGGCATGAAGGACAGTATAATGACAGATGCACATTATGCTAGATATGTGATGCAACCCAATAACATGGAGATATACTGAAATCTGAAAGAGTTTTGGTGGAATAACATGAAGAGGGAAATTGCCGGCTTCGTGGCGAGGTGCCTTACGCCCTAGAAAGTGAAAGCTGACCATCAAAGACCTCCTGGTTTCTTGCACCTACTGCATATTCCGTAGTGGAAATTAGAGCATATCATGATGGATTTCATTTCTGATTTACCCCCAACGAGTGAGAAAAATAATGCAATTTAGGTGATTGTGGATAGGCTAACAAAGTTAGCGCATTTTATCCCTTTCAAGAAGGGTATGACATTCTCAGAGATGGCTAAGAAGTTTATGGACAAGATTGTAAGGTTGCATGGTACCCTGTTGTCTATAGTTTTCGATCGTGACAGCAGATTTGTGTCATCTTTTTGGAAAGCTTTTCAAGAAGCTATGGGTACCAAACTTAGTTTAAGTACTGCATACCATCCATAGACTAATGGACAATCCGACTGCACTATCCAGATGTTGGAAGACATGTTGCATGCTAGTGTTCTAAACTTTGACAAGGAATGGGATGAGCACCTTTCATTGTGTGAGTTTGCATATAACAATGGCTTCCACAAGAGCATAGGCATGGCCACATTTGTAGCATTGAACGGACGTAAATGCCGAAGTCTGGTTTGTTGGGTAGAAGTGTGAACTAGAAGTTTCCATGGACTAACTATCATCGCAGAAACTACTGAAAAAATGCAAAAAGCGATTGAAGATCTGAAGGTTGCCCATTCAAGGCAGAAAAGTTATATCGACATCCTTGGGGGAGACTTAGAGTTTCAAATTAATGATTGGGTGTTTCTAAAGGTGTCACGACCCGAGCCCAGAATTCGGGGGTTAGCGAAAAGCTAAACCTGTGACACACGTACTCCCGTGCACGTGCACCCAAACCCAGTCCAGATGCACGCACACAAGGGATCTAACACGTGCGAACTAAGCGTACGCGGAAGCTGTACATATCATAGCAAGCAACAAAGAAAATAGCGGAAGCCAAAGCAAATACGAAACGGAAAAGACAAGGACAAATACACTGATATAAAACCGAATACACACCAAAACAATATATAAAAAATACACAGAATACAAGTCCAAAGTCCAAAGTCCAAATACAAATCCCCTGAAACCAACACTCAAAATCCCAAAACAAAAGCCACTGGAAGTATGCATGAACGCGCTCGGCAGAGATGATCAGGCCCACTCTGCCAAACCTGAGGGTGCCTCTACACTCGCCCCTGCAGCCTCCTCGACCGCCGGGGAGCTGGGCAAGGTATCTGTGCCTGCAACACCACAGACAACACAAATGAATACAACGATCCAGCAAATATAAGTAACAGGGAAGAAACACTCATAGTATTAAAGTGAATATAATGACAGAAGATTAAACACAGAGTTTCATATTAGGATACTACGCAAGTCGTGCATAGAAGTAAAACATGATATGTGAATCAAACATAGAATACTGAACTAGTTGGCTACTACGTTAACCATGTTCTCTCCAATAGAGAGCAGAGCAAAGCAGAGCAGAGGAGAACACCGCTGTCCAGGCCAAAGGTACAAGCGGGTCTCGGTTTCCTGGGTTCCGGGGTCCCAAGACAAAGCAACACTGCAGTTATACAGAGATACAGAGATCTAAGCCAAAGGTAACCCCGTCGGGCATCCTAGGGCTGAGGCTGAGTAGAGCCAGACTAATACCAATCAAATCAAATCCATAGAAAGGGAGATTATCCGCTTTGGACTCACCGATGGCAAGGACCGGATCTTATCCTCACGTATTAACCTCTGGGCAGAGCCACCCGGGAATACCCAAACCAAACAGAGATATACAAGCCAGAGACAGAGCATAGATTAAGTCAAAGCAAAGCATAGCATCGATCAAAGCATAGTGTAGATCGAAGAATAGACAGACATACAGGACGAAAGCAAAATGACTGCGGCATGCATAAACATAGATTAACAGAACAGAGGGCAAAGTTATAAACAATATGAAATGCATCTCAGATCAATACGGAATCAAGGTTCATTACAAGCCAAGTCTAATCTAGTTGCATCACTGTCACTAACCGTGCATGTTGATGTAGTTTTAAGTTATTCGATGCACCGTTGCCATCCTAGTGTCGCAATATAATCCTCAAGTGCATCGAAGTCCCTTAAACCAACACCCATGGGGAGGTGCTTAACAGTGATCAACACTCACATGAATAAGTCACAGCCTAACAGACTCTTCATGCGATCCAACGAATCCATTGGTCCGGTTTACAAGGGTAGTTAACCTGCATTTGAGCCCTACAAGTCTCACCATTATCCTAAGTTATAATTCCGAATTGCCATGCCTAACGGTTTAGCCATGAGGGACCTATGGTTGAGCCGAAGACATCTTACGCACTCGTCGCAATATGTACTACGGCTTGACCTTGGTTCCATTAAAACACAGCTAAACTGGTCTCCTTCCACCTCTGATCTAATGCCTTTTTCGGCCGAGCTACCGTCAGTATACGGCTTAGCCGTAGACCAACTTACGGCTTGGCCGTAGCATTCCACGGCTTAGCCGTAGCCACACCGTAGGAGTTCTGTGTTGGAAAAGTTTCGACTGATCAGAGATTTAATTCACGGCTGGGGTACGGTTGGGTCACGGCTAGCTTACGGCTCAGCCGTAGGACAATTTACGGCTTAGCCGTAGCCTAGCCGTAGAACAAAACTCAAAATTGCAGTCTCTGGAAATCAAACCGTAGGAACTTACGGCTTAGCCGTACAATACAGAGACGAGTTCGGGATAGTTACAGAAACTAAAATTTGATACAGAAAAGTCTCAAGACAGGATACAGAGGTTCCAAATTCACAAGCATTGGCTGTAAACATCAAATACACTAAGGAAGATGGAAATCAAAGCATTCAAATAGAGCACCCATGTGTGTTCTACAAGTCTGTACTTATACTTGCCTCAAAGCTCTATCAATCCACAACCTCAAGCTCCAAATCCACTAAAAATCAAAGCAAATCAAAGCAATACACCATGCATGAGATGAAGACACATCAACAAGGAAAAGAGCTGCAATTGGAGAAGAAGAAGGGAGAGTTGGGAGAGAACCCACTTACCACCAAAGCCACAGACAGAGACTAAGCACAGAGATGAGAGAAGAAGAAAAGAACCCAATCCAAAACAAGGAATCCAAAGCTTAATCGAGCAAGAGAAGAGGAGAGAGAACGAGGAGGGAGTTTCTCCTGGAATCTCCTCTTACATGCACGTTGAAGACAATTTACAGGGAATGAGGACATCTGGAGCATGATTCATTTATATAGGTTTTGAAAGTTAAGTCAAAGTTCGGAGAGTTTATACTAATTACAGTTTAAGTCACACGAAGGTCCATCTTCCCCAATTGACTCCAAATGGTTCTGAGACAGTTACGGAAATTGTCGAGCTCAACGAAATACGCGTGCTGACACCAAGATGATGCAAAGATGATATGAGCAAAACAAAAGCAAAATTACGAAAAAGGACTTAGAACTACCTATTCCAGGTCAAAGGTCACTCAACTACCTATCCAAGGCCCAAAACCAAATCCGAAAGAGTTAATCAAAGCAAAACACACTAATGAGCCACTAATCCGGCTCAAAGGGGATCGGAGTGTTACATCCTCCCCCACTAGGAATCATTCCGTCCTCGGAATGACTACCTACCTGCGCAAAGAGCTGGGGGTACTGGCGTGCTAGCTGTTCCTCTAGCTCCCAAGTAGCCTCATCTGGACCGTGATGCTCCCACAACACTTTAACCCATCTGATAGTCCTGGTACGGAGAATCTGCTCTCGTGTGCCAACGATGCGAAGCGGACGCTCAACGTAAGTTGCATTAGGTTGAATCTGAATATCATCATAGCGAATCACATGGCTCGGATCTGGCACGTACTTACGGAGCATCGACACATGGAAGACATCGTGCACACCGGAGAACTCAACTGGAAGCGTCAACCGATAAGCTAAATCTCCAACTCGGCTCTTGACTTCGAACGGTCCTACATATCTCGGAGCTAACTTACCCTTCTGACCAAATCGAACTGTGCCCTTCATCGGAGAAACTTTAAGAAATACCCAATTTCCGACTTGGAATGCCAAAGGTCTCCTCCGAGTATCCGCATAGCTCTTCTGCCTGGATCGAGCAACCTTCAAATTCTCTATCACTTTCTGCACTTTCTCTGTAGTCTCAGCTATGATCGTCGGACCATGGAAACTCCTTGTTCCTACTTCTTCCCAACACACTGGAGTCCTGCACTTACGTCCGTAAAGTGCCTCATATGGTGCCATACCAATACTCTCATGGGAGCTGTTGTTGTAGGCAAACTCACACAATGCTAGATGCGTATCCCATTCCTTCTCAAAGTTCAGCACACTAGCTCTGAGCATATCCTCCAATGTCTGAATGGTACGCTCCGACTGTCCGTCAGTCTGGGGGTGGTATGCCGTACTAAAACTCAACTTCGTGCCCATAGCTTCCTGAAATGCTCTCCAGAATGAAGACACAAAACGACTATCGCGATCCGACACAATCGATACTGGGGTGCCATGCAATCTGACTATCTCATCAACAAACTTCCTAGCCATCTCTGTGAATGTCATCCCCTTCTTGAACGGAAGGAAATGTGCTGACTTGGTCAATCTGTCCACTATTACCCAGATCGCATTGTTCTTTCGACTGGTCGGCGGAAAACCGGAGACGAAATCCATCGTAATGTGCTCCCACTTCCACTGCGGAGTGTGCAATGGATGCAATGATCCTGGGTCGCTGATGGTCAGCCTTTACCCTCTGACAGGTCAAACATCGAGCTACGAACCCTGCGATCTCCCGCTTCATGTTATTCCACCAAAATCTGTCTTTCAAGTTCCAGTACATCTTCGTACTCCCTGGGTGCATCGCATATCGGGAATCGTGCGCATCTGTCATCAACTTATCTTTCAGCTCATCCACAGCGGGAACACACAATCTATTCCTGAAGTACAAAACTCCATCTACCAAGCTGAAATCAGGTCGATCTGAAATCCGCTCTCTGAACTTCACCAGGAGGGGGTCCTCAAACTGGCGATCCTTGATCTGCTGAATCACCTCAGGCTGAAACACGACGGTAGTAGATAATGTCACCAATTCGCCTACCATCCGAACCTCTACGGGCTGATCATGCACAAGCATATAAAATCCTGCCAACACCTGAAGACTGTCTGTCCTCCTGCTGAGTGCATCTGCAACTACATTGCCCTTGCCTGGGTGGTACTTGATCCGAAAGTCGTAGTCCTTGATGAACTCTAACCATCTTCGCTGCCGCATATTCAAGTCATGCTGGTCAAACAAATACTGGAGACTGTGATGATCGGAATGGACCTCGAACTTCACACCGTACAAGTAATGTCGCCACAACTTCAGTGCAAATACAATGGCTGCTAACTCCAAGTCATGTGTGGCATAATTCTTCTCATGTTCCTTCAGCTGTCGGGATCCATAGGCAATCACCTTCTGATTCTGCATCAGCACACAGCCTAGTCCAACGCGAGAAGCATCGGAATAAATCACGAATCCCTCACTACCATCCGGGAGAGTCAACACTGGCGCCGTAGTGAGCTTTTCTTTCAACATCTGAAAACTACGCTCACACTTCTCTGTCCACTCATATGGAACCTTCTTCCGAGTCAACTGAGTCAGCGGGGCTGAGATCTTCGAGAAGTCCTGTACAAACCTGCGGTAATATCCCGCCAAACCCAGAAAACTCCGAATCTCTGTCACTGATCTAGGACGGGGCCAATGGACTACTGCCTCAATCTTAGCCGGATCCACCATCAATCCATCTCTAGAAATCTTATGACCCAGAAATGTAACTTGCTCTAACCAGAAATCACACTTGGACAACTTAGCATACAACTTGTGATCTCTAAGCAGCTGCAATGCTTTCCTCAAATGGTCTGTATGTTCCTCAGCAGTCGTCGAATAGACCAATATGTCATCTATGAAAACCACAACAAACTGGTCCAAGAAGGAAGTAAACACCCTATTCATCAATGCCATGAAAGCTGCGGGTGCATTCGTCAAACCAAATGGCATGACAAGGAACTCGTAGTGTCCATACCGAGTCCTGAAAGCTGTCTTCGGAACATCCTCATCCTTCACCCTGAGCTGGTGATATCTTGACCTCAAGTCAATCTTAGAGAAGTAAGCTGCACCCTGAAGCTGATCGAACAACTCATCAATCCTAGGCAATGGATATTTGTTCTTGATAGTCACTTTATTCAACTGCCTGTAGTCAATGCACATCTGGAAACAGCCATCCTTCTTCTTAACAAACAATACAGGAGCTCCCCAAGGTGAAACACTTGGGCGTATGAACCCTTTATCCAACAGATCCTGCAGCTGTTTCTTCAATTCCAACAACTCTGCAGGTGCCATACGATATGGAGCTCTACTGATGGGTGCTGTACCTGGCATCAAATCAATCGCAAACTCTATCTCTCTAGCTGGTGGTAACCCTGGCACATCCTCCGGAAAGACATCCGGGAACTCGCTGACTACTGGGATCTCACTGAGCTGTCGCTGATCTTTCTTCTCTGAAATGAACGCAAGAAATCCCTCACATCCCCTACGAAGCATCCTGTCTGCCTTACAAGCAGATATCACACGTCTTGGGCACTTCATCTGGCTGCCCTCAAATCGGAATCCGCTGCCCAAATCAAAGTAAATAGCCTTGCTGTAGCAATTGATACACGCATGATATCTTGCAAGCCAGTCCATACCAAGGATCACATCAAAATCCAGTGTCGTGAGCAACACGAGGTCTACTGGGAGCTGATGACCAGCTATCCGCACATCACACTGAGGGTAGAAGACACTGCACTCCACCCGTTTACCAACCGGAGTGGATACTAACAACAAGTACGGGAGCGGTGTGGGTCGCTGTCGAAGCTGCACAGCAAAATGGGGTGCTACGTACGAACGCGTAGACCCGGAGTCAAATAAGGCTAAAGCTTCAGCATCAGAAATTAAAATTTTACCTTCCACGACAGTAGCTTCCTCCGCACCCTCATGCGTAGCAGCATAGGCTCGGGCTGTCTGGCGGTTCTGCTTCTGGGCTGGGCGAGCTGGCTGAGATCTGCCCTGCGCTGTAGATCCTGCCTGTCTCGTCTGTGGAGAGGACTGAAACTTCGGGCATTGGGCCCGCCTGTGATCCGTAGAGCCACACCCGAAACAAGCCCCACTCTTCCTCCAACATCTGTCGGTGGGGTGATCCTTCCCACAGTGACTGCAAATCACCTGAGTACTGCTCGAACTGCCCTGTTTACCCTTGAACTTCTTCTGAAACTGACTTCTGCCACTGGAACCTGCTGCCCTCTTAGCCTCTGTTCGCTCCTCCTCAAATATGGCCTCTGCATCATAAGCCCTGTCAATAGCGTCGTCCAATGTAGCCGGCCACATACAAGCAACCACGTGGCGTTTATGTCTCGGATTCAGGCCGTTTACGAAGCGAGTCACCTTCTTATGCTCCGTGTTCACCATATCCTCTGCGAAGTGGGACAACTCTGTAAACTTGTGTACATAGTCTGCAACTGGCATCTGTCTCTGCTGAAGGTTGAAGAATTCCACTTCCTTGGCCCGCTGAATGTGGAGAGGCATGAACTTCCGACGAAATTGCTGCTTGAAGGTCTCCCAAACTGTGGCACTGGGCATAGTCTGGAATGAGCTCTTGACACTCCTCCACCATGTCTTGGCTACACTCCGAAGCATAGAAGCTGTGAGAACTACTTTCTGTTTGTTGCTGCACACAATCGTATCAAATAGCTCTTCGGTCTGCTCCAACCATTGCTCAGCCTGTAATGCATCCTCTATCCCATGGAACTCAGTCGCCCCTCGCTTACGGAACTTGTCGAAAAGAGCATTAGGATCTGAATCCTTAGGCTGGAAAATCACCTGCTGATCTATACGAGGTGATGCTGCGGCGGCAGCCTGACTCTGCCTATCTACCATGGATGCCACCTGTGCCTGTAATGACTGCATAGACTGCATCATCATCATCATGCGCTCCTCACTACTGATATGTGGGGGTACCGATCCACTGTCACCGTTATGGCCCTGTTGATTTTCATCCCGCGATCCTGATCCTGATGCCATCCTGCAAAAGGAAAAGAAATACAGTACACAAATATAAAATACCCTGAGTTAGTCCAATCCCAAATCAACCTATGAGACTTCGAGTCAAATAGTTGATAGCGTTATCTCACCACGATCTTAGATGCCTATATGCTTATAACTAGCATGCTTTGATACCATACAATACGTATGTCACGACCCGAGCCCAGAATTCGGGGGTTAGCGAAAAGCTAAACCTGTGACACACGTACTCCCGTGCACGTGCACCCAAACCCAGTCCAGATGCACGCACACAAGGGATTTAACACGTGCGAACTAAGCGTACGCGGAAGCTGTACATATCATAGCAAGCAACAAAGAAAATAGCGGAAGCCAAAGCAAATACGAAACGGAAAAGACAAGGACAAATACACTGATATAAAACCGAATACACACCAAAACAATATATACAAAATACACAGAATACAAGTCCAAAGTCCAAAGTCCAAATACAAATCCCCTGAAACCAACACTCAAAATCCCAAAACAAAAGCCACTGGAAGTATGCATGAACGCGCTCGGCAGAGATGATCAGGCCCACTCTGCCAAACCTGAGGGTGCCTCTACACTCGCCCCTGCAGCCTCCTCGACCGCCGGGGAGCTGGGCAAGGTATCTGTGCCTGCAACACCACAGACAACACAAATGAATACAACGATCCAGCAAATATAAGTAACAGGGAAGAAACACTCATAGTATCAAAGTGAATATAATGACAGAAGATTAAACACAGAGTTTCATATTAGGATACTACGCAAGTTGTGCATAGAAATAAAACATGATATGTGAATCAAACATAGAATACTGAACTAGTTGGCTACTACGTTAACCATGTTCTCTCCAATAGAGAGCAGAGCAAAGCAGAGCAGAGGAGAACACTGCTGTCCAGGCCAAAGGTACAAGCGGGTCTCGGTTTCCTGGGTTCCGGGGTCCCAAGACAAAGCAACACTGCAGTTATACAGAGATACAGAGATCTAAGCCAAAGATAACCCCGTCGGGCATCCTAGGGCTGAGGCTGAGTAGAGCCAGACTAATACCAATCAAATCAAATCCATAGAAAGGGAGATTATCCGCTTTGGACTCACCGATGGCAAGGACCGGATCTTATCCTCACGTATTAATCTCTGGGCAGAGCCACCCGGGAATACCCAAACCAAACAGAGATATACAAGCCAGAGACAGAGCATAGATTAAGTCAAAGCAAAGCATAGCATCGATCAAAGCATAGTGTAGATCGAAGAATAGACAGACATACAGGACGAAAGCAAAATGACTGCGGCATGCATAAACATAGATTAACAGAACAGAGGGCAAAGTTATAAACAATATGAAATGCATCTCAGATCAATACGGAATCAAGGTTCATTACAAGCCAAGTCTAATCTAGTTGCATCACTGTCACTAACCGTGCATGTTGATGTAGTTTTAAGTTATTCGATGCACCGTTGCCATCCTAGTGTCGCAATATAATCCTCAAGTGCATCGAAGTCCCTTAAACCAACACCCATGGGGAGGTGCTTAACAGTGATCAACACTCACATGAATAAGTCACAGCCTAACAGACTCTTCATGCGATCCAACGAATCCATTGGTCCGGTTTACAAGGGTAGTTAACCTGCATTTGAGCCCTACAAGTCTCACCATTATCCTAAGTTATAATTCCGAATTGCCATGCCTAACGGTTTAGCCATGAGGGACCTATGGTTGAGCCGAAGACATCTTACGCACTCGTCGCAATATGTACTACGGCTTGACCTTGGTTCCATTAAAACACAGCTAAACTGGTCTCCTTCCACCTCTGATCTAATGCCTTTTTCGGCCGAGCTACCGTCAGTATACGGCTTAGCCGTAGACCAACTTACGGCTTGGCCGTAGCATTCCACGGCTTAGCCGTAGCCACACCGTAGGAGTTCTGTGTTGGAAAAGTTTCGACTGATCAGAGATTTAATTCACGGCTGGGGTACGGTTGGGTCACGGCTAGCTTACGGCTCAGCCGTAGGACAATTTACGGCTTAGCCGTAGCCTAGCCGTAGAACAAAACTCAAAATTGCAGTCTCTGGAAATCAAACCATAGGAACTTACGGCTTAGCCGTACAATACAGAGACGAGTTCGGGATAGTTACAGAAACTAAAATTTGATACAGAAAAGTCTCAAGACAGGATACAGAGGTTCCAAATTCACAAGCATTGGCTGTAAACATCAAATACACTAAGGAAGATGGAAATCAAAGCATTCAAATAGAGCACCCATGTGTGTTCTACAAGTCTGTACTTATACTTGCCTCAAAGCTCTATCAATCCACAACCTCAAGCTCCAAATCCACTAAAAATCAAAGCAAATCAAAGCAATACACCATGCATGAGATGAAGACACATCAACAAGGAAAAGAGCTGCAATTGGAGAAGAAGAAGGGAGAGTTGGGAGAGAACCCACTTACCACCAAAGCCACAGACAGAGACTAAGCACAGAGATGAGAGAAGAAGAAAAGAACCTAATCCAAAACAAGGAATCCAAAGCTTAATCGAGCAAGAGAAGAGGAGAGAGAACGAGGAGGGAGTTTCTCCTGGAATCTCCTCTTGCATGCACGTTGAAGACAATTTACAGGGAATGAGGACATCTGGAGCATGATTCATTTATATAGGTTTTGAAAGTTAAGTCAAAGTCCGGAGAGTTTATACTAATTACAGTTTAAGTCACACGAAGGTCCATCTTCCCCAATTGACTCCAAATGGTTCTGAGACAGTTACGGAAATTGTCGAGCTCAACGAAATACGCGTGCTGACACCAAGATGATGCAAAGATGATATGAGCAAAACAAAAGAAAAATTACGAAAAAGGACTTAGAACTACCTATTCCAGGTCAAAGGTCACTCAACTACCTATCCAAGGCCCAAAACCAAATCCGAAAGAGTTAATCAAAGCAAAACACACTAATGAGCCACTAATCCGGCTCAAAGGGGATCGGAGTGTTACAAAAGGTCTCTCATATAAAGGGTACGATTTGCTTTGGCCAAAAGGGCAAGTTGGCTTTGAGGTATATAGGCCCGTTGGAAATCAAGAGTAGAATTGGTGATTTGGCCTACAGACTAGCACTTCTTGTAGAATTTTCTGGAGTTGATGATGTCTTTCATGTTTCAATCCTCAGTAAGTATGTCCTAGAACCTACTTAGGTCATTCAATACGATAATGTTCAGATTTAGTCGAATGCGTCATACGTCGACCATCCACTCTGTATGGTGGGCACGAGGGAACAAATACTATGTACTAGGACCATCTAATGAGTCAAAGTCCTTTAGGAACACCATGGCCCAGATGAGGCAATGTGGGAGCTCGAGAAATAAATGTCCCAACAATACCCCGACTTCCTTACACAGGTATGTTTTCACTCAGACAACTAAATGATTCCTAAGCGGGAGAGGGTGTAACACACTAAACTCAATTAAGCATGATTAGAGGATAATTAAGCATGGTTTTATCTAAGTAATGATGTTTACATTTCATTAGGCTAGACTTAGTTAATTTTTGTCTTATTGAGGCTAGTGGATCAAGTTCAGGTTATGGATAGGTAGTTTGGGTTGAGTTTAACCTTAATTAGGTAGATGAAAGCCCTTTTTTGTAAATTTAGAATTCATAGTTCTACATCATTTATGCATCATATTGACATCATTGCATTTATCTTGTGAGCTCGTCGACTTCCGTACTTAACTCAAATGCATTTGCTTTTGTTTGTATTTGTTGGACCTTCATTTGGCTTAATTCGGAAATACAGAAAACAACATGGGTTTTCTTAAAAATCACAGAAATTCTGAGTTATAAGAGAGCCAACTGCAACTCTCGAACTTTTCTCTTCTCTTTCCTACCCTCTCTGCAAAGCACTCCTTTAACTTCCTTTTATCACCATTTCCTTCTTGAGAGTTCTCAAGGCTTGCATGTATGATTTAGGATTCTCATTTCCCATTCCCCTTATCTTCTAGCTCTCCCCATCCCTTTGAGCGAGGACTCAGGCACCTTCTCCTTCTAATCAATCTCTAAGGTACAATTTGTTCCCATTTGCAACTTTCTTGTCAAGTCAATAGAGTTAAAGAGACTCTCATCTCAAACATGCATTCATTCCTTCTATTCTTTCTTCATGCATGGCATTTTAGCAAGTACAGTGGGTTCTCCTTCTCTATTAAGCCAAGAGGAGGAATAGTGAGTTGAAAACTTAATCTAGGGCAAGTATTAACTAATTAATGTTGAATGCATGTTGGTATTTTATGAATCTTTTAAGTCTATTTCATATTTAATATGTATTCAGTCCCTATGTCATCGTTCTTCTAGACTTCTACTGTATAATGAATTTTCATTAATAGATGATGAATTGTGAATCAAAATGAGAAATTGAGAATGGAAACTATAGTAGAATGGAGCTAAGAGCTACAAGAGGTCTGTATCGAATTGCACTTCAATACAGAAAGAGCTCGAAAATTTCTGAAGCTTACGACTATGCCAAAAGTATGCTACGACTTAGAATCTAGAAAGCCAAAAACTTAAGAACTCTTCTTCAGCTAAGCTGTAGATCAGCCATAGTCATCATATGGCTAAGCCGTAGGCTATTCTATGACTAGGCCGTGGGTGCAAGTGAACAGTTGTGTAATCTAAGGCTAAGCCGAAAGCCATACATGGCTAAGCTAAAAAAAACCCTAAGAATCCAAGTTTAATTAGGGACACTCTAAAGGTTTTGTAGAACCTTTATTCTTGGATCCCTTTACCCTACTCATTGGCTCAATGGAACAATTAAGCACCATGAAGGGCCTTGAGGGCTGAGACTCACTCACGAGGTATTGTCCATTTGTTTAGTACCTACCTATGAGTGTTGGTTTAAGGGACTTTGATGCACTCTCGCTTACACAAAGTGACACCAAACAAGAGTATGGTGTATCAAGTAACTTAAAACTACATTATCATGGATGGTTAGAAACTATGGATGACTAAATTAGGGTTCACTTGTAAATTACCTTGATTCTGCTTAACTAACTTACATAACATACTGAAGTCATATGGTTGCCTTCCATCATTGAGATGTTTATTTTCTTATTGGAATGATTATGAGATGATCAGGATACGAATTGATTTTTAGTTAATGTTCCTTTGTATATGGTTTTTTAATTATGCGTATTGAATTGAGTAAGATTGAATTGAATGTTTATTGTTCTGTTTACAATGAAACGAATTGCACGAGTTACTCAATTTCAATTTTATGACTCGAACTGGTTTGGCTTTACTCAGCTTCAGCCTTATGAAATCCGTCAAGGTTGACTTCAATGAAGTATATTAAAACAGTGCCACTGTAATGTGCCTTGGAGCTTCCGGACTCCATATATGTAGGGACCCAATTGTTCCTTTGGCCAAGGCATTGGTGTTTCCAATGCAAAGATCCCTAGAGGGAGGATATAGCAAATGCAGTAGCCACCTAGTAATGTATTTCTCTTATTAATTCTCATATCATGCTTTATTCAATGCACAACATGCCTAGTATACTCAATTAACTTCGACTGATCAACTGTCACTAATTTTTTTAGATACAATCTTATTACTTCAATTATGCTTATACTTTGCTAAATAGTCTTATTTACTCATTGTCTAATGGTATTGCAGGCTTAAATCCAAGTCTCGATCTTGCGAAAATTGAGGAGACTTAGGAGGAGGCCTATGGGGTCCCTTCAGGCCTTAACGAATGGATAGCACAAGCTATCTAACTAATCCACCTCTGGAGCACAACATGAATATCATAGTGCTTTCTCATTTTGAGATTTTGAATGCATTAGGATTTCATGAAGTTGCATTAGTTTTATTTTGTTATGCATAGCTCATGATCCCTGGACTTTTGGGACTTTATTTCCTTTTTGTAATGACATATTACTTACTCTTGTTCATACTCTTGTACATGTTATAGAGTTATGTTCTTCCTTTTATTGGTATTTTTATGTGTGTTGTTAATGATTGATATCTTGGAAACAATTGAACTATTGAAAAAAATTGTATACGTGATATTGATTGGCTTCCGTGAATTGAATGAATGCATGGACAAATGTCTGTTTAAAACACCTCACACATGTAAGTATGTGCATATCCCTAATTTCCTCTTGACCCCGGTCCAGATGTGAATTACACGGGAGTATGCATGTTACGCCTCGGGATTAACCCTAAACCCATGATTCTTGGGCTCAGGTTGTGACATACATATTAGTATGGTATCAAAGCATGAAATGTAGTCTAATATTAAGCAAATATCAAATATTTGACTCTATAGTCTAATATTTTGTTTGGTATGGGGGGGTTAGATGGGTAATTTTAAGATGGGTGTAAGGTCCCGACCTAACTTAATTATAATTTACATTAATTAAACTTGGTTTCCTATTAATTAATGTATTTTATCCTTAATTTATCTTTCTTTTAATTTTAATTGGGTCTTAGTTGGATAGGTAGTTGGGTTCGAACCTTACTTAGGTATTTGAGGACCTTCTTGTAAATTAGAGTCACATGGTTGCATCATTCTAACACTATATTAGTTGCATCATATGTATGTCATCTTATGGATCATCTTTCATATTTGGCCCAACTTAATTCAGATCCATCTAGGCTTAGTTGAAGTCCATTTGACTCAAACTATAATTTCCTTAAAGAAAAAGGACTTGCATGTAAACTTCAGAAAAATCTGAGTTTAAAAGAGAATCCATCATCCCTTTTCACTCTATTCTCTATTCTCTTGCTGAAACTTCTTTCTCTTCACTTTTCTCTTTCCCTACCAACTGAGATATGGAGCTTAAGATCATGCATGTAAGAGCTAAAGCATCTATTCTCTTACTTAGCACTTGTTGGTTCATCTCCTTCTCTTGAGCCTTCAATTTCAGCATCTTTCTCACAATTTACAGCTCTCTAAGGTAAGGACAGCTCTCATTTAATTCCTTTGAGTCCAAAAGAGTCAAGAAGGCTCAAATGAGCAACATACATGCATCCTACACTTGATCACTATTTGTATGTCTTTGCATGTAATAGGATTTGCTTCTATTGAGGCTTTCTTCATCACCATCAAACCAAATGAGAGGCTAGCATTGGGTAAAGCACTGATGTAAGGCAAGTATAAGAGCATATATTACTACATGCATGTCTAAATTTGTTGATTCTTGATGTGATTACTCTAAATGCAAGTTTACAGCTCATCTACCCTTGATTAAGTACACTACAACAAATTGCATCTTTACCAACACAACCCAAAATGCGTTTGTCAAGGGTACTTTTTGCTAATGCAAATGAGGATGTGTTGGGAACAGTCAAGGGGGGGAATACTTTTACTAACGCATTATTAGTTGCATTGATAGAAGAACTCTTTTGCCAACGCAAATGAGAATGTGTTG
This sequence comes from Sextonia rubra, assembly GCA_037013555.1. NCBI lineage: Eukaryota > Viridiplantae > Streptophyta > Magnoliopsida > Laurales > Lauraceae > Sextonia > Sextonia rubra. The sequence continues at coordinate 17,757,021 of JASUAD010000018.1, forward strand.
GAAAAAGTCATTAGGGGGGAGTACTTTTGCCAACGAAGTATTATTTATATTGGTGAACTTACCCTGTTACCAACACAATAAAATATGCGTTGGTAAAAGGTTACCTTTTACTTACAAAAATGAGAATGTGTTGGAAAAAGTCAGAAGCGGGGGTTACCTTTTCCAACGCATTATTATTTGTGTTGGTGAAAGTACCATTTTGCCAACGCAATAAAATATATGTTGATAAAGGTTATCTTTTACCAACATATCAACTAATGTGTTGGAAAAGGTCCTAAGAATCAATAATTTTACCAATGTAATAACGTATGTTGGTAAATGAGACACTTTTCCAACAAATAAAAGAATGCGTTGGTGAAAGGTGGAGATAATGCATACCTTTTCTAAAGCAATACGAGATACATTGACAAAAGTCCAAAATATAGTGCGAGACATTCCACCCCCACCCCCCACACTAAAAAATAAAAGCCCCCTTATTAACAAAGTAGTCGTTTTTGTACCCTAAACCTATGATGCCTTCTTACGGCTAATCAAGATCTCTGCTCCTCATAGAGAAACATTTCCTATATGCTTCTATTCTCTCTCTCCACTGTCTTTTCAATTCCAAGTGATTATATCCCAATCCATTTAGGCATGTAAAACTACATGTATAGTTTAAGAGTTGATTATATCCCATGGTTCTTAACGCTTGTATGGTGAAAAATTACTTAATCTTTTGTGGAAAAATTATTAACATAAATAATGGTTTTAAGCACTTGTTTAAGTTAGCAAATACCATAGTTTTGGATACTTATTTTGTTTAACATAAAAACTTAAGACAAAAAAACCCAAAGTTTTGGATACTTATTTTGTTTAACATAAAAACTTAAGAAAAAAAAACCCAAATTTGTTTTGGGTTGGGTTTGGATTTTAGATATTTGCTCTGATGGGTCTTTATATGCCTAAGCCCATTAGAAATTCAAGAATGCCTAGCCACCACATCTCATTGGAACTTGGTAAATATAGTCACCTAATTATAAGGAAAGGGATGTCAAAGAAAAAAGCTCAGCTAAGATGCCAACACAAGCTATTAGTGTATGCCAATTATTTAAGAAAATAAAGACTAATACCGGCATACCGACCTACCCAATCTAATCTAAAGAAGATCAGTTTTATAATGAGATGAGCTCATTTGAGATTCCAATTTAAGTAGGCATATAATAAATTCTTCAGATCTAAGTTATAATCTCACTATTACCATCAATATCTTTTTCGGCCTACCCTTTTGAATTTCTGGATGGGCTATCAGCTTACATGAAAAGACTTCTCCTCATTAGCATTGTTGATGGCCTGTACTACACAATATCCATGTTATCTTAGATAAGTCCTGCTTTTATTATCACCTATTGATGCCTCTCCTAAATGAGCCCCAATGAACTCATTTATAATTATATCTTTTCTAGTTTTATCAGATGTATATTAACTTCTCTAGTTTTTTTTCTATAAAGGTAAGTTAATTGATATAAGAGATCATTTAGGGCATATTTGTGTAGCTAATTTTTCTCAAAAAAAAAAAAAAAGTAAGGATTGTGGAAATTAAATTCTTTGATATAGTAAAATCCATGTTTGGTGCGACCACTGTTCCTAACTGACGAGAGCAAAAATGAGCTAAGTTTTGCATGATTGTCTGAAAAATAAATTCTGTGATGTATAGGGGTGTTCATGGCCGTGCTAGATCAGACCCATGCCAGGTCAGACTAAGGCATATCTAGGCCTGGCTTTCCTTAACAAACATTGGTTCAGGCCTGGTCTAAGCCCGACATGGTCCATAAAAGTCTGGCCTGAGCCCACCCATTTAAAAAAAATCAGGCCAAGCCTAATTGCCATCCACTCAGCATTATATAGGAGATATGTATTAACGACCAATCACATGTCAACAGTTGGATTCACTTGTCAATATTCAAAGCATATGTAATAAGCAACAAATCACTTCTATGGCTTTTTATTTTATTTTATTTTCTTAATTTCCTTTCTTTGAAAAATTCAAATGTAGCCCCTATGTATTCGAAGCCATTGAAAAAATGATCAGAAGTGTGCATATGATTTAATTGATGGGACCACTTCAATAAATTGAACAAACAAGACCCCTTAGCACAACTAGAGTGTTCAAAAGTCTAGCCTGAGCCCACCTATTGCTTTCTTTTACAAACATTGGTCCAAGCCTGGCCTAACCCCGACTTAGTCCTTAAAAGTCTAGCCTGAGCCCACCGATTTAAAAAAAATCGAGCCGGGCCAAATTGCCATCCACTCAGCATTATATAGGAGATATGTATCAACAACCAATCACATGTCAACCGTTGGATTCACTTGTTAATATTCAAAGCATATGTAATCAGCAACAAATCACTTCCATGGTTTTTTATTTTATTTTATTTTCTTAATTTCCTTTCTTTGAAAAATTCAAATGTAGCCCCTATGTATTCTAAGCCATTTAAAAAATGATCAGAAGTGTGCATATGATTTAATTGATGGGACCACTTCAATAAACTGAACAAGCAAAACCCCTTAGCACAACTAGAGTGTTCAAAGCCTGGCCTGAGCCTACCCATTGCTTCTTTTACAAACATTGGTCTAGGCTTGGCCTAACCCCGACTTGGTCCTTAAAAGTTTGGCCTGAGCCCACCGATTTAAAAAAACTTGGGCCGGGCCAAATTGCCATTCACTCAGCATTATATAGGAGCTATGTATCAACAACCAATCACATATCAACCATTGGATTCAATTGTTTATTACAATGCAAAGTCAATATTCAAAGCATATCTAATCAGCAACAAATCACTTCCATTGCTTTTTATTTTATTCTATTTTTTAGATTCCTTCCTTTGCAAAATTTAAATGTAGCCCATATCTAATCTAAGCCTTTTAAAAAATGATCAGAAATGTTCATATGATTTAATTAATGGGACCACTTCAATAAATTGAACAAGCAAAACCCCTTAGCACAACTAGAGTGTTCAAAAGTCTGGCCTGAGCCCACCCATTGCTCGCCTTTACAAACATTGGTTCAGGCCGGGCCTAACCCTGACATGGTCCTTAAAAGTCTGGCCTGAGCCCACCCATTTAAGAAAAATCGAGCCTTGCCAAATTGCTATTCACTCAACATTATATAGGAGATATGTATCAACAACCAATCACATGTCAACCATTGGATTCAATTGTAAGTATTCAAAGCATATGTAATTAGCAACAAATCATTTCCATGGTTTTTTATTTTATTTTATTTTCTTATTTTCCTTTTTGCAAAATTCAAATGTAGCCCATATGTAATCTAAGCCATTGAAAAAATGATCAAAAGTGTGCATATGATTTAATTGATGAGACCACTTTAATAAATTGAACAAACAAAACCCCTTAGCACAACTAGAGTGTTCAAAATCAATGAGGATTTTTATAAATAATAATAATAATAATAAACCAGGATTTGCACTTACCAAATATAGTTTTTTGTTAATATTAAGGAAAGAAATAATTACAGGAATTCTCTTTCCAAATAAAATAAAAAATTTGCTTTCAAAGCAACAAGAATCTCTCTGCTAATGTCTCTGTGTCTTCCGGTCTTCCACACTGCATGCACGTTTCTGTTGATTCTTTTTTTTATCTCTCCACATCTCCCACAAGAATCATCTCCTCCCTCCGCCCTTTGCTGCAAGCTTATCTTTGGTCAAGCTTTTCCAAACCCAACCACTGTCCCAGCAAGAAAAAGACAGTAGTCAATTTGCAAGTATGTTTTTTTCTCTTTTATGAATCTAGTCCATGCAAGGGATTCAATCATCATGGTTGCAAAAATCAAACCAGAACGATCCAGATCTGGGGTACCTAATTAAAAGAAGAAGAACTAGAGAAAAAAATATAAAAGATACAGAGAGAGAGAGATGTGGCCAAATCTAGAAATAGTTTGGCAAGCGTCATGTTTTTTCTTCTTCAGTTTATCCCAAATCGTCACTACTCAATAGAACTCTTGCACTTCTCTTTCTCCTTCACCATTGGCATGTGATCTCTCTTGCCGAATGTCACAGCCCATGCCCAAGAAATCGGGGATTAGGGTTACCCCCAATCAGTGACACACATACTCCCGTGAAATTCACACCCAGACCGGAGTCTGAATAGAATTACACAAGGGATATTCACATGCTTACACGTATGAAGTGCTAAACGGATCATATGTTCAAGCATTCAATGCGCGAAAGCCTGTTAATATCGTCCACAATTGTAACACTTCGACCCAGCTTGACCTCGTTTAGCGACTAATTGAATGATTGTTTTAGCTGTTAATTGTGTTTTGCTTTTGGTTTGTTTCGTTACGGGTCAAGGACAAGTAGTTGGGTTGAGTTTGACCTGGATTAGGTAGACCAAGCCCTTTTTCGTAATTTTAGCTTTTCTAAGACATGGTCATTTTCGCATCATCTTGGTGTCAACACATGTATTTCGTTGAGCTCGTTACCTTCCGTAACTACGTCGTTTGTAACCGATGTCATATGATTCCATTGGAGTCGGATTTGACTTGAACTGTAAATTGTTTTATGACTTGGACCTGGTCGCAATTTGGCCTTAAATCTTATCTTATAAAGCCATTCCACCGACTGTTTCTCTCACTCTTCTCTCTCAGTTCACGTGGAGCTCCATTTCTCTCTCCCTCTTGAGTTTTCTTCTGCACCGATCAAGCCACGGAAGAGGCTTCATAGTCTTGAGTCTTGATTTCTAGTGAGCTAAGGTAAGTCTTGAATGGGTTCTCTTCTTCTTCTCCTTCTTTATTGGGTGCATGTGTCTCATGTTTCTTTCTTTCTTCCTTTCCCTTCATACATGGGGAAGTAGGTTTGTGTTTAGACTGGTTGTGGATGTGAATTGAGCCCAAGTACGGCAATTGGAGTGTTAGAATTCAATTGAGGCAAGTATAAGCATAATATGTATGAACCCATGTTGGTATGTGCTTGATTTCGGTTAATTCACATGAGTTTGAAAGGAAAACATGTTTACAGCCCAATTTGACATCATTCTCCCTTTCTCTGTTGGAATTTTACACATCTGATGTCGTTACGGGTTTTCTGTATTTGATTCAGAATTCGACCCCGCGCATGCACTACTAAGCCGTGAAATGTGCTACGGCTGAGCCGTGACAAGCACTACGGCTAAACCGTGACCCAACCGTGAACCCAGCCGTAGATCAATACAGGGTGACACCTGAAAATAACTGAGAGTATGCAATCCTGCGACTCTTCTACTGCCCAGCTACGGCTAAGCCGTGAAGCCTTCTACGGCTAAGCCGTAAGAAGCTTACGGTTAAGTCGAAGGGTTACCTACGGCTGAGCTGGCTGGCATGAATAGTAAGAAAAATAGGAAAAAAAGGAAACCTGTATGACCTTTAAAGTAGAAGGTAGGCAACTTCAACTTGCCCAACGGAACATGATAAAATGCGTGAATGATCTCGAGGGCTGCGAATCATTCATGTTCGTTATCCAGTTGTTAAGTACCTTCCCATGGGTGTTGGTTTAAGGGACTTCGGTGCACCAGCTGATACAATGCAACACTAGACAATGGTGCAGTGGATAACTTAAAACTACATCATCATGCACGGTTAGAAACACTGGATAATTAGATTAGAGTTGGTTAGTAAATGAAGACGATTCGATATGGTAAAATTGCTTGCACAACGTGTTGTATTTCGATCATTGATCTCCACTCTTTATCAGGATCATTATATGTAACATCGGAAGTCGTACTATGTATCCACCTTGACTATGTATGTATTTATGTTATAATGCTTGCACGTATAAGACATGATCTCAGTTATGCACGCAGGATATGCTTGTCAGGATCTACTCAGGGTTTTCATGATTGACTCGGTATGGTCAGGCACTACTTAGCCTCAGCCTTAGGATCCCGACGGGGTGAATTTAGTGTGGTTTTCATGGCCTTGCTGCAGTAAGGAAACGTCTTAGGGAATCCGGACCCCAGGAAACCGAGACCCATTCGTACCTTGGCCCGGACAATGGTGTTATCTGCACGGATATAAGATCCCTCTCTTGGGAGCATATTGCAATGTAGTCGCCAACTAGTTATGTACACAGCATGTATACCTTGATTCACATGGCATGTTTCTTTCTCGCACGACAGCTTAGTTTACAAATGTGACCTGTTATGATTTACATGATGTTATTTATTCTACTAGACACAGCATGTGTTACTTGTTATGGCGTATACTTGGTTGAATCGTTGTATTCACGAGTGGTTTTTGGTGTTACAGGCTCAGATACCCCTGCCGACCCCTCGTCGGTCAGCCAGACTCCTAGTGAGGCCCCCGAGGTCCCATCAGGCCTAGAGGAGTGGATGTGATCACTCCACCGGAGAGCGCCCTGGACGTTCATGGCATAGGAGTCTTCCTTTTTTTGAGATTTGTCACGCTTGGTTCCATCATGAGTTGTATATGTTTTTTTTTTGTTCATTTTGTAAAACCTTCATCTATATATGTTAGTTTTGTTTTCGTATTCTCTTCTTGCATTGTTTAGTGTGATGTTTTGATATCTACAGCTTCCGTGTACATGTTTGGCACGTGTGAACCTTCCCTTGTGCGTGTGCATTTAGACCAGGTCTACGTGTATAGGCACGGGAGTACATTTGTCATCGATTTGGCTTTTACTAACCCCCGAACTCCTGGGCTCGGGTTGTGACATACGTATTGTATGATATCAGAGTGTCTTTGCTCTAGATGATAAGCATGTAGGCATGTAGGAACGTGGCGAGGATACGATTATCTCTTTTGGTTTTTCTAAATTGTTGGGGATCAGTTAGGCAGGAATGCTTTGTGTTTGTGTCTGACTCTTTTCCATTTTACAGGATATGGCGTTCGGTTCAGGTCCTCAGCATAATGCCGGAAATAACGAAAGCGGTTCCGCACCGTCACCACAGGCAATACACACCGACGAACGCATCCTCATGCTATTTCAGTCCATACATGCTTAATCACAGTCGATGGATAATTTGCAAGCACAGGTCACGACCATGTTAGACAGGCAAAGCCAGGCACCAGCCCAGTCGTATGTGGACCAGCAGGTGGTCTTTCAACCGAGAGAGAAGGACCCAAATGCCTTCTACGATAAATTTCGCAAGTGAGGAGCTACGGAGTTCTACGGGACAGAAGAGCCACTCAAGGCAGAGTAGTGGCTAGAGCAGACAGAGGACATATTTGAGACTGTAGTATGCACGAACAAGCAGAGGGTCGGATTAGCAGACTCCATGTTCAGAGACGTCGCGAAGACTTGGTGGAAGAGCGTGAAGAACTCAGACAGAGACATGCCCAATGCGACAGTTTGGGGGACGTTCAAGCAACAGTTTCGGAGGAAGTTTATCCTGGCTCATGTGCATAGAGCCAAGGAAGTCGAGTTCTTAGCCCTCCGTCAGCAGCAGACGACCGTGGCAAAGTCTGTGAATAAGTTTACTCAGTTGTCTCATTTTGCCCCAGACATGATCAATACCGATGAAAAGAAGGTGAATCGGTTCGTTGAAGGTCTGCATCCCCGGTACACACACCATGTGACTGTTTTCCAGTGTCCGGCTACATTTGATGATGTAGTGGACAGGGCCTATCCTGCTGAGGCCATCCACCAAGCTGAAAGAGCTGTTGATCCTAAGCGGCAGCCACCATTCAATGCACAAGGGCAAGTACAGAAGAAGATGCGAGGCCAGCAGGATACTTCTAGTTCTGCCAGTTTGACCTGTGAGCACTGTGGCAAAGGCCACAAGTCCGACGTTTGTTGGAGGAAGACAGGCGCTTGCTTCATCTGTGGTTCTAAGGAGCATATGATGGTCAGTTGTCCTCGATATAAGGCTTCCCATCCGCCACCATCTAGTACTACAGCGGGTGTAACTTCTGGCCGATCTAGTGTGTCTACAGCTCCGAGCAAGTCCTAGTCAGCTCGTCCAGGCCCGAGACTGCCACGTCAGACAGCTCGTGTGTATGCCGCTACCTATGAGAGTGCCGAGGATCCACAGGTAGTCAAAGGTACTGTTTTGATTTTGCACGTTGAGGCATTAGCATTGTTCGATTTGGGGTCTACGCGGTCCTACGGAGCACTTCATTTCGCTGAGCGGTTACAGCAGCCGCCGAAGTCGTTGCCATATGTGTTGGTTGTATCCACCCCAGTTTGCAAGCGAGTGGAGTGTAGTGCATACTACCCCTATTGCGACGTGCATATTGCAGGTCATCAGTTGCCCGTTGATTTGAACTTACTGTCAATGCTAGACTTTGACGTGATCCTTGGAATGGATTGGCTCGCTCGATATTGTGCCTGTGTTAACTGTTACAACAGGACGATCTTCTTCGATTTAGGCATGGGCTTCCGTTTCGAGGGCAGTCAAAAGAGATGCCCCAGGCGTGTGATTTCTGCATGCAAGGCAGATCGCTTGATCCGCAAAGGGTGTAAAGGCTTCATTGCCTTTATCTCAGAGTAGAAAGAGACGAACCAGCTAAGTGAGATTCAGGTGGTCGGTGACTTTCCCGATGTCTTTCCGGACAATGTGCCAGACCTACCCCCGATTCGAGACGTAGAGTTTGCCATTAAGCTTGTTCCAGGCACGGCACCGATTAGAAAAGCTCCGTATCGCGTGGCCCCAACTGAGTTGTTAGAGTTGAAAAAACAATTGCAGGAGCTTTTGGACAAGGGTTTCATTCATCCGAGCGTCTCACCTTGGGGAGCGCCAGTGTTGTTTGTCAAGAAGAAGGATGGTACTCTTCGGATGAGTATAGACTACCGACAGCTGAACAGAGTGACTATAAAGAACAAGTATCCCCTACCTCAAATTGATGAGTTGTTTGATCAACTTCAGGGTGCAGCTTACTTCTCCAAGATTGATTTGAGATCTGGATATCACCAGTTGAGGGTAAAGGAAGATGACATCCCTAAACTGCCTTCAGGACTCGGTATGGACATTATGAATTCCTCGTGATGCCTTTTGGACTAACCAATGCACCTGCAGCGTTTATGGCTTTGATGAATCAAATCTTTGCTCCTTTCGTGGACCAGTTCGTCGTTGTCTTCATTGATGATATTTTGATCTACTCTAAGTCAGTAGAGGAGCATAGGGAACATTTGAGGAAAGCCTTGTCATTACTAAGAGAACATCGATTGTTTGCCAAGTTGTCGAAATGTGATTTTTGGCTTGAGCATGTGGCATTTTTGGGTCATATCATTTCACGAGAGGGATTGGCAGTTGATCCATCTAAAGTAGAGGCAGTTGTGAATTGGCCTAGTCCTAAGACAGTGATAGAAGTTCGGAGTTTCCTTGGTCTAGCAAGTTACTATCGTCGATTTGTCCAGGATTTTGCTAAGATCTCCTCTCCTTTGACTAAGTTGACTCTGAAGAATGTGCTCTTTGAGTGGACTGAGGAGTGTGAAGCCAGTTTCCGGACTTTGAAAGAGAAGTTGACTACGGTCCCAGTGTTAGCCTTGCCAGATGGTAACAAAGGGTTCGTGATATATTCAGATGCTTCTCGAGTTGGCCTAGGCTGTGTGTTGATGCAGCACGGGATGGTAATTGCATATGGATCGAGACAGCTGCGAGAACATGAGAAGATTTACGCCACCCATGATTTAGAACTGGCAACCATCGTGTTTGCATTGAAGCTTTAGAGACATTATCTATATGGTGTGAGATTTGAGGTCCATTTTGATCACCACAGTTTGCAGTACTTATTAACGCAGCAGGAGCTGAACATGAGACAGCGCAGATGGCTTAAGCTCATCAAAGATTACGACTTCCCAATCAAATATCAGCCAGCAAAGGGGAATGTGGTGGCAGATGCACTTAGCAGGAAAGCAGAGTCTGTACAGATGTTGAGCAGTTTCCTTTTAAAGTTCCATGATCTACCTGTTGAGGTGAAATTAGTGGATGAGTATGTGACTTTGGCTAGTACGCTAGTGTTTCAACCTGCGATGATTCAACAGATGAAAGACAGGTAATTCGAAGATCACACTTTGAAGCGCATTCGAGACCACATTGGAGATAGACCTAATGTCATACTGGAGGACGGTGTGCTCTATTTTCAGAGCAGGTTGTGTGTGCCAACGGTTGATGATTTCAAGGAGAAACTGATGAATGAAGCACACTATGCCTGATATGCGATGCACCCAGGCAGCACAAAGATGTATCGGAATCTCAAAGATCGCTTCTGGTGGAACAATATGAAGAGAGAAGTAGCAGGGTTTGTTGCCCGATGCTTGACATGCCAGAAGGTGAAAGCAGGTCATCAGAGACCTCCAGGCTCGTTGCATCCTTTGCATATACCGCAGTGGAAGTGGGAACACATCACCATGGACTTCGTTTCAGGGTTACCGCCGACGAGCAGGAAGAACAACGCCATTTGGGTGATTGTAAATCGATTGACAAAATCAGCCCATTTCATTCCTTTTCGAAAAGGTATGACGTTTTCAGAGATAGCGAGAAAGTTCGTGGATGAGATCATCAGGCTCCATGGTACCCCAGTGTCGATTATATCCGATCGTGATAGTCATTTTGGAGAGCATTCCAAGAAGCTATGGGTACGAAATTGAACTTCAGCACGGCATATCACCCGCAGATGAATGGACAATCAGAGCAGACGATTTAGACCTTGGAGGACATGTTGAGAGCCAGTGTGTTGAACTACGAGAAAGAATGGGATCTCCATCTATCGTTGTGTGAATTCACCTACAATAACAGCTTCCACGAGAGTATTGGGATGGCGCCATATGAAGCATTGTATGGACACAAATGTAGAAGCCCGGTATGTTGGGAAGAAGTTAGAACTCGGAGTTTTCACAGACAAACAATCATCGCCGAAACTACGAAGAAGGTACAGAAAGCAATTGAGAATTTGAGAGTTACTCGGTTGAGACAGAAGAGTTATGCAGACACTCGCAGACAGCCATTAGAGTTTCAAGTCGGTGAGTGGGTTTTTCTGAAGGTCTCACCAATGAAGGGTACGATCCATTTCGCCCAGAAAGGCAAGTTAGCTCCATGATATGTCGGACCGTTCGAAATTAAGAGCCGGATTGGTGATTTGGCCTACCGATTAACTCTTCCAGGGACGTTTTCAGGAGTGCATGACATTTTCCACGTTTCGATGCTTCGGAGATATGTTCATGATCCTTCCCATGTCATTCGTTACAACGATGTTCAGATTCAGCCGAATACTGCATACGTTGAGCGACCGCTCCGCATCATAGGAACCCAAGAGCAAATACTCCGCACCAGGACAATTCGATTGGTCAAAATGGTATGGGAGCATCATAGTCCCGATGAAGCTACATGGGAGTTAGAAGAGCAGATGGCGCAGCAGTATCCCGATCTGTTTACGCAGGTATGAGTGAGTGTTCATTCCAAGGATGGAATGATTCCCAAGTAGGAGAGGATGTAACACTCTGACCCAGCTTGAGCTCATTTAGTGACTAATTGAATGATTATTTTAGCTATTAATTGTGTTTTGCTTTTGGTTTGTTTCGTTGCGGGTCATGGATAGGTAGTTGGGTTGAGTTTGACCTAGATTAGGTAGACCAAGCCCTTTTTCGTAATTTTAGCTTTTCTTAGACATGGTCATTTTCAGATCATCTTAGTGTCAACACGTGTGTTTTATTGAGCTCGTTACCTTCCATAGCTATGTCGTTTGTAACCGATGTCGTATGATTCCATTGGACCCGGATTTGACTTGAACTGTAAATTGTTTTATGACTTGGACCTGGTCGCAATTTGGCCTTAAATCTTATCTTATAAAGCCATTCCACCGACTGTTTCTCTCACTTTTCTCTCTCAGTTCACGTGGAGCTCCATTTCTCTCTACCTTTTGAGTTTTCTTCTCCACCGATCAAGCCACGGAAAAGGCTTTATAGTCTTGAGTCTTGATTTCTAGTGAGCTAAGGTAAGCCTTGAATGGGTTCTCTTCTTCTTCTCCTTCTTTATTGGGTGCATATGTCTCATGTTTCTTTCTTTCTTCCTTTCCCTTCATACATAGGGAAGTAGGTTTGTGTTTAGACTGGTTGTGGATGTGAATTGAGCCCAAGTACAGCAATTGGAGTGTTAGAATTCAATTGAGGCAAGTATAAGCATAATATGTATGAACCCATGTTGGTATGTGCTTGATTTCGGTTAATTCACATGAGTTTGAAAGGAAAACATGTTTACAGCCCAATTTGACGTCATTCTCCCTTTCTCTGTTGGAATTTTACACATCTGATGTCGTTACGGGTTTTCTATATTTGATTCAGAATTCGACCCCGCGTATGCATGGCTAAGCCGTGAAATGTGCTACGGCTGAGCCGTGACAAGCACTACGGCTAAACTGTGACCCAACCGTGAACCCAGCCGTAGATCAATACAGGGTGACACCTGAAAATAACTGAGAGTATGCAATCCTGCGACTCTTCTACTGCCCAGCCACGGCTAAGCCGTGAAGCCTTCTACGGCTAAGCCGTAAGAAGCTTACGGTTAAGCCGTAGGGTTACCTACGGCTGAGCTGGCTAGCATGAATAGTAAGAAAAATAGGAAAAGAATGAGACTTGTATGACCTTTAAAGTAGAAGGTAGGCGACTTCAACTTGCCCAACGGAAAATGATAAAATGCGTGAATGATCTCGAGGGCTGCGAATTATTCATGTTCGTTATCCAGTTGTTAAGCACCTTCCCATGGGTGTTGGTTTAACGGACTTCGGTGCACCAGCTGATACAATGCAACACTAGACAACGGTGCAGCGGATAACTTAAAACTACATCATCATGCACGGTTAGAAACACTGGATAATTAGATTAGAGTTGGTTAGTAAATGAAGATGATTCGATATGGTAAGATTTGCTTGCACAACGTGTTGTATTTCGATCATTGATCTCCACTCTTTATCAGGATCATTGTATGTAACATCGGAAGTCGTACTATGTGTCGACCTTGAGTATGCATGTATTTATGTTATAATGCTTGCACGTATAAGACATGATCTCGGTTATGCACGCAAGATATGCTTGTCACGATCTACTCAGGGTTTTCATGATTGACTCGGTATGGTCAGGCACTACTTAGCCTTAGCTTTAGGATCCCGACAGAGTGAATTTGGTGTGGTTTTCATGGCCTTGCTGCAGTAAGGAAACGTCTTAGGGAATCCGGACCCCAGAAACCCGAGACCCATTCGTACCCTGGCTCGAACAATGGTGTTATCTGCACAGATATAAGATCCCTCTCTTGGGAGCATATTGCAATGTAGTCGCCAACTAGTTATGTGCACAGCATGTATACCTTGATTCACATGGCATGTTTCTTTTTTGCACGACAGCTTAGTTTACAAATGTGACCTGTTATGATTTACATGATGTTATTTATTCTATTAAACACAGCATGTGTTACTTGTTATGGCGTATACTTGGTTGAATCGTTGTATTCACTAGTGGCTTTTGGTGTTGCAGGCTCAGATACCCCTGCCGACCCCTCGTCGGTCAGCCAGACTCCTAGTGAGGCCCCCGAGGTCCCATCAGGCCTAGAGGAGTGGATGTGATCACTCCACCGGAGAGCGCCCTTGACGTTCATAGCATAGGAGTCTTCCTTTTTTTGAGATTTGTCACGCTTGGTTCCATCATGAGTTGTACATGTTTATTTTGTTCATTTTGTAAAACCTTCATCTATATATGTCAGCTCTGTTTTCGTATTCTCTTCTTGCATTGTTTCGTATGATGTTTTGATATCTACAGCTTCCGTGTACATATTTGGCACATGTGAACCTTCCCTTGTGCGTGTGCATTTAGACCAGGTCTACGTGTACAGGCACGGGAGTACATGTGTCATCAGTTTGGCTTTTACTAACCCCCGAACTCCTGGGCTCGGGTTGTGACAACAATTTTCCTTTAATTTCCATATAAATCATGGAATAGTCTAAAGGTAAATATTCAAGAACAAGATTAGTAGATTAATTATACACATGTCCCGAACAACCCAAACATGATGTACTCATGCATACAAGAAGATCAAGATTAACATACCACCTAAGGAATACAGGAAGATATAGACATAACGAGATGGAGTTTTTACAATGCAGCCTACATGGATGCAATCATGCAAATGCTAAAAGACCCTAAAACCCCAAATGTACAATCCTTAGCTATTGGTGAGCTACTCTCGCCAAACAAAACAGTCAGCAACATTTGCTGTCCAACCGACATCACCTGAAGGAAACTCTGTGGTCTCCTTTTACAATACCTGGGTCTGTGCCAGATCGGGTTTAGGACATGAACCTATAACACCATTAAAGAACTCATGAATAAGACTATTCAGCAAAGCATAAGTAAAATTAAGGTAAAACACATTGTATCTAAAAGAATTAATGACATACGATTAACAGAGTTCAAGTTTAGTAAATTAGGCATATCATGTGTTTAAAATAAATCCGCCTCAAGTCAAGGAACTTGCATGGCTTTGCTTCTGGTGGGCCACACGGCCATGCCGATCACCTTCTCCTACCAAAACGCATTGCCTCAAAAAGAATTAAAGACGTAGAATTAATAGAGTTCCAAGTTCGTAACTAGGCAATTCATGCATTTGAAATAAGTATGCTATAAGGATCAATAAACACAATACACACTAGTTGGCTGCTACATTTGCCAGATTCTCCCTTTAGGGAGCAAGCGCTGAGAACACCATCGACCGGCCAGGGTATTAATGTGTCTTTGGTTTCTTGGGTCCAGAAGTCCCAAGACATGAGCACACTGTAGCGGCAACATACATGCTGCACCAAAGTCAACCCCGTCGGGTATCATAAGGCTGAGGCTGAGTAGCACCAAACCATTTCGATTCAATCATGTACTTGAACTTGGGTAAAACATGCAATACCAAACCTCAAGCGTGCACTACATACATACTCAAGTTAATACCAATAGTCGATGTAAATTGTCTCAAGGACACATCAAGTGGATGTAATGCATATAAGATGGAAGTCAAGACGTATGATATCATTCAATTCCATTCATAAGAGTAGAGGACAAGAACCGTCATCCAATATGCCATGCAGTTCAATTTGATAGAATCAAGGTCATTTTACTAGCCAACCATAATCTAGTTCTCCATTATTTCTAACCGTGCATGTTGATGTAGTTTTAAGTTATTCGATGCATGATTGTCTTTCTTTGATGTTACATTGTATATGGAATGTGTATCCGAATCCCTTAAACCAACACTAATGGGGAGGTGCTTAACAAATTGACAACGTCACATGAATAAGTCTCAGCCCTCAAGACTTATCATGATCTTTCAATTATTCCTTTGGGCCGGTTAATGGTGTACAAGGATCCAAGCTATGGCCCTACAAGGTCTCACAACAATACCTATTAATCCTAGTTTTCAGTGGACCACGGCTTAGCTGTGGGTGACTAATGGCTTAGCCACGTGCATCTTACTGCTTAACCGTGTTATGCACTACGGCTTAGCTGTAGTTACCCAGATTGCTCGCAAATCTAGGTGAACCGTGGCTTGATGTACGGCTGTACCATGGCTAGTCTACGGTTAAGCCATGGGTTGGGTACAGCTTAGTTGTAGCACCCATGCGGCTTAGCCATGGCTGAACCGTAGAAAGTCTTCTCCACATTCTTACTTTCGGGACATCAAGCTGTAACTTGACTTATGGTTAGGTCATGGCTAGCCTACAGCTTAGCCGTAGTATATTCTATGGCTTAGCCGTAGTATATTCTATGGCTTAGTCGTAGTCTGACCGTAGTATCAATTCCAATTAAGCTATTCTCTGGAGTCTGAGCCATGGAAACTTACAGCTTAGCCATAAGGGTCAGGAATTATGAAACTCCAGAAGTCTCTGTACAATTCAAAACTGAGAAATTCCATTCAGACTGTAACAAGATTATATGAAAATGTATAAAAGGGCTACGAAACACATGAAACCTGAAAAGTTAGAAAAATCATACAATCATGATTTACCAACATGTATTCATCCTTAGTTTGCTTATACTTGCCTTCAATTAAGCTTTCAAGGTATAAATCCGTTCTCTGGCTCAACTTGGGCTCAACTTAGACTTACATAGCCATGCATGCCAAAATAAAGAAAAGAATGAGTGCATAGAGTGAAGTACGAGTCAAGAGAGCTATAAGTCAAACAACATCATACCTGGTTTAACTCAAGAAAGAAGAAGTCAAAGAAGAAAATGATGAGGCACAGAATCAATATCTCTCTCTTAATGATGAGAGAACCAGGAACGACAAAAAAGAAGAAAAAAAAGAGAGAAAACAGTGAAGAGAGGAAGCTACAGACATGATAAGATCAAATAAGTTGGTGCTCACCCTTATATGAGACAAATTTTTTAAAATTTATTTAAAAAGTCCTTTTAGTTTTATTTAATTATCAGTATAAGTCAAATGAGGGTCCAACTGAATCAAACAGCGTCTAATGCATTCGAGTCAATTACGAAAGTTAATGAGCCCAACAAGACAGACGTGATGGTGTCGATATGATGCATGTATGAGGTGAAGGCAAATTTCTAAAATTACGAAAAAGGGTGTTCATCTACTTAGATAAGGTCAAACCCAACCCAACTATCTATCCATGACCTGAACTGAATCCACTAGGACCAAATTAAAGGAAATCCTCATTACTTAGTTCGTAATCACAATCAATTATTCACTAATCAAGCTTAACTTGGGTCGAAGTGTTACATCAAATCTCTATCAAACCAAACCTCAGATTAAAAAAAAACACTACAAAAAGAAACCAAATCTACTGGCCTCAAGTCCCACCATCTCTGTTTCCTAAAAGGCCCTCCACAGCAAACCCCCAAAAGTGAATTTTGTTCCTCCTTTTCTTCAGGTATGCCTCTCCTTTCTGCCTCCGTATTCCCTCTCTCTCTCTCTCTGTCATGTCTCACCTCGCCACCTCCTTTTCATCCTCCTCCTCCTCTCCTCTTCTCCTTCCCCTTCTTGTTCCCCTTTTCTATTTTATCAAGTTGTTGTTGCTCTGCTCTATTTTAGGCGATCAGGGGATAAAAAAGGCAACAAGGTTTCTTTTTAATTTTTTAATGCTCATAGTCCATACATACATGTATGTATCTTCAGACAACTGCCATTTTGTGGCCCCCACGAATGGGTCCACTTACATAAAATCCAAACCGTTCAAAATGATTCCCCCTCTCTTTATTATACCCTCATAAAATTTAACTCGAATTGGTAATTGGCATACCATTAGATTAACCAATCAATCAATTAAAAAATAAATTTAATAACAACACATCTCTTATTAGCATGAAATTTGGAAGAGGGCCCATTTAAAGAGGGCAACAATTTTAAGTCGATTAGCTTTTTGTAAGTGACATTGATCATATACTTGTTTAAACAAATACACACACATCTATAGAAATTGGTAGCCCGACTGTACATTTTGCTCTTGCCTTTTTTTTCTTTTTAAAACATATGTAGGTGTCAAAATTAGGATTTAAGTTGAATTAAAAAATTTTACAAGTGTTTGATCCAAGATTTAAGCTGAATTGAAATTTTGTGACATTGAAATTACATATTTCATGTCATATTATTGATTTATTTCATATTTTATTTTATTAAATTACATGTTCATAACCTTGCCACTTTGTTTGCCCTACAATTGGGTCCACTTATATAAAATCTAAACTGTTCAAAATGATTTCCCCTCTCTATCATGCCCTGATAAAATTTCACTCTACTTGGTAACTAGCTAAACAGACCCGTGCTTAGCACAAGTAACATAATTTGTAATAGAAAGCTATTCAAAAAACTTAAAACATTATAAGAAATATAAACTATGATATATTTCTCTTAAAGGCAGGTTTGATAGTAAGTTAGTAATAAATATAAACTATTGTTGTCCCATATATAAGCTTCCTAACCAACCCACCTATGGCTACAGGAGATAAATTTGCTAGTATTATTAGCAGATCCTAGCTTGAAATTAACAAATTAAGAGAAAAGAATGAAGCAACTTAGGAGAAGATTTCATCATCATTTTCTCATAATTCATGTCTGGGTTGTGACAAAATTTTACGCTGGCTATCAACCTACTTAACGCAACCTCCTCCTTACCCGGGCTTGGGATCGACAGCAAAAACTGGCAGAGAAGATTTAAAAAAAAAAACATTATAAGCTTTATGAAAACTACCACTCAAGAAAGTTAAAATTATAAAAGTATGTTTAAATGCTCAAGAAAATGTTTAACAGTTTGAATATGTTGGCACCATGAGTGGTTATCCCTTACTATGCTAAACATCATTAGGTATGATAAAAGTTTTCTTCTCATCTTTTTGTTCAAAATCATTCTCTGCCAATTAATGCCTTCATTTTTTTTCCTCTTTCCTTGTGTTTCTTATTTCTTTTTAAGCAGTGGCTTAGGTTTTTGGTTGGGAAGATGATCCACAATATCCAATCCAATGCAAATCCTAATTTGGATATACTGAAAGTACTAAAAATTATTATAGTATTATCCATACCCTCACTAAGGACCCAGTTGAGGTATCCTAAGTCACATTCAAGTGAAAGTTGATTTTGTTCTTTAATATAAACAACTGAATAGTAAAACAGAGTACATGTTAATTGATTTTTGGTAAAGTTGGTTGCTTGGCAATGATAAAATCAGTTCAAGTTTCGTTCCGTGGTTTATTCATATAGATATATTAATTCCTATGTGAATAAGCAACTCACATTATTGTCAATTTGAGATGACGTATGCTAATGTAAAAAAGAAAACTGTAAATAACCTAATAATACTATCCTTTTTTTATTCTGGTGGAGCTTGGAACTTGAACTTTGGTTATCATTAGAAAAATAAGTCCGGATTTCTTCGAGGCACCTATCCATTGTTAGGTTAGTTTTAACCTATCTATTGTTCAATTGAAAAATATTAGTTTTAATTGTTGAAATCAAATATAAATCTAAAACTGAAAGAGGCTGATTTTTTTTGCCTATTTTTAATATTGTGAATTCTATTACTCCAATTATCTACTAATGAACTTGCATGTGATCAGATATGGATAAGAGTTGGATATTTCTTAGAGATAAATTTAGTAGGCAGCATATGGATGGAGTGGATTCATTTATTGAATTTGCAAAAACATATTTGGCCGGGGTTGGAGAGATTAAGTGCCCGTGTGCAAACTGTTGCAACTATTTTACACACCCGTAAACGTCATCTGCTCAGATATGGGATGAGGGAATCCTACACTATTTGGTTAGATCATGGGGAGATTCCACAACCTGATGAGTCGGATGAGATCGTGGATGAATTTGATGAGGACCATCATGATTTTGATGAATTAATGGAGGACTATTATAGGTGGACTTATATGGAGGATGATATCTTAGAGCTAGAGAATGTACAGAACTTTGAGAAAATGTTAAAGCCCTCTCAGCAAGTCTTGTACTCGGGTTGCAAAAAGTCAGATACTGTACTATCGTTCGTCATTCAGATGCTACAGGTGAAGGTAGAATACAAGTGGAGCAATAACTCTTTTAACAAGATGTTGAAGACATTCAAGAAGTTCTTACCAAAGGAAAATATAGTTCCTGGATCAATATATGAGTGCAAGAAGTGACTTTGTGACTTGGGTTGGGGTACGAGCCTATCGATGCATGTAAAAACGATTGTGCACTATTCTGGAAAGATACTGCTAAATTGGAAAGATGCTCTGTATGTGAGGAGTCTAGGTACAAGGTTAACGATGGCCGGGGTAACAAGATTCCTTATAAGATACTGCGTTGGTTCCCATTGGCACTGAGGTTACGAAGATTGTACATGTCCAAGATGACAGCAAATGACATGAGATGACATTGTGGTAAGCGTCTCGATGAAGGGTTAGTAAGTCATCTAGCCGATTGTAAGGAGTGGAGGGACTTTGATCGGCATTATCCTAAGTTTGCTCAAGAGATCCGCAATGTAAGGTTGGGCTTGGCCACCGATGGGTTCAACCCTTTTGGAAACTTAAGCACCTTTTACAGCATGTGGCCGATGATACTTATGCCATATAATCTGCCACCCTGGAAGGCAATGAATGACCCATTTTTCATGTTATCTTTACTTATTCCAGGGCCGAATCAACCAGGAAAGGACATTGATGTCTACCTAAGGCCATTGATTGACGAGTTGAAGGATCTATGGGAGATAGGAGTTTTGACTTATGATGCTTCGATTAAAAAGACATTTCGGATGCATGCAGCTGTCATGTGGACTATGCTTGTCCCATTTGCAATGATAATCCAATGTCCCGCAGGTTGATAGATAAGCTTGGGTGAGTGGGTCATCGAGCTTACTTGCCTGAAAACCATCCTTGGAGGAAAGACAAAAGGTTTGACGGACATTGTAAGCTTCAGACAAGATCCTTGGAGTTACCAGTGGAAAAGGCAGTAGCTCAGGTGGAGGAAGATCATTTGCGCGAAGTTAAGTTTAGGAAAGCTCCTTCCAACAAGAAAAGACCCCGTGACCCTCAATAAATAAGTTGGAAAAAAAGAAGCATTTTTTGGGAGCTACCATACTAGAAGTCATTGAATCTTCAGCACAACCTCGATGTCATGCATATTGAGAAGAACATATGTGAAAACTACTATGGAATTCTAATGGCCATAGATGAGAAGAATAAGGATACTTTTAAGGCCCGTGATAATTTGGAAAATATGCACATAAGGCTAGAATTACACCAGAAAAGGAATGAAGATGGATCCATTGTGAAGCCTCCGGCAATCTACACATTGAATCCAAAATAGATAGATGGTTTTTGTGAATTCTAGCAATTGATCTATTACCTGGATGGTTATACAGCCTACATCTTGAGATGTGTCAGCTCAAAAAATGGCAAGTTATCAGGTTTGAAAAGTCATAACTGTCATGTCCTCTTTCAGCGTCTTCTTCCTATAGGCATGCGTGGTTTTGTGAACAAGGAGATATGGACGGCATTATTTGAGTTGGGTAGCTTCTTTCAGGAGCTTTGCTCAAAGACATTAAGGCCGAGTGATTTGGAAAAATTATAGGAAAGAATAGTACTCATACTCTGCAAGATAAAGAGGATCTTCCCTTTAACTTTCTTCAATGTGATGGTCCATCTAGTTGTTCACTTGCCGCATGAAGCTATGCTTGCTGGACTGGTGCAATACCGTTGGATGTACCCGATCGAGAGGTAAATGATACCTTCTTATGGTGAATTAGTTGTTCATTAGTGTAATTCTCCTCTATATGTAATTATAATATAATTTTTGTTTGTTTGAAGGTTTCTTGGGACACTAAAAAGGTATGTCACTAATAGAGCACGTCCTGAAGGTTCAATAGCTGAGTCATATATTGTCAAAGAGTTTCTTACATTTTGTTCAATGTACCTAAAAGGGTTTGATAAACTAGAACGGAATGACAATGGTGGCAGATGTGGCTCTGGGATGGAGATCTTCTCCCAGCATGTCCATCTTTTCTGACCGATCTCAAAGGCTTCCAACCCTTCACAAAAGGAAAAGGAAATGGCTCATTGGTTTGTGTTATACAATACAGATGAGGTCCTACCTTAATTAGAATATGTAGTTTGGTCTAATTACATGTACATACAGCTCTTACACTCATTTATTTTTACACAGCTTTTAGATACTAATGAGCCAAAATCTCCTTAAGTAGAGAACACAAGAGTATTGTGCAAATTCCACAAGGACGTGACATAGCTCAGGTACAGCAAGAAGAATTTCCAAATTGGTTCAAAAAACAGGTAAGATATACTGAAAAAATGAAAACCACTCAAAAACAATGAACTAGACCACAATTGATATTAACTTAGTGCACTTTCCATATGTTGATCATGTAGATGAATGATTTGTGAACTCAAGGATCAACAGAAGCACCTGAAGAACTTTGGTTATTGGCAAATGGTCCCGATCCTATCATTGATTTTTATTCTGGATATGTCTCTAATGGCATCCAATTCCATACTCGAGACCGTGAAAGCCGTTATAGGTGCCAAAACAGTATGTTGGTCGTGGAAGGGGACCATAAAGGAAAATAGATTGATTTCTATGGTTATCTGTGCAAAATATGGGAGTTGAGATATCTGCATAAGGGTAGAGTGGTTCTGTTCCAATGTGAATGGTACAACACAAGTCATAGAAGCAGAATTTTCAATGATAAACATGTCACATCTATTGATGTTACAAGGCGTTGGTATAAAAATGATCCATATGTCTTACCAAGTAATGTGAGTCAAGTATTCTATGTTAATGTACCAGTAAAGGCAAAAATTGGAGAATTGTAGAACGGATTAGGCACTGTGGAATATGGGATGTTCCAAAGCGAGATGATGCTGATGCATTTCAATAGGATAAATCCACTTCTGGTCTCTCAATCCATGATGAAGACATGGATCTTCCTTACCATAGGGATGATAGGGATCCCGAGATCATTCATATCAATGAACTAAGGTCAGAGCATATAAATGATGATAGTGATGAGGAGGACACCTTGGTGGAGTACGTAGATGACAAAGACGATGAAATGGAGAGATTACCCAATCCTGATATAGATCTTGATGTGGGTTATCAGATGTAATTTTTGTTTTTTACTTTTCTCATGTACGGACATGTGTTATGATTTAATAGTCATTTTTTGTTTAAATGTCTCAATATTGCTCCATATTTTATTTCATATTATTGATTTATGTCATATTTCATTTTATTAAATAACATGTTCATATATAGTTGCCAAAAAAATGCCTAAAGGCGGCAAATCGTTTGTGATGCCTTAGTGGGTAAAGAGAGTTAAGATGAATGTTTTGGAGAAAAAGAGAAAGAAAACTATGGAGGAGAATTCAAAGAAAATTCATGAGTTATGGTTAAATAAAGCGGCAGATTTGATGCTCAGTTCGAATAGGTGGACCACGAGTACATGCGAAAGAAAGGGAAAGAGAATCAGGTCGGTGGTAAATGATGATAACGAGGAGTATGTACCGCCCGAGGGTGAGTAAGGACAGAGTTCTTCCAATGAAGATACTGGTGGTTATGAGGATGATAAGTCTGCTTGTTCTCAAGCATCGAAGGTAATGTGTGTCTCAAATATGTTTCCTATTTTTTGTTTATAATCACATCTGCATATATATCAAGTTGTTTCCAAATATATCAAGTTGTTTCCAATTATTGACTTATGTATTAATACTTCATTTTTATGCTATGCCAGGTCAAACATATGGCCCCGTGGTCGAAGAAAAGAGGCAGGGGTCAATCATGTGGAGGGCATGCCCATGGTTCATCTTCGACACAACCTTCACCAACAAAGGCCAATCATGCAGTGAGCATACCCGTGGTGGCAACAATTAATCAAGTCCCACAACCCACCTTACCTAACCAAATGACCAGTCCACCTACTATTAGTAGTAGCGTTGGTAAGAAATATATGGCTTTATATATACATAACGAATTGTCCTTACTTTAATATTTTTTTTATAAACTAATTCAAATTAAATTATTGTCTTAACAGCATCGGTCCCAGCATCTTCTAAAATGCGTGGGCTGGGTGCGTTCTGTGGTTTGAGCACGAATAAATTTAGAAAACAACTCGATCATGTCATTCTAGTTGAAATTGACTTTGACCAAAAGAAAATAGTAGGTTATTGGGCCCCTTCCTTGGTGAGTGCTCTTGGGGAAAAATTTAGTCTTTTATACCACTCCGAGATATTAAGTTTGCAAAACTTGATAGTGGGTTAAGGTAGTAGATTATTCAGAGAGTTTCGGTAATTTTTATAATGTATATACTCCAAACATATTATTTATGATTTTAGCTGGGGCAATTTTGTTGTTTCCAATTGCATTAAACCTTTGACTTTAGGGACTACACAAACAATGAGAAGGTCATAAGTATCATTGACAAAAGGTATAAAAAATTATTTAAGTATTGGAAAAGCATCTTGCACAAGCGATACCTTGCGTTTAAGGAGGAGAGAATGGCTGACCTCAAGAGTATTAAAGATCCTCTTTATAAACGAGATGGCTAGGTGTGGATGATCGAAAATGTGTGGGAGAATAATGACAAGTGGAAGGTATATAGCCTATGACTACTCTTCTAATTTATATAAACATACATAAATTGTCAATCTTTTACTTCCAATTCTTATTTTATATACACATTCCATTAATTGATTATATTTCCCTTGTAGAAAAAGTTGGAGAATGGGAAGAATGCTCAAGCTGCCCTGAAATACAATCATACAAGCAGCTACAGATCGTTTGCATCCCGAGCTGATATTACTGTGAGTGCATGTTTAGAAATTCTTACAGTATTATTATAAGATTCAGTGTTTAATTAGTATAATTGGTTTATCAAATGAAACAATAGACGAAGGAGAGTGGTGTACAACAGTCTATGCTTGATAGATTCGCAGACACCCACAAACGTCATAAAAAGGGGGGTATGTGGATAAACGACATTGTTGAGCAACGTCATGTACATATACCTAACTCATTTGCAATAAACACCCAAAACTACATTGTTATATCTTTGTTGGAGGTTAATGTATTCAAATTTAATAGGCTACAATGGTGGAAAAGATTACTTCACATCGCAGTCAGATGTCCCAGATCCACAGATTGAGGTGCAAGTTTTTCAAGAAGTGCTTGGAAAGAGGTCGGCCTACACATTGGAATACGGGATTCGCAACACCTATTCATCTTTTACACAGTCTCAAGCATCTAATAATGAGTTGATCGCTCAATGCCAGCAGATTGCTAAATATCAAAGTCAAATGTCATGAGTTCAAAACTTTTTGCTAATGGTGGCTGAAAAAACAAGGATAGATCCAGCTAGCATGCTTATATTTAGTCCAGGGAGCGGTAGTGGTGATGCCACATTGGCTGGAGGGCACGATGAGGCTTCTCTTGGTTAGCATCTATTTTGCAGTAGACAGTCTTCTATTTTGATATATGTACTTTGATATTTTTCGATCTTGCTTTTAGGATATTTGAAAACATTTGATGTTTATTCGATGGGATATATATATATATGTTTTAAAGTGTATGTTGACTTTTTGAATATAAATGTTTTATTAATGTGCTCATATTTTGGATTTGTATTTATTGTATTGCTAATGTATTGGGATGATATAAACAAGGATAAGCAGGTTGCAGAAACATTTTTTTCAAAATTAAAAAAAATTGAAATTACTTTTACCAATATGTACCAATGCATTTTTGTGTGCCAATGCATTTTTGTGTTGGCAAAAGTTGTTTTGCCAATTTCTTTTCCTACTTTTGCTAACACTATAGTGTATTGGTAAAGTTTAACTTTTGGCAGCATTTTATTTTGCGTTAGCAAAAGTTTATTTACCAACTTGTTTTCCTATTTTTCTTAACACCCGTTTGTATTAGTAGAGATCAACTTTTGCCAACGTTTTTAATTTGTATTGGCAAAAGTTGCTTTACCAACCTGTTAACTCTAATTTTGCCAATACCATTTTGCATTGGTAAAGATCAAAGTTTGCCAACATTTTTTGTTTGTGTTGGCAAGGGGCACCCCCCCTCCCCCACATTCTTTTACCAACACCTATCCAACATATTTTTCTGGGTTGGTAAAGTGTGCTACCAACATTTGATTTTTTCCAACGTTTTATTGTGTGTTGGCAAAAGTGAATTTTATTAGAGTGGTACATATATATGTTAGATTAGGTGATAATGAGTATAATCATGCAATATTAATGATATGTGGGCATGTAAGATCTAAGATGATAAGTTAGAATAAAAGAAACCTCATTGGAACCCAATTTGTAGAGTTCTGCACGCGAACTCATACTTTAGAATTTGTCTCTAGGAATTCTGAGGCTTACAGTGAAGCCCATGGCTAAGCCGTAAGTATTTATAGATCGGTATCCAGAGAGCACAAAGACTCACATTTGAACTACGGCTAACCCTCGACTAAGCCGTGAAATCAATTGCGGCTAAGCTGTAACCCTCCCGTGACCAAGCCGCATGCCATTCTACGGTGAACTTTCTATAAAGCTCAAAAATTAAGAATTACTCTACGGTTCACCCACGACTAAGCCGTATCCTAACCATAACCTAGCATAGGCTTAGCATGACTAAGCTATAGGCCAATATACAGCTAAGCCGTAAATGCGTATGAAATTGAGGGAGAGACTAAGCCACTCGGCTAAGCCGTAACATGTATATGGCTAAGCCATAAGAACACTGTGAACTTAGGATATTAGGAATTTCAAATGACTTTGTAGGGCTTTAAATATGACACCTTTTCCCCACTGAAATTATCCCGGTGGTGATCAAATGATAAAGAGGATGAGTGTAAAGCTGTCACTTATCCTCTTCGATTTTTCGAATGAATTCTCGATGTCACGTCATGGGTGTTGACATAAGAAGAGGTGTCCTTTATATACACAATGTAACGTCAAAATTGGTGACACAATGGCACCAAACATTTTATGAATACATCGTGTTGAATACCCTCAGAATCATGGATTATCTAACATAGGGTTGGCTAAAAATCTCCTTGATTCCTTCTCGATTTAAATGCATTCATATTATTAAGAAATCTTGCACTCAACATGATGTAGTCATGTTCCCATTCTTCCTGGCGAACCTTGAGGCAACTGGTTCGGAACTTCTAATGAGTGTGTGTCCATGAGCTAAAATGGGTGTAGCTAAGGTTGAGAGGGTTCGAACTCTATTAGCTCAATTAAGTATGCTTTAATTGATTATCAGATACTTGTTAATTCCAATTTCTATGATTGAATATGATCTCGAGACCGAAACTCTCTCATGTATGATATGATAAGTATGAATGAATATGTATGAATATGAGACGATCACTACAATTGATCATAAGTATGAAAGATATAAAGTCGAGTCGGAATTGATAAGTTGAGTTAGCACCACTTAGCCTGTACCCTTATTAGGTTCGACGAGACCAATTTGGGTATCCCTTATGTCACGCTGTAGTAGTTTATGGAGGAGTTGTTAGCGCCCCTCTGAAGCTAGCTTGATCCCGTAACGTAATTTTTATATGTATTTTATACGCTCTCTCTAGATGATACGCTCTCTTTTGGGAGAATATAACCTCGTGGATGCCAATTAGTATGTTTCGATATCCTGTTTATGATTTGTTACTCATGCTTAACTCATGCACAATCAACCTAGTTTTCCACTATGGTTTTTTTTAATTACTATGCACTCTAAATCATTTGATACATCATGATGGTCTTATATATCTCTATACTTGCTTAACCGTCATGTAAACAGTGCTACCTTAGTGTTACAGGTATTAAACCGAACCCAATATGGTAAACGATGTGCCCCGACAGGAACCTCAACGGAACCTCGGGAAGAAGATGAGTGCAATGAAGACGACGTCTTCTATTAGTCGTCCTATGAAGAGCGACAATGGGTTCTTTGTTAGGTTGTTTAGTTTAGACATGCTTGGACTATGATTGTTCTTGCACCTAGCAATATGATAGACACATATATAATTTTGGATTTTGTATATGTTGCTTTTGATCATTACAAGTGCATTACACAGACTTCCACTTATTGTTGAAATTAAATTACGCGTTGGAGAAACTTCTCTACACGTTCCTATGGAATCTCCCTTGTAGTGACTTATGCATGTCTTCACATGCACAAATTGCTGCGGGATTACATATGCACACCCCATGGGGCCCATCCTAACCCCAATTCCTAGGATCGGGGCATGACAATAGGGCTGTTTTGATTTTTGAAGGAAATGGTATCGGGAACGAGAATAAACAACAACAACGAAAGTGGTATGAACCCGTGATTGGAAACGGTTGGATCCGCTCCTCCACCCTCACCTTCAAATGCAGAAGATCATTTCATGATAGTAATGCAAGCTATCCAGACTCAATCCCAAACGGTGCAAGCACAAATGCAAGTCATGCATGCATTACATGCTCAAATGGCCACTATAGTCGAGAGACAAAGTCAACCCTCAGTTTCACAGCCTCATGTAAAGCAACAAGTTGTGTTTCAGCCAAAAGAAAATGACTCCAATGCTCTATATGAAAAGTTTAGAAAGAAAAGGGCTATAGAATTTCATAGCAAAGAAGATGCACTACAAGCGAATGAATAGCTAAAGCACATTGATGATATGTTTGACATGGTTATTTGCACCAACAGGCATGAGGTCTTGCTCACCGCTTCTATGTTTCACGGTGTGGCTAAAACTTGGTAGAAAAGTGTGAGAGATTATTACAAGGATATGCCTGGTGCTAGTGTGGGAGACTTTCAAGAAGCAGTTTAAGAGGAAGTTTTTTTCGGCTCATGTTTAGAGGGAAAAAGGAGTGGAATTCATGGTATTGCAGCAACAAACAAGTGTTTGTGGCAACCTATGTACATATGTTTATTCAGTTGTCTTAGTATGCAGAAGATAAATCAATATAGAGGGGAAAAAAGTTTAAGATCAGTTTAAACCAATTACAACCAGAAGAGGCAATTCGTTTGTTTTCTGCCTCATCCATCAGTGGTCTACAATTGAAATTCAAGATCCCTAAAATTACTCTCCCAGTTCTTTTTTTTCACCATCTTCTAAGTCATTATAGCAATGTACCCACCATAAGATTATACTATGGCAGGTCATAGGCATTGATTTTGAATGGATGTGGAATTGCAAATATGAGATCCACTGATGGACAATTCCTGATGGGCTTTGTGCCCACTGATTTTAGAGAATCCTCTCTGCAAAATCTTCTTCATTTTTCAAGGGACAGGGAATACGGTTTCCAGGAGACCCTTGCACGCCATTGTTCGAGAGCCTTTCATGGCATCAGCATGGTAGATTAGTAATGCATTAAGTAAACTAATTAAATATTCTAAAAGTATGTTTTAATTTTAGAATTTAATAAAAAGTTATAATAGTTTCATTGTTTATGATGAGAGTTTAACTTAAAAAAGGTTCAGAAAAGTTACATTTATCGGTCTAACAACAATCTTGAATTTAAATTTAGTTTGTTACAATATTTCTAAATTTTAATCTATGTTTGATTTCCAAGAAATTATCTTAGTTTGAATTTAACCTGTTCAGTATTTATTTATTTATTTATTTTTGGAACAACAATGAATAGTCCCTCCAAACTGTTGAGTAATTGAATCACATTGTTTACACTGTTCAGCAGAGATTAACTGTTTCGGGTTGAATCTAACTGCTACTGCAGCAGTTTCAGTTCAACCCATTTTAGACATCCTTTAGGCCTATGCAGCTCTCTACAACTATTTAGGAAAGTAACACTTGGCAATGTTGTGGAGCCTAACAAGCTTACCCATTAAAACAAGAGTTCAAGATCTAACCATGCAGGAAAAAAATGAAAAAAAGAATCAGGTTGGACGAGAATTACTAGACGTCTTAAAAGCGGGCTCGTGTGGTTTATCAAACATCTTTTGAACTTATTCATACAACGAGTGGATTTTGCTCTTGCGCATTTTTTAAGGGTTTATTTGTGTAGGGGCGTGGTGCGGAACGGGGGTTCCTACCACCCAAGTAGGAACTCCCAATTAGTGCCAAGCACAGAGATTAAGGCCATTTTGTGATTTCCACCTTCTTATCCCTATTACACCAAACATATGCAAGAGTTTCCCCGGAAATAGGCATTACACAAATCTCAAGTCCTACCCATATGGGAAATGGAAGAAAGACACGTGAAAACAAAACCTTGAGTCGTACCCTCAAATGGGAAATTGAAGTCCTCTCCATTTATTTTTTTTACCTTTCTTACAAGGTGAAAGGCTCATACCAAAACAACGAAACAATGGAATATTAGGAAAATTAGAACAATTTTTCTCTCCATGGAGACTCCCACCTGCACAAATGCATCTTCCTTGATTGTACTGGACTGTTAAAGGTCTAAATTAGAGATGGACTCAAATGGCCTCGGCCTTTGTGAAATATGGAATGCACGGACCACATCAAAGTCTGGATGATGGCCCAAGTAGGTGCAACATAAGCCCAAGTCTAGGTTTGGCCCAAATTCAAGTTAATTTTTGTGTTTTTCCCACTAGATATATCTCATCAAGTTTCTCAATCGTCGAATAGGGCATTAGGGCTTGCCCCTGATAGCGCTCTAACCGTGTTTCTCTATTCTAACTCATCTTTGCACCAGGTCTATTAACAGCCCTATATGGCTTAGTCTGAATCACTGGAACTTGATCACCCTGCACTAACCCGGCAAGTGAAAATGAAATAAATTGTGATTTGTACTCCAAATTAAAAACCATGACTCATGGGAGCAGCTCAAAACTATAAATTACTTTCATTTTAGCAATCCAAACATTTTTAGTGAAATCCAATGATCTTTTAGTGACACAGTTGAATTCTGATTGGATTTGCCTTGTGTTGCATTGAACATTTATTCCAGGAGCCTATGAAACAAGGGACTTGGGCAGAGGACTGGCCACTCATGATAATTTCTATTTAAGTCATGCGGGGCTCTACCAATATAAAAAAGAACAGGGCCACACGGGTGATTTGAGCAAGTTGATCAATCAAAATGAGCTCCTTGCAAGTTAAATTAGATTTCACTTTAAGATGCACAGGATGTACAGGGTGCGGGTTCCCCTAGAGCAGGAAACTTATAAACATGGATTTTCTTCGTATATGAGTAGATCCTGCTAGACATTTCAAGCTAGGGAAGCATCTCTTTAGGGAAGGCCCAATGATAAATGGAGTCCGGATCATACCAACCACCCCACCCACCCCAACAAATTTTACACAAATAAAAATGAATCTCATTGTAAGATTGATTATCTGTTTAAAAATATGATGAATAAATAATTCTCATATATGAGGGGGTGTCCAATTTGAAAAGCAATCGATGCTTAGTCCTATACGGTATTTAGCTCCATAGCTCCATATCTCACTTTAATAAGCATAGGCTTGGTTATGTCTAATAAAATGAAATATTTCAAAGACTTGCACGCTATATATGTAATCAATTAATCTAATAATGGCCAAACTCCTATTGAACTAAAATTTAGGTGAGGGCTTACAAGATAGGGGAACTTAGGGCGTGTTGGCATTGTTCTTGTCTTGTTCTTAATTTTATACTCAAATCAGGTTGTGTTGCTATAGAACTTATTTGGCACATTATATTAAAATACTCTGTATAGAATATGTCATACGAAACTTGTTTGGTAACAATATAAAAAATATTCTTCAATGAACGAAAGTAAGAGAACCATAAGATTTAAAATGTGGGACCAATTTTTTAATGTTTGCAACAGTCTATTATTGTCACTTAAAATGTGGGACCAACATTAATGTTTGCGACAGTCTATTATTGTCTTACATGGGACCCATCTGTATAAGTTACAATATGGCACCCACTTTTAAAAATTAGAACATGGAATCAAAATTCATAGGATTTATAAGGTAGGCCTATCGTTATAGGAATTATAATGTAGGACCATACTTTTATGAATGTAAAATATGACTCATCTTTATAAATTATAGCATAGTTCACACATTTAAAAATTAGAATATATTGTTACGTTCATAGGATTTATAACGTAGGTCCACTTTTTATGATCATGTCTGCATGACCCACATTTAGAAATTGCAAAGTGGAGCTACTTTTGAATCCATGGGATTCAGTGATATATAGGGGGGTTGTGTATGTGTGATTCAGTTGGATAGCTTATAAGGTGGGCCCCATTAGGCGTGTCTCGCCAAACAGACCGTAAGAACTGTCCTTAGAGGATCAATTCTCGGCGTACATTTTATATATGAGAATCGATCTTGTGAGGACAGTCTGCATGGTGAGGAACACCTAGGATAAGCTCACCTCATGACCTATTCAAATGGTCCACATATGTACAACCCCCCTATAGTACGTGAATCCTATCGATTTATGTGGATTAAAAAATGGATAGTATTATTGGATTGAGAGCCAATTCTTATTGTTTATAAAGTCATTAGACTTTTGAACCACGGATAAAGAGGTTAAGATATTAGGTTGACTTACAAATTTGATATATCAATTAGCCCCACGTGAATCTTTCAATCCCCTTCTCGTCCTATGATTAATGGGGTCCCATGGGCCCCCACTTGGTGGTATGTACCATAAGACCCCAAGGACCGTCCTTATACGATCGGTTCCCATGTATGCATATTGTATACAAATACAAATATATTTGGACCCAGTTGCTAGCTGATTGGCCCTCCGGTTGGACAGGATCGAACCGAACCGAACCGAGCCGAACCCAAACCGGGAAGCACAATTTTTGAGTTTTAAAGTAAGCACCAACCCAGTCTATTGTCGACAAGAGCTTTTGCATTTCTACTAGGGTTTTAGTGCGTCTTTATATTTTGCCTCCTCCAATCCTTGTCGAATCGAAATCGTGATGAATCCTTTGACGCTGGTGAAGCGGATACAGAAGATAAATTCGACAGAAGCATCGCTAGGGGTATCGGAAGAAGCTTCTTGGCACTCCAAGTACAAAGATTCTGCTTACGTCTTCGTTGGCGGCATTCCTTTCGATCTCACCGAAGGCGATCTCCTTGCTGTCTTTTCCCAGTAAGATTTTCCATTTTCAATTGCATCTCTCTCTCTCTCTCTCTCTCTCTCTCTCTCTATATATATATTTTAGGATTTGATGATGCCTATGAAATTCCATTCCATTTGATAGGTATGAGATGTTAAACTGCTTTATTATTATTATTATTATTTTTTATTTTTTGATTCGTTGATTGATTAATTTAGGTATAGGGTGATTGTGGATGTCCATCTAGTTGAAATAATGTTTATATATATAAATATATTGATTGATTGAATCAGGTATGGGGAGATTGTGGATGTTAATCTTGTTAGAGACAAGGGCACTGGAAAGTCTAAGGGCTTTGCCTTTCTTGCTTATGAGGATCAGAGGAGTACGACTCTTGCTGTAGGTTCGTCCTCTTCTGCGATTTGTATTTTTGATTTCTAGGTGTTTTTCTTTTTTTTTTTTCTTTTTTTTTTTTGGGGTTCTTGCTATCATCCCAAGTCCCTCTTCCGATCACACATCCAAGCTGTGAATCATATGGGTGCCATTGTGTCGGTTACCTACCTACCTTGGGAACCAGAAGGATTTCTTTTGATGCTCTCTCTCTATGCATGAAATTGATGGAATTTGGATCGGGACGGAGCCAATTGCCCCCTCTCAACTTGTTCCTTCCCTATAACATAGGAGAAACATATCCAATGATAGATTTTGATTCTATACTTTTGCCCCTCTTCTCAACTTTCCCTTTTCTCTTGTTTGCCCCTCAACAATATTTTTTTTCCATCTTAATAAAGAAACGCATCGGAGGATTTTGGTCTTTTTTACTTTCATAAAAAAGATAACTCATCAAACCACTAATTGATTTTTTCTTTCAAATTTTAATTTTGGAACGGATGGATTGGGTTTTTAAATTTTACCATTGTAGAATGGATTGGTTGACTTTGTTATAATGGATTGAATGTTAGTATAAGTTGATGTTTTACCTTTATTTTATTATTGTAGAATGAATGTTAATATAAGTTGATGTTTAACCTTTATTTTATTATTGTAGAATGAATGTTAATATGAGTTGATGCTTGAATGTGTTACATGGACTCGGATACAAGTATCGAGTGCGGGTGTGTATGTAAGAGTTGGATGCATTAACCCTAAAAGTGAAGGATATGCAGATACGGCAGAAAAGCATCCAAAAATTGGATACGGATATGGCAAAATTTATAAAAATTTGGGTGTTTAATTTTTATCCTTTAGAACTTGCATATGTGTTTTTTTCTCTTCTTCCTTTCTATAAATTCAAAAAGAAAAAAAAAAGAATGACTGCTGAATCCCTTTTTTTTTTTTTTTTTTTTGCTGTATTGGATACGTATGCCACACCCACACCATCACCCACAGGATATGTCCCCATTTTTGCCGCATCCATGTATCATAGATGCTTGACTTCTATTTTATATTGCGGAATGGATGTTAATATAAGTTGACGTTTGATTTTTGTTAATAGTTATAATGAATCTGAGGAGACAACTTGTTTGATCTAATAGCTTTATTCCTTAAAAGGAAACAATGTATGAGCACTTTTGGAAAGGCATATGGAACTTCTATTATATCAGTCCATGTTTTTATTCCAAGGCATTTTAAAGGGGAACAAAACAGTATGTTTGGAATTATTTTGTATGGAGAAACTTTTTTTTTTTTTTTTTTTTTTGAAAATCTATGTTGGTTTTAGAGAGAATGGTTTGCTTGAAGAAGGTATGTCTGCGTGGAGGAGAAAGTGTGTACATTTCTCTTCACAATGCAGCAAAATATAGGATTTTGCAGGATAAATTTTAACATCGGACAAAAACTGTCAATCAGAACTTCAATGATGTTTTAGTAGATTAACTTCTCAATAAAGATTATAAAGACTCTTTCATATGATCCAATTCCAAAGAAAATATTGCGAAACACTGAATTGTCTACATTTTAAGTTAATACTTTACATGTATCTTTCTTGAAAATAGTCGCTATATATTAAAATAATCAATGCAATAAAGATTTATGCCTTTTTCTAAAGAGTTGTGTGGGGGCAATAGATGTTACTTTGTGAAGGCCATGATACCTATGGAGAAAGAGATGGCTTACAGAGGAAAAAGGAAATGTATGAAAAATGTTTTGGCACCTTGCTTATTCATATGCTAATCACTTTCATTATAACTAGATGGGGAGGTATTGCACATGATTCACTAATATTACTTTATTACTTGATGCTACTTATAAACTGAAGGATTTGACATGCTCCTGTAGGTAAACAACAGACAATATATACTATAATTCAAGTGACATTAACATATTATGATAGTTTTTCTTTTTATATTTTAAAGAAAAAATTATTTTGTTGATGCTAGGTTTATGCACATGCATGGCTTTCATGCTCCATATTGTATTCGGTTTTGGTTAGCTGACTTTTAGGAGGTGCTCGCCCTCACGAAAGAAAGGAGGTTTTTAGTTATGTTCATTTATCTGTCTGTTTTCTTTTAGAAATGTTCATTCATCATTGAGGAATGTGATAGAGCGTTCTTTTGGCGTATTAAAAGTTTGTTTTTTCAATTTTAGAGAAGATACCTCTTCACACATACACTCTATAAAGAAGTATAGTTCTCGCTTCAATGACAGTGCACAACTTTCTTAGAAAAGAAGCTATTGCAGACGAATTCTTTCATTAATACGAGTATGAAGATATAACTCTAGCGGTGAGTGCTGGTGGGATAATAGTTACCCTTGGAAACCAATGCACAACTCCTTTGTCATTCATGATGTTGTTGTTGTTATTATTATTATTATTATTATATTTTTTCTTGTTAGTTAAATGACTATTTTGTAAATGAATATTGACACGAACTTTACTTTTGCTTAAGAACACATTTGGTATCAGGTCAGGAATCTGCAAATCTAGGGATTCCTCATTGCCCCTGGAACAAGGATTCTTCGCTGCGATTTTGTATAGATAAGGATTTCACATCAATATCTGTGCATATCAATGCATGTAGGGGAGAAAAACTAGTTTTAGTAAACAAATATGCAAAAGCGAGGATTTTTAAATCTGATGGGGAAAGGTCGGATCTGAAAATCGTTAAAATGATGGTTTCCATTGGTCAAAATCATTGGGGATTTCTAGTTGCCAAACATGTTGTGATTTGGTCACCAAACTTGACCTAATATGATTTCGGTTTTGATTATCTAGCATTGATAGGGGATGCAAATTGGGCCTTAAATGTAATGGGGAAGACTTGTGTAGTCCCCATTTGTCCATGTTTTAATGGGATTGAAAAAGTTGCAGTAACGTTTTTTTTTAAATGAAAATGACAACAAATGCCCCTGTAATAAGCTTGTATTCATATGTTGTTTACCAAACAAGCTTTTTCAAAAACATTTGTTTGAATCAGATTTAAAAACCATACCAAATTGTCTATTTGTATAAACGTCTTTATTTGAAATAGCTCCATATGAATCCGATTTATTTCTAATAACTCCTTTGAAATAGATTAGATTTGTCAAACCGTTCCTTGGTCCATAATGGTGTCTTTGTGAAACATAAAGAAGTCTTCATTGAGGGTGGATTGGCTCAAGTTTTAGATGAGGTGATCGGTACCTTGGGCCCCACTTGATGAATTGTTTGGATGTGACACTTTGTTTCCATATGGAAATTGGCATGGAGCGTCCTCCACTGTTAGTAAATTGCTGTCTCTATTATTGAATTTGGTGGTATACATTGGCGAAACAAAAACAAGAGATGGCAGTAAAAGTCTATTGTGTGCCTTCCTTTTATAAAATCTCATATTGCTTGATATTTGATCTTTCCTTGCAGATAACTTGAATGGTGCGAATCTTCTTGGTCGAATTGTGAGGGTTGATCATGTCAGCAATTACAAAAAGAAAGAAGAAGAAGATATAGAGAAAGAGAGACAAAAGAGAGAGGCTCGTGGTGTATGCCGTGCTTTTCAAAGGGGTGAATGTAATCGTGGAGCTGCATGCAAATTTTCTCATGATGAGCAAGTAAGAACACTCACATCCCTTGTAGTTTGAAATCTATTTCATAACACCATTGAGTTTTTTCCTTTTTTTTTTGTTAGACACCGTTGAGTGACTTGGTTTTCCTTTACTTTGCATTAAATATGTGCACAACTATTGTTTATATTGGTTACTAAGGGCCTATTTGGCAAGTCTTATCTACGTGAAGTAGGGCTGATTCAAATAGATTTGTTTCAATTTGACATTTCTACAAATAGACCATTTGATATGTCTAATTTAATTATAAAAAGCAAACATGCATATGATGGAAGTTATATGGGAAATTTTGTCAGATGTAAAAGTAGTACGGCCATATGAGCAAAATTATTATAAGGCAAAAGTAGTATAGGCAAATTTGTCTTATTATATGAGTTATATGGCCAAACTTGGCAAAAGAGAAGTAAAAACTGTATGTTGCTTTATAAATTTCTATTTGAAAGAGTTTTCTTTTGGTTGTCTCTTGAAAAATAAGCAAAAGGTCATTAAAGTTAATTAAATCAGAGATCCTCGTCAACTTAGTCGAAAGCACTCAAAAACCTGTTTGCCACTTTTAAGCTTGGTTTAGAATATTAGCCAATATTAGTACTTACTTACATATTGGCTGATACATACCAGTGTTGGCCTTGAACGAACCAATAAGTATAACTTATTGGTTTCGGACTCGAGTACCCAAAAATGACCAATATATTGGTCTTCTCGGTCGATACTTTTAAAATATCAATCTAGACTGATATCTCAGCCAAATAGTAGTCGTAGTTGCCCATGTTTTTATATTGGTAAATAAGGTTCAGA
Organism: Sextonia rubra; assembly: GCA_037013555.1. Lineage (NCBI taxonomy): Eukaryota > Viridiplantae > Streptophyta > Magnoliopsida > Laurales > Lauraceae > Sextonia > Sextonia rubra. The sequence goes on from JASUAD010000018.1 coordinate 17,794,368, forward strand.
TTTATTAAAAGGCCAAAAAAGAGAGGGAGCAGAGGAGAAGGAGGAAGCCAGAGTAGGGTTTTTTATTTTTTTGCATTGGTGTGGTGGTTGGGTTTGTGTTTTTTTGTTTTGGGGGGGGGGGGGGGGGGGTGGTGTGAGGTGTAAGAGTGGGGAAAGGGACAAATCTATTATATAGATATTTTCATGTAGTGGAAGAAAAGGGAAGATGACAGACATGCAGTAAAAAAAAAAAAACAAAAAGAACTAAGATGAGAGAGGGAGGGAGATGGGCAAACTTGGTTTAGGGCTGCTTCATCACCATTTGCAGTTCGCCATTGTTCCAAATTAACACTGTATAGGTTCGCCTTTTTCCTCTTCTCTTTCCTCTTCCTCCTTTTTGCTTCCCTCTCTTCCTCGTGTTTCCTAGTTTTCCTTTGTCATTTTGGATCCCTTCTTCCTTGATGCAAACCTTATGGTAAGGGCTTGCGGGAAGTGCCGAAGTAAGTGTTAGAGGACACTTTGCACGTCTCCAAAAAGACCATGAACGAGGATGCACCTCAATGGGAAAACCCAAATCTTTTAATCAACTCTAAATAATTCTTTACTACAAAGCCAGATAAATAATAAAAGAAAACTTAGGGCCTAAGTTACCTAATTAATTTAGGAAACTAAATAATAAGGGAAACCTAATCCTAATTACAATCTATAGAATAAAATAAAAATCTAACGACTTATGATTACTAAATGAAAACCCTAAACTATGTGGGCCCTACACATGTGGCCATGAGGTCTATCTTGCATCAATCCTCCTCCTCTCTCTTTCCCTTTTCTTCCTTTTTCCCTCTCGCTCTCTCCCCCTTTGTTGTATTGGACGAAATGAAAGGACAAAAGCCCTTTTAAAGGGTTTTTTTTTTCTTCTTTTTTTATCAGTTACACATGTAACTTAAAACACCTTGCCAATATGTGGGCTTGACATTAGGGCCCACCTACAGATAATCAAAACCGCTCAAATTTGATTAGTTGATCAATTTAAAAATATCAAGCAACCGAATAGTACCACATCTCTAGTTAGAATGAAATTTGGCCTAAACCCATACAAAAGGAGCAAATTTATTTTGAGCAGTTTAAAATTTCTTACAGCTGGGCCACACTATAAAACCTAAAAAATATTCAAAATATCCTCACTCTTTTTAATTGTACCTTACTAACAAGGCCAACTTAAGAAAAATCTAAACAGTGCTAAAATAAATGCACCATCTAAAGCCTAAATTTTTTGTTGTTTTTGTAGATGGCTAGATCATGGATTGTACATAAGAACTAGCACAATAACCTGTTCTAAACACGAGCATGACCCACGTGGCTAAGGTCCACGCTCTATATAACTACTTATAATTACTTTGACATTTTTTGGTAAAGAATACTCTTAAGGTCCATCAGTGCTATGGTGGTTAGATTACTTATTTAAAGGGTAAGAGATTGCCAGTTCAAATCCCCAGACCTATATAGTTTTAGCTTTTTACAAATGCCGAATAAAAAAGTTAAAATTGAAATGAATCTGGTCAAACTCAAATCCGAAAGCATTTTCTTTAATATATTATAATAGGCTAATGACTCTAATCATGTAACATGGGTTGGATTTTCTTCAAAACCTAATATAATATGTGATAGTTATTTTGAATGGTCTGGATTTTAGATATAGGCTACATTAATGAATATAAATTATAAGGATGGACGCAAAGATTAAACATCAAAACTTGACATATTTAACTGTCACAAATTAAACTACTATACATGATGTTATGACTTTGGGGGGCTGATATTTTGATTTATAGTGTCTACTAATGTAAAAAAAAAAAAAACATTGTTTTCTAAGCATGTTCCAATATTCAAGATTTTTTGGTATAAAAAAAAGGTTGTGACAGATTGTGGACTGTGATGTGACACCATGCTGTATTGGCTTTTGGGGGATTGACCACGAAAGCGATCAATACCGTGATTCTAAACTATGGTTTTAAGTCAAATAGATACAATAAGTAGACTTTCCAAATGGCACTTAATTATTTTCGCATTGCTGGCATTCTAGGATTTTGACCACGATTGTGACTAATACCACGATTTTAACCCATAGTTTTAAGTCAAGAAGACACAAAATGTAGACTTGCCAAATGGCATTTAACTATTTTCTAATTGCTGATATTCTAGGATTTTTTTGGGTCCATTTTACTTTGGAGAATGGTTTTTTAACTTGGTGGGTGGACCGGAACTTAGAAAGTTGACTCGATGATGCAATATTGACCTCCATGGCCACTTGTGTAGGGCCCAATTAGATTTAAGATTTTTATTTATTAATTAAATGTCATTAGATTGCTAATTTTCTACAATGAGTTGTAATTAGGATTTAGATTCCTATATTATTTAGTTTCCTAGTTTAATTAGATTTCGTAGGCTTTAAGTTATCTTTTCTTCTTTATATGGCATTGTAGTGAAGAATTATGGAGAGAGTTATTAATTAAAGTTTGGGTTTTGCCAATTGAGGTGCATCCTCATTATTTTCTCTTTGAGATGTTTGAAGTGTCCTCGGACACCTGATTGTGCTTCCGGCGATTGTGCTTCGGCACCCTATGTAGCCCTTACCTATGGGCCTGTATCAGTTTGGTATCAGAGCCCATTCCTTGATAGATCGGCGTGATTACCACTATTTATCATATCTCCATCATTACCATCCTTCACTGCCATTCCCTCCATTCCATTTGACAGCCCCTAATCCACCCTGCTGGTTTCAACCCACTGCTCCGTTCATCAATACTTCACCACTGCCTATGAAGCATGGGTGCTTCCAAAATGTACACGTACCCGTACCGGGTACGTACCCTATACGGGTACGGCAAAAAAATGTATCGGGTTCAGTCAAATGTACCCGGTACATTTTGACTTTGTGGGTATGGGATGGGTATATTTGTGGTATGGGATGGGTATGTACATTGGGTATGTTCTCAGTACTTTTGTAAGAGTTTTTTTGTTTTTTGGTAAAAACTTTTATAAGAATTTGAAAGGCTAAAAATGTAATTTTTAAGTTTAGCTCTAACCCTTTTCGACAAACTTAGAAGGGAAAAGGCTTTAGCCCTAACCCATCTCCAACCCTCATGTCTCTAGCTGAAAAAAAAAACAAAAAGATGGAAAGGAGGAAGAAGAAGAATGAATGATGGATTATGAAATATAAAAATTAAAATTGCCGTTGCTCTTTTATTTTCATTAGGTTGAATTTGTAATGGTATTAAGTAATTATTGCCTTGTTGCATATAAGATTCTAACTTATTTTAATTATTAGCATATTGTATTATTTAAAATTTTAAAAATATAATTTTTAATGGACGTACCCTAGCTGTACTCGTATCTTGTTTTTTTTTTTTAAAGATTTTGTGTATCGGCGTACTTCTATTGGTGCCCGTGCTTCATAGATTGTTGCAAAAAAAGAAAAAAAAAGAAAAAGCTTGCTGATGTCAGCTCCACTTCTTTGTTGTTGCCCAAAATGCAAAACCCCTTTCCCCATCTCCATCAGACACGAGCCATCTGCCCTTTCTCGACGAACTTAAAAGGGAAAATGCTTTAGCCCTAACCCATCTCCAACCCTTATGTCTCCAGCTGAAAAAAAGAAAAAAAAAAAGACGGAAAGGAGGAAGAAGAAGAAGGAAAGATGGATTATGAAATATAAAAAATAAAATTGCTGCTACTCTTTTTCTTTTTTTTAGGGTGAATTTGTAATGGTATTAAGTAATTATTGGCTTGTTGCATCTAAGATTCTACCCTATTTTAATTATTAGCATATTGCATTATTTAAAATTTTAAAAATATAATTTTTAATGGACGTACCTCAGCTGTACTCGTATCCTTTTTTTTTTTTTTTTAAGATTTTGCGTATCGGCGACTCAGCGTACCTATATTGGTACTTGTGCTTCATAGACTGTTGCCAAAAAAAAAAAAAAAAAAAAGAAAAAACTGCTGATGTTAGCTCCACTTCTCCGCTGTCGCCCAAAACCCAAAACCTCTTTCCCCATGTCCATCAGACACTAGCCATTTGCCGCTGGAATCCTCCCCACCAAAGCCTTAACCCCTTTCGTTTTCGAAACCCAACCCATCTTCAAATCACTCCGTCACCCCGAACACCAATCGCTATCCAATTCCATCCCACTTGCATCCCAAAACGCCACACACTTTCCATAGTTGGAACCAAACCTCTTCATCCATCCCGTGAAAACCATTCCCCACTCGCCCAATCCAAACTCCCAAAATCCCCATCCAAGAAAAAGAAAAAGAAAAAAAGAAATAGAAATAAGTAGTCACAGAGAAGAAGAAGAGAAACGAGGAGATAGCGTACCTGTGTGACATCATTGCTATTGCACGCCGGTTATGGTCGTCGTAATCATCTTCCTCCAACCTCCATAGCAAGCATCCACTGCCTTTGTCATTGGATCGCTGCAGCTAACATCTCCTCAATCAAAGCTAGTCTTCGTCCTCATTGCTGGAAGCAGCACCCCGACCCCGACAATTTTGGAACTCCATCTCTATCTCTCCATCTTTGACGAGCAACGAAATTGTCAAAGAGTAAAAGGAAAACAATTAGTTTCCTTTTCTGCTTCTTCAACACACTAAACTAAGAAAGAAAAGGAAAAAAATAATAAAAAAAGAAAGAAGTCACTTGTTGACTTTTTGACACAAGCCACGTGACCCACTCTTGGGCTTGATTCGTAGGCTGAAGTTCAGGTGAGCTCAAGTCTGGTTAGGCTTGACCTAACCTACAACATTAAAGCTCAAACACCACATTTGACGAAATCAAAGGCCATAAATTATTTCCATAAGTGCAGAGCCGTCTGATGTCAGATTCCAGATTCGTCATTGCCAGCCAATTTGTGGAGAGAAGATCTACAACATCAAGTCTGTCAAATTTTAAATTGTGGTGCCTACATCCATGGACACTCTTGTTGGAGCCATTGCTCAGGTCAAACAAATCCATGCTCAGGTCAATCAAATGCATGAAACTCTTCTCAAGATGGAAATCAGACTTATCAATTTAGAAAATAATGGTCATGGTCGATGTACAGAGCAAGCGAATGACATTGGTTCCTACTTGCTACAATCTCAAATTCAAGAGAGGTTTACGGTGCATTCCAAAGTTGATCTAGTTGCACATGAAGACATAGAAGAAGATCAATTTGTTGCAAAATTGGCTGCCACATGCAATTTGAAGGAAATGTCGGATGAAGGTCGACCACCTATTCTACAGGCAAATAAATCACTTGTTCCTATGCGTTGGCACAAAGATCTATCTGATGTCACGTATCATTTTTACTTTATCTTTGGATATGAAGAACTGCTAGTTAGAAATTGTGATCTAAAGGTGCAAATTCCACATATGATGTATCAAACGGCTCGATTGCGCATCCATATAGACTTTGGCTTTCAAGACAAATAGTGCATCACGATTACTTCAAATTGGACAAAAATATTGCTTAAACTTTTACAGATGTGCACATAATTTCAAGCTCAGCTAGCGGATCTAAAGCTTGTTTGATTGATATTTGATCCAGGTGGACATTTACCAAACTTGAGGTCAAGTTCTTTCCAAGCGGGGGAGAATAATGCAATATTGACCTCCATGGCCACTTGTGTAGGGCCCAATTAGATTTAGGATTTTTTATTTAGTAATTATGTCAATAGATTGATAATTTTATTTAATGAGTTGTAGTTAGGATTTAGTTTCCTATATCATTTAGTTTCCTAGTTTAATTAGATTTCTTAGGCTCTCAGTTATCTTTTCTTATATATATGGCATTGTAGTGAAGAATTATGGAGAGTTATTAATTAAAGCTTGGGTTTTCCCAGTTGAGGTGCGTCCTCATTATTGTCTCTTTGAGATGTATGAGTGTCTTCGGACACCCGATTGTACTTTGGCACTTCTGGGCCTTTGGCGATTGTGCTTTGGCACCTTACACAGCCCTAACCTTAGGGCCTGCATCACTCACCTTGGTCGTATGTTGGGTGACTAGGTTGGTTGAACTTAGTTTTGGCCAATTTGGGTTCAAATTTACAACCTGCTTGGTCATCTCATGATTTGGCTTGATGCATCCTACATTCCCACTGTGGATGAGTTTGGTGGGTTGTAAAAATGCATTTGATCTTTACTATTAAAAAAGACATGAAAACCATAGGTATGCTTTACATTATTTGGATTGTATAAGTTAATATATTATTATCATCATAAGCCTTGCCCAACCATGATAAGGTTGGCTATATGAATTCAGTTTTTCTATTCCGATCTATCTTAAGCCAAATCCTTGGATAGATTGCATTTTATTAGATCCATCATTACTACTTCCAACTACGTCCTTGATGCAATATTGACTTCAATGGCCATATGTGTAGGGCCCACATAATTTAAGATTTTAATTATAGTTATTATTTTCTAATTTTTTTAAATAATTTTAATTAGGATTAGATTTCCAGCTTATTTAGTTTCTATTAATGGATTGGGGTTTTCTTAGGCATTAAGTTTGCTTTTATTATATGAATGGCATTGTAGAGAAGAATTTATTAGATTTGATTATTGAATAGAATTGTGGGTTTTATCTTTGAAGGTGCGTCCTTGTTTTTTGAAGTCTTCTTGACTATTTGAAGTGTACTCGGACACATGCTTCGGCAACCTATGCAAACTCTAACCCTAGGGCCTGCATCAGATTGGTATCAGAGACGAATGATCCCTCTCATCAGCATGATTACCCCTATCCCTAACCCCTATTCGTTCCCCATCTTTCTACACCATCGCCACTGCCAAAACGCCATCCACTTCAATTCGTCACTAAAAACCCTTCTCCATCTCCTTGTCACCCAGCCATCCATCACATTGCCATCCCTAAATCACACATCCGAAAACCCACCTAAACCCCTCCCAAATCGCCAATCCCTCTTTCCTAACCCACCACCATCACAACAAAGCCCTAATCATTGCCAAATCCTCACCACCTTCAGACAACCTGTCTTGTCAAATCCATCGCCCCTATAGCCTTTGCCCACAACTCCTATCCCTGAACCCATACCATTGCATCACTGCAGCCACATTTCCGTTGCTCCCCATCCCTGTACCCCACCTCTGCCGCCCTTGTACCACCATGGACCATTGATCTCCACAAATCTACACCACCCTTTCCCAAAATCCCCATCGGTGAAAAAAAAAGGAGACAAAAAGAAGAAGAAGAAGAAGAGAAAGAAGAGAAAAATGGGAGATAGGAGTTCAGAGGCATACCTGGCTTCGTCATGTGTGGCCTAGAGTCGCCTCGCTAGAGCCGCACCAAGCTGCGGAAGCCAGTTGCAGCACATCTTCCTTCCCATCTTCTTTGCCGAAGATGTACAGGGAGTCTTGTGTTTTTCTCCTCCTGCATGACACTTGAAATCACATGTGCCAATTGTTACACGTGCTACACAAAGCCATTGTGGGCCTCATTTCCAGGTTTACTTCAGGTCAAAGCAATTTTGTCACGCTTGCAATTTAGGCCCAGCAGCATAACTCACTTGTCGTAGAAAGCCAGTCGGTTTATATTGGTGACATCATTATTGCATCAGCAGTAGTAGTCCACTTAGATCAAGAGCAGAAACTTCTTTTGATGATTTCGACACCATCTGAAGCCCGATTTCAAATCTGTCTTCGCTAGCCTGTTTGTAGTGTGTAGATCTACACATTAGGTTCGTCAATATTTAATTCAATATGAAATTTTGTGATGTTGCAATCTTCAATGCACTTCAACTAGTCAAATATGTAGTTAAATATGGAATGTGGTATGTTGAAAATGTAAGTCTATTTTCGATCATTTCTTAATTTGAAATTAGGAGAAATGTCTGTTCTTGATTATGCTGACATGTTTTCATGGCTCCAAGACAAGTGTGGAGTCGAAGATGATGAGGAACATGACTTTATTAGTTTCGTTAGAAGTTTGAGACTAGAAATAATGAAGAAAATGAATCCTTGCAAGACTATTAATGAGGCATATTGGGAAGCAATTCATGTGGAGTGGATGCTTAAAAGGTCTCTTCTAATGAAAGTTATGCCTCTAGAAGAAAACTCATTGCAAAGACAGATTGCCTATGTTGAGGAACCGGTGATAAAGGATATGCTGCTTGAAAATCCAGAGTTTGACATAGAAGATTTCACATCTAGAGCTGGCCTTGAAAATTTTCCTTTAAGTAATGGTAATCAAGAAGTGCAAACACCAAGGGATGGAGAGCAAGTTGTTTATATTCCCCACATAAACTCTCAAATTGATTTTGTCTTTGGGGACCACCATTGGAAATTGGGAGATGAAAAACGGATTTTCCAAGATTTTGATATGATGATGCGACTTCCGCATGTGATACCTCCAATGGCTCGATCCCACATCCACACATAATTCGACTTCGAAGACACAGGATGCAAAGTGATTAATTCAAATTGGGGGAGAATATTGCATAGTCTTCTAGATGTGCGCAAACGCTCATGTTATATAACCCAGGCGGACATTTACAGAACTTGAAGTCGAGTTCTTTCCAAGCCGAGGAGAATGATGAAATATTGACTTCAATGGCCACGTGTAGGGTCCACATAGATTTATGGTTTTAATTATAGCTATTAGTTTCTAATTTTGTTTAAATAATTGTAATTAGGATTATATTTCCAGTTTATTTAGTTTTCATTAATAGATTAGGGTTTTCTTAGACATGAGGTTTGCTTTTATTATATATATGGCATTGTAGAGAAGAATTTCTCATATTTGATTATTGAATAGATATGTGGGTTTTATCCCTATTTAAAGTCGTTTTGACAATCCGAAGTGTCCTTGGATGTGTGCTTTGGCACCCCACCCTATGCAAGCCCTAATCCTAGTGCCTGCACACTTCAACCTACCCTTTCTCCTTGGTGGACTTTTAACCTGTATAGAAAAACTTTTTTTCTTATAGGCACCGTTACTAGCCTGTATTGGACAATGTCCAAACCATTTCAAACAAGTTTATCTGATTTTATCATTTATACTTGATGCTACCCCTAAATGCTCTCCAAAGTCGTCATTTTTTTTATTTGACAGGCTGTTTTTTGTCAAGAAGTATATAGGTCAAATCATTGCAACAAAAATAACATTCACATTTGATAACAAAGCATAAGATCTCTAATTTAATTAGACAATTTATTTAATAATCAAAGTCCTAATTAATCCATAAATCAAAGAAAATTTTTGATTGACTATTGAATAATGAAATGTCTAAATCAACTAAAATCTGGAATTAAATTGACTAGGAGTTGATGCAATTTCTGAATGTTCCTTCTTGGTAGTAAAAGATTTGCGTGTCTCATCTCTCTTTTCAGTGACAGTACATTCCCATTATATTGGTCATCATATGAGTCAAAATCTTTAAGCACAAAAAAAAAAAAAAAGGAAGAAAAGAAAGGAAAAGAAAAACGTAAATAAATGCTAATGAGCTAATCCCAAGCAAGTAACCAATCTACTCAACTCCAATATTTGAGACTCTACAATAACGAATATGCGAGTAAACAAGTGAAGCAAGATGAGAGCACTAATATAAGGATCAAGTCATATAGGCTAGAGTCAAGCTTAATGTTTCAAGTCCGACAAGATCAAGAAGTTATAGAGAGATCAACAATTTCAATTCATCAATTTAAAATCTGGAACCAAAAGCATATAAGAAATCAGGGTTATCACATAGACAAATTCAATAGGTATAATTAACCCTGTATCACAGTTTCTTATCCTTACATGGCTCCTGGTTACACAACATCCCCGCCAAGACACTATGTTACTCACTGAAAGATCCGAGTGTGGGTGACCCCGCTACTCCATGGGAAACCCCAGTCAAGTGCATGGGTCAGGCTAGTTGCAGACAAGAATAGTGGCGTAATGGAAGAACCCACCTCCCATGCGCAAATAGGCCCTTTCACAGTCAAGGCATCCCCACTATGCATGCCAGATTTATCTGATAGTGCCTTAGATAAAGAATCGAGGTCAAATTCATAAGGAACATAACATCGGAATAGATCATGACTCTTGAGAATGGATATTTCAAGTAATTATCTCTTAGTGGAATACCCATATCTAATTCTTATCGGCATTATGAATCCAAGTCATATAGATGGAAAAATCAATTCATTGCATGAAGTAAACCTTCAAGTATCAACAAGTCAATCTTAAGTAAACCTTCAAGTGTCAACAAGTGAGTCTTAGATCTAGCAAAAAAGGCAAAAAAAGGTTCCAGTATCAACAAGTCAATCTTAGATCTAGCAAAAAGGAAAAAAAAAAAAGGTAAATCTTAGATTGGTCATGGAAATTTCTAGTTTCTGACAAGATAGAATTTGATCCATGGGAAATATGGAACTAGAATGACATAACATGCTTCCCCATTTTTCCAAATTCAAATTTATGTCGTAATGAGACTATAATTACTTGACACAGGCCAGTTCAAGGAGAATCATCTCAATTGGTTATAATTAGAAATAGGGTTGGCTGTCATCCGTGCTAGTTGAACTCAAAATTTCTGTAAAAGTCAGTCATATCTCATTGATCTGGGTTTGGAGTGATGCAAAATTTGACTTGATTCTATAGCCCTTGAAGAGATGAATGCTATGGAACCAAAATCATCAATTCTGAGTTTGTTTGCCCATTCTAAATTAGGTCACAATGGGAATGCTATGTACAAAATTCTAAATCCATCATAACATAGGCACTCACATGGCCATGTCCACGAATAATAACTAGAGCAAAGGTGAACAAAATTCAAACCCTAACTCATGATCTGAAGGGTATTAGGAGATAGAAATTGAAAGAATCAAAATTTTACATCATACTCGAGTAGAAAGATCAAAACTCAACCTTTGGAATTGAGGAAATACACGAAGCAATGGGGTTTTTATCAAAACCCACATGGGATGATCACAACCAGCACATTACAGTCCAGATTAAAGGTTCTAACAATCCTAAACGATGCGTAAAGTCATAAGAAAAGCAATACGGAACAATAGATTACAAGTTAACAGAGAGATCTACATGAAAATCATCAAAACAAGGTGATATGAACGATTTTCTTCAAGAAAGACATCATGGATTGCACGACCGACACGGAGTAGAGTTTAGACATGTTAGATGACGTTTGATTAATTCGGAACACATCTCCTAGTCTTACTTTTACAATCATACTAATATGTCTCCTAGTCTCTGGGGAAGTTTGTGGTTGAGAGGCATGCTCTCTGAGTAATGAGCTTATAGTACCTGATGGATATCTATTTCATCAATGAAGAATGAAAGGTTGTTTCCAAAAGTCCAAGGTATATGTACAGAAGCTTCAGGGAATGAGTTTTAAAGGCTTTCTTCGTACCTTATTTCTCAATAGGGACTAGGAATAAAAAAGGAAAAAGTTGGATTCAGAAAAGTTGTGTTTTACGTAAAAAAGAACATTTGAAAATTATTGACGTTGAGCGTCAAGGTTGAAAACATTTTAAAAGCATTGAAATGGTGTATTTGCATAAAAAAAAACAGCCAAGATTGTGAAAATATAAGATATTTAAAAAAAGCTCTTATTAGAGACATTGTAAGGAGTATTAAAAAAGCCCAATTTGCCAAAGTCGTGTTTTTTAGTGAAAAACATTTGAAAATTGTCGACATCACTCTTTTTAGTCAAAAACATTTCAAAATCGTTGAAATGAAGCATTTGAGCCAAAAGCAGCCAACTAGAAGTAACCAACGTCATTAAAAAAAATATATAGAGAGTAAGGAATACAAAACCAATTGTTTCTACTAGATTGTCATGTTTAATGGTGATTAGAACATAAAGATTGGAGCGTTTGAAGGAATCAATCTTAGACCTTACAACCATATTCCATGATCTTAGGGTATGTTCTCATTTTGAAATTGGTTGGTGAAAAGTTGAAGGGTATCCTACCACTAAGAATACGCACTCTTACTAATAAGTTAAAGGGCCCTTGTGGGTATCAACCACATTGGGGAACAGGCAAAGGTATACCCTTAATTGGGAAACTAGGAGACACAAGTTTAGAGGTATACTACACCTACAAGATCAAAAATAGAAATATCATAAAACCCTACACCTATAAGTGGTTACGTACGACGGACAAAATAAGATACTAACTCTTAGCAGCATTCATAATCAAGGAAAGGAACCCAAAGGCACTTCAGTTCATGATAATCACTCAGCTAGAACTACTACAAGCTAAAGAAGTACCTTATAACTGCAAGAATCATGCTTAAGGTACAAGATTCATATAACCAAGAACCAAGAGAAAACAAAGGAACGAGGAGTTTGGAATACTATAATTGTGATTGGCTTTGTGGTTTTGACTGAATATTGCTTGTGGTTATGAGGGGTTTTTTCATGGATAACTGTCTATTACAAGTGGAATTCTGCTGTAAATAACATTTGGTTGTTACCTATCAAATCAAAATAATAAGAGTAAAGGACTATGAAGCATGGCTCCCGGTACGGGTATGTTACGAGTACGTCGACCAGCAAAATTCTAAAAAAACAAGATACGGGTATGGTTGGGCTACGTCCATTAAAGAATTATATTTTTTAAAATTTTAATAATACAATATGCTAATAATTAAAATAGGTTAGAATTCTTAGATGTAACAAGCCAACAATTACTTAATACCATTACAAATTCAACCTAATGAAAAAAAAGAGCAATAGCAATATTACTTTTCATATTTCATAATCCAATATTTCTTCCTTCTTCTTCTTCTTCTTCCTCCTTTCCATTTTCTTTTTTTTCTATTGGAAATGAGGGATTGGAGATGGGTTAGGGTAAAGCCTTTTCCCTTTCAAGTTCGTCGAGAAGGGTTAGGGCTAAAGTTAAAAATTACATTTTTAGCTCTTCCAAACTCTTACAAAAGTTTTTACAAAAAAAAAAAAAAAAAAGGGAACTGTTAGAAAAGTACCGGGACTATACCTATCCCGTATCCACAAGCGTACTCATCCCGTACCTACAAAGTCAACATGTACTGGGTACATTTGACTGCACATGGTACATTTTTTGCTGTACCCATTGTCACAACCTAAATCCCAGGGCCCTATTGGAATCTGAGTTATAACACATTGGCATACATTTCACACACTAAGCAAATAAGCACATAAGGCATAAGCATCATTTATTAAAATAAAACCTTCCATATATATCAACCACTAGATTTTTTAATGTCTAAAATTTCATAATAAAACCCATCATTTAATAATTTATTGCCAAAACTAAAAATCTCCTTGGACTACTGAATATGGAGGTATCGCTCTTTTCAGCCACGTATACCAAACACTACGGGCTGATCATCGCTATTCCCCGCCTCAACTGCATCTCGATTACCTGAAGGACAATTCAACATCAGTATAACTGGTGAATGAATTCCTACTTTATGACATATTTGCAATTAATACAATAGCATCACTGGAATAGTTAAATAATAAACAACAAATAAATCAAAGAGAATAAAATCTTTGCCATGACACTTCTTTGAACTACATTTTTGCACCCAACTCTATACTATTGTGCCATCTTGATATATCACACTAACGAGATGCCATACATGCATCATCTCATTCCACTTCCCATAGGACCCACTATTTCAGGACCTCAGTGTCCCATCATCCATATCTGTATACCACATATACAACTTCTACTCGAACCCAATGGTCCAGAATTATACAATCATACATAGCGCACCGTGCATGTAATTCAGATCATGGTTCATTCCAATCAAATCATACGCAACAGAATTAAAATACGCAGAATATTTACTTGTTTATTAACTTCTGCTTACCACAAATTCATTCCACAATTTCGGATATCTATATCATGAATATATGCAGATACAGTATATATATGTGATAAGCATCATCGACAGTATGGCCCTTTTTTTTTTTTTAAACATTGATGATTAAGATGTGCAAAGGTTTCGTATGCATATAGAATAGCATCGGGAACCTTTTGATAACGTCTAATGAATTATATATATATACACCCGATAGGTGATTGGATTTCACAGAGCCCAGTTCTGAAAATTTCCTCCTCACGCCATGCACTATTGAGGTCATCTGATGGTGGGCCATCCAGGGTCCTACCCCTTAAGGGCCATCGTGACTGGGGTCGCCCATGGATCTTCTCCAAGATCCATGGTGCTGATCCCCCATCCGGTGGCCCACCTGGTCCCACAACTCCACGCCAAGCATAGAATAAAATAGCGGCCGCTACAAAGCGTAGCGGCCGCTATACCGGCTGTAGCGGCCGGCACCGCTGTGCTACGGAGGTGTTAGCGCCGCTAACACCCGTAGTGGCCGCTACGGGAAAATAGCGGCCGCTACGGCCGCTATTTTACCACTACGGCCGCTATTTTGCCGCTATTTTCCTGCTGGGCCTATTTAAATGCCTTGACGCCCATTCTTCTACATTTTTCACTCCTGTCTCCATCTTTTCTTTTCCCTGTCCACTGTTTTTTGGTCCTACCTCCCTCTTTCTTCAAATTAAGGGCAACAAGGGTCCAAAAACACATTAAGATCTATAAATCTAGATCATTCAGCTTCTTTGGAGTCAAAAGACAATTCTCAAAATGTATTTTTTATGTGATTTTCTTAGATCTATGGCTCTATTCCTCTTTTCTCCTTCATGAATCTCTTGGAAATGTCTTGTAAGTGATAAATCTTTGTTTCTCATAGATCAAAACCCCCATTTTCTATGATTTATTTATTTATTATTTATTATTTATTCTCGGATTTTTTTATTTTTTGAAAAAAAAATTTCTTTAAGAAACACTAACCAGATCACTTGAAAATTACTCCCAAGTGTTAGATCTATGAATCCCATGCATGAATTACACTTTCTTTGTTGTTTATTTGAATTTATTTAATTTTTTATGTTCATATTAATATGACTTTTGGTGGTAGAGGTATTCCTCTAATCATTTCTCAAATCTCAACTTTTTATTAACTCTCATGTCTCAGTTCTTTAAGTACAATGTTATTTATAAAGTTATTATTTACTATGTCATTTATTGTGTTGAATGTTGATTGTTGAGTCACTGACTCTAGTGATTAATCTCTCTAAATCTTAAATTCTTTACTCTTGAGTCTTGACTTTGAGTCTTGAATCTTAATTCATGATACCATGTGAAAATTAAGAATGATACTATTATTTTTTAATTATACAGCGATAGAGGATATCATGCATTTAGGGGACCGCTACGCCCCCTTATTTTAGGCTTTTTTGCAAAACAAACACATATTCTAGCTCATTACAATTTTCTGGATTTTCTGGAATTTTTTCAAATTTTTTTGATAATTTTCTTGAATCACACCGCTACGCCGCTATGTAGCCCCGCTACCGCTACGTAGCACCCGCTACGTAGCGTTTTGGTGACTGGCCGCGACGCTATCCGCTACCGCTATTTTGATCCTTGACTCCAAGAAAGGGTTCCAATCGGTCGGGTTTTTTTGAAAAATCTGTCCCAGAGTGCAGATTTTTCAGCTTGATGAAGGGGATTTGAGCTAGGAAGTTCCCTCATCATCCCAACATTGTTGCCTCTTTAGATCTAACAAGTTTATACCCCAGAATCATGGATCACGACATAGATTTGTCCCTCTTTGTGTCGTCAGTCACTGTCGCTCTCAAGCACGAAGAAGAAATCCAACTACCCATGATCAGAGACTTCCAATAGTGTGGAATAACTTATTTAACCAGGTCAGTAACATCATTTAATCATCCTTATAAATTCTGGAGAAGTTCATTGCCTGATCTATGCACATGGACTAAATCCAAAATAATATACACGACATTGAAGACTGTTTGAGTCTCCAAGTCACACTATCCCATCATTAAACTAAATAGATATAGGAATCACTCACCTCCTGTAGACTCTAGTAGTATTTGGTTGAGAGTTGGACATCAACTGCAGTCCGCTTGATTGCCCTCTTCCTCCTCTTGATATCTCCCTTCACATACTAGAAGGATGCTCTCTCTCTCTCTCTCTCTCTCTCTCTCTCTCTCTCCTAGAGTTTAGAAAGAGGTAACATGAGGCAATTTAGAGGCTACAAGAGTATATATATACATATGCACACATCCGATCTCCCTTCTTGATAAGAGCTGTCTACAAGATTATTTCTACCCTATTCCAGATTTACTTCCTTAAAAGATGAATAGTGATATGTATCCAATCTTTGCTTTCCTAATGGGGACTATGTACAGAATTCTTTGTCTATATCAAGGATTTGTTTCCTATCCAAAGATTTACTTCCTTAAGGGTGAAGATGTCGTGAGATCTTCCCTTTATTAAGACTAGTTCATGTAGTAATAGAATGGGTCCCATCACTTAATACATGATATTAAATTTAATACTCTGTCCCATAGCCACTAATTAACAGTAGAACGCCACCTTGGGATCAATAATTAAGGATATATATATATATATAGCAAGCCCAGAATTTCCCACCTCGGATATTACACCCATACTCGGTACGGATACGGGTATGTACCGAGTACCAATACTTGTCCATTTTAAAAGTACCCATGTTTCATAGGTAAAGGATCTCCCATGAAAAGTGTTTAGTATGTAGATGTATACATTCAGGTGTTTGAGAGAAACCCAACATCAGTTGGGTCTGAGGCGTTGGGCAATTCCGATTAGATCGTCCAGGAGCCCATATTTAAGTTGCTAGTATGTAATGATTTGATTGTTCCTTTTATCTCTTTCTTTTTTACTTTTACAGTATATTTAGTTGTTTTACCTTTATTTATGAATGCATATACATATACATGTGTGTGACACACGAAATATTCAACGGGAAGTGTTCTCACCCTTTTTTTTCCGTGAGAACTCTAGATGGAGTCTATCTATCGCCAAATCTAAACCTTGCAATACACATAGAACCTCCTAATAGTCACACGCCCTAAATTTCGGTTAGATCTGAATTTACTGGACTGTTAGATCGATTGTGCACCAATCCAAATGGATTGGATTTGTGGGCGACAGATGAAAGGGTTAGGGACATGTGATTGGGGCTAAACTTGATATTTGAAGTAGTCCCATATAGATCTTTCCATCCCCAAATGGAACCTTCAAGTGGGTCCCATAACAAGTTCTCATGGTAGGTAGGTGAAAACAGTTCTCACCTGAATATTATGAAAATGATACTATGAGAATTATTTCTCACTATTTTTTTGTGAGAACTTTAGTTGGGGCCCATCTATCACTGAATCTAAATCTTGCAATAATATGGACTCTCCTAATAGTCACGCACTCTAAGTTTCGGTCAAATCCGAATTTACTAAACCGTTGGATCAACTATGCACTAATATGAATGGATTGGATTTTTGGGTTACGGGTGAAGGGGTCAGGGACATGTGATTGGGGCCAAACTTGATATTTGGGGTGGTCCCACATAGATCCTTTTATCTCCTTTGGTCCCATCTCTAAATGGGACTCACAAGTGGGCCCTATAAAAAGTTCTCACGGTAGGTGCATGAGAGCAGTTCTCATAGAATCAGAGCCCATTATAAAAAAAAAAAAAAGGGCGGCCCAGTATACAAGGCTCCCACATAGCGGGGTCTGGGGAGGGCAAGATGTACGTAGCCTTACCTTTATTTTGAAGAGGTTATTTTCGTGACTTGAACCCACGTCCTCCAGGACGCACCGGTAAGCCTTTTACCGTTGGGCCAAGCTGCCCTTCTATCAGAGCCCAATATATATATATATATATATATATGAAAATTCTCCAAAAGGCCCCCCATTTTAAAAGGGGTGTTTCTACCCCTTTTCATTGGTCCAATTAACTAATGCCAACTCACTTGACAATGTCTAAAGATGAAAAAAGAAATTAATAAGACTTCCTCCCAGTGCCAGCAACCAAAAGAGGCCATTAATGCTTTCTCCCTTCCCCTGCATTTGTTTGTACATGTGAGTCAGCCTAAACAAATTTACAATCTCCAAAGCAGGTGGGGCCCACAGCCTAATTAACCCATCCAAACAGTAGGCATCCATCTAATACCACTTACTATTATTTATATTCCTCATGTCTTAAGAGAATGTGCAGAGAAAGATAGAAGATGTGTTTAGAAATATCAAGCTATAAAATAGGGGCTTAGGATAATTAGTTATATTGCTTGAGGAGGGATCATTACACTTGAGAGAGATAATAGAAAAGATAGAGAACTGAACTGAAAGATTTGAATTAAGAGATAGTATGCCAATGAGTGAAACTTGGAATTATTAATTGCTTGGCCTTCTTTCAAGGAGAAAAAGTAGGGAAGGTTATAATTATTGTTAGTTATGATGTAAGTAATATAGAGGGAGAAAATGTGGGGTTTATGACGACTCATCGTAAACTACAACATTAAATCACCTCTGCTTATTTGTTCAAAGCATGGGGTGTTTTACCTTTAAAAAATGCCTTGGCGTCATGTAGCCTTATATATATATGTATGTATGTATTTGTGTTTGTGTATATATGGATACACACATTCATACATACATACATAAATTGAATCTGCAAGCTTTTGGTTATGATAATTAGCACCTTAAAACTGTGCTATATGGTTTTATTTTCAGCTTATCTGCCTATTATGGTATTACCCCGTTTATTTATTGATATCCTTCTCTTTTATGTTTATTTTCTTATCTCATCTCATCTTCCTTTTAGCCTTTTCATCAACTGGCAATGCTTTAAATCTCAAAATTATTTATCTCTGGGGTTCTCATACAGTGCTTTACATTTCTAAAATTCAGAGAAGTGCTAACACAGGCTGGGGTCCCAAGGATGTTATGTCGAGATGGGATCATGACAAATATGAGGGTCCAAAGGACAACAGAAAACCTGCATTTGCTGCTTCAGACCGTCATTTGGGTCCTGGAGTGGATGCGAGCGGATCAAAGTTGAGATCAGAATTTAAAGATGAAGGTCAGTTCAGTGCAAAGGTCCATGATAGGGACAGGAAGAGCAAAGAAATTTCAAAGGACCATGATAGAAGAGGATTCGAGAAACAACCAGAATGGAAAGATGAAGCAAATCCAGGAGAAGACCGGGATAGACAAATGAATGAGAAATGGTCAAGAAGACATGATTCTGATCCAAGTTCAAAAGAAAGAAATAGGCGAGAAAGTGGAAAACGTTCAAGGTGTGATGAGGATGAGACCCAACGGTATCGAAAAGAAGATAGGAGAGGGAATGAGAAATGGTCTGGAATGTATGAGACACAGAAAAGTCAGAAAGAAGAATGGAGTCATCGGAGAAGTGAAAAGTACTCGAGGAATGACAGGGATGAGACTGAACATAACCAGAAAGAAGATAGGGATATGGGAGGAAGTGAGAGACGCTCAAGGTATGATATGGATGAGGCTGAACCAAAGTTGAAAGAAGATCAAGGCATGCAACGCAGTGAGAAAGTCTCAAAGTATTCTTCCTCCTACAACAGGGGGGAGGAAGATGAATACCCTCGCAGAAGGGTGCGTAGATAGTGAACATTGCGATGGATTACTCTAGACAAGTGCCATTTTTGTATCCACTTTTCTGTCTGTCTTTTTTAATATTGTTTGTAAAACTCAACTGTTGTTTTCATATTGTTAGGTTGAAGCAGATAGAAGAAAACAACACCGCATCTCGAAACCCTCTCACAGTAAGTGAAATTGAGCGAAGAGGATTTTGGGAAGCGCCTTATATTGTGCACAAGAGTTTTCCATGACATTTTGTTTCCATGTCGATTTCTTACTTTTTTTTTAGCCTAAAGGTTTATTGTATTAAAAAAGAGGATAGAAAACATGGGTTCATATTTTACCAATTATTTAAGATAGAAAGGGCTCATGCAGCACTCAGAGGGGAGAAGAAACATGAAGGAGACCCAAAAATAACTTACGAGGGTAGAAACCCAAAAACTACTTTACAGGTAAGTTGAATATGGAATATCATAAATTCCCAAAAATTGGAGAAGCACCCAGAGTTGGCTGCTCTGAAAAGGCTTGGAGATCTTCCTTAAGGAAAGGAGGTTATTCTGAAATTGAGACTTGATTCTGCCAAGATAAGGCTTTGAATCTTTAAAATTGGCTTCATTCCTAGCTTTCCAAAGGTAAAAGATTGCGCAAATGAATATTGAAGCTACATGTATAGAAGGTGCAACATCGTACCCATTGGCTAGGGTCTTCCAAATGGCGCTCGCCGACAAATGTTAAGTAGGCATCGTTCTAACAAGCTGAAATAGCCATAGCCAAAGATAGGGTGCAAGATTGCAGTTGAAGAAGAGGTGGGAAACAGAGGGTGCCCCACAAGATAAGTTTGTAAAAAATATATTTGGTATGCATAAATCACTATTTAGAATTTTAGTCTTGTTGGGAGGAATTTTAAAATTTTAACTCGTTGACATAAGAAATTAGAGACAATTTTTTTATTTTAAAGAAACAACTTCTTTGGTGCAGTTATTTTCTGCTTATCTCGTGTCTTATTTCAAAGTAAGTGATTTCACTATCTAGTTGCTAAGGTGGGTCACTTAGTAACAATCACAAAAGGTGGGTTCATATTATAATTCCTAATATCTTATAATGGTGTGATTATATTATAATCTTTTAAGTGTGGGCTTCATGTTCTAATTTTTAAATGCGGGTTATATAGTTACAATCACAAAAGGTGGAGCCATATTGTAATTCCAATGAATGTGGGCTTACATTGTAAATCCTATGTATGTGGCCTCATGCTCTAATTTCTAAAGGTGGGTACCATATAATTTTTAAAGTTGATCTTGTGTTCGCAATCAATAAACAAGATGGTCCTATATTATAATCTATAATAATTTTTAAACGTGGGTACCGCATTGTAATTTAAAATGTGGGGCATATGTACAAAATCACAAAAATGTGGCTCCACTTTGTAATTTTTAAATGTGGGTCATGTAGTTATGATCATAAAAGGTGGATCTACATTATAAATCTTATTAATGTGGCTCCATATTCTAATTTCTAAAAGAGTATGTCATGTTAAAACTTATAAAAATGAGTTTCATATTTACATTAAAAAAAATGGCCCCACATTATAATTCCTATAAAGGTAGGTTTACCTTATAAATTTTATGAATATGAGCCTCATATTTTAATTTTCAAAGGTGAGTACTACATTGTAACTTCTATAGGTAGGTTGCTTGTATGACAATAAAGAGTGCCGCCAAATATTAAAAGGTGAATCCTACATTTTAAATCTTATGATTCTTTTGCTTGCTTTTATTAGAGATAATATTTTATACTGTTATCACATAAGTTCTATATGACATATTATCTGTGGAGTATTTTAACATAATGTTGCCAAGCAAGTTTTATAGATTATAGTCTCGGCACAACCCGATCACAACACAACCTAATCTGAGTATAAAATAGGGAACAACTTGAGAACAATGCCAAATAGGTCCAAAATCTTTCCTTTGGAGATAGAATGTTGCAAGTGGGCCTGAACTGGAGTTTTATTGTGCATCAAACACCAACCGAAGCAGGAGATTCGACGGAGATTAATGTTATCCCAACCCAGATTGGGCCATATTAGTTCAATGGCTCTTGACTGAATGGCTTGCATGCTGATTTGAGGGAGAGACTACCATATGTGGAAGTAGTCCAGCTAAGAAAACCGCAGCAGCGAGGATTTGGAATGAGAGGATGTAGCTTGGGAGAAGCAGCTTGTGAACCTCAATATGCAAGCTACTGCAATGACGGAAACTGAAGTCCTTACTTTCGACAGTTTTGGTGCCATGGAACTGTTTGCTGTTTCTACATCGTGTAAGAAAGCTGTGGAAAATTGTAGAATATGCTTGCATCTCGGAAAATGAAAGCTGTGGAAAGGGCATAGGATATCATTTTTCCCCTTAAAGCATTTTCAGCACCCAAAATCTCCGTGGGGTACCAAGTCACGTCCCATTTCATCTGTTTCATCACTCTTATTATTATTTTTGTTGTTATTATAAAATGTTGTTATTCTTGGAGGATTACATATTTCCTGGTAAATATGGTCTGGCTATCGTTTGAAGGAATCTCTATTTCTACATGAAAGTAAATGATACTGTTAATGAAAATGGTAGAATGAGGTGGTGGGGTTGACTTGAGGAGGATGAATGGATGCTCCTCTTTTCCCCTATAAATACTCCTATCTTTTTAATTTTTTTGAAGGTAGAAATGACCCTATCCTTCTCCTAGGACGGCCATAATCATCTCTTGATCTAACCTACTAATATTGCATGCTCCCATGTATAATTTCTCATGCTTATTCATCACTTCAAATTGATTGAATGATGTATGTACGGACAGAGAAGAAAAACTATGTACAGAACACGTCAATCCAATGATTTTTTCCTTGTAAAGTTTGGCCACTATATGCACATGAGGTGGCATGTGATTTGAGTGGGTTGACCAAGCAAAGAAGTGCAAAGCATAGCTTTGCATTGGTCAAGCAGGTGGCTAGCAAATGGCATGCAATCCCGCCAGCTTGAGACGATCATTTGCCTCTATGACCACTTAAACCGTTTTTCCTTTTAGTGTCGCTGTGAGAAATGATCATGCGTAACCGGTTGGACTTGGACATTGGTTGGTAGTCGAGCTTGCAAAATGACCAATTGGATCAAAATCCTGAAAGCCCAAATACTGGGATTTATAAGATGGTTACCATGATTATGAAACGAAGGTAACGTTTTGAGCCTTAGCAACTGAAAATGCGAAGCTTTTCTCATCCATTCATTAAGGTATGCTTAAGAGGAAGTTAGGGGCCCTAAGTGGGCACGCTGGGTCGCCCTGATAATTTCTCCCTGATAATTTCTCTTGTAATATATCTAGGGATATTTAGAGGCCGGTTCCTATTCCTCACATTCTTATTACGTTAAATCCATGTTAATTTAGTTAAATCACTAGGTTCCTCATTTTGATTTATTTTTTGAGCGAAGGTCATTTCTCTTTTGTTAAGAATATTTCATACTAAAAATACCCTTGATATGGTTTGTTACATTATTTCTGCGATTTAGGTGTTAGAATCAATCGTCCGATCTAGTTGCATATTTTTGCAGCGGCATGTATGTTCTTTTTCTCTCTTCTTTTTCTTCTTCTTCTTCTTCTTCTTCTTATCTTTTCTTCTTTCTTATTTCTTCTTTGTTCCATGTATTTTTTGTTCAATTCTTTTATTTTTCATCTTGTTTATATATTTTTTTATTCCATTATGAAATCTGTTTTTCATGGTTTTTTTTTATTTCTTCTTGTTTTTTTTATATATTTTCTTTTGTTGTTTTTTGTATTTTTTTTTGTTGATGATATTGCAGGTCTGGTTTTGATCGTTGATCCAATGTGTTTCATAATTTTTATTATTGTATATCTTATCTGTTTCTAGAAGTATTTTGATTTTGTTCGTTAATGTTTCAGTTTATTTGTAATATTGTTTAGATGTAGATCATGGATCTGATGTTTGAGATAATATATGAAATAATCTGTTGCTTGTGATTTTTAAAAGAAAAGAAGCTGTTTCACAGTCAAAAAAGATTTTCATTTGTTTTAGATTTTTGCAATTCTATATGTTTGAATGGATGATCTTTAAGGCTGTTATATGTAATCAAATGTACTCCACTTTCAAAAAATTATATATTTTGTTGATTGTCTAATTATCAAAATTAAATTTACAGATGAATGATTGACACTTTAGTAATTTTACTGTGCAAGTGTGCCATTTCAACAATTGTTGTCAAGGTTGTTGAATCATTTTAGTTTTTCGATTTGCTTGATATGATTTGTGAGAAATGGAATAATTTTGCTTGTGGATCTATCTTTTTATTCTACTCTGTTCCTAGACACCCCATGTGTTTGATGGACATTGACTATGATTTTCAAAGTATGTTGGCGTTATGTTTGTCTAAAGGTATTGATTGTATTGATATGATTGTATTTGAGAGAGATGTTGATTCCACGTTATGTTTGTCTAAAGCTATTGATGGTATTGATATGATTGTATCAGAGAGAGAGATGTTGATTCCACTCTATCTAGTTCCAGAATAAGTGATTCAAGGATTTGATTGTTGGATAAAGGGAGGACGTACAACGTTGAAACTAATTTGCTTTCCAAATATTCCACCCATGAGGAGATAGTTTTGTTGTTTGCTTCTTGGTCTCAAGGTATTAGTGAGGTGTGACAAAAATTTGAAGGCGGTATGGAAGAGTTTCGTACTACTCTTCAAAAGTATTCAACTGAGCTTGTATTTAAGTATGATTATGTCAAGAATGATTCCTTAAGAGTTAGTGCTAAATGTGTAATGAAGAATTCTATGGGATGTATGTGGCGTATTCATGCATCAAAACAAGTTCAAATGGTTTTTTTATATTAAAAAATTAAATAAGAAACATTCATGTGGATGTATGGTTTTGACTTCGAAGCACCAATGATGTCTTCTTCTTTGGTATCTAAACTTATACTTAATGACATTCGTGAGAAGCCTTTGACTACCCCCATTGATGTACAAAGACAACTTATAAAGAATTATGGGCTGACTATCAGTTATCATCACGCATGGCTTGGTGTTGAAAAAGCTAAAAAATAATTGTATAGTGACTACATGGCTTCATTTGACAAACTGAGGTGGTACATTGGAATTGCTTTAGATGCAAATCCTGGTTCTAGTTCTTCTCTGGATGTTGAGGAGGATAGTAAACGATTCAAGAGATTATTCATTGCCTTAAATGAAAGTATATGTGACTTTAATCATTGTCGTCCGATGTTGTTTATAGATGACACCTTCTTAAAGGGTTGTTTCAATGGTATCTTTCTAACTGCAAAATCTAAAGATGGAAGCCAAGGTGAATTTATGTGTTTATTTTTCACATTCTCTCAAATTATATCTGTTTGGCTAATTTAATCTGTTGAATAGATTCATATATTTCTTATCGTTTTAACAAATAAAAAATAGGTATATGGATTCCTTTTTTCAATTCCATATAATATATTGACCTTTATCTTTATATATTCATGTGAAGTGTACAATTTCATCTGTTTTGATAATTTTATGTGTTGCATTTACAAACAAATGAATTTACTCATTATTCAATAGATTATGATTTTATCTGTCTATGAACAGCTATTCAGCTTGAATATTGTAAGAGTGATTTGATATGTTGTTGTTGCAAACATTTAAAACAGATGAAGTGATCTATTTAACATGTTATTTATTATGTTAATCTCAGGTTTGTTTCCACTTGACTTCTATATTGTTGATTCCTAGAATGAAAATAAATGGATGTGGTTTCTTCAGTAATTACATGAGATAGTTGCACTTGATCGACTTATCATATTCATTTTGAAGCGACATACAGGCATTATTTGTGGTGTTGCACATGTATTCCCCACAACACATCTTGGATATTGTCTTCGTCATTTGAAGACAAATTTAAGATCATTTTATTCAGGTTTATTCTACAATTCCTTTTGAGACTGTATGGTTTATCTTTTATGTGTGTGTGCCTATGCACTGAAAATAGCTGCATTGAATTGCAAGATGGAGATTTTTAAAAAAGAAGGTAGTTTGACTATTGAAGTCTTTGGATAATCTTATTCTTGATAAATGGTGCAATGCTTATTTAAGGGGAATCGTTACCGTGAGATGTGTTCAAATGCAGCTGAATCGTTCAATTCTTGGATCTGCCTAGACCGTCATCTGCCTATCACTAACTTGGTAGATACCATTAGGTAGAAAATAATGGATTAGATGTCCGAACAAAGGAAGCAAACTAAAAAGTGGAACCCTACAACCTATCCGGAGATGGATAAGAGGTTGTTTGAAGCATTGAACCAAGGAAGGACATAGCATAGCCTAGCAGATTCTGTATATGAAGTTCATTCCTCTCCATCTATTTTAATTAATCTTCGTAAACGGACATGTTGTTGCTTTCAATGGCAGATCAATAGATTCTATGCTCACATGTTGTTATTACTATTCAGAAGAGTAGGAATGATTTGAATTTGTTTGTGGAGAGATACTTCCTTCTTGTTACTTTTAAAGAATCATATTTTGAGCTCATATTTCCTATTGCAACAGCTGAGAAACCTGAATATAGTGTAGAAGATGTTGAAATACTTGCTCTTGTTACTAAGAAATAACCAGGCTGCCAAAAAAAAAAAAAAAAAAGAGGATACCTTCTATGGGAGAATAGAATATTAGGAAAATGAAGTGTGGTGGATATGGTTCTATAGGAAACCATAATCGTAGATCATATACGGAAGTGATTAGATGAAAACAAATGTATTCATTGATATATAACATTTTTCTTAAAAAGTTTTTATAGGGTGACATTTGACAATCTTTTTGAAATTTAAATAAAAGGATTGATTTTATTGAAGCAAACGATTTTTTATGTGGGATTAATTTTGTATTTTGATTGTTAGTTAAACAAAATCTATGAAATATTGTGTTTCTCAAACAAATTGATTCTATCTGTTTGCTAAATGTATAGGTTTAATCTTTTGTAAAATATAACTAATCTGTTGATTCTCCAAAATTAAATAGATGGATTCCTATTATGAATGTGCAAAAATAAATTAAATGCATCTGTTTGTAGCCTTGAATAGCTCTGGTTTTTCCAAATTGTATCTGTTGACAATGTATAGATATATACCAAACAAATGCAATTTGGATGTAGAGTTTATCAATATTATTGACAAAATTAATCTGTTATATTTATTATACAACTACAATTGCTTAACATGTTGAACTTATTGTAAAGTATTAAATGAAATGATTCCCAATATTACTATCTCCAAAATAAATTAAATTGATCTCTTTATAGGTCGCATTTGCTTGTGATTTTTGCAATTTAATATGTTGCCTCTGTAGAAAATTATACAAAAAATATATATATATATAATGATTATCCATACTGTCGACATTTCATCTATTTCATGCAATAAGATAACACCAAAGACCATTGGTATTTGATATGTTGCATTCAATAGAATTATAACCAACAGATGAAATTGTTTTTAAATTTATTAATTATACCAAGCAGATGAAATTTATTTTCAAAACAAATGAATAAATAGAATGTTGATAGTATGTTAGGAACAGGGAGGCTCTTGATTCTCTCCATCTTTCCCTTCAACACCCAAAATTAATATGTTTTATTTATTATGCAGCTACTTAAGTTTAATCTGTTGATTATATTCGCTAAGATTAAACAGATAGATTTCATCTTTCAATGTTCCAAAATAGATCAAATTAATCTGTTTATATTTTGAAGCAAACTTATGATCTTTATAAGTCCATTTGGATAAAAAAAGATTGTAACTGCTTTTGTTTGTCACCCATACAAATGAATTCAACTCATGAATTCATGTACATCATGAAATAACAAACAGATCGATTTCTCTATTGTAATAGATAGAATGATAAATGTAAGAATAATACATAGGTGGATTTCATTTCAAAACTTGTATTTTGTACATTTAAGAGCTAAATTCAGCCCATCATCTCACAATATAAATGTTTAGAATATACATATTTCAATACAATGATTCTCCAATACAATGTTTACATAGAAAGAGTTTTTTCCTCCATTAGCATCTCCCTGATATTAGAATCAACTCTTGTCCATGATTTTCTTATGTTATGTAAAAATCTTTGAATCATTGTAGCTCAGATTTGCTGTGCTTTTGTTATGGGAAAGTCGTGATCGGCTTCTCTTTAAATATTTGTTGTATAACGTATCATGCGACAACTCCACAATCAACCCTATAATATAGATTAGAAAAAATATTAGGCCTTAAGTGATGCTGTTCTATTTGAACTTGACTTATAATTTATAAGTTTTAAGTTAAACCTATCATGATGGTGGCTGTGTGGATAGTTTCTAACATTTTCCATTTGATAGGTGAAATCCTCGGTTGAAAGGATTTCACCTTTAGCTTTATTCCTCCCTTTATTCTCTTCTAATGAATTTTTTTATAGACTTCGGAAGTGATTTTCAATAAATACTTTCTGCATAAAACCTAAAAAATAAAAGCATTCAAATTCGTTTGATGAATACTTTTTTATTTTTTTAAGGTTAACATATGTTTCTTACCATTTTTTTTTTTTTTTTTGCATCGTTGAAGCAATTATCCTGTTGTTTGGCTTTCTATAACAACAATGAGTTAAAATGTCTCCAGATATCTTCTTCATTGTCAACTACCAAAGTGTTCAATGATATGGGAGTTTTGTTTTTGGCTTCATGTGGTTCATTGGCAAAACAATATATCTATTAGTCCTCAACACTTCACTTGTTAGGTGACGGAAGACATATTTGTTTAGACTCTCTTCATCATTCTCTCTCACTCATGTCTGTGAAACAAAAATATATAATTTAAATAGATAGTATGCAACTCATGAACTTAACATTTACAACAGAGAAATTGTAACAGAACAAAATGAAAGAAATAGAATGTAAGTTGAAACAGATGAACTTGAAACAAATTTAATTGAATCAAATGAAACACTCAAAACAGATTGAATTAAAACAGATGAAATATATGAAACATATGAGATTGAGATGGATGAAATAGAAGAAATAGATGAAATTTGAAACAAATGAGATTGAAAAGACGAAATTTGAAACAGATGAGATTTGAAACAGATGAGATTGAAACAGATGGAATTGAAACAGATAAAATTTAAAGCATATGAAGTTGAGCGATGGAATTGAAAAAGACAAAATAGATAAAACATATTAGATTGAAATGGATGAAATAGATGAAACATATGAGATTAAAATGGATGAAATAGATGAAATA
This sequence comes from Sextonia rubra, assembly GCA_037013555.1. Taxonomy (NCBI): domain Eukaryota; kingdom Viridiplantae; phylum Streptophyta; class Magnoliopsida; order Laurales; family Lauraceae; genus Sextonia; species Sextonia rubra. Next base: position 17,823,186 of record JASUAD010000018.1, read on the forward strand.
GATGAAATTTGAAACAGGTGAGATTAAAACAAATGAAATTTGACATAGACGAGATTTGAAACAGATGAAATTGAAACGGATGGAATTGAAATAGATGAAATTTAAAGCATATGAAGTTGAATAGATGGAATTGAAATAGAGGAAATAGATAAAACATATGAGATTGAAATGGATGAAATAGATGAAATAGTTTGAAAGAGATGAGATTGAAACAAATTAAATTTAAAACATAAAATATTTGAAACAAATAAAATGTGCCATAGATGAAATTAAAGGAACATCACTAATAGATATATTTACACAGGATGTGTACTTAGCCAAACCAAACTTTTCATGAAGAATGATTTGTTGATTTGTAATGGTGCTTCTGGATTTGCCTTGAGATATGCTAACTCGTTATTCCTTTGGGCCGAATATAGGATTTCACAAATCCATCTTTTATCTATGTATATTATAATAGATTAAATCAAAGTTAATAATTTGATCTGTTATGAACAAATTAAATTTTGATGTTTTATTTTCTTACATTGCTCGAAACTTCTTTGCTCTTGAGCATATCTCTAATATCTTCCATTGTTGCCGTGCCCAATCTATCTGAACCTCATATTATTGCATTGTATGACATACTACAAAATTAATTGATTTAAATAAAAAGAATGTTTTTGTTTTTTTTATTTTTTAAAAATGTTACTTACCCTTCTCATTCTAATTCAAATATCTTTTTGAGTAAATTTATTTCTTTTTCATCCAGGAATTGATAGACAAGAGACTTTACAAGAAGATCTTTTTTTCTTTTTTTTTTCTTTTTGTAATTTGGTCATCTGGATTTTTAGTTGCCCCTACCATAATAATTTCATCTGTTTTGAGAGCAAATCCATTTGTTTCTGCAACTTCTTACTTTTTTGATTTTTTATTTCATATTCAAATTTAGGATCCTTCTTCTCTTTTCTTTCTTTCTCCTTTAGTTTTTTTATCATTGAAGATGGCTTTTTTGTCAAAGATCTGCCATTCTTTATATCGGTTGTGTCGTCAAAGATTTCATTGTCATCACACCTTTTTTGATAGTCTCTTTCTTCAAATTTAATTATTCAGTTCGAACCATTAGAGTAGCTAGCCTTTCATTTAAATCTAGTTTTTTAGTTTGAAGAATTTCAAGTTTGCTCTTTAGATTATTAATTCGGCATCCTTTTGTCTGATTGTCCTTTCAAAAATGTCTGTTGCCAAATTGAAAGAGGTAATTTGTGGTTAAAAGTTTCATATTAAGTGTGTTGAGATGAAAATAAAAGGTTCTGTCTATTCGTTAAAAGCAAGGTCTAGAGGTTTGTCCACATTTCCACTAGAGAATCGATTTAGTTTTCAAATCTAAGACTCACGTTCCAAAAAAAAAAAAAAAATCTATAACTACAAAATAAATCTGAAAGCTTTTGCAAAACCCAACAAAAAATAGCCAAAACTAGTCAAAATATTATAGATGCATTTTCGTAGAAAATTCTATGGAAGAGCAAAATATTCAAATAATCTAACTATCCATGGAACTTTAGAAATTTGTTCACAAGTGTCATATTTTATAAATTTCAACCCTTCTCATCTTATTCATCTCATTCAATAGCATCTCCTTCATCTTCTCCTCAACCTGCAATCCAGCCCCACAACCACAACCAAAATCTCCAAGACCTCTTCAGTCCTTTCTACTTCAAACCACCTCTTCCATTCCCTCCTCAGTCTCATCCCAATTTGCTCCAACTACAGGCATACTCCAACTAGCTGCTTTACTTTGGCCAACATGTACACTTTGAACGACCTTTTAACAGATCTAGAAAGAACCTTCCTGATTTTAACCATTTCATGGGAGAGGCAAAGATTATTAGCTTAGACATTCTATAACTCGAGTGGAGGCCATGTGAGCAAGGTTGAGGTTCGAGTTTTGTATGATATGGCTGATGTTATGAAGAAAAAGAAAGGACGAAAGGGTGAAGAAGAGGGAAAGGAAGGGAAAAACAAGAGGAAAATAAAAGATTGACGCTCATTCAAGTTTCGTCACTTGCCATGTGCTTTCTGCAAAATTTACAAATGCGAAGTCTAATGAAGATTGCTTCATACGAAAGTTGAATCTAGCTTCTACTTTTGTAAAAGCACCTTTGAGAAGAGGATAACCAAACAAAGAATTGCGGCAGGTTGGCTTTTAAAAAGTGTAGAAGCTCGTAAAGCCGTTTGTACCAGGCAAACCAAACGGACCCAAACTCAATTTTCTGAAAGTGCTTCTTCTGTTACTGTAGGAGTTTTTAGTTATAATCCTAGTAATGATAGATACCAAATTATAAAATTTATAATAATTAATCAGTCGTCATTTCTATTTGCTAAGAATGATATATTAAAAAAATTGTAAATATTTTATTTATCCCTTTATTTATAAAAATTATGGAAATGTTGTCAAGAATGATGCAGTAAAGATGTCTATAAAAGAAAAAGATAATCTAAAAAATGGTCTTCAAAGCATACTTGGAAAAGTAACATTAACTTCTGATTTATAGACCTCTAAACAAAATATTGGTTACATATCAATTACCACATATTATATTGATGTAGAATGCGTAATGCATGAATGATTATTTTCTCAATTAGTCCACTCTACTAGAAGAAAAATTAGAGAATATAATTAAAAAAAACTATTTCTATAACTTTCGTTAATGTAAGCACTAATAATAGCACTACTGACTTTCTAAAACATCTAATCTCACTTATTTAAGTGGTACTATTTTTCACAATAGATGTGCATGTCACATCTTAAATCTTGTAGTTTAAGATTGTTTAAATTTTATTAAGCTTGTATTAGAAATTATTAAATATCTTATAGGTCACATTTCTTTTTTCTCTTACTTGGAAACAAATACATAGAGGTCTTCATAAATATCCTAAAACAATACAACCAATATCAAGCATAGGTGGAATACCACCTATTCTATGTTAAGGAAAGCATTGACATATAAAAATGTAATTAATCTTTATTATGCTTTGTATTTAACAAGTACAGGCATTTGTATAGATGACAATTGACAAAGTCTTGAAATATTAAAATATATTTTCAAAGTTCTTTTTTATAAACCAACTTTATTTTTTGGGGTATTTTCCCCACCTCAATTAAAATCTTAATGCACATTTATGAGATTAGCCTTGCTTTTGTAAAATATAGAAATGTAGTCTTTTAACGATATGTGTAAAGCAATGGAATTGAAATTTATACAAATGTTAGATGAATGTTCCATTAACATATTGCTGGCATGCCATGAAGACAATATTGTAATCATCAAACTATTTTTATTAGAAATCAAAACAGAGGCTACCTAACGCATAAAAATAGATCTATTATTCTAATAGAGCATTTATTTAAAATAGACAAGAAAAGAACAAAATAGCCACATGAATTAAAATAAAAATTTACTTAGCTTAATATGTGTGCTTCAATCCAAAGGACTAGCCATACATTGTCAAGATCTTCATCATAAATTTCATTATGAGCATTCTTGTACAATATTTAATCTTTGAGAATATCTCTTCTAAAATCCTGGTTTTTGGAACAAGGCTCCATAAATATCTTAAAAATAAAAATTGAGAAATTATTGGGAGGAAAAGAGGTGGAGGAGAGAAGAGAGAGATATGGCTTGGCTTTCCAAAGGGATCGGGGGGGGGGGGGGGGGGGGGGGGGTGGGGTGGGGGGGGGGGAGCATGTGACGACCACTTCCTTGTTGGTTTCTTTTATGCTTCTAGGTCTTTTATAGATTCATTGAATCTAAACACTTTCTGTTTCTTATTGATAAAGTTTGCAATAACTAGAAGACTTGGTGTCCAAGTTAAGTGGGGATAGTGCTGCCTCTATAGGTAGAGTTTATCTTGGATAATGGCTACTTCTTTGATTGGGTCCCACCTTTGATATGCAACAATGGATATTCAACGGTGTTGATTTAATTGCAATCTTGTCTAAAAATGTACCTAAAAATTTCTAGGTCCATATCTTTCTTATTTTAGCTCTAATTTATACAATCTTGGGCTCCACGAACATCTACTTTGAAAGTGATTTCCAACGGTAGGTTATTTGCATCAATCCGATCTATGGTTTGAGAGATATGGCCATTTTAAGATTAACTATCCTGAGAAAAATAGATTCAATTTTGAACTTTGATTTGCAATGGTCTATAACTCTACACAACTTCTTTTTATGAAAGGAGATCAGTTGTGGCAAATTCAAAATCCTTAGCTTTTCTTACTCACCATAATTAACTTCTTTGAATTAATTAAGAGATAATTCAAATTAATTCAAATCTGCAACTACTGTGGACCATATTAGGTGGGACAGCTCCTCTGCTTGAATAGTGGGCCCATGAGAGGTCTTCTACTTCAGTTAGGACTCTTCAGTTAACATGTTGAGTGGACCCCTTCTTCACATGTATATATGTGGGTCTTAGGTTAGTGTTTTGACACAACTAGGACTTTCCACAAAATCTTCCCTGAGGTTTAGCGAGTCCTATTGCAATTTTCATTTCCTACACAATCTAGCTCAATTGTTGAAGTATTCAAGAACCTTGATCGAACTAGGACCCCTTCGAAAAGAGTCTAAATCTAGCCAGGATTCTTCAAAAAACTGGAAAATTGCATCAAATATTTAAATGATGCATAAAATGAGTATAAAATGCATGAAATGATGAATTTATAAGAAAAATAGTGCATTTAATTTAATTAAGTCCATAAGTCTAAATAGGGTCTAAATGATGCAAATTCATTGACTTAATAGACCCATTGTCAGAAACAACTTGAGAAGATCTAGTCATGAATGCCATGAATTTCTCTTTGCTATGAGCAAAATCATTATTCTTATCCTATAATTTTGCTTCCTCTTCATCAGAAAAATCATCCCAAGTTATAATAAAAACATGTTTCTTCATCTTCTTGTTGTTTCCAAAATCAGGTGCAGCATGACCATAGTCATAACTATTAAATCATCTAACCCCTTTTGAAGACTTCTCAAATTTTGAAATCTTCACATCAGTTTTCTTCCCCTTCATAAATTTCTTGCATTTCTTCATAAACAAAACAACTTCTTCCTAATCTATTTCCTTAGAATCAGAGCATGAATCACTTTCAACTATCTTTGTGATCCCTCACAAACTCTCAAGGCAATACCTTTTGATGTAGATCTTTCCATAGCCCTATAGTTTACCTCGAAGGTTTGAAGATTGCCATCTAATTGATCTACCTTGAGCATGTCAAGGTTCTTATTTTCCAGAATAGAATTAACCTTTGAATCAAACCTTTCAAGTAGAGACCTTAGAATTTTCTTGAAAATTCTATTTTCAGGAATATTCTTACCCAAATTGAAAAAAAAATTAATAATATCATTCAGCTTAGCATAAAGCTCATCAAAGTCTCATTATCTTCCATCTTAATGGTTTTAAAGGCAGCAGTCAATTTCTGTAGTTTGGACTACTAGACAGTATCTATTCCCTCGTGCACAAATTGCAAAATATCCCAACCTTCATTTGCAATCTTGCAGGTCATATTCTTCTAAATTGAGAAGTAGACGCTCCTTTGTAAAGAGCATTCATAGCCTTATTATTACAATTGGAGTTATACTTCTCTTTTGTAGACCATTGTGCCTTAGGTTTAGGAACAAATTTCCCCTTAGTCTCAACAACAGGTCTGGAATAGCCTTCCTTAACACAATCTCAGACATCATTATCAATGAACGTCAGATAGCCAATCTTCTAACTTTACAATAGCCATAATGAGATTTATGAAGCATAGGTGGCTTGAAAGTCGATGTGCCTTCATGGTTGTTGAATTCCATTCTAGAAATCACAATAGATCGACACAATAGACTTGTGTATGTTCTTTGATACCAATTGAAGTATTGTTTTAGATTTAGATTTCTAGATTGCAATTCAAATACTTTATCGCAAAAGAATTAAAAGAACTAGCAGGTACATTAAACCACACAAGAAAAACATACACAGATTTTTAACTTGGAAAACCCCAACTGACCAAAAAACCACAAGTCCACCAAAGACCAACTATTAAGTAGTAGTGAACAGTTACAAGATATGCTCACAAGCTTTTTAGTCACTCCTTCAAAACTAAGGATTGAGTTCTTCATGCACAACTCCTTACCACGACTCTCCTTTGCCGTGCACTATGCTCCATTTGATCGCACCACACCTTTAAAGCACTAAATGCTCTCAATCTACTATAAGAGATGTAGAGGTGGCATTCTCTAGCCTAAAGCTTTAGCACAATCTCTCCAATGGAAGCTCTAGAGAAGTAGGGTGTATCCAATGTGAATTCTCAATTCAAATCAATAAGACTTGTATTTTAGGGTTGAGAGAGGAATCCTTTATATAACCTACAATTCATGCCCTATAGAATGCTCATTGTAGAATAAGAACTACTAGTTCTAGTACAAACATAAAATAAACTCGAAACAAGAAAGTGAATTTTTGTTCATTATCTGATTAATCGAATGAGCTACCCAATCCATCACCTGTTGTTTTGCCTTGACAATTTCTGTGCAAACCCTGTTTAACTGTAGCCAATCCTAAGCCCGATCAATCTGATCTTTACCTAATCAATTGGATACCCCTTTTGGTCATTTTTGATGATTTTCTTCAATTTTTCTTTTTAGCTCATTTAGTGAAATGAAGCTTAGTCTATTTTAAAAGCAATAGAAGTTTTCAATTTAATGGACCTAGGGTTTTATCCAACTCATGAATTAGCCAATTGCACAAAAAAACCTTACAATCTCTCCCCCCCTTTTTTTAAATTCATGGACAAAACTTCCTAAACATACAATCTACCCAAAAAATAAAACAAAGATTATATTTGAGTAAATTGCAACAAAATTTTTTTTTGCCTTTAGTCTTTAACCTAGTCTTCATATTTTCCCTTTTTGTTAATAATTAATAAAAATAAGGACATTTGCATGCAGCATATTCGTTAATCAAGATCCAACAGTAATTCCCCATCAATTGTGATTTTTCCTTAATGGTATCTTCGTAGTAACTAGGTTTGGGTGCTTGATCTTCTTGATTAGAGGCTTTTAGGCTTTGGTATCCACACTTGCGAATTAGGAGCTTTTAGAGTTGTGTGTATGAATTCAGTTGGCAATTCAGATTTTCTGATTCAAATAGCTCTTGTCTTAACTTTTGGCTTAGACAATTGCTTCCTCCAATGCTTGTTCCCTGGCAAACTTTGTAGCCTATTGCAATGGGTCAAATGTATCCTTTGATTCCACATTGATGACATGTAGGTGAAGCTTGAGGATGTGACACATTCTTTTTCTTTGAAGTACTCCCAATATGATTTGTGTGTGCAACATGTGGAGTAATAGGTGCCATAGAATTTAAAGCAAAACTTTTAACAAAAATAGTTTTACATCAGTCTTTGAAGAGGATGCACCTTGATCATAACTGAGACCGTGTTTATTATTAGGCCTTTTTTGACTGCACCAGATGTCTATTAGTGTCTTCAATCCGGTGTTCATCTTGTTTAGAGAAGCTTTTGTAAAATCCAGCTCAAACAAAGCCATCTTCAATTTGCCATTCAAATTTTCTTTCAAATTTTCTTTCTCAGCTTAGCAAGTATCTAACTCTTTCTTCAAGGTCAACCTTTTGTTTAGCTTTCTCACAATTTTAACTCTCTTAAGTCAACTTGTCAACCATTAAGCCTTTTTGATCTTCGAAGAGAATGACCTTTGTAAGTACTTCTTCTAATTCTTTCTTAAAAGAGAGAACTCAATCAATGGAAGCTTTCCGCTTGATTACGACCTTGTTTCACACTCAGCTATCTTGGCACATTCTGTGTACAAAGTTTTGTACTTCTCCTCCCAATCTAGTTATTCATATGACACTTCATCATCTTTACTATTAGAACCATGATTAGAAGCAACTTGAGAAGACTTAGCTATAAAACCCATGAATTTCTTTTTGCCGTGAGTAGAATCAGCATTCTTATCCTCCAATTTTGTTTCTTCTTCATTAGAATAATCATCGTAGGTAATTTAAAAACTTGATCCTTCATCTTCTTGTTTTTTCCACAATCACATGTACCATGACCATAGCTATGACAATCAAAGCATCTAACTCCTTTTGAAGACTTCTTCTCAAATCTTGGAATCTTCACATCAGTTTTCTTCCCCTTCATAAACTTCTTGAATTTGTTCATGAGCAAAACAGCTTCTTGGGGATCTATTTCCTCAGAATCAGAGTCTAAATCACTTTCAACTCTCTTTATTGATCCTTAGAAACTTTCAAAGCAATACCTTTAGATGTAGATCATCCCATAGCCCTATGGTTTACCTCGAAGGCTTGAAGATGGCCAACTAACTGATGAACCCTGAGGGTGTCAAGGTTATTATTTTTCTCAATGGCATGAACCTTTGAAACAAACCTTTCAGGTAGAGACCTTCGAATCTTCTTAACAATTCTATTTTTCAAGAATAGGCTTACCCAAATTGAAAACAGAATTAACAATATTATTTAGTTTAGCATAAAACTAATCAAAGGTTGCATTATTGTCACGACCCGAGCCCAGAATTCAGGGGTTAGCGAAAAGCTAAACCGGTGACACACGTACTCCCGTGCACGTGCACCCAAACCCAGTCCAGATGCACGCACACAAGGGATCTAACACGTGCGAACTAAGCGTACGCGGAAGCTGTACATATCATAGCAAGCAACAAAGGAAAATAAAATAGCGGAAGCCAAAGCAAATACGAAACGGAAAAGACAAAGACAAATACACTGAGATAAAACCGAATACACACCAAAATCAATATACACAAAATATACAGAATACAAGTCCAAAGTCCAAAGTCCAAATACAAACTCTCAAAAACCAAAACGCAAAATAAAAGCCACTGGTATGCATGCACGCACTTGGCAGAAGTGATCAGGCCCACTCTGCCAGACCGGAGGGTGCCTCTACACTCGCCCCTGCAGCCTCCTCGACCGCCGGGGAGCTGGGCAAGGTATCTGTGCCTGCAACACCACAGACAACACAAATGAATACAACGATCCAGCAAATATAAGTAACAGGAAAGAAACACGCATAGTATCAAAGCGAAATGAAATAGGGACAGAAGATTAAATACAGAGTCCATCTTAGTATGCTAAGCAAATCGTGCATAGGAGTAAAACATGATAATGGAATCAAAACATAGAATACTGAACTAGTTGGCTACTACGTTAACCATGTTCTCTCCAATAGAGAGCAGAGCAAAGCAGAGCAGAGGAGAACACCGCTGTCCAGGCCAAAGGTACAACGGGTCTCGGTTCCTGGGTTCCGGGGTCCCAAGACAAAGCAACACTGCAGTTAAAACAGAGATACAGAGATCTACGCCAGAGGTAACCCCGTCGGGTATCCTAGGGCTGAGGCTGAGTAGAGCCAGACTAATACCAATCAAATCAAAGCTAAAGAAAGGAGATTATCCGCTTTGGACTCACCGATGACAAGGACCGGATCTTATCCTCACGTATTAACCTCTGGGCAGAGCCACCAGGGAATACCCAAAAAATCAGAGATATACAAAGCCAGAGAATATACAGAGCATAGCATAGATCAAAACAGAGTACAGAGCAAAGAATAATACAGATATACAGAACGAAAGCAAAATGACTGAGGAAATGCATACATAGATTAACAGAACAGAGGGCAAAACTATAACCAATATGCAATGCATCTCAGATTAATACGGATTCAAGGTTCATTACAAGCCAAGTCTAATCTAGTTGCATCACCGTCACTAACCGTGCATGTTGATGTAGTTTTAAGTTATTCGATGCACCGTTGCCATCCTAGTGTTGCAATATAATCCTTATGTGCATCGAAGTCCCTTAAACCAACACCCATGGGGAGGTGCTTAACAGTGATCAACGCTCACATGAACAAGTCACAGCCTAACAGATTATTCATGCGATCCAAAGAGTCCATCGGGCCGGTGTACGGGTATGGTTAACCTGTATTTGAGCCCTACAAGGTCACACCATTAGCCTAAGTTTAACTGATATTTAACAGGTCTTACGGTTTAGCCATGGGTGACCTACGGCTTAGCCGTGGCATCCTACGGCGTAGCCGCAATATGCACTACGGCTTAGCCGTGGTTCCCTTCAGAACACGGCTAAACTGTCAGCTTTTCCACCTCTGATCTGATACATCTCACGGCTGAGCTACAGTCAGTATACGGCTTAGCCGTAGACCAATCCACGGCTTAGCCGTAGCATTCCACGGCTTAGCCGTAGCCTCACCGTAGGAGTACTGATATCAGAAAAGTTTCGACTGATCAGAGATTTAATTCACGGCTGGGGTACGGTTGGGTCACGGCTAGCTTACGGCTCAGCCGTAGGACAAATTACGGCTTAGCCGTAGCCTAGCCGTAGAACAAATTCAGATTTTCGAGTCTCTGGAAAGCGAACCGTAGGAATTTACGGCTTAGCCGTACAATACAGAATACGAGTTCGGGAAGATTACAGAAACGAAATTTTTGTACAGAAACTGGATAAAACAAGCTCAACTGATTCTCATAGCTTAGAAAATGGCTGTAAAACATTTCTATACAGAGAATGAGAATGAATCCAAGTAATCAAACAACACCCATATGTGTTATCAAAGCCTGTACTTATACTTGCCTCAAATCTGACAAATCCTCTGAAATCAAGCTCCAAGCAACTAAAATCAAAACAAATCAAAGCAATCACACATGCATGAGATGAAGACAAAGCAACAGAGAATGGGAGATGTAATTGGAGAGGAAATACAAAGAGTTGGGAAAGAACCCACTTACCTAAGGCAAGGACAGAGAGAGAGGAGAAATTCCAACCAAACAGTCCAACCAAACAGAGATTAGCAAACCCAATCGAAGGAGAGAGAGAGAGAGAGAGAGAGAGATGGTGGAGGGAGCTTCACCTGGAAATCTCTCTAGCATGCAACGTGGGAGAGAAAAGAGCAGGGAGTTGGACATCTGGAGTAACTCATCTTATATAGGTTTGGAAGTTTTAAAACAAGGTCCAATGGGTTTAAGCAATTTACAGTTTAAGTCACACAAAGGTCCATCTTCCCCAATTGACTCCAAATGGTTCTGACACAGTTACGGAATTTGTCGAGCTCAACGAAATACGCGTGCTGACACCAAGATGATGCAAAGATGAGATGAGCAAAGCCAAAGCAAAATTACGAAAAAGGGCTTAGAACTACCTATTCCAGGTCAAAGGTCACTCAACTACCTATCCATGACCCAAAACAAGTCCAAAAGAAATAAACAAAACAAAACACACACTAATGAGCCACTAATCCGGCTCAAAGGGGATCGGAGTGTTACAATTATCTTCCATTTTAATGGTTTCAAAGGTAGTAATCAATATCTGCAGTTTAGACTGCTTGACAGCATCTGTACCCTCATGCATAGTTAACAAAACATCCCAAGCTTCCTTTGCAATCTTGCAAGTAGTATTCTTCTAAATTAAGAAGCAGACACTCCATTCTAAAGGGCAATCATTGCATTATTATTGCAATTGGAGGCATACTTCTCTTTTCTAGACCATTGTGCCTTAGGTTTAGGAACAAATTTCCCCTTAGTCGCAACAATAAGTCTGATATAGCCTTCCTCAACACAATTTCAAATATCATCATCAATGAACTTCAGATAGCCAATCATTCTAACTTTTCAATATGCATAGTTAGATCTATCAAACATAAGTGGCTTGAAAGTCAATGTGCCTCACAGTTGTTGAATTCCATTCTAGAAATTACAATAAATCTACACAGTAGACTTGTGTACCTCTCTGATACCAATTGAAGGATTGTTTTAGATCAGGATTTCTAGATTGTAGTTCTAATCCTTTGTAATGGAAGAATTAAAAGGACTAGTAAGTAATTCAATCAACCACACAAAAAGAAGATACGCAGATTCTTTAATGTGGAAAACCTCAATCGGATAAAAAAAAACATGAGTCCACCAAGGAATAACCATCAAGCAATAGTGAACAATTACAAAATATACTCACAATTGTTTTAGTTACTCCTTCGACCTAAGAACCGAGTTCTTCTTGTATAACTCCTTGCCACGACTCTCCTTTGCCGTGCAGTACTTTCCGCTTGCTCACACCACACCTTGAATGCATAAGATGCTTTCAATCTTCTACAAGAGATGTAGAAGCAATATTTTTTAACCCAAAGCTTCAGCGTAATCTCTCTAATGGAAGCTCTAGAGAAGTATGGTGATCTTTAATTTGAATTCTCAATTCAAAACAATAAGATTTATATCCTATGGTTGAGAGAGGAACCTTTTACATAATCCACAATTTGTGTCCTAAAGAATACTCTTTGTAAAATAAGAACGACCAGTTCTGGCACAAATAGGAAATAAACCGAAAACAGGAAATTTCTTTTTGTTCGTCATCTGATTGATCAAATGAACTACCGAATCGATTGGGTAGTTGTTCTGCTTTGCCAATTTCTCTATGAAACTTGTTTAACTGTAGCTAGTCCCAGGTCCGATCGATCCAACCTTTACCCAATCAATAGGATATCCCTTTTGGTCCCTTTTGATGATTTTCTTCAATTCCTCTCTTTAGCTCATTTGGCGACATGAACCTCAGTCCATTCTAAAAGAAATAGAAAATTACAACTTAATGGACATAGAGTTTTGTCTAACCTATGAATTAGCCATTTACACAAAAGAACCTTACACATGTATCTAATGCATAGACAATCAGTGAATAAAAGCAAACCAAACACACAATGCAACAATGACCTACAAAGAACACAATTAGATTGGCATTCATTTGGGGAATAAAAACAAATGCAAATGAGAAATCGACTTCTTAATTTTCTACTCTCCATAGTTTTAAACATCTCCATTTTCCATCTCCTTCCACCTATGGTTTCCTAAAAATAGTGGTTTTTGCAATCCTAGATGTGACCACATATGTGTGCAAGTTGGATTCAAACCTTCTGTCTTCAAAGTATCCTTCTCATAGAGAAGGATAGCTAATGAGAATTTCATTGATTAAAATAACTTCAAGTGCTTTCTAATTTCTTTTTATCTCTGGGCAGCGACAATATCATCGTTCAAATCAGAATGTCAAGGATCCACTCAAATTAGAGCATCAAGAAAAAGAATCACAGACTTTAATAGAAAAGAGTGTCAATGATATGTTCAAATCAACACTAATTAGCCATAATAGTTTTGCTATTAGAAGTGGCTCACTGAGAAACCTTATGTTGTGAAAATGCCAAAAACTTTCTTTATCTCAACTTAGAGAAACTTGAAATTTCGAAAAAGATATTGGTTTTGCAATATCTAGCCTTTTTGTAATTTGGCGTAACCATTAGAGCAGTGAGAGAGAAGAAAACAAAAGAAAGGAGAAGGAAGACCAGAGAGAAGACATGGGAGAATGCCACTCGTTTGCAAAAGGAAGACAAGGGTAATTTTGGTAATTTTGAAAAAAAAAGACAAAAAGTGGCCGAACGATGGGTATTATAGCCGAATGTCCTATTTTGAAATAACATTGGAAAACTTAAGGCCCATGTTGAAATGTATGTTTTATTTTGTCCTATTTTGAAGTCTCTCTAAAAGTTAAGCCCCATTTTGAAATTGTCCTTTAGATATTCCTTTACAAACCATGTTATTTAACAGACTTGGACCTTAATTGGTGGGCTTAGGCTTGGAGATTATAGCCACAATGAGGAGGCCTTTATTTAGTAACTTATTGGGCCTAAGTCATGTTGCTTATGCCTAAGTCATGTTGCTTATGACCTAGGTTGACTAGTTCCTATTTGGATTGTGTTGGTTTTTCTTATGGGACAAAATAGTGGTTGTATCCATTTGAGTTTTATAAATTGCATGCACATCTCATACATAGATATGCAAATGGGTCATATCCAAGATAGAACCATGGTGGGCATGAACTTGGATCCATTTTTATAATTTGGATCTAATTCTAACTTGATTTTGTTTAATATCCAATTTTAGCTTCAACTTAAAAAGATGGATCGATTTCTGAATCCTAATTTGAAACTAGATATATATTGCATTAGTGTAATTAGATACAAGAGTTTAAAAAGACTTCTCTAGTTATAAAAGTAAGACTAATGCATGGAATATGATTTGAAAGTTTAGAAACCCTATTTTCAAGTTAAGGTCCCGAATCAAATTCTACTGTGAAATTTAAGTAAATTAGATTTTAACCTAATCTAAAATTAAGCAAAGAAACATTTTTTTACATGGAAAACCTTACTCGGGGAAAACCATTGGTCATCTAGACCGAGACTAACAAGTACTATACAAATAAAAGTTACAAGAAGTACTCACAGACCCTCCCTAGTTGTAACTCAACCTAATGACTATGACGATCTTGCTGGCTCCTCGCCATGCACCTTCATCACTCTTGAAACAACCACCTTAAACATCTCTTCAAGATGAATCTACCATGAAAGAGTAGATGAGAAGAACTAAAGCAGCAACTTCATCACAACAGATATAAATCCACAAGGTTGCTTTATAAAGAGTACAAAGATCTCCGAAGGATGCTAGGGTATTCTCAAGGAAGATGGATGGCCTAAAAAGAGAGGAAGCATGTGTTTATATAGGCCCAAATTTGTAGCATATGTTAGGGTTGAGATAAACTTTGAGTTTGGAAAGGATTGATCAAATAAGGAAGTTTGTCTAAGTTTGGAAACTGAAAATGCATCACGCACTCGAGCGGGCTTGACCATGTGCTTGAGCATTTGGAAATAACTTGCAGTTATTTTTCCTTCCATCAGTCAGGCTTGAGCACATGAGAGTTTGGCTTGAGCACACATAGTTTTGTCTCAAGCTTTTGAGTATATACTTGGGCGGCCTTTAACAAAAACCTGTATTGAATATTTTCTGATTTGTCTTCACTTCATGCAGTCCAATTTATATAATACAAGAGTAAAACTTTGATTCCCGGTTTGTCCATATCTTAATGAATTTGCCAACACTCAATGTCCTAACATGATTAAAGTTAAGTAGAGACACAAATATAAACATAACTCAAGCCAACCTAAATAAACTTTTATATGTGAATGTAATATTCATATATCAAGAAGCTCAGGTAAAAAATATTAAGATCCAGTTCTAGATCCGAATGGTCTACATCTTATATGTATGATTCAGAACCTATATTTATATATCTCTTGGAACCAAACATATGTTCTAAACCCACTTTATTTGGAACCAGAGATTTCATATACTCAAATAATTTGATACTCACTTGCAACCTTATTAAGGACAAAAAAGAAAAAGAAAAAGGAGAAGAATCACAATAACATAACATTCGAAAGTTCATTACAATAGGATTTTTAGATTGTAATTCAATTAACTATGGCAAAAAATAAAAAAATACGCAAATCAATCAACTACACAAGGACAAGAGGTACTCAATTTTTTAAGTGGAAACCCTACGTAGGAAAAACCACGGCTCCTACATGGACCACTAGAAACCAAAGACTATGAACCGAGCAATTACAAGATATAATCACAATCCCTTTCCCAGTCTTCGCAACCTAAGGACTGTAGTTGTTCTTGTACAATTTCGAGTTTTCACAACTCCGCGTCGTTTACTGCTTTCTGCACTTGATCCAAACACCTTGAAACTGAAAGGTGCTCAATCTTTTACAAGAAAAGACAATCTTCTACTAGAGAGTATAAGCAATATTCTCTAACACTCAGCAAATCAACATAGTCTCTCAATGGATGCTCTAGAGAAAAAGTGGTCCTTAATTAGGTTTTTTGAGTTTGGAATAATGAGAGAGATATTGGATACCTTAGGGTTGAGAAAAACAACCTTTAAATGACCCATAATTCATGCCTTAGAGTTAGGGTTTGTGTAGAACACAAAATAATAGTCCTGGTTCAAATAGGGAATAAATCCGTATCAGGAAAGTGTGTTCTGTTCATCATCCACTTGAGCTTGTGTGAGCATCCGCTCAAGTACGTGATAAAAACATCTAGTTATGTCAAGTTAGCGCAACTTCTATCAAGCCCACTTAATCTCTTAAAGCCTTAGATTGAGCTTGAAAATCTGGACCCATCCATTTAAGAGCATGTGAGCATACGTTCGAGTGCCTTTTTTCTTATTTCTTCACTTCAGCTCTTCTGGCGACATGAACCACAGTCCATTATAGAAGAAACATAAAATACAATTCAATGGACCCTGAGTTTTGTCCAACCCATGAATTAGCCAACATACAAAATCCTAACAATCTCCCACTTTGGTGATTCATGGATAAAACTCCTTAAACAGTACATTCAATCTACACGTAATAAAAACCAAAAAATTACATTGAAGCAAATTGACCATTTTTTTTTTACCATTAACAAATATACCCTATATATCTCCCCTATGTTGTTGATAATTGACAAATAAAATAATTAGCATGCGGCATAACTGTTAATCGAGATTCAGTATCTCTCCCTTAATTGTGAACCCCCCTTAATGTCGTCTTCTTTTTAGCACTAGGGGTGGGAGTTTGAACTTCTTGATCAAGGGTGTTTGCATTTTGCCACCCACATTTGGGTAGTTTGAACTTTCAGTGTAGTGTGAGCAACTTCTTTGGGCAGATAAGACTTTCTGACCTAAATAGCTCTAGTCTTTACCTTCGGTGGAAACAATGACTTTGCCCATTGCTTATGTTTTGGAAAATTGCTCAACTTGTTGTAATGGGGATAAATGTGTCCTTTAATTTCACAATGGTGACATGTGTGTGTGAATGTAGGATGTGACACATTCTTCTCCTTTGAGAACTTTGCAATATAATCAACATTAGAAGTAGTTTTTGAAACATTAGTAGCAAAAGTAGCACCTTTAACAAAAATAGTTTTACCTTTGGTCTTCTAAGTTGATGCACCATTGACATAGCCCAGGCCTCATTTGTCAATCGGCAACTTTTGACTACATAGGATATCATTAAGCTTTTTCAATCTAGTGTTCATCCTGTCCAAAGGTGCCTTGGTGGCAATTAGCTTTGACATAGCCATCTTCAACTTGCTTTCTTTGTTTGACATGTTTGTAGCTCCTTTTTCAAGGTTTCTAACTCTTGCTCAGACTTTTCAAAATCATCATACAGTGAGTTATATTTTTGAGCTTTATCCGCCAGCTTATTAGTCATAGAACCTTGTTGATCTTTCAATAGATGAACCTTTAAAAGCACATCTTCTAATTCTATCTTAAGAGAGAATTTGATCTCCTGAGAATTTTCACTTGATTGCGATCTTATTGAAAATCTTGGCTAGCTTGACACAATCTTGGTACTCAATTTTTTACTTCTCCTTCCAATCCAAGGAATCATGTGGCCAATTTCAAAGATTATCTTGATAATTACAAGGAAGCTTTGAAGAAGATGCTCTTTAAAGAAAAGGAAAGTCAAATAAGAGGAATTTATAAATATAAATTTATTCCCATTTGCTTAACACAGCATAATTCAAAATAGTCATAACTTTCGAACTGAACATCGGGTCAGGGAAATCTACCCACCGTTGGAAAGATCTTTTCGATTAGATATTCATGGATCTAAAGTTTATGTGAATTGGAGCTTAATTGATAAAGTTATAGCCTCAAAAGTTGACTGTGTATTTGTAGACAAGATTGTAGAAGTTGAAAGTTTTTTCTTTGTTGCACACCCAATGAAGATGTCCACAAAGCCTTGCAAGACCAGCCATAATCAAAGAGGGGTCCACATCAGTTCATCTCTACAAATATTCTAAGATCAAGATTTTCAAGATTGAAGATTGATTGTTCATCACAAGTGGGGCCAACTTTGAGGATTTGTAAGAGTTTATTTTTAGAAAGTTTGTGCAGAGATTCTTTGTGAACAAAATTAGAAAGCTAAAATTTCTCACATGCTTCCTAATTCTTTGCAAACTTGGAAGTTAAGTGTTCCCGCCCCCTAACCTAGTATAAATATCATCCTTGATGTCATGCATGTATGCAGAAAAATGAGACATAGCATGAGAAAATTTAAAAACAAGAGGTAAAGGGAAGAAGTCCCCTGAATGTGTCCGCGCTGCTCCCCATCCAAGGTTAGACAAAATAGAAAAAATAAGGAAAAGGAAACGTAACTAACAATATACATAGTGTACATAGAAGCAGGTGTTTATCAAATTCATGGTTGGTCAATACTGGTAAATAGGATCATCAATAGGAATTTCTTCCTCATAAAGTAAAACTAACTCCAAGAATAGTTGTAATCTTTGGCCATTGACTTTGAGCGCTTGGCCATCCTTGAGATTAGTAATCTCAATTGCTCTGTATGGAAGCACCTCCTTTACAATTATGGACCCATCCATCGAGAGTTCAGCTTTCCAAGGAATAAATGAAGCCTAGAGTTATAGAGAAGTAATTTGCGAAAAAAAACTATATAATCTTGGACGTCCACAAGCATGGTCGAGTCCCTCTCTCTCTAGCTCATCTTGCTAACCCATAAAAAATTACAAACATTGCAAGTGCTGTAGTGATGACATCATAAGTAAATTCCAAGCTCTAGGGTACATAAACCATAGAATTATGGAATGCAAGGTCAAGTACTGTAGTTAGATGTTTAGAGCTGATGCAACTTACTTAGAAGACTTCAAATGAGCTCAAAGTGTAGCAGTTCAATTTTCAAAGTCAGTTGACTTCATTTGGTGATTCAACTTAGCAAATATCAAAATCAAGGTTCATTGACTCAAAACCATGGGGTCACCGAACACACTCATGTTTCTGGATTACCAAAGTGGCTAAAATTCACATGGGAACTTCAAAACATGCTTAGGAATGATGCTTTAAAGTTTTAAAGCTTTTGGACTTCATTTTAGCTCAAACTCAAACTTTAGTGGTTGTCTCCCAACTTTCTTGGGGTCACTATTGTAACTACCACTTCTACATGGAAAAATCAGTTGAAACTCAGGGAAATTTATTCAAATACACTAAAAGACTATCCTTCAAAGTTTTAGAACATTTGGACATCATCTGGACCCAGACTTAGTTGAGGTGGCTATTTTTTAAGCTCCTTGAGGTCACTGTTCAAAGTGGTACGTCATGAAGATCAAATCAGCTAAAACACCTGGAGAAAGCTCAAATTATATTTAGGAGTGGCTCTACAAAATTTGAAATCAAATGGATGTCGTTTGACCCAAGTTCAACATACATGTCAACTTTGGGTCAGTGAACCCTAACCGTAGGGGTCACTGACCAGAGTCCTGCTTCTGGGTGACCAAAGTTGATGAAATTCAGATACAAATCTCAATTCATGTTAAAAAATGACTTTGCAAAATTTCAAGTCAAGGGGACTTGATTTGACCCTACTTTAGTTACATGTTAGCTTTGGGGTCAGTGACCCTCAAACCTTGGGGTCGTTGACCAAAGTCCTATTTTTGAGAAGTCAAAGTTGATGAAATTTGGATGAGAGACTTAAAATTCGCTCAAGATCATCTTTGAAAGATTTCAAAGCAGTTGGACCCCGTTTGGGTGGAAAAAAAAACTGATTACCTACAATACAAGGGTACATTGACTTAGAACATGCAACAACTAGGCCACTAATCAAAATCCTACTTCCACAAGTCCAAATCACATGAAATTTAGATAGACACCTCATGGTTCTACTGACATCAATTCATCTAAGTCTCAAGTCAATTTGAGGTCATTTGGGTCTCAAACAATTGAAACAAGAGCCCATTTCATGAAAAGTCAAAGGGAGGATTAACCAACTTTAAAAGGCAAAACTATGATGAAATTTCTATGGCACTCTCAAAATAGCCTCTAATTGAGGAAAAGGGCTCTCATGGGTAAAAAGGTCACAAATGGGCTTGTCAATGACCATGGTCCACTATCATTAACACCTGCAAGGGAGTTATGATGGGTTTTGGAGGTTATTTCACTTTATTTAGAAGTATAACACCCCCACAACTACAAAAAGCCACCCCAACTCTCTTCAAGGGCTATAAAACACAAGAAAGGATTGTAAATTGGTGCTCCTACACACTTCGAAGACTCCTGCATTCATCTTGAAGATCTACAGGCAGCCTTTTCAAGAACTTGGCACTCTTCAAGCCTCAAACATCTTCCATTCTTCTTTCCTCCCAAGCTAAGGTGAGAAATTATTATGTGGAAGAAGCTATGTATCTCTACTACTAATAAAAATGAGTTTCAAAGCCACTAAGTGTGAGGGAACTCCAATGGATGAAGCTATGTATTTCTTTGGTTCCTCCACTTAAAACGGGTTTGGCCATCTCTAAGGTTGTGAATAGACTTCTCTAGGTTCTATTCTGGTCCTTGAAAACCATAGAGCTAGAATGACACAACTCTAGCCACATTTGCTTACCCAAAAGCAACTATTCTGGATTTGCACAAATGTGATTTGAAAAATCACAGTGGTGATTATCAAAGATCATAGATGACTCTAAGATCGCATTTGGCACTCTTGGTGGGCATTCATTCCTCCCCAAACCGCAAAAACATAGGTTTCAACACCTTGGATACACTCTACAGGCAAATAAAAGCAAAACAGGGACAAGTAGTGGCCAAAATGGCCACTGTTTGTTAGTGACCATGGGCCACAGTCATTGGCAGGGCTTAGTGACCATAGGCCACGGTCATCACCCCCTCCTCTTCATTTTTTCTGTGTTTTCTCCATTTTTTCATGTGATTATATTATTTTTCCTTAGCTTGCATCACATCTGAGACCAAATGGATGGGTTGTGATTTTCTAACACTTGTAAACAACCTGCATCCCTGAAGTCACCACTTTGAACCATGTAAACCAAAAGGAATTTAATGATGATCCATAATTACTTTCCTATTTTTTTGTGTGTTTGAATGTGTGAATATTGGACTTAATTCTTTTGCATGTATCATGATTTCACGCACATTAGAAGATTGGCACTGTTTGTGGGGAGAAATCTTACTCTAATTTGTGATTAACTAGGCTAAACAAGATGAAAAAGTGCCAAAATACTTGAAAAGGTGCTAAAAAGCGAGCTAATGACCAGGAGCTGCTATGTAAAAAGCCTTGTGACAGTTAGTCACTGTGTAAAAATGGCTTTGAAGTAGGACACGGTGTAAAAAAGGCAGTGACCGTGGGTCCATGGTCGCTCACCTGTTTGTGCCCCAGTTGGACCTGTTTGACTTTGAAGACACTTTTTTCAAGACCTTTGATGTCTATGATGGGTTTGGTAGTATTCATGGCGGAGTTTTCACCTTGAATTGCATGAACTTGTCAACCTACATGAGGAACCTTGCACCTAGATGTGCATAGACTAAATCAACACCGTTGTACCAATTCAAAGAGTGTTGATTCGGTCCAAAGGCTTTACATTATTGGATGTAGGATCACCAGCTCGTTTATAAGAGATAACAAATGTTATATTAAATCAGTCATAAGAACAATTACATTTGCAATTATGCATTGTCCGGAGTTTTGCACTGATGGATCCTGTGTGATCATTGTGATGGTGGCGCAGGCTTAATCCCATAGGCCCTATACCTTTGGTTGGATCCTCCACTCTCTTGCTTATAAGTCCAACATATAGTCTTGAATTGTTGCTAAAATTTTAGTAGCTAGGACTAGTTAGCATAGCATGCTTCTAAGTCTAACTATGTAGTCCTAAAACGTTGAAAAAATTTTGCTAGCTAGGACTAGTCAGTATAGCACAATGAGATTGAGTTTATGCTTATTTTTGACCATTTTGGTTTGTCCAATAAGGAGACCATGTTGGTTCAAAAGGCATTCATAAACCATTTTGGCTAGCCCTAGAGGCGGCCATGTTGGTTATGAGAATGATATAGTCCTTTGTTCTTGTTTTTACAAAAAATACCAATAGGTTCTTTAATCATTACCTTTGATGAAGCTAAGGAGAGGCTATTCAAAATCTCCATGGCCTAAACTAACCCATTTATAAGAAATCTTAAGTGGGCCTGTACTGACCCTATTACTCCTTCATCAAAGGTCTCAGTCTTTGGAGGCTCTATACTCTTATGAGCTCAGCTACTTCTTCTGATCTGAATGGGTCATCAATGACCTTGAAGCACATCAAGAACACTGAATTGCTCAAAACCTAGGTTTCCAAATATGCCTTGAATCCATTTGGGATCTTTACCAAGGTTCAGGAGGAACCTAAGCCCAAGATACAATCAAAAGGTAACTGTCTTCACATCATCAAACCTCATCTAGGGGCAAAAAAGGTCCGACTCAAGGATCGAAACTCAACGGTTCCTAGCAAGCTTTTAACTATGGCTGCCCAAGGCCCAATGTTAACAACAACCCAACCCAAGCAGCTGGTCATCAACAATCAACTCCTTCAAGCACTAGAGGACCTTCGGTAGTTCCTTACTCATAAGAAGGCCAAGAAAGATGTATCCATCCCAGGATCCAACACATGGTCACCATAACCTCATACTTGAAAACCTAGCAAGGCTAAGGACAAACCCTTGGCCTCACTTGAAGAGAACACCTTCTACCTTCTAACTCAAAAGGAAGGACAAAGGTTTGGTAAAAGGCATCTACCTTCAATCATTGTAGTACTTACCCTGCCATCTTCACCTTTGCATCTATCCTATGTTGCTAAACATTAGAAGAAGACTGAGTGATTGGTTATTAACAATGGAACTGATCTACCTCATTTCAAAGACTCGCTCTAGTAGAAGGAACAAAAGAGATGCTGTTGACATCTTCTTGTTTCCCACTTCTGATCCAATGGATTGGGAACGAATTGTTGGAATTTCCAGGCCAATGGCGGCCAGATTCAAAGACCTGGCAGCCAGATTGTCCAGTCAAATCAAATGAAAAGCCTTGGCTTGCTATAGGGAGCGGACTTAAAAGCTATCTTCTTGCAAGATCACTCAAAAGTGGGTTGTCAAAGAAGATGATCCTGACTTAACCTCTTTTTACATGGTCGGGCCAAGCTCTCCTCGATGAGTCACTCAGAGTATGGCTTAGACTCAATCACAAGGGTTTGAATATCACAAGGGTTAGATTCAAACTCTCTTTTTGGTAGGACTTCTGTAGGTCATGTTGAGGTTGACTCTAAAGATGATCCTATCATAGTCTTGGATATAGAAGACAGCCTGTCTACTCCTTAGACATTGACATCATCCTACCCCCATCAGTACATTGTGTTCATGGCTAAGGGGAGTGGAACTAACAAAGTTGGAAATGATAATGCTGGTGGTGATGAAAAGGTTAGAGAAGAGGATGATGATGAAAATGAAGATGACAATGTCAGTGATACTATAAAGTGAAAAGGAGCCAAGATCGACCATATAATTACCCAATTGCAAATCATAATGGGTAAGCTATATGGTCCAGTCAAACCTCAAGGAAATCCTCTTTTTGCCAATAGAAGAGAACAAGCAATGATTAGGAATAATGCTACTAAGATTGATTTGCTCATGGCTCAAATCAAATCCTTAACAGACAAGCTGATGGTTTCGGGTTCTTTTGGTGATATTCGTTAGTTCTGGTCTTCAGACAGATCCTGACAAGCATGTAACCATTAAGAAGGTTGAAGAAATACTGACAAAATCAAAGGTGGAGACTGGGATGAAAAAAAAGGGTATCACACCAAAGTACCCTCCGGAATTCGATCTTGTTCCATTTCCACCAAGCTATAAGCTTTCAACTTTCCAGCCATACCTTAGGAAGGGATTAGCTTATCAGCACATTTTGCATTTCAAATCACTTCTTGGAAGCTTGCCAGAATTGGTTGCATTAAAAATTAGGCTGTTTATCGACACACTGAAAGGAGTCGCCTTTGATTGGTACAAGCTGTTACCATAACTCTTTTTCATGACATGGCCAATCATAGAAGAAAAGTTCTTACTTTACTTCCAGGAGGATTATTAGATGGTCACCTTTACCATTGTCAGCAGTACAAGGCTAGGAGACAATGAAACTACGCAGTCCTTTATTAACAGAAGGAGAGCATTATCCTATAGATGTTTGGACAACCATCTCAAAGGGCAATAATTGAAATGTGCAAAACCAATTTGAGACCAGAAGTCAAGGCTATTATACTTAGTCCACAAAATTAAATCTCTTGCCCGATCCTTCAAAGAGATTAGTCAAAAGAAAGCAAACTTTCGAAGAACAAAGTCATCTTTATCTTCTGCAGCAAAACTAAAAAAGAAGTAGGAGGTTTTTAATGTGCAAATCTGCAAACCTTCTTAGAAGCCTCAAAACACAAAGAGTGATCAAACCAAGAAAGAGGAATATAAGAAAAGAAAGAAAGCTAAGTATCCCTTTGATGGAGAAATTGAAATGATCTTCCGGTCATTGATGGATAATGATAAAGTTGAGCATCCACTAATGAAGAAACCTGAACAAGTGTGTCGCATCAATGATCCTAGTTACTGTGCATACCTCCGAATGTTTTTACATCTTCTCGAAGAATGTTTAACTCTAAAAGAAAAGGTCAATGAGATGTGGAAAAACTGAAAGATTACTTTTGATTGAAAGTATGATCCTACTCCAATCAATATGATCTCCTTCAGACAATTTCCAGCTATTCTGTTACCTTCTCCATCGAAGTCGATGACAATTGAGTTTTGTGTTGTCAACGCAACACATAATGAACAAGGTCTAATACTGGTCAAGACCTCTTCAGGAGAAGAAATGTGGGTCCACCCAGACCTAGTAAACATGAAGGTTGAGAAAAGGTTAAGACCAAGCCCACACCTGTGGAAAGAAAGAAGGCTAAAAGTTAACTTAAGAACTTGTAAAGAGCTACCCAAGACCATTTGATCAAATAGGAAAAACAAATAAAAAAGAAGAAAGAAAAGGTAACAGAAGCTCTACTTCATAAGCACCTTCTAAGTTAATTAGAGGTCAATTTACCTTGGCCGACTTCATCATTCCAATTCCAAAAGATGAGGAAAAACCACCAATATCCAGTTGCAATGGGATATCTTAGGATGGTACACCTCCCAATTCAGATAATGAGGAAGACTTGTCAGACTTCTTGGACTTCAATGATGATTAGTGGATCTATGACTACTTTGCTGATGAATACCCCTCTGATGAGGATGAGAGTTTTGAACAAACTTTTGATCTTGAAATGGGTACTCTCAACATCAAACATGGTCTTAACATACTGTCATTAGTTCTTTATGATCTGCATAGACAGAGTGCAAGTGGTTGGTCAAGTGATCCCCCTTCTTTTCCACTACCTCCAAAGATTCATCCATACCCTTTGCCTTTAGTTGAATCTGATTGGAAACAACAATAGCAGGCATCATCTTCTGGTTCCCAAGTGATGAACTCTATAACAAATGGTTCTCCTAAACTAAGTGTTGAGCTAACTTATTCAAAGTCGAGCTCTTAATCAAGCACTCAACTCATTATCTCCAAAGCAAACGGTGAGTTTGAGTCACAAGAAAAACACAATGAACTCATCGTTGGCAGTTCTGTTGTACCTTAAGAAGTCTTTCAAGTTCAGAATAATCTTTCTAATTTAGAAGAAGAAATGCCACTGGCACATGATTTGGTAGTCATTAGCAGTTTTGTTGATGAACACTCGAAATCTCAAGTCACTTCTGACAATACAAGTTAAGAGGTAGGCTTGGAAGAAGTCTGCCAAACCTTTGCTAAACCTGAAAGGTCAATGCTATAAGAAGAGATACTCGCCAAGAAGTTGACCAAAACAATGAAGTCAATGATGGCACTCGCTCTGTTCGCAACTAAAGAGTCAACTATAAAAGACCTTTTTCTTCTTCTTATGTAAACCCTTTAAGGAACAATTGAACTGTAAATGTAACTTCTTCAGAAGCAAATGCTAATCAAAGGACATCAGAGCCGTTCATGTATGATGTTATTGAACACCTCAAGCACATACCTTCACGACTTCATATTTTTAATCTTTTACAAATGTTTGAGGAGACTCTTGACAACTTTATACGAACTCTACAGGCTTTAAATGCCAGTAACCAAACTCATGTGATGCAAGTACATCGATGGAGAAGAACTATCTCAAAGCAAAGTCTAAGAGGCCTCAAAAGCAATGTATAGAATGTTTTTCCATTCAGAATGTTTCAAAGGCATCCATCTCCTTTGCAAAAGATGATCTCCTTTTAGGTGACATGAAGCACACAAGGCCACTTTATTTCATGGCCTACATCAAGGACATACTTGTTTAGAGAGTTCAAATTGATCCAAGATCAGCCTTAAATCTCATCACAATTACAGTTTTTCAAAAAATTGGCATCCTGATGAGCAAACTATCTGTTACTAAAACTTCAATCCAAGGCTACGATGGAGAAGTCCAAGACCTAATTAGCAAGATTCGGATTTGGCTCCATTAGGTGATTTGACTTCAGAAGCGACTTTGCACGTGGTAAAAACACTTGCTTGCTACAACATCCTCTTAGGAAGGTGATGGCTTCATGACTATTCCATAATACCTTCCACTCTCCATCAATGCCTCAAATACATTGATGATGAGGGCAAAGTGCGTCGTGCTTTTGTAGATGAAAATCCATTCAAAAGCAATGAAGTCTACTTCACCACTATAGCCACGTATTACGAAAGACCTACAAAGATAAACTAGATGCAAGCAACTCTCCTCTGGATGATGATTCAATAGAGATCTTCACCATCTTAACAAAAAAGAAAACCTACCTAGGGTTTGGGAAAAGATTTTAGCCCACCTAGAAGTTGGAGTCTAAAAAGAAGCCAACGGTCAGATTTGTAGATACCAAAGCTCCTTTAGCAATCAAGGTCAAATATGAAATCAAAAGTCGAATCAACCTTTGGTCATATCCACAAAGCCATCCAAGACAAAGCAAGCAAGCCTTGTTATTCACACAAGTAAGACATGCAGTTTGGCTATGTATATAGCACCTGCTCGGAACTCAGCAACGCCACCAATTAAGTAGTTTTTAGTGCCAATGATGATGACGAACCACCAGTTGTGTTTTACAGCGAAAACCCGGATGATGTATGTCATGCTCCAAAATCCGAAGTACTTGGGACCCTCAAATCACTGGACATGACAGATTCACAATAACTAAATTAAAATAAATAAATAAAATCCAAACTTTATTAAATTAATCTAGATGAAATAACATGATTAACATGTCAAAAAAATCAATCCACTGACAAAATGATTAAAACCAAAATGTGAGTAATCCTCAAAACACAATATTCAATTTAGCAACTCTAATAAAATCCTAAAATCAATCCTCTATATCTAAGGCTGAAGCTTTCACAGCTCATCCCTCAGTTCCGATTTCACAAAGCAAGCTAGATTTCCTTGGGTTTTAGATCAAGCTCGAAGTCTGTGAGGGAAAGCAAAAAGTGAGTAAAACTCAACAAGTAATACGAACTATAAAACCTAGCAAACAAGTAATAATTTAAGAAATCAAATTTTGAGTCATGGTTCGCATATACAAGGTATATCAAATAAGGTAAGTGCAATATCTTGGAAGCGACAAGAAGATAATGTGACCGAAATTCAAGGTATTTCAAACAAGTGAGCAAATAACCAAATCAGCAAATAAAAAGGAAAGGCATCTTTGTAGTAAACAAAGTAACAAAGTGTGCCGCCAGAGTTAAGCTTGAACCAAGCACAATGTACTCGTCAGATACAAGCCATTTCATATCTAAAGTGGCACGAAGCATGAGATTCTGGTAATCTCCAAAACAAGAGTGGGTCTAGCTGCAGACTAGAAATATCGCACAAAGGGGTCCCAATCCTAATGTCATACCCAAAAGGGCTAAAATCTGTATGTAAGCGTCCCTATGGTGTGTTGCCATACTTTGGAGAATGCCTTACAATACAAAGAGATCAATAGCAGTTGCAAGCAATTGCAACAAATTCCAAGTTTTCAAACACAACAGAAGCGAGGGTTGAGATCACAAATCAAACCTTATGTTATCACAATTTTCACAATTCACATCAAGTGGCAAATGGATCAATACTTTGCAAACAGTCCCCTTATAACTTGATAATGCCAAGGGAATGAGATCGAGTATATCACAATCATAGTATTCCAAAACAAGTCAGGCATCAAAATATCCTAATATTCTAGGATTATTCAGCAATTTGCAAAATTTCACGTTTTAAATCAAATTGAGACAAGGATATGAAAACTCTATGGCTCAAGAACTATAGTAAGACTACTTGCCTTTCTTAACGGTGGATGATGGACTTGACCTACTCCGATCTAAATATCCAGGAGAATCGATGAGGGTCCCTATTATTAATGGTATGCAAATGATTAGAAATTGAGTCTAAGCGATGGGCTCATGCATGAGCTATCGATTTGAGTCATAATCACACAAGATGAATTTGGGCCAACATACGGTCACATTCTTGATTGGGCCCAATTTGTCTAATCATGCACCTGGGCTTAAGGAATGTGAGTCATGCATGCACATAGGTTAAATGGGATGGACTTGGGTATATGAATGGTGTGTCACTAGTGAGTGGACTGAAACTTGGGTCATGAACTTGGGCCCACATCATTAATGGGACCTATAGGTCAGGTGAGCCAGGGATAGTGGGTCAAATCGATTTAAAAGAAGGTGGCCTTGAAGTGACGAACGGTTTTAGTTGAACATGCACTTAAAAGAATGGTAGTAAAATGAAAAAAGGAAAATAAAACAAAGAACAAAATAGGAAAAGAGAAAAAGAACCTCAAGACAAAGATCAGAGGACGAAGAGAATGAGAGGGGCAGACGAGGGAAACGACGACGCTAGTGGGGTATGGAAGTGGGGATGAGTTCTCAATGGTGGGGACAATTGTGATGGAGATGGTGAGGAGTTGGTTGTGTCGTGCACACGCCGATGATGCTAGTAGTCTAGGCCGAGAGAGATGGCTGAGTGTGGGCTGAGATCGTGTGATGTGGATGATTGGTGGAGATGGTTGCAAACAGAGAACAAAGGAAGGGAAAACAGGGGAACGGTGCAGGAAGGTGAAGGAAGAACAATGAAAAGAAGGAAAAGAAAAGAAAGAAAGGAAAAAGCATGGTTAGGGAGATGGCTTGCAGTGGTGTAGATTGGTGACTGAAGTAAAGAAGACGATAAACAGTGTGGGCTCGAGCACAAATGGGTTCGAGTTGCAGAAGAAAAAGTGGCAGAGAAAGAGGAAAGAAAAGAGATAGATCGGAACAAGAAGAAAAGAAGAAGAAAACATGGGCACTGAAGTTGCATATGGTTTCTGCGGTGGTGAACGTGACGTAGTGCTGGTGGTCATAGTGGAGGACTTTAAATGGTGCAGCCGCCAACAAGCCCAACAGACTTATCAAAAAGGGGTTGCAGGTTAGTGGGTTCAACTCACCTAAAATTGACCCAAATCATAGCTCAATCTGTAAGAGATGATTGGTCCCAGTAGCAGAAATAGCAAAAAGATTTTTGTGAGCACCCCACCACCCCCCCCCCCCCCCCGAGCTTTCTAGGATTTAGAAATAGACCCCTGTGGTTTAATATTTGTAAATAGGCCCCTACCTTTTCATTTTAATACCTTCTAAGTCCTTGAAATAAGTATTCTTACAAAAATGGGCAACTACCATGAGATTTGTGCTGAACTTTTATAAAATTGACAGTTTTACCTAGGGGTGTACACGGATCGGATTGGATCGGATTGAGCCAAATCCGTCACCAAACTGTTACTTACGGATTAATGGTTTTATAATCCGTCACTGATCCGTTGCCCTTTAAAACCGATCCGAACCGAACTGTGGATTAACGGTTCGGATCGGTTAAATCCGTTTAATCCGTTGATAGTAAGCAATTGCATAGTGATAGAAGATTTTCTAATCAATTGTATGATTTGAAGTGAAGTTTAGTTTGTTCAAGGACCAGTTTCTATAGTTATTAAGTAAGATGCAAGATTTCAGTTGTTCAGGCATTTTCTATTTTTTCTTTTTTGGTGTTTCAATTGTTCAGTTAAAATTTATAATCAGACTTCTAAAATTTTTTTCCTGCAATTGCTTAGAAATGTTACTACAACTGCCTTTTCCCACTTTGAATCTACAATTCTATTCACAATCCTTGCAAACACTGAATGAAACCGTGGATCGTTTGACATCAAAGTAAACACAAACCAGCAGCTCTATATGCACAGATAATACTTGGTAAATGAATCATGCCAAAAGTCTGAAAAAAGGATGAGTTGTTCCAAAAAGAATCTGAACAAGAAAAAAGTTACAAAATAATACATGAAAGTAGGCATTTGTCTCAAATCATTTTATAACCATTATGCCAAAAAAACTTTAATTTGGAACACAGCAAACTTACATTAGGACAATGCAAGTTTGGAGAGCACTGGAGCAACCTTGACATAACAAGATCAACTGCTTCAGGAGGCATCTGCTTGTGGAAAATATGCAAAATCAAAGTATCAACCATTGAAATGAAATTGATGTCATAAAGACAAGGGCTTAGCAACCAAGGCCCCTGGTGGATTCATCCTTCTGAAGCCAAAATCAAAACCAAGAAGAAGAAGAAGAAGAAGAAGAGAGAGAGAGAGAGAGAGAGAGAGAAAACTCCCCACAACCAGAAAAACTGATAGAACACATTCAAAAAATTAGAAAACCAAAATGCCCAAAACAAGAGGCACCCATGATAGCCAACGATCCAAAATAGAACTTGAATGACAAAATAACATATACCTATTGCCTCAACAAGAGTTTTTTCTTCAACAGACTGTCGTCCTGAGATTCCCTCTCTCTCTGTACAGTGAAAATGAAAGTGCAGCAGAAAAGAGAGTATCGTCTACCTATCAAAACCCAGACTATAGTATCCAAAACCTTCAATTCCAAACGTACATAAATGGACTCTCTTTCTCTCTCTCGCTCTCTCAAAAACAACCATGCTTTTTCATTCCTGTCTACCACTGTAATGGAAGTCTAGCTCATTACAGACTAATATCAGTTGTGCACCAATATAGGTACACCAAAATCCAAATTAAAACAGCCCTTGAAAATGAGATGATAGAATGAGTTGCCAATAGAAACACAAATTACAATCCAAAATAAAAATACAAATAAAAAATATGTCTCAATTGTCTTCACTTTCAATATAATTAAAAACACAAAAAAAAAAAAAAAACATAGAACCATTGCAATAGTAGCAGTCCAACAGTAACTTCAACTTCACCCTTGAGAGCAACTTGAATGACCTAGCAACATTAAGTACTATATTAGTATAATTTAATAAAACATGGTGGACTATGAAAAACAATTTATAAGAATAAATATACCTAAGTCCAGAATATCCAGTGCAGTAAATTCCTCCATAATGTCTTCCACATCAGGTATTGATGCATCAAAAGCTCTTAACCAATCTTGTGTACAGATTAAGCATTCCACAAGTTTAGGGGTAAGAGAACTACGGAATCGATCTAAAACACGACCTCCGGTACTAAAGGCAGCCTCAGAAGCAACAGTAGATACGGGAATGGCTAGAATATCCCTTGTAACTTGAGAAAGAACAGGATACCTAGCAGAATTCATTTTCCACCAACTCAAAATTTCAAACTTCATATTTCCATGTATCTTTTCATGAACTTCCTCCAAATACATCTCCACTTCTGACTTATCTCCTTCACATTCTTCTTCTTCTAAATGTTTCTCAAACAGCGATGAGGAGTCACTTGCTTGAACACTTGATTGGCCAACCTCCATTTCAAATGTTTGCCATGAAGATAATGCACTAACTGACCCACATTGTTTACACTCCTCATAAACATGATTTAATGCATCTCTTATCTTTTGTGTTAGTTCAATCACCTTAGATACTTCAAGATTAAAAATTTTGGCATAACAGAACCTCACATATTTCAACTTATATCGGGGATCTAACACAACTGCAAGCATTAACATTGTATTCATTTTATTAATGGGTTCCCAATACTTGTCAAATTTCAATCTCATTTTAACAGACATACTCCTCAAAGAAGAATCCTCATTTACAGAAAGTTCATTTAAACATCCAATTATGTCACAAACTTCAGTAAAGTATAAATTGGCACTTACATACAAATAACCAGACAATCGATTAGTAGCATCATAAAATTTCTTCAAAAATCTTGTTATTAGCTTACAATCATCCCAATCCCTAGGAGAAGGAGGCCCTTCTACATCATCAAATTCTCTACTGAATTTATCATCTTCTTCATCCAATCTGTCAAAGGCTTTTTGAAACTTAATTGCTGTTTCCAGCATGAGGAAGGTAGAATTTCACCTAGTTGGAACATCTAAACACAACAAACCATCACATTCTATTCCTTCTTTCTCTACACATGATGTAAAGAGTTGTTGCCTCTGTGGAGAACTCCTAACATACTTGACCGCAGCACGGATTTTTGCTATTACACCTTTTAATTCAATTAACCCATCTCTCACGATCAAATTAAGAATATGAGCAACACGCCTCATGTGAAAATGTTTTCCACCTAAAATAAAACTGTCACTTTTCTTACCAAACTTTATTTTTAAATATGCAATGGCAGTATCATTAGAAGTCGCATTATCAACAGTAAGAGTGCAAACTTTCTTAATACCCCAATCGACCAAACATTCCTCCACAATTCGACCAATGGACTCACCTTTATGACTAGAAATGACACAAAAGTTTAGGATTCTTTTGTGCAATTTCCAATCTTTATCAATAAAATGAGCGGTGAGGCACATATAAGAAAGGTTTTGGAGTGAGGTCCAACAATCCGTAGTGAGACAAATCCTTTGATTTGTCAACATATCCCTCAATTTTTTTCTCTGTTCATCATACAAATCCAAACAATCTCTGGCAATTGTAACACGTGACACATGTTTAAAATTTGGTTGCATCGTGCTACAAAAATTACGAAACCCTTCATGTTCCACAAATTTAAAGGGCAACTCATCAACAATTATCATTTTGGCAAGTGCCACTCTACATGCAGACTGACTAAATTTCCAAGTAGCAATGTTATTAACAGTCTCACCATCCACTACTGACTGATATGATGATATGCGCCTTTGTTTTCTATTTGCTGCTTCATTTTCTGGATTCTTGATACATATTTTCAAGTGATTTTTCAAAGTACTAGTCCCATTACTACTAATCCAAGTGTAAGCAGCATCACAATACACACATTTGACAACAATGGGAACCTTAGGATCATAATCCATAGGCTTTTTAAAATGTGCCCAGACCTCAGATACTCTACCCCTTTTTTTGGAAGGATTTACCTCAATAATTTTAGTAGCAGAAGCAACTGTAGGAGTAGAAGCAACTGTAGGAGTAGGAGAAGTAGTAGCAGTAGGAGCAGCAGTAAGAGTATGAGCAGCAGTAGTAGCTGGAGGTTGCATTGTCTGCAGTTGAGCTGACTCTGATTGAGGTTGTGTCACACTGTTGGAAGGACTAGGATTATTGTGCTCAGCCATGCTTGACAATTGAGAAAAGGATGGATTAGAAAATTGCTTAACATCAATATGGTAAGATGCTCATTAAAAAACAACAATTAATAAACAAAAAATACATATGGATGAATGGCAGCCGGCAGGGGTTCCAGTCTTCCACAGTAGATAAAAACGTAGACAAGATCTTGAAATAACATTGCTAATTGCTTTAGATTACAAGAAACATGAGAGATTTTTTTTTTAATTTACAAGCAAATAGTCCATGCGTCTGATTCATAAATTCCAATACATAAATATAAAATAATGATAAAATAATGAACTTAGATATATTAA
Organism: Sextonia rubra; assembly: GCA_037013555.1. Classification (NCBI taxonomy): domain Eukaryota; kingdom Viridiplantae; phylum Streptophyta; class Magnoliopsida; order Laurales; family Lauraceae; genus Sextonia; species Sextonia rubra. Next base: position 17,856,900 of record JASUAD010000018.1, read on the forward strand.
TAGCCAATCAAAGGTTAGTAATGTGACTCTGATTAAGGCAGGGTGGCTGCCACTGGGCCCAGATGGCTGCAGGGCTTTTAGGTTGGCCTGCTTTGTTAATTGTTCCAATCTTGAACAGCTATTTTAGGCCCAAGGATAAGGGGCATTATAAAATATTAAAAAAAGGAAAATCGCTTGAAGGGTCTGTTTTACAAAGAAAATGATTAGTCAAAGACCCTAAAATATTAAAACAGAGCTCGCTTACCAAAAGAGTCGAAAAGAGGAAAACACAGCAAAAGGTAAGGCCTAAAGGTAACAAGAAGAGAGGACAATCACAACAATCAATGGCCAGGCCATCTTGAACTGTAACAGCAATCTGTGATAACGTGCTTTTGCTTCTTGAGTTGAAATCATTCTACTATTACTCAATAGACAGGATTTTGCAGTAATCTGCATTGGTTGAATTATGCATTGCACAGAATGCACTCTACCAAGATGTTATAGAGACATGAGAATTGGGAGGTCAAAGGTACAGATTTGATTTATTAGAGAAAGAGAGCAATTTAACCTTGGAAGAGTAAAAGGCTACAAGCCTACACTGCTGACAACTGTGTCTATATATACAATAATCTCCCAGAGGACACTAGGCGTTCGAGACGGAGCCCGCAGCAACACCTTCACAAACATCCCCTCGACAAAGTGGGCATACCCTGCATGAACCAAAAAACGAAAGAAAGAATGCAGTGTCATGTAACTTCGAGCATGCATGAAGAAGAATATAGAGCAAAACAATATTGTAGACAGCGATGATACTCGTGTATTTCTTTCAACCATTTATCAACACATGACATGTGGTATTCATGGCGGCAGGGAAGAACTCTTATTTTATCACCTTCCTCATACTCAGCCAGACAAATGTAGCACCTGCAAATGTAAAACCATTAGACTACTAAAAAACTTAACCAAGAAAACTGAAATTGAAAACATGAAGCCATTACAAAATAAAAAGGAAAAGAAAAACCATCCAATCCACAATTATATGTGAATTAAATACAACTTAGCTGGACTTTTTCAGTCTTAAAGAAACACGGAAAGCTCAGACATGGTATGCTTGGCATCAACATATACCAATACATGTTAATCAGACATTCACTGGTTTGCAGATGATACTATTGTGCTTTGTTAGCCAGAAAAATTGTGGATTAATTGCCACAAAGTGTCTTTTTTTTTTTTTTGCCACAAAGTGGGCTTTATTTTGGAGGACACTAATAGCACTAAATACAAAATAGTAGATACAATGCACCTCTCATATGCTCTAGAAAACCATATTCAGAGACTTCTTCGTTCTATATCATGAGGAAATAAGACAAACATGACGGATATGCAATAAATATGGCAAGGATATGGGCTTCATGCATAAAAATGTAATTCAATTTTGCTACTTTTAAAGTACCTAAGTATTTCAAAATAGAGGGAAAGAGAAGAAAGAGAAGAACAGAAGGAAAGAGAACAGAGGGAAGAAGAACGGAGGCCTGATCGAAAAACAGAGAGAAGAACAAAGAAAAGGTTCGCAGTGGGCCACGTAGATCTCGAAGGGGCTAGGGCCACATAGATCTCAAAGAAGGTGATTAAGTTGGTTTGATCTCAAAGGGGCATCATCATCACCATTGTCACCTCCTCCAAATTCCAGCAGCAGCCACCGGAGAAGGGCTCCGTTAAGGTCCAGCACAAGATTGAGATCTCGGCGGTGGTTCTGAAGAGCCCGGCGTAGATTCGGCCTGATTTTGAGGTGAATCAGGAGGCGGTGTCTTCTTTGGCCGCCAAATTTTGAGACGAAGATCGAAGAAGAAAGAGAAGAAAAAGAAGGGCGAGCAGAGCAGATGAAGACTGAGAAAGGGCGAGCAAAGCAGGTGAAGGGGAGATTTACCTGGAGCACTGAAGACTGAGACCGTGAGCACTGAAGACTGAGAAGGGCGAGCAGAGCAGCGCAGCGACTGAGAAGGGCGAGCAGAGCAGCGTAGTGACTGAGAAGGGCGAGCAGCGCAGCGCAGCGACTGAGAAGGGAGAAAGGGCGAGCGCAGCGACTGAGAAGGGAGAAAGCGCAGTGACTGAGAAGGGAGAAAGGGCGAGCACAGCGACTGAGAAGGGAGAAGGGCGACCGCAGCAATAGCAGGGGGAAGAGGAAAGCCCTAACCCTCGATGGTTCAATTTATATGCCCCAGCCCAATTTGATACGAACGGCTGGGATTAAAAGTTGAAAAGAGTATATGGCGGGGATTAAAGGATAGATGATGAATGGAAATTAATATTTTTTTAATATATATATATCTAAACGGATCGGATCGGTTTAAATCCACGGATTAAGGATAAAATCCGTCACCAATCCGTTACTAACGGATTAGGGTTTTTCTAATCCGTCACCAATCCATTAATCATCGGATCGGTTAAAAAACAGCGGATTGGATCGGATCGGATCGGTTTAACGGATTAACGGATTTTTTGTGCACCCCTAGTTTTACCCTTATACTCATAAAATAAAAAGGAGCATATTATTATTTATAAAAATACTATTATTTTATCCCAAGTCCCATTGGTCTCGCTCTCAATAACCCTCCCATGCACATTAAGCCTAATAATGTATTTTACAACTTCCATTAACCAAACAGTGCGTCATGTGTGGATATGATCAACTATAACCAATTAGAAGAACATATGTTGATTGTCATTTTGATAGATTTAGACTTAATGAAATAGGCCATGTATTGAGAAAATTAGATTTATGTAGGGTATGCTCTTTCACTAAATGTAACTCTTAATGTTGTAAGAGAAAAAAGTAAGTCCAAGCCTTTAAAATTATGCATAGAGGATAAAAAAGTTAGACAAAAATGTCATTTCACGCTAAAAATTTATGGTGGTTGGAAGTCTACTTATTGTAGGGACACGAAGGGCATTAAAATGAAAAGGTTGGAGCCTATTTACAAATACCATAACCATAAGGGCCTATTTACAAATTCTATAAACCTTAGGGGGTATTTACAATACGCTTAATAGAAAATAATGATGCAGAAACTGTCTTTCTAAGTCCAACATGCATAATTATTTTCTATTTCTGTTAGTGGGACAAGTCATCTCTTATAGATTGAGTTATGATTTAGGTCAATTTTAGGTGAGTTGAACCCACTAACTTGCCACCCCTTTTTAATAAGTTTATTGGGCTTGTTAGTGCCTACACCATTGCATGAGGGAAGTAGTAATCCCAATTGATGTTGAACCCAATAATACTCAATCTTCAATCAAATGGAAAGTTTACACAAAAGGAGAAAAAAGGTAGAGATTTGCTTATCGCTGATCGCAAAATCTACAGTAGGGATCTTCGATTCAATGGGAGAAACTCAATCAAGGAGAAGAAATTAAAGAAAGTGCTAAAAAGCAACTTTAGTTAACTTTTCATAAATATTTCAAGACTCTTAAGTTGTCCCTTTACATTCTTATTCATAATATTGAAAACCCAAAACAACTCGACTTTCCTAAATTGTAGCACTATTAGCTACACTAATTAGAATCCTATAAAAAAAAGAAAGCATGACAACTAGGACATTGACCACTCTTTGGAGGAATGGGCTATGATATCAATCGCATGGAAAAAATTACTCCCTAATGTAACAACCCCTCTATAAATGAAGAGAAGGAAATCAATCCAAATCCAAGAATTTTGCAGTTGAACTTAGGAATAAAGTTTCTACGTCATTTTTTTCTACTCCTGCTAGTGGGACTAGTCATCTCTTATAGACGAGCTATGATTTGGTCAATTTTAGGTGAGTTAGACCCACTAATGTGCCACCCCTTTTTAATAAGTCTGTTAAGCCTGTTGGTGCCTGCACCATTCTCCTCCACTTAAAAAAGACTTGCCCCTGAGTCTACACCGAAAATTCATCGCTTTCTTTTCCTCTTCTTTCTCTTCAACATCCACCTCTTCCCTTTTGGTGGCAATTGAAAATATGGAGATCTGTCATCACTGGATTTGGAAGATTGACTTGTGCTATCCATCTAGGCCCGCAACTTGATCTATGGTAGATCTCATCGTTGTATCCCTTCCCAAAAAAGATCAACATAACATGTCATTGTCATATCTGATATTAGTAAATCAAATGCATAAATGATCACATCTGCATTTTTCAAGACACGATCTACCATATCCCCACCCTCCAATACATTAACTATCTCAGTAACACTCTCCAAAATGAGATCAGTCAAATCTGCTCCATCCATAAGGTCAATCTGTTCATCATTGACATGTGGAGTTTCTTCTTCATAATCTTGATACTCATCAAAAAAATATTTTGTCATTAAAATCATAATATTGAAAAATATCAAAGATCTGATCATGGAGAGCATCATCATCTTTGTATATATCCCAAATGGGCATGTCGAGCTCCTCACCACGATCTTCATCCGACTCATCATCATAAATCGGATCCTCAACGCCACCTTCATCCTTTGGTCTGTCACTATAAAGCAAAAAATCATCTTCACCTTCATAGGCCAACTCATCAAATAACTAATCTTGGTATTTGATTTGGTCCAAACACAGAGTTAAGGTCTCAACTTGTTTGCACAAATTTTGGATTCTAGATCTTGCGGATTAGGTTTATTGACCACATCACTCTCAACCAATTGCTTACAACCTCGTACTCTTCGGGGAGGCATGATTAGGGAGACGGACTCACAACAAATCAAATCTAAGGGCCAATTTCCTTAGTTATCAACTAATGCAGTTAGGGAAGCAGTAATCTTAATTGATGTTGAACCCAATAATACTCGATCTTCAATCAAACAAAAAATCTACACATAAGGAGAAAAAGGTAGAGATTCGCTTACCGTTGATCGCGAGATCCACCATAGAGATCTTCAATCCAACGGGAGAAACTTCACCAAAGAGAAGAACTAAAGGAAAGTGCTCAAAAGCAAATTTAATTAATTTTTCATAAAATATTTCAAAACTCCCGAGTTGTCCCTTTACATTTTTATTTATAATACTAGCAGAACCCTGTGCTATGCATGGACCCAGGAACTACCAAATGCACTCACATATGTCAAAAAACCAAAACTATCAACCGGCGGTGTCTAGTAAGGGGATCAAATTTAAGAATCTGATCAAGTGTTCATGTGTAGATTTGATCATGATCAAGGTGGGCCAATAACTATATTTAATTGCAATTGTGTCGAATTGAAATCTAGGAAATCAATATCCATACGCCTTAAGATATCTTAGGCCCATTTCTAGAGATAAACTTAGAACACGATACAAAAAGCCTTCAAGTTGAAATAAATATAAGAGAAAAAAAATAGGTCATTATAATAATAATGCTGGCCAGAATTGTTGACATTAATAGCTAACCATTTTCTCATGGCCAAAAACCTAATTTGTATGTGTATATATGTCGAGAAAACGCACCATGTTCACCCATCAGAAAAGGTTTACCGCCTGGGCTGGTTGAGACCATGCGATGGTAGGACCCAACAGTCCAATTCACATTGACCACCACTGGATGTGGGGACTTGATTCCCAATCAGGTGGCCCACGTGGGAAATCAATCACTTTTGAAGATACCAAAACAAATTCCAAATTGTTCTCTGGTAGATCCGATCACTTATACAGAAGTTTGCCCCGGTAAAGAGGAGACCCTTTCATCAGTTCATAGTCTCCAGAAACTTGGGATTTCTTCTTCTTTAATTGAACACAGGAGAGGCATTTGCTTTTCATTCTTATGGGCAGATGGTCATAGTTAATCTGAACCGAAGCCCTTTTCTTCTTCTTTTGCTTCTTCTGTCTCATCATCGTCGTCTCCAACCCAGGCAAAATCTGTCCCCTCTACCAAACTCTGCGACCCGGAAAACCAATGATCTTCTCAACTTTTTCTTCCTTGTTTTTCTTCTTCTGCATTCTTTCTCCTTTTCTCTTCTCTTCTCCTTTTTGTGTTTTGTTTTTCCTCCTTGATGTTTCTCTGCACAACCAGGCCTCACCTTTGTAACTCCACTTCCTTCTTCTCCAGTCATCGGAATCTATTACCATCTTCACGCACATGCACGACCACCTTCAAACTCGTCATCGCTGTCTTCTCCTTCCTCCCATCTTCCTCTTCCTGGTTTTTCGTTTCTTTCTCCGTTTTTTTCTTTTTTCCTCCTGCTTCTTTTTCCACCTCTGTTGTCAACCATAGTCAATTCATCCCCATTTTCTCATCTATGTCTCCCCCACAACTGTACCCAACCAATCGGTTTATCCATCTTCTTATTCTCTGTAACCACCGGTTCCACCTCTACCCTTCTCTCCCTTTCCTCCCTTCTTTGATTTCCTGTCCTCTTTTCTTCTGTTCGGTTCTCTGTAACTCAAGTCCTAGGATTTATTTTCTTCATTCTTCCTTCTTCTGCTCCTTTTTCTGTTACCCAGACCATCAAACCCATGCCTCCTCTCTTAATATTTTTTTTAAGCATATTTATCTTGTACTTCCCATGCCCTCATTTCACATGTCTATTTCTCTGAATCTATCCAGTTTCTCTTTTGATATTGTGTCTTGTGAGGGAGAGGGGATGAGGCACTTATTCAAAAGCAATGTGACGACTAAAATAGAGTAAAGAGATGTGACAGAGAAGTGGTGAGGCACTTTTTTTTTTTTTCCTTTTTTTGAACAGAGGTGAGGCAGTTATTATTCATTGTGTTTTATGAGGGAGAGAAACGTATCTTTTACCTTTTTTTTCTGATAGCCCAGAAATTTAGCTTTTAGGATACAGAGGTTTCCCATTAACTCATGTATAATCACATCTAATTAGATATATAGATTGAAAACCCAAAATAACTCTGCTTTCCTAAATCGTGTCACTATTAGCTACACTAATTAGAATCCTACAAAGAAAGAAAACATGACAACTCAAACATTGACCACTCTTTGGAGGAATGGGTTGTCATATCAATAGCATGGAGAAAAGTACTAACAGCTCCTCTATAAATGAACAAAAGGAAATCAATCAAAATCCAAGAATTATGCAGTTGAACTTAGAAAGAAAGTTTCTACATCATTATTTTCTATTTCTGCTAGTGGGATCAGTCATCTCTTATAGACTGGGCTATGATTTGGGTCAATTTTAGGTGAGTTGAACCCACTAACCCGCCACCCCTTTTTAATAAGTCTGTTGGGCCTGTTGGCACCGGCACCATAACCTTATCAATTGTATATTAATTAAATCCTTTTAAAAAGACCATTAAACTAGTACCAAAACACCACATCAAGAAGAAAAAAGATTGAAAAAAGAAAGGGATTTAGCACCAAAAAACCCTTTAGATGGATTCTACTTTGAAAAAGACTCAATAGTTCTAACAACACCAGATTGTTCCGTAGGGTTCGATCTAGAAAAAAAATTGAGAAAAGTGGAGGAGTGACATTAACGTGTATATTAATAATGTTTTTGTTACCCACTTGCAACCACAGTATTCTTTCCTTCCATAAATATAGCACTTCAAAGATGGGGACAATGTGTTATTCTCGATATATGGTCCAAAAATTCAATAATCTATAAGAAAGAAAACACAAAATATTATCTTCATAAGATAAAGAAGAGAAATAGGAATTCAATTGAGAACTTTAATGTGAAAAGTTAATCATTACAAATAAAGATACATACATGAATATCCTTTGAATCTTCAACTTGGACTCCCTCATCTTTGAGTATTTTTCCTTCTTGTCTTTCTTCCTATTTTCCTTCTTCTTCTCTTTCATTCTCTTCTCCTTCTTATCTTTCTTCTTTTTCCTCCTTTCTCTCTTTCATTCTCTTCTCCTTCTTCATCTCTTTCTTTCTCTTCTCCTCCTTTATTCTCTTATTGATTTTTTTCGAGTTCAACAGGCAGTGTCTTCTCTCCTTATTCCTAGAATGATGACGAGTGTATTAATGCCATACCATGCAGGGTATGGTTGCTATGTCCCTTAGAATTTTCTTTCTTCTTTTTATTTGGCACTAATTTTCTCCTACGGTCCCATATGTCTTGAAGTTTATCATCTAAATTTTTGTAATTAAATGTCATCCGCTCAACCCGCTCTACACGACTTATTAAAGGATAAATTGGAGGAGGAATGACTTGTTTAAAGCCGAATTATTTCATTACAAATCCTGTGGGATGCCTTTCAACAATCCAAAATTAACACAGGATGGAGTACAAAGTAAACAGGTCACGATCACCCTTTGCAACATGGGAGAGAAACCTTTTCCCATAAACGGCATAAGGTTGCCAAATGAATTACGATTGAAAAGTGAAGCCATATAAGGATACAAACATAATAAATAAATAAAATTAATTTATGGTAAATGACTAAATCTTGAATTTAGATTTCCCTATCCTTAGGAAAATCATTGATTTCCTCTCTAATCTGTCTTAGTGTGGTGACTTTGAAACTCCCTGCTAGACATGCCTCCCACATCTTAAACAACGGAAATTCAATGTCATTTGGATTTGGAGGGCCACCTTTTGACTGCCATCTCAAATATGCCCATATCTGCATAATTTATCAAACACATTAGTTTACAATACGTAAATAAAGTAAGAAACAATACGAAATAAGAGAAAGATTATGTCCTTTAATTACCTCTAATAATTGAATATGACCTGATAGTGTATGAAGCATGGTCACTTTCTTTTCTTTCTTTTTTCTTCCTATATTCACATCCACACCGATATCCACATCCACATCTTTTGGCTTCAATTTATCTTCTCTTAATAATGTAATTTCCCTTGAAATCACTCTGTACAAGTTTGCAAAGCATGCTATACCTCACGCATAATGTTTGAACTCTCTAAAAAGTTCTAGTGCCCATGGTTGTCCTCTTGCACCATTAGCATTACCTGCTATTTGACCGTTAACTAAGAAAAATAAGTAAGCCCTTGTCTTCAATAGCTCATCCTTTTCTATCTTAGGCCTAAAGTTCTCCTTTATTACTCCAATTGTATCTCTACCAGGAATTGGATCCATTCCCAACATATCTTCATAAGTTGATACGACCCTATGCTTTGAGAATGGTTTTCCTGTTACAATGGGACCATAATAGGTAATTCATAAATTTATGCAATGTCTTCTAAAGGAATTGTTGCCTTGCCAGAAGGGAGATGAAAGGTGTTTGTCTCCGACCGCCATCTCTCCACTAAACCCTTGATGAGAGCATGGTCAATCCTCATGTAATCAATCTCAGGTAGATGTCCTAATCCACACTGAGCCACCCATTCTTTTTGTTGATTTGAAAGGACCCAAACTCCTTTATCTACATTGATAGTTAACACTCTATAGGTTTCATGCTCAATGTCATTTTCAATTGCTATACTCACATGATTCTCTTGTTCATACAAAAAAGCCAACTCATCATTGAAAGATTCAATGAATTTAGACGTGTATTGAGCCATCTGTAAATTTGAATGAATTCAAATGATACATGTAATTCAATGCAACTCAACTTCAAATAATACAATACATGTAATTTAACTCTAAAGCTTAAACCCTAAACCCTAATGTAATGAAATTCACTTCAACATCCTTGCAAAATTTATACACCATACATAAGGCTAAATAGGTCGTCTGTTTCACTTCGATAATGTAAGGATTTTGTATAAACCAACTTCAAAATGATAGAGCATTATATTAATAACAAGGCAATCTCAAGCATTCAAATTAGCACACTATTTGTTGCTTCATCAGATTTCAGGTTTTACAAAAGCATGTGATATCAAAATGAAGTTGTTTTACAACATATTGCATATGTACATCACTATACATGCAACATCTAACACTTCACCATACATCATAATACACATACATAAGAAGGCTAAACAATCATGTACATGAATGCAAAGGTTAAACTAAGAAGGCTAAACAAACCAAGTACATGAGAAGAATAAACAACCACGTACATCTATGCAAAAGTTAAACGAAGAAGAAGTAGATGAAACACAACTATGTGATATATATACCTCCATGTGTAGCTATAAACAAAAAAACACAAAGATGAGTTGGATTAGAATATACAGAAGATGTTGGAAATTTAAGTATAAAAGCTAGAAATCAGAAAACGATAAGGAGCTTGGGGATCACAGTGGGAAAAAAGACAATAGCTGAACAGTCGTAGGAAAGTGAGGTTTGCAGATAGAAAATTCTCTTATAAACCTAAAAAGTTACTTTTGGGCAACATTAACATCACTCCTCCACATTTTTCAAATTTTTAACTAGATTGAACCTGGAGGAACAATCTGGTGCTTTCGAAACTACTGAGTCTTTTTCTGTGAAGGAGCCGTCTAAAGGGTTTTTTCGTGTTAAATCCCCTAAAAAGAACAACAATGTTACTAATATGTAATTTCTTTTTACATGAGTTAAAGAATAAAATAAAAGAAAAAAAAAGATACTAGGATGGAAAGAGCCTCCTCTAGTTGGGAGATCAAGGTGGATGGTGTGGCTTAGGCAAAGCCTCCTTGATGAGCAATGATGGAGAGAAGAAGAGAGGGAGAAGATGATGTAGTAGTGCTCTAGAGGAGAGAAATCTTTCATGAAGAGGGTGGGACGTCCAAGGGGTCCTATTTATGGTTTTTGGCACTTAGAGTCCCTCTTGGTATACTCCACTCCAAGTAAGTACAACTCTCATCTCTTCCTTCAAGTTTGCAAAGACTTTAGACACTTATGATAGACTTCTACTTCCTAACTCTATCCAAACTCTTTACATAAAATAATTATACAATTAAAATAAAAGAATAAAAGAAAACTCTTGCTATTTTTCAACGTGGCCACACTGGAGATGAAAAATCAACCCCATTGGAGATGAAAAATCAATCTTCATGATGTATATTGCGATGAACTTCAATTTTCTTGCAATCCTATCTAAAATTACATAGTTAACTTCCTGAGGCCATAACTTTATCAATTTAGCTCCTATTAGTGTAATCTTAGGCTCTATGGATATCTACTCAAAAAATGCTTTCAAACAGTATACAAACTTGCTTAATCCGATGCTTGCTTTAAAAGTTATGGCTGTTTTAAACTATGTTATCTTGACGAAAATGGGATTTGACTTTCTCTCCTTGAATTGAAGTGGATCCCACTTGATTTGATCCTTTAGAGATAATTCAAATTTAAAATTCTTTTAATTATTTTGAATTCGAATCTCAAAGGAGGACTTGGATGTCCACTTGACTTCTCTCTATAACTTTGAGTAAAACTAGTACTCGTCTCTTGCAAGGACTCCATCACCAAGAGTCTCCTTTAAACAGTGGCTTTTTCGGAGCTTTCTAGAATTCTTTAGAAGATAATTTGAATGTGGAAAAGATAGTTGATCCCCCCCTCCGCCCATCTTGGACATTCATGCACATGTGCTTATGCACATGTGTGAGTGTGGGGTCCTCTTGATGCTCAATTTCTTCGTTTTTCAATTTTTTATCTTCTTTCACATTCTTCATCTTGAATTATTCAATGCGGATCTTTTGATGATTATTTGTGCTAGAGAGTGGGTACCAAGTAGAAATCCTGATGCAACTAAGATTCCTACTTCGACTAGGACTCCTTCAACTGAAATTTGCGAGTCCTAGTTTTAGCGTTTCCTTCACAAATAACCAAATTCAAGTGCGACTAGAATTCTAATGTAACTGGGATTCCTCATGAACAATCCTGATTAAACTAGGATTCCTCAAAATTTTTGGTACTTATGTGAAAAAGTCAGGAAGATAGAAGAAATGATGGATTTCATGAGTTCAAGTTGAAAAATGTGGAAAACGAATTATTTAACTTGAAATTTCAAACTTTCGTTCTCAAATGCATAAAATCATGAATCTTTGTTAAAAATAGTGTATTTTTCCTAAATAAGTCTATAAATTTATATGAAATGATGCAGTTTTATAGACTCAACACTAAGCTAAGAAGATTACTAAAAAGAGTTGTTGCACAAGTGAGAAAGAAGGAAACAAATGGGAGAGGAAAACTATAAAAAGAAAAAAAAAAAACCATTCGGGGTGGGGGGGGGGGGGGGGGGGGGGGGACGTCCAAGGTATGCTTGGACGACACCCCTACCCTTGCCACTTGCACCACTCTTCTTCATCCATTGAAATTCACCAAAGTGTCTACTTGAAGATGACCACCAACTTTGGATTTCCACCTAGGAGTAGGCGTTCATCATCCTAGCAATGTCATGAGATTTTTGTTACTAAAATTTATCTTTTACATATTGATGATTTACAATTGCTAGTAAAAATTTATTTTCTTTTGATTTTTAAATTTTTATTGTGGTGTCTTGATATTAGTCTTATGTGCCAACCTTTAGGGTTAAATTCTATGCTTGTTTAATATTGGGAGAGAATTTTTTTTCAAAACTAATAACCATAATGTTTTGTGAAAGTGGGTTGTTTCAAGGTAGTTTGAAACTTTTGAAATAGAAAGGGAAGAAACGGATGAGAAAAGGAAGGATCTTAAAAAAAAAAAAAACAATTGAGTCTCAATTGTAAAAGAAACAGAAGAGAGAGAAAGAAAGGAAAGAAAAGAAAATAAGGAGAAAAGAGAAGAAAAAAATCAGAAGGTAAAAAAATGATATTTTTCTCCTGTATTTTCTTTTTTACTATATCTCCATCACCAATGGAAAGGAGATTTCAATCCTTGTTTTGAAAGAAATCTGCCCTCTAATCATTATTATTCTCTTTATTTTCATTTCTCCAATGTATCTCCATCCCATCTTCTCTATCACAATGGAAAGGAGATCGAGATCTTTATTTAAGGAGGAGTCCGCCCTCCAATTCCCATTGCCTCATCTCTATTGTATCTCCATTGCATCTTCCCCACAACATTTTTATTATGAGATTTAAAATCCCATGACAAGAGAATTATGTCCTCCTTTCTTATAAAAAGATCACACCCATCACTCTAAAAGAAATGGAGATTTCATGGCAAAACGAATTACAATTCATGGAGAAAACATATGAAGTCTTACTTAGTGAGTAATGCGTTAAGGGCGATAACATGTGGGAAAGAAATGACACCACCAGATGAGGCATCTACAAAGGAATAGTTGACCATGAAAGGAGTAGGGCCTCTATTTTGCAATCAAGGTGTCCATGGATGATGGCATGCTTGTGTATCTCATGGAAGTAAAGACTCCAAAGGAAGCATGCAACTTGTATGTTAAAATCTTTGCCAAAAAGCCAAAATCGATACTTGGACATAGTGTGTTACCAATGTAGTAAAATGCAACATATTGTAAGGGATTGCAGCATGAAAATGGTAATTGTTGGGGAAAATTTAGCCACGGAGGACTCGAGCCAAGGGAGAGCCAACGAGCATGGGGGAGCCAATGCAGAGGATGGTTGGGACCAAGAGGCGAATTTTGAAACATTCGTCAAACTTTGTGAGTATATACTAACATCAATAGTATATGATACTAATGATGTGGTGTCTTTAGATTGTTTGGAGCTTGAAAATTAGATTCAAGATTAGATCAAGGAAGAGGAATCCATGATGGAGGAGGCTGATCAATAGAGGATTGGATCAAGTCATTAGGAGCTGCCATATTCTAAGGGGCTTGAAGATCATGTGCTAGATCATTTCAAGGAGCATAATTCGAAAGAAGTGAAAAATGATCAATCTGGGACTGGATCAGATCCACAAGAGATGTTTGATGAAACAATTGTAGAAATTATTTCTTGTGATGTTTCAAAGACTCAGACAGATGTAGAACTAATCACATAAGAGATCAAAGAGTGGCTAGCCGCCGAAGGTGATCAAATTGTAGCCTTGATTAGGGATGAGACATTGAAAATGGTTCTATATCTAGATAGTATGTGAAGATAGTTAGATGCATGTGGATGACAACTGAGAAAGTTGGTCTGGTGGGACCGCAGATCTTTACACAGCATCGTTGGAATCAAAGGGGTTCAACCAACAACACAAGTTTGATCTTGATGAGACCTTTGGTCCAATTGTGAAGACCAATACCATACATGCACGAATTGGTTTTGCCACTAGAAAAAAGGTGGAAAGTCAATCAGATGAAAGTTAATGATGCTTTTCAGCATGGGGGGTTGATAAGAGGATCTACTTGAAGCAACAATATGGTTCTAAAGACCTAAAGAAACTAGCATTGCAAATATGGAAGATCTTTCATAGATTCAAATGGAAACTTAGTGTAATGATGGTGGGAATCAATGCTGAGGGGGAGTTTTGAAGTCATCAATGACTTAGTAATGAGTCCATAAAATTGCATAATTTCTACATCATCTCATATAGATTTATAGACTCAATTAAGTTCAATACATTGTTTTAACATAAATTCATTGTTTTAACATAAATTCATGAAAATAATTCATTTTATACATTTTTCAACATGATTTCATGAAAACCATTATTTGATGGATTGTTCCTTCTTTTTTCTTGAATTCAAAAATTTCAAGAAAATGAGGAATCATAATTCCATCAAGACTCTTTTCGAAGGAATCCCAACTACATTAAGACTCTTAACCATTTATTAATTTAAGTTCACTTTTATTCGGAAATACAAATACTCGAACCAGCAAGCCAAGAAGACAAGTTGAAGGAAAGTCCTAGTTGAAGTAGAAGACCACATCAGGCCCACTCCCAAGGGAGGACAACCATGATGGGATCACATTGATGAAATAAATTGAATAAGAAATCCAAAGAAAAGTCCAAGTGGAAAAAGAATTATAAGAAAATGAAGATCACAAAAGGGGCCTGGACATGCACACTATGGGCGTGAATCCCAAGGGAAGAACGTCCATGGTGGGGTCCCAGTCCAAGCCATTGCAAGTCCCTTTCAAATTTTGAATTATCTTTTTAGTTCAAAAGGATTTAGATGATAAACCTTGAGATGGAAAAAAAAAGCTTTGGTGAAGAGATAGAGTCCAAGTTGGAGAAAAGATGCAAAGAAGGAATGTAAATCAACAAATTGTCCAAAAATGGAAAAATCCTAGCAACATGGGATGCCCAATACAAGCTTGCACGCCCAGCCATGTTCTCGAATTTATTTCATGAAGATATTTTTCAAGTTATGAAAATTGTTGCTCATCACATGTGGGGCACCGATTGGAGATTAAAAAGAGATAAATTTGAAAGATTTTTGTGAGAAATTATTGCCAGATAAGGATACTAACTTTTGAAAGGAAAGATTTCTCACACTCTTTCTAAATCTTATCTAAGTAAGTGTCCACGACAAGAGTTGCAAAGGAGTTTAATGCCAACAGAAAATAAAAGCCAATAAATATAAATAGAGCAAGGAAGGGGTGGGGATGTCCAATCCATGCTTAGATGACCCCCTACCCTTGCCACATACCTCCCTCTTTTCCACTTCTCCTTCTTCCATTGAAGATCATCGAGGTGACTACTTGAAGCCCACCACCAACCTTGGATTTCTACCTAGGAGTAGGCGTTCGTCATTCTAACAATGTAATGTGATCTTCGTTCTTTAAAGTTCCATCTTCATGCATTGATGATTTACAATTGCTAGAAAAATTGTTTCCTTTTGATTTTTTGAATTTTAATTGTGGTATCTTAATATTAGTCTTAGGTTTAATTTCTCTGCTTGTTTAATATTGGCATAGGATTATTTTTCAAAAACTAGTAACCAAGTGGTTGTAACCTCTTTAATATGCCTTGTGATCTCTAGATACATTGCATGATTGGAGGCAATGCAAGCTTGTGTTAAAGAGTATTTTTAAGCCTTAGAATTCAATTTTGAAATTTATTTTACTTGTGTAGAGTTTAGTGATCTCAATTTGGATTAGCGACCCAAGTTGAAGAACAATACCCAAGGCCTATACTTCTAATGTTCTTGAGCCCGATTAAAAGAAGAAATTGAAGGAACAAATTACCAGTACTTTTAAATTCAATTCTTCATTTTATTATTTTTTCTACACTTTTATTGTAAGAACCGGACCACTTGTAATCGTGATTATCACTAATTAATCTAGATTTGTTGTTAATTATTGCATTTTATTTAATTTAATGATGGATAGATAGAATTGGTGGGATTTTTACCTTGAGTAGGCAGTCAAAGGACTTTTTTGTCATTTTTAGGTTATCCTGGAAACCATAGTTAGGGAGTGAGTTTAGGTATGGGATTGTTCCATTGGGTAGAGGATGACATGCATATCATTTTTCATGTTTTGACTTTTAGCCTAGGGCCATTAGAAATATTATACCCAGTTCAAAAACCCTTAATTGAAGGCTATTTTAATTTTAAAGAGGGGGGGGGGGGGGGTGCATGTATCTAATTTTAGAAAACCTGTTTAAACAAAAACCCCCAACCCATTCGATAATTCCTTTCTCTCATGCTCTTCTCCTTCATTCACAATCTCTTCCTCCCTACCTCCTCTTGCTCAAATCAACCACGGCTAGTTTGCATGTAGGGTTGTTGAGCTCCAATCTCTTCCGCTTTACACAAATCTTTGCACCCCTTCAAAACAAGATTGGTCAAATCTCTCCAAATATCTAAGGGAACAAACCATCCTCGCGGGACATGTTAACCAACCCACCCGCTACCATCATCAGACAAAACACCAAGACCTACGGTACGAAATTGAGAAATTTGGCTCTTATTTGGCAAAATGAGGTGGCTTGGTGCCAATATTTCAATGCACTAAGCATCACCTTCAAAGAAATGAGGCATTCTCAGGAAATTTCCCATCTTGTAATGAGCCACAAACTTTCCCATCTCAAGTCATTGTGCCTTAGTGGGATCGTGGGAGATAGTGCTATCAAAATAGGACCCCTCTTGTATTGGTGCATGGTAGACAATTCAATTCCTCACACCCTCCTTGTTGATATAATGGAAAAACGAAGCATATTGGCATTCGTCGTTATCGTGGCTTCCTTAAGGTAACCCGCTGGTCATCCTTCCATGGGAAATCTTGGAGGATATCTTCATAGACCCTTAGGTTGCTGATTGCTAACAAATGCCCTCTCAATCCCTTTTGGGCCTTAGCAACATGAGCATCAATGTTATCCTATATTTGATCAACCCACACTCTAGCTTCGCAAACTATAGCCCTGGGGGACGGTGGTGTCCCCGAAAAAGAACTCACAGACTTCTTATCCTTAGAGGAGGAGGGATAAGCAATCTTCTTTCCCTTGTCTAAGATGAAGAATAACAAAACAAAGCATGTCTAGTCAAGTAAAAAATTAGAAAACAATTCTACCAAAATTTCTGCAACATCTATCCTTCGTGAAAGAGGAGGCAAAGCTTGGGAAAGAGGGTTTACTTAGCTTTAAACCCGGCAATACAAGTGAATGTGAAGACAACAAAATTAAAGATAAGGCTTCTAGTCAAAGCAAGACAATTAAATGCTCACTAAGACCTTCGTGGAAGCAATGGCTGGGAAATCAGTCACCACAAATAAACGAGAATGAATGTAGCATAGAAAGAATCAAAGTCGAACTAAAAACCATTAAAGGAAAAACTCTGCAAACAACAAGTCCACAGGAAGAAAAAAAAAAGCTCTAAGTACCTGGCTACCTCAGAAGAATGAGACTACTTTAACAAACTTGAGAGGCTCTCGGCCACACACACCCCAAAAGTTATAATTCCAAGACAAATAAATTTAAAGAATAACTAATGGCTTTAAACATGGCCTTATTACATAATCTAAAATTTAAATCTCAGCACCAGCACTAGGACACCTCAGACGATGTCATCGGTGCTCCACTCAACAACTCCGCCATCTGGCGGAATCTCTTGCATCACCTGACCCTCATGTTTGGCACCGATAACGGAACATAGACACCAAAAATAGTGGGTTAGATTGACGTAATCTGGCAAAAGCGTAAATTGCAAGCAATGGTATTAATCAATTAAGTTAATATACATTTTACATTCTGTCTCAAATTATATCGAATAAAAACCCAATGGCATGAATGCACAAAAACAGGTATCCCCGCAGATATAATATACCAAAAATGAGTAGTCCCACAAATATAATATACAAAAAATGGATATTCTCATAGATATAATATACAAAAACGGGTATTCTTGCAAACAGATATACAAAAGCGGGTATTCCCATAGAATATAACAAATGGCACAGCTATGTATTATATTCCACAGAACACGCTGACCCAATAGCGTACATCCACCTTCGAACTACAGTCGGTCAGATATATACATAAATATACATATGCAAATACATACTTATACTGTTACATAATGAACCATGCTATAAAACCCTTAATTCATAATATTCATCCCAATATCAATTTAAGTATTCAGATTACTTAATTTAAAGCATATCATAATTGTGTGTCTTTTCAAGTTTTCTGAGGAAAAGCACCAATCCACCTAATGGTCATAGTTAGTTAAATAAATACATGAGAACTAACCCTCTTTCACAATGGAAATGGGAGTCCACGATACCAATATCCAACTTTCAGTGTCCATCATGTGGTGCATCCCGAATCTCACATTCCTATTCTGAATTAGTCCAATTCTCATGTAGATATTCAACCAACTTTTCTAAAAAGAAAGGAATCCATCTAATCCAATTATGTAAAGTTAGTGTGTTTTACAAATTTGGTAAAATGATATTCAAATTCCAAATCCAAACTTAATCAAATCATGATAAAAAAGGGGAAGGAAATAATTAAGTCCTTAATTATCATTGTTGTGTATAAATACACTTTATTATTCTATCTAAATCAAAAGATTCAAATCCCAGATTCCGATTCGAAATCTAAACTCAAATTAAAATTCAAATTAGAATTCTAAATACATTCTAATTGAGATTTAATCACCCCCCCCCCCCCCAATTACCTCTTAATTAAATTCTAATCAATCTAAATAAAATATTATTCACAAGTAAATAAAACCCCAATTGCTTTTATAAACAATCATAACCAAAATTCTAACCACACCTAATTTAAAAATTAATTAATATAATCAAGTCACCATTAATCCTTAAACAATATTCTAAACTATTTATAATTAATATTCTAAACTCTAATTAATATTTTAATTAAATTGAGCCCATCAAAAATTAGCCCAACCCAATGGGCCCAGTCTAGCAAACCCAGCCCAAGCCAGATGTTCAGACCCAGACTCGCCAGCAACCCAGCCCGCCAGTAGACCACGCCTGCCAGCAACCCAACCTGCCAGTAGACCAGGCACCAGCAGATAGCCTAGCCCAGCCGCTGCCGAGCCTAGTAGCAGCCCAGCCCAAGCGCTGCCAAGCTCGGCCACAGCCTGGCCCAGCCAGCTGCCCAGGCAACAGGCGCTGCTTGGCATGCTGGGCAACATTGCTGCCTAGGTAGCGCTGCTGCACGGCGGCTTCTTTTTTTATTTTTTTATTTCATTTATTTATATTTGCTTTGTTTCAATCAAAATCAAGAAATCAAATCCTCATTCTAAACCCTAATCATGACATTAAAGCCATTACTAAACCCTAATCAAGACATAAAACCAATCAAATAAACCATATCTTAAAGCATGTTATCCAACAAAACAACCAAAAACACATTGTTTGTAGTTATCCACTTGCCTAGATTTCGATGCCAACAGCAGATTTGAAGATCACACCTTAGTTTAACCCCAGAGAACTTCTAGAACTGAGTTGTAGAGAAAAGGAAGAAAAAGGAAAAATGGGGAAGACCTTTAGGGTTTATATTAAAGGTTCTTCTAAATTACAAGGAAAGGCTCCTTGCTTTCTAGTGAGTTTTACAAAATTTCAAAAAAAGGTATTTTTGCTTAGAAGGGTCAAATAACTCTGGCCCAAGGCCCAAGGGTGTTAAATTAGTCTATCTAACCCCTCACAACCTGACTCAAACCCAACAAACTGATTAGGCTCAAAATAAATGAGGACGTGTTTACCAACAAATTACATCTTTACCAACACTTTTTACCAACACAACCCAAAATGCGTTGGTCAAGGGTACTTTTTGCCAACGCAAATGAGGATGTGTTGGGAACAGTCAAAGGGGGGAATACTTTTACCGACGCATTATTAGTTGCATTGGTAGAAGTACTCTTTTGCCAACGCAAATGAGAATGTGTCGGAAAAAGTCATAAGAGGAGAGTACTTTTGCCGACGAAGTATTATTTGTGTTGGTAAAATTATCCTTTTGCCAACACAATAAAATATGCGTTGGTAAAATATTACCTTTTATCAATGCAAATGAGAATGTGTCGGAAAAAGTCATAAAGGGGGAGTACTTTTGCCAACGAAGTATTATTTGTGTTGGTAAACTTACCCTTTTGCCAACACAATAAAATATATGTCGGTAAAATGTTACCTTTTACCAACACAAATGAAAATGTGTTGGTAAAAGTCGTAAAGGATGAGTACTTTTGCCAACGAAGTATTATTTGTGTTGGTAAACTTACCCTTTTGCCAACACAATAAAATATACGTTGGTAAAATGTTACCTTTTACCAACGCAAATGAAAATGTGTTGGTAAAAGTCGTAAAGGATGAGTACTTTTGCCAACAAAATATTATTTGTGTTGGTAAACTTACCCTTTTGCCAACACAGTAAAATATGCGTTGGTAAAAGGTTAACTTTTACCAACGCAAATAAGAATGTGTCGGAAAAAGTCATAAGGGGGGAGTACTTTTGCCAACGAAGTATTATTTGTGTTGGTGAATTTACCCTTTTGCCAACACAGTAAAATATGCGTTGGTAAAAAGTTATCTTTCACCAACATATCAAATAATGTGTTGGAAAAGGTCGTAAGAATTGGTAATCTCACCAATGTAATAACGTGTGTTGGTAAATGAGATACTTTTTCCAACAAATAAAATAATACGTTGGTGAAAGGTGGAGATAATGTATACCTTTTCTGAAGCAATATGGGATACATTGACAAAAGTCCAAAATATAGTGCGAGTGATTCCACCCCCCCCCCCCCCCCCCACACTATGCCTTCTTATGACCAATCAAGATATCTGCTCCTCACAGAGAAATGTTACCTATAAGTTCCTATGCTCTCTCTCCACTGTCGATCTTTTCAATTCCAAGTGATTATATCCTATGGACTTAATCTTTTGTGGAAAAATTATTAACATAAATAATGGTTTTAAGCACTTGTTTAAGTTGGTAAATACCATAGTTTTGGATACTTGTTTTTTTTTAACCTAAAACTTTAGGGAAAAAAAAACCCAAATTCCCACTCATGAGTTTAGTGGAGGTGCTACATCAATAAAATCCGATCACTGGAACCATGCACTTTTCTCAGGTCCTATTAATCTGCCTAAGACATCAGTTTTATTTGCGACCAATGGTTAGATGGGCAACATCTGGACCCAGCTTGTATCGCACTACGCGAGTCCCGAGTCATTAGGCACCAATCACAAACAGTACCTCATTGTACCGATTTGCTCAGAAGAGAGGCCTTTAGTTCAACAAGGTTTCCATTATCAATTGATCCTCCTCTACCCAGTTACCATTGGGGTTTAGGTGACAATTCATCTTTTAATTTTATCATGTGTGCCCGTGCGTCCGAGGCTGATCAATTTCCACCAATCAAATTTGTTTTGGGTTGGGTTTGGATTTTAGATATTTGCCCTGATGGGTCTTTACATGCCTAAGCCCATTATAAATTCAAAAATGCCCAGCCACCACATCGCACTGGAACTTGATAAAAGTAAAAGAAGCACATTTGGATGTATCCAAAATCTATTCAGTTTAGATCTTCGGGAAAATTGATACTACATTTCTACAAAACTTTCAGTACCGAGGAAATTGAAATTTTCATTGATTTTATATGGTTTTTCCTACTTTGTTTTTTAATCTCAAATCAGTTAAATGTAGGAGAGTACACAGTTGCTCTATTATTTCAAATCATATAAATTGACTGTGATCTGGTACAGATCCAAACATTATGGTTAGAGATATTTGATTTTCATAATTTTTCTTAAGAACTAAATTGTTAAAGCAACTAGAGTATTACAGATCTTCATGGAGTGGTTTCCTATTCTGTAGAATTTGCGTTTAACGGCATATTCATAAAGAATATGCGTTTCCTATTCTGTAGGAAGGTAAGTATCTGTAATATCCTATAATTGTTAGATATTGCACATTTTAAAATTTTTGCAAAGTCTCATGCTATACAAACTACTCTAAGGGCATTTTTCAAGATTTCAACCGTTAAATTGTTACAGATTTTTCAAGTCTCATTCTATTTTTTTCTTAAGAACTAAATTGTTAATCATGAGCGAAACTCATGCCCAGGTACATTCTGCCGGGTGGCTTGGATGTAACGTGCATCAAAATCATCAAGTCCCATATAATGAAAATTATTATAAATTTTTAATAAGTTAGTAAAAGATATATTATAAAAATCTTTTTAAAGTGATTTATATCTATTTTCAAAATTTCATGTATACAATAAAAGTTAGTTTCCTTAATTTTTTTTCCAATGACTTATAGGAAAAAGCTATTAAAACTAAACTTTTGTAAAGTGGTCTATTAAATCTATAAGGATTTGCATAAAAAAATCAAACTATAAATTAAGGAAAGAACTAATTAAGGGTTTTCTTTCTAATAAAACATTAAATCCTCGTGAAAATGGGCCAAAAATTTCTCAGCTCACGCCTGTCTTCCGGTCTTCAACATAAACATTTCATCTCCACTGTTTTTTTTCTCTCTCAACATCTCCCGTGAGAAACATCTAATGCAAACATCTCCTTCCTGCTCCCTTTGCTGCAAGCTCTTTGATCATTGGTGAAGGGTCCTCAACTAGAAGAAGACCGTTCGATTAGCAGGTATGCTTTTGTTTCGTTTTTTTTTTTTTAAGTTTCTGTTCATTCTCTGTTCATCTGTCAAAACCATTCTGTGAAGATGCAATCAAATGCAGCCCAAAGGTCTTGAAATGTAAGGATGGACCCAATTAGTGTGGTGTGGTCGCCCAACAGTGTCCCACCAGATTTGAGGATGAGATTTGGCATCAGGTGCCCCTTTTGGGTTCACAATTTCTGTTGACATGATGCAATCATTTTGATCTTCCAGTTTGCAGAAACCAGACAAAAACCTTTTTTTTTTTCTGGATAACAAAACCAGACCAGATCACCTGATTAAAAGAAAAAAAGAGGAAAATAAACACTAAAAGATGCAGAGAGAAAGGGAGGAAGGAGGTGAAAAGGTACCTGATTAGCCATCTGGCCTTGCCGCCTCGGAGCCATCTAGCCTCGTCTGTTCTTGATTTCGAGCTTCCCCTCCTCTTCCTTTTCTTCCTTCTTTTCTCCTTCCCTTTCCCGTTTCTCTTTCCCGTTTTTCATCCCTGTTATGCAGGGGTCTCTGTTTCTGAGAACCCATTTGCAAAAGGCGATGGCAACAAGTGCCTTTTTTATTGGTTGCTTTTCTGTTTTTTAATGTTTAGTAGTCAATACTTGCATGTTTGTAACTTTATAACCATCACACTTCGTGGTCCCCACTATTATGTCCACTTACATAAGATCCAAACCGTTCAAAATTATTTCTCCTCTCTCTATTTTGCCCTGGTAAAATTTCACTCTAATTGGTAGTTGTCATATTATCAGATTAACCAAATAATCAATTTAAAAAGATAAATTTAGTAACAACACATCCCTTATTAGATTGAAAATTGGATGAGGTTAAAAATCAATGGTTGGCCCGGCATCATCAATCACATTAAAAAATATTATTTATTTTTATTTCTCTAATTTTAATGTTGTGTTTTAGCCTTTAGGTTCATTTAATGTCCCAATGAGCTTAACTTTTAGTAGCATAAAATTATCCTTGGGGTTAAACAAGTGGGTCAATGATCTTTAGTGGGTTAGATTTCATAAATGAGCCCCACTAATGAATTATAGCAATAGCCTTACCGAGTTAATTATATGTGAACAATAATAAATTTCTTGTGTTCAATTGAAAGATATTAATTTTAATTGTTGAAATCAAATATGAATCTAAAAATAAAAGAGGTTGATTTTTTTTTGCTATTTTTAATATTGTGAATTCTATTAAGAAATATATAGAATATAAACTATTGTTGTCCCATATATGAGCTTCCTAACTAGCCCACCTATGGCTACAGGAGATAAAATTGCTAGTAATATTAGCAGATCCTAGCTTAAAATTAATAAATTAAGAGAAAAGAATGAAGCAACTTAGGTGAAGATTAAAAAAAAAAACGTTATAAGCTTTGTGAAAACTACCACTCAATAAAGTTAAAATCATAAAAGTATGTTTAAATGCTCAAGAAAATATTAACAGTCTGAATATATTGGCACCATGAGTGGTTATCCCTTCTCTTCTAAACATCATACGGTATGATAAAAGTCTTCTTCCCATCTTTTTGTTCAAAATCACTCTGTGCCAATTAATGCCTTTATTTTTTTCCCTCTTTCTTGTGTTTCTTGTTTTTTTTTTTAAAGAATGGCTTAGGTTATCGGTTGGGAAGATGATCCACAATATCCAATCCAATGCAAATCCTAATTTGGATATACTGAAAGTACTAAAAATTATTATAGTATTATCCAGACCCTCACTAAGGACCCAGTTGAGGTATCCTGAGTCACATTCAAGTGAAAGTTGTTTTTGTTCTTTAACATAAATAACTGAGCAGTAAAACAGAGTACATGTTAATTGATTTTTGGTAAAGTTGGTTGCCTGGCAATGATAAAATCAGTTCAAGTTTCGGTCCATGTTTTATTCATATAGACATATTAATTCCTATGTGAATAAGCAACTCACATCATTGTCAATTTGAGATGACGTATTCTAATGTAAAAAAGAAAACTCTAAAAAACCTAATAATACTATCCTTTTTAATTCTAGTGGAGCTTAGAAATTGAACTTTGGTTATCATTAGAAAAATGAGTCCAGATTTCTTTGAGGCAACACTAAAAAAATTTTAAGCTTTTAGACCTATCAATTGTTAGGTTAGTTTAAACCTATCTATTGTTCAATTGAAAAATATTAGTTTTAATTGTTAAAATCAAATATAAATCTAAAAATGAAAGAGGTTGTTTTTTTTTTTTTTTTGCCTATTTTCAATATTTTGAATTCTATTCTCTTATTATCGAATAATGAACTTGCATGTGATCAGATATGGATAGGAGTTGGATATTTCTTAGAGATAAATTTAGTAAGCAGCATATGGATGGAGTGGATTCGTTTCTTGAATTTGCAAAAACGAATTTAGCTGGGGTTGGAGAGATTAAGTGCCCGTGTGCAAACTGGTGCAACCATTTTACACAACCTTTACCAATAGAGGCCAATCATGCAGTGAGCATGCCTGTGGTGGCTATAGTTAATCAAGTCCCACAACCCGCCCTACCTGACCAGATGACCAGTCCACCTACTATTGGTAGCAGCGTTGGTAAGAAATATATAGCTTTATATATACATAACAAATTATCCTTACTTTAATATTTTTTATAAACTAATTCAAATTAAATTATTGTCTTAACAACATCGGTTCCAGCACCTTCTAAAATGTGTGGACGGGGTGCATTCCGAGGTTTGAGCGCGGATAAATTTAGAAAACAACTCGGTCATGCCATTCCAGTTGAAATTGACTTTGACCAAAAGGAAATAGTGGGTTATTGGGCCCCTTCTTTGGCGAGTGCTCTTGTAGAACAAATTCGATCTTTTGTACCGCTCCGAGATATCAAGTTTGCAAAACTTGATAGTGGCTTAAGAGAGTCAATTATTCAAAGAGTTTCGGTAATTTTTATAATGTATTTATTTCAAACATATTATTTATGATTTTAACTGGAGTAATTTTGTTGTTTCCAAATGCAGCAAACCTTTGACTTTGGGGATTACACAAATAATGATTTGGTCAGAAGTATTATTGACAAAAGGTGCCAAAAATTATTGAAGTATTGGGAAAGCATCTTACACAAGCGGTACCTTGCGCTTAAGGAGGAGGGAGTGGCTGACCTCAAGAGCATTAAAGATCCTCCTTGTAAACCAGATGACTGGGTGTGGATGATCGAAAATGTGTGGGAGAATAATGACAAGTGGAAGGTATATAGCCTAGAGCTACTCTTCGTAATTTATATAGATATATAAAAATTGTCAATCTTTTACTTCAAATTCTTTTTTTATATACACATCTTGTTAATTGATTATATTTTCCTTGCAGAAAAAGTCAGAGAATGGGAAGACTGCTCGAGCTGCCCTGAAATATAATCATACAAGCGGCTCCAGATCATTTGCGTCCCGAGCTGATATTGCTGTGAGTGCATGTTTAGAAATTCTTACAATATTATTATAAAACTCAGTGTTTAATTAGTATAATTGATTTATCAAATGAAATAATAGACAAAGGAGAGTGGTGTACAACAGTCTATGCCTGATAGATTCGCAGACACCCACAAACGTCATAAAAAGGGAGGTGTGTGGATAAACGACATTGCTGAGCAACGTCATGTACGTATACCTAACTCATTTGCAATAAACACCCAAAACTACATTGTTATTTTTTGTTGGAGGTTAATGTATTCAAAATTGATAGGCTACGATGGTGGAAAAGATTACCTCACAGTCGCAGTCAGATGTCCCAGATCCACAGATTGAGATGCAAGTTTCCCAAGAAGTGCTTGGAAAGAGGTCGGCCTACACATTGGGATACGGGATTCGCAACACCTGTTCATCTTTTACACAATCTAAAGCGTCTAATACTGAGTTGATCACTCTACACCAGCAGGTTGCTAAATATCAGAGTCAAATGTCAGAAGTTCAAAACTTTTTGCTAATGGTGGCTGAAAAAACAGGGATAGATCCAGCTAACGTCCCTATATTTAGTCCAGGGAGCGGTAGTGGTGATGCCACATTGGCTGGAGGGCACGATGAGGCTTCTCTTGGTTAGCATCTGTTTTGCAATAGACAGACTTCTAGTTTGATATATGTACTTTGATATTTTTCGATCTTTCTTTTAAGATATTTACAAACATTTGATGTTTATTCGATGGGATATATATGTTTTGAAGTATATGTTGACTTTTTAAATATAAATGTTTCATTTATGTGCTCATATTTTTGATTTGTATTTACTGTATTGTTAATGTGTTTGGATGTGATATAAACAGGTATAAACAGGTTCCAAAAACATTTTTTCCAAAACTAAAAAAAATCAAAATTACTTTTGCCAGCACAAATTATGTGTGCTAACGCATTTCTGTGTACCAATGCATTTTTATGTTGGCAACAGTTGTTTTGCCAATTTCTTTTCTTACTTTTGCTAACACCATAGTGTGTTGGTAAAGTTTAACTTGTGGTAGCATTGTATTTTGTGTTGGTAAAAGTTTATTTACCAACCTGTTTTTTTACATTTTTCAACACCCATTTGTGTTGGTAGAGCTCAACTTTTGCCAACGGTTTTAATTTGTGTTAGCAAAAGTTGCTTTACCAACTTGTTATCTCTAATTTTGCCAACACCATTTTGCGTTGGTAAAGATCAAAATTTGCCAACATTTTTTGTTTGTGTTGGCAAAAGTTTATTTACCAACCTATTTTCCTACTTTCCTCAATACCAGTTTATGTTGGTAGAGATCAACGTTTGCCAACATTTTTAATTTATGTTGGCAAAAATTGCTTTGCCAACATGTTATATCTAATTTTGCCAACACCATTTTGCGTTGGTAAAGATCAAAATTTGCCAACATTTTTTGTTTGTGTTGGCAAAAGTTTATTTACCAACCTATTTTCCTAGTTTTCTCAACACCCGTTTATGTTGGTAGAGATCAACGTTTGCCAACATTTTTTATTTGTGTTGGCTAAAGTTGCTTTGCCAACATGTTATATCTAATTTTGCCAACACTATTTTATGTTGGTAAAGATCAAAGTTTGCTAACATTTTTTGTTTGTATTGGCAAAAGGCACTCCCCACATACTTTTACCAACACCTTTCCAACACATTTTTTTGGGTTGGTAAAATATGTTGCCAACATTTATTGATTTTTTCCAACGTTTTGTTGTGTGTTGGCAAAAGTGAATTTTGTTGTAGTATACTTTTAAATTCAATTCTTCATTTTATTATTTTTTCTACACTTTTATTGTAAGAACCGGAACACTTGTAATCGTGATTATCACTAATTAATCTAGATTTGTTGTTAATTATTGCATTTTATTTAATTTAATGATGGATAGATAGAATTGGTGGGATTTTTACCTTGAGTAGGCAGTCAAAGGACTTTTTTGTCATTTTTAGGTTATCCTGGAAACCATAGTTAGGGAGTGAGTTTAGGTATGGGATTGTTCCATTGGGTAGAGGATGACATGCATATCATTTTTCATGTTTTGACTTTTAGCCTAGGGCCATTAGAAATATTATACCCAGTTCAAAAACCCTTAATTGAAGGCTATTTTAATTTTAAAGAGGGGGGGGGGGGGTGCATGTATCTAATTTTAGAAAACCTGTTTAAACAAAAACCCCCAACCCATTCGATAATTCCTTTCTCTCATGCTCTTCTCCTTCATTCACAATCTCTTCCTCCCTACCTCCTCTTGCTCAAATCAACCACGGCTAGTTTGCATGTAGGGTTGTTGAGCTCCAATCTCTTCCGCTTTACACAAATCTTTGCACCCCTTCAAAACAAGATTGGTCAAATCTCTCCAAATATCTAAGGGAACAAACCATCCTCGCGGGACATGTTAACCAACCCACCCGCTACCATCATCAGACAAAACACCAAGACCTACGGTACGAAATTGAGAAATTTGGCTCTTATTTGGCAAAATGAGGTGGCTTGGTGCCAATATTTCAATGCACTAAGCATCACCTTCAAAGAAATGAGGCATTCTCAGGAAATTTCCCATCTTGTAATGAGCCACAAACTTTCCCATCTCAAGTCATTGTGCCTTAGTGGGATCGTGGGAGATAGTGCTATCAAAATAGGACCCCTCTTGTATTGGTGCATGGTAGACAATTCAATTCCTCACACCCTCCTTGTTGATATAATGGAAAAACGAAGCATATTGGCATTCGTCGTTATCGTGGCTTCCTTAAGGTAACCCGCTGGTCATCCTTCCATGGGAAATCTTGGAGGATATCTTCATAGACCCTTAGGTTGCTGATTGCTAACAAATGCCCTCTCAATCCCTTTTGGGCCTTAGCAACATGAGCATCAATGTTATCCTATATTTGATCAACCCACACTCTAGCTTCGCAAACTATAGCCCTGGGGGACGGTGGTGTCCCCGAAAAAGAACTCACAGACTTCTTATCCTTAGAGGAGGAGGGATAAGCAATCTTCTTTCCCTTGTCTAAGATGAAGAATAACAAAACAAAGCATGTCTAGTCAAGTAAAAAATTAGAAAACAATTCTACCAAAATTTCTGCAACATCTATCCTTCGTGAAAGAGGAGGCAAAGCTTGGGAAAGAGGGTTTACTTAGCTTTAAACCCGGCAATACAAGTGAATGTGAAGACAACAAAATTAAAGATAAGGCTTCTAGTCAAAGCAAGACAATTAAATGCTCACTAAGACCTTCGTGGAAGCAATGGCTGGGAAATCAGTCACCACAAATAAACGAGAATGAATGTAGCATAGAAAGAATCAAAGTCGAACTAAAAACCATTAAAGGAAAAACTCTGCAAACAACAAGTCCACAGGAAGAAAAAAAAAAGCTCTAAGTACCTGGCTACCTCAGAAGAATGAGACTACTTTAACAAACTTGAGAGGCTCTCGGCCACACACACCCCAAAAGTTATAATTCCAAGACAAATAAATTTAAAGAATAACTAATGGCTTTAAACATGGCCTTATTACATAATCTAAAATTTAAATCTCAGCACCAGCACTAGGACACCTCAGACGATGTCATCGGTGCTCCACTCAACAACTCCGCCATCTGGCGGAATCTCTTGCATCACCTGACCCTCATGTTTGGCACCGATAACGGAACATAGACACCAAAAATAGTGGGTTAGATTGACGTAATCTGGCAAAAGCGTAAATTGCAAGCAATGGTATTAATCAATTAAGTTAATATACATTTTACATTCTGTCTCAAATTATATCGAATAAAAACCCAATGGCATGAATGCACAAAAACAGGTATCCCCGCAGATATAATATACCAAAAATGAGTAGTCCCACAAATATAATATACAAAAAATGGATATTCTCATAGATATAATATACAAAAACGGGTATTCTTGCAAACAGATATACAAAAGCGGGTATTCCCATAGAATATAACAAATGGCACAGCTATGTATTATATTCCACAGAACACGCTGACCCAATAGCGTACATCCACCTTCGAACTACAGTCGGTCAGATATATACATAAATATACATATGCAAATACATACTTATACTGTTACATAATGAACCATGCTATAAAACCCTTAATTCATAATATTCATCCCAATATCAATTTAAGTATTCAGATTACTTAATTTAAAGCATATCATAATTGTGTGTCTTTTCAAGTTTTCTGAGGAAAAGCACCAATCCACCTAATGGTCATAGTTAGTTAAATAAATACATGAGAACTAACCCTCTTTCACAATGGAAATGGGAGTCCACGATACCAATATCCAACTTTCAGTGTCCATCATGTGGTGCATCCCGAATCTCACATTCCTATTCTGAATTAGTCCAATTCTCATGTAGATATTCAACCAACTTTTCTAAAAAGAAAGGAATCCATCTAATCCAATTATGTAAAGTTAGTGTGTTTTACAAATTTGGTAAAATGATATTCAAATTCCAAATCCAAACTTAATCAAATCATGATAAAAAAGGGGAAGGAAATAATTAAGTCCTTAATTATCATTGTTGTGTATAAATACACTTTATTATTCTATCTAAATCAAAAGATTCAAATCCCAGATTCCGATTCGAAATCTAAACTCAAATTAAAATTCAAATTAGAATTCTAAATACATTCTAATTGAGATTTAATCACCCCCCCCCCCCAATTACCTCTTAATTAAATTCTAATCAATCTAAATAAAATATTATTCACAAGTAAATAAAACCCCAATTGCTTTTATAAACAATCATAACCAAAATTCTAACCACACCTAATTTAAAAATTAATTAATATAATCAAGTCACCATTAATCCTTAAACAATATTCTAAACTATTTATAATTAATATTCTAAACTCTAATTAATATTTTAATTAAATTGAGCCCATCAAAAATTAGCCCAACCCAATGGGCCCAGTCTAGCAAACCCAGCCCAAGCCAGATGTTCAGACCCAGACTCCCCAGCAACCCAGCCCGCCAGTAGACCACGCCTGCCAGCAACCCAACCTGCCAGTAGACCAGGCACCAGCAGATAGCCTAGCCCAGCCGCTGCCGAGCCTAGTAGCAGCCCAGCCCAAGCGCTGCCAAGCTCGGCCACAGCCTGGCCCAGCCAGCTGCCCAGGCAACAGGCGCTGCTTGGCATGCTGGGCAACATTGCTGCCTAGGTAGCGCTGCTGCACGGCGGCTTCTTTTTTTATTTTTTTATTTCATTTATTTATATTTGCTTTGTTTCAATCAAAATCAAGAAATCAAATCCTCATTCTAAACCCTAATCATGACATTAAAGCCATTACTAAACCCTAATCAAGACATAAAACCAATCAAATAAACCATATCTTAAAGCATGTTATCCAACAAAACAACCAAAAACACATTGTTTGTAGTTATCCACTTGCCTAGATTTCGATGCCAACAGCAGATTTGAAGATCACACCTTAGTTTAACCCCAGAGAACTTCTAGAACTGAGTTGCAGAG